>JAJEKV010000028.1:12614668-13983513 GCA_021234155.1 Isoetes taiwanensis
AATGAGAAAGCATGAGAAAGAAATGAGAAAGCAAGAAATTAGAAAGAATGAGGAAGAATGAGAAAGAGTGAGGAATAAAGAATGAGAAAGCATGAGGAAGAAAGAAATGAGAAAGAATGAGGAAGAAAGAATGAGAAAGAAATGAGGAAAGAAGAAATATGGGAAGAAAGAATGAAGCATGGAAGAAGGAGGAAGAAATGAAGCATGAGGAAGAATGAGGAAGAAATGAAGCATGAGAAAGAAAGGAGGAAGAATGAACGAGGCATGGAAGAATGGGAAGAAAAAAAATCAAGAACAAAGAAGAAGAGGAAGGAAAGGAAACCAAAAAAAGAGGAAGGTTGGGCATGCACCATTCAATCCAAAAAACCTATTCAATCTAAAAAACATGATATACTAACCTTAGAATAGTTGCTTGCAGGTAGATCAGGGTACTAGCGCCGCGGATCGCCCAAGAACCTCGAAGAAGTAGGGCAAAAAGAAGTTCCGGTGCCGGCGCTGGTTCAAAATATTACGTGAGCCGCCGCATGCGACGTCACGTCGCATGCGACGTTATTTCAAATCTGCGTCGCACGCGACGTCCCCGCGACGTATTTTGTTATAGCGACGTTATTGTTTTTGCATCTTTTTTTTTAATGTGAAGCTCATTAAAGTTTGTCCCTAGGCTTATTTGAACAATCCCCGGCCGGATCCTTGAACGGAGGATTCAACTGGCCGAATATATAGGGGAACCGAAGCTTCGAGGGTGTTCATTAGCATACAGCCCCCCGGTGCCGTGACAGTCGCCTCGAGAACGTTTTTGGGGTCCGTCTCCTGGGGACGGGACTCTCCCCTCTCCTGAGGTGGCCATTCAAAGTCGCCTTGTTTGACTTGGGGAAGGGTGCCAGTCATGCTTGCCCAACAACGGCCGCCTCGACCGCTCTAACCCCAACGCTTGGTTCGGACCTTATCCGGGGTAAATTTTGGAAATTTTCCAGATGTCTTTGGTGATGACCATAGAAGCCAGCTGACCAAAAACCATAATTTAATTCCATGCCATGCATTAACTACGAATTTATAAACCATAAATGCAATAAAATGCATAACTAAAAGAGTGTGCATCGAAAAAAGGCGAAGTCTTTAACCAGGGGGCAAATAAGGCGGTATGGACACATTAAAAAATTTTCACTTGGAAACTATGAAGCAATCTTTCATCAAGGTACAATTGTTTCTGAGAAACAAAACCAGTTCATTACAAGTTAGTTATGCCATCCATGTCAAATAGCTTTAGGGAGCAGAAAAACCAAAACAAAAACCCTTCTAGAATCTGGCAAGTCACAGGGTTTACGTCCAATGCAATCTTAGACCAAGTATAACGCCCAAATGGCCAAGGTCAACCCCAAGTACAACGATCCCACAAACTCCATTCCTTTGACCTTAGCTAACCCTTTGACCTAGACCTTCTCCAAAAATTTCAAAATTGGGTCCGTGTGATGGAGATGGATTAGGAATCCAAATGGCAAAAAATCAGAATTTATTTTCGCATAATGCATTAATTGCGAATTTATGAATGTCTTGCCACCGCAAAAGCCCCCCACTTCTACTTGCCACATCGGGAGGAGGACAGGCCCAAACTCCGCCCGCCTGCTCCCCTTGCTCGTATTCTCGGCCGCACTCGGCCAGTCCCAAATGCAATGCACTGCCCCCCGCCCCCAAAATGCAAACCCTTCTAGAACCCTCGGCAACCCACAGGGTTTACGCTTTGAGGCCCTCTCCTTGTCGATTAGGGCGGACCTTGCGCCGCGGACTTGACGGGAGTGGGGGTGTTGATGCTAGAGCACGGACCCTAAAAATCCCCCTAAGCTGCTTGCCCCGAATTTCCTCTCCCCAAGGCCCTGGGGATCTGACCATTTGTGACCTCCCTCTCCTGGAATCAAAGCGATTTGACTCTCATGTGAATGGACTCGAACGACGACGCTGCCCTAGGGACCAGTTCTCGCGGGTCGATTAAGGAGCCAAAGGTCACCAAAATCGGTTTGAGAGACCAAGGAGGACGATCCAAGTCGGGTGGGCAGCCAACCAACCGAACCAAACACCGCCGAAAGTCGGGTGGGCACACACCAGCCCGGGCGGTTGGGTAGCCGACTATCGGAGCCAAACACCACCAAGTCGGTTGAGAGACCAAGGAGGACGATCCAAGTCGGGTGGGCAGCCAACAAACCCAAACAAACACCACCGAAGCCTGTCCCGTGGGCAGCCAAACACCACCGAAGCCGGTGGGCGCCAACCACCACCAAGTCAAATGGGGAGCCAAACTAACCGACAGAGCCACCAAGTCGAATGGGCAGCCAACTAGCCAACCAAACACCACCGAAGTCTGGGTGGGCACCTAACCCACCACCAAGTCGAGTGGGGAGCCAAACACCACCAACTCGGGTGGGTAGAACTCGACGATCCGACCACACGATTCTACCAAGTCGGTGGGCAGCCAACTAACCGAACCAAACACCACCCAGTCGGGTGGGCAGCCAACCACCCAGCCAAACACCACCAAGTCGTGTGGGTAGCCAAGCTGATCGATTAGACCACACGACACGACCAAGTCGGGTGGGGAGACAACAACGGCGATCCAAGTCCTCGCCAAGTCGGATGGGTAGCCGACATAGCCATCAAGTCGAGTGGGCAGCCAGTCGGGTGGGCAGCCAACCACCACCAAGTCGGTTGGGTAGCCAAACTAACCGACAGAGCCACCAAGTCGGGTGGGCAGCCAACTAACCGAACCAAATGGGTGGGAAGCCAACAACGGCGGGCCAAAGACCCGACCAAGTTGGATGGGTAGCCAAACACCACCAAGTCGTGTGAGCGCCCCCCGACTTCTACTTGCCACATCGGGAGGAGGACAGGCCCAAACTCCGCCCGGCCAGTTCCCTTGCCCGTTCAGACTCGGCCGCGCCTTCTCGCCAGGTCCCCAGTGCAACAGACCAAGTCTCGCCCCAAAACGCAAAACCCTTCTAGAACCCCTGCAACCCACGGGGTTTACGCTTTGGAGGCCCTCTCCTTGTCGATTCGGCGGGACCTTATACGCGGACTTGACGCGGATTGGGGTGTTGACGCCGTGAGCACGGACTCCTAAAATCCCCCCGAAGCTGCTTGCCCCGAATTTCCTCTCCCTAAGGCCCCGGGACGGACGGGCGACCTCCCCTCCTCGAATCGCGATTTGACTCTCGCCAATGGACTCCGAACGCCGACGTTGCCCCCGGGGACCAGTTCGTGGGCCGGAAGACCACCCCACCTCCAAGAAGCGCCAAAGTAGCTCACTTCCATCACACCCCTCGTAGTCAATTGGCCTAGGATGTGGATGCGATACCTTTTTATGGCGTGGAGGGCGTGGAGTGTTTCTTTCTTTTGCAAACCGACCTTGTAACTTGCTCCCTAGGGTAATTTCGCCATTCCGGACGATTTGGCAGGGTCGATTTGCCATTCGAACCTCCCCTGCCCGAACGACAAGACACCAAGGTTTACAAGGTCACCTCGTGGCGCCGGTTTGACAAGTTCTCCTGACCGATCTTGAATCTTTGGGCCTTCCCCGAAGAGGGGCCCCGAACGAGGATCCAACGTCGGATAGGGGAACCGGCCCGGAGGGTGGTCATTAGCGCAGCAGCCCCGGAGCTACCGCCAAAGAAGGGCTGCCTCGGGAACTTTTTGATCCCGCCTCTTGGGGTCCTGACTCTCCCTCTTGTGAGGGATCCCCGCAAGGTCCCGCCTCGCTTGACTTGGGGAAGGGTGCCATCTCTGCTGCCCCCGCAACGGGCTGCCCCGACCGCTCTAATGCTAACCCTTTGACCTAGACCTTCTCCTAAAATTTCAAAATTGGGCTGTGGTGGCCGGAAATGGATTAGATTCCAAATGGCAAAAAAATCAGAATTTATTTTCGCACAATGCATTAATTGAATTTATGAATGTCTTGCCACTTCAAAAAGCGCCCCCTTTCTACTTGCCACATCGGGGAGGAGGATGTGCCCAAACTCCGCCTCGTCCCGGGCCCCTTGCTCCGTATTCTCGGCTGCTCCCGTCTGTGTCCTGCCCAACTAAGACCAAGTCCAGCCCCCAAAACGCAAAACCCTTCTAGAACCTCGGGCAAACCCACGTGGGTTTACGTTTTGGAGGCCCTCTCCTTGTCGGATCGGGCGGACCTTTGCGCCGCGGACTTGACGTGGAGTGGGGTGTTGACGCCAGAGCACGGACCCCTAAAAATCCCCCGAAGCCTGCCCCGGCCTCTCCCCAAGGCCCCGAGGGACCTGACGGGCACCTCCCCTCTCCTGGAATCGCGATTTGACTCTCGCCAATGGACTCAGGCGCCGACGCGTTGCCCGGGGACCAAGTTCCGCGGGCGAGGAGACCACCCGACCTCCAAGAAGCGTAAAGTAGCTCACTTCCATCACACTCGTAGTCAATTGGCCTAGGATGTGGATGCGGGATACCGCTGTCGGGAGGGCGGAGTGTTTTCTTTTTTGCAAAACCGACCTTGTAACTTGCTCCCTAGGGTAATTTCGCCCATTCTGACGATTTGGCGTGGTCGATTTGCCATTCGAGCCTCCCGCGTTCGAACGACAAGACATCATGGTTTCTACAAGGCCGAATTCGGGACGCCCATGTTTGACAAGTTCTCCCGACCATCCGGAATCTTTTGGGCCTTCCCGAAGAGGGGCCTCAACGGAGGATCCAAATCTGTCGGATAGGGGAACCGGCCCGGAGGGTGGTTTGACAAGCGTCACCCCTCGGAGCGCCGCCAGAAGGGCTGCCTCGAACTTTTTGGATCCCGCCTCTGGGGTCCTGGACTCTCCCCTCTGTGAGGGATCCCCGCAAGGTCCCCGGCCTCGCTTGACTTGGGGAAGGGTGCCAGCTCTGTTGCCCCGCAATCGGGCTGCCCCCTGACCGCTCTAATGCTAACCCTTTGACCTAGACCTTCTCCTAAAATTTCAAAATTTGGGCTGTCGAAATGGATTAGGATTCCACCCGCAAAAATCAGAATTTATTTTCGCACAATGCATTAATTGGCATTTATGAATGTCTTGCCATCGCAAAAGTGCCCCCGACTTCTACTTGCTACATCGGAGGAGGACAGGCCCAAACTCCGCTCCGCCGGTTCCCCTTGCTCCGTATTCTCGGCTGCAGCTTATCTACCAGTCCTTAAGTGCAAATGTATTCAAGTCTCGCCCCCAAAACGCAAAACCTTCTAGAACCCGGCAACCCACGGGGGTTTACGTTTTGGAGGCCCTCTCCTTGTCGATTCGGGGGGACCTTGGCGGCTGTGACTTGACGTGGAGTGGGGGTGTTGGACGCCAGAGCATGAACCCTAAAATCCCCCTCCCGCTGCCCCGGAATTTCTTTCCCCAAGGCCCCTGGGACCGGACGGGCGACCTCCCCTCCCTGAATCGCTGATTTGACTCGCCAATGGACTCGAACGCCGACGCTGCCCTGGGGACCAAGTTCCGTGGCCTTAAGACCACCCGACCTCCAAGAAGCGCCAAGTAGCTCACTTCCATCACACTCGTAGTCAATTGGCCTAGGATGTGGATGCGGATAATCTTGCCGTGGAGGGCGTGAGTGTTTCTTTCTTTGCAAAACCGACCTTGTAACTTGCTCCCTAGGGTAATTTCGCCATTCCTGACGATTTGGCGGGGTCGATTTGCCATTCCGAAGCTCCCTGCGTCTCTAACGACAAGACATCATGGTTTCTACAAGGTCGATTCTCGTGGCGCTTCGGCTGTTTGACAAGTTCTCCCGGACCGACCGAATCTTTTGGGCCTTCCCCGAAGAGGGGCCCCGAATCCAGGGGATCCAACGGGTCGGATAGGGGAACCGGCCCGAGGGTGGTTCATTAGCGTGCAGCTCGGGAGCGCCGCCAGAAGGGGGTCCTCGGGAACTTTTTGATCCCGCCTCTTGGGTCCTGGACTCTCCCTCTTGTGAGGGATCCCCCCAAGGTCCCGCCTCGCTTGACTTGGGGAAGGGTGCCGCCTTCTCGTTGCTCGCAACGGCTGCCCCGACCGCTCTAATGCTAACCTTTGACCTAGACCTTCTCCTAAAAATTTCAAAATTGGGCCGTGGCCGAAATGGATTAGATTCCAAATGGCAAAAATCAGAATTTGTTTTCGTGACAATGCATTAATTGCGAATTTATGAATGTCTTGCCACTTCAAAAGCTCCCACTTTCTTCTACTTGCCACATCGAGGAGGACAGGCCCAAACTCCGCCCCGCCTTCCTTGTTCCGATTCTCTACCTGCAGCTTTTCTCCGGCTGTGTCCTGCGCAATGAGATCAAGTCTCTACCCCCAAAACGCAAAACCCTTTCTAGAACCCGCAACCCACAGTGGTTTACGCTTTTGGAGGCCCTCTCCTTGTCGATTCTAAGGACCTTTGGCTTTGACTTGACGTGGGAGGGGGTGTTGACGCCAGAGCACGACCCTAAAATCCCCCTAAGTCGCTTGCCCCTAATTTCCCTCCCCAAGGCCCCTGGGGACTGACGGGGCACCTCCCTCTCCTAATCGCGATTTGACTCTCGCCAATGGACTCTTTAACGCCGACGTTGCCACAGGGACCAAGTTCAAGCGGGCGAGAAGACCACCCGACCTCCAAGAAGCCAAAGTAGCTCACTTCCATCACACTCGTAGTCAATTGGCCTAGGATGTGGATGCGGATACCGTGGAGGGCGTGAGTGTTTCTTTCTTTTTTGCAAAACCGACCTTGTAACTTGCTCCTAGGGTAATTTCGCCATTCCTAACGATTTGGCAGGGTCGATTTGCATTCCCGAGCCTCCCTATGCCCTCAACGACAAGACATCAAGGTTTCTACAAGGCCGACCTCGTGGCGCTTGCGGTTTGACAAGTTCTCCCTACCGATCTGAATCTTTTGGGCCTTCCCCAGAAGAGGGGCCCCGAATCCAGGATCCAACGGGCCGGATAGGGGAACCGGGCTCCGGAGGGTGGTCATTAGCGCAGCCCCGGGAGCCGCCAGAAGGGAAAGGGCTGCCTCGAACTTTTTTGGATCCCGCCTCTTGGGGTCCTGACTCTCCCCTCTTGTGAGGGATCCCCTCGCAAGGTCCCGGCCTCGCTTTGACTTGGGGAAGGGTGCCACTCGCTGTTCTACAACGGGCTGCCCCACCGCTTCTAATGCTAACCCTTTGACCTAGACCTTCTCCTAAAATTTCAAAATTGGGCTGTGTGCCGGAAATGGATTAGGATTCCACCGCAAAAATCAGAATTTATTTTCGCACAATGCATTAATTGCGAATTTATGAATGTCTTGCCATCGCAAAAGTGCCCCCGACTTCTACTTGCCACATCGGAGGAGGACAGGCCCAAACTCCGCCCCGCCGGGCCTTCCCCTTGCTCCTCAGATTTCTCGGCCGGCAGCTTTATCGCCAGTCCCAAGTGTACAGAGACCAAGTCTCCCCCAAAACGAAACCCTTCTAGAACCCGGCAACCCACGTGGTTTACGCTTTGGAGGCCCTCTCCTTGTCGATTCGGCGGGACCTTGCCTTTGACTTGACGTGGGAGTGGGGGTGTTGACGCCGTGAGCATGAACCCTAAAATCCCCCTAAGTCGCTTGCCCCCGAATTTCCTTTCCCCAAGGCCACCCCGGACGGACGCACCTCCCTCTCCTGAATCAGCGATTTGACTCTGCCAATGGACTCGGAACGCCGACGCTGCCACGGGGACCAAGTTCCGCGGGCCAGAAGACCACCCGACCTCCAAGAAGCCAAAGTAGCTCACTTCCATCACACTCGTAGTCAATTGGCCTAGGATGTGGATGCTGGATACCGCCGCGGGAGGGCGTGAGAGTGTTTTTCTTTTGCAAAACCGACCTTGTAACTTGCTCCCTAGGGTAATTTCGCCATTCCGGACGATTTGGCGGTCGATTTGCCATTCCTGAGCCCTCCCAGTGCCTAGTTCAAGACATCTAATTATTTTACAAGGCCGACCTCCCGGGCCCGCGTTTGACAAGTTCTCCTGGCCGATCTGGAATCTTTTGGGCCTTCCCCAAGAGGGGCCCCCCAATCCAGGATCCAACCTGGCCGGATAGGGGAACCGCCCGAGGGTGGTCATTGTGCGTTTTCCGGGAGAGCCGCCAGAAGGGTCATTCTAGAACTTTTTTTGGATCCTTTTCACTTGGGGTCCTGACTCTCCCTCTGTGAGGGATCCCCTCGCAAGGTCCTGGCCTCGCTTTGACTTGGGAAGGGTGCGGCACCGTTGCCCCGCAACGGGCTGCCCCACCGCTCTAATGCTAATCCTTTGACCTAGACCTTCTCCGAAAAATTTCAAAATTGGGCTGTGGTTGGAAATGGATTAGATTCCAGCCGCAAAAAATCAGAATTTGTTTTCGCACAATGCATTAATTGGTGAATTTATGAATGTCTTGCCACCGCAAAAAGCGCCCCCGACTTCTACTTGCCACATCGGGAGGAGGACAGGCCCAAACTCCGCCCGGCTCCTCCTTGCATCCGTGATTCGCCCCAGCCTTCTCGGCTAGGTCCTGCGTGCAACAGACCAAGTCTCGCCCCCAAAACGCAAACCCTTCTAGAACCCTCGCAACCCACGGGGTTTACGTTTTTGGAGGCCCTCTCCTTGTCGGTTCGGGCGGGACCTTGGCCGCGGACTTGACGTGGAGTGGGGTGTTGACCTTGAGCACGGACCCTAAAATCCCCCTAAGCCGCTTGCCCCGAATTTCCTCTCCCCAAGGCCCTGGGGACGGACCGGCCACCTCCCTCTCCGGAATCGCGATTTGACTCGCCAATGGACTCGAACGCCGACGTTGCCACCTCGGACCAAGTTCCGTGGCCGGAAGACCACCCGACCTCCAAGAAGCGCCAAAGTAGCTCACTTCCATCACACTCGTAGTCAATTGGCCTGGATGTGGATGCAGATACCGCCGTGGAGGGCGTGGAGTTTCTTTCTTTGCAAACCCGACCTTGTAACTTGCTCCCTAGGGTAATTTCGCCCATTCCTGACGATTTGGCAGGGGTCGATTTGCCATTAGGAGCCTCCCTGGTGCCCGAACGACAAGACACCTGCGGTTTCTACAAGGCCGACCTCGGGGGCGCCCGGTTTGACAAGTTCTCCTGACCGATCTGGAATCTTTTGGGGCCTTCCCCAAGAGGGCCCCCGAACGGAGGATCCAACGGCCGGATAGGGGAACCGGGCCGGGAGGGTGGTCATTAAGCGTCGCGGCCGGGGGCGGCTGCCGGAAGGGCTGCCTCGAACTTTTTGATCCGCCTCTTGGGGTCCTGGACTCTCCCCTCTTGTGAGGGATCCCCTGCAAGGTCCCGGCCTCGTTTGACTTGGGAAGGGTGCCACCAGTTTGCCCTACAACGGGCCCCCACCGCTCTAATGCTAACCCTTTGACCTAGACCTTCTCCAAAATTTCAAAAATTGGCCTGTGTCGGAAATGGATTAGGATTCCAGGTGGCAAAAATCAGAATTTATTTTCGTACAATGCATTAATTAAGTAATTTATGAATGTCTTGCCAACGCAAAAGCCCGAATTTGATAAGTATGTCACCTCAATAGAGCGAGACACTTGCATTGCTCCACTTGAACTTGGTTTGGAGATTGAGAATTAGCGGGTACTGCAAAACAAGCGAGGTTTGAGACGCAGAAATAACCTCGTTTCCGCTCGATAACAATAGGGTCATCGTCGCATCACGACCAATCCTCGAAGGGTATCCCACATCTTCTACCATATCCTCTCCACCACCATCCTCGACATCATCTAAATCAATATCAGGTAATTCTTGAAGAGCGTGCAACATATCGAGCATCGGCTCGTCACGAAAGACTTCGTTCTCGGGTTCGTCAATAGTTTCATCCTCTACATATTGATCGTATGCAATATCTTCATATTGGTGCTCCTGAGAAATTCCACGGCGATAGGTTTCCCTTTGCCTGTAACTTAGAACTAATGGATCGGGATGGAGACCGCTCTGAATGAGTTCATTAACCAGGAGTAACGTATTAACCATCATGTCAAATAATGTAATAAGTATAAAATACATACAACCATTTGTATAGACTCACGAATGACAAAAAACATATTAAAAAAAAAAAAAAAAAAAAACCTCTTTATTCCTTTTTTTTTAGTACAACAATACTATTGTTCCATCTCAAATGGGAGAGGTCTATCATAGCGATAGTTGATGAATAACTCATCTCCAATGTTTATGCTTTTAATAGCACACACCATGATATATCTGCTTTTTACAGATCTTGTAAAAAATCTTCCTCCCCTCCTTGACACTCTAAAATTCACAATTGCATCAGCCACGGTTGTCAATAGAACTGTTGATGAACCCCGCAATATTGCCATGAACCCCGGCCGACCATCAATAAACTTCAACTCCTCATCACATGCCCCCACAATATATCGACGCTAAAGATTGGAATTCATTCCATAAATCCTCATACGCCAAGCATATTTAGTCAAAGTTTGCCAAGTTTTCCAATCATTACTAAGGGACCGCATATGGCATTAATGGAATGTGGGTATCTCGCTCCCACTTCTATACGCGTCTTAGGAGATAAGGCGAATCCAGCTTTCGGACAAATGCGGCTCAAGATAATGATGTATCTTCTTCCCCAATAAGCAAATTCTTGATCCATAGGGATAGGTAAGTCCACGGCCACAAGCCAAATGTCTTGCGGTGCCTAACAAAGGGCTCGGACTAATCTTTGCAATTCTTCAGAATTTCATGCTCGGGCGGTGAAGAGGCCAAGCGTTCTTGGGAAATGTCGACACATGCAATGTTCTCATGATTGTAGCCCTTCGTGTTCTTTCACGCAGGGGAACACTTTCGGCGTTGAGCGGCACCCATCCACATTATTGATGAATCGGGTTCTTGCCGCTTTCGGCCATATGCCTCTATGGACAACATTAAACCAAAATCCACATCTAGTTTGGAGGAGACATCAAAGATCATCTACCTACATATTTAGATATCATAAACATCTTGAATATATACTTAAACCGAGAGATACTCTTAAAAAAAAAAATAATAATTGTATACCAACCTGACATCCATGACGAGCATCGATCCGTGGGTTGTTCAAATGTACCAAATCTTATCGATGGTCTTCAACAACCGCTCTAAGTCGCCTCTCTTCAAAATTTCATACATCTTTTACAATCGCAAAACTATTTTGTCCCTCCGCCAATTACAAAAGGTAAGTACTATATCTTTGCACAATAGTTTGAACGCCGTGATAGATACAATATATGGTAGTATAAACCCTAAACCCTAAACCCTAAATCCTAAATGGGCCAATTGGGCCCGGGACACGTAGTCCTCTCCACTCAAGGTGAAGCCGGCCATGCCCTTTCCCGAAAGTACGACCCTTATATAAGTTTCAATTTCAATAAAGATCTTTTTGGAGACGCCAGCTAGCCCTCGATACATAGAGTCCCCTCCACTCCAAGGTGAAGTCGACATATGACCTTGACTTACGCCACACCTCAATTTTGTAATCTACATTGTACTTAGTAAGGTATGAAGGTGAGTTTGGGCCTGGCACATCCTGGTCCTCTCCACTCAAGGTGGAGGCGGCAGTGTCCTTGACCAAAAAACACTGCGTTTTTTTACTACTCGCGATTACGTCCTCTCCTAGTTTATATATGTCTAGGCTACTAAATACAAGAATCGAAGAACTTACATGTGATCTGCTCAAGATATCCAAATTTTCCTCAGGTAGTAAGACAAAGATCAATCGTCTCTCCGCCATCTCCAAAGTCGATCATGCCGATGACCATGGTGATCCATGTAGGGCAAAGAACAAGTATAAGATATGGTTAAAAAGAAGAACACTAAAGGCGCTAGGGGGGAAGAGGAGCCAAAAGAAAATAACAATGAAGGCCGAGAAAAAGTTGTTTATATAGAAATCTTTAACGTCGCATGCGGCGTGGCGTCACGGCGGCGTAGTGTCAACGGTCACATGCCAAGTCACCCTCGACTTGGCGGTACACAACAAATGCGCATGCTGAGGCGTGTGCGTGACGTTACAGGACCACGCCGCATGCGGCGTATAAGTCAATCTGGTCAAGATCCGGTCACATGCGACTGGCAAAGACACATGGCAAGTAATGCGTCGACGTGGCGTGTCTTATGTTCTCAGAATGTCACATGACGCCGCATGCGACGCCCGACATTTGTCGTGACATTTGTCGTGACATTTGCCGGTTATGAAATTTATGTATACCTATCTTTGCCGCTCGAGCAACCTAAAAATCTGAGCAAGTTTTGTGTAACAACCTAAAATCGCATACCTCAAAACACTTGAACATAGCTTGATTAGTCATCCACGAGCAAATTGGATGTGTCCGACATTTGCCGTGACATTTGTCGTGGACGATGCCGCCCAGTGGGCGGGCATTTTTTAGGCAAATTTTGATCAGACGCTTTAACACATGGGACATTAATGCCTTGGATTTGCAAGGAGTCGTCAGAAGCAGTTCTCCCACCAAGTTCCTCATTCAGATTGCATTTTGTTGCTTCTCTAAAGATGTTGGACTGAGGATATGGGAGTCCCACTTTTTGACTACCCAATATTCTCGTTGTAGAAATTCTAGGGGGTAAATCCATATGTCATTTCTAATTCCTTCTTTTTCTCTTTCTCCGGATCAACCGAAGCTAAATTATGAGCTCAAAAAATTCTGGATCAACCATCTCCAACTCCATGTCCATCACTAAATTCATCTGCTTTTTCAAAATACCCATAGCACAAATAGGCCTATACAAATTAAAACAAGCAATATTATTGTCATATCCTTATTCATCGTGGCATTCATCTTCTTGATATCCATCCTGATCATATTCATCTTCTTCATATTTTTATCTTCAAATTCCATTTTGAAAAACGATTTAAAAATCTATATCATATCATATATCCAGTTTTTGTATTCTACATCATGCTTATATACATAAGGCGATTGCCTCAAAAATTCGATCAACCATAAGCTAAATTAAGAGCTCAAGAAATTACGGATCAACCAGAGCTAATCGAGCTCAAAACTACCATATTATAGTTATATCAAAAGATAGAATTTAAGTTGCTTCAATACCAAATATCGACTCCAAACGGCCTTTGAAAAACTTTCTCGCAAAGAAGGTTGCATCCCTCATCATCAACATTTGTAATTTCCAAAGACCGGCAGAAGGATCCCTTCCCGGTGATGTAAAATTTTTTACCTTGGATATCTCTCTCAAACGAAACCACATCATTCACCGCAAATTCTTTGCCTTGACAAACCTGCTCCGCCTTTTGCGAAGACATAACTGCGAACTATCCCAATAACTTGATTCTAAATTTCCACATGCATTGATTTTAATCTATAAACGAAGCATCTTACCTTTTTTTTTCCCACAATTCCATCGCCAAGGCAAATGTGCTTCGCGTTGATTTTTGGAATGACGAAATGAAACAAAAATCCAACGCAGAATCGGTTATCAAATCAAGCCGCCCACTTGGTTGCACAAGCACGAAATGAAATGCCAGGTCTCAAGGACTTTCTTATCTAACCAATCTACACTATCTTGAGAGCCAACTAGATCCACCACGAAAATATCCGGTGGAGTGTCTAGCATAATATCCTCTAGGTGAACTTTTTTGTAACGCATGGCTCAAGATCAAACGTGAATCCAAGTTCTCTAAAAGATGACGCCATCATTTTCTATACTCCTTGCCAACCCCCATCGGAAAACTACGAATATCTTCGTCATTAATCGGAGATTATTTGCGTGGTCGAACTTGATAAGAATGCATTCGCCCGCAGCCTACAAGTCGAGACTCATTTGTGCACTGATCCATATTAGCCATTACAAACCGGACTGATAAATTGGTTAGAATATTAGAATACAATTGCGGGGAGATGAAGAAGCAAATCTAGACAATGACACGATAACAATAGAACTTACGAAGCACCGTATGACTAGATATATTATTATTTCATATTTTATAGCTGCAATTGACATGGTTGGGATGTAATATAGCGTATTGCCCTTGCTTGGATGGAGAAATCTGAACTTCGGGGCGGATTGTCCGGGGAACTCATATGTTTATAATTATCAAATTATCGGGATTTGGAAAGACAATCTCGCAATTGCTTTGATTTTGAAGGCTAGACCGCCAAAACGTCAAAGATACAATGTAGAAGAATGCAGGAGCACCTTGATTGTTTGCCCTAAATCGCTTTTAAAACAATGGGAACATGAATTGAAGGAAAAAGTAGCACCATCTGTCAAGCTATCTGTGTACATATACCATGAAGATCAGAGAAGAATAAATTGTGTTGAACTTTGTAAGCACGACATTGTGCTTACTACATATGGAACCATTTGTTCTGAATTACAGAAGCCATCTGAAGAGGATGAAAAGAAGCAACCCCCGGGCTAAAGGGGGCTTTGTCGAACATTAGGTGGTTTAGAATTATTCGGATGAAGCTCAATCCATTAGAAAAGCTCACACTAAAAGTTCACGTGCTTGTCAGGGCTTAAGGGCACAATGAAGATGGTGCCTTTACGAACATCGACCTTCTACGACACATATGTCACATATGTCACATATCTGAAAAGTTCTAGAATGTTCTAGAAAGTTTTAAAAGTTTTTAAAACATAAGAGAATCTTGGGTGAGCCTAAGGAATCCTTCTAGAAAATTCCGAATGTTGTAGAAAGTTCTAGAATGAATGTTGCGAGAGAAATACACCGATTTTTCTTCCCAAAGCATTTTGCTAGATGACCAATTAAAATATTTTAGTTCAACCAACTCCACAATTCTCTTTGATTTTCGATGAACAAACTTGTCCAAGAAGGCAACAACCTCCACAACCTCGGAATGGCCATAATGAAGAAATTAAAAAAGACGGTTAAGAGATTTCTCGAAAAAAAGCGCATGATTTTTGGGCTGCCAGATGTATGTTGTATTTGTCGGATCATACAATCGATCACGGCCCGAAGAACCCATAAAAATCTTAAGCTCAAACGGAACAAGTTCATGAGTCATGAAGCGAAAACAATCTGAGCATGGCGTTAAAAAACTGCACCAAAGGACCCCAGCAATGTCGGCAAGCTCAACCGCCTTGTGATCCCTAAGCTCCAGGCTGAAGCCCATTTTCCTTTGCACCATGACATGCTCTACTTTGAAGACTTCCAAGGTAACGGTGGCGGTTTAGATACTCTTCTCGGCATAGCGATCGAGCTATGTTCCAATTCCACTTTCCATGTATGGATCTCCGAAACAAGGCCATCAACAGGTGTAGCCACATAGTACCTCGGCTTTTCAAAATCCTCATCAATGGGGTCGGCTTCATATGGAACTTGTGCAATTGAAACGCAAATTCCTCCACCATCATATATCACAAAATCATCCTGACGTTTGGCAGGTAAAGTTGCAAGTTCAAGCATTCTTCTTCTGATTCCAACCTTGATGTTGATCTTTCAACTTCCATAGTGCCATTAGAATTACTTGTATACCCAAAGATGAGATTTTAAATCATAACCTTCTTCCCCACATATTGACGTATCCATATGTGCTTCTTTGGTTTGCTGATATAGTTCGAGACAATATTTTTCCAGCTCTTGCAATCTCTCAAAGCCCCAAAAAAAACCATTTTTCTCAAAGTCTAGATGAAGGAGGTAATTCATGCGGTAGCACATCTACTGTGATGATGCATGTGCAGGCAACATGCTTAAATGAAGCTGCAGGTTGGTCGTCAGAGTCTTTTTCAGACAGGTATTGAATTTGTAATCCTAAAAAACCAAAACTTCGTGTATAAAAAATATACGTCACATGCGACCACCTACGTCACATATACGTACTAACGTGTCATATACGTCACATATACATACTGACGTGTCATATACGTCACATATACGTATGGACGTGTCATATACGTCACATATACGTACTGACGTGTCATATACGACACATACGTCACATACGTCACATATACGACGTCGCATGCGACGTCACGTCAGAACATCACACACATGCGTCCACCGGCGCAAGCGTCCACACCGGCGTGATGGATCGCGCTTACGTCCACGATTGTCGACGTCGCACCATACGCCGCGACATGCGGCGCGACTGGCGTGACACACGTCCGCCTGGCGTGACACCTGTCGTCGTCTTTGGCGGCGTCCGCGATGTCGACGTCGCACCATACGTGTCAGACGTCGCACCATACGTCGCATGCGACGTGCCTGCGACGTGACGTCGCATTGACGTCGCATGGTGACGTTATTTGCGACGTCACGTCGCACAGACGTCGCAAGCCCACGTCGCTAAAAGTCCATTCTCTTGTTGTGAAAAAATGATCCATTATCAACCATCAATAGCACTAAAACTTGTTAGCACGACAAGAACGTGCAGATTAATTCCATTAGCAGACGCAATTCATATTAGAATCAATACTTCAAAATTTATAAAAAATATTAGTAATTAGTAAACGTGAAAAAGACTTAGTAAAAAACTTTTTTACAGACATTATACCTGGCTCACATCAAGGTAATGTGTTGGATGTACCAGATCTGACGTCCTTGAAGTTAGGCGAAACTCTGGTGTAGTTTGTCCAATAATCCACAACTTTTTCAATCACTTCTTGGCTCAGGGAATCCTTTCTCTTCTTCCTTCCCCCAAGAGCCCATAATGTGTTTTTATTACTAATTGCAACATGGTGCTTCTTAGCTCTGGAACAATTCCTTGGATGAATTCCTAAAGCATTGGCAGGTAATCTTTTGCTGCCATGCCTGACCTTCCCAAGTCCATGACTAATGCTGCTCTTTTTGCTGCTAATTTGTCATTGGACTCCACTCCTTTCACACGCTGTATGGTTTCTTGGATGCTACCGATAATTTCACTGTGAACAATCTTTTCCTTATCAGACACTGCAATCTGCATAACTTTGTTATTCTCCACTAGATGCCATACTTCTTTCTTCTGGAACCTGTCAAATCCAAAAACGTTTTTGTGATTACGGAGGCTGCATGTTGCAATTGCTTTTTTGAGTGCTCAATACTCCAATCTAAATTTTCATTTGACAATTGTTGCCTCATCTTGCTTGCTCCTTGTCGTTGCTTCTGCAAATGCCATTTCCGCCTCCTGTCTTCGTCATTAGTCATTGGATCACAAGAAGCCTGAACAAAAAATGGATGGAAAGAAAGAAACGTGATCTCTCTCCCTCGAGAAAGGGGGAATCAACCATCCCGAGATATTCTCGTTAATTTTGAATTTCCCTCTTCCTATAATACTAAAAAATAGTGCGAAATTGGGTGGATAAAAAGACACTAAAAATGAGACACCATAAGATGCGAGGATCCATGTATTAAAGTAAAATTCAACGTCGTGCCGGAGGACATAGCTGAGTGCATGTATCCATAATTTCTCGAAGATATGTTCCCAGTGAGCCCACAGAGGTCATGTCTAGCAGCACATATAGTGGCTGACAGAGCTACATCCCCGATCATGTATCATAATCCAGAAGAGAATAATAGTTCTCATCTAGGTAACCTATTCATATAGAAATACAAGTGTCATGGTTCCTTTGTCAATCTTGTTTTAGGGTTAATGTCATTGGGCATTTGATACTAAAGCGAAGATGCAATTATGCTTAACTATTGCAGTTAAGCTAAGATCAGCACGTAAACCTATGACTAACTTGATCCGTGAGCTGCATTCCCACTCTGAGATCCTAACATACTGAAAACCTTGCTAAACAATGTCTTTGTAGTAGCACCTTAGGTACATGGGCTCCACTCGAGCTCTGAAGGCTTCTTTCCCCTGGCGCTGCTCGAAACAGACTCCTGGAGATTCTTCAACACCAAATGGCACTGAACCTAAGAGGTTTAGGGTTTAGGGCCCCTCCATTTATAACCCTGAAAAATGGAATCTGGCTTTGGGATTGGGTCACGTGGTCACATTATTCCTTGGCACTTGAGAAGTGAGTCCCAAGGTTACATTTATCATAAATGTCATCAAAGGGGAATTTATACGTAGGTAACTAACTAGATATTAACATGTGACACGCGTGTAATATTACTGAGCCGCACATGTTACATTAACATGTTAATTAATTATTGCCCCTAGCTGATATATTATGTGACCCACAGAATATATAGGTACTATTGTTGGTATTATATTATCAAGTATAATATGACAAGTGCCAATGGTTGCCATGCACTCTAATACTATTGTATTTATGTGGGGCCACCTCCTATTGTCTCTCGACATGCAGGATGCTAACTACATGGCATGCATGTGTCGAGTTACATGTGTACTAATCTTGTATATGTCATCTAGATGATATGTACTGTGATGTAGCAGTATATTATATGTATTTATGGCGTATAATAAAATGGATCGTCACAGGAGATATTGATGATCTCAATCGAATATAAATAATACATGAATTCTGGTTGCATGGCATCTTTGGACAACTCTCCAGCATTAAAAACCATAGATATTAGAGAATTTTGGTGGTCCGCCACCATTAAACATTTTGGATTTGGATAACCTTGATTCATGCTGAAAATAACTCTTTGTTTAGAGGAAAAAAAAAGGGTAACCACGTATAAATCTAAAATCGAGAGATGCATTTGCCTTTCCATTATGTATCCTTTGATTTCTTTCCAATGTTCCATTGCAACTATAGTACCCCCCGGTTTTTAGAAGGATAACATCACGGATGCAATACATATTCCAATCTACTCCATGCCACAATACCTTATGCTAGAAGTTGCTCCATGTGATTGTATATTATATACCGTCCATCACACTAAATTAGTTTCACCTAAAGCATCCGGAAGTCACCTATTACTTTGGTGTTCCATGCCACTGATTTACATGGACCAGTCATCATAATCAGCCATCTATGGATACTGCATCTTGCAGGTCAACTGCAAAATTGTAAGGAAGTGTGACTTAATCCAACCACACCGATGGATATTGAGAAGCTCTATCTGCATAAAATATTCAACGATGTCCTAGCAAACCAATGCACCAATATATCAGGTCAAGAATCTGAAATTACTACATAAATCATCCTATTTAGCATTCAAAAATCACCCATTACTTTGGTATTCCACGTTGTTGCTTCACGTGGTTCACTCATCGCAATCGGTACTCGTCTTATGAATATTGTGACAAGGTCATTGATAAAGATGAAATCATAACAAGTTAGCAGTAGGGGAACTTACAATGTCATTTATTCTCCTTCATGTTAAGAATGCATTGAATGGATGCCTTGGCTTTGATAAGGATGCTCAAGCAAATCAAAAGGCCATGAGAAGAATCCTCCATGATCCATGAATCTTCCAAGGGGAACCATATGTGGCAACTCTGCATAAACAACATAAGGTAATGGAATTTAAGTTCCCACCGCTCAAATCTATGATGTAAGGTAATGGAATTTAAGTTCCCACCGCTAAATTAATGTTGGTTATATTTGAATCCATGACCTCGTATATGGCGGGTTTAAGGTCCTACCATTAGACTATGCTCCAAAACGCGTTGTGTTGTTTTAGACTAACTGTCAACTCCTCAAATAACAGATAACCTATCTAAATTTCATATATCTGGATGATATTTTCCTGCTACGGTATTGAGATGCAAAAAGAATATGCATTAGAAGAGCTTTAAATACATCTACGCAAAAGCAAGGACGTCTTAAATTAGATGCAATGCTACTTCCAACCCTCTACGAACCATTGTCGTTCCTATATAGCCTATGCGCAGATAAAGCTTATGCCCTATCCATGTCATTGCATGTGCGCTCATGAGCCATTGGGACCTCTAACTATTTTGGTCTCAAATGATTTGCCATCTTTCTTTATTACAAGACATCATCTCAATTGTTGTGCAGAAACGGTCAATCAAATTGGTGACAGTCACAAAACCCCTCGGTATATATTAGGATTATAATAAACAGTTTTTAGCATGCTCTTTATTTAATACCCACTACAAGTAAAACCAATTCTCACCCTAGCAATACGATTTGAAATCCGATTATACCGTTGCAGTCTATAGGCTAGTGATATATGTAGAAAGTGTTAGCCATTTGTCTCTATTAGATTGTGTCATATTATAGGAACTGGTTTTCCAAATGGAATGCTAGTCATATGCTGATGCTCAACAATTTTTTTCCGTGAACCATATAATTTTATAGTCCCAAAAGGTATCTAGGTGAAGGATAGATGATGGAGAACTTTAATGTCCACAGAGACCACAAGGGCCATGACATAAAGGGATGAATTAGTTTTCTAACACTTTATTAATGTTGTATTAATTTGCCATACATTGGCATTCATGATTCACAATATCAATTGGTTAGAATCTTGGTTCGGGGAATTTTTTAGCCTCAAGAAGCACCTTTCCGACTCTTCTGAACCTGCCTTGGCAAGCTCCAATACAGGGCCATGATTCCTCCAAAAATACTAAGAAAATCTGTTATTGTCAGCCGGAAATTTTCCTACTGTTTCAAATTTGTCCAGCTAAATCTGGATTTTATCCAGCAGGTTACAAGGGTTCCGGGGAACTTCCCGAACCAAGGTTAGAATACATCAATTTCACTTTGTCATTTATTGTGACAAGAGACATCTTGACTCTTGACTCGGCTAGGTAGTCCATAATAATGATCTATATGCATGCCATAACGAGTTCACATGGAGGCAACAAAACGAACGCATTAACGTTTATATGGGATTAACAATGAACAATGGCACTTGGGGCTGTGAGCGATATAATAGCATGTCGGCGAAGCACACGATTTTTCTCATTTGAGTCTTGGTAATGTAATAGCACAAATATTAGACAATGGAGCACACAAGTTGAACCGTGGTAGTGAATGCAGCACACAACTTCTCTTAGTTGTTGAACCTTATGAAGCACCCACCCAAGGGTCTTTAGTTGGACCTTATGGTGGAATACCACCATGAGAATATTAAATCCATCTATGGCGCCAAATGGCAATTATGATAAGTGGCAAGACCCTCACCGTTCGGCGGAACAGGGCCTTTTGCACCCTATTTGTCCTTAGCAAGGTTGGTAGAATTTTAAAGGGACTCCTTTGTTTGATGGCAGAAATCATAAAAGAGCATGTCCGTCATGTTGCATTTTGGTGAGTAATTGCAGAGATAAAAACATTCGGGAACTAGGTTATGCATTAGTTCATTCGGATAGATTTCCAACGGCAGCTGGCGAGTTAAAGTAACTCTGTCATGCATAAAAAGGCAGGGCCTTTGAAGCATCCAACATATTTTCCATCTGTAAGCATTGTTTACCTTTCTGTTCCTCAGTTTTCTTAACATGAAGGTTTCATTGTTAACTGTTTCCACGGTTGTGCCTTCAATTCCAACCAAAAAGGATATCATGCATCTCTCTCCCTTTGATCACTTGCATAGAATTGTACCTTATATGCAAAGAATCCTTTTTTATGCCATTGACCTTGAATCTCAGGAGGATTACACTAGAATCGTTGATATGTTGAAACTTAGCTTGGCTGACACCCTTTCCTGGTTCTATCCTCTAGCAGGAAGGCTTAGTGATGGAAAACTTGGTCCTCCTCATGTAGACTGCAATGATGAGGGGGTTGAATTTATTGAAGCTTCG
This sequence comes from Isoetes taiwanensis, assembly GCA_021234155.1. Lineage (NCBI taxonomy): Eukaryota > Viridiplantae > Streptophyta > Lycopodiopsida > Isoetales > Isoetaceae > Isoetes > Isoetes taiwanensis. The sequence continues at coordinate 12,636,290 of JAJEKV010000028.1, forward strand.
GCAGATGATATCTGTTTTCAAGATGCTGTTCATGAAGCAAAGCTCTGGCCTGACCTTGCCGCCATGAAAAAAGTCAGGATAGTAGATGTACCTGAGCTTCCTCTTCTGTCTGTGCAGGTAAAAACATATTTGGATCTTTTTTTCTAGGATGGCATTGATTTTTTTTTATTTTTTTTATTTTTGCTTTGCCTTAAATCCTAATTAAAAATCTTATGCTGTATACATATAGATTTATGTCATATACATGAATGTGTTTCTGCAGGTTACCAGGTTTGGATGTGAGGGCATCTCCCTTGGCATAGCATTCAACCATGTCATTATGGATGGAAAATCATTCTGGCATTTTGTCAGATCTTGGTCAGAGATTTCAACAGGTGCCTCTAACATTTCTGTTCCTCCAATCCATTCCAGATCTATACAAATGTCTTCAGAACACATTCCTGATACACCTAGTCTCTCCAATATTCATCAACCACCATCTGCAGTCTACAAATACTCTCTCCCATATGAGCAATACCTAGATCTTGTGTTCACTGTGGCACCACAAACTAAAGTGCAGCAAAAGCACTTCTATTTCTCGTTTTCCACTTTAGACAAGCTCAAACAACAGATATGCACAGAAAGTGATGAGAAGTCTTTAAAGGTTACTTCACTCAAGGTTATATGTGCCTATGTTTGGAAAGCCCTTCTCAAAGCCAGGAAAGCCAACAGAACTAGCGAGACCGGCTTCTACACAATCATAGACATGAGGAAAAGGATCAATCCTCCCCTTGAGGAAGGTTATTTTGGCAATGTGATTACTGTTGTAGGTGCAATTACAAAAACAGGCAATCTTCTAAAAAATGGACTTTCTTATGCTGTGAAACTTTTGGAAGAATCTATAAAGTTGGCCACAGAGGCAGATGTGAAAACTGTGATGGAGAATTTTGAAAATCAAGGAAATGTGATTCTTGTGCCTTCTAATTTAGAACTGCAGCACTGGTTTGGGACCTTGAGTTCTCCTAATTTTGCAGTGTATGAGACGGAGTTTGGTTGGGGCAAACCTGTTGCAGTAAGACCAGGCACTGTTGGCTATAAAGGCGTCCTGACATTCTTCAGATGTGAAGCTGGAATAGATGTGTTTGTGTCATGCACTGATAAAGAACTAGCTGCACTTGGTGATGGTATGCACACTCCAAGTGTGGAAGTATAGTATACCATATGATATACTTGTATCTTCCATAACGTAGTTCAAATCTACAAGGGCATGATATGAGATTAGTTATGACGATTGCATAATATCAAGGAGAGATCCTATTAGTATTCTCATGCTTATACATCAGCAAGATGGCCGGACTATCTTCTCAAAACATATCTATTGCATGCCAATATGCATATGCTCTTATTTGCTAACATAATACATTTCTCGAATTCTAATGAGGCTTAGCAATGCATATGCACTATAAAGAGCATATGTCGCTATGCTTTACAAATTCATATATAAGTGACTTAGCAAGTGGGTGGGCGGGTGTAAAAGAGGTTATTGCATAGCAAAAGGTATATGTCTACAAGCAACTAAGCAGCTTGTAGCTAAGAGACTTGGTATTTAAGATGCATAGCGTATGGTCGTATATATGCCTACAAGTAATTTATCAAGTGGAATGGTATGAAAGAGATCAAGATCAAAGATTAAAGGAATAACAATGCATAGATAAAACAATGGATTGCCTCAATTCCATGGGTTGGCATTTTAGAGAGCGATGGTGACATAGTTATTGATCCCACAAATGAGCACATTTTATTCAATATTGAGACACAATGCATACAATCATCGTCTTCCTACATATATATGTGATTAGTAGAGGAAAAAAAGGACAAAAAAGAAATAATAATCCAAAAATGAAGTTTTCACACAAAATAAAATTTCAAAAAATATTAGATTTGGAACTGAAAAGTGTTTTTCCGGCCAAACAATTGTTATGACTAGGAAACATGCCTAGGCCTGCCTCTACCACCGATACAACCCCCCCACCAAACGACTCATTTGAGGTAATAACTTTTAGTTCTAATGTCATTAGTGCGGTTTCTCGCAGATTTGGAGGAATTTCAGGCATTGGCGACTAACCTGAGTTCACATCCTTGGAGCCTAGCATGCATCAATCTAGCCTGCTTCGGACTCCGCTCTACCCCGAGCATGCATGCATTTCTTATTCACCAAAATTCACACACAATCCATCAGGTTATTTAGCTTGGCCATTCTTATTTTTAGCATCGAGAAGAATGTTGCACTTGCTCGTGATCCTTGAACACCCATTTTTTTTTATGTTACAAGTCTTGCATTGCATCTTCATAATATTTTAGTGGGCTATTGTGGCCCTACCTCCCAAGGTGCTCAAATTTTTCCCTTAGGGTACCAATTAAGGCCTAAAAGTGTCATGATTGGTAAATACAGTCACACGTATGAACAAGAAAGGTTTACAAAATGCCAACCATTGGGGAAGAAGAGATAGAAAGGAAGATTTATAGTGCAAAATTGGCTCATTTAGCTACTGTTGCAAAGAGGGCAGATTCACTACAAGAGAAATGTACCTATAGTGTCTAGTGTAATGTCAACTTTTTTGACACAAACAGAACCTGTCAAAACCCAATTATTGTCACAACCTTGCCACTATACTTGTCGTGATCATTTGTCACAAACATGCCACAATAGCGTCAAATGTTGTGTCAAGCTTGTGGCTTCAATTTATGACATAATATTGACACAAAATCAATTTGAACTATATGGCAGTCTAGAAAATGGCGAACTTGTGACAATATTTTAACAACATTGTGATAAATAAATAGAAGTCCATATGAATACTATTACATCAACATTATCGCGAGCTAGCGACAAAGTAGTAGCTATAATTCATCCACAATAAGACAATCAATAAGAACATTTGTGACCCATTTTGTAGCTAACAAATAGTTAGTGTTGTGACCACATTGTGATAAATAAATAAAGCTTATACCAACTACACAGCATCAACATCATGGCAATGTATTGACAATATAGTAGTTATATTTCCAACAACTAATAAGAAATTTTGTGACTAGTTTGGTCTCTAAAGAAGCACTATTTTTCATTGTTGTGACGACATTATGATAGATAAATAAACAACTGATAACAATTTCTATGAGTTTTGTGTCTAGGTAATAGCTAATTTAAGACAATTTATGCATTGTATCTTGTGTCAAAAGGATAAACATCTAAGTATTTTTTTTTTGCTTGAATAACAAATATTCTGATTTCTGAAATTCGATAACAAAAACCAAAGTAATAAAGTTTCATTGATCAACAATGAATTTCCAACATAACAAACTAGAAAAAGTGCCCAGCGTTGCTGGGCTTTTTGTTGGGCATTAAGTTCAAGAGTTATAAAATGTGAGTTTTATTTTACAAGGGCGTATTTCAACTTTACAAGGGCGTATTTCAACGATGCCAAATGGCATTCATGTTGTTGACAAAAAATACAATAGGTTGAGGAATCTAAAATTAATTATGTTAAGAGTCAAATTGTTGCACGGAACTATGACAGGCATAAATACAAACAGCTGAGGCATTAGTTCAAAAAGGTGGAAAAACTCCTAACCTTAAGCTGTGGCTGCGTGACCTGTACACCCAAAGACTATAATTGTAAATACTTATGACGAATCACCAAAAACAAAATGCCTCAGCTTGTCTGCAACAGGGATACTGTTCTTATTTTCAATGCCATTCCCAAGCAGCTTATTTCCTATACGCTGTTAGAGATGATCCTCAATATTCTGATCTTTATACATATAATACAATTTTTGTCCTGACACTCTGGTCACTTCAAAGATAATACTATTCTTAAGGGGAAGAAATGAATACATAAATCTGCTTGAAGGTAATAAATAATAGGTTTAAAGCCATGCAAATACTTGGTAGCCCTCACCTTTTCCCCTATGGCATTAGCATATCCACCACTAATCGATGCAATCTCTTGTTTCAAAGATGCTATTTCTTTTCTGGCCTGCACAGCCAAAAATTCTCATGTTAATCAAACTGGCTATGCGCTCATCTATTATAGGCAAGGTTTATAAGCAGAAAGAATGGACAAAAAGTTTTTTTCATTGTTTAAAAGTAGAAGCATACTTCTGCTATTTTTTTTTCATGTTCAACCTCCAGCTTCTGTATGTGTAGTTCATGGTCTTTCTCAATTTCTTCCATTTTTCTTAGCCTCGAGCAATGTTTGCTGCAACAAGATAAGATGTCATACATAAGTTAGAGAATAGAGATAACATAAAATGTTACATTTAACACTTCACATGCCTCTCTGTGTATAGCTATTTCATGCTTTTCATTGACTTCAGCCTCGGACATAAACGTGATGGGTTTCCAGCCATGGTTATCCTACATGGGCAGAAATCTATGTATTTTACCTGATCATTCCGTTGCGAAATCTCTTTCAAATGCCTTGTAAGTTCTGCTTGCTTTTCTTTAAGCTGATACTGTGATTGCTTCTTGATTTCTAGCACTTTTTTTTCAGTGGCAACCACCTGCGCTTGTATCTAGAATGGCATAATTTAATGGCATAATTAATTGGAAAGATGGGTTTCGCTAAACTTTTTCCAAAGTTTGTGATGGAAACCAATGCGCAAGCTTGTGAGCATACCTTGGTTTTCTGTTCCTCCAGCAGTTGTTTCTCCTCCTCAAGTTTCTGATTTGACATGCAAAGCTCATGGCATTCCTGACAAATACGGTTGACATCCGACTGTTGTGATATAATCTGTTGTTCCAATAAAGCAATGCTTTGCAACATTGCTTGCTACTTTCTTTCTTGTTCAGTGATTTTCTCTTGTAGTGCAATTTCAACAGTCTGGCTTGCAGCTTTCGTTTCTGAAACAATCTCCATTAAATCATCCTGCAAAATGAACGAATGTGTCTATTAAGTCATATTTCTAATCACAAATAACGCAAGAGGAAAGTAACTTACCTTCTCTTTCTGTAATTACATTAAGGATTTATCTGGTGTTTGGCCAATGGTTCAGATTGACTGTGAAGGAGAAGGGCAACATATTGACAGAGCATTGCTAAAGAATGGCGTTGGCATCTTTGTTGAAATCTCGAATGCTGCAAGATATTGCTGCATATTATTCTCAGAAGGCGTCATCCTGGATTGAGAATGATTCATGTCCAGATTGCATGCTGAAGGTGATGAATCCATGGTCCGGAGGAAGGTAAACGAATCCATGCGTATGTTCTGGAATCTGGCATTGAATCGGATGTTTGCATTGCAACTTGTCTGATTGACATGTATGGTAAATGTGCGAGGATAGGTGATGCATCAGAGATATTTGATAGAACACCTTTCTCTGATGTGAAACTGTGGAACACAATTATTGGAGCCTATCTGCGAGATGAAGATGACAAGCCTATACTCATACAAGCTATTAAAAAGAAAGTTCCATATCTTGAGCTTAACATCCACAAATTGAAAAGAAATGGAAAACATCATCACATCCTCTGTCCCATTCCCAAAAGTATTTGCTACAGCACATTGATTGTTCATGTGCTTTCCTGTTATCTGTCCACTTGAATTTAGAGGAAAATATTCTTAAAGTATAGACCACAAATTTCACTTTACATTACTTTTATAATGTAATCCACCTATGCACTTTTACAATGCTTAATCGAGATGCAAGAGATAGAAAATTAAAAACTTAAGGATGCTTGCACAAATTACATACCTCAGATTTAGATAGTTCCTGTTTAAGACGATAGGACCTGCAGATTTTCTTTTCCTTTTGCCTCCTTGTTTTGAAGTTTCTGCTTCTGGGATATTGCCGGAACTCGATGAGCATTGATGCTCCTCCAACCTAGAAAGAAAGTTCAGCAAAAGGTTCAGCAAAAATCCAGCAAACAAATTGAGCAAACGGTCCAGCAAAAGGTACAGCAAAAATCCAGCAAACACTTTGAGCAAACAGGCCAGCAAAAAGGTAGCAAAAATCCAGCAAACACTTTGAGCGATTCCCTGTGCCTTCATACACGTTTAGTCTATCTTTAAGACCAGGGTTATACAAAAAGATCATCAATGTAGAATTTTTTATGAATACAGTAGTTGAAATTACAATTCCTTGCGAAGAAAGAAGACTTTGAAAAGTTATAAGAAAGAAGGCTTGTCTACCTAATGAAATTCCAATTACAGTTCTCATTTCAAAGGATTTGGCATTCTTGGCTGTACACTCCTCCTAATAAATATGACGAAAGGAAAGATGAAGTTGTGGATATAGGTAGTGCCCTTAATCCGGCATACATAGCACTGCTCTTCAAGAAAGAACCAAGCATATAATAACAGGCAAAGTTCTACAAGTCATACATGGGAAATCTTTCCAGAGATATGCTTCTAAGGAAAAGATATGTCCTAATTACGCAATATTTAGAGCTGAAACGTTTCAGCAAGCAAAGATGCAGATTCTCAGGCAAAATCTTAATGAGGTCAGAAACTTTTTTACGAAATAATGGCACCAAGAATAGTGGTTCGTAGCTTCAGAAAACATGAGCAGGATCAATGCAAACTCAATATTAGTTCATAGCAATCAAATTCTCACAGTTCGGATGTCAGGAGCAAAGCTGAAAGATGCATAAATAAATCGTATAATTTACCTTCCCTTTCCATTCTTTTTCTTGTGCAACTCCTTTCCAGAGTCATCATTTTTGTCTTCAGTATTTCTTCGAATCCTCTTCTCCAATTCCGTCATTAGGGCAGCCAGAACACCTTCTGGCACATTGGCCATGAAATTTTCCAGCGTACCTCCATTAGACTCCTCCGTAGATACACTTTTGCCCTTGTCGGATCTGTTGGAAGCCACTAAAGACCAGAAGAATGGAAAAAATTAGAAACTGACAACGATATAAATGCAAATGCAACTGAGGAAATCTAAAAACAGAAACTTTTTTGCCAGCATTTTTGTATTCTGCTTGAGTCAAGATGCTTACTGATGGTGCTTTGCGACCGCAAACGAAACCTAGAAGAGCAGACGCTACTCAGGAAGAATCAACCAAGATTTATTGGTGCTCGACATGAAAAAAAGGTAATCCATCCCGCCATTTTTCTGTTCCAAACGGATCCCTTGTTTTTTTCCCTTTTTTTTACAATTTACCTTTTTTTTTTCTTGCCATTGTGCTGTTCACCTAATGATGTTTTATTGATGTCCAAGTCATTAAAATTGCCTGATATTGAAATCGTATTGAACTTGAAATCCCTTAACTAGTGTAGAATATACTAGCTGCTAGTATAGCATATGTTGTGTTAATGGTGTCAATGGCTAATGGTGTCAATGGCTAATGATGTCAATGGTGTTCAATGGTGTCAATGGTTAATGGTTGTTGTGTTAATGACACGCGATCGGCCCCAGATAAGCACGCACTATTTAAGAAGGACGAATCAAGATTTATTCTACTAACTGTGAACTAGGTAAGTAATCACGCCATATTTCTATTTGAAACATATCTTTGGGTTTCTCATCTTTTTCATCATTTTTTTGTCTCAATTTCGATATTGGGTGTGATTATTGGTTCTTAGGCAAACAGTACTATATGTTCAGTATGTAGGGTATGAATATTGATTCTTATGCAGTAAAACCAATGGTCCACTTCATTGTCTGCTAGGGTCATTTTTTGCTTTTCTAGATTTCATTATTGGGGTAATGATAGCTTGTACCATAATGGGGATCCAACGAGAATATTAGAAAGATTCACTTTATCAGTTGCTAAGGTATTGCCTAGTAATTTTGAAAAAACATTAGTAATTTCGCATTCTCCAATGGTTTTAAAAGGGAATTAATTTTTCAAAGTGCTCGCCCTGGCTAGTATTCAGAAGGTTCACTTATTGTCTACTAGGTCATTTTAAGTTTATACCACAATGGGAAAAAGGTTTACTGTCATTGTGAGAAAACATCGTGGCTCTCGGGTGTCATTCATGCATGTGGACACGCGAACGGCCCCAGATAAGCACACACTATTAAAAAAGGACGAATCAAGATTTATTCTACTGGCTGTGAACTAGGTAAGTAATCACGCCATATTTCTATTTGAAACATATCTTTGGGTTTCTCAGTGTCTGGATCACACAATGCATTTGTTGGTGAGGATGTGATTCACAAAACCATTATGGATTTTTTTCCAACAAATGAACAAACTAGTGGTGGCGAAAATAACGATGGTGAGCATACGGGTAATGTGGATGGCGACTCATATGGGGAAAAGACAACATATCTCAACAATGAAGCAAGCAAACCATTGTTCCCTAATGCCCGTGTTTCTCGCCTTGCAACATGCATGTTGATTCTAAATCTCCAACACAAAGTTGGTTGGAGCAAGAATAGTGTGTCCAAACTTTTCAGGTATGTATAGGCAAGTCATTCTTTTGTTTTTATATGGATGTAGAAATTACATAAGTATGACTAATTGAATTTTTGTAGCTTACTTGATAAGATATTACCAGATGGACATTGTCTTCCAAAATCTAGGCGGGAGGCTAGAGAATTATTACGTTCTTTCGGATTGGAGTATAATATTGTGCATGCATGCATTAATGATTGCGTGCTATTCCGCAAAGACTATGCAAATGAGAAATCGTATCCAAAATGCAAGGAAGCACGATATGAAGAAGGTAGAAAAACAAAGGTGGCGAGAAAGGTATTACGTCACATGCCTATAATCCCTCAACTTCGTCGTATGTTCCGATCTCCATTCAATTCGTCAATTCACATTGCTGGACATAATGCGGATTATATGGAAGACGAAGAGATTACCGAACATGCACATGATCCATCCGAAGCAATTAGGAATTTGGCTCTTTGTTTATATCTAGATGAGGATGAGATAGAGGATATGGAGAACGATCTTAATGAAGTTGCCACATGTGATTAATCAACATTGTTAATCTTATTGCTATGACTACTATGGTATAGATCATTTGGTATTGAGTATTGTTTTTTATCTTCCTATAAATTTGCTCCCTTGTTCAAGTTGTCGGGTACCCTTCACCATTATCTATTCCCCTTCATCTGACTGTGTCCAAATCATTCTTTCTATCAAGTAACATTCCTTAGCGCAGTACCAAATCTTTAATGATATATGAATACCAAACTCAATTCTACTAATATATTAGATACAAATTGGATGGCATTATGTTATAAATCTCATAGAAATGTTATAATGATGGAGTTATAAATTTGTTAAAAAATTGTTGCAACAACCCACTTAAATTGCAATATAAAGTTGACAAAATGCTCCTCAAAGTTCCGTTAAGATATTAGATGAAATTTTGGATAATCGTTTGTTATAAATCTTAAAAAAAAGTTGGCACAACTTAGCTTAAATATTGTTCAAAAGTTGTTGCAAAAACCTACTTAACATGCGATAGAAAGTTGACAAAAGGAGGTCATTGCTTTGACAAAAGATTTGACACTATACAGTAGACACAATGTTGACACAACACAAGCACTTTGTGTCAAGATAGTAGTAATCGACACAAATTTGTCACTACACATAGGACTTGTCACAAGGGTTGACACTATACCCCCATCCTCTTGTAGTGATTGGGCAGAAGGGCAAGCTAAACACATTCGTGAGTTGGGATCTACATCTAAATTTGAGCATTTTCTATGGCCATTGATGCCTCAGTTTGCTTGAGAAGAGGCCAAAATCATGAATATTCGCATCACATTCAAGCTCATGGCTATAGATAATCATCTTCTGCATGAAACTATAAAATACATTAATGGAACATATATACTTTGCTTTCGCTTAGTTTTTTCAATTGTCCACCGATAACTAGGAAAGCTATTGGCCATTGGTGTAGATAAATGGATTTGTTCCTACAGGCACTTGCTGTCTCATGCCACCACATTTACTTTCATACCTTGCACTACATAACCACATAATATTACACAAACAATTACATTCCCCACAACAATATCTTTTATATGCACAAGCATCGCATTTCCAGTGCCACACCTAAAGTGGCCATAACTCATTTGCTCCAATGGCAAAACTACTATATAGATGGCAAGCATTTATGCAAGACTCCATTGTCGTGCGAACACATAATTAGCATGGTATGTGAGTCAACAGAAACAATCCCCAAATGTACTATCACTGGCAATCTGGTAACTAGTGACTGCAAACAGGGTGTTTGCATGTCGTTAAGAGAAAATATCAAACCATTTGTAGTTGTCTCTTTCAGTTAAATATGCTTGATCTCACAACAGAAATGCCTCACATTTCAAGATATATGATGTATTTGTATGTTATTCTAGATAGACCTTGTTTCCGGTAGCCTTTCAGAGCTCTAACTTAAGCATCTTTCATATATCATTAGTTTACATCTAAATTGTTGTAAGGGCAACCCACAGTGCGTTAGCACCTTATTTTACTTTGATGCTAGATTCAAGTTTTTAACAGGTTTAGACAAGATGTGGAACTTTTGGTGAGGGGAACATGATGGTACCTGAGCAGTAATGAAAAAGCTTTGAGAGCAGAGTAGTTGAAGGGCATTAAGATGACCAATGCACACGAGGTGGTGGAATGGACAAGTCAACAGCAACAGCACCCACAACATATGAAAAGATGATCCAAATTATATGTAGAACTTTTTGAGGGATTGAAGTACGACAAGTGGACAAGAAAACTTAGTGGGAAGCACGTCCTATTGAAGGCTCTAAAAACCTTTATTATTTCCATGGGTGCTCAAATCACATGACACATTTACAGGACAAAAACCTCTCTTGCTTTTGTACAAATTGTTTAGAGTTGAATTAGGAATCTTGCCCAAATTCATTATATAATAAGAAGCATGAACTAGTTGTGGTAGAGCCCATCAAAGCTATTATCGAAGAAGAAGTGCATAATGAAGGAGAGGAAGCCTATGTTGGCAATGCTGACTTACATAGCCTGCAAGTATCTGTAGGTGACATTTTTGTGGTGCTGGCTCCAAATAACAATTATGAGAATGTGAAATTCTACCTCATCTTATGTACCAAGTACTTGGTATTAGAAGACTTCACAGATATGGGCAGAAGTTTGAGAAAGGGCAATTTCTAGCCTACCTCCTAAAACCCTTCCTAATTCTTCAATCGATTCGCCCCTAAATGTCTTGGACCATCTCTGCTCCGGTTGCAGTGGAAGAATTTAACCTTTAAGGTGAAGATTTTTGGAAATTTGGTTTGTCCAGGCCGCGCCAGACCCATCATTCCCTTCGTCCTTTAAATTTGGAGTTCATTGTCTTCTATCGACAGCCGAAGTATTCTTGATCAGCTCTCTCGAAGCGCCACAGGTAAGCGCCGGCTTCTGTTGTCTCCTTCAACTTAATTTGGATGTTTCTGGGCTAGACTAAACGTGTTTTGTTGCAACATATCAGGCACAGCAGTGATTATGGATCAAGCACGCAGGACAAGCTTCCCTGGAAGTGGCCAATTCTAAATCCAGCTATAAGTTTTATAAGTGAAATAAAACAATAGTTTATGCTCATCAAGTTGCAAAGAACAAAGTGAGATTGGTTCAAACAAATCACGTCATTAAGCTAAATGTATGTTGTGTATCATTACTTATGAATATAATTAAGTTTCCATATTTGCATTCTCATTTTGATGTTTAAATTCCAAAATTTCATACTTGAGTACTTGAGTGATATGTCTCATAATTTGAGGCTTCAATTCCAGAATTTCATGCTTTCTCAATCCAAATACTTGAAATACAAATTAGAAATACCATCATAATCATAACAATCTGAACTCATCTCAATTATATATCAAACCCTATTTTCTTTTTCTTTTCCTTTTTCTAATTGAAGGTTATATATATCGAAGTATACAAAAAGAACTTTTTCCAAGGGAAGTATAACCCTAAAAAAAATCAAAAGGAGATCCCCAAGGGATCCCTGTACAAAAAGTGGCCATAACAGCAACCACAGCTACAATTTTCTTATCCAAAATTTGTGCAACTCCAAAGATCTTCATCCATTGTGTGGGTGTGCGGAGGCCAATCCTATTGCATTTGAGTCTCCTTAATAGCATGAACAAGACCCCTGCAATAAATAAGCATAATTTATAAGTTGTGAGTATACCTCCTGGATCCATTTGACATCATATAAAAGCTGCTTTATAATCCCTTCAAGGGGTATATTTCACAGTTAAAGATGAAGTTGTTTCTACCTTCCAGATTCTCCAAAGAATAATATAAATTCTCCAATTAGTAAGGTTGAAAGGCATAAAAAAATCAGTTCCACTCTGATCAAAGAGGTTATGGCCAAGGATTTCAGAGGCCATTCCATCACCCATTCTGATCAAAGGCATTTCTTGAAGAGACGTTCCTCATCCTCACCTACACATCAAAGTTAGCTATAGAGAGACTGAATCTCTTACAATTCGTGGCCAAGGCCATGTGCCAAAGCTGCCATATGAAAGCTTTTATCTTGAGATGGATCGGGCTACTCCACATGAATTGGAGATTTCGGGTACATCTATCATGCTCAACATTCCATTTTAAATGGATAACGATCTTGTGATCCCTTATAAGGTATCTGTAAGTCTTCGGAATTGTAAAAACCTCACTATCATTGTGAAACCATGGTTGTCCTCATTAAACCAATGGTCAGTAGAAGGGGTGGCCATTGTTATATAAGAAATAAGCATGAGGTCCTTCCTCTGTAAGCAATCATCAAAGAGATCATGGATGAAAACAATACCCCATTTACCTGAAGCCATGTACTTGTCCATTTCTTGAGAATACTTGGACTATTGTTAGGGACAGTAAAAAGAAAGTAAGAGCGAGGAAGCTCCATCTTTAAGTTCCTCTAGCCAAAAGGGTGACAAGATGCTTGATTAAATCATAACATGTTTTATAAAATATTTGGCTGCCAAAGCAAGCCTCTGCTTTTCGATATTGATGATTTCTAGCCCTCTATTCTTTTTCTTATTGTAAGAGTCTTTCATAGAAACTAGACACCAACATCTCCGATTCTATCCACAAGCTATAAATCTGCCAATGATACTCTGTAACTTAGAAGAAATCTTAAGAGCCATGATAATAGATGGTTGATAAACATGGGAAATAGCTCTACCATTTTTTGAGAGATACTTCGAATTAAGACTATCAATCTTTTTTTAAAATTTGTCTATTATATTGTTCCAGATATCAAAGGCATTACTTCTCATAGCAAAAGGGATACCTGATTTCATATTGGGAGTGTTATCCTTATAGCCCGAATTGGCTACCTGTTTACCCTTTGTTTGGTCCCTAGAATGAATGCGCGATTTAACAGGATTGATCTTATATCCAGAGGCTTCTCCAAAGTCTTTAAGCATCCGTTGAGTGCTGCTAATAGAATCTGTGTCCACCATGGAGACTAGCAGAAAAGTATCATCTGCAAAATGACCATTGAGGATGTGATCTACCTCTGGATTCATAAGAATATTAAGACCTCTGATGAGATTAGTATTCTTGGCCCATTCCATCTTACAATGATGGATCTCTATGATGATCAAGAAAAGAAAGGGGGCTAAGGGGCAGCCCTGCTTAGCTCCTCTTTAGATGGAGAAGAAGGGATTGCTTTCCCCATTAATCAGGACAACTGACCTTGACTTGTTGAGAATTGCCTTAAAGATTTGGATGATGTCCTCATTAAAGCCACAGTTCTTCTGCAACATGTAAAGATAATTTCCAACTTACAGTGCCAAAGATTTTTGTGATATCCAGTTTTAAAAGAGCAATGTCTTGTTTAGAGTCCTCTGCCCATTGAAGACCAAGGATGGTTGAAACCACATTGTCCAATATAAATCTATCCTTGAGATATAGAGAAGGACTAAAGATGATGTTGACGATGGTCTTCAGCCTTGAGGCATTGGTGCCACATCATCAATTTCTCAATTTATAGCAAATGTTTGATTAGTCAAAGTTTGAGAACCAACTTGGGATTTTGTAGAAGAAATATGGATATAATTGGAATATAAAGTACCATGGGAGTGTGATGGCTAGAATGAAGGATGAATAATGATGGTGGATAGGTTAGATGAATAGGGGATATGGAATATGCCAACTTAAACTATGAAGCAACGATGAAAAATCAAGCAAAATACCATGTGCTCATATTGGGGTCTTCCAAACTTCAATCTTCATGAGTGACTTCAACTTTGAGCTTTGACTTGCATCCTAAAATCTTGATATTGCCTCAAGGATCTTTGCACTTAAATCTTCAAACCACAACCAAGATTAAATCTGGCTTTTGTAAACTCCTCGAGCTTTGTATCCTAGTTGTGCAAACATATGAGTCTTCCTTTCCCATGCTAACTCTCTTCTTTGTAATGGATCCCGTGTTTTAGCTAGATACTCTTTGATAACAATACATGTATTGCAATTGAAGAAAGCTATGCTCTTGGCTATGGCAACCTCCGAATGAGTATCCTTCCAAATATGCAAGAAAGAAGAGCACATAAACCATCTGCCATGCTTGCTAGCAGACCTCTTTATTATTAAGCATCAATGTGCCACTCTGACCATCAACAATACACAGGTCAAACATGCTATAGACAAAGGTAATCCGATATGATGATTTCATGTTCCAATAGAAGGTTCTAAGGCTAGCAATCTCCTTAACCGAAAATGTAGAACATGACTATGGCAACAATAATCCCCTAGAGGCAAGCCAAAAAAAGATGATTTAGATCTGTAAATATTATAGTACCCATGTCATAAGGTCTGTCACAGCACTCATACTTAACCTTAGGTGATCCTTTAACTGGAGGACTTCCTTATCAGAGATCTGCCAATCTATTTTTTGTATTTTCTTTTCAGGAATGGTGATTTTTGGTGCATTCTATGCTGCTTCAGTTAGAATGTCAGCTATAGGCTACAGTACTAATGCACCACGTATTTGCTCTATAGTCTCTATTTCAGACTCTAGCTGAACCATCGAGAGCCATGTCAATGGAAACAACAAAGGCACTATCTGGTACTTGAGCATTGTGATGCTTAGTAAAAGCGAGGATCTTACCCTTAGCCATAACCACACTCGTCACTATAAGGAAAAGCTCAAAAGACATCTGGAAGCTGCAATAGCATAAAAATATATCAACAACATGTCCGAGCGATCGGCACGGTGATTATCATGAACTAAATAGACAATTTTCTCCAGAAAATTGCTTATGCAATATGTTAGAGCTGGTACTTATGTTCAAGCTAGGCTAAAAATATAAGCTACTCGCTGCTCATTTAAGCTATTGGTCAGGAGGATCACAGCTGCGACTGCCTTTAATTGAAGGGCATCGCTACCGCGATCTTTCTGGTCAGCAGGTTCGCACTTGCAATTTGATCCAGCTCAAGATCTATCTGGACAACATTCTAATTATTGAGACCAATCAAGCAGAGGGTTAAGGTTTAATGGATATGGTAGAGTTAGTACTTGTACTCAAGCTAGGCTAAAAACATAAGGTACTAGTTGTGATCTTTCTAATTCGAGGTCATAGGAGTTTCTTTGACGTTGCGTCATCCTTTTGAATGGTTCGTACATGTTTGGTCTATGCCTTGCTTGGTCTATCAGCTAGCTCAAAAGGATCGTGGCCGCGATCCTTCTAAGTTAGGCCAGTGAATTCCTCTACACTTTTGAAATCCATAGTGATGCTTGGCCTTCGACCATCCATTGCACTGTAATGTGTAGTCTTGATACCCGTAACTGGAGCATAGTTTTATATACTAGAGTTTGCATCTGCAACAAATGACCGAAGTCTTAGTATCTCTTTGACTTCCACAAGTGTAGAGGACGATATTATCCTTAGGAGAGTCTTCTAAGATCGCTTTCTTCTTAGTTTGTTTCTTCATGATTGCAACAAAGATGCTTGTGGTGGGCAAGACCATCGCAGATAATAATATTGCTTTTCTATGCCTTGCATAGGAAATGCGACAAATGTGGCATCTTCAAGCAATATAGATCAAGAAGGGGTGGAGAAGCATTGGGAAGTTTTCGTACTTGAGCGGCAACATGTCGTACAGAACAATGAACGCATTCTCGATGCTCATGCAGATCCATTGCACGCGCCTATTCGCGATGCTCCTGAAGATGCACTGCACGCGTGAGTCTGCTGATGGCTGAGATGGAGCTATTGTTTAGTCTGATAGTGGCCTTTCTGGTGGCAAATCATTAGGATATGGTGCTTCATGCCCGCGCTCTAGATAGATCCTTGCTCAGGTATCCCGCTTATATACCTGAGAATTCACATCACGGTCGCGATCTGACAAACATTTCTTAGGACTGGCCGTGTTCACAATTGGCGAGGCTTATGTTCTTACGGGATCTGTTGTGATCAAATCTACAATCGTCACGCCTGGCAGGACTGGAGATCTATTGTCTTGGAATCTACAAACCTTGCTGCTTTTGATGTCTTGATAGGAATGTTGAAGAGTGTAACATTTTGTTCATATAAAAACAATACTATGTTGCTTTTGTCCCGACGGGGCTAAAAAGGATTGTAACATTTTGATTATAGTTATAAATGTCTGTGCCTTCTCGATGATCATCTTTAGTAGTTCTACATCATTTGTTTCCTATTTATCTAAGAGGCCTAGCTCGAAGGGATCGCCATGTCGATCCTGTCGAGATAGGCTTTGCCTCTTTACAAAGTGCTCTGTCCAGCTTTCAAGGATTGCGACTGCGATCCTTCAAAGCTTAGCCCTAGATTTTCTTCTTGGTTCAAGTTGTATTTGTGTTGTAGTGTTCATTGGATTGTTGTATTTTCAAGTTGTGTTTCTAAGCCAGGTTATTTGTTAGGGTGCATTTTCTCAGGATACAATAGAAAGTTTCTAGAAACTCTTGTTACCTCCCTTAGAAAGAACGAGTTTTCCTCTACTACTTTCTGAATGCCTCTCTGGGTCAATGGAGCTTAGGTACACACTAACTTCCATTACACAGAGAAGCTCAAGAACAGGGTAGGGGCAATCTCTGCCTTCTGATGGTAGAAGTTTCCAAATGCAATCTGGTACAACTTCAAACGTGGGCAAGATTCCTAATTGTAGGTCAAAGCACTGCCTGAGCTTTTCCATCCATCGCGGTAGTCAGATGTCTTCTAACATGCCAATTATGCATAATAGAGGTACGTTTTACTGCCACAATTGATGGAGAAGCTTGAACAACACTATGGCCTGCAATTAGGGTCCCTACCACGTTTGAAGTTGTAGCAAATTGAACCTGGACGTAACAAGACTTTCTAGTACTGATCTAATGTTCTCTGGGAAAATGCAGCTTACTAAGTTGCGATTCATTTTGGAAATCAAACTCCCATCTTAGCAGATCGTAATTGTGATCCTTGTAAGCTGTTTGATTTAGAATAGATGATTATACGCTATTTTGTATTACATATACTAGTAATTCAATAGCTGCTGCTTGGAAGGATCACATCTGCGATCCTTCCAAGCTTTTTATACTATGCCATTAACTGAACTTTGGAACTTTGCAGACTCTAAATTATTCAAAGGATCTACCAGGTGATATCACTTAGAATTGTGACTCCTGGGCCTGATAAGATGGTGTATGGAAATATCACAAGGTGTGGTGCATAAAGAAGGGGACAAACAAAAGGAGTTGTGTCAACGTCAAATGAAAAGAATAAGGTGGGTGAGCAGATGGGGATAATAGTACACATGTGAGAAGGCAGTACTGAGAAGGTTGATAACGCTATTCTATTCTCTGTGGAAGACAACCCCCCAGCACTAGTTCATTCAGTACGTTTTGCTTGCTGCTCAAATATTACGGCCCTGCTATGATGACGGCAAGTTCACCGAAGTCTAAAATCAAAGAAAGGATCATAGTGCCAGAGGTTACGGCCTTAATTGCAATAGGGATATACTGGTGGGATTTAATGCATGCAGAAAGTTGCTAATGACAAGAAACCATCAAAGAAAGTGGAAGGTAGTGCTAGCACAACCCACCTTCTTCGTCAAAGTCAGCTCCAACTTTAAAGCGCAAGTCACCTGAAACTTCAAAGGCATCTTCAAAGATGAAGTTGTCCGAATCTTCAAAAAGCAAGTTGGGATTTGGGCAAAAATCTTGTTGTGGATGAAAGTGAAGGGACTAGCAAAGTGTCTCAAAACAAAAGAAATGAAAGCACCGCTTCAACCTCTACACATTTGATCCCACGTTCCACACCAACAATTAGAGTCACGTTCAAGGGACCAAGGATGATGCAGCCCAAGAACTCAAAAAAATCGTTGCAGGTTCCAACACCCATCCCAACGTCATATTCTTTGCTTGAGGAGCTTAAGTTTAATCTAGCTGATGAGAAATGGCTGACACAAAAAACAACATTGAAATTGGAGCAGTACAAGAGGTTTTATCCGATGGGTGTTTCCTGGTTCAAACATGTTAGCATATATGATTACGTCACTGCTCCCCCCTACATGACCCACATGACCAGTTCTAATGACCATGTGCATACTCTATTAGAGACTCCCCATATGAGGTCCTCACACCAGCGAACCTTGTCTCGTTTGATCCTGCAACAGGTGAAAAAATAACATGGAGTGATCCAATGCAGTTAATAGGGAAGAAATATTATATCATCTCTGGGAACCATTCCATATCAGCAGCTCAAATCCTTTGTGGAATGATCGGGTCAGATGAATAAAAAGTCGAATTCTCCTAAGTGTACACAAGAAGAAGGGAAAGATCTTAAATGGTAACTTGAAAAACGCAGAATACTTGTGTCTTTCTATTAAGTGCAATGAAATCATTGCCAATACAATACACATGGAGCCTCTTGTTGAGAAAATAAAGCAATTAAAAAAATTAGCATCAGACCGCCATGCGATTTCCTAGAGCAATATATGTTTGTTTTGCTTTGCTCATCAGGATCACTATCGTGATTCTATCACAATTCCATTGAGCTGTTATTTATAAGATTTTGCTCTGCTTTACTCGTCAAGATCGCCGAGGCAATCTTCCTGACCTATTCTTCTTAAGAATTCGCTGAAGTCGCCACCACCACTCTGAAAGTCAAGGAACTGGAAGACGAAATACAATGCATCTTTATGCTCGAAGAGACATGGCCAAAGGTCATGGCTATAGTGAACAAATGGGTTAGGAACAATTGGGCAATGATCAAGACAATGTCCCTGACAAATCAACAAAGGATTTCTTCAACAAGAACTTCCTTCGGACTCTGAGGGGCATGTTCAATGCTGACATCAATTGTCTGTTGAACGAGATACTTGCAAGCGAATATTTTTTGAAAACCAATATAGATTACAGGGGTCATTTCGACTACAAGCAACGTGCATCAGACTTGAGGACGCTAACTCAGATGGAGAGAGAGTCTTGAATCATGTGAACTCCAACAAAGAAGTACAGTACCTTAGCTTCTAATACTTGTATAGGGCATATCCAGAGTTTATAATGGAGGGTTTGTTTCAAATTGCAAGCATGGATACCGCTTATATTAGACAAAGTATCGATAAAAACCATGTCCTGGGTACTCTTCCTGCAATCATGTTAACCTGTATTAACCACATCATACTATCGAATGAAGATAAATCACGTGTCTTTGAAAGAAACGTGGTAAGGATGCGCACAAAAGATTGTATTCTAGCTGCCACTGAGCATGCTCAGCCGATCTGTGTGGATATGATGAGATTTAAATCAGATTGGAGGGTAGCTCAGTTCTTGGAGTTATATGGAAGGATCTCAGGAATGACGACAGTCAAAGTGTTTCTATATTTCCAAGTGTTATATCTCCATAGTTTATCACATATGGAGGGGGGCGGCATTTATATTGGAACTTGCGAGGAGCTCGCAACATTCTCTCTGCTGCTTCTCTACGCTGCGATAAGTCCATAATCCTTTTGTATGCTAGTTACATCTCGCATCGCTTGCACCAAAACGGTTGCAGCAGTCTTCGTACCGTACCCTCCTCGTTCCTTCTGGCTCTTGTTTTTTTCCCTCTCACACCAGAAGAGCTCTTCTTCAGTTTTTTTCTAGGAGGGGTACCTATCTCAGATTCCTTACTTTCAAGATCCTGAACATCCTCCACATTATCATTTTCACAAATCACCTGCAAAGAACTTGACTTGGAAGGTTTGGAAGTCACAACTATGTATTCTGGTTGTGGAGCATCTGGCTCTGATACATTATTTGGGGCTCGAATTTTTTTCCTCACAACAGTACACTCCTCAGCATTGGCTATGAAATCAACGTTCTTTGTCTCACCTTGCTTGCTTTAAATACTCGGACGAAAGCCGCCATCAGTGGATCCTCCAGGCAAGCCCACAACTTTAGAGGATTCACCAAAAACAGCATCAAATTGATTAAGAAATTTCCAACTACTTGGCACTGGACCTGTTCTTATTTCCTTGGCCTTTTCCAATTTGAATTTCTTGATAAGACATCCGACCTTATTCTTGACCTGCTTCATCGTGTAAGTGGTCTTCAAGTCCTCGTTCAATCGATTGACACATCATGTAAGTGGTCTTTAAGTCCTCGTTCAATCGATCGACAACATAGACATAATCTTTGGCACGAAAATTCCCCCCTCTTAATTTGTTTAGCTTCACATCTGTGTACTCTTCTACAAGCATTTCATCAGCATTTTGGGCCATAGTTGGTATTTCACTGAGAATTCAGAATCCGGTTTCCTTCCTCCGCATCGGATTCATCCTTATTGAGTTCCTTGGGGACATCTATTTGTATTGATGGTATAATTTCAATGGGTTCTTCGTCTGAGAGCTCAAGAGGGATTGAGTTCAGATCAACCATGGTGTCTTTAGATAGATCGAGATGTTGCAGACGGATCGAGCTATTGCAGATGGATCAAGCGAGAAGGAGAGTAGGTCTGAAATAGATGCAGGTAAATTTGCAACGGTCGATAAGCACTTTGTGTTGCCCATGTGAATAAAATGTAGCCTGCTGTGACGGGCTCCAGCTGCGTCAAAATTTTTGCATCATGTGAATGCTCCATAAGACTTGTCGTATAACAGGTTTATGTTATTTGTCTTGATCGGCCTTATGTTTATTTATACCTATTATGGATGGCTGCAAAGTTATAGGCTGAGGGGTCATTTTAGAGATATAATGGTACCTTCGCACTAGCCGTTAAGTTAAGATTTGGTTAAGGTTTTAACAGTTTTCGAATTCACACCCAAGTTAGGTTAGTGTTCCATTAAGTTAATATTTAGCATTCCGTTAAATTTTTTAACTTAAAATCCTTCACCCAAACCATCTTCACACCACTTTATATTAGGTTACCAAATTTAACGGAATGATAACCCAAAATTAAAATTGCACTGAAAATTAAAGTGACCTTCGTAGGTCACTTTAACACTGGTTATCTTCAACTCGAGGACGATGATGCTGGTCGCAGAGGTCGCGGAGGACGGCGATGCTGGTTGCAAAGGGTGCTGGTCGCAGAGACATTCTGATCAGGTTAGGCTGTGTGTTGGATAAATTTTCAGGCTTCGATGTAGATGAACTACTCTTTTTTTTGGACTTGCAATAGCTATAGTTCTGTCAATGGGTAAGCTCTTTGGCAGATGATTTTCCCGTAGAACATGTGTTTGAATCCGTCTTCTGGCAAATATTATAGGTCCTCTAGAATTGTGGCCTCATCCTTGCTTTTCCCATATGCAAGCAGTGTTGTTGCTGAAATACATCCACAAAAAAATGGTATTGGAAATCTTTAGTGTAAATAAATTTAGTCTTCAGAAAATGTGATGATTGTAAGAAAAAGATAAAAAAACCACACAATTGAAGATGTTCTGACAGGCATGCAAAAATTCTAAGGTCTTACCCATTTTATCTGATGCATGTCGATGCCGAGATTTACTGGCACAAAAGGCTCTGCATTTATCTGCATGTAGGCATTGATTCTAAGAAGGTTTTGGATAAACTGCCTCAAGTTTGCAACATCAAATAGTTTCTCATTCTGCACTGCAATAACTAGATGGGACCAAGAAAGAAAGAGAAGCAAAGGAATCTGCCATAGGATTTTCATTTTAGATGAAAATGTTTGAGTCTAGAAGTTGCAAGATAAATAGAGGGTGCTAGGCTAAGGCATGAGGATATTATTGAATGCCAGGGGCTGCAATGCACAACATGACCCTCCAATAATGGGGAACATATCCATATCTTTTCTGGGTACTGCTCACAGATCGTTCATCAGTAAACAATCATTAGACCCAATCATGCATTGACCATCCAGAGTTTTTCCTTAGGAGCATGATGTTTTGAAGGATCTTAACTGACACATGTAGGATACAGATGTGTGTTTATGAATCCTGTGTTTTATGGAAAATAAAAAATTCATCCTAATATGCCAAAAGATATCTTGTTTAACCTAACGTACGTACCACTGGAGGAGATACTAGAAACAATGGGGCAAATCT
The DNA here is from genome assembly GCA_021234155.1 of Isoetes taiwanensis. NCBI lineage: Eukaryota > Viridiplantae > Streptophyta > Lycopodiopsida > Isoetales > Isoetaceae > Isoetes > Isoetes taiwanensis. The sequence goes on from JAJEKV010000028.1 coordinate 12,658,698, forward strand.
ATCAATTTAAAGGGAGCTGCACTTACAGGTCTGACAGGCAGTTTTTCGTGGCATGCAACTGCTTGTTAGTTCAATTCGTCAAGATCTATCTAGAGAGTCATTTGCTTCTTGTTGGTTCATTCGGTTAATCTTGTTTGTGTTGTTCAGTTGATGCCAATCATTTTGGTGCTTTTAGTATTTCCACAACATGTATTTTCTATTTGTTTACTATTTCAAGACACATGTTTGTAGGGTTGTAGCACCTAAAAGGTGCTTCTCTAGGCAATGAAGATATTGACAGACCAAAGAATTGGGATCACCATCCAATGAACAAAATCTGGCGTTCGACATTACCTTTTCTCCATCGATGTGCACTATTATATGCACTTTGTAGCAGGTCTGATTCTGTTTTGCCTATCATTGGTTCTCATGCTAGGGAGGTCTCCAATGCCCTGAATAAAGATGAAGTGGAAAAGAATTGGAGGAATTGAAGAAGCATTTCTGTATTCCTCCATTGTCATATGTATTGGAAGATTCATATGTACAAACTGTAGTTTTGAAGCGGTCTACACATCATATGGGGTATGCAAATTTACATGTAAAGAACATTGAGTTCCTGCTAAACATCAATTTATTTAAATTCTAAAGTCATAGCAAAAATCTTAATAAAACAATGCTCAATTCAAAGAATCATCGAAAATTGACTATGGTAATGAAAGTTGTCCATTTTAAGATATCTATGCCTTCAGTTGTAATTAGCGTTGTTATAGTCTTTGTGTTCCAATTATCTATTTCAAAGAAAAGCCCATTCCAGGCTGCATCTTGTTCTTCCATTAGAAATTGATTGAGATCTTGTCTCTCCTATTTCGGTTTATTTATTGTATCATATAATAAACATGCAGCTCATGATTGTTAGCAACAATGAAAACAATAAAGCTGGGTAAGAAAATAGGCATTCAGAAAAAAAAAAAAAAAAAAAAAAAATGGAGCCAGTCAAATGTTAAACATGACATCGAGACAAATGTAAACATGACGTTTTTTGCACTGTTTTGAACTGATGCAAACTTATTATTAAGCATGCATTCCACTGTGAAATGTTGGGCGTTAATAGGGAGTCAAGGCCCACAAGTTTAGCATTAAAGGAATGTTCGCGTCGCAACGCCGCAATAAGTTTAAAACTGGATTAGAAAAAAACTTAACTTAATGAAGGATGTGCGAAGTACTCACCGTTAGCATTAAGTTAGCAACTAACTTAACGAAACATATGTGAAAGAATTGTCGTTAGCTTTAGGTTAGCACTAACTTAACTAAGGCATGTGCGAACCCCTTCTTTTGTTTGACGTTAAGTTAAGAAAAATAACTTAACTTTTTTCATGTTGCGAAAGGATTTAACTAATTTCCGTTAAGTTAAAGTCTTAACGGAAAGTTAAATTAATCTTGGTGCGAACATAAAGATCTCTTATTAGTTTAACTAGGCAGTTAAAATTTTTAAGTAAAAATTATTATTTACAAAGGATCTAACACGATCGATCTTTCAATGCTTCCGCACGATCTATCTTCCGATCCTTTTGAACACTGATCTTATGTCTATCTAATAAAGCAGAGCCCTAAATTTTATAGTTACCATCACGATCACATACTCTAAATTGTCTTTGAAGGCAATTATCATGCCATGAAAAAAGTAGGCATGCCTCTAGCAGCATCTGAAAAATACATAATCAATCATGTCCTAACACTTCAGATACTACTGTAAAGGTACTGTTAGAATGATATCCGTTAGATCTTTGCTTCCTGCGTTTATTGATTGCAAGTCTTATATGTAGCAGAAAACCGTTAATATTATCTGCATTTGAAAGAAATTTTTGGGTCCTCGTCGTTGATATCCGAACTGAATGGAAAATCTACTTGCAGATCGGCTTCTCCTAAGCCAATTTTCTGTAGGATTTGAAGTGCTTCTATGTACACAACCATATTGCCTTCAGAGGTTAGGTGCAGGCCATCACTACAGCCACACAGGTAATAGTAAGAACTCAAATATAGATGCTATCTCATATAAAACGTAGCTTGCTTGGATCAATATCTCAAATCAAACCTGAGAAGCTTTTGCCAGTTGGTGTGCTTTTGACATTTAGACCAAAGATCAATTATATGTGTTCCTGTTGCTTTTGCAACTGCTACACATGCTTCTGCGTACAGGCCAGCAGTTTCATTTGTCCGCTCTGGAAGACTCGTAGCACCATCTCCATATTTGGCCCTGGATATATAGAAGAGTCCAACAAATTGAGACCTTATAAAATGGATATTCTAAGCATTTATGATGCTTTATTATGAACATAAGAAGCAAGTCTAAACCTGGCATAAATTTGACGGCCATTTTCATCTATAGGTGGTGGTGTGATTAATATAATTTGAGGTGAGCCTGGCAGCCTCTGTCACACAAAATTTCTAAGCTTGTTTGCCAGAATTTTCTAAAAAACATATTTCTGCTTCAAACCTTCAGGTGAGATACAATTTGAGAAAGATTGCTCTTGTATTCAGAGATTGGAACATGCTGGCGTGCATTTGACCTATCTGGAAGGGCACAATCATTTGCTCCAAAAAACACAGTCACCAAAGATATAGGTTTTGATGATGTCTGACAAAAAGAAAAACATAACATTACCAAAATTCAGGCGCAAGGATGATGCAGAAAAAGAACATAAGAAGCAGAAGGGAGATGTAGAATGTTATTATTCCAAAAATATTGACAGTGCAAAAAGAATCCGGGTCAAATTGCAGATGCAAGAACGATGCAGGATTTCAATTCAAGGTTGCGAGTAATAGATTAAAGTACAATTTGAAGAATGATTTAGAAGTTGATATTGAGGGCACGTACCAAGGGAAAGACTTCATTCAGCAAGCAAAGTGCCCATCTCGTGTTGTATCCACTGTATCCTCGGAGAAGCACATCTGCCTGAACTTAGATAAGTTTACACTACAATTTTGCAGCCTGCATTGACTCTGAGAGATCTGGAAAAGTGTTCTGAGCGACTCACCTTACGGGCATAGGTATGAGCAAGAGCAGCTCCCCATCCGCCAGGCCCGAAAGACTGTTGGGTTATGGAATCCCCAAAAAGAACAAATACTGCGCGGCTCATTGCCCAGCTTCTGACCTAACGTAACTGTGCATAGTCCCGTCCCGAACATGCTCCTCAACTATTCTATTCTATTTTATTTTGGGGAAAATTGCAGATATAACCTTCAAGCCCCTAGAAACAGGGTATTTGGCTCAAATGGAAATAACTTTCTTGGGACCAACGAACTAAAAAAGTGCCCTTCATGAAACTTATTATAGATGAAAGTAAGAGCTATCCAATAGCACTAGAATCATCTAAAATGGAGTTGGAATCTTCAAGTTATAGTGTTTTAAGTGCGTGCTATAAAAAATAACGTAAATGAGCATAACTTGTCAATTTCAACTCCAATTTTGATGAATTTGACGTTGTTGGGAAGATCCTTTTTAATCTATAACTAGAAACGTGTGCCCGGCGATGCCGGGCATTAGTTATGGACGTGTGATGAATAGACGTAAGAATAAAATTTGTAAATATAAATGTGTCCATAGATACAATGGAATGTAAATTGTGAAGGGTTTAGGGAGGCTGGACATTAACCATAGGTGCATGGAGTGGGTAGGAATATGCTAATGTGTAGGACAAAATAGAATGGGCAGATGAAGGAGTGCATAGATGGAATTGGATTATATAGAGTTTATGGTATTATTGTTTGTGATGATTTTGTATTTTGTGGATACATATCCAATGCATAGCAAAACACAATTGCAATTTGAAATTGAATATTGACATTGTAGAGACATCTAATCATAGTGGATATGTGTTGTGTTAGATGTTTGTGGGTATATTTGTGCACACACTTTTTTATTATATTGCTCTTTACTTTGGCTCAAATGAAGGAAAGATCGGCCAATGTTAGCAATACTTGATATCCAATATGATTCCGGGATAGAAAAATTAAACAAATAGATAAATAAAATCAAGATCCTGTCTTTTCTATAAGAGAATCAAGATCCTATCTCTAGTAAATGTGTGCCCGACGTTGCTGGGCTAATGTCCTAGCATCTGTTTTTGCTCGCCCTTTAACGTCCATATGTGCAACTTTGACAACAATGCATGTTGATATTGGCGAGAATGGACATTATTTGCTTTCGTAATTATTTTTGTTATTGAAATTATCTAATTACAGTATCAAACTTTGTGTTTATGGATTTCAAAAGAGAAAACAATGCCTTATATGGAATGTGGTAGACAATGAAATTTACGTTGCCACGCTAATGTCTTGTCTTTGTGGTTTCACTTGACATTTAATAGATATGAAAAACACAAATTTTCATCTTGGTTTTAAAGAAGTATAGCTTGCTTGAAAATTGGCCCTTCGGCTTGAGAATCACCTTTTCATTTTTGAATGGAGATGGATAATCAGCTATTTTGAAGCAGTTATAACACCCTCCTTCTGAGAACATCACAGTTAAGACCATATATGTGCAACTTCTGAGAACATCACAGGTTGATGCTTGCAAGAATGGTCATGATTTGCTTATGTATATATTTTGGTTGTTGAAATTGTCTAACGACAGTATCATCATTGTATTAACTTTGCGTTTGAAAGATAGAATTTCGTCCCGGCGTTTCAGAGGTTCCAACGTTGACACGCCCTAGTGGAGGTAAGTCTGCACTTTAATAAGCATGCGCTTTAATAATTTCCTAACGCAATGTCAGCGCCTACAATATGTGCTGCATGTACTTGACTGTAGACAAAACAAAAAGTGGGAGGGAGAATGCATAACATTTATTCGTATCACTTTCTATTTCAAATTATTGCTTTTGACTTATGTTCAGGAAAATAAAAATCGTTAAGTCATTGGACTTATGTTCAGGAAAATAAAAATCGTTAAGTCATTGCAACCTCCATTTTATTTTTCAAGCACATTTCATTTTACAGAAGCTTAGCAATGGCATTATCCTTTAGAATAATAATCAATAAAATTTCCCCCCGAATCAAAAGTATAACTTGAGCTTTTATAAGACTGCCAATTTAGTATTCACTGTTGCTAAGATATCGAAGTTCGCAGCTGCCCAAGCATGTCAAACTTGTACAACTGGATGCTCTTATGGCCTTGCACAAATAATAGCAAAGACAAAGAGCCTAAAACGAAGGCACATCCATACAACTCAAAGGTCATAGAAAATGGTAGATTGCAAGGATTTGAGCCCTGATATGTCATACCATTATAGCAAACATAACGAACTCAATAAAGCAAACCTTTCACTGAGCTTGCACCTTCCTCATATAGCGAGAAAAGAAGATAATAAAAAAATGGCATGTATGACAAAACTGCTTTGGCAAATCTAGCAATACCAGTGACTGCTATATGCCAGTTAGGATCACAATTTGAAAATTGGCTTTGAGCTAGTAAATTAAGCACATACTGCTCAGCAAAAGTATGGCAGTGTTTGCGGAAAGTAGGAGGGGCATGCAACCAGACCACTTAAGGTTTAAAGCGTCAAATATGCCCCCCTAGCTTAGTCTTGTAGAAGTGAAAGTAAGCTTGAAGCCCTGGCATGTACAGATGAAACTTGCAACTGCAAAGGGGATAACTATTAGCCAAGCACATTAAATAACAAATTACAAAGAAGCTCCTGAGACCTCTGTTGTTTGAAGCCAGCTACTTGTTCTTAGTGCCAACGCATGCACCTAATAAGAAGAACCACATTGCCTGTGCTCTATGCTGCTTCAACTTGCTTTGAAGATGGATTTGCTCTTAAAGTCTTTAAACATCAAAACCTAAAGTAAGCAAAGGAGGCCTGAAGGTTAATAAAAAATATTGAAACATTCTTGTAAAATTGGATATGAGCAAAATGCTTATGGATCTCTAAGTGTCTGCAGTTATGCATGAAAATATGTATGCCATATATGTGCATTATGCATGCCATAAATGTGCATGCTAGTGTGCAGGCCACGTTATAAAAGAACAACTCATAAAATGTGCATGTGCTATATCTACTTTGAAGTGCAGTGCAGACGAATACCTTCACCTTCAGACGTTTATTCCTAGTATGCCATCCAAGATAGCCTGCAGAAAGTCGAGGATTACATGCATGATCAAATGATAGAAGAAAACTGATAAGACGTCAAAATAGAACACCTTGCTTTGAAAATCCAACTGCAACCTATAGAGATTAGCATCAGAAACACAAACTATTAATAAAGATGTAGTTAAAGATGCTTCCGGACATCTTACCGTAGTTAGTTACTATGCTCTTATACACCTAATTTTGAACATAAAATTTTTACTGTCTACCACATCATGCAGAGCTGTTAGAGATGCAACTAAACAAAACCAGAGTTTGGGACTACTTTGATAAACGGTAATGGGAAGGCCACATGAGTTTAATATAAAAAATTTCGCTACAATAAAGGGGCCAGATCAGAGCCATATCCTTGCAGACGCTAGATTAAGCCGAGCAGTCAAAGCAAAACAAAGAAATTCCAAATCCCGGGCTGTAGTTAAATAGCAGTTAGCTCTATCAAGCCTACTTTAAGAACTTCTGTAAAACGTAATCTGCACAAAAGACCATGCATATTGAGAAACCTGCTGGTAAACCAGCTCATATAATGAGAAATTGACTCTTGAGTGTCCCAAGATGTCTATCATGGTCCAAAGAGCAAGATCATTCAGAACGGAAGAATTACCTTATGGGAATAGAAACTTCCACTGGGGAAAAACCCCCTCTAGTTGCGGGAACTTCTGCACTGGAGCTAAATGAGTTATAACTTAGTGAAGAGGAGACAGCATGGATGTAAGTACAATTAGTACTTCTTAAAGGTGCAGATGTGATACATGGTGACATCTAGCCTTGTAGTGTATTAACTTTGATTTTGAAGAAGACGGTATAGATGGTCATCACAATATCTTCCCATAACATAAATGCCAACACCAAAGTCAACTTGTTCATGTGTTGTAGACAAATTGTCCAATTTCTTGTACTGACAGAAGTTCCCTGCATATCAGGTTGCATCCACGGCTCTAGTTCTGCCTTCCTTGATTTTGTGCTATGCAGGCCAGGCATCCTATTTGCAGCATCATCCAGAAGATGTGGTAGATACCTTCTATAAATCAATTCCATGCAAGTCTATATTTAGCACTCGGAAGTGTATTTATAGATTCTGACAGGATCTCTATTAGCAAATATGAAATTTTACCAGATTGGTGGAGTTTAGGGCTCTTGGCATCAGCCTGTTTGCCCATGCGCAGGCTGTAACCCTTGAATTGATCAGTCTATTCATGTCTTTAAAGTGTGAAGCCTCTCCTCTGTACCTTACTTGCATGCCTACAAATCTATCTGCATTCTTTATGTACAGATCATTAATTTTTTCTACCCTTTCCCACACTGAATTTGCAGGAAGCATCACAGATCTCAACAAATATGTAAGTGCCATCGTATCAGGAAACATTGCCTCTAAAAGAGGTCTAAACTCTGGAATGGTAAAGATCTTTGGCAAAAAATACAGACAACCACCAAATTTTAGCCAAGGAACATCCTTCAACAGCTCTTGTTCTGTACTACAGTTAGACTCTGCCATCAGGCTGCCAGTCATTGGTAAGGACTGCAGCATAGTGTGAAGTTAATCTTGTACCATTTTTGGCAGCTTGATCCATGGCCCCAATTATATCTTCACGCTTAGTCCAGATCTTAGATGTGAGTACTGAGTTATCTTCTAATTTCCATGAAGAACCAACAAACGGTTCACACATAATAGCAGGTACGTTTGTCGTGGCAGGGATGAGCACAACCCTCTTTGTTAGAATACCATAAAATACACTTGAAATGAAAAAATGTGCCTTATTTCCTAACCCGTTACCTGCTACATGGGTTTGGGAACTCCTGTAAGACAGCCCTCTGTGAGGACTCGTGGATCTAACAGGAGAATCCGGGAGCTATGTCACGCGGGATTTGCAAGAAAAGAACAAGGAAAAGAGAACAGAACAAAAAAGAGAACAAGGAGATCACAACAATAAGAACAACTTCCTTGATGTCAATGAAGATACATGAGCTCTCGCAATAGAGAGAAAACTGAAGTGAGACAAGACTCAAAACTCATCTAAAAACTCATGTGCTAACTCTACTCATATATATAGTACAATGGCCTTTGGCCCAATATAGACACTCTGACTAATCTAGGTCTTGAATTCACGGAAGGAGGCCTGATTTGAGGAATGCTTGGCGGTGCCTCTTGAAGTGCACGAATCACGCCGACGCCGACCTTGAGCAGGTGGACGGGCCGTCACTTGTCTGAGCATCGCCTCTTGGTAGCAGACGCGGGCTTTGACTGCGTGGTCTGCTGCTTGGTCTTTTGCTGGGCCTTTGACGACTGACCCGTGCCTGTCTCTAGATCCTTGGACTTGACTTGGTCCGTCGTATGCATGAATAGTCCCTGCAGGAGGCACGGACTAACACTCCCCCACCAAATGACACTCGAGTGTGAAGAAATGGAGGAAGTGTTTCCGAGGGCGGGAATCCAACAGTTTGAAAGTGATCCTCCCGGGAATGAGGACGGGCGCCATTATGGTAAGTGCCAATGAGGTCTTGGCGTGTCTGAAGAGCATCAGGAGTGTTGAGCCCAAGGGAAGGATCTCGCATCAATAAGAAATTTAGAGCACCATGTCTTCCGTGGCGGCATATGTGCTTCCGGAAGGAACAAACCGGCATTCCATGAGAAGGCAAGTCAGACCGGCAGCAATCGACGTGGCATTCGGGTTGCGATAAAAAAATGGGGCGCTTTGCCGATTTAAAGAGCTTACCGGGATGCATTTGAGAGCAGCACACCGAAGCCTTGATCCGGTGAATGGAAGGATGGGGTGAGGTGGCGACGATTCCCGCAAGAAGGTATCAAGGCCATGAAGAGCATCGGCCCAGTCGTTTGCCAACCACGCTCATTAGCAATATAGATCCAATTTGCGGTGTTTTCCAAGGTTGCACCATCTTTCCCACTCGGAGGCGTTGGACAAAGCGGGGATCCCACCAAGATCCGTCGAGATGCGGGAGGAGTCCACCCAGCGTGGCCATCCATGACCTTCGTTCAAAAGGGGAGGCGCCAATCGAGGTGAGGAACCTGGGCGTGGAGGGACACCCGGTGAAGCATATGGAGAGGGAGCCATGCCCGGTGGGGCGTGGGCTCTTGCCCGCCTCCCCCTATGTCTGAACAAGGTGGGGATCAAAGAGCTTTGCACCACCGTCCCACTCGAGAGAGAGCTGAGTATATATAGGAGGACTATCCTGCCCAAGTGGATGCTTGCCTTGCTATCCAGAAGAGCACGCAATTGATTGTAGCCGGCCAAATGCTGCATATAAACTTGGGCAAATGGAAGATCCTCAGGATGTCCAAGATTCTTCCGCACCTGTTCCAGCGTTTCGGCTTGCCATAGAGGTAAATGATGAGCAAGCTCAGGCATGTACTCCTGATGAAGAGCGTGTGTCCTATCATGATCGCCTATCATGATCGGACAGATATGGGTTGTTGGCAACCATTGAATCTGTGAGTCACCCTGAAAGTTCTGATGTGGCCCATCACGAAATTTGTCTTGTGTATCAGCCAGATAGAAGTCATGGAAAATGTACGCCATCGGCTGAGCAACTCTGAAGGTTATCAAATCCGGATCTTCACAGTGAATGAGGTCAAAGACTAAAAGGGCGCAGAGTAAACCTTTGTCTTCAACGGAGAGGTCTGGCCAGATCCAAAGAAAATCCGGCGGCGCAGGGTGGACATCAACGGGACCATCGGCTGCATACCACTTCAGAAGAAAGAGGTGCCGGCGGGCAACCACATAATCGAGATAACTGGAAGGAATAGGGAAGTCGACTGGCATGTTGAGGGCGATGGTAATGTAGCCTTCTTGTTTGGTTTGGGCCTCATCAGTGATGACCGAATGACTTGTTGTAGTCTGTTGTTCGAGGTCACGGATCCGTTCTCCTTTTCTAACGTAGGCGGGACTGATCACGGACCCGTTTTTGAGGAAGCATGGCATGTGAAGAGGATTGCCCAGGAGGATTGAGTCAGAGCGTGGCAATCTCTGCGTCATCAATAATTTTCTGTTTTTGAGAAGCTGATCTTGGAGAGGCATGAGCCGAGAGGTCAGCGTGGACAGCTGAGCTTCTAAAGAGGTGATTCGAGAATCAATGTTGGTGGAGGTCCTCGAACTTACCGGCGGTAATTCCGAAAAGCTCAACATACAAGGTATTGAGTTTCCCAAAGTCTTTCTCCTTATCGCTCAAAAGGGTATCCTTGACTTTGACGTGCTCCAGTAATTCCTGAATGGAGGTTTGCAACTGAGCCTGTTGATCAGCAAGCAGGCTGTTTTGATCTTGGGCAGTCTTGAGAGCTTCACGGGCCTCTAACAGAGCCTCGTGCTTTTCTTGAAGTTTGTCCTCCAGAGTTTGAACTTGTGCATTGGCAGCTTGAAGGTCTCTGTGAACGGCATCTGAGGCCTCCAGGGACGCTTGAACACCATTCATGAGAGTGTCCTATGATTCTTGTAACTTCAGGGTCGCGGCAGAACATCCCCGCCCGGTATTGATACGTGTCGGCGAGGATGTGGAGGTGCAGGGCCTTGTTGCTGCCTTGTCTGAGATGTTTGAGAGACATGACTGGAAGTTGAGGGCGCAGTTTCAGTGGAGGAAGAGGAAACAGTGACATGCGTGGCCTGGTTTTGAACATGCCCAGAAGAAGAAGGGCGTGAAGTGCCAGCCGGTGGATTTTGAGGAAGGGAATGAAGGGACTGCTGAGTGGAAGCATGAGAAACAGAAGGTGAGGGAGGAAGGTAACGACGAATGATGGCTTGAAGATGGCCACCCACTGAGGCTTCAAAGACAGAGGAGGGGGCAGCTCGAATTCGGTCGACTTCATGAAGGAGGCGATAAAACAACAGCTGTGGCCAATCAATATGGTGGTTGGAGCGGATGGCTGTGATCACCATATTATAGAACGGCTTATTGATATGGGTGTTCTTGATAGAATACCCAAGCAATTTGCGCCACAGAAACTTGACAAAAGTGTCATGGCTTTTGGCAATATTGGTGAGGCGATGCATGTTGGCTTGATAAGCAGGAGCGCCAAACTGAGTGACATCTATGTCCTGTAAGGCAGCCCAAGATAAAGAAGGGGTTTGCAAAGGAATATGAAATACCTCAGAAATCAGGGGCTGAGTAAGCAAAATGGTGGTGCCATCGACCACAGTAGCATATCCGTTCGGGCTGTTGAAGATGTGAGCGATGAACTGTTTCAATTGTTCTGGATTTGGGGCCGGGAGGTCCATTTGCGAGAATTCATAAAGCTGCTGGCGTTCCGCGACTTCCCGATTCGGACCAACAAGGGCCTCGCGAAAGGTGGGTGTCGAGAAAGACACAGACTCGAAAGAAGCCGGATTCCTTGGAGCAGAAGCTTGAAGAGTAGGAAATTTGGGTGCAGTAGCCATGACAAAGAGCGTCGGAAAGGAGCAGGGAGAATGCGCTTGAGAAGTCTGATTGCGGAGAGCGGAAGACGAAACGCAGAGAGGCGAAAAGGTTTTAGGGCGCACAAGTGTTGGTGAAGGGGCATGATGAGGATGAACCAGCAACCGTTGATGATGCCAGGTGGCGACAGATGCGGAGGAGGCGATTGAGGGGCAAAATTTTGGCTAAGTCCCCAAACGGTTAAAGGGAGAAGCAATGAACGGTGGCGATGAGACGTAAGGGAATGATCTGATGTGACAGCTGTCAAAAGGACACACCTTAATGTGCGACGGGCGTGAAAAGAAGGAAGGTCATTTAATGCTGGCAACTCGAAGTGGGATATCATTAAAACGAAGGTGTCAGAAGGTACCATGGCTAGATATGCGGTGGGAGAAAAGATTCTGGAATTAGAAAGAGCCTTGCATTGCGAACACGTTGGCGAATTGTCTGATTGGTCCACGTCGACAGGGAGGTCCTCGGTTGGCTATATAAGACGAACAGTGGGTGAAGCTGAGACACCCCATGGCACTCAGTATGTCTGCGGCTGGACTTCACGACAAGTGCACCATGCCGTCTAACTGCCTGGAGAGGATTACATGCAAGATGGACTGCTTGGACCTGTGGAGGTGCCACAACCGTGGCATTGCCATGGATGGGTAGTGTGCAGGGATGGCTGAGCATCCCGATCCCCTTACCAACGGGATGGAGGTGGTGATTCACCTGCGCTGGGATCGGGAGCAGAACTACTACCACATCCTGCGTATCACCTCTGCTCCAAACCCGGAGCAGAGGGTTTTTCTCCTTAGGATTTTGTAAATAGGGCACTGCCCATAGAGCGACGCTCATAGCGGAAATAGGTGGGCTCTGCCCTCATTTTGTAAAAATTTGCCTCTATAATATAAATATGCGTCTTTAGTCACCATCTGTGGAGTCAATTTCTGATGTTGCATCTGGTGTATGACTGTCTGTATTTGTTGCATGAAATTGTTTGAGGCGAAAGCCATTAACCAGTGTAGGTAATGGAGTGCCATCTAGTTCGGCCAGCTTGAAAACACTGGATTGCACAACTTGAATGATTTGATACGAACCAAGCCAACGAAACTTTAACTTGCCCGGAAAATTTTTGTAACGAGAATCATAAAGAAGAACCAAATCACCTTCTTTGAATGTTTTTGTCTTAAGACGTTTGTCATGTAAAGATTTTTGCAGCTGTTGTCCATGAAGAACACGAATGTAAGCATCGCGCCTAAGTTCATCCAACTGTTCCAATTGATAAACCCTTTCCTTGAGTGCAGCAGGTGGATTATGGGCGGTAGCAAGTTGAAAACGGAGAGTTGGAAGAATATATTCAAAAGGCATGAGAGCTTCTTGACCATAAACCAGTTTGAAGGGAGTGTGACCAGTAGCTATTTTGAAACTAGTGTTGTAAGCCCAAAGAACAGTAGGCAACTTGTCCTGCCAATCTGTTCGCGAAGCGTCACAAATTTTCTTGAGAACTGTGATGAGTGTTTTGTTGGTACTTGCAGCCAAGCCATTGCCTTGAGGATAATAGGGTGTACTCTTGCGGTGTTGGATGTGAAGATAATCCGTCAGCTCTTTGATAGTATGATTGACAAAATGCACGCCACGATCACTAACAAGTTCCGTGGGACAACCAAAACGCGTGATGATATGCGTGTAGAGGACCTTTGGCCGTCTTGGCGGCGTTGTTGTCCGAAGTGCAAGCAAGCTTCGCCCATTTGGTAGCATAATCCGTGATGACCAGAATATAGCGGCACGGGTGTGCCGCGTAGGGTGGGTCCATGGGCCCCACAAAATCCATTCCCCATTTGGTTTGAAGGGATGTGGCGTGGCGGCCGGCGTCAAGGGCGAGGCGTCACGGGCGTGGGCTTTCCCCACACGTAGGGCGAGGGCGTCACACGCATGCGAGCATAAGCGTGGGCATCTTTGAAGAGCGTGGGCCAGAAGTATCCTGCCAGAAGAATTTTGCGTGCCGTAGCGTCACCACTAAAATGACCACCACCAAGCCCATCGTGGGCTTGTCGAACGATATCGGGCACCTCATGAGGGAGGACACAACGTCTGAGGACCATGTCTTTGCCGCGTTTGTACAAATGGCCGGCAACCATGGTATAGTCGCGGACCTCTCTGGGAAACTGACGGTGGCGAGGCGAAGCACCTGGAGAGAAAGCCGTCGGATCGGGAGGAAGAGCACTAGTGAGAAGATATTGCTGAAAGTTATGAAACCAATGGGGCGTGGCCGTGACCAGGAATAATTGAGCGTCTGGAAAGGCATCAGAAACACCCGTCGACGGGTCATCCGTGTGGATGCGTGAAAGATAATCAGGCACCACAATGAGACTTGCCTGCCTTATGAACGATTTCGAAGGGAGCGAATTCTTGCAGAAGAGGGACCCAACGAGCAATTCGGCCCGTGGGCGTGGCTTTGTTGATCAAATAAAGAAGAGCTTGATGGTCAACAAAGAACTTAATCTGGCTACCCAACAGATAATGTCTGAAACGTTGGACACAGAAAACTAAACCCAAAGCTTCGTTAAAGGTGGCGAATAGTTGCGCTTCGGCGGGATTGAGTTTCCGGCTGGCATAACGGATTAGTTTATCCGTGGTTTCATCATAGGCCTGAGAGAAAACAGCACCAATGGCAAAAGCAGAGACATCTACATGAACGTGGAAAGGCTTGTCCCATTGAGGAGGAACAAGGACCGGGCTGAGTAAATGCGACTTCAACCGGCGACTTCCGGCAGGGAATTCCAAGCCCAAGTGGATTCATCACCCGTAAGTTTATGAATGGGGTCAGCTATAGGCGCAAGTCCGGGAATGAAGGTGGAATAGTAATTGACCTTACCGGGAAGGAGGCGTGTCTCTTTGATATTAGATGGTGCGTGAGCTTCGGGACACAACCCCGATTTTAGCGGGATCCGTGGTGATGCCTTCTTCTTGACCACATGACCCAACGAGCGCTGAGGTGATGCGAAAGTGCACTTCTCGAGGATTGAGACTAATGCCGGACTCATCACATTTTTGAAAGAAAAGCTCCAATTTGTCCAAGTGATCATCCATGGAGTCAGAGGCGAAAAAAAGCATCTTGGAAGATCTCGAAGAAAAAAAGTTTATCCTTCATGAAGTCTTGAAAGGCGGGAGGCATGATCTTGGCCCGAAAGGTTGAAGGAGAGTTTGACAAACCAAAGGGACCACCTTGTAGGCAAAAAGTGCCCCGGGGTGGTGAAGGTAGTTTGAGTTGATCTTCTTGCTTGATAGAAATTTGATTGTACCCGAAAAACCATCCATGAAAGAGTACATCTCATGACCAGCAACTTCTTCAAGAACACAGTGGATGAAGGAAGCGGAAAGTGATCACGCTCGCGTGGCTTGATTGAGTTTCTCGTAATCCGCCAAATCGCGGATCTTACCATTGTGTTTGAGAGCAATGACAATGGGGCTCACCCACTCGAGAATGTTTGACCTCATAAATCGGGCCCGCAGACCAAAGAGTTTGTCAATTTCGGCCTTGGCCGGCGGTCCGCGGTAATTAGGGTTGAGCTTTTGTCTTGTCGTTGCTAGATTGGGCATGCATCGATTTGGTAGGAATGGTGAGTTCCCCAATTCTTTTTATCTGCGAAGGTCTTTGTTCCAAGCAAAAATGTGTTTGAATTTCTTGAGCAAATCCGCACGGTAGCGTGCTTTATAGAGGCGGTGGGAGTGTAGCGACTAAAAAAGCGGTTGGTTGATTGTTTCCAATGTCTCACGATTTCCACCTCTGGGTTTGAATATGAGGAACAACCTCCACATCCACGAACACGATGGCGGGGAGGCTGAAGCATAACGGGGAGGAGCGGCATTTTGTGTGGTGAAGAAAAGAGGCTGGCGGCGTCATCAAGCAAGGGTTGCTTCATGGCGGCATGAACATCAACTGCCCTCACGAAGGAGGAAGTGGGTCAGAAAAAAATGATCAAAGGCGTTGAATGCGGTTGCGGAAGCCGGGTAAGGGTCCAAAAAAGCGCGGCGAGCTGGTCACGATCAAGCGTCATGTCACCCCAAGGATCAGCATACTCAGGATAAGAGGAGAGAGGCAGACCCGCTGGAGGAGCTTGAACATGATATATATTTTGTGCTTCTTGATTCGATTAATGAGATGGAGGGTTCAAAGCATTCTCGGCAATTAATTTGCCGTTTCGGATCCATTGTGGCATTGAGATGGCCATCGGTGATGACAAGTTGGTCCGTGGCCCAGTAGTGAATACTCTTTGCCTGTCGGAGAAAAGGTCTACCGACGAGCATTTCATAATCACCAGGATCCTCTCCGGCTTTCCAAACTCCAAATTCCAAAGGGAATTTGAGGTGCATATCTTGATATGGAGAAGAGGAGTGACACCTTGAGGGCCAGCGTGATATGGCCATTGGCCAACTTGATGTCGAAAGAGCACGATACAATTGTTTGATGCCCAATTGCTTGAACTTATCGGTGATGAGATTGACACTACCACCATCAATTTGAACATGATTGACTTCTTGATTGCCCACCGCATGCAGGTGTAGGTGTGGAGGTATAGCGACTCCTACGAGGAACCGTTGGAAGAGGTAATCATCTTTAAAAGGACGGTTTCAAAATAGTGGCCGGGCTCAAAGGAATCTTGATCTTGGCGAGTTCCTCTTGAAGTTCCAAAGGAACATGTGAAAAAGTCCCGAGGTCCGGTGGAGAGTGGAGTGCAGGGTAAAGAAGCGAAAACTTCTTTGAGAAGCTCTACCTCGGCGGCAATATTTGGATGCGCCTCGAGGCGGGCACCCGGTGGAGGATGGCGGCTCTTCGGCGACGCTGAGCTTCAGTGGTATTAAGCGTGAACATTTGCCAATGTCGCGACCTTCCGCGGCTTGCATGAGCTTCGGGATGCTTTGTCTCACCTTAGGCATGACATGAGGCATGAGTTTGTCAAGATCCGGTGCAAAGTGAACTTTTATCATCTTCATGAGGGATGTTTCCACGGTAAAAAGCGAGTTGCGTGTCATGAGGAATGATGGTCAAAAAGGCGTGAAAGCCCGTGTATGGCGTGAGACAAGACCAACCCAATTGGACTGTTGGGCCGGGGAGGGTTAAGAGCCTGATAAATCTCCTCCACGACTCGTTGATCCATAGGATTGGAAGTAAACGCCTTTTCTTGAGGTCGCCGTTGTTGAGGCGGCCGGGAGGCTTCCTCAAAACAGGGCGAGGGCCTGTTTCCGTCACCAGTTGATAAGCCGTGAGACGGACGGCCACCGGTTGATTGGAGCACGGAAGTTGAACTTGAACTTGAGGAAGTTGAGGACACGCCTTGGTGGTGTGACCCCATTCATGACAATGATAACATTGAGCCTTTGAAGGATCAAAGGGAGGGCGGTTGCCTTGTCCCCGTGGGCTGCTTTGAGATTGCTGCGGTTGTTGATCTGCGGTTTGTTGTTGAGTTGGATATAAGCGGGAGGCTAATATGACTACCGTTGTTGAGGGGTGGTCCAACTTGAAAGACCATTTTATTGCGAAAAGGTGTAGGATGAAACGAGTGCATTCTTCCGTGGCGTGATTGCACATATTGCATCTTTACAATGAGGAGGTCCATTGGAGGAGTTGCATTCATTTTCCGATGACCACGATATTTACAAATAGTGCACCGATGTGGCGTTGTGGATTTGCTTGTTGAGGCTGAACAATTTTTGGGGAACCATGACGGGGGCATGAAAGGGAGTTCTGGAGAGCAACACCCCAGAAGAAACATTGACCGAGTGATTGACCAATTCAATGGCCTGTTCAAAGACTTGGGGCCTTGGTATTCGTCATGAGTCGAATGGCAAGAGGAAGGCCACCGCAAAACCCAGGCGAGGATCTGGCTTTGCGTGGGGTACTCTGAAGTTCTTGACAAGAATGTGAAGACGGTCCGCAAAATCCTGACTCAGTGGGTTCTTCTTGAAGGTCATTGAGTTGCTTGAGGAGTAATTGATCATCGTCCGCAGTGCCGTAATGAGACGAAAAGCTGATTTTCATTCTTGCCAACTCTGTTTCCGGTGACTTTTGTTGGCCATTAACCAGCGATGAGGGGCTACGGCGTGGTCGAAGAGATATGAAATTTGAGTTGTGGTTGCGCATGACCATTCGAGAATGGCCAAGGCCCGAATTCTTCCATATGAGCTTGAGCACTTTGATCCAAAGGTTTGCCTTTAGTGTTGCCAAAAGTTGGATAAGTCAGCTTCAAATTAGGAGTTGGAGGTGAAGGCGGAACAGACGCATAGATCGGTGGATTCGGTGGAGGATATGTTGAAGCATAGAGAGGTGGTACAGTCTGAGATTGAGAGCAAGGGGGTGGAATCGAAAAAACATGTGGTCCAGCAAAGGCAGCATCTAGTGGAGAAGGGCCGTGGAGCCATCCTCATGAGGCTTGAGATCCGGTGGTGCGGTAAATCAGAAGAGCATGCTTCTAAAAGATGGAGAAGACCGAAAAGTCGTGAGGCGTAGGGCCAAAAGACACGTGATGGTAGCCCATCCCACCAGAAGGTGAAGAAGGTTGTGACGGAAGAGGGGTGTGACCTGAAGGGATATTGATATAGGTACTGTCAGGAGTCTGGAAATAGTGAGGCATGGGCTGAACAGGGGTATGTTGTGGAGATTGAGGTTGGGAACAATGCCGACAATAACGGGGAGACCCTGGTCGAGAATGAGCACGAGGGGTAGGGAGGTGCCGACCGCCGGGAGCGCGATACCGACCACCCTCAATGTCATGGGCGTAATCATATATATCCCGAACAGCCTCGCGTGCTGATGGCGCTCGAACTGGCCGCTTTTGGCGTAGGAGTTCTTCAAGAGTGAAACCTCGAGCCGACATGATGGAAGAAAGATCGGACCGACAGCCCCGGCGGCAGGTGTTTGGGGTGCAGGTTCTGAACTCACAAAACAGCCCTCTGTGAGGACTCGTGGATCTAACAGGAGAATCCGGGAGCTATGTCACACGGGATTTGCAAGAAAAGAACAAGGAAAAGATAAAGAACAAAAAGAGAGCAAGGAGATCACAACAATAAGAACAACTTCCTTGATGTCAATGAAGATACATGAGCTCTACTTAATGAGAGAAAACCGAAGTGAGACAAGACTCAAAACTCATCTAAAATTCATGTGCTAATATATAGTACAATGGCCTTTGGCCCAATATAGACAATCTGACTAATCTCGGTGCCGACTCCTGGAAGGAGGCCTATGATTTGTAGGAATGCTGGCGGTGCCTCTTGAAGTGCAAAATCACGCCCGGCCTTGCGGTGACGGGCCGTCACTTGTCGGCGTCGCCTCTTAATGCAGACGCGGGCTTTGACACGCGTGGTCTGTTGCTTTGGTCTTTTTTGGGCCTTTGACGATCGGACCCGCGCACATGCTGTAGATCCTTGGACTTGACTTGGTCCGTCGTATGCATGAATAGTCATGTACCATGAGGCACAGGACTAACAAGTAATAACAAATTTGCAGTCTGAGATGCTGTTATTTTGGCTATGAAAATACTGTGTCAAGTTCCCAACCAATACTATAAAACCATGTTTCATACTATCCTAAGTCTACACTAATACTATAAAACCTGTTTCATGCAAATTACCTGAGATCTAACGACAATTATGTCCAACCAAGACCCATTGCTTTCCCCTTTGGTTAAATCATACGCTAGTAGCTCATTTGGTGCCCTGCAGCAACAACTAAAATCAATATTAGAGATACTTTATCTGAGATATATCACCTAGAAGCATGGAAAGAATGGAAGAAAAAGAAACGAAAAGAAAGAATAGCTCACCTTTGCCGGAAATGAGACTGAGGCGCCAAGATGGAACTGAGGCGCCAAATCTGATAAAGGTAAAACCCTTGATAATTTAAATAAATCATGTTTCTTGGACTATGCATCATATTAGCATTCAATTACTCGGATACTCTTGTTTCAAGCCCGGATGAAACATTCTAATGCTATTCTTTTCCATCAAGTCTTGATTATTTCAGTTGCAATACACCATCGGATGAACTTGTAAGCATGGAAAGAACTTCGAACTTGTAAGCATGGAAAAAGAATAGAAGAAAAGGAAAGCGAAAGGAAGAATAGTTCACCTTTGCCGGAAATGGTAGCGGAAATGAGAGCTGAGGATACGAAAATGAGCCGAAGCCAAGATGGAGCAATTTATTTATAGGCACGGCAATTCAAATTTGCCATTCTATCTATCTCATTCAATTACGGCACCTTTCTTGAGATCTTGGAATTCACGGCATTCAATTTGGCTAACTGCGTCCGCAAGGGGATGGAAATTAGAAGGGAGCGTCGCTCTCTTGGCGTAAGATCTTATTCCCTACGGCACGGAACCCATGCAATCCCAAAATAAAAAAGAAGATGTTTATGAAGATTATTTTTTTGAATTTGAGGAGCAATAAAAACTACGTTATCATGTTTCCAAAATACTCTTCATTTGGAAGGTATTTTTTGAATTTTTGCAAAGTTGAGAGGCATATTTGAAATTTTTCCTATTTTTTATTCTATTCTATTTTACTAGAAAAAGTGCCTAGCGTTGTTGGGCTTCTTATCGGTATTCTTGTTTCAATAAGGTTGATGGGCTAAAATAAGGTTTTCAATATTCATTTCAAGTTCACCCTAGTCATATCAAGGCAACCATAGATTCACAGTTCCAATATACAAATTCAAAAGGGCATCAACATACAAATTTGTAGAAGCAAGATATGACAACGAAAACATCACAGCCAAATCGAGTCAACAAAAGACTACTTAGGATTTGTTCGCTACAATCCGGTTATGGTGCATCTCTATACATCTCACCTTTTTATACTGTCTTAAACTTAGGCCACGTGCATCTTTTTATGACCATGTAATAAGAATTCTAATATTCCTTAATCTACACCGTACATAAAGTTCCTCGTTTGTGGGGTATGCAAGTACAAGATTTGCTATCTTGTATAACAACATTCACAAAATACTATAAGATTTCAAGCGGAATACTATATGGTGTTGATTTCCATGCGTGCAAAAATACAAATACGAGGGCTCCCCACCCCTCGTCACCCCTCGATGTGAATATGCACCCAAACCAAAGGGGTTTAAGGGGGATTTTAATTTAAATATGTTGGATTCAATGGTCTCAATGGTAGTTATGTGTTGGTTATTATACTAAAAAATTTTGGGCCCTTGGACCCTAAAAAAAAAAACAACGTAAGAATATTAATTAATGTTAATGGTTGTTATGTGTTGGATTGTTATGTGTTGGTTTATGACATAAGAATATATCAATGTTGTACTATAATTACATTTCTAAGGTTTCCAATTGCATCAAATTAGGAAAGGGATGGTGGTTGGGCCATATTTAAAACCTCATAAAACTTGGATAACCACCATATTCAATACCATATTACAACGTATGAACATCGAATTTCAAGTGTAACTATTATTATTAACAAAGTACCAAGATGATTGCATCATTCCACACTAAGAATACTATCCCCAATATGAAGTAATATTGCAAGATATTTGCAATGACAAACAAATTCTATAATCCACATTCCACGTTGCACAAAATGTTAGGTATGGGAGTTAGAGTTCATATGGAGTCATCTTGTGAAAGGATAACCCGACATGACATCCGATAAAGGACTCGACATCGGTTTGTCCTAAAAATTAGAGAACATTTTTCACAAATAACAACAAATATTAACTAGGGGGTAATTAGCTTAAGTGAAAAATAATTTTTATTTTGTATATCACATACTTTTTTTTATACAAGATGACTTTTGAACATGGACACGATGATATAGATATCTAGACCATTCAGTTTGAAAATATTCTCATGTCAACAAATGAGATGATTCTAGGATGGATATTCCATCAAGGAGTCAACAAAACATGCTCCAAAACTGGGGGGATTCATAAGGAGCGCCGAGCACCAGCGTGTCAAGTGAGGAAACCATGGCGCGAAATTGGCATAGATATCTTTGGGTGATAAACTTCCTTTTCGCGGCTTCCGCTGGGATATACAAAGATGGTGAAGAGGGCTGTGGATTATTCTTATGAATTTAACAAAGAAATAGCGATGCCATGTTATTATTGATAAGGCCTCTTCAAAAACGAAGCACCAGAAACAAGGTGGCATTCCTGAACCGCCATGCACCGCCGCTTGCAATCTCGCCGGGTTTATGGGGCTCGGTGCTTCAGGGCTGCTGGCGCACGCCAAACGGCATTTGGCACGCGAAGCCAGTAGTACTTGATTTTGTGCAAGTAGACGGAAATGAGACGAGTTGCGTTGCACGAAGGTCACAATTGGCGGCGACGAAACGTAACAATACTACTCAGAACCACAAGGCCACGGTACCATAATCCATCTTATAGGGTTTCAGTTACGGCTATTGCTGGAAAGACTTCATTCAGCAAGCAAAGTGCCATCTCGTGTTGTATCCGCGCATCTCGGAGAAGCACATCTGCCTGAACTTAGATAAGTTTACACTACAATTTTGCAGCCTGCATTGACTCTGAGAGATCTGGAAAAGTGTTCAGGCGACTCACCTTGCACGGGCATAGGTATGAGCAAGGCGCTCCCCATCCGCCAGGCCCGAAGACTGTTGGGTTATGGAATCCCAAAAGACAAATACTGCGCGGCTCATTTGGCAGCTTCTGACCTAACGTAACTGTGCATAGTCCGTCCCGAACATGCTCCTCAACCATTCTATTCTCCCATTTATTTTGGGAAAAATTGCGGATATAACCTTCAAGTTTACAATATCTGCAAAATAAGCCCTAGAAACAGGGTATTTGGCTCAAATGGAAATAACTTTCTTGGGGACCAACGAACTAAAAAAGTGCCCTTCATGAAACTTATTATAGATGAAAGTAAGAGCTATCCAATAGCTTTTAGAAATCATCTAAAATGGAGTTGGAATCTTCAAGTTATAGTGTTTTAAGTGCGTGCTATAAAAATGTAATTAAATGAGCATAACACCACAATTTCAACTCAATTTGATGAATTTGACGCTTGTTGGGAAGATCCTTTTAATCTATAACTAAGCGATAGGGATGCGGGATGTCGCATTAGTTGCGGCGTGTGATGAATAGAGCGTAAGAATAAAATTTTAAAAATATAAATGCGTCCATAGATACAATGGAATGTAAATCGAAGGGTTTAGGGAGGCTGGAAATTAACCATAGGTGCGGAGGTGGGTAGGAACATGCTAATGTGTGGGACAAAATAGAATGGGCAGATGAAGGAGTGCATAAGATGGAAATTGGATTATATAGAGTTTATGGTATTATTGTTTGTGATGATTTTGTATTTTGTGGATACATATCCAATGCATAGCAAAACACAATTACAATTTCGAATGAATTGACGTGTAGAGACATCTAATCATACATGGATATGTGTTGTGTTAGATGTTTGTGTGGCAATATTTCACATATCGCTTTTTACTTTGCTGTACCGAAGGAAAGATAAGTGAAAATGTTAAGAATACTTGATATCCAATATGATTTAGGATAGAAAAATTAAACAAATAGATAAATAAAATCAAGATCCCGCTTTTTTCTATAAGAGAATCAAGATCCTATCTCTGGTAAATATTGCCCGACGCTAATGGGCTAATGTCCTAGCATCTTGTTTTTGCTAGCCCTTTTAAACCATATATGTGCAACTTTGACAACAATGCATGTTGATATTGCAGAATGGACATTATTTTCGTGAATTATTTTTGTTATTGAACTATCTATCAAAGTTCAAACCAGGTTTATGGATTTCAAAAAAGAGAAAACAATGCCTTATATGGAATGTGGCAGACAATGAAATTTACGTTGCCACGCTAATGTCTTGTCTTTGTGGTTTCACTTGACATTTAATAGATATGAAAAACACAAATTTTTCATCTTGGTTTTAAAAAGCATAGCTTGCTTGAAAAATTGGCCCTTCGGCGAGAATCACCCTTCCATTTTGAATGGAATGGATAATCATTTATTTTAAGCGGCTATAACACCCCTCCCTTCGAGAACATCCGCAGTTAAGACCATATATGCGCAACTTCCCGAGAACATCACGGTTGATGCTTACAAGAATGGAATTCATGATTTGCTTATGTATATATTTTAGTTCAAGGAAATTGTTCAAAAGCGAACATCATCATTGTATTAATCCCTTTGCGTTTGAAAGATAGAATTTCGTCCGGTTTCAGAGGTTCCAAACGTTGACACGCCTAGTGGAGGTAAGTCCAAGACTTTAATAAGCATGCGCTTTATTTCCCTAACGCAATGTCACGCCACAATATGTCTTTGCATGTACTTGTAGACAAAACAAAAAGTGGGAGGGGAGAATGCATAACATTTATTCAGATTATCACTTTCTATTTCAAATTATTGCTTTTGACTTATGTTCGTGAAAAAACCCTAAGCTTCATTGGACTTATGTTGGAAAAAAAAAAATCGTTAAGTCATTACAACCTCCATTTTATTTTTCAAGCACATTTTAAGCTGCTTAGCAATGGCATTATCCTTTAGAATAATAATCAATAAAATTTCCCTTTAATCAAAGGTATAACTTGAGCTTTTTATAAGACCGCCAATTTAGTATTCATATTTGTTAAGATATCGGTTGTATCGCCCAAGCATGTCAAACTTGTATAACCGGATGCTCTTATGGCCTTGCACAAATAATAGCAAAGACAAAAGAGCCTAAAACGAAGGCACATCCATACAACTCAAAGGTCATAGAAAATGGTAGATTGCAAGGATTTGAGCCCGATATGTCATACCATTATAGCAAACATAACAAACTCAATAAAGCAAACCTTTCACCGAAGCCTTGCACCTTCCTCATATAGCGTAGAAAAGAAGATAAAAAAATGGCATGTATGACAAAATCTGCTTATAAAATCTAGCAATACCGCTGGATCCATATGCCTGTTAGATCACAATTTGAAAATTGGCTTTGAGCTAGTAAATTGCACATACCGCCGCCAAAATATGGCGTTGTTTGCGAGAAAGTAGGGGGGCATGCAACCGCACTTAATTTAAGGTTTAAAAGCCAAATATGCCCCCTAGCTTAGTCTTGTAGAAGTGAAAGTAAGCTTGAAGCCCGGCATGTACAGATGAAACTTGCAACCGCAAAGGGATAACTATTAGCCGCTAACATTAAATAACAAATTACAAAGAAGCTCCCCGAGACCTCTTGTTGTTTGAAGCCCGCCTACTTTGTTCTTAGTGCCAACGATGCACCTAATAAGAAGAACCACATTGCTCGGGTTTCTATGCTGCTTCAACTTGCTTTGAAGATGGATTTGCTCTAAAGTCTTTAAACATCAAAAACCTAAAGTAAGCAAAGGAGGCCCCAAGGTTAATAAAAATATTGAAACATTCTTGTAAATTGGATATGAGCAAAATGCTTATGGATCTCTAAGTGTCCGCCAGCTATGCATGAAAATATGTATGCCATATATATGCATTATGCATGCCATAAATGTGCATGCTAGTGTGCAAAGCACGCTATAAAAAGAACAACTCATAAAATGTGCATGTGCTATATCTACTTTGAAGTGCGCTAAGTGCATCTAATCACCTTCACCTTCGACGCTTATTCCTAGTATGCCATCCAAGATATAGCCGCAGAAAGTCGAGGATTACATGCATGATCAAATGATAGAAGAAAACCGATAAGACGCCAAAATAGAACACCTTGCTTTGAAAATCCAACTGCAACCTATAGAGATTAGCATCGTAAACACAAACTATTAATAAAGATGTAGTTAAAGATGCTTCCGGACATCATACCACCGTAAAACAAAGTTAGTTACTATGCTCTTATACACCTAATTTTGAACATAAAATTTTTACCGTCTACCACATCATGCAGAAATGTAGAGATGCAACTAAACAAAACCAGAGTTTGGGACTACTTTGATAAACGGTAATGGGAAGGCCACATGAGTTTAATATAAAAAATTTCGCTACAATAAAGGGCCGTGATCGAGCCATATATCCTGCGTAGACGCTTAGATTAAGCCGAAAGCAAAGCAAAAGCAAAACAAAGAAATTCCAAATCCCGGCAGAAGTTAAATAGCGCTAGCTCTATCAAGCCTACTTTAAGAACTTCGTAAAACGTGACCGCACAAAAAGACCATGCATATTGAGAAACCGCCGGGTAAACCAGCTCATATAATGAGAAATTGACTCTTTGAGTGTCCCAAGATGTCTATCATGGTCCAAAGAGCAAGATCATTCAGAACGGAAGAATTACCTTATGGGAATAGAAACTTCCATCGGGAAAACCCCTCTAGTTAAGGGAGCTTCTGCGACTGAGCTAAATGAGTTATAACTTAGTGAAGAGGAGACAAAGATGGATGTGGGTACAATTAGTACTTTCTTAAAGGTGCAGATGTGATACATGGTGACATCTAGCCTTGTAGTGTATTAACTTTGATTTTGAAGAAGACGGTATAGATGGTCATCACAATATCTTCCCATAACATAAATGCCAACACCAAAGTCAACTTGTTCATGTGTTGTAGACAAATTGTCCAATTTCTTGTAATCGACGTAGTTCCCCGTGATATCGTTGCATCCACTCTAGTTCTAGTTCCTTGATTTTTGATTTTGTGCTATGCCGTGCATCCTATTTGCAAAGATCATCCGTAAGATGTGGTAGATACCTTCTATAAATCAATTCCATGCAAGTTCATATTTAGTTTTCGGAAGTGTATTTATAGATTCCGGACAGATCTCTATTAGCAAATATGAAATTTTACCGCATTGGTGGAGTTTAGGCTCTTGGCATCACTGTTTGCCCATGCGCCAGTCGTAACCCTTGAATTGATCGGGCCTATTCATGTCTTTAAAGTGTGAACCCCTCTCCTCGCACCTTTATTTTGCATGCCTACAAATCTATCTGCATTCTTTATGTACGATCATTAATTTTTTCTACCCTTTCCCACACCGAATTTGCAGGAAGCATCACAGATCTCAACAAATATGTAAGTGCCATCTTATCGGAAACATTGCCTCTAAAAAGGGTCTAAACTCGAATGGTAAAGATCTTTGGCAAAAAATACGATAACCACCAAATTTTAGCAAAGGAACATCCTTCAACAGCTCTTGTTCTCGTAGATCACGGTTAGATTCCCTGCCATCGCTGCCAAATCATTGGTAAGGACCGCAAAGATAGTGTGAAGTTAATCTTGTACCATTTTTGGCAGCTTGATCCATGGCCCCAATTATATCTTCACGCTTAGTCCAGATCTTAGATGTGAGTACTGAGTTATCTTCTAATTTCCATGAAGAACCAACAAACGGTTCACACATAATAAAGGTGCACGTTTTGTCGTGGGGGGATGAGCACAACCCTCTTTGTTAGAATACCATAAAATACACTTGAAATGAAAAATGTGCCTTATTTCCTAACCGTTACTACTCGCTACATGGGTTTGGGAACTCTGTAAGACATGACCCCCAGGTGAGGACTCGTGGATCTAACAGGAGAATCCGGGAGCTATGTCACGCGGGATTTGCAAGAAAAGAACAAGGAAAAGAGAACAGAACAAAAAAGAGAACAAGGAGATCACAACAATAAGAACAACTTCCTTGATGTCAATGAAGATACATGAGCTCACCATAATAGAGAAAACGAAGTGAGACAAGACTCAAAACTCATCTAAAAACTCATGTGCTAACTCTACTCATATATATAGTACAATGGCCTTTGGCCCAATATAGACACTCTGACTAATCTGCGTGCCGACTCGGAAGGAGGCCCGATGGCAGGAATCTTGGGCGGTGCTCTTGAAGTGCTCGAATCACGCCGACGCCGACGCGGTGTGACGGGCCGCCACTTGTCCGGAAAGCATCGCCTCTTGGTAGCAGACGCTGGCTTTTGACCGCGTGGTCTGGCCGCTTGGTCTTTTTTGTCGGGCCTTTGACGACTGACCCGTGCCTGTCTCTAGATCCTTGGACTTGACTTGGTCCGTCGTATGCATGAATAGGCTGTACCAGGAGGCACAGGACTAACACTCCCCCCCACCAAATGACACTCAGTGTGAAGAAATGGAGGAAGTGTTTCCGAGGGCGGGAATCCAACAGTTTGAAAGTGATCCTCCCGGGAATGAGGACGGCGCCATTATGGTAAGTGCCAATGAGGTCTTGGCGGTTCGAAAGAGCATCGTGAGTGTTGAGCCCAAGGGAAGGATCTCGTGATCAATAAGAAATTTAGAGCGCACCATGTCTTCGTGGCAGCATGTAGCCCGGGCGAACAAACCGGCATTCCATGAGAAGGTCACCGGAGACCAAGGCACCGACGCCGCATTCGGGTTGCAGTAAAAGATGGGACGCTGCCGATTTAAAGAGCTTACCAGGATGCATTTGAGAGCAGCACAGAAGCCAGCTTGACGGTGAATGGAAGGATGGGGTGAGGTGGCAGCATTCTGCAAGAAGGTATCAAGGCCATGAAGAGCATCAGCAGGTCGTTGCCAACCACGCTCATTAGCAATATAGATCCAATTTGCAGTGTTTTCCAAGGTTGCACCATCTTCCCACTCAGAGCGTTGGACAAAACGGGGATCCCACCGAAGATCCGTCGAGATCTGGGGAGGAGTCCACCCAGCGTGGCCATCCATGACCTTCGTTCAAAAGGGGAGACGCCAATCAGAGGTGAGGAACCGGGGGCGTGGAGGGACACCCAGTGAAGCATATGGAGAGGGAGCCATGCCCGTGGGCGTGGGCTGCTGAGCCTGCTCCCTGAATGTACGAACAAGGTCGGGATCAAGAGCTTTGCACCACCGATCCCACTCAGAAGTAGAGAGCTGAGTATATACAGGAGGACTATCCCAGCCCGTGGGTACTGCCTTGCTATCCAGAAGAGCACGCAATTGATTGTAGCCGGCCAAATGCTGCATATAAACTTGGGCAAATGGAAGATCCTCAGGATGTCCAAGATTCTTCCGCACCTGTTCCAGCGTTTCGGCTTGCCATAGAGGTAAATGATGAGCAAGCTCAGGCATGTACTCCTGATGAAGAGCGTGTGTCCTATCATGATCGCCTATCATGATCGGACAGATATGGGTTGTTGGCAACCATTGAATCTGTGAATCACCCTGAAAGTTCTGATGTGGCCCATCACGAAATTTGTCTTGTGTATCAGCCAGATAGAAGTCATGGAAAATGTACGCCATCGGCTGAGCAACTCTGAAGGTTATCAAATCCGGATCTTCACAGTGAATGAGGTCAAAGACTAAAAGGGCGCAGAGTAAACCTTTGTCTTCAACGGAGAGGTCTGGCCAGATCCAAAGAAAATCCGCAGTGCGCAGGTGGACATCAACGGGACCATCGGCTGCATACCACTTCAGAAGAAAGAGGTGCCGGCGGGCAACCACATAATCGAGATAACTGGAAGGAATAGGGAAGTCGACTGGCATGTTGAGGGCGATGGTAATGTAGCCTTCTTGTTTGATTTGGGCCTCATCAGCAGACTGAACAGCTTGTTGTAGCTGTTGTTCGAGGTCACGGATCCGGTTCTCCTTTTCTAACAGAAGGCGGGACTGATCACGGACCCGTTTTTGAGGAAGCATGGCATGTGAAGAGGATTGCCCAGGAGGATTGAGTCAGAGCGTGGCAATCTCTGCGTCATCAATAATTTTCTGTTTCTGAGAAGCTGATCTTGGAGAGGCATGAGCCGAGAGGTCAGCGTGGACAGCTGAGCTTCTAAAGAGGTGATTCGAGAATCACGTTCGGTGAGGTCCTGAACTTACTGGCGGTAATTCTGAGAAAGCTCAGCATACAAGGTATTGAGTTTCCCAAAGTCTTTCTCCTTATCGCTCAAAAGGGTATCCTTGACTTTGACGTGCTCCAGTAATTCCTGAATGGAGGTTTGCAACTGAGCCTGTTGATCAGCAAGCAGGCTGTTTTGATCTTGGGCAGTCTTGAGAGCTTCACGGGCCTCTAACAGAGCCTCGTGCTTTTCTTGAAGTTTGTCCTCCAGAGTTTGAACTTGTGCATTGGCAGCTTGAAGGTCTCTGTGAACGGCATCTGAGGCCTCCAGGGACGCTTGAACACCATTCATGAGAGTGTCCTATGATTCTTGTAACTTCAGGGCTGCGGCTTGAACATCCTGCTGGTATTGATACAGAAGCTGGCGAGGATGTGGAGGTGCAGGGCCTTGTTGCTGCCTTGTCTGAGATGTTTGAGAGACATGACTGGAAGTTGAGGGGCTAGATTTCAAGTGGAGGAAGAGGAAAAAAAGGATACGCGTGGCCTGGTTTTGAACATGCCCATAAGAAGAAGGGCGTGAAGTGCCAGCCGGTGGATTTTGAGGAAGGGAATGAAGGGACTGCTGAGTGGAAGCATGAGAAACAGAAGGTGAGGGAGGAAGGTAACGACGAATGATGGCTTGAAGATGGCCACCCACCGAGGCTTCAAAGACGTGAGGGAGGGGGGCAGCTGAATTCGGGTCGACTTCATGAAGGAGGCGATAAAACAACAACTGTGGCCAATCAATATGGTGGTTGGAGCGGATGGCTGTGATCACCATATTATAGAACGGCTTATTGATATGGGTGTTCTTGATAGAATACCCAAGCAATTTGCGCCACGTAAAACTTGACAAAAGTGTCATGGCTTTTGGCAATATTGGTGAGGCGATGCATGTTGGCTTGATAAGCGGGGAGCCAAACCGAAAGTGACATCTATGTCCCGTAAAAGGCAGCCCAAGATAAAGAAGGGTTTGCAAAGGAATATGAAATACCCTCGTAAGAAAGGGGCTGAGTAAGCAAAATGGTGGTGCCATCGACCACGAAGAGCATATCCGCTCGGCCTGTTGAAGATGTGAGCGATGAACTGTTTCAATTGTTCCGATTTGGGGCCTGGAGGTCCATTTGCAGAATTCATAAAGCCGCCGGCGTGCTCCGACCCGATTCGACCAACAAGGGCCTCGCTGAAAGGTGGGTGTCGAAAGAAAGACACTGCAAAAGAAGCCGGATTCCTTGGAGCAGAAGCTTGAAGAGTAGGAAATTTGGGTGCAGTAGCCATGACAAAGAGCGTCGGAAAGGAGCAGGGAGAATGCGCTTGAGAAGTCTGATTGCGGAGAGCGGAAGACGAAACGCAGAGAGGCTTAAAAAGGTTTTAGGGCTTAAGCGTTGGTGAAGGGGCATGATGAGGATGAACCAAAGAACCGCTGATGATGCCGTGTGGCGACAGCATGAGGAGGCGATTGAGGGGCAAAATTTTGGCTAAGTCCCCAAACCAAGTTAAAGGGAGAAGCAATGAACTGCATGGCGAGAGACGAAGGGAATGATCTGATGTGACAGCTGTCAAAAGGACACACCTTAATGTGCGACGGGCGTGAAAAGAAGGAAGGTCATTTAATGCTGGCAACTCGAAGTGGGATATCATTAAAACGAAGGTGTCAGAAGGTACCATGGCTAGATATGCGGTGGGAGAAAAGATTCTGGAATTAGAAAGAGCCTTGCATTGCGAACACGTTGGCGAATTGTCTGATTGGTCCACGTCGACAGGGAGGTCCTCGGTTGGCTATATAAGACTTAACGGTGGGTGAAGCCGGAGACACCCCATGGCACTCAGTATGTCTGCGGCTGGACTTCACGACAAGTGCACCATGCCGTCTAACTGCCTGGAGAGGATTACATGCAAGATGGACTGCTTGGACCTGTGGAGGTGCCACAACCGTGGCATTGCCATGGATGGGTGGTGTGCAGGGATGGCTGAGCATCCCGATCCCCTTACCAACGGGATGGAGGTGGTGATTCACTGCTTATTTGGGATGGGAGCGTAACTACTACCACATCCTGCGTATCACCTCTGCTCCAAACCCGGAGTAGAGGGTTTTTCTCCTTAGGATTTTGTAAATAGGGCACTGCCCATAGAGCGACGCTCATAGCGGAAATAGGTGGGCTCTGCCCTCATTTTGTAAAAATTTGCCTCTATAATATAAATATGCGTCTTTAGTCACCATCTGGGGAGTCAATTTCTGATGTTGCATCTGGTGTATGATTTGTCGTATTTGTTGCATGAAATTGTTTGAGGCGAAAGCCATTAACCAGTGTAGGTAATGGAGTGCCATCTAGTTCGGCCAGCTTGAAAACACTGGATTGCACAACTTGAATGATTTGATACGAACCAAGCCAACGAAACTTTAACTTGCCCGGAAAATTTTTGTAACGAGAATCATAAAGAAGAACCAAATCACCTTCTTTGAATGTTTTTGTCTTAAGACGTTTGTCATGTAAAGATTTTTGCAGCTGTTGTCCATGAAGAACACGAATGTAAGCATCGCGCCTAAGTTCATCCAACTGTTCCAATTGATAAACCCTTTCCTTGAGTGCAGCAGGTGGATTATGGGCGGTAGCAAGTTGAAAACGGAGAGTTGGAAGAATATATTCAAAAGGCATGAGAGCTTCTTGACCATAAACCAGTTTGAAGGGAGTGTGACCAGTAGCTATTTTGAAACTAGTGTTGTAAGCCCAAAGAACAGTAGGCAACTTGTCCTGCCAATCTGTTCGCGAAGCGTCACAAATTTTCTTGAAGCGCGGATGAGTGTTTTGTTGGTACTTGCGGCCAAGCCATTGCCTTGAGGATAATAGGGTGTACTCTTTGCGGTGTTGGATGTGAAGATAATCCGTCGGCTCTTTG
Source organism: Isoetes taiwanensis (assembly GCA_021234155.1). NCBI lineage: Eukaryota > Viridiplantae > Streptophyta > Lycopodiopsida > Isoetales > Isoetaceae > Isoetes > Isoetes taiwanensis. The sequence goes on from JAJEKV010000028.1 coordinate 12,690,898, forward strand.
ATAGTATGATTGACAAAATGCATACGATCACTAACAAGTTCCGTGGGGACAACCAAAACGCGTGATGATATGCGTGTAGAGGACCTTGGCTGTGCTGGCAGCAGTGTTGTCTGGAAGTGCACAAGCTTCGGCCCATTTGGTAGCATAATCCGTGATGACCAGAATATAGCGGGCACGGGTGTGCCGCGCCGGTGGGTCCATGGGCCCCACAAAATCCATTCCCCATTTGCTGAAGGGATGTGGCGTGGCGTGGCGGGCGCCAAGGGCAGGCGTCACGGGCGTGGGCTTTCCCCCACACGCCGCGGCGCCACACGCGTGCGAGCATAAGCGTGGGCATCTTTGAAGAGCGTGGCGAAGTATCCCGGCGGAAGAATTTTGCGTGCCGTAGCGTCACCACTAAAATGACCACCACCAAGCCCATCGTGGGCTTGTCGAACGATATCGGGCACCTCATGAGGGAGGACACAACGTCTGAGGACCATGTCTTTGCCGCGTTTGTACAAATGGCCGGCAACCATGGTATAGTCGCGGACCTCTCGGGAAACCGACGGTATAGAGCGAAGCTTTTCTGGAGAGAGCGTCGGATCGGCGGGAGGAAGAGCACTAGTGAGAAGATATTGCCGAAAGTTATGAAACCAATGGGGTGGCCGTGACCAGGAATAATTGAGCGCCCGGAAAGGCATCGTAAACACCGGCCGACGGGTCATCCGCGGTGGATGCGTGAAAGATAATCGGGCACCACAATGAGACTTTGCCTGCCTTTATGAACGATTTCGAAGGGAGCTTAATTCTTGCGTAAGAGGGACCCAACGAAAGCAATTCGCCCGTATGGCTTTGTTGATCAAATAAAGAAGAGCTTGATGGTCAACAAAGAACTTAACTGCTACCAAACGATAATGTCCGAAACGTTGGACCTACGTAAAAACTAAACCCAAAGCTTCTCGTTCAGGTGGCGAGAATAGTTGCGCCGCCAGATTGAGTTTCCGGCTGGCATAACGGATTGGTTTATCCGTGGTTTCATCATAGGCCTGAGAGAAAACAGCACCAATGGCAAAAGCAGAGACATCTACATGAACGTGGAAAGGCTTGTCCCATTGAGGAGGAACAAGGACCGGGGGCCGAGTAAATGTAATGACTTCAACTTCGGCGGCTTCCGCTTTTGGGAATTCCAAGCCCAAGTGGATTCATCACCCGTAAGTTTATGAATGGGGTCAGCTATAGCTGCAAGTCCAGGAATGAAGGTGGAATAGTAATTGACCTTACCCAGGAAGGAGCGTGTCTCTTTGATATTAGATGGTGCGTGAGCTTTCAGGACACAACTGATTTTAGCGGGATCCGTGGTGATGCCTTCTTTACTGACCACATGACCCAACAGAACGCCTGAGGTGATGCAGAAAGTGCACTTCTCAGGATTGAGACTAATGCCAGACTCATCACATTTTTGAAAGAAAAGCTCCAATTTGTCCAAGTGATCATCCATGGAGCTGTAGGCAGAAAAAGCATCTTGGAAGATCTGAAGAAAAGGTTTATCCTTCATGAAGTCTTGAAAGACGGAGAGCATGATGCGCTGAAAGGTTGAAGGAGAGTTTGACAAACCAAAAGGGACCACCTTGTAGGCAAAAGTGCCCCACGGGGTGGTGAAGGTAGTTTTGAGTTGATCTTCTTGCTTGATAGAAATTTGATTGTACCCAGAAAAACCATCCATGAAAGAGTACATCTCATGACCAGCAACTTCTTCAAGAACCTGGTCAGTGAAGGGAAGCGGAAAGTGATCACGCTCCGTGGCTTGATTGAGTTTCCTGTAATCCACGCAAATGCGGATCTTACCATTGTGTTTGAGAGCAATGACAATGGGGCTCACCCACTCAGAATGTTTGACCTCATAAATCAGGCCAGCAGCCAAGAGTTTGTCAATTTCAGCCTTGACGCGGTCACGGTAATTGGGGTTGAGCCTGTACTGTCGTTGCTAGATTGGGCATGCATCAGATTTGGTAGGAATGGTGAGTTCCCCCAATTCTTTTTTTATACCGCGAAGGTCTTTGTTCCAAGCAAAAATGTGTTTGAATTTCTTGAACAGCGTCACAGCGCGTGCTTTATAGGGCGGTGGGAGTGTAGCAGCTAAGCGGACTGGTTGATTGTTTCCAATGTCTACGATTTCCACCTCTGGAGTTTGAATATGAGGAACAACCTCCCTGTCCTGAACCTGATGAGCAGGAGGCTGAAGCATAACAGGAGGAGCAGCATTTTGTGTGGTGAAGAAAAGAGGCTGCTGAGCGTCATCAAGCAAGGGTTGCTTCATGACAGCATGAACATCAACTGCCTCTGAAGGAGGAAGTGGGTCAGAAAAATGATCAAGACGTTGAATGCGGTTGCAGGAAGCCAGGTAAGGGTCCAAAAGAGCCGCGACAGCCTGGTCCTGATCAAGCGTCATGTCACCCCAAGGATCAGCATACTCAGGATAAGAGGAGAGAGGCAGACCCGCTGGAGGAGCTTGAACATGATATATATTTTGTGCTTCTTCAGAGTCAGTGTCAGAGATGGAGGGTTCAGCATTCTCGACAGAGATTAATTTGCCAGTTTCCAGATCCATTGTGGCATTGAGATGGCCATCGGTGATGACAAGTTGGTCCGTGGCCCAGTAGTGAATACTCTTTGCCTGTCGGAGAAAAGGTCTACCGACGAGCATTTCATAATCACCAGGATCCTCTCCGGCTTTCCAAACTCCAAATTCCAAAGGGAATTTGAGGTCGCCAATACTGATATGGAGAAGAGGAGTGACACCTTGAGGACGCGTGATATGGCCATTGGCCAACTTGATGTCAGAAAGAGCACGATACAATTGTTTGATGCCCAATTGCTTGCGGAGCTTATCAGTGATGAGATTGACAGCACTACCACCATCAATTTGAACATGATTGACTTGCTGATTGCCCACCGTGGCATGCACCGTGGGTGTGGAGGTCGCAACAGCTCCTACCAGAACCGTTGGAAGAGGTAACTGATCTTTAAGAGCCGGACAGGCTCAAAGGAATCTTGATCTTGGCGAGTTCCTCTTGAAGTTCCAAAGGAACATGTGAAAAGGGGTCCGCAGGGTCCAGTGGAGCTGGAGTCTGGGGTAAAGAAGCAGAAACTTCTTTGAGAAGCTCTACCTCAGCAGCAATATTTGGATACGTCTGAGAGCGGGCACCAGTGGAGGATGACGGCTCTTCCTGACGCTGCTGAGCTCGAGTGGTGGCGTGAACATTTGCCAATGTGCGACCTTCCGCAGCCTGCATGAGCTTCAGGATGCTTTGTCTCACCTTAGGCATGACATGAGGCATGAGTTTGTCAAGATCCGGTGCAAAGTGAACTTTTTTATCATCTTCATGAGGGACTGTTTCCACAGCAAAAGCAGGTTGCGTGTCATGAGGAATGATGGTCAAAGGGCGTGAAGCCCGTGTATGACGTGAGACAAGACCAACCCAATTGGACTGTTGGACGGGAGGGTTAAGAGCCTGATAAATCTCCTCCTGAGCTCGTTGATCCATAGGATTGGAAGTAGACGCAGCTTGCTGAGGTCGCTGTTGTTGAGGCGGCCGAGGAGGCTTCCTCAAAACAGGACGAGGGCCCTGTTTCCCGTCACCCAGAGTTGATAAGCCGTGAGACGGACAGAAGCCGGTTGATTGGAGCCTGGAAGTTGAACTTGAACTTGAGGAAGTTGAGGACACGCCTTGGTGGTGTGACCCCATTCATGACAATGATAACATTGAGCCTTTGAAGGATCAAAGGGAGGACGGTTGCCTTGTCCCCGTGGCTGCTGAGATTGCTGCGGTTGTTGATACTGCGGCTGTTGTTGAGTTGGATATGGCGGAGGCTAATATGACGGCTGTTGTTGAGGGGTGGTCTGAACTTGAAAGACCATTTTATTGCGAAAAGGTGTAGGATGAGAACGAGTGCATTCTTCCGTGGCGTGATTGCACATATTGCATCTTTTACAATGAGGAGGTCCATTGGAGGAGTTGCATTCATTTTCCAGATGACCCTGATATTTACAAATAGTGCACCAGATGTGAGCGCGTTGTGGATTTGCTTGTTGAGGCTGAACAGAATTTTGGGGAACCATGACGGGGGGCATGAAAGGGAGTTCCTGGAGAGCAACACCCCGAGAAGAAACATTGACCGAGTGATTGACCAATTCAATGGCCTGTTCCAAAGACTTGGGACGCAGGTATTCTGTCATGAGTCGAATGGCAAGAGGAAGGCCCTGCAAAAACCAGACGAGGATCTGGCTTTGCGTGGGGTACTCCTGAAGTTTACTGACAAGAATGTGAAGACGGTCCGCAAAATCCCTGGCTGACTCCGTGGGTTCTTGCTGAAGGTCATTGAGTTGCTTGAGGAGTAATTGATCATCGTCCGTGGTGCGGTAATGAGACAGAAAGGCAGTTTTCATTTCTTGCCAACTCTGTTTCCAGTGACTTTTGTTGGCCATTAACCACTGATGAGGGGCGCCTCTGAGCGTGGTCGAAAAGATATGAAATTTGAGTTGTGGTTGCGCATGACCATTCAGAATGGCCAAGGCTTCGAATTCTTCCATATGAGCTTGAGCACTTTGATCCAAAGGTTTGCCTTTAGTGTTGCCGAAAGTTGGATAAGTCAGCTTCAAATTAGGAGTTGGAGGTGAAGGCGGAACAGACGCATAGACCGGTGGATTCGGTGGAGGATATGTTGAAGCATAGAGAGGTGGTACAGTCTGAGACTGAGAGCAAGGGGGTGGAATCGAAAAAACATGTGGTCCAGCAAAGGCAGCATCTAGTGGAGAAGGGCCGTGGAGCCATCCTCATGAGGCTTGAGATCCGTGGTCTGGTAAACAGGAAGAGCATGCTGAAAAGATGGAGAAGACTGAAAGTCGTGAGCGTGGGTAGGGCCAAAAGACACGTGATGGTAGCCCATCCCACCAGAAGGTGAAGAAGGTTGTGACGGAAGAGGGGTGTGACCTGAAGGGATATTGATATAGGTACTGTCAGGAGTCTGGAAATAGTGAGGCATGGGCTGAACAGGGGTATGTTGTGGAGATTGAGGTTGGGAACAATGCCGACACACAGGGGGAGACCCTGGTCGAGAATGAGCACGAGGGGTAGGAGGTGCCGACTGAGCGCGGGAGCAGACACGACCACCCTCAATGTCATAGGCAGAATCATACATATCCCGAACAGCCTCGCGTCGTTGATGGCGCTCCAGACGAGCCGCCGTTTGGCAGAGGAGTTCTTCAAGAGTGAAACCTCGAGCCGACATGATGGAAGAAAGATCAGACCCGGCAGCGGCGACAGTGTTTGGGGTCTGGGTTCGGGAACTCCTGCAAGACAGCCCTCTGTGAGGACTCGTGGATCTAACAGGAGAATCCGGGAGCTATGTCACACGGGATTTGCAAGAAAAGAACAAGGAAAAGATAACAGAACAAAAAAGAGAGCAAGGAGATCACAACAATAAGAACAACTTCCTTGATGTCAATGAAGATACATGAGCTCTCGCAATAGAGAGAAAACTGAAGTGAGACAAGACTCAAAACTCATCTAAAAATTCATGTGCTAATATATAGTACAATGGCCTTTGGCCCAATATAGACAATCTGACTAATCTCGGTGCCGACTCCTGGAAGGAGGCCTGATTTGTAGGAATGCTGGCGGTGCCTCTTGAAGTGCCTGAAATCACGCTGACGCTGACGCAGGCGGTGACGGGCCGTCACTTGTCTGAGCGTCGCCTCTTGGTAGCAGACGCGGGCTTTGACTGCGTGGTCTGCTGCTTGGTCTTTTGCTGGGCCTTTGACGACTGACCCGTGCCTGTCTGTAGATCCTTGGACTTGACTTGGTCCGTCGTATGCATGAATAGTCATGTACCATGAGGCACAGGACTAACAAGTAATAACAAATTTGCAGTCTGAGATGCTGTTATTTTGGCTATGAAAATACTGTGTCAAGTTCCCAACCAATACTATAAAACCATGTTTCATACTATCCTAAGTCTACACTAATACTATAAAACCTGTTTCATGCAAGTACACAGATCTAACCTGACAATTATGTCCAACCAAGACCGCTGCTTTCCCACTGGTTAAATCATACGCTAGTAGCTCATTTGGTGCCTGCAGCAACAACTAAAATCAATATTCGAGATACTTTATACAGATATATCACCTAGAAGCATGGAAAGAATGGAAGAAAAGGAAACGAAAAGAAAGAATAGCTCACCTTTGCCGGAAATGAGACTGAGGCGCCAAGATGGAACTGAGGCGCCAAATCTGATAAAGGTAAAACCCTTGATAATTTAAATAAATCATGTTTCTTGGACTATGCATCATATTCGCATTCAATTACTCAGATGCTACTGTTTCAAGCCCAGATGAAACATTCTAATGCTATTCTTTTCCATCAAGCCTTGATTATTTCAGATTGCAATACACCAGATGAACTTGTAAGCATGGAAAGAACTCGAACTTGTAAGCATGGAAAGAATAGAAGAAAAGGAAACGAAAAGGAAGAATAGTTCACCTTTGCCGGAAATGAGAGCTGACGCGGAAATGAGAGCTGAGATGCCAGAAATGAGACTGAGGCGCCAAGATGGAGCAATTTCGTATAGGCCTGGCAATTCAAATTTGCCATTCTATCTATCTCATTCAATTCTGGCGCCCGCCTTTCTTCGAGATCTTGGAATTTCTGGCATTCAATTTGGCTAGCCTGCGTCCCGCAAGGGGGATGGAAATTAGAAGGGAACGTCGCATGCGGCGTAAGATGCGGCGTTCCCTCTGGCACGGAACCCAATGCAATCCCAAAATAAAAAAGAAGATGTTTATGAAGATTATTTTTGAATTTGAGGAGCAATAAAAACTCTGTTATCATGTTTCCAAAAATACTCTTCATTTGGAAGGTATTTTTGGAATTTTTGCAAAGTTGAGAGGCATATTTGAAATTTTCCCTATTTTTTATTCTATTCTATTTTACTAGAAAAAGTGCCTAGCGTTGTTGGGCTTCTTATCGAGTATTCTTGTTTCAATAAGGTTGATGGGCTAAAATAAGGTTTTCAATATTCATTTCAAGTTCACCCTAGTCATATCAAGGCAACCATAGATTCACAGTTCCAATATACAAATTCAAAAGGGCATCAACATACAAATTTGTAGAAGCAAGATATGACAACGAAAACATCACAGCCAAATCGAGTCAACAAAAAGACCTGCCGGATTTCTGTTCCGCTACAATCCAGTGTGGCTGCATCTCTATACATCTCTGTTACCTTTTTTATACAGTCTTAAACTTGGGCCACGTGCATCTTTTTATGACCATGTAATAAGGAATTCTAAAATACAATTTGCTAATGTATATCACACAGTCATTAACATAAAGTGCAATAATACAATTTTCCTTTCCCTGCCTGTATGCATACAAATTCCCATCACAATTAAGTTTAATAAAGCCTTGCTTTCTTAAATAAGAGTTCATACAATAATATCATTGTCTAGGAGTTCCTCTCTTTAACTTCCACATCTTTTGTTCCCACTCTCAAAACCAGTAGCTTCTTTCATGTAAATTTCTTCCTCTAATTTACATTGAGGAAAGTTGTGCTAACATCCATATGATGAATTTCCAGATTCTGAACATTTGCTAAGGCTAGTAAAGTTCTAATACTAGTCATTTTAACTATGAGCGAAAATGGTTCTTCATACTCGAAGCCCCTTTTCTGAGAGAATCCCTGTGCAATGAGTTTCACTTTATTCTTAAGATTTGCTCCATCAATCCCTGGTTTTAGTTTAAAAATTCATTTATTTCCCATGATGTTTTTGCCTTCTGGCAAATCAACAACATCATAGGTATCTGTCCGTTTAAAAGACCCCATTTCATTTTCCATTGCTTCTATCGATTTATCGGAGTCATTCCCATTTATGGCTTCCAAATAAGAGTTTGGAACATTAGTGTACATGGCTATCAGTGTTTTGGCAATGTCAGCATCCACGCTTTCTTTCAACCTTAGACTCCTACCATGTGCATCTCTACCATGAGTTTCAAGACTTACCCTCAACTCATCCTACAATATTTAAGCTTACGTGCATTTCCATCTTGCAGGTCTAGTATGGAGCGCTAATGATACAAATTCAGAGCGAGCTTCTGGGTGCTCCACATTAGTTTCTCCACCCGCAACTTCCTGATCCTGGACATTTGACATTACTAACATCAAGCACATCATCATCGTCTAGAATATCCATCATTGTTTGCTCTGTATCTTTTTTCCCCTTCTCTTCTATGTCAGTATCAGGCTTCAAATAGCATCCGACCTTATAAAATACATTTTCATCAAAGACAACATCTCTGTTTATGATAACTTTTCTTTTCTCTGGATTGTATAACTTGTATGCCTTTGAATTATCATCATATCCAAGCATGTAAGGTATCCAAGCTCGATCATCCAGCTTCTTCCTGCCTTCCTTTGGAACATGTGCATACGCTAAGCAACCAAAAGCTCTTAGCTTCCCATAGTCTATATTTCTGTCTGACCATGAAGACTTCTGTACTTTCCCTTTCAAGCTAGAAGAGGAAATGATGTTCTGTATCAACATGGTTGTCTTGGCTGCTTCCTCCCAAAGAAAGTTTCACAGCCTAGTATGCTTTAGCATTGCCCTAACAGCATTGATAATGGTTCTATTTTTCCTCTCTGCAATCCCATTCTGCTGAGGCATGTGGCTAACTATAAGCTGGCTGTCTTTTAATTCCATGATCCAAATGACATTTTTTGAATCTACCAGAAAGATACTCACCTCCCCTGTCACAACATACATATTTTATTTTTTTCCCAGTTTCATTTTCCACTTCTGTGGCAAAGTACCTAAAAGAATCAAAGGCTTGATCCTTTGTTTTGAGAAAATAGCATTTTGCTCTCTGCAATGCTTTCCAAGCATACAACACCCACATAGAAGCTTCTCTGGTTTATTTTCTTCAATAATTAGGTTATGCTTAACCATATAATCCATATTGTTGATATGCGTATGACCAAGTCTTTCATGCCACAACCTCATTGAGGGTACTATAATCCTTGTCTGCTAGGGCTAGAGCAGACTTTAGAAACATGTCCCTTACCCCCGCAATTATAACATTCAAGTTTGGGGCAATCCACTTTCAGGTGGCCATACAAATCACAATTGAAGCAAGGGCCAGCGATCTGCGTCTGTTCGCACTTGTATGCACCTGTGCTCTTGCACATTCCATCTGACGAGCCACTGAGCTTGCTTCTCCTTCCAACAGGCCTTGAGGCATTGCGGCCCTATTGCGACGACATAAACCAGCTACATACTAGAGGGGAACTCCACTTCTAAATACCTGTAGGTGGATGCCACTTCCACATTTTCCCCCTGAACTGAAGAGGGGGACCGTGGCCGACGTGAATATAGTATGAGAACCACCTTAGTCTTTGTAAAGTTGACTCGCATGGCAGTCGCCTGGCAGAATGTGTTCAGAGCGTCGAGATGGCACTGCATGTCTGCCCAAGTGTAAGCAAGGAGGTCCACATCATCAGTATATATGAGTTGCCTAACAATCTAGTGCAAGAGGTGAGCTCCTTCGCCTCCATTTTCAGCAAACCAACTCTCCAAGTGGTCTTCGTACAGTCCAAACAAAGACAAAGTGCATTCTTGGCAGACCCTGATACTGCTGTCGAATGGCTGGCTTGTCAGATGCAACTGGCCTGAACATGTCTCGTACAACTTGTACAATGCATTTTGCAAACCTGCAGGGACCCCTAGGTCTTGCAACCTTGTCCACAGCTTTTCCCGAGACACCTTGTCAAAAAGCCTTTGTGAAGTCCACAAAGCAGCAATACATGTCTCGCCGTCGGTTCCTGTTGTTCTCAACTAGGGTCCGCAGTATGAAGATGTGATCAATAGTTGAGTGTCGTGGCCTAAACCCTGCATGTGCGAGGGCCCGGACGTTTGTTGCTGCCTCAGCCCAGGATGTCAACTGCTGCTCTAGAATGTCGGCAACAAGCAGTTTTGCGAAAATCGAGCTGACTATGATTGTTCAGTAATTGGCTGGGTAGTGTGGATCACTTGCTTTGTATATGGGGACAACTCGCTAGTGGTCCATTGTGATTGTTGGGGGAACCATCATGTAGTGCCTTGTTGAACATAGCAGTCAACACCGGTACTATGGACGGTCCTGCCCAGATGAAGTGCATATAATAAATATATGTTAAATCCAAGTAAGATGCTAAAAAATATTCGATAGATACATGAGAAGTACTCCCATAATGAAAAGTAGTGAGAGAATATGTAGAAATCCTGCCAGTGCAGAGCAAGGGTATGTCCTTTAAGAGCTTCATTTTCCAATTTTATATGATGACTCAGATATAGTGATAACCTATAAAGGGAAGAAATGAAATTGAAAAGCATGAATGAACTTTTATTTTAGAACTAAAATTTCCATTTACATTGTTTGTAAGGCTGTTGTTGCAAGATTAGTAGAACGGAAGTTTGCCATCTGGCGGGACTTCTTGGGTGTTGTAGATGGTGATGGTCGGTTTGTACAGCAGTAGAGTTGCAGTTTTTCTGTGAGTTTGTTGTGGAGTGTCGAGGTATCGCTATCTCTTTGGGGCAGTTCTCCTTCCTCCTCACTTGCTTTGTAACATTACCATTCTTTTAATATATTGATGACACAGTTCTTCAAAAAAAAAAAGATTCTGATGATATATACGCAACCAAACTTATTGAAAAGATTATAATTTCAGTAATCAAAAAGGATAAACCCAAAGCCGCAGGTCCTTACAAGATATTAAGAATTAACAATTTACCAGTTCCCCATGTCCTAAATCATACTACATGTGCCAAATCAGACATTTTAGTTTTAGAATATCTCTATTTGCCGAAATCTTTTCCCAGTGCAACAAAAACCACCATAAGGATGGTATGCAACAATACATCAGTATACATTTTTCATCTTCTTTCTTTACTCAACGTGTATAAACAAGGCTATAAAAATTGCTAGTTTGCACACCTAACCGTATTCTGAACTATTTTTTCTTCTGAATTTTTGGATATCCCCAGACTTGAATTTACAGATATTCAAAATCCAAATATCAAAATGCTCAACACCTATATTTTCTGCCCATATCAAAAATATAACAATACTACCTCGAAGGATAGTCAACATCCATACCAACACAACATATTAGATACATCACCAACATCAAAACATCAAACAGGTTCCTACCCAGACTCAGACTCAAGGGGAAGTCGACTGACAGTTTGGGTCTTCAGATAGATTAGACCAAGTTAGGGCAATAACTTGAGCTAACAATAGACATGGCTAGGGTTGACCACTCCATCTGCTCTTCCTATGCATAATTTGCATAATATTATAACCGACCGGAGACGCAATCTCATGGTATCACCCAAGAAAACTACTTCGGGCTGCATCTCCCCATTCTGATGCGGTAGGAAGAGTTACAACTCCCCTTTTGGGAGTAGAGTGTCTCCATGGGCATCTAGAGGATCGTGGCGATATACGTCCCTACCCGATCGAACTCCCCAAAACAAGAGCCAGGTCGACACCTGCAACCCTTGAGAGAGCGACACCATTGACCCAGGAAGTGTCGGACTCATACCCGGCCTGCAAGAAGTGACCAACTATAAGCCTAGCCTGCTATGGTCCTCAGTAGTCGTGCTCAGCAGGGACCTCCCTCCACTTTGCTACTGACCCCGTTGTGTGGTGCTCAGTCACTATGTAGCCTCCGTAACCAGAAGGGCTCTATGCACATGCTGCAATAATAATGGAACTAATGGGTCTAACTAGGAGCATCATCTACTAATAGCTACTACATCCCTACCCTCCTTCCCAATGCACAAAAGGTGCAATATGTGATCAACCAACATCAATGAACATATAGATAAGAATAACAACCAATTCTAATCAAATACATATAACTTACAGTTAGTGTTCCTTGATTAGGATTCATGTTCATGGCTCTATTGGAATACAACATGCAACTCAACTGTTATCTACTCGAAATACTTGCTCCAGATGTGCTACCTCTAGCTCCTTGGTTCTCCAACTCTAGTAGGTGGTTTCAGAAGATGATCCTCCTCTGCTACGCTTGTGCCCTCAGACTGCTACTGTAACTCAGGCTGTCGAAGACGATCTTCGAATCAGATCTGTGCTCGCGAACTAGTGGATTAGAAGTTGGTGCAGCCAAAAGTGGCTAGGGTTTAGAGTTAGCCTATTATATGTTAGGGTTCGCATGAGGGCCACCTGGCTCCAATAGGTGTGTCCATGTAATGGCTTCTTACCTTAGGTTGACTAATAACTTAGTCATCTCTCCCACATTAGGTGCATACAAGTCTACTTATGTAGAGTTGTATGATGACATGGCCGTGGGATATACACACTTATATCGTATATTTCAGGGGAACATCACAAAAAGATCTATAGTTTCATATTAAACTTAATGGGCTTAGCATGTAAAATAATACACAAACTCAAAGAAATTTAACAAAGTCTTTCAAAGTCGTGATAGAGACTAGAACACAACTCCTATGCATATGTGGATATGCAGCTTAAGAGAGCATGACTAATACAAGAGAGGAAAAAGTTAAGGGCATACACGAAGGAAGGGAAGGTCAAGATCATCATCTTGGATATGCTTTCCACCACGATTGATAAAGTGCTTCACATTGTTCCTTAGTGGTGCCAAAGAACAAATGGCATTTAACTTTGCATTATTTGAGATGTTACAATACCTAAACTACTTTAGAGAAGGAAGAAAATATCAGTAACATTATCCGATCAATAATCCAAGTCTTGTAATCAAGGTCGTAATAGACGTGTGAACGCAAAAAGGGCATATCACTCTAAACACCCATTCTTAAACATGAGCCATCTCCTTGAGAAGATTGAAGATATCATTAAAGCATGGCGATAGAAAAGGGGCATGGAAAGAGATTGATATGAGATAGATGAAAGACATATTTCTAAACTTTAGGTACTTTGTACTTTGTACTAGCCCATTGTATGGGTCCCATGACCTATTGGTCTTCGTGGACGTTAAAAAAACTATTCTATTCTATTCTATTCTCCTTTTTTTGGGCCCCCATAGAAGATTTGGGGACCATGCACAAAATGCTATCGATCTTTTCCATGCTTTGCCCCTCTTTCTAAAAAAAAAAAAAAAAATACATTTGGGGGTTGTTACTGGGGGGGGGGGGGGAAGGGGACTCAAACTCTAATGGCACCGGCCGAAGTCAACATTCTTTGATCACCAGACCTGATGAACTCACTAAAAACATTTGAATGCCTATGGGAAATCCATCTCATGCCTTATGGTAGTATGAATGATGCCCAAAGACATTCAAAGCTTATGGGAAATTCATCTTACCCTCTTATGGTAACAGTAGAGTTTCTATTATGCCTCCCTTGGTAGGTAGTATTCTTCAATCCATACCATAGAGTAGGAAGTTAGGGTAGAACTATGACATTTATCCGATGGAAAGTCTCATGATCTTCAAGGTTTGCAAGCAATAGCTTAAATGGCCCTGGGGGGGTTGGGGGTGAGGGCGATTTTGCTTCCAATGATCACTGCTCATTTGATTTTTTTTTTTTTTATTATTATTATTATTATTATTATTATTATTATTAAATTATTATTATTATTATTATTATTATTATTATTATTATTATTATTATTATTATTATTATTATTATTATTATTATTATTATTATTATTATTATTATTATTATTATTCTATTGCTCACGTTGGACCTTGACTAGCTTGGGCTATTAGTAAGGCCGTCCCCATTCAAAAGGTAGATGTTAAGAATGACCCTTCTAATTATTGCATGATCGTGCTTAGTCCTTTTTATTCCAATCTCTTAGCCAGTATTACTGAGAAGAAGTTGACAGCATGAGCAGAATATACTGGTACATATGTTTTTGAACAGGTAGGCTTTTGCTCGGAGCATTTTATAGATCATATTTTCACATTGCGTATGCTTATTGAACAAAGTCAAAGCTTCAGACATGACCTCTATATATGCTTTGTATATTTCACTTCTCCTTTTGATACAGTACCCCGAGAGATTCTTTGGCAGAGATTGCAAGTGCTTGGGCTTCCACAATTTGACAAAAGGGCCACAAGCTTATTTGCTTGCTTCTTTATGTAGAAAAAAGCTTGTAGAGGGTCCCATAAGCTATGGATTGAAACAAGTAGTTGGGAACGGTCGCATTTGCCACAAGAGGCGAGATTATGTGCATGTTACGGGTTTCAAGTTTTTTTTTTTGAAGAACTGTGTCATCAATATATTAAAAGAATGGTAATGTTACAAAGCAAGTGAGGAGGAAGGGAACTGCCCTAAAGAGACAGCGATACCTCGACACTCCACAACAAACTCAATAAAAAACTACAACTCTATCTGCACAAACCGACCATCACCATCTACAACACCAAAAAGTCCCGCCAAATGGCAAACTTCCGCTCTACTAATCCGGGAACACCGTAAAGCTTTGAAATAGCTTGTACCGAAGTCGAGGAATCGAGAGAGGTCAGCAGTGCTGAATCCCCCGAAGATCCACAACCGCCGCCGCTTCCAAATCGGGCCACACCAACCAAGCCACGACAGATGCAAGGTTTGTCGCCGCAAGAGCCGCCAAGCACCAGGATACACATGAAGCAAAGAATCACCGGCTAGTCAATCTCACTGAAACAGAGCCCCTAACCCAACCCGAGGTGCAGCCCGCAAGTGAGGGCATAAAACCGCATAATGCTCCACGCCTCAATGATGAAGGCCACAACAAGGGCGTAGAGGGCTCACATCCGCCTAAACCCGACTCACAAGGGCATTCACCCGATACAAATGACGGTGCACCACCGCCACGAAGCACCCTAACCTTCGGTGAGGGAACCGAGCTCCATGTCCACGCCCAAACCGAAGCCATCGAACCCGGAAGTTGTAGACACCACTTGCCCCGGAAGGGGGTGTGTCATGAATAGCCGACACCGGTAACAAGACCGCACAAAACAAGAAGACACAACATCCGGATGAACCTTCCAAACCCGCACGCACCACCACATCATCACGAGGGACTATAGGTATGTGTAGCGGAATACTCCCCGCCACTTGTTCCCAGATAGCCCGATCACTGCCCCTCAAGCGAAAGCGAGCTCGAAAGAACTCCCACGAAGCTAGCTGACCACCCCAATACCAATCCTCCAAGGTGCACACGCAGCTATTCGCCTCCCGAACTGCTGCACTGCGGTGGCGCCCAAGGGCAAGTGCGCCAGGGGTAGAGGAACCCACAAGAAAGGAGAAGAGTGGTGATAAACTGAGGCATAATCTAGCTGGAAGAGCGCACACACATGATCCCAAGCCCACAACACCCCCGTGAGAAAAGGGGATGCATGTGGGAAAGGCCGGAGACCATACAACAGTGCCCAGGGCAACTCCACATGCACAGACGGCTTCCCAAACGCCACACAATGGCGAAGAGACTGCGACAACAGCGCCGCACCAGGAGAAGATGCTCCATCCTGCAGAATGCTCCAAACAAACTTGGAGACCAACACCTTACTATGCAGTGCCAAATCCAGAATGGCTAAGCCCACATCTTCTCGGGGGCGGAGACACTTCCACCAAGCCACTTTAACAACCGCCCCTTCATCATCCCCGCCCCACACAAAATTTCGAACAATCTTATCCAAAGGCTGTATCTTACCCTCAGGAGCTAACATCACAGATGCTGTATATACATGAGTGCTACAAAGTACTGACTTGGCAATAGTGATCCTACCTGCCATGGACAACTTGCTACCCTTCCACCAATTGAGGTGTTTCTGCAACCCCTGCAAAATCTCATCCCACACCCTCCCCATGGAAACATCCCCTCCAAAGGGAATACCCAACAGCTTTTATTGAAGATGAAAGCCATACACTTTTGAGATATCTTGCTTTTACGATGATCATGAATCATTATTTGATATTACATTACATTCCATTATTCCACAACTTCTCAAAGCACCATTTGTGCATGACTTGACATTATACATACGTGATATACTAGATGCGTGTCTTCATTGGTTGAAGCATCAACAATCACCATGATCTTCTTTGTACAAACTTATTGATTACTGACTGTCTATTATCATCATTACTACAAAGTTTTTTCCCCAGAAAAACTTTTGATGGAGCAATTTCTTAATCCTATTAGTAACAGTTGTACTAGCCCATTGTATGGGTCATATGGCCTATTGATCTTCGTTGACGTTAAAAATTTTATTCTATTCTATTCTATTTTACAATCATCAGAACATCAATGAAAAGTGTGTTAGAAAAAGAAGGGTTTAATATTACTTGTATAAAAAAGTCTACAGGTTCATGTTTTAACTTAATGGACTTAGCATGTACAATAATAGATAAATTCAAAGAAATTTAACAAAGTCTTTCAAAGTCATGGCAGAGACTGGAACACATATGTATATGTGGATATAGAGCTTAGGAGAGCATGACTAATACAGGAGAAGTAAAAGTTAAGGGCATACATGAAGGAAGGGAAGGCCCAGATCATCCTCTTGGGTCTCCACCAAAATTGGAAAAGTGCCTCACCTTGCTCCTTAGTGGAGACAAAGAACAAAGACTCTTCTATGGCATCTTTTGCCGTATTTGAGATGTTACAGTACCTAAAGTACTTTATAGAAGGAAAGAAAATATCAATGACATATCCGATCAATAATTCAAGTCTTGTAACCAAGGCCATAATAGAGGTGTGAACGCAGAAAGGACAAATCACTCTGAACACCCATTCTTAAATATGAACCATCTGCTTGAGAAGATTGAAGATCATTAAAGCATTGCAATAGAAAAGCATGGAAAGATATTTGGTATGAGATAGATGAGAGAAGTATTTCTAGAATTTAGGTGCTTCGTACTTTTCTCCATTTGTTGGGCCCCCATAGAAGATTTGAGGACCATGCACACCACGTATGGACTTTATATGCTATCGAGCTTTTCAATGCTTTGCCCCCTCTTTCTAAAAAAAACACCCCGGAAGGGGGGGAGGGGGGCTATTGATTCCAATTATCACTGCTCTTTTGAATAATGGTTTATTTTTATGTTTTGCCTGCCTGGTGATTCTCAACCATGGATTGAGCATATTATAATGTATATGTCTCAATCCAAATGTTGAGAAATGACCATATTGATAGCCCCCGAAGATTTAGAAGAAGAATACCATTGCGTAGGAACATTCAGCGCTGTCATATATGGATGGGAAGTGTGGTTACATCGCCATCACAATTGTTGAGGGTGACATTGGATTGTAATTTTATCATTGGTAACACGTTTATGTAGAACCCACCATTGCAATTATCAAGAGTAGAGGGTGGATGTGTTGGACAAGAAGGCACTGGAAAAAAATTTATGTGGGGATTTTTAGGTGGTTTGCAATTTTTGTAAATGGATTTTGGAATTTCAATGCATGTTTCTTGATGATTAAGGATTAGATAATTCAAATTTGTTCAAATCAGTAATATTTGAAGGTTGGAATATGTGGATCGGACTCATACCCGGCCTGCAAGAAGTGACCGACTATAAGCCTAGCCTGCTATGGGTCTCCAGTAGTCATGCTCAGCAAGGACCTCCCTCCACTTTGCTATTGACCCCTTTGTGTAGCCAGAAGGGCTCTATGCACAGGCTGCAATAATAATGGGAACTAATGGGTCTAACTAGGAGTAGGAGCATCATCTATTAATTGCTACTACATTCCTACCCTCCTTCCCAATGCACAAGAGGTGCAATATGCGATCAACCAACATCAATGAACATATAGATAAGAGTGACAACTATAATCACATACATATAACTTACAGTTAGTGTTCCTTGATTAGGATTCATGTTTAGAACTATAAGTAATAGAATGGCTCTACTAGAGTACAACATGCAACTCAACTGTTATCTACTCGAAATACCTGCTCCAGATGTGCTGCCACTAGCTCCCTGGTTCTCCATCTCTAGTAGGTGGTTTCAGAAGATGATCCTCCTCTACTATGCTTGTGCCCTCAGACTACTACTATAACTCCGGCTGTCGAAGACGATCTTCGAATCAGAGTTGTGCTCCCTCCACTTTGCTACTAACCTCGTTCTGTGGTGCTCAGTCACTATGCCGCCTCCGTACCCAGAAGGGCTCTATGCACAGACCGCAATAATAATGGGAACTAATGGATCTAACTAGGAACATCATCTACTAATAGCTATTACATCCCTACCCTCCTTTACAATGCACAAGAGATGCAATATGCGATCAACCAACATCAATGAACGTAATCTTGACAATAGATAAGAGTAACAACTAATCCTAATCACACACCTATAACTTATAGTTAGTGTTCCTTGATTAGGATTCATGTTCAGAACTATAAGTTCTAGAATGGCTCTACTGGAGTACAACTCAACTGGAATCAACTCGAAATACCTGCTCCTGATGCGCTGCCACTAGCACCCTGGTTCTCCATCTCTTTTAGGTGGTTTGAGAAGATGACCCTCCTCTGCTATGCTTGCGCCCCCAGACTGCTATTATAACTCAGGCTGTCGAAGACGGTATTCGAAACAGAGTTGTGCTCGCGAAGTGGTGGATCAGAAGTTGGTGCAGCCAAAAGTGGCTAGGGTTTAGGGTTTAACCTATTATATGTTAGCGTTCACATGAAGGCCACTTGGCTCCAATAGGTGCGTCCACGTGGTGGGTCGCCTATAAGGCAAGGCCATGTGGAAATGGCTTCTTACCTTAGGTTGACTAAGTTATATAGATAATATAGTCATCTCTCCCGCATTTGTATGATGACGTGGTCGTGGGATATAGATATTTATATCGTATATTACAGGGGAGGGAAGGTCAAGATCATCATCTTGGGTATGCTTTCCACCACGATTGATAAAGTGCCTCACATTGTTCCTTAGTGGTGCCAAAGAACAAATGGCATTTAACTTTGCCTTATTTGAGATGTTACAATACCTAAACTACTTTAGAGAAGGAAGAAAATATCAGTAACATTATCCGATCAATAATTCAAGTCTTGTAATCAAGGTCATAGTAGACGTGTGAATGCAAAAGGGGCAAACATCCATTCTTAAACATGAGCCATCTCCTTGAGAAGATTAAAGATCATTAAAGCATGACGATAGAAAAGGAGCATGGAAAGAGATTTATATGAGATAGATGAAAGATGTATTTCTAAACTTTAGGTACTTTGTACTTCTCCCCTTTCTTTGGGTCCCCATAGAAGATTTGGGGACCAATTATAGAATGCTATTGATCTTTTCAATGCTTTGCCGCTCTTTCTAAAAAAAAAAAAAACATTTGGGGTTTTTTTTTTTTTTTTTGGGGGCTTATGGTAGTATCAAGAGTTCCCAAAGACATTCAAAGCTTATGGGAAATCCATCTTACCCTCTTATGGTAACAATAGAATTTCTACTATGCCTCATGAAACGGACCTAGCCCCTTGGACTGGCCATTGCACCGACACGTTTAACATCTAAGTTAAACATCCAAGATACTCGTATTGCTCAATAAAGTATAGTCCCATTGATCAGATAATTGCATACAAGACCAAGTTCATCTGAGTTTGGTATGCTAACAACTCCTACTAGCTCAACAAGTCCTCCTTATAAGTCACCGAGGATGACTCTGGAAAACGATTCTGCTGTCGCACCCTCATCCCCGGGCTCTCCATCCGAATACTGCATTCTCAGCTCAGGACATACCCTCTTAAACATACACAAACAATACAAGGGGGTTAGTCCACAAGGACTAAATGGAGAGGAAACATTTCGAGAGCATTCACAACATCAATTACAAAGCAATCTAGCATATAACATCCAAGATAAGAAGACAATAGATTTACCTACTCCACTATGCCTGCATTAGTTAGAACATACTACAAGCATGTTTACATTCACGTCAATCTTCTGTATGTATGCACACATGCCAAGTGTAATCCTTGGGTTGCGACCCCAAGGAGACCACTCTCTCCATCTGTACGTACAGGGTTTAACTCATCCGTCAGGCCATCTGGCTCGGATGCGGAGTTACGCGGCCACCCCACCCCTCCGAAGGTGGGCCGTAAATGCAACATGCCATCCGTCTAGCCATCTAGAACGGATGCGGAGTCTCATGGCCATTCCACCCCTCCGAAGATGGTCCGTTTGCAATGCAAGATACAACATCATGCATCCATCATGACTTTACAAGATAGAATATCACCAATAACCTTACAGGTTGATCCAATACGAGATATCATAGAATCCTCATGCATCTTACTTCCAAGAATAACCACAGAACAATGCAATACAATAGAATGAGGTTCATCAAGATATTTCATAACCAAGTGACAACATCTCATGGCACATCTCAAAGCAAGAACATGAACTTCCTTAACATATAAGCAACCATAACTTTCATGTAATATCTTAATCAAACTAATGTCTAGAGATAATGACATTCATTCTACCCCATCAAGACGTCTAATACCACAAGATGGTCCTTACCATATCCATAGCAAAAGAGATACACAACACCCATGCGCCATCTATTCTAGCATCATAGAATCCACATGCTACTCTGACAAAATACTGGCGGTATACCTTCTATGGTATGGTTATCAAGCTAGCCTCTATTCTCAAAGCTTCCGTGAACTAGGCCATATACAATGGTACAACCCTGGAGCAAAGAACTCTATGATCCCACCCTATAATAAGATCTCTTAAAAGGGTTTATAGGGTCTCTATACTCAATTCAAATACTAGCCCTTTAGGCTAGCAGTAACGTACCAGGAAATACGTGCCACAATGGTCAGCATACGGTCAAGGCAGATAGATAGGTTAACGATGCCATGGAGGTACATACACAACGAGTCACCTTACTAATCCAAGACATGACACAATAGTTTGGGCGACCATCTAACTATAACCTACAACAAGATTCGACAGTTAGAAGATAGAATCAAGTAGGCTTCAAGACTTAGGACAATTCTGTAGACTAGATTCGATAGCTCCGAACCTATCAATAACTATTCAACTATGGTTCCCAGTACCATGCCTAACAAGGACATGCAAGTCTACAACTCTAAAGAATGAACTCTACGGTTCCAATAATGCATGGTCAATATTTTAAAACATAAAGGTGTGCTAACAGATGGTTTATCTGACCCTTGTATCCCTCTTAAATAAGAGAAGGTCCAAAAGGAGTACTTATGCAAAAACTTATACCTAAGACTAGATTCGAACCTGGGTCTGTGGCTTAAAGGCTCAATTGCTAACCAACTAGCCTATAAAGCTTTCAATGAACTTAATGTGCAAAACAGATTCTCAAGAGCGATGTTTAAACACCAAAAACACATATTAGAGGTTTACTTTTATAGAAATACTGCCGGATTGGCAATAAGATCAAAACTGGCCGAGCTGGATGCAGAACAGGCCAAAATTCATAAGGAAGACTCTTGGTGGCATCATCCAAATTCAAGATCTATTCTAGCCGAAACTGCCGATTGAGTTCGCCATAGCCGCCGATTCTATTGGAAGCATAACCAAGCAATACAACAAACCAAGCACTCATCAAATCCCCAAGCACGCATCAGATCTCCACCTCAGTTTATCGGATTGATTCTGCTTCCTATCGACTAGGTCTGCCTTCCTTGCTTCCATTTCCTCATCACCTTCCCATCTGCAAACTCCTTCCAGTTTCTGCTACTATTCTACAATTTGGCCAACCTCTCCTTCTCTAGAGAATAGGTAGAGGAGAACAATAAATAAGATCCTTCACCAAACCAAGACACCCTCTCCTTTATTCACATCCAATATATATATACAATGAGTAAATCTCAATGCATATGCATGCTAGACAAGTGTTGTGCATGCAATCACATGTATGCATGCGCATGTGCATGTACATGCATGCAATCTAATGCATGCTTATCATATTTTACAAGTCCAATACACATTAATCTAACACCTTCTGCTTATATACCCTTTGTCAATATATTTCTATAGTTTTAAATGCCACTACTAGACATAACCCATGGCCGCATATCAACAAGGTCGTTAGATGATCTACACCCTCTTATACTGAGACAAAGTAAGCCACTAGGTTCGTTACTAGGTTCGTTACTAGGTTCGTTACATTCTCCCCTTGTAAAATTCAACTCATGTCCTCATGAGTTACTTGAGGTACACATGCTTCTCCAACCTTAATATGTGGCATAACTCTACTCTGTAAGGCAATGCTTCAATGCGGTCTAACACTTCTTCTACTACTTTTAAATGCAAAAGACTAAGCTTTAGCCAACTCTATGGTTTTACATCTCTTATCCACGTATGGCTTTTGGTGATTTTGAGCCTCTGCTATGTTCTGATGCAGTCTCCTCAATTGCACATTTCCGCCACAATAGTAGCATTATTGACCTCCTCATTAACCCATACAGGGTTAAGCTCTACTATTTCCATCTAAATTGATGCAGTTCCAACTTAATCTTCCACATACTCAAAATACAACTAAGTGCATCAACCTTGCCACTAGCATGTATAAAGTTCGGAACTAAACTTATAATGAAATTCGAATAAATTATTTACTATTCATGTCCAAGCTAACGTAGCAAACATCTGCATTATAGGGTTAATCTACTTTTTCCTACTAAGAATAAAATAGCACATTATGAAATACTAACCCCACCATGGCAAGAGAGATACTCAGCTCGGACTAGATATGTATTCATATGACACGTTTTGGGTGGCCAATCCAAAAGTAACAAATAAAAACATAATCATATCCCCCAATCTGTGTACCTTATGGCTATACAACCCGCACAAGTTAAACTTAAGGAAACCTAAAAGATTACGAACATAATTTACTGTGACTTCTCACAAAAGAACCTACTCAATATAGCTAACAACTTCCTAAACCCTTGAGTTTACCTCTTTAAGCACTGTTCATGAGCCCTCACAACCCTAGCACTGATTTTGCTGAAGCCCTACAACTTCCTACACATGGTCTACTTTAAAGTAACACGGCAACGTGGTCCATCATTAGACAATCTACCAGTTATAGAAATTTGTAGGAACATACCTTCATAATTATCATGGCCCGATGTTCACGCCTTGCATGAAAACATCCTTCTTAACATTTCATCCTATTTTCGGTAACTTTCGACCAAGTTTAGCTCCTTGATGAACTGCATTCCATTAGCTTTTCTAGCTTAGATAGCACAGAATAATAATCAAAACTTAAGATACTATCAATCCCTTATACCTATGCTCGTTTCTTGTTCCTCTTAACTCATCTTGGCTGGTGCATTTACCAAACAAGAAATCGTTCTACTTTATAGTAGAATCTCTTGAACTCTTAGCCCCTAATTCCCACGGCCCGAAGGTGTCGGAACTTTCTGCTCTGATACCACTGAAACAGACCTAGCCCCTTGGACTAGGCCGTTGCACCGACACGTTTAACATCTACGTTAAACATCCAAGATACTCGTATACTTGCTCAATAAAGTATAGTCCCATTGATCAGATAATTGCATACAAGACCAAGTTCATCTGAGTTTGGTATGCTAACAACTCCTACTAGCTCAACAAGTCCTCCTTATAAGTCACCGAGGATGACTCTGGAAAACGCTTCTGCTGTCGCACTCTCATCCCCGGGCTCTCCATCTGAATACTGCATTCTCAGCTCAAGACATACCCTCTTAAACATACACAAACAATACAAGGGGGTTAGTCCACAAGGACTAAGTGGGGAGGAAACATTTCAGGAGCATTCACAACATCAACCACAAAGCAATCTAGCATATAACATCCAAGATAAGAAGACAATAGATTTACCTGCTCCACTATGCCCCTGCATTAGTTAGAACTCATACTACAAACATGTTTACATTCACGTCAATCTTCTGTATGTATGCACAGATGCCAAGCGTAATCCTTGGGTTGCGACCCCAAGGAGACCACTCTCTCCATCTGTACGTACATGGTTTAACTCATCCGTCAGGCCATCTGGCTCGGATGCGGAGTTACGCGGCCACCCCACCCCTCTGAAGGTGGGCCATAAATGCAACATGCCATCCGTCTAGCCATCTAGAACGGATGCGGAGTCTCACGGCCATTCCACCCCTCCGAAGATGGTCCGTTTGCAATGCAAGATGCAACATCATCCATCATGACTTTACAAGATAGAATATCACCAATAACCTTACAAGTTGATCCAATACGAGATATCATAGAATCCTCATGCATCTTACTTCCAAGAATAACCACAGAACAATGCAATACAATAGAATGAGGTTCATCAAGATATTTCATAACCAAGTGACAACATCTCATGGCACATCTCAAAGCAAGAACATGAACTCCCTTAACATATAAGCAGCCATAACTTTCATGTAATATCTTAATCAAACTAATGTCTAGAGATAATGACATTCATTCTACCTCATCAAGACGTCTAATATCACAAGATGGTCCTTACCATATCCATAGCAAAAGAGATCACAACACCCATGCGCCATCTATTCTAGCATCATAGAATCCACATGCTACTCTAACAAAATACTGGCGGTATACCTTCTATGGTATGGTTATCAAGCTAGCCTCTATTCTCAAAGCTTCCGTGAACTAGGCCATATACAATGGTACAACCCTGGAGCAAAGAACTCTATGATCCCACCCTATAATAAGATCTCTTAAAAGGGTTTATAGGGTCTCTATACTCAATTCAAATACTAGCCCTTTAGGCTAGCAGCAGTAACGTACCAGGAAATACGTGCCACAATGGTCAGCATACGGTCAAGGCAGATAGATAGGTTAACGATGCCATGGAGGTACATACACAACGAGTCACCTTACTAATCCAAGACATGACACAATAGTTTGGGCGACCATCTAACTATAACCTACAACAAGATTCGACAGTTAGAAGATAGAATCAAGTAGGCTTCAAGACTTAGGACAATTCTGTAGACTAGATTCGATAGCTCCGAACCTATCAATAACTATTCAACTATGGTTCCCAGTACCATGCCTAACAAGGACATGCAAGTCTACAACTCTAAAGAATGAACTCTACGGTTCCAATAATGCATGGTCAATATTTTAAAACATAAAGGTGTGCTAACAGATGGTTTATCTGACCCTTGTATCCCTCTTAAATAAGAGAAGGTCCAAAAGGAGTACTTATGCAAAAACTTATACCTAAGACTAGATTCGAACCTGGGTCTGTGGCTTAAAGGCTCGATTGCTAACCAACTAGCCTATAAAGCTTTCAATGAACTTAATGTGCAAGACAGATTCTCAAGAGCGATGTTTAAACACCAAAAACACATATTAGAGGTTTACTTTTATAGAAATACTGTCGGATTGGCAATAAGATCAAAACTGGCCGAGCTGGATGCAGAACTGGCCACTAGGTTCGTTACACCTCATTTGGTAGATAATATTCTTCAATCCATAGAGGAGGAAGTTAGGGTAGAACTGTGACATTTATCCAATGGAAAGTCTTATGATCTTCAAAGTTTGCAAGCAATTGCTTAAATGGCCCTTGGGGGGTTGGGGGGTGAGGACAATTTTGCTTTCGATTATCACTAATCATTTGAATAAAGCTTTGCAAGAAGGATTGCTAGCTTGGGCTATTAGTAAGGCTGTCCCCATTCATAAAGAAAGTGTTAAGAATGACCCTTCTAATTATTGCATGATCTTGTTTAGTCGTTTTTATTCCAATCTCTTAGCTAGTATTACTGAGAAGAAGTTGACGGCATGAGCAGAATATACTGGTACATGTGTTTTAGAATAGGTAGGCTTTTGCTCGAAGCATTCTATAGATCATATTTTCACATTGCGTATGCTTATTGAACATAATCAAAGCTTGAGACATGACCTCTATATATGCTTTGTAGATTTCACTTTTCCTTTTGATACAGTACCCTGAGAGATTCTTTGGCAGAGATTGCAAGCACTTGGGCTTCGACAATTTGACAAAAGGACCACAAGCTTATTTGCTTGCTTCTTTGTCTAGAAAAAGCTTGTAGAAGGTCCCATAAGCTATGAATTGAAACAAGTAGTTGGGGACGTTTGCATTTGCCACAAGAGGCGAGATTACATGCATTTTATGGGTTACAAGTTATTGAAGATGAAAGCCATACACTTTTGAGATGTCTTACTTTTACGATAACCATGAATCATTATTTGATATTAACATTATATTCCATTATCCCACAACTTCTCAAAGCACCATTTGTACATGACTTGACATTTTTTTTTTTTTTTTTTTTTTTTGAAGGACTTGAGCCTTTATTATCCAGAGAAAGATACAAAGTACAATGGGGACTAAGAACTCAGTGGAGAGAATGTCCACTAGAGCAAAAACACCTCACTCAAAATACAACATTTACACAATATGAAGAGCAAGCAAAAACTCATAAGTAAGTATGAATCTGAAGATAGTGCTCCCAAATAAGGCTCTTCACCTCATTAGCAATTGATGAGCACCTGAATGCTTTGACAATTCGTTGTGGGGCATCAAGAAGGATCTGTGCATCTGAACAAGCAAGACCTTTGAATATGAGAAGATTTATTCTTTTCCAAATGGACCAAATGATCCATGCAGAAGCCAAATGAAACGCTCTTTTCGCCAAATTATCCCAACTACTTGGATAGACTGCTAATAACACCTGCTGGCTATTCAAATTGCAACGAAAGAGGCCTTGAAGCCACAACCAAGCATGTCTGACATGTCTACACGGGAAGAAGCAATGCTCAATTGTCTCGTCCCTCTTTGCACATAAGGGACAAAGTGCAGATACCTCTGGATGAAATCTGTGCACCAGAATATTAACGCGCAGACAACGATGAATGACTTGCCACCATAAAACAGATACTTTGGGATGGAGTAGTTTATTCCATACCCACTTCCATACTGCTTTCTGCCGATCCCTAGGAATGACCAAAGGCCACTTGGATGAAGGAGGCAAGACGTCTACAACAAGCAAGATGTTGTACATGGAATTCACCAATTTATCTGCTTTGACACGCTCATGAACTACCCAAGGTTGGGGGTCATCCACTTGTGCTACTAGAGGAAGAATTGAAGACACCTTCTGCCAAATAGCCCGATCCCATCTTAGAAGGAGGAACTTAGCTCTAAACTCTTCCCATGTCAGCAACAGCCTTTAATTATTATACCAATCAGATATCATATACATACGTGCCGATCTCCATCAACGCTGCGTCAATGGGTGGACTGAAGATACCAGAGGACCTTTGTCCAATGGAATCCACCAACAACTTGCAGTAGTGCTAGTGTGCGCAAGATGGTGGAAATGAAACAGAGATTGTACGGTCTCCCACGCAACTAGCAATCCTCTAAGAAACGGTGACGCATTAGGGTATGCGGTCAGTGGATAAAACAGAGCCCAAGGGAAAAGTGGCCTAAGAGATGGAGACCCAAAAGAAATGCACACTTGCAAAGACTGATAAACAAGACGGGAACCCGGGGACTCATCCACATTATTCAAAATTCTCCAAATAAACTTAGAAATCATCACCTTGCTTTGCAAAAGAAAATTGATCATCCCAAGGCCGCCAAAATGCTTTGGCAACATGCACTTTTCCCAACTAACTTTGACAGCAGCACCCTCCTCTGTTTCCCCCTAGATGAAGTTCCTGACAATCTTGACGATAAGTTGTACTTTTGGGTCCTCACACACTACGGGTGGCATAAATGACGTTATTTTTAGCCCTAAATAATAGCGCTAATTAACGGGGTGTAACTGGATTTTTAAATTTTATTTTAGCACTAAATCCCGCTCATGGGATCCTAAACCGTCAAACCTTTCTTCCTTTCCTTCTTTATTAGAGTTTCTTGGATCGGATTCAGAAACATAGCTACTCCCCATCGAGATCCTCGTACTCCGCTTGGTTAACTGGCCGGATCAAATTGTTGTGACTGTACTGCTCCTACAGCAGTAATTATCGAAATCAGTTATTTGTACCATTCTAAACAATCAATTGCCAGTCATTAGATTCAACAAGAGCCCCAATCGAGATCCCATTACCCTGCTTGGTTAATCGGGTCGGATTAAATTCTTGGATCGTATCTTTGCCGACAATAGTAATTATCGATATCAATTATTTGTACCATTCTAAACAATCGATTGCCAGTCATTAGATTTAAGAAAATCCCCAATCGATATCCCATTACCCTGTTTGGTAAAGAGCTCGGATCAAATTGCTCATATGAACAATTTCTCAGAGTCAAGAAAAGTTGTTCTAGTGGTAAGCATCTAATCTTTGTTGACAAATCTTTAGGAATGGTAATTAATGTGGAAATAGTTTCATTCTATTATATTTCATGCTTCTATATTGAGGACGAAGGTTAATGTAGCAGTTGTGGAGGATTGCATTCCATCTTGCTTTGATTCATCTCTTTATTAGTGTGATATTTCAAGCTAGAATTTTTTGGGCTTGGCATCAGCGGAAAGTACAACGCAATAATATTTGGTTGTGCAAGTTCAGTAGTTGATGCTAACGAGTTAAACATTTGGTACTATGTTTGCAGACAACAGCTGTCAATTAGCAAATTATGCTAACATGTTATATTGGTACTATGTTTTGCAGGCAGTACTTGCTAGTTAGTATGTGCTGTGTACGAGTTAGTGATTTAGTTCTATGTTTGTAGGCAATCTTTCTAAGTAGCAGGTTACATTAACAACGCAAATTTGGTGCTACACTTGCAGGCTCAAATTGTTATTAGTAGCGGTTGCTAAGAAGATGAAGTTCAGTGCTAAGTTAGAAAGAATTAGCTGCTATTTAGCATGACATGCTAATCATTTGCTATTTTGCAGACATTAGGCTCAAGTTAATTGGTGTTGATAACAATTAGTAATTATTTGGAAAAAGTAGCAGTTCATTGCTAAGCTCTTAAAGTTAGTACTATTCAGGATACTTAGTGCTATGATTTGGATTGGTTTAGTTTTTTACAGACACAATGAAGAACTTCCACTGATATATAATTTCAAAGCTGGTGCAGGGATGAAATGGCAACAAAGAAAACTCAAACTAAGATCAGGTGTGAGCACTCCAGTGTCATTACATTCTTGTCATCAATGCTGGTTTCCAAGGAAAAGGAACTTTTGGAGGCGAAAACAGTATACAATTGAGGAAATTCACAAAGGGGTAATTGCTGATGACATTTGCAATTACATAGTGCTCAATACTTTTTCTTTTTTGCGTTCATCATTCTTTTTATTTTTAAATAGGCAGAAGACGAAGAACATGGACTCCAACCAAGGCTGGAGAAGTTGAAAGAAATAGCTTCATCTCTAAGTAAGATGTCTGGACTGCAACTCAACCTTTAATTTTTGGAACATCCAAAATGCTCTACCATAGCATTTGCAAGATTACAAAGTTGTTCTTTCTGTACATATGCCTATGACCCACTTTGTGTCTCAGCCATTGTTGCACATTGCATGCACAGTTTTCATCTAATTTGCACTTACATATGTTTCTCAAATAGATCAACTTGTCCCTCTTGTGAGAACCAGATGTCTCATAATTGGTTCAGGTCCATTGGACTTCCATGTAGATCTGCAATGGAATTTGTTCCCAATTATAGTGCAGTGCAGTCTATTGAAAAGAGTTAAGATCCATCATTAAGCACACCTGCTGACTTGGAGGAGCCTAATATAATTATATAATCCATTGAAGATTGCACTTTATTATCTTCCATAAGCTCAAACTTGAAGAGAGAGAATGCTAAACAAAGTAATAGTTGTAAAAGACTGAAAAGTAAGTTATTCTTGTGAAGCATAACTACTTTGGATTTATCTTCTATAAGTACTTATTTAGTTTGATAATTTGAATGATGCAGACTCAAGTTTGGATATTTCAAAGTCTATAGTTGACATTTCTAACAGAATTGAAGACAATGCTGTGCAAGTAATAGATGAAGAATGTGAAGCAGTATGAATATGTTTCCAAATTGGACAAACGTGCTGATATTGTAGAGAAGACAATCACAGCGGAAGAAACTGATTTGGCATCAGTTGGAGAATCTCCTTCTAAGAATAATTCCAAGCAGGTTTCCTCCAGCAAATGAGCTCCATTCAAATCAATAACTAAGAAACTAAGGTGATTCTAGTGTGTTTCTTTCTGCCTATTGTACTGAAATAATTTTTCTAATAGTTGTCACTGCACAGTGCTAGTGTTGTTGGCAAGAAGCTTTTGGTTATTGAGCCAGAGGACTTCTTGTACAAGGTTTTCAAAAAGGCTAAAGCAGTACCTGATGTGGTGGAAGGTGTCCAACTTCTTCCATTAAGAAAAGAGGTTCTTGCTGTCAGGCCAGGGGCAATGCAGTTCATGCATTTCATCACCGAACACTTTGTTGTTGGTATATGGTCTTCCAATCACTCAGCGATTACCTGCCTGAGGTCTTTCATTTCTCAGTCCTTAGTGGATAAGTTTCTTTTCAAATGGATAGTGCATCCTTTGAAAATGAATAAAGGAACTTCTTGCTACATCAAAAAACTGACAAAAGTTTATGAGAAATGTCCAGAATTTAGCATGAGGACAACTTTGCTGATTGATCCTTACAGGTATGTGAATTTTAAGAATAATGCAGATTCCTGCATCATACCAACTTGTTGAAGACTATGGTACCTTACTTGGAGAAGCTAATTGCTTATGTACAGAGGTCTATGCATTTTCGAAATCAGTATGATGAAAAGAGCACAAAAGTGTTGGAGGTACTAAAGACCATGGACTTGTCCTAAACTGTTGTATGTTTTTTTATTATTAAATTCCTTTTTATTGTAATTTGGTGTTTATCAACACCACAAATGTTTAAAGAACTTTATAATTCTTTGGTATACAGTTTCTGTTATAATGGGCTCAAATATCCCGGATGCTTTGGTCACAAGCTAGTTCCAGAAGTGAATGTAATTGCGTATGTACAAAGTCTTGTGCATTTTCGAAATTAGTATCATCAAAAGAGAAACCCCCTAATTTCGACCCCTAGTATAAATACTTAGCAGAAACCACACAAAATTAGCAATATCCCACATGTGTAACGCTCCTAGAGCGTTAAACACTTGAAATCAAACAAAAGAGAATAATGGAACTCAGATGATAAATATCTTTCTTTATAAAATTAGGGAATAAAGATTTGTAATCCATAAACTCAGGTTACAACTCAAACGACGTAGGAATCTACGCATAACAACATCTCTTCTATCACTCGTGCTCCCCTCGCTCGACAGTCACGTAGCTACAAAATTAATCTGTAAGAAATGAGAAAGAAGTGGTGGGGGTTAGTCCAGGGAAGGACTAAGTGGGTAAACCATTACCTTAACCTGAGGCGAATCGTTAGTCACACAGACAATAAGCACACAAATGTTAGTCACGCATAGAACATCTTCTTATAACTTACTGTGATTCAGGGATGATCAATCCCTCGCCCGGGCTCTCACGTACACCGTTCGCGACACAGAAGTACGTTCACATACCAATCACCTGGTATGCACGTTGCTTTACCGCCCAGCCTTTGGCAACAACACATACCAATCACCTGGTATGCACGTTGCTCAACCGCTCCAGCCCTCCGGCAACGACGAAGGGGCGGGTTCATTCAAATAGGTTCATTCTTTAATGTTATATTATATTTGCAAACACAAAGAATCAATAACAAAATAAAACATGTAAGCTTTTCGACAAACTACTAAACAAAAGAAAATATAACTCCAAACCAACAGAAACTCCAAAGATCCGGCTCCGGCTACCCACCAAAGGATCTTCCACGTGCAGTGGATCTTCCACGTGCAGTCTTATTTGACCCCTGTCCACCTTTTCTGCGATATCTCTCTAACCATAAGGAGTTATGAGAGGTGCCACCATCAATTCGGAAACTAGACTCCGAGGGCTTTCCAGAATCTTAAGATTGCTCCAATCTGATAATCGCTCGCCAAGTTATGACGTTTTAAAGTTTGCCCCTTTTTTTTAATACTATCTGCATTTTCTAAAATTAGAACAATATCCCCTCCTTTCCAATAATAGAAATATCTTCCTATTCTTACAAATTCTTATCTAGATAATCTTCTCTAATCATAGATCTGCTATTCTAGTTCAGATATTACCACTATTTTCCTCAGATATCTACCGTACCTTAGTATAGACACCCATATTCAATTTGTTTCCCAACCATTGCAATTCTTTTAAACATTCTTGACCTGAGGTTAACAGTAAAAATTATTTACTTATCCCTCAACCCCCTAGGTGTGTTACAACATGCATATATTACAAAATTCGTGCGCATATATAAATAGTTTTTTGCTGTTTCATTGAAGAGTGTGAATAGAGATTAGATGATGAAAAATTATGGCTCTCTGGCCTGTAATCTTCAGTACATGCCAGAGTGTCATGACCTTTCAAAATGTAATCCTCGTCCACCCTTTTTTTTTATAATGGGCTCAAATATCCCACATGCATTCAATGTTCCACATGTTGCCAAATCAACAACTTCCAAATTAACAAATGCCAAATCCACGAATGCATTATGTTAAGGCATATTGTGTACAACATGTTTGGTAAAGTGTGAGTCAACAATTTTCAAGTCAACAAGTGTGAATCACCCCTAAGCAAAAGTTTGATTTTCATTAACCAAATTTTGCAACAATAATGCTCCATGTTGCGAAATCAACAATTACCAAATTTTGACTTATGCTATTCTATGCATTATGTTAAGCATATTGTGTACAACATGTTTGGTAAAGCGTAAGTCAACAATTTTTAAGTCAACAAGTGTGAATCACCCCCAAGCATTTGGTAAAGCATAAGTCAACAATTTTCAAGTCAACAAGTGTGAATCACCCCCAAGCAAATGTTTGACTTTTATTGACCAAATTTTGACTTGTTGTTACAACTTCAATTTAGTGAGCAAACCTAGGTGCTTGGAATCTAGGACTTCTGAATAGTAACTAGGACTTCTTCAAGCAATGGTATTTAACTCCATCTAGTATCATTTATCATTGGATATTAAATTTGAGGATAAATGCAATATTTTGCAAGATGGCTTTCTATTTCTCATGATAATATCAAGTCTTAAGTCTCATAGTATTCCAGATTATGCAAAGTAAATAACTGGAGAGCCTATATTGTTCACATATATTATGAAATTCTAATATATAGAAAGTTTAAAATAATGAGATGTTTAGGGTAAGTATTTTGAAAACCCTAAACGTGCATTGCTATCATTCTCGGCGGCTGCCAGACAAGCGCCTGAGGTTCTGTTCTTGATTTCTTTTGTCTGATCAGTATGGGATGCCCAATTTCGGCCCATTCTTTGAAGATTCGTAAATCCTGCATGTTCTTATATGCTCTAAGAAAAAAACATAGCCAATTTCGGCCCTTGCTTGAAAGTTTTTGTGGAAAACCTAACACGATTTATTCGAATCTCTGAAGCATAGACATGCAATCCAGTTCTGCAATCCAGGTTTGCAAATGCTGAAATACTTTGCATTATCTACCTTTATTTCATTTAGATTATGCTGCCACAGGCTCTACTAAGATAGTTTATGAGCATATTTGTTTAGATATCTCCTTCTCTATAGATACTTTATCTATGAGATTTTTTGTAAAAAGCTGCTGATTCCTTCTTATATTTGCCTCTATTACTAACGGAGGACAAAAGTGCTACATTGGGTGAAGGGCTATACGCCGAAAAAACCTAATGTACCTTTTGGCCCTCACAGATTTACCATTTTCATGCTAAATTTGTGTTGATTGGCTGCAGGTACGGGTTTTTTCCTCTCAATGTGGCGTCTTTTGTCTTGTGAAGTTTATTGTAGCTGGCAATGGTGATGGAATCAAGCCAAAGATTACACAAATGGTGCTATCCTTAAGTTACAGGGATATTACTCTGCCTTTTTCAATTTATAGCTGGATCTATTACTTGGATAGACAAATGCATCCATTTATTTTTTCTATTTAAATTGAAGCATTATGGTCATTTTGCACTAAATATAAATATGATAAACAGATGATTCGATAACATTTGGCTGGTTAAATTGTGAATTAGCCTGGCAATAATGGCAAAGGCTGTTATGGCATCAGAGGAATATTAGTCCCAGATTTATTACATTGGGTTGGAATTCTTAGTTCAAGAAAGAGTCGTATTTGCTGTTTAAGGCTTATAATACTAGGCTGGTTTTATATGCTTTGATAAGTGCCTGAGACTATGGATGTGGAGTACCATCATGGATTAGCCTAGTCCATGTATGGATGGATAATACTACCAAGGGATTGACCGAGGTAGATGATTGTGCTAGTATAGGCTAGTGCTGTGTGGGTTTTTTTTAGATACTTCCATTCATTGGTTTTACCAATGTTGCTCTTATCCTATGGTCTATGGTACAACAAGCATACTCATATTTTGTCTCCATTTTATGATTCACTTTGACAATTGAAATGTGGAGTCTTATCTCATGTGGAGTCTTATCTCATATGCATACTCATAAGTGGTGGATTTACATTTTTATAGGTAAAGCAAATACTACAGGATGACATTTGGTAATGAAGTGCCACTCGGCCTCATTTCCAATAAATCAAATATTCCAAGCTGAGATTTGGTAATGAAGTGCCACTCAACCTCATTTTTCAATAAATGAAATATTCCAGAATGATGTTGGCAATGAAGTGCCATTTGGCTTAACGTCTTCTGTCTTCTGCACTATGATAAATAAGAGCCATAGTGCTCATACATGCAAGGGATAATTTCCCTTTTATGCCATTTGGCTTAAAACTCTCAATAGTCATTTGGGGACTGAGATACAGGAAATTGCATACTTTGACAAGCACAAAGTAAATTCAACCTTTAAAGTTCATATACAAGAAATTGAAGCGAGTATAAAGAGGTATTTATGTGCTCGTTTCAATTTTTCTAATTATATTGATTGTGATTATAGGGTAAGGCATGACCCCTGCTGTAATGGTAGGGTCATGTCCACCCTATGATTACAATATGACAAGCAGTGGTCTGTCATATCCTACGGTAGGAGGTAGGATTTTTTTTATTATTAATAAATGATATTTTAAGTTAGCCACATGTTGGCTTTCAAGTTAGCTACATCTTGGCTACAAGTTGGCTACTTACTGATTTCTTAAATTTGAAAGTCTAATGTTAATATCATCACTAAATGAATGCGTAGCATGATGGCTTGGTCAAACCTACTCATAGCATGGGGTATAGGACCACAGGAACACGTATCTTGGCATAGCCAAACTCAGAAATACACTCATAATAAGATAAGATGAATTTTTACGTCCACGGGAACCCAACGGGTTATGGGACATAATAAGAAGTATGAATAGTAGTGATCCATACTGCATTGATTGACCAGTGCACTTAAGCAAACCTAGGTGCTTGGAACCTAGGACTTCTAAATAGTAACTAGGACTTCTTCAAGCAATGGTATTTAACTCTATCTAGCATCAGTTATCATTGGATATTAAATTTGAGGATAAATGCAATATTTTGCAAGATGGCTTTCTATTTCTCATGATAATATCAAGTCTTAAGTCTCATCGTATTCCAGATTATGCACGTAAATAGCTGGAGAGCCTAGATTGTTCACATATATTATGAAATTCTAATATATAGAAAGTTTAAAATAATGAGATGTTTAGGGTAAGTATTTTGAAAACCCTAAACGTGCATTGCTTTGCATCATTCTCGGCAGCTGCCAGACAAGCGCCTGAGGTTCTGTTCTTGATTTCTTTTGCCTGATCAGTATGGGATGCCCAATTTCGGCCCATTCTTTGAAGATTTGTGACTCTTGCATGTTCTTATATGCTCTAAGAAAAGAACATAGCCAATTTCGGCCCTTGCTTGAAAGTTTTTGTGGAAAACCTAACACAATTTATTCGAATCTCTGAAGCATAGACATGCAATCCAGTTCTGCAATCCAGGTTTGCAAATGCTGAAATACTTTGCATTATCTACCTTTATTTCATTTAGATTATGCTGCCACAGGCTCTACTAAGATAGTTTATGAGCATATCTGTTTAGATATCTCCTTCTCTACAGATATTTTATCTATGAGATTTTTTGTAAAAAGCTGTTGATTACTTCTTATATTTGCCTCTATTACTAACGGAGGACAAAAGTGCTACATTGGGTGAAGGGCTATACGCCGAAAAAACCCAATGTACCTTTTGGCCCTCACAGATTTACCATTTTCATGCTAAATTTGTGTTGATTGGCTGCAGGTACGGGTTTTTTCCTCTCAATGTGGCGTCTTTTGTCTTGTGAAGTTTATTGTAGCTGGCAATGGTGATGAAATCAAGCCAAAGATTACACAAATGGTGCTATCCTTTTTTCTATTTAAATTGAAGCATTATGGTCATTTTGCACTAAATATAAATATGATAAACAAATGATTCGATAACATTTGGTTGGTTAAATTGTGAATTAGCTTGGCAATAATGGCAAAGGCCGTTATGGCATCAGAGGAATATCAGTCCCAGATTTATTACATTGGGTTGGAATTCTTAGTTCAAGAAAGAGTCGTATTTGCTGTTTAAGGCTTATAATACTAGGCTGGTTTTATATGCTTTGATAAGTGCCTGAGACTATGGATGTGGAGTACCATCATGGATTAGCCTAGTCCATGTATGGATGGATAATACTACCAAGGGATTGACCGAGGTAGATGATTGTGCTAGTATAGGCTAGTGCTGTCTGTTTTTCTTTTTTTTAGAAAATAAAATTATAGTCATTTCAAGGTAATTGCATTTCACTTCGTATCCTACTAAATCATTACGATTAAGATTCTAATGGTACAAAAATCCTAAAATCGTAGCCTCCGAAATTTATTTTTATATGGTCGTGAGGGAGAAGCATCGTCCAATTCTCCCAACATAATACCGAAGCGTTGCCGCTCCCGCACTGCCTCCTCTGCCCCTGCCAAACGCCGAACTTTGATTTCCCTTCCTTTGCAAGAGCTTTTCGCGCGGTACGCGATAGGTTCGTGGCCAATTGAAGGATTGCATGAAGAAGGACTTGAAGACCATGAATTTTCCAAGCCAAGCCAGAAAGAAGAAAGCTCCGAGCCATCTGATTCCACCAGCTTCTCTGATTCCACCAGCTTGTCTTCTGAAACCGAAACAAGCTTGACTTCTGAAACATCCACTGAGATGGATTCTTGTGAGCTAGATTCCTGTGAGCTGGATTCTTGTGAAGCACTTTCTTCTGAAGATAAGGCAACTAGCGCTTTTTCGAGCGAAGATGAGGCAGAAGATTCGGAGGAAGCTGAAGAATTTTTTAATTTTCAGAATTGGCTTGAGAGTAAGTATCTGCTTTTCAGTTTCTACTTTGTGTTACATGTTACAGCTCTCTAACTTTCTGAATTACTCTTAGAGATGAGGCGTGAAGAGCTGAGGGACCTTCCCTTTTTTTTTTATAAAGCTTTTTTTTTTTTTTTTTTTTAATGTCTGGGCATGCTTCTAGATTATACTAAGTTGACACAGTAGTGGTATTCTTGGTATGACACTTAGACAACATCTTAATAAGTTACATATACATGAAGTATAGTTTATTAAACATTAGGGACCTTGCTATAAACATAGAGGCTTTAATGCAGTCCTAATGTGTATACCAAATGCATGGTATCGAGCCACTAAAACATAAATATTAACCTTATGGTAGGGTTTGCATTTACTATTGGAGGCCGGATACGGCGATAAAGGGTATAGGACCAGGCTTTTATTCTTACACAAATCTCCTTGGTCAAGATACCGGCGCCCACATTATGGGCTACGATTCTGATTGTTGCTCTACCTCCAGTTCTGAGAATAGCGAACTCTTACTCGCCGATTTGAAGCGGGAGTTCGAAGCTTATACTTTGAAGGAAGAAGAACCGGATATTTGTATGGATTCTAGAACTGCTAGAGGAGGCTATGGCCAAAGAAGAGGTAGTGGTTTCAGGGATGACAGAGCTGGTTATCAAAGAGGCGCTAAACAATCTGGCAAAAGGCATCTAGATGGATATCCTGCTGCCCATAGGGTCCAAGACACTCAAGATCTGGAAGACGATCCAGACTATGATCAGGTTTATATTTGTTTACATAGATCTAGGCTTCAGTCTCTATTATAAAACATGAGTGATTCTAATACTCCCATCAAATATTTCTGATAGCAAGAGTGCTTAATATGATTCTGGATTAGAGATATGAGGTAATATAATATAAACTTTCCAGGAAACAAAGCTATCCTCTGTTTTCTTCATAAGATCATATTGCATAACAAATTGTTGCATGACATAGTGAAAATATGGCTGGTATAATGCTACAGAGATGCCTAAACTATGGATTAATATGCTGAGATGTTTCTACAGGATGATATACACTGTTATAAAGTACTTTAAATAGGCAGACCATACTGTTGTATTTAAGAGATGTATTCATTTTAGCTCGTCTGATCCTATATGGACTGGACACATGCATAGGCAATATACTGTTGTAGTTTGTTGCTTTACATTTTTTGCCCTTTATTCCTTGATCTGGACCGTACGCAGCGATCCTCGTTTGTGGGGTATGCATGTACAAGTTTTTGTATACTGTATATTAAAGTTTGTTAAATACTATAAGGTTTCAGCGAATGTACTTAATGGTGTTAATTTTATACATGTATTGTACGTTTTTAGGGGCTCTCGCTGCCCTACGTAACCCCCCGTGTGAATATGCACCCAAACCAAAGGGGGTTTTAGGGGGATTTAAATTTAAAACCATTGAATGTAATAGTTTATGTTAACTAATATTCATGGTAGTTATTTGTTGGAAAAAAAATTTTGGGCCCTTCGGGCCCTAACGAATAGAACACGAACTTAAATTAGCAAATAAACACATATTGCATGAAATTTGTTTGAATATGTTGTTGAACCAATAGTTGTTTTTCATTCAATAAATATTAGCAAGGTTTGTTATTAGCAGGAAAAACATATGAGATTCCAGAGAATGACATGTTCCATTGGAAGCATTGCTCTGTCAAATAATGTAGATTGTATTAAATTACACATGAATAAGCAAGCTTGTTATGCCTTCAATAACATGCATTTGGTGTTGAAGAAACTTTGAAGGCCTTTCCTGCTCTAGAACGAAGCACTGCACAGTTAATATTTAGCAAATACACGTGCAAACTTTTTCCTGACTTTGTTTCCAATACTCCTTCATATACGCCTTGGTTTGTGCATAGATGAGATAGAGATGTCGTGGACTTGATTCACCAAAGCGCCTTCCTATTTCATGATGTCAAGTAACTAGGTGTCGGTTTGTCTGTACCTTGCATGTTGTCATCTTTGTAAAATCATGACCATTCATATAGAAATTGTCTTTGTTGGAGGCACCCGGTGGGATACCGAGAAACAAATACTTGGAGGTTGTGACCTCTTGTTGTTGTTCGAGCAATGTTACATCCTTGACATAATCTTTATTGCCACTTGAAGTGCCAGAATGTCCAACGACGGATTTGACAAATTAACCATGGGATCCAAATTACATCCAATGAAAATGAGCCCAACATCTTCTTGATTTCTATGCTTTCACATTTCCCCAAAGATAACGTTGGAAAAAAAAATCTGCAACCTTATCGAAACACAGCATCTAGTCATCATGTTAGCGTGAGGTTTCTCTCTCCTGAAACTGAACTCTAATCTAAAACGAGAAAAGAAAAAACTGAGATAAGTGTCTTCTTTCTAAAGAGGTGCTTCATATCTTAAAACTTAGAACCAACAAGAAGTCGTTTTGTCATGGCATCTTCCATGGAATCATGTGAAGCTGTTTCCTAACACCCTAAGTATCCAAATGCTTGGCAAAGACAATATGGCGGTGGAGAGATAAGATGCCATTTGTTCCCTCAATAAACAGAGACTGAGTATCCAAATGCTTGGTAGTAGGATGGCACTTGGGATCCTTTGTTAGCTTAATGGCTTTTGAGTCATTAACATATATGGGAATTTGTAACTTGAAGACCTTGATACAAATGATGCGACCGAGCATTTCTTTTGTTAGCAATGTTGGTTAATGGAATATATAATCTTTTGGTCGGTCTTTGTTATCAAGGCGTCTCTTCTTCTCTCCACTAATTAACATCTTTCATTCCATGCACAAAGCTTTGAATTAAAGCTTCTATAGTATGGAGACCGACGGTGATGGCTTACTTTTTGTGATTATGAAACATACCAGATGCGGTTAAACTTCTATTAGAATCAGGTCCGCAAAGTTCGCATCAATGTCTTTGAGATTTCGATATCTCAGACCCTCTGTCTAGTGCCTTTAAAATAGGCGAGAACAAGCGCAATGCCCGGTCATGTGAGTGTGAGATGGATGAGTGATCCTACCAACTGTCTCTATAAAGTGGGCTCAGAACTTGAAGCCAGCTCCATACCTACTCAAATGGTAGCAAATAGCTATCACATCTTCAACATATCTCCTCATGTGCTAAACCCTGTTAAACCATTTGTATGCTCAAATTCAAGCAAGAGCTGCAGCGAGGAGATAAGAGATTATACAATTCGGATAGGGAATGATGATGGCCATGCATCCGCAACAATAGATTCTCCAAGCGTTGCGCAGACCCAACAACTCAAACAATGACCACTAATGCTTCTTTGCAAACCGCTATTTCGATGAGATACGATCTATAAAAGCTGGACATGTTAAATTATACGCTTCACTTTCTGCTTAAGATTCGGAATTGATCCAATCAAAACTTCGAAGAGAGAAGTAGGCTTCATGTTGGGCATGGAAACCAAAAGAATGAAGCAAGGTTTAGGTTTGAAGCCTCTTACCAGATTCGAAACCATCGCTATATGTTTAAGCTCTGCCATTTAGAAACTGCCCAAGACTTCAAAAACGGTGTACCTGGAGGATCTGGATAGGTTTCTCCCCTTTAGCTATGCCCATTCCAGAGTAAAAGAAGACTCGAACCTCCTTGAGCAGAAGAAACCTGCTGAGGAAAAAAAACTGCAACTAAAATTGAGACTTCGCAGGCTATGATAAAAATCGATGATGTCCCATCCTCCATCCGACAAGACCAACCACAGCCCGACCGCCACTCTGCAGACTCTTCTGTCATGGGCCCTCTTAGTAGAAGCCACGAAGGGGTCGGCCTTGCCTCGAACCCTAAAATATGCCCTTTCGACTCCTGCATGCAAAGGGAGGGTTGTAGATATATTTTTCTTGTACATCTAGACAAATACATGGGTGCTAACCATTAAAAAAGAGCAAAAAATCA
Source organism: Isoetes taiwanensis (assembly GCA_021234155.1). NCBI lineage: Eukaryota > Viridiplantae > Streptophyta > Lycopodiopsida > Isoetales > Isoetaceae > Isoetes > Isoetes taiwanensis. Next base: position 12,732,214 of record JAJEKV010000028.1, read on the forward strand.
ATGCAGCAGGTATGCGCACTCTAGAAATACTTATTAGTACACTCCATCGGATACATTCACCAAATCATAGCAAAACCATAGGAAAAATAGTATAAAAATACAAAAGAAACCCCCTGTTATTATGCTACATATTCATATTTCTGATTTATATTATGGCCTAAACCTACTAATAGGGCAAAAGGGACAATGGGCAATCAGCGATGAGCTGAAAACCCCAAAGTACCTTTTGGCCCTTGCCCTGCTACCATTCTAATGCTAACAGGGTACTGATTGGCTGCAGGTACGGGGTTTTCTTCTCATTGTCTCCTTTGCTTTATTAGTTGGATGTGGCTTCATGGATGGATAAGGCTCCAAGTATGGCATAACAGCAATTTTGTCTCTACTACAATACATTGGCGGATAAAATATCAGGCTTTTTTCATATCATACAGTTGTTGTTTTAATACTTGGTCTAAGATAGGATCTATGTATGGTCCAGGTAGAAACGTATGGTTTTGTGAGGTTGTTTCAGCTGAACATATTTTAAATAACTATAGATATAAGGAGTGCAAGTATATGCTGATTTTATTACTGAAATTTTTCAAGCGATTGAAGTTACGAAATGCCTAAGTTTGACAGGAATATGAAATATAATTATGGCTTACAAACATCTGACTCATGTAAAGGGTGTTTAGTCTGCATAATATGCATAGAATCGTATTGGTAGAATAATACCATTGCATACATAGATAATTGGAGATTTGGGTTCATGCAGGATCTGATATAATGGATCTGCTGCCAGTGAATGCTGGTAATTAGTTAAACATCAAATACAAGAATATTTATGGCTGTAAGCAGGATGCCATGGACCAAAACATAGATTTGTCCAAACTGGTCTATCATATAGAGGCCTTATCACAAATAAAAGAGAATGACTCTTAGGTGAATAATACCCAACATAAATGGTATGTAAGAATGTAAGATGGTTTAATTAACCGGTTATAACTTGGAAAAAATAATATCTATGGAAGCATATCTCTTATGGATATTGGTTTTGAAATATAAACCTGATAATACAGTATACAGAATGTTTAAGGAATATGTCCATGCAAGATCATCAGTTACAAGGTTGGTGTTAAGCCCGAATATAAAGGTAAGTATACAATGATACAGTGATTTAACAAATACTTTTACAATTGTCTATAGGTTTATAGCCTGCATAGTAAAATGACACTATACTAGAGATGCTCATGCTAGATATAGAGTGATAATACTGCCAAGGGATTGACCGAGGCAGATGTCTGGTCTAGGTTTCTAGTTCAGGCTGGGTTTTTTTAGATACTTCACTACATTGGAGATATCCGGTGTTGTCATTTACCTTCTCTCTAGCTGATTTTGAGCAGTTAAGCTATCCTGAGCTGCAACTTGGGAAAGAGGTCTTGTATGCATGCTGCTATTTATGTATATTACTTAAATTCTAACATTTAAAATGGTCATTGGACACATATCATATGCAGGATATTGCTGATGACGAAGTGGAATATGAAGTGATTCCTCCTACATGGAATAAACATCTATGTGATATTGGTTATGACAAGAATAGGATCGAGTGTCCCAATAATGCAGTACAGACCATCATTTGTTGTATTAGGAACATGAAAGTGCATGAACTAGTACTGGAGAGGGAAGCAATGCGCACACCTGATCAGATCTCGGCTGTTACACATTTAGGTTTCAGCAGGTGGCTACTATTACTGCCTAAGATCAACAAATTATCAGAAAAAGAAGAAGAGGTATACCCGTTTATCGTTGAATTATATGAAGGTTTACCTAAAATGATATATGAGTGCACTATGATGGAAGATACCAGTACAAGAGACTTCATTCTAGGTGTCACTGCTCTAGAAGAAGCCAATGATATCAAAAGCTCTCGGGGTAAAGAAAATGAGCAGATCAGAATTGATATGCCCGAGCACTCTACCAGGGAATCTACCAGCACTGATGACCCATTTGGTGTAGACCTCTTAACTGAGGAGGATAAGGCAGTACTCCAGAACCCTACTGCTACACAAAATAACTAGAACAAAGGGATTAACTTCAAGATTACCTTGAGAAATTGCCTCAGGTTCCCTATTATTCCAGAAAGGTTAGTGGAAAGCCAGGGCCTGTTATGCAATCAAGCTCTGTGGCGTACCAAGAACCTTGGGGCTCTTGCTCCAATTAGTGAAGAAGCATGGATGATACTAGGAGATATCTCCAAAGAAGAAGTACATAATGCAAAAGCTGCAGCTATCAGGATGGAAAAAATGAAGATGACAAAGGTCAGATTGCCCATTGATACCAGGTTTTTTGATAAACAGTGCAACAAAAGTGAGCTCATGATTCTATGTCAGAAAGGTCATATGGCCTATGCCAACATAGATAGAGATGACTTTTATTTGAAACGCCTTTGGCGTACACTATGCCCATATTTCAAATGTATTTGTGATAACAGGGGTAAAAGCAGGGCTGCCATAGAATGTAATGAAAGCATGATCTGGTTTGACCAGGCAGTATGGTACATGATGAACAACCTTGATACCATGTTCCCTAATATGTCTGTTGCAGGGCAGATGGTGGCCTTTAGGAATTATCTCAAAGGGACACTGAGAGCAGGTGGGTTGGCCTTTATTGGCTATATGGGTGTAAAATCGCTAGTGGGGTACAACTTTTGGCGAAGCGTTTAAGCACTTTAAGTGATGAAAGTCGCGGACGTCGAAGCCCGTCACGCCCTTCTCCCTCCTTTTCCCCTGGGCGCGAAAACTCAGATCAGTGTTTCACTGTTGACGATGGAGGCATGGAGCGCGGATGATTTTCACAGCATCAGAGGTCTGTGCAATTCGGGGGTGAAGCCCCATGAGGAAGAGGAATATCAGCACTTTTGTCATGTCTATATGTTATGTGAACAAGTATAGAAACTTGGTCTGTATGCCAGTGCATTGACTGGGGCTCATTCTGGATCTTGATGCTGTAATTTTCTGCAAAGTCAATAACAGATACAATTGTATCTTCTGGAAATGATGAGACACACTGTTTAAACTGATTGGCCTGCCAATGTGCTATGTAATTGTGTGGAATAAAATCTGATATTACCTTCTTCACTTCCTCTTGAAACTCTTTGGGACTTCTCTCCTTCTGTACTAATCTCAAGACAGGTTTGTACCTCAAAGCCTTTCTTGGATCCCTGAATTCTCTGTCCTGGTCCACAGGTTGCTTTTCAAATGTCTTCCAAGTAACTAGTACTGAACTCGTGCCATCCATTTCCTGTGGACATTTTCTAATTCTATCCAACCCACATTTTTTACACGCCAACATCAAGCAGTTATGATCAAACCACTCCTCATCATCACCTTTGCTGCAGACCACTTGTCTCCATAAATCACTGGTGCACTTGATTGTATGCTCCTTGGCTGCACATTCTGGGCCAGGGCCACAAATCTCACAGTGGCAGTTGCAATTGTCATGAACTCCACCCGATTTTCTCATCTTTGTTCAATCCCCGCATGATGTATTCAAATTTCAAGTGGTAAATGCAACAAGCATGTATGCCTCTCACGCATCCTCCTTACAAAACTTCGGTTTCAACCTCTCAAAAGTCTGCAATGCAATTTTGATATGAGGATTCTCCTCTCTAAACACGAGGTAGAATTACAACCTGCAGGGAAAACGTGTGAATGCCAAATAAATGCTACATATAATGAACCCTACAATATAGGATGAATACTTACTTGGTGACTTCAAGAAGGTGAATTGGATGTTCCATCTTTATTCCTATCTCCCGATACATACTTCCTCACGTCTTTCTTGTATGGAGAAACTCTTGTATTTTTTCGTCGAGTAACTTGATACTTGACTTCTCTATTGTAATCTAACATGCTATCCATCCGCTTCCTCCTCCGAACATTGACCAAGGTCCTTCCCTTTGTTAGCTTGCACCCTTCTTTGAAAAGCATTTGAAATTGTTTTTCCGGGGATCTTTGAGCAATCTGGCCCCACTCGCTTGATTCAATGGCTTGACACCATTTCTACCGCTTCTTTGCCATTATCGGGGTGGACTTCCTTGCACGAAGCATGTCATGATTCCTCTCAAACTTATGTTCTTGCATTGTTTCCTTCAAATTCTTCACCATTTGCTCGGCCATAGTAACCTGCTTAGATTTCTTTATAGAAGCAATTCTTGCCCTCCAAAGAAGACTGTCAAGGATGCGGCCTTTGTCATTGTCATCAACATTTGTACTAATTTGGTTGAATACTTCATAAATTTCTCCTGAAATTTCTCTTATTCTCTTGGTCTTTCGGTCTCAATTTCTTATTCTTCTTTGAAGGCGAATCTTCAGAAGGGGAATTCTTCTTCATTGTTACCTTCTTTGCATACAATCTCTGCCTCTGATCTCTCTTCCTTGCTGCATCAATGGCTCTGTAAATTGAACGGGGAGAGGAATTGGGCTTCATCTATCCCGGATTTCTGTGTATTGCAAAATTGGTGAGGGCAAATTGTTGAATTTCGGTTCAGGCAATTCTTGGAAACAATTAGTCCCTCCATTTTGCTTGAATTCAAGATGGGTTAGCCCGCCATCCAGGAATATGGCGGGCTACAGGCATTCATGTTTCCGGCACCAAACATGTTCATGATTCTCTCAGCCTGTCATTTGACGGGCACGCACCCTACATGTCAATACTTCAATCACGCACGTCGTGTTTAAAACACACCGATTTTAAGCACTTGTAAGCGGCGTCCGGACGGTGATTTCTGCTACCCAGTACCGATTTTGCACCCATATTGAGGTCAGAAATATGCTGATCAACATGACAATGAAAATGGTTAGTAATCCACGATCAGACCTGAAAATTAGTCTCCCAAAGGGTATTATGACAGATGTCTGCGAAAAGACAATCAAGCCCATTGATTTTTTAAAGGGAACAGTGGCCACTGCCAGTTTTAGCAGTAATAAGATCTCTAAGCAAGGGCGGTCAGCAAAATCTGGTAGCTCTAACTTCAAAATTAATGCACCACCAAGGATTACCATGCTACCCGACAATTCTGGGATAATGGAGCAATCTGATAGTACTACTGTGGAAAGGCTTGGCACCCCGGGGAACATTGACAACTCTGTCACCAAAAACAGTACGGAAAGGAAGCATGTTGCAGCTGGTGACACAACACAAGTACTTAACTATGGAGTGTAAGGTATGAAACTTGCACTACATGAATGATTATGAATACTAATACATAAAGATAGAGATCTTTTGGATATGATTGTTGTGTATTATACTACATAAAAGTCTGCTCTAAGATTAATAATCTAACTGGACTTGTTAAATAATATATATTGGCTCATTATTTATGAACCTACTATTGCCAGTTGGCTTTTTCATCCAGATGTTCTGGTACATCCTGTTTGGATACCATCCACTATATCCACTAATGGCCCTCATGTTACATTATTTATCCTCTGACTATCTTCTAATAACTTGTGTCTATATACATAACAGAAATTCAAATACTTACAAAAAGATGGACTCGGAAGAATAGAATAGAATAGAATAGAAAAAAAAGAAGAAAAGGATTATCCACTGCACGTTCTTATCTAAGATTTTGGATAATGTATGTTTGCCCACAATATTCCATGATGCCTTAGTAAAGGTGCTAGGCAGTACAGGAGTGAATATTATGGAAGAGACCATGTTCTCTTGGAAATACACCGAGAACTTAAGAGATTTGTGCTACAAGCCATTTGATATATTTGCACAAGAAGGCGATGGCGAATGTCCATGCTCCATTCCTCAACTCCAAAGGTATATAGATCCTACTATAGGACACGTTAGAACAACCAACTATGATGTAGTACAGAATCTACATCTAAGGAAGATGCTGCAATTGGGATTGAACCACATCCCTGACAAATGCCTAGAATGGGATGTGTTCAAAAAGGAGTTGATCTCTACAGTGGATTGCATCTTTGAGGCTCATAAATATACATTCCCTAATGTAGAAGAGGAAAAGAAAAGTGCTGTTAAAGACATTATTCTTGACCAAGCTGGTAAACTAGTCAAAAAAGCATGCAAGATGGATAATACAAGAAAGTTTCCATTAAATGATAACAGGGTCTGTAAAAGTATCCAGTGGCTCAATAAATATCTATATGTTGAGCCACTAATAACCCAGCATTTATATGCCCCAAACATGTGAGGGATATGGCTCTTAACAGACTTAATAGCAGTGATTTCAGAAAGATTGCAATTGACCAGGTTGCCATTATGTGGAAGGTCCAAAATGAAATGGAGCAGATATACCCGTTTGTTAACTGCACAATTGATAGGTTGCCTTATTTATTAGGCATATACAAAGCCCATAAACGGGATTATAGGTGGATTACTAACGCACATGGGACTGTTTACACGGAATTCTCTAATATCATTACAGCAGGGCTGAACATGATCATCATGATATGGCCAGATATTGCCAGAACAATATGTCTGAAATTTTGCAATCTCTTTCCTGGTAAAGTTAATCCAAATTGGATGATCCAATCAGTGTATGATGTCATATTAAACCTTCCTTCTAAAATTACTGATATCTTTGTAGCAGACATAACAAAGTGTTATGAAAGCATCCCTCTGGCTGGGGAAACTGGAATATGCCATGTCATTACACTTGTCATTGATGCAGCTTGGGAATACATGACCAATAAACATCATAACTATAAGTTATGGGTTAAAAGGGAATGGGATGATAAATTTATTACCAAATGGTTTAAAGTAGACCTCAAAGGTAAATGCTGGACATTAATCACTAAGGAAGGCTTTATCAGAGTTGGTTATATGCCCAATAATGCCAAAATAAACGTGCATTTGGTCATGGGTTCAAACCTTGCCAATGTATGTTTATCTTTGGGAGTTGGTTATTGGGGGTATACGATGATGATCCCCGACGTGGTAGAACTTAAAAGCCTATATGTGTCCTCCACTTTGGCTGCCGCAAGGTAATGGGATAAACTAGCTAGTCTGTACAAGATTAGTCTAGTATGGACCTTAAACAAAGTAATAAAAAAACAATGGGACTATGGTAGGTGGCACTAGGATGGTGAGGCTAAAAAAGCCATCCCCCTAGAGTTGCCCCTAGGACCTAGACTTCCTAAGGCGGGATTAAATCCTGCCTACAAAGTGTGCATGTAAGGCAAAAGTTTTGTCCAACGGATGTGTGGTGAGTTGGTATATGCCCAATAGTCATGGGTTCAAACCTTGCCAATGTATGTTTATCTTTGGGAGTTGGTTATTGGGGGTATACGATGATGATGATCCCCGACGTGGTAGAATTTAAAAGCCTATACGTGTCCTCCACTTTGGCTGCCGCAAGGTAGTGGGATAAACTAGCTAGTCTGTACAAGATTAGTCTAGTATGGACCTTAAACAAAGTAATAAAAAAAACAATGGGACTATGGTAGGTGGCACTAGGATGGTGAGACTAAAAAAAGCCATGCCCCTAGAGTTGCCCCACTAATAGAACTTAAAAGCCTATACGTGTCCTCCACTTTGGCTGCCGCAAGGTAGTGGGATAAACTAGCTAGTCTGTACAAGATTAGTCTAGTATGGACCTTAAACAAAGTAATAAAAAAATAATGGGACTATGGTAGGTGGCACTAGGATGGTGAAGCTAAAAAAGCCATGCCCCTAGAGTTGCCCCTAGGACCTAGACTTCCTAAGGCGGGATTAAATCCTGCCTACAAAGTGTGCATGTAAGGCAAAAGTTTTGCCCAACGGATGTGTGGTGAGTTGGTATATGCAAGAGCTTTTCGCGCGGTACGCAATAGGTTCGTAACCAATTGAAGGATTGCATGAAGAAGGACTTGAAGACCATGAATTTTCCAAGCCAAGCCAGAAAGAAGAAAGCTCCGAGCCATCTGATTCCTCCAGCTTCTCTGATTCCACCAGCATGTCTTCTGAAACCGAAACAAGCTTGACTTCTGAAACATCCACTGAGCTGGATTCTTGTGAGCTAGATTCCTGTGAGCTGGATTCTTGTGAAGCACTTTCTTCTGAAGATAAGGCAACTAGCGCTTTTTCGAGCGAAGATGAGGCAGAAGATCCGGAGGAAGCTGAACAATTTTTTAATTTTCAGAATTGGCTTGAGAGTAAGTATCTGCTTTTCAGTTTCTACTTTGTGTTACATGTTACAGCTCTCTAACTTTCTGAATTACTCTTAGAGATGAGGCGTGAAGAGCTGAGGGACCTTCCCTTTTTTTTTATAAAGCTTTCTTTCTTTTTTCTTTTTTTCTTTTTTTTTCTTTTTCTTTTGATTACAAGCTTTTTTGAAACAGGCCTTTTGTGCTTTTGTAAATTTGTGAAAAACACTTGCTCTAGGCCTTGTGCCTTTTGTTTAATCTAGGCCTTGTGCCTTTTATTTAATCCAGGTTGTGTGCCTTTTGAATGTAATGGCCTTGTGCCTTGTGTAATCCAGGTCTTAGTGCCTTGTTTACTGAAAATGATGGTCTTGTGCCTTTTTTTAATTCTTTTGTACTTACATTGTAAATTGGTTTTGTTATACCTTGTATTTAGATGTTTTACCTTGTAAATTGGCCTCAGTGCCCTGCCTGTATACTAGCAATTTAAAATAGTATGAAATACCAGCAATTGAAAAAGTATGAAATTTTGGAATTTGATCAACACTCGAGATGAGGCGTGAAGACCTTCCCTTTTTTTTTTATGAAGCTTTTCTTTTCTTCTTTTTCTTTTGTTTACAAGCTTTATTGAAACATGCCTTTTGTGCCTTTGTAAATTTGTGGAAAACACCTGCTCTATGCCTTGTGCCTTCTGTTTAATCCAGGCCTTGTGCCTTTTGTTTGATCTAGGTTGTGTGCCTTTTGAATATAATGGCCTTGTGCCTTGTGTAATCCAGGCCTTTTGCCTTGTGTAATCCAGGCCTTAGTGCCTTGTTTAATAGATAGATAGATAGATAGTAGTTTAATGAAGATGATGGCCGTGTGCTTTTTTCTAATTCTTTTGTACTTACATGTTTTACCTTGTAAATTGGTTTTGTTATACCTTGTACTTAGATGTTTTACCTTGTCAATTGGCCTCAGTGCCCTGTCTGTATACCAGCAATTTAAAATAGTATGAAATACCAGCATTTGAAAAAATATGAATTTTGGAATTCAATCAACAATCGAGTATAAAATTCTAGAACTGAAGCATCAAAAATGAGAATGCAAAATACGGAAACTTCTTTATATTCATAAAAGTAGTCATAAGCAAAAACATAAGTACTGATACACTACCCTTTACACAATTGCTCTTTCCACTATTCCAACAACGTGGGAAGCCTCTCTAGAATATCTTGTTCTTCTTTGGCACTTAGAGTGTAAACCACTCCCCGCTTAACAACGTGCTTTGCTTGAACCAACCTGACTTTGTTCTTTGCAACTTGAGTAGCGTAAACAATTGCTTTATTTCCTCTACAAAACTTGTAGCTAGATTTACAATTCACCAACTTCTCATAGTATGTCCCTTCTATGACCTCATCCCTTTTCACAAACTTCTGCCCTTGCATATCTACAAAGTCTTTTAACATCAAGTACTTAGCCTTGGTACATAGGATAAGGTAGAATTTCACATTATCGTGATTGTTATTTGGAGCCACCACTGCAAAGACATCACCTATAGATACTTGCATGCTACATAAGTCAGTGTTGCCAATATATGCTTCTTCTCCTTCATCATGTACTTCTTCTTCAATAATAGCTTTGATGGGTTGTACCACAACTAGTTCAAACTTCTTAGTATATAATGCATTGGGGCAAGATTCAAATCTAAACAATCTGTGCAAAAGCAAGAGAGGTTTCTGACCTGTAAATGTGTCATGTGATTTGAACACCCATGGAAACAATGAAGGTTTTCAGATCCTTCAATAGGATGTGCTTCCTACTGATTTTTCTGTCCACTTGTCCTATTTCAACCTCCCAAAAAGTTCTACTTACAGTTTGAATCTTTCTTTTATATGATGTGTGTGCTGCTGTTGACATGTACTGCTTTAGCCATTCCACCACCTCGTGTGCATTGGTCATCTTGCTGCCCTTCAACTGTGCTGCTCTCAAAGCCCTCTTTATTACTGCTCCTGCACCATCATGTTCTCCCTTTCCATGGCCAGAGCACCAAAAGTTCCATATCATGTCTAAACATGTTAAAGACTTGAATCTACCATCAAAGTAAAATGATTTTTTACCTTTGAATTGTGAGGTTGCACCATCTGAGAAGACATAATGCTTCTTCAAAGTGATTTCCTTCTGTTGCATCCAACGATTGTGTAAGACAAAAGCAATGCTGCACAAACAAAGAAAATCATGTTTTCTGTCATTAGATATATAAAAATGTTCTTCCTTGGCCATTTCTTGTGTCTCAAGATCCTTTTTTATATGTGAGGTGCACAAGAATAGTGATCTGCTCGTTATGCCAATGCTTGGACTGGACTTCATTCTGCTCCTTGAAAGAGTAATTCTCTGCAAAGTCAACCATTGATACAATAGTATCATCAGCAAGCCTGTTCAGTAGTTGTCTAAACATGGCTTGCTGCCATTTATACCTGAAATTATGTCACAAACTCATTTGCTTTAGATCTGAAGGTTTCCATCAAAACATTGGGTGAAGTCTGTAAATATTGATGTTCAATTCTTTTTTTGGTTTGCCATTTTCATCCTTACCAATTTCAATATAATCTATGTTCTCCCAAGTGATTTTTCTCTCCTTTGTTTCTTCTTTTGGACACCTTTCCATTTTGTCCACACCACATTTGCTGCAGGTTCCTGACAAGCATGCTTCATTGTGCCACTCCTCACCTTCAAGCTTTGGGCAAATCATGCTTCTCCATATGTCACTGTTAGACTGCCAAACATGTCTTGCTGCATTGCACCCTACTTGGCTTGCCTTGTGGTCACATATCTTGCACTCATAGGTGCAACCTACACCGTGCACCATGGACTTTTTCGTCATGTTCTTCACCTTTTCCCTCAGCATTGACATCCTCTCATTATAGATGCAACAACAGGTATTGAATTCAGATAGCTTTTGCGTGAAACTAGTGAAGAATTCTGTCTGCAGAATAAGAATAGAAAACTACTTAGTAAATGCTAATGCTAATACCACTAGAAAAATAACTGCTAATGAATAGCAACTTAGAACTAATTACCGATTCCATTAGCATTACAACATAACCCTTAGCAAACCAAACCACTAACCGGTGCTAGGACATTGGGATGAAAGCATTGCTAATCTGTAGTGGTAGGTGGGCTTTACTAACTACAGATTAAGTTTAGTGCTAATATTGACAAAATTACTAACAGTGGCACCAACATTAACGGAATTGGTAATATTAGCACTGTCATTTACAAAATCACTAACAGTGGCACTAACATCAACACAATTACTAAAAATGGCACCAACACTATAAAGGTGAGAAACCTTAGCACTATAACAAAAAATGATCCATTATCAACCATCAATAGCACTAAAACTTGCTAGCACGACAAGAATGTGCAGTTTAATTCCATTAGCAGACTTCAAAACTTATAAAAAATATTAGTAATTAGTAAACGTGAAAAAGACTTAGTAAAAAACTATTCTACAGATAGTATACCTGGCTCACAGCAAGGTAATGTGTTGGATGCTTAGGATGTTTTCCTCTACCAGATCTGACGTCCTTGAAGTTAGGCAAAACTCTGATGTAGTTTGTCTTTTCAATCACTTCTTGGCTCAGGGAATCCTTTCTCTTCTTCCTTCCCCCAAGAGCCCACAATGCGTTTTTATTACTAATTGCAACACGGTGCTTCTTAGCTCTGGAACAATTCCTTGGATGAATTTCTAAAGCCTTGGCAGCTAATCTTTTGCTGCCATGCCTGACCTTCCCAAGTGCCATGACTAATGCTGCTCTTTTTGCTGCTAATTTGTCATTGGACTCCACTCCTTTCACATATTGTATGGTTTCTTGGATGCTACCGACAATTTCACTATGAACAATCTTTTCGTTATTAGACATTGCAACCTGCATAAGTTTGTTGTTCACTAGATGCCATACTTCTTTCTTCTGGTCTGTAGACATCGAACCTGTCAAATCCAAAAACGTTTTTGTGATTACGAAAGCTGCATGTTGCAATTGCTTTTTTGAGTGCTCAATACTCCAATCTAAATTTTCATTTGACAATTGTTGCCTCATCTTGCTTGCTCTTTGCCGTTACTTCTGCAAACGTCATTTCTGCCTCCTGTCTTCATCATTAGTCATTGGATCATAAGAAGCCTGAACAAAAATTGGATGGAAAGAAAGAAACGAGATCTCTCTCCCTCGAGAGAGGGGGAATCAACCACTTCCCAATATTCTCGTTAATTTTGAATTTCCCTATTCCCATAATACTAAAAAATAGTGCTAATTTGGGTGGACAAAAGGACACTAAAAATGAGACACCGTAAGATGCGAGGACCCTTTTGACTGTGGAGCCAACATGAACGAAGCCATATACACATGGGTGCTACTTAAAACTGACTTAGCCACAACGATTTGTCCCGCCATGGAAAGCTTCATTGTGGACCACCAAAAAAGGTGCTTTTCCAAGCCCTTAATCACTGCCTCCCATGCATCTCCTGATGAGATATGAACACCTACAGGGATACCAAGAAGTTTGGTTGCCTTACCATGGGGAAGGATCTTCCATGGATAGGCCGTTACACATGGTGGAACTGGAGAGTCCAATGCCCATAGTGTTGTGCACTTCTGCTAACCCACAAAAATACCAGATGCTAGAGAAAAAGAATCTAACAAGGAAATGGCATTCTGCAAATTTTGCTTATCTGCCCTCAGAAAAAGGAAAGTGTCATCCGCATATTGATTACAGATCTCCTGCGACCCATTGTTCATAGGAAGTCTATGCAAGATTCCCTCCTGTGCGGCAAGAGAGAAGACCTGGACAAGGACCTCTGCCACAACTATAAATAACAATGGAGCTAATGGGCAGCCCTATAACGGATGCCACGACTCACCTGAAAGAATGCCGAAGGTTCCCCATGGAAGAGAATAGAAGAGCGAGCAGAATAATGAAGCCTCATGACATTAGCTGTGAATTGTGCACCAAAATCAAAGCGTAAGAGACATTTCTCTAAGAAGGCCCAGTCGACACTGTCATAGGCTTTTGCAAAGTCCAGCTTCAAATATACAATTTCATGGCCCTGAAGTCGAGCCCAGTAAATACCTTCATAAGCAGCAGCTATATTGTTTAATATGCATCATCGTGGCAGAAATCCTGACTGAGTAGAGGATATAGAATCAGCAAGAATATCCTGAACCTTTGTGCATAAGCTTTGGCAAAAATCTTGTACACAGAAGATAGCAAAGTGATAGGGTGCCAGTTCGAAATTGATGAAGGTTCCTTACACTTGGGAATAAGAGAAATGCAGCCCGAGTTAAGAATTTTGTCTAGACGCCTTTGCTTCTTGAAATCCTGAAACGTGTCGTACACATCATCGCCAATCCAATCCCATAACTCCTGAAAGAACTCCATAGGAATACCATCAATTCCAGGACACTTTCCTTTCTTTAAAAGAAAGGTAGCATCTGCTAAACCATTCACTATAATCTCTGCTTCTAGAGTAGCTCACTTGACATTATACATACGTGAAATACTAGGTGCATGTCTTCATTGGTTGAAGCATCAACAATCACCATGATCTTCTTTGTAACAAACTTATTGATTACTGACAGTCTAATATCATCATTACCGCAAAGTTTTTTCCCCTGAAAAACTTTTGATGCAGCAAGTTCTTAATCCTATTAGTACTAGTTATACTAGCCCATTGTATGGGTCCTATGGTCGTTAACGTTAAAAAATTTATTCTATTATATTCTATTCTATTTTACAATCATCGGAACATCAATGACAAGTGTGTTAGAAAAAGAAGGGTTTAATATTACTTGTATAAAAAAAGTCTACATGTTCATGTTTTAACTTAATGGACTTAGCATGTAGAATAACACACAAATTCAAAGAAGTTTAACAAAGTCTTTCAAAGTCATGGCAGAGACTGGAACACAACTTCTATGTATATGTGGATATATAGCTTACGAGAGCATGACTAATACAGGAGAAGAAAAAGTTAAGGGCATACACGAAGGAAGGGAAGGCCCAGATCATCCTCTTGGGTCTCCACTAAAATTGAAAAAGTGCCTCACCTTGCTCCTTAGTGGAGCCAAAGAACAAAGACTCTTCTATGACATCTAACTTTGCCTTATTTGAGACGTTACAGAACGTAAAGTACTTTAGAGAAGGAAAGAAAATATCAGTGACATTATCCGATCAATAATTCAAGTCTTGTAACCAAGGTCATAATAGAGATGTGAACGCATTAAGGACAAATCACTCTAAATACCCATTCTTAAATATGAGCCATCTCCTTGAGAAGGTTGAAGATCATTAAAGCATGGAAATAGAAAGGCATGGAAAGAGACTTGATATGAGATAGACGAGAGGCGTATTTCTAAAATTTAGGTGCTTTGTACTTTTCTCCATTTTTTGGGTCCCCCCCCATAGAAGATTTGAGGACCATGCACACCACATGTGGACTTTATATGCTATTGAGCTTTTCAATGTTTTGCCTCCTCTTTCTAAAAAAAAAAAAAAAAAAACCCCCGGCAACGCGGGGCGGGGGAGGGACTCAAACTTGGCAATGGCACCTGACTGGCATAAGTCAACATTCTTTAAACACCAGACCTGACGAACTCATCAAAAACATTTTAATGCATATAGGAAATCCATCTCACCCCTTATGGTAGTATCAAGGATGCCCAAAGACATTGCAAAACTTATGGGAAATCCATCTCACCCTCTTATGGTAACAGTAGAGTTTATACTTTGCCTCCTTTGGTAGGCAATGTTCTTCAATCCATAGAGGAGGAAGCTAGGATAGGACTACGACATTTATCCAACGGAAAGTCTCACGATCTTCAAGGCTTGCAGGTAGAATTGCTTAAATTGATTAAATGGGGGTTTTGGGGGTTGGGAGGGAGGGGGGACTCAAACTCGGCAATGGCTTTGGACCGCCTAAGTCAACATTCTTTAAACACACGACTGACGAACTCATCAAAAACATTTTAATGCATATAGGAAATCCATTCACCCCTTATGGTAGTATCAAGGATGCCCAAAGACATTGCAAAACTTATGGGAAATTCATCTCACCCTCTTATGGTAACAGTAGAGTTTATACTTTGCCTCCTTTGGTAGGCAATGTTCTTCAATCCATAGAGGAGGAAGTTAGGATAGGACTACGACATTTATCCAACGGAAAGTCTTGGGGGGGACTCAAACTCGGCAATGGCACCTGACTGGCCTAAGTCAACATTCTTTAAACACCAGACCTGACGAACTCATCAAAAACATTTTAATGCATATAGGAAATCCATCTCACCCCTTATGGTAGTATCAAGGATGCCCAAAGACATTGCAAAACTCATGGGAAATCCATCTCACCCTCTTATGGTAACAGTAGAGTTTATACTTTGCCTCCTTTGGTAGGCAATGTTCTTCAATCCATAGAGGAGGAAGTTAGGATAGGAATACGACATTTATCCAACGGAAAGTCTCACGATCTTCAAGGCTTGCAGGTAGAATTGCTTAAATGGGGGTTTTGGGGGTTGGGGGGGGGTTGGGAGGGGCTCTTTTGAATAAAGCTTTGCAAGAAGAATTGCCAAAAGCTTAGGCTATTAGTAAGGCCGTCCCCATTCATAAAACAAGTGATAAGAATGACCCTTCTAATTAACACATGATCATGGTTAGTCCAGTTTTTTCCAATATTTTAGCCAGTATTACTGAGAAGAAGTTGACAGTATGGGCATAACATACTGGTACATGTGCTTTAGGATAGGTAGGCTTTGGCTCGGAGCATTCTATAGATCATATTTTCACATTGCGTATGCTTATTGAACATAGTCAAAGCTTGAGACATGACCTCTATATATGCTTTGTAGATTTCACTTCTCATTTTGATACAATACTCGGGAGCTCCTTTGGCAGAGATTGCAAGTGCTTGGGCTTCCACAATTTGACAAAAGGACGATAAGCTTATTTCCTTGCTTCTTTGTCCAAAAAAATTCTCATAAAGGGTCCCACAAGCTATGGATTGAAATAAGTAGTTGGGAGCGGCTGCAATTACCACAAGAGACGAGATTATGTGCATGTTTCCAGTTACAAGTTATCAAAGATGTTGCTTTTATGATGATCATGAATCGTTATTTGACATTAACATTACATTCCATAAAGCACCATCTGTGCATGACTTTACTAGATGTACGTCTTCATTGGTTGAACCATCAACACTCACCATGGCCTTCTTTGTACAAACTTATTGATTACTGACTGTCCAACAACATCATTACTGCAGAGTTTTTTCCCCGAAAAACTTTTAATGCAGCAATTTCTTAATCCTATTAGTAATAGTTGTACTAGCCCCTTGTATGGGTCCCATGGCCTATTGGTCTTCGTTGACGTTAAAAAATTTAATTTAATCTATTATATTTTACAATCATCGGAACATCTATGACAAGAAATTTAACAAAGTCTTTCAAAGTCATGACAGAGACTGGAACACAACTTCTATACGTATGTGGATATGCAACTCAGGAGAGCATGACTAATACATGAGAAGAAAAAGTTAATGGCATATACGAAGGAAGGGCAGGTCAAGATCATCATCTTGGGTCTGCTTTCCACCACAATTGATAAAGTGCTTCACATTGCTCCTTAATGGAGCCAAAGAACAAAGACTCTTCTAGGCTATGGCATCTTAATTTGCCTTATTTGAGACGTTACAGTATCTAAAGTACTTTAGAGAAGGAAGAAAATGTGAGTGACATTATCCAATCAATAATCCGAGTCTTGTATAGGGGAATGGAGGTTGGGACTCCATTCCCGGTTTTGCAGGTGGGGTCCCCGACGGCCCGTTAGCGGAGCGGTCACCAGAAAACCGGAATGGAGGACCAACCTCCATTCCCTACAAAATAGAAATAGGGGGGAGGTTGTGCGGATCCGACATATTTAGGGGTTTTTTGCGGACTTCTTGCCGTTCTTTCAAAGAGATCCGTGAAGAAAGCATTTTGGCGGAAAACATTTTGCAGATCCGCGACCGCTATCGTGGAAAAAAACAAGAAACAAGACCTTCTTCTACTATCTGCGAAGAAATGATCTGTGTCCAACAGGTATCTGCAAAGAAAAACCCCCAGTTCAAGAAAAAGAGCAAAAAATCAAGAAGACCCTGCGAAGAAGTACCTGGTTACAGAGCTTGAACTACCTTGCCGCATTTGCTGATGACCTGTGTTACAAGGCTCTTTAAGAGAGATGAAGCTCGTCGCATGCAAGGCCAAGAAAAAACTAACGCCGGTCAACAGAGAAAGAGCTATCGTCGCAGAGCTCGTCGCAGAGCACAAAGAAAAACTAACTGCGGCATTAGTTTGCAGATCATCAAAGATCGGTTTCTTGAGCTAACGCCGGTCGACAGAGCTCGTCGCAGACCACAGAACTGGCATGCAAGGTAGTGTCCAAAACACAGAACTGGCGGCGATGCGGCGACCCTAAAACAAAACCCTAAAGAGAAAACTTGAGCAGCCGGTCATGCGGAATGGGAAGACCCTACTTCCATTCCGCTGTGTAGGCGACTGCCACGTGGCAGCTCGTGATTGAACCTCCGTAGAAATAGTCGACCCTATTTCTATTTTGTAACCAAGGTCATCATAGAGGTGTGAACGCAAAAAGGACAAATCACTCTAAACACCTATTCTTAAATATGAGCCATTTCCTTGAGAAAATTGAAGATCATTAAAGCATGGCGATAGAAAAGGCATGGAAAGGGACTTGATATGAGATAGATGAGAGACGCATTTCAAACTTTAGGTACTTTGTACTTCTCTCAATTCTTTAGGTCCCCATAGAAGATTTGGGGACCATGCATAGCTTGTATGGACTTTATATGTTATCGATCTTTTCAATGCTTTTGCCCCCTCTTTTTGCCCTTCTTTCTAAAAAAAAACACCCGCGGGGGGGGGGGATGGGGGGAGGGGGGGGGGTGGGGGTTGGGACTTAAACTTGGGGGGGGTGGGACTTAAACTCGTCAATGGCACCTAACTGGCCCGAGTCAACATTATTTAATCACCTGACTTGACGAACTAAACAAAGACATTTGAATGGCTACGGTAAATCCATCTCACCCCTTATGGTAGAATCAAGAATGCTCAAAGACATTGCAAAGCTTATGGGAAATCCATCTCACCCTCTTATAGTAGTATCAAGAATGCCCACGTCACAATGCTAAATTTTGTGTACATAGAAATATAATGTTTAGGATTGGAGGGACCAACTAATATACGCTCAGTTCTTTGTGCTAAGACACATGTGTTCATATCTTACTATACCCCCATGCTCATCACAAATCTGTGAGATGTTACCCAAGAATAGTAGAAAATGTACAACAAAATCATGATACATATCTTCATGTCTAACATATGAAAAATATTGCACGAGTCACAATGCAATATTTTCAATCATTCTTGGAGATCCAAAAAGGCTTTCTTTTCGTAGTTATGCTCAGCAAAACTTCTGAGTCTGAAATGCTTACAAGTGTTCCTCTATTTGTTGTCACAAGACTTCAACATCCAAATCTCCACGATCGAACAAATCAAATAAGTGTTGCATGGCTCCTCTCAAAATTTATGCAGATTGTTTGTATGGCTTTGGAATTTGTAAACTAAGATATTATATAAAGGCATACCTACGTTGTCGACGAGAAGCTACTTACTTAGTTGTGTTGTAGATGTGGGTTGGTTGTGACAACCCAGACATTGAGCGAGCATAATAGAAGAAGAAAAGGAAGAAGAAAAACAACATGATAATGATAGAGGTTGGTTCAATTAAAATAACACAAGACTGTTTAGCACTCATTACATTATAATGGCGTGTCATAATGTCCATATTGACTTATGTCATGCTCGGATGACAAACACTTTAAAGGAGTTATTATATGACAACATCACATCAACAAACAACCACCACGAGAATTAGCTGATAGACAATTTGCTTTTAATATTAGGTTTACAAATATAATACCATATGCATTAACATATATGGGGACCATCATACAATAATATACAACTATTTGTCAAAATCCATCTGGCAACAAGCTTACTTGGATAGCATACGACAATACTGTAGTCTCTCACGATATAATGTGCATGGAAAGCTGGCAGACACTGAGAAATTGACACTGGCAAAAGTTTCAAAGAACTTCGAACAACATTTTGACGAGTTACAAAACACTGACACGTTATATGTTAAAGTTATGTGGAACATGCAATGAATGCAGGCTAGGGAGTGGAATGAGAATGCAACCTTGGGTGCAAGAGTTATAGAGAAAGAAAACCACGAACATGACAGAAGAGAATAACACTCAGATTCCGAAACCAATCTAGCATGGGAGTAAAATAAGAGTTGGAACTGTAGATTGCATGATATGTCGCAACAATGTCAGAGGGGGACATGGCTTGCCCTGTATATGAACAGAGTCTCCAGCAAGGTGTTGTCAGATTAGACTACTTGAAGGGATTGCTGGGATAGAAGCCGTGTCTCGGGGTGCGGATGGACGTGGGCGAAGGGGATTCGAGAACATGTCGGGACAATTCAAAACTATTGATATGCAAGACCCAGGGGGCATGGGCAATGGCCTAGAGTTTGGGATCCACATTCAAGGGGGAGGAGGGTGGTGAATATGTTCATGGGGTTGTATGGTTGTGTCAACTAAAATATTAAATTTAGGGCGGCTGAGGTGGACCCGCTGTCTGCCCTCCACGTGGTGGTCCAGGGATACCCCATATTTTACTGTAGTCATTAAACAAAACCTAAGCGCCATATTTTTACCTTTGTCTAAAATGGTGTACCTATCGAGCTTTGGCGATGGCGATGGCCCGGAGAACGACAACCCGGCGAGGAAAGGGGCCCTAGAAGTCCGTATGGCCATGGCGATGTGGTAGGTTTGTTTGTTGCTTTAGTTCTAGTTTTTATCTCGTTGCCGTAGATCTTCTCCTTATATACATTCCCTCTCGCAAACTGTTCCTTCTCATTTTGTACTGTTTTGGTCCCTTATCCCCCAAACAGGCGTGGTTATGGCTGCCGTATTGAGATGGCGATGGCTCCTATCACTCCGGGTTCGCTCAAATCTCATTGCAGCTCTTAAAACAACACCACCTGTAAAGAGGAATACGGCACTGGATTCACGGGGGAGTAAGGATTGATACCGGAATGAAGAAGAATACAACAGTAGGTAAGGGGGTGAATTTATCTCTTTGGGACAGTTTGTTGGGGGAAGCAGGTGGGGTTGTTTGGTGCTGATGATCTCCTTTTCCAGCGGCCATTTCCCATGTGGCGTGCCTTTCCTTTTGCCCTGCGGTTTCTGGGTCCCCTCTTTCTCCGGTAGACCTTTTGGTCCAGTGTATCTGTCTCGTTGAAACGAGCTTCTTCTTTGCTTGAAAATGCAGGGGCACTCTGTTGCTCAGCTCATGCTTGTTACCTTCTTCTGGGCGCTGGCGTTTCCCCTGTTTTCTCAGTCTGATAGATGACGAAGTACCTGTCGAGGTCGGGATTTGCTAATCTGTTTTGGGGATTGGCTATGCAGAGCAACTTGTTGGTGGGAAGCTGTAGAATAAAAGAAGGGGGTAATGAGGAGTGATATGTGGTATCAAGTATATTCATTGTCTGCAGATTGGCCTATGGGCTCTAACAAGATGAGGGACATATTATCAATATGACAAGAGTGGCACATCAGCGGCAGACATAAGTGGGATGATAGTGCTGGTACGATTTTAGATCATTGTGTTGTGGTTAAGTTTCTTCTTTCTTTGTGGAAGATCAAGTTGCACAATGCCAAGACCGGGTCCAAGACCCTATGAGTGTGTTAGAAGAGCATGGCACAGCGATTCGCACCAGCCTCTGAGGGGTAGCCTCACTCAAGATATCTTCCGGTAAATTTCTCCTCATCTCTTGCCTTGTGCTCTTCTACATAGCATGGTACAAAGTCTTATCTATGTTGTATCTTGACCCGCATAACTGGGTTTTGCAATGTATGTGCCAGGGTTGTGACAGAATTACACGCGGTTGAAACTAGGAAGAAAAAAGAATGGCAAGAGAAGTTGCCTACAGTCGTTCTTCGTGCAGAGGAGATACTCTACTCAAAGGCCAGATCAGAGGTCTGTGCATCGTGGACTCTTTTAGCTTTGGGGAACCTTTTTGTTTGGCTTTAATGGTTTGTGTTTTAACATTTGACAAGTTGTTTTATCCAGGAAGAGTACACAGATTTGCAGACTTTGAAAGAAAGATTAGAGGATGCCGTAAATACTATGATTCGGCGAACCGACAATAGCAAAGCAAATAGCAAAGAGGGACCATACATGGAGCCCTGTGTGGAGGGTAAGCCAGATGTTGGTACTCATAGTGTATTATGACATTTTAAACTTCTCCTTTCTAGATCTTTTAGATTAAAGTCTGTATTACGTTTTTGGATGTAGCTGCATTGTCGCTTGGATGTGCACCCAAGTCTGTTCCTAGGGGACAGCGATCTGGGCCTCGCCACAGCATTGCGCATTCTAAACGTACAAGTAATTTAACTTCTGCATCGTCGAGCAACAGCATTGCAACTCAAACACAGCAGAGTAACCTTCGGTTCTCTGCTGCATTTCAAGAACATACCAAAGTGGATATGCAAAGGCTTCTCAGTAAGAATGCTTATACATGGCCAGGGGACACCATACCAGGAGGACAGATGCATTCAGAAGGACCAAGTGCTAGTCATGTGTTGGATGGGAGAGGTCTACCTTTGGAGTCATCAAAGGTCAATTCCATTTTGGATCCTAATAACTTCTCATTTGGTCCATGTTCTTTGGCAAGATTGCCATCATTTGCTACCATCAGTAATGAGATGCAGTGCCCTATTAAGGAACATGCCCCTGCCTTAAAAACAGCTCAAAGAGAAATTGCATACTGTTTACAAAAGAATGCAGATTGTTATGGAGCATGTTCAACTACAGGGATCCAACCTATACTATATTATGGGCAGCGACCAAACTATGAGCAGTTCCAGATGCCAGCACATTGGTCCCTACATGCTACGACACAGCCTTCAGTGTCCAAAATCATTTCTGGAGCAGAAAGAGCAGAAAGGGCATCTGAGTTGCCACGATCTTGCAATAGTTCTTGTTTGGGCAGTAATACAAGTCAATTTACAGCTGCTTCAAATTCTGGGGCAATGTTATCGACTTTATTGTCGTATAGACATGGAGGTTTGGATACCAAAGCAAGTGCTAGAAGCCTCTCACAAATGGAGCATGTTGGTTCAGGCCCCTCAATCTCCAGCGCGGATGATTTGCAATTACGGCTTGGACCTCCTGGTATGGAACTAAGTAGGTCAGATTTTGGAGCATCCAGGACTACTCATTCAATTGATGTGAACCCAAGTATAGACGTCCCTGTAACCAAAAGGCAGAAGTTTGTGATGCACCAGAACCATGGTTCTGCTGAAGCAAGTGACTTAAAGGATTCTTTACAAACTAAGGCTTACTGGTCTGTAGGAGAGCTGTTGTAACTTGCACAATATTTTTCACGCAAGTAAACTGTAATGCTTAAATATAAGGGACAATTGAATCTTTAATCTTGCAAAATCCGTAAAATTAATGGCATGGACTGAGTAAAGTGGGCACATGACACACAGATATCTATCAATCCCTTAAATTATCCCAAAGTGTTATGGACTGAGTAAAGTGGACACATGACACACAGATATCTATCAAGCCCTTAAATTATCCCAAGGTCATCCAGAATATACTTAGGACTGATCCACTCGTACAGTAGTTTTTGCTCTGATCATGGCTGTCAAGGGGATCCCTGGACTAGTTAAAATGAAGAGCAGACAGCACCAGAAGATTATTGATAATTGATGAAAATGTATGGATAACTTGTTGCACAGACTTTATTGATAACTAGAAGTAACCTCCTTGAAGGGAGCATTAACCCCCACATAGATCTGTGATCAAAAATTCATTTTACTGGTAATATACTTCATCAGGGTTCGAAATTTTATAAAAACCGGGGTAAACAAAAATCCTTTTAGTTTTGAGATAAATAAGGACATCTCAAATTTCAGCAGGACGTAATGACTGGAAGGTTGAAATTACAACATTTTTCCTTTAAAATTATATCACATAATGGTGCTTTGGGTTTTGCAAAGCGGCGCCACTTTCTTTGCTTCCCCTGTCGGCCAGCCCGCCTCAACAAAAATCATTATTTGCACTTTTCTCTGTGAAAATATGCAGGGGTACAAAAGCCCGCAATGCGACGTCTTGATCTATGAAGCTAGGCATGAGCCAACTTCGTCCGCCTTGATCTATGAAGCTAGGCATGTGATGCCTTGATCTATGAAGCCCGCATGAGCCAGCGCCAGCTTACGAAGTGGCTACTTTAAATCCAGGTCTAGGAGCTTAACATTTTATTGCCATAGTTATGCCGGAAGCGAGTCAGAATGTTCTTTAAGATCTTGCAGATATGGGCTTGCAGCAGATATGCACATTTGTTTCTTACTCAATCTTTTTGTTTAAGGATCTAATCACGCAGAAGATCCGTCGGAACAGGCAAAGGGTAGAAATTTCAACCTTCCAGTCAATATGTCCAGGAAAGTTCATGATTCCCTCTGGAATATTCGTTCGGCAGCACCGCCAGGCTCGGTGGCGCTGTGACTTCGCCGCTTGGGCGTCGTCGTGTCTGGCGGCAACGCCTTGGGAAATTCCCTCGAGGAATTTCCTCGACCTGAACTTTCCCTAGTACATGTTCAATCTAATACAAAAATAATAGAACAAAGTCCAATTTCCTTAAAACAAAAGATTCCACAAAGATAATGAAATTTTATACACAAAAATGCAATGCTTTGATTAAGTAGAAATGAATGTCTCATTGCTTCTCCAGGTCCTTTTCTTCTCCATTGAAAAATGAAACCCGAAAAGAATAAAAAATTGGAAACTTTTTGTACCTCTGGGCTGTGGTTGGAACTTGAATAGATCGCCTGGTATATATTATTGAGCTATGGCCATGGATGAAACGGGACAGGAAGTGGTCGCCTTCTCTCTCTTTCTCTTCTCTGTTGTTCTATCTGCCTATTCTGTTCCGGTCCATGTACAGGGAAGCGGTCAGAAAGGCGAAACATGAGAGAGAAGAAATGGATTTATCTCTAATATATAATTGTAATATGGAGGATAAGGGGCCAGCTTAGAGGTACGTGGTATTGTTAGAGGAAATTATATTTTTTGTTTAGAGTTGGACACGTGTAAGCTTTTAAAATATTAAGGAGGGGATTAAACGTTTCAAAAAATGACAGCTGAACCTAACAGTATGAGAAGCTCGAGTTTGAAGCTTGGTGCAGGTTCTAGAAGGGTCTATGCCTGTCGTTCAAGGAGCTTCCGGATTGTCCAGCATCGTATAAAAGAGGGAGAGGCAAAGAATTGGAGCCCACATTGGCGAGACGGCAAAATTGTTAGTAAAGAATTTGCCTTTGATCCATGCTCTCTGTATTCAATCCGCTACCAAATCGTTCGATTCGGACCCTAACTGCGTCGCAATCGTTTTGTTTATTTTGATGCCACGTTTTTTTAAAGCAATCTGTTCGTTGAATTTGGGAAACGTGTATTTTCTGGAGCGAAGCTCCTCTGCTAGGGTTTGATTTTTGCAATGCAGCACTATTCTAATTCCGACCAAAGTAGAGAAGATCGCCGCATTTGGTTGCTGATAGGTCTGGATCAGGACAGTGGTGGGTTCAATCTTCTCCTATTCCGTGTTTTTTTTGTGGTAGAGGTTCAATGGATCTGATTAATGCGATTCAATGCCAATCTTAAACCAACAGGAAGGAGAAACCCGTCCTGGTCTGCTGCAACGGTCGGATCTAAAAAAGCTTCCATGCATTCTTCCTTAAATCTCATCCTGGCGCATTATGAAACATATGATCTAATCAATGGCATGCCTGTAATTCAAGCTTCTTCGCTCTCTAAGGTTGTAGCATAAACCAGATCCATCAATGCCACTGTTAGAATTGCTGCCAATTCTAAAACCATTGCAAGGTATCTGCTTGAGAACATTGGCTCCTCTGAACTCAGGGTTATTATGAGTGTCATCTCATTTGCATCCTCATTTGCAGAAGACGGAATCACAGACTCGTTTATAGTTCATCACGTTTAGCGTAGTTATAGGCCACCTTCTCATAAGCAATGGTAAACAATGTTATAGCAGCAGGGACTTTTGGATTATTCTGGGTTCTTCTTTAGCAGGCGCTTCTGCCATTGTAGACATCTGGCACAATGTTATCTCCAAAGTATTCTTCTTCAAACTGAACCCACAAGGTATTCTTCTTCTTCTTATTTGTATTTCCTTTGAATTTTCAGGCATGCCTTTGAAGTTTGAATGGTGCAAGATGTCTTTTTCCTTTCTCTTGCATAGGGAAGGTAGGTCACCACCATGACTTCTGGCCAGAGATTTGAATCCGTTTGGAGAAGAGCCAACAAAGCTATAAAGTCTAAGAATTCTGAGGCGGCTGAGCTCCCCAAGCTCGGGAATTTCCCTGTCAGGTTGAGCTTTCCCTTTTAACTTGTTGATCTCCATGTTCAAAATTTCAAGTACTTTTCCCTTATGTCCAAAATTTCAAGTACTGGAGACATGCTACAAGGATTATTATGATTGATCCGATCAGAGGAGATTTTGCATGGGCAAAGAAATTCTTTCTGGAATGAGACTTCAAGTAAACTCGGAGTAGGCAATTACTGTTGTAAAGTAAGAAAATAAGGCATGACTTTAAATGCAACTCTTTGGAAAAGATAAAAGAAAGGCCATAATGGTATACTAGGATAATGGCATACTAGAATTGTTTCCTTCAGATTTCAAGTGCGAAGGCCAGTAGAAGTCAGATATCATAGATTACACAGATACGAAATTGACCACCATAATGAATATGCATCGTTGGGCATGTATAAACATTGCAGCTAAAGGGGAATTTTAAATTGCCCATTTGTCTAATTTTTTTAACCATATCAAGTTGTGCTTCATCAATTATCCCTATTCTATGTAGCAACCAATACGGTTCTCTTGCTGCCTTAGAAAATAAGAGGTAAATTGTTCTATACAGGTTAGAAGTTTGCCACTATTAGCTGAAACATACCTAATATTTTCCGCTGCTAATATTTGCATCGCTTAAAGGTTAGAAGTTTGCCACTATTAGCTGAAACAGACCTAATATTTTCCGCTGCTAATATTTGCATCGCTTAAATGCTTGGCATGCATTTAAAACCATCAATAAGGCTAAATATGATGCAACCAACTGCAGTCTCTTTGGTTAGCAATTTCACTTTCCACTAAGTTGCAAAATGGAATCAAAGCATATTGGCATTTTAATGTCAATTAAACTCGTTGCAAGCAATGAAAATATGAGGCGTCCTTGTGACCTGATCTATTATTTCCTTTTTTTTTTTGAAAAAGTAGAGAATTATTTTTAGACAAAAATATCATTCATCAAAGGTCCCACTTCTAATTATTGAAGACTGGTTGCAGGTTCGAAACCTGCATGGGCCATGAAAAAATTTTGCATTTGAATTTTGAAAGAGCTACGTGTCAAATTCACGCTGGAAAGCACCTCTGTTAGAACATTTCTTGGGGTGGAGCAACTTGGAGCAGGGTAACAGAACCCACATCGCCCATGATGCGGACCATCAGCCATGGGGGGCCAAGAAGATGGAGGAATTCGTGTTTTCAGACTCAGCATAGACGTTCGGAGCTTCAAGGCCGGCGTCAGATTTCCAGCCCGGGCTGCAAATGTGTTTGTAAAGGTAGTCTTACCCCACCAGATTGTAAAACTTGCCCTTCAATCCCCTTCCGGTGGCAATGCCGCTGCCAAGCTCACTGCTCCATTGAGAACCCATCCTCCTGTTTTGGTTGAGCGTGGAATGGAGGTTTCTATACCCAATGGGTTCGTACCTTTTCCTTGTTCTCTGTCATTTTTTTCATAGTGTCATTTTTTTCATAGTGCACTTAGGAAAGAGCATATTCTCTAAAACTGGGAAATACAAACTTGGATTTCAATATACTTTTCATTTTGACAATGTCCTTTTTTCCCAGCTATGTGGCTTTGGAGATTCCTGCATCAGTTTTTGGGTTAGCTGCAACGTTTGCTGAGAACCCCCAGCTTGTAGCTGAAGTGTTGCAGCGGGACAAGTAAGTTGCTATTGTAGATTGGTTGAATATTTGCATAAAATTAGTTGAACCTTAATGATGGACAATCGATCATACCCAATTTGCCATGCTTGATTTAGAGATTCCAGAATGTTCAGATGATACTAATATGATTCGTTTGGCACCATTCGAATTTGTTGATGATCAACCTGATCTTGACATGAGTATTGCTTTGTGCAGATATGCTGCAGACAGCATTCTAGGAATTGCTCGCATTCCTATGGCACCATTAATGCACGAGCCGTGGGTTGATGGCCACGCTCCTGTCTACTTATACGATTCTTTTGATCAAGAGACCAACAAGGTTCGGCCTTGTAACCTTCTTTGTTTGATTCAATCCTCTGTGTTGGAGATATGCTTTTTAAAGCCCTTAGATATGATGCTCTCAAGTTCAATGTCTAAATAAACTTTTATCTGCCAACCCTGTATCTAGGTGCATATTGGGATTTTGCGTGTACTTTTGGCTGCCGAAGAGTTAGGAGTTGTAAATGGATTACAAAAAAATACAAACAAAGGTCATGAAATCACAAATGTTCCATCTAGTGTACAAATTTCTGGTTTGGAGGAGTCTTTTGCCCTTCTCAAGAACTATTTCGGGCAACAACTTTGCTCAAAATCTAGTGGAGTACAGACAGATGGAAGTAATGCACTCCCAATAGATATCTCAGTGGCGAATCAAGAAAAACCTGAATTTTCTGAGACAAAGAAGAACTTTAAATGCTCTATCGCAGTTCAAGCAGAACCTTCAGATACTGGAAAACCTCAAAAGAATGAATTGACTAGAGTGAAAGTAGGCAAAGATGAAAGTGAAGGTCTTAGGCAGCGTCCAGAGTACGAACTGGCATGGGAATTTGAGATGTGGCGTCGTAGTGAAGAAGCAAAATGGAGAATGGAACTGAAAGAGAAAGAGGCTGCAAAACTCAGGGCCTGTGAGGAAGAATGGAAAAAGAGGGAGAATGCACGCACCTTCGAGATCGACAAACTCCGCACTGGCCTGTCTGACTTGGAATCCAAGTTTAGGTGGGATAGATATTTGATTGTTTCTATTTTAAGTTTCGCTGCATCACTAATTGTTGTAAATAAATCTGTTTTAGGTCCAAGCTTCTCCTTGTAGAGAAACGAGAAAGAGCTTTAATTCTTGCAGAGGAAGAAGCATCCTTGAGAAGGGACGCTTTAGAACGAGAATATGCTCAACGAACAACGGACGCGGAGGTAATTGTATTTGCCAAAGCAATGTTCAACTATGCAAATTCTTTCAGGGACTATGACCCAAACAATGATCAGAACACCATATCTGATTAGAGTCCCTTGCAGCTAAGTTTACCCATCGTTATCCGTAGTCTCCACTACATGAGAATTCCAAAAAAGACACCAGTTGAAGTCTCTGGATGTTGCTCATACTGATATTGATTGCCAAGCTTTCATTCAGATTACATCACTTGACGGCCAACTGATCCTTAGTACAAAAGATTTAGCATGTATGGATGCATAGTTCTCTCTTATCATGTTGCACCCATCTGTTGTAATCATTAACTGAACATGTTTTGGTTATTCTTCCAGGTAGCAGTAAAGAGAATTGAAAAAGAGTGTGAAATTAGGTTGCAACTAGAAAATGAGAAATATGCTGTTCTAAAGGAGCAATATGCAACATTAGAAGCCCGCCTTGGGAATGCAAATTCACAACTTGCAAGTGTAGAAAAAGAGTTTGCAGATTATAGGGCAACTCAAAGGTCTCGTTCAGAAGCAGAATTATGTGGTCAAGTTCTTCTTTTGAAACACCAATGTTATGATTTACAACGCAAAGCTGAGATGGCAGTACAATCTCGGGATGAGTATAAAGCACAAGTAAGTTCTGCTTAGAGGTTGGTTGATTATCATGCTGAAGCCATTCAAATAGAAGTGGGATAATTTGCAACAAAAGATAATGTCATATTGAAGCCCTAAACGTGTGCCATATGTTAAGTAGTTTTTTTTTTGGCTCGATCTCAGGTCTTGCGGATGGCGAAAGAACTTGCTGCATTCTATCGCCAAACCAAACAAGAAAGTGGCACTGCTTGTGCGCAAGATAAAAAACATGATGCTTTAGCATCATTAGTGGCAACTCAAACTCAGAAAGCAAATGAGGACAAGATTGAGTTAAAGCTTTTGAGAGAGCAGTTGGAACGCCTTCAAATGCATGAGCAAACTGCTATGGCTGCAGCAACTGCTGCAGCAGTAGCCACGGCAGCAGTTTCTCAACGGAATCCTGTGCCAGAAAAGAAGATTGATGTGATGTCAGGGTTTTTATCAAAGGATGATAACTCCACCAGGGATAAAAAGGTTAAGCCGACCCTTATAGAGCACTTGCCAGATGATGAATTAACCTCCAGTCTCTCTCTCCATGGGCATGATTTGGACCATCAACAAGAGCAAGTGGTAGAAAGAAATAAGCTACATGCCTCAAATGCATTTGATAGAGATGAAGGCAGTAGAAAACGGGCGGTAGAGAATGAGTTGAACCCTGTGTCTAATGATGATAAAACAATAGGTTGGGAACTCTCTCACTTCCAAAAGTCTGAAATATCAAGACTTTGTAAGCAGAAAGAAGAGCTATTACAAACTGGAGTATATACTGTAAATGACAGAATAATCAAAGGCTTGGACCAAGAAATCAAAAGACTGGAATCAGTTGATACCGATGTCTTTAGCTTGTAATATTCTTTGATGTATTCATTCTCATTCTTTTAGAATTACAAGGGATTGTGTTGGCAGTTTCCTATGTCAATTTCCCAAAATTTCAAGCAACTGCGACCTTGCCGAAACACTCCATAAACATACTGGCCATGACTTCCTCTATTTTTTAGCTTGTTGATATGACTGCAATGGTTTCTCCATCACATAAGTTAAAACAAAGTACTAAATAATAGGTTTGGCAACATGGTAGATTGAGCAAATTTGGTCAAGCCGAAGGAGAAAAGAACTAATGAATTAATGCTAGATGGTAAGCTAGAGAACGTAGAAAATGCCTCTCTGCTTATCTGGTTATTTATTTGCATTTTGCTATAGTTAACAAATTGGTACTCGAGAATATGATCATTAAATGTTAAGAGAACGGTTCAAGCTTTTGTGCAAATAAAACCGTCTGAAACCTTCTAAATATTCATGTATTTCACATCATCACTAAGTGGCTGTAGTTTAGTGGTAAGAATTCCACGTTGTGGCCGTGGAGACCTGGGCTCGAATCCCAGCAGCCACAAATTTTTCTTCTGCTTATTTTCAGCCACAATTTTTTGCCTTCTGCATATTTTCAATTTCGCCTTGACAAATCCAAAGCGTAAAACTCGTTTTCCGAACGACGTAGAGTCTCTGTGTTTTGTTCGGCCTCCAATTTGAAGTTTTAAAAATTCGTATCGTGGATCTTGAGAGTTCATCAAAGCACACGCTTTAAAGGTTCAAAATGCTATACTATCAGCTTTGCGTTTCTCAAGTTATGTTCCGATTTAAAAGTTGTAAGATTTGCATAAATTCGTTCAAAAGCATAGTGGTTGTAAAAATTGCCTAAATTCATTCAAAACATAGTGCGATCATCTTATGTGGGATTTTTTTATGGAGGATTGCTGGGCCGTGGATGGAGAGCATATTCCATAAATTGTACCCCATCAACGCCTCATGATTTTTTGCCAAATAAAACAAAAGCCAAAACATAAGGTCACTATCCACAATATTCCTACTCGCTACCCATCCTACTCGATTCTTTTAACAAAACAAAAAAAACAAGAGCCGTTGCTTGACCCATCAAATTTTTTATGGAAATCAACTGCCGTACACGTGGGAGTAGATATCCAGACGCAGAGAGAACCGCGCAATGAAACGCGGAGCAAGAGCAAATAATGGCAGAACTAAAGAAGAAAATGAAAACGGCAAGGAAGAGCACAGAGAAGCACAAAAAAGCTGAATAGAGAGCAATTCCTCACAAAAACAGAACCTAGATGATTAAACCAATTCTCTCAAAACACGTCCAAACTTCTTGCTTCCACAATCGATGCTTGGCCAATAATTGCAGACTGACAGCAAAAAATTTCACCCTTCAGGGATATCATGCGGCACAAATCTTCAACCAGACACAGCAAACCAAACCGCAAACCGCGAACTGGCAAACGTGATTTAAACCTCTGATTCAAACGAGATCCAAACTGCCACTGTAAGGTACTGCAGAATCTATCACAGACGTAGAAGCAAATAGGGCTTTCACAGACGTAGAAGACATAT
The DNA here is from genome assembly GCA_021234155.1 of Isoetes taiwanensis. Classification (NCBI taxonomy): domain Eukaryota; kingdom Viridiplantae; phylum Streptophyta; class Lycopodiopsida; order Isoetales; family Isoetaceae; genus Isoetes; species Isoetes taiwanensis. Next base: position 12,763,806 of record JAJEKV010000028.1, read on the forward strand.
GCAAGCATAGAAGCAAATAGGGCTTTTACAGACGTTCTAAAATTGTTACCTCTACATCCCACTGTCCAAACAAAAACCACCCAATCTGACGGCTATCACCAATTAAAAAAAAAAAAAACAAGGTCTTTGCAAGACGCGGAGGGTTGCCCTCCATGGCCGGAGGGTGAAGTGGCTTGGGAACAGTTTGACAACCACAGTACCACCCTATCATTCCCTGCCCTCTTATTACTCCAAGAGTACACATTAGAAGAAGAAGGGGCGTTTGTTGTCTCCATTGTGCGCATTATTGTCTCCATTGTGCGCATTAATCTGTCAAAATATTATGTGATGGGTTGCCCTCCATGGCCGGAGGGTGAAGTGGCTTGGGAATAGTTTGACAACCACAGTACCACCCTATCATTCCCTGCCCTCTTGTTACTCCAAGAGTACACATTAGAAGAAGAAGGGGCGTTTGTTGTCTCCATTGTGCGCATTAATCTGTCAAAATATTATGTGATGAGACATGCCTGTGTCAATTTTCTCTTGGTCTGGCCCACATTCTATGTTGTCAAGTACGTAACTACATAACCAGTAAATAACTACATAGCCAATATAAAAGAAATATCGTTTTTAAAATTTTGTCCAACATATATCCATCATATGCCCAACATTTATATATTCTTAACACTTTCCCATCATTTTTTTGCATATGTTGGCTAATATTTGTAGAACATTTTCTTTGACATATATATTTTTACAACAAGTAATTGCCCAATATTTAATGCATAAAACTTATTAATATTTCGAGAACTATTTTTCAACATTGCGAACCAGGATTGCATAACATATATGCAAGTAACATTTGTCAATGTTTGCTAAGTATTTACCATGATCTACCCATGCATAGCTATCATTGAAAGTAAACCCAATCTAAGAAATAGCATTCTGCCGTTTTCTACCCCTCCTCAATGCTAAAATTGCATTTCACAATCCTCCAAACGCATTGGACTTGCAAGCTTTTACCCATGTTTACGTATGTAGGTTTCACCAAAGGAACCAAAGGAACAACTAGAAGATGTGCCATGATATTGTAAATATGATTGTTATTGATAGGCCATGAAACTATTAAAGATGTTAGCTAATCTATTATTATTGCCATTCAGTCGATGGTAAGGAAGTTGAGAACCATCAACAAATTGCATCAATTGTTTTAATAATGCAATCCTCCACTAGGGGGTGGTGCCTGGTAGCGGTTGTATGTTATATATCCGGTACATTTCTTTTGTTCGACTTCGGCTAAAAAAAAATATTGGGTGTAAAAGATACCGGTGTGAAAAAAGAAGAGCCAATTGTTCACGACAAACTCAAGCAGGTCGTTATATAATGTGCTCCCCACGTACCTTAGGGCAACATATCTTTATCACATATTAACCTTCTAGTGGGTTGTCTTAGTGTGCCATCGCAGAACCTAATTTGGCTATAACCTACCATTGTCAACTTGCCTCTACCCACTCAAGCTCTGCCAGAGCAGAATGAAAAAAAAAGGGAAGAAAGTCATCATTGCCCTAAATGTGGAACGAGGTAGAAGCATGTTGCTTTAGCATCTAGCAAACACAATTATATATTTTAGAAAGGCAAACTTTTATTCGTTGTTTCTAATTGACCTACTTAAAACGTTTCTTAAACGTTTATCAACTTCAATATACTCGAGAGAGTTCCAAGTAATTACAGTGACAAGGCGTTTCACGCTCACGAGAAAAGAAAAGTGATACAAATCGTTAAAATTGATAGGTATACATTCATCACACGAGATCATCTCTTCCAATGACTTGACCATTTTCTTTGAGAGAATGAAACCAAGAGATGTTCGGCATCAAAAAATATGTTACAAAAAGTCTTCTAAATCTTGTGCCATGACAATAGTCCCGCGCGTCTTATTCATGTTGAACATAATTAAGTTCCTAGAGCTTTCTCCTCCTATATGCGGTCATGGTTTTGCTTCTGACTCAACAAGTCATGTCCGGAAAAAATTGAGGACATGGCGCATTTATAATTCTTGACTTTGTGGCCTCTGTCAAAAGTCAATTAAAAAAATAAGGAGACCTCAAAACTTCATCTCGAATAAGATCATCTCGTATTGGCACGGGTGGAATCCTTAAGTGGGGAAGCCGCTTTTGAAAATTCTCAAAGCAAGCTGCGGCACAAATGCAAAATATAAAGATCCTGAGAGCATCACATTTGAAGAACATGAAAATAGACGCCAATTCTTACATTTTCAAGTATTGGTTGGCTATAAAGCTCCACAAACTTTTCCCTCAATATAACATTAAGTTTTTCAACATCACCGGCATGTGTCCAAAATGAATCATGCACTCCTCGTGACCAATAGCGACATAAGACAAATAATTACCTTCATGATTGCTTAGTTATGTTGTCATCTAAACCCACCGCAAATGCAAGTCCCGCATTTTTGCAAGCAACCATTTGTCATCATCATATGAGATCCATCTAAAGAGTGGACGAAATTTGGTGGAAATGCGATTTGTTGCCTCCGAACCATGACCTAGGATATCCACAACGTTTTTTAAAAGGGTTAATAAAAGCTCCGAGAATCACGAAGGTGATTAAGAAGCTTCGCGGCATTTCACTATCCCTCCTTAGTGCAAGAACTTGAAGAGATGTTCTCACCTGAAATGGTAGTTCTTTCTAAGAAACCATTCTTCTTGAGAAAGTGCAAAAAAAAAAAAAATTAACCTACCATTTGACAAAGGCAAAACTCAAAGCTGTGTCTCTTACCCCGCACATGCAATTGAAGAAGAATAATACAATAGATAGTTGAACAATAACAACTTAAAAACTTAAAAGGTAAACAGAAGCATATCATATAAATGAAGATGTGATAAAATTGAAGAGGGTCGGAAGCAAGATACCAATTTCCATCTCTCTTCTATGTACTCATCCATGGAGCACCCATATGCAAAAACATTTCTTCACGAGAACTTGAAGGTTGTTTTTTTGCACCAATGCTTAGATACCTAGATCTTAAAGAAAATGGCCCGTAAACAACATAATAAAAACATAAAAAGAAATGGCATTGTGTCATGCGTAAGTCTTTTTACCTCAAATAAAAAGTGCAAGAACGACTGCAAAGGAAAATGCCCGGCAAAAATCTTGAATCTGAGCGGCAAACATATTGAGATTTGGATTATTGCTTGCTCACAAAGAAAGAAAAAACATGACACAGCTTATCTCATTTGAAAGATCTTTAAGAATCCATACAGTAGTAAGCCCAAAGTCTTGAAATTTTGCAAGCACAAATGCTCAGAAAATCCAACCTTCTCATAGCAAAGCTTAGTGTGGGAAATCCGTCAAGTAGGAAGCCCGGACCCTAATGTCGATCTGCATGCATGTCCCTTGCCTTTTAAGAAATAATGGTCTTCTTGCTTGTTGTTTTGGGCCATGAAATCATAATCTTATTGGGCATTTGCTGAAATAATTTGTGCGGTTCTGGATATGATTTGCAGACATCGAAACGCTCCCAAGGCTTGGGAGGTCTGGAACAACCAAAGGCGGTGCGGTTAGCGATTTCACTCCGGCCGCCAAAGCAATAATGGCCCCTTTCTCTGCGGTTTGTTAAGTCATGTGGACTTAACCAGATTTCACTTCTTTGTTCATAACACTTTAGTATCTCGTATCTTACACCGCCACGAGGCCTCTATGGCCTTTCTTTGAATTGCTAAACTTTTAGATAAAGGAGGAGAGGAGTATATGTGCTACACATGCATTATATGGTATATATTAGCAAGTAAGAAATAACTAGCATAGCTTAGGATATAGAACAAACCTGGCCTTGAATTTCTCCAAAATACACTGCACCATAACCTCCCAAACCAATTTCATGTGAAATATTAAAATTGTCAGTGGCCGCGGCAAGTTCTTCATAGGAAAACTCGAGAGTTTTGTCACCAACAAAAGCACTAGTTGATTTATATAAAGTATCTAGGGATAGTGTAAATAAGAGTAGATGTATTCAGATAACTGTGTCTATACTCCAACAAAATTATATAGGAGGAAGCATGAACCTTGATCATTTGCTATGCTCCCAGTTAATAAAACTTCTGTGTTACAAGAAGTATGATGCCGACATTCCCCCCAGGACAGAAAAGCCCCAATAGCTATTATAACAGATGCAAAACATGCTCCAACCACTCCGACTATAAAGCCAATCTTATTTTTATGTTTGCTTGTAGCTGTAAACATCGATATCATTACCAAACTGACAAGAAACAACACTCAAAAGGAACATGACAAAAAAATAAGACATCAAAATATTGTTCCTAGCGACCATCAACGTACCCAAGTTGCCACTGCACAGAATATGGTGTTCATTAGTTATTTTAATAGCTTGTAGATGACATTAACTGAATGTTTACCTAAAAGCTCGATAGCTCCCATTTTTTACGGCGTTAAGAAGATAGCTCGATGAAACAAAAATTTGCACCATTGAACCCAATCATTATAGGAGTGTATCGTACCTTGTCTTTGGAAAATATATAAGGTCCTTACCCACGGTTAAATTCCTCCAATCAACATCACCATTGTAGTACTCAAGCGGTGTTTTTGTTACGTTATATGTTGATGAAATATTATCCCTCGTATCATTCGTCGAATGGCATATGTGGCAAACGGTCAGTGGCGGAATTAATCTTTGGGTTTCCCACATGAACAATTGCGGGAACTTGGACACTCCGCCATCTTTAACGTTGTTTTCATCAACCTTAGAAGCTATAGCAATCCAACCAGATTGTGAATAATCTTTCAAAACAATGTCGACAATATAAGCTAAGCGATCTCCTCAGTGAAGGGTGTAAGCAAAGTGATGTCCTAACATGCCATTATCAAGGCAATTGCACGGGAAGGGAATCCTAAGATTGGCACCAGTCAAAATCAAGTTGACATTTGAAAGATTGTTGTATTTGAGTATCTTAGATTGGTTGGTATTAAAACGCCATTTGCGAGATATTGTTAAGCTGTATCACCTTCTATGATGTTATAGATCAAAAGAGCTTGAGAACATCCATCTCTTGGAATACAAGAACAACCAACGTGAAAAGCAATTGCGAGAACATAAAGCCCAAACAAAAATAGCGGATGTGGGCTTCATTTATAAGAATAGCATAAGAAAACTTGCAAGATAGTGAAGGAAAACCAGCAGAACACGATCTTGCTCGAATTCGTTGTGGGTTTCATAAACAAGTGGTGTTAGGCGAACAAAATTACTGCTAAGATAAATATTCTTTGGAATTTGCATCGAGTATGGAAGACTTAAGCTTAGAAAGGCCTAAGATGAAGAAGACCGAGGGGCGATTCGGCCAGTTCATGTTCATGACATTGACATGGTAAACTGGAAGAATATAATAAGTGAGCCTCGCTACATGAAACCTATATGCGGTCGTTCTAGAATCGGTTGAATATCGCAACTTGGCGGCTCACGGAATTTCTTGGCCCGAAATGTGGAAGACTATAATAAGATTGAAGACCGAGGAGTTCATGTTCATGAAGAATATAATAAAGAGAGCCTCGTTACATGACAATGACTATTTATGATGCATTCTAGAATCCGGTTGAGTATCTTACCCGCAGCGACCAGTGACTCCTCGTCGGAATGACAACACAGAATCGTTGGAAACCAAATAGATAGGAACGCCGAACATTCAACTTTTTAATTTTAGAAACAGATTTTGGAGTCGCTCTTGCTTAAGGAACATCGTACGACACTTAATCCGAGGTGCAGAAGCCATAGCCAAGTCCGGCGGATGACCGAGCATTTACAGGCAGCAGCCAGTTTTTAGCAGTCATCAGCATATGCTAGGTATATGCCAGCATATACTTGAATATGCCCACATAAACGAGGGTTTGCCCCCTAGGGGCAACCCAAAAAAAAACCAGAGAACTCATTGGGAAACCTACTCAGCATTATATAAAATTCACATATATTCCATACTCATGTTTCCAAACGAAATATCTACATGACATTGGTAAGTGTCGGGAGCCCAATAACCTCTCAGTTCTTCTATTTATGGATTTACAGTTTCTGGGTTTCTCGATATCACAGCCCTCTAGGTTTCTCCCTCTTGGAATTTGTCTCTTCCTATGGTAAGAAACAGCACAAAGGCCCAAACCCCATTACGGTTATGATAAACAATCTACAACTGCGATCTACAATTGCATGCCTCAGAACATAGCATCCCAGTTGCCACAAGAAACAACAGCAAGAAATCCTCTGCGTATCAGAAACTCTCTGCCAAGGCCGGATTTACAAAGAAGAGGCCCAACGCCTCTGTTTCCATTCACAGCTCCTACCCAAAGGGCCTTCCGGTCAAGGTCAGCAGTTCAGATCAGAGTTTCCGGATGACACAGAGACAGAACACAAAATAAAAAAAAACAACACAAAGTCTACGGAGGCCATCAATCCGGTTTTTGCACAGGAGAAAACACATGCACAAATCTGTGGCCTCATCCGACTCTCAAACAAGAGGAAGAATACAGCCCACAGCTTTTGGGTATCAGCAAATCTAAGTTCTGCAACAATACCTCTGTTGAATAACAAAAGCAGGATCGGTGCCCAATTGACAATCTAGTTGCCGCGATCAGAAACAACAGACCCAATACCTCTCTTTCCACCCAGAACCTCTGACTATCAGCAAATCTCTGCCATGGCCGGAATTACCAACAACAAACTAAGAAATATAACAGAAGCACGATCCGAGCCCGATTCACAGTCCATCTTTCCTCTTTCTATTCACAATTTGACAGCATCACATGCTAAAAAGGGCACGCAGGCCCCATTCCGGCCCTGCCTTGCACGCCCCAGAAATCATACTGGCATCACAAGAACCTCTGTTTCCATGGACAATTTGTAGCGCATTATGGTGACGACCAGCAGCTCACATAAGACCACACAGTCTACAATTTGTGTATCATTCCGGTCACATACACAGGCCTACAATTCCTACTCACACAACAAAATCACAGACAATACTCACCAGCATCATCCATGACGCTCCTGCTAGTGGCTTCGAGCTCACACCCAGTACCTGATTAGATAGGCATGCCCCCATGACCCAATCTCGATCCAATCTCTAGACCTTTCTCCTTCTATTTCCAAACCATGCACTCACAAATCCAACTCTAGCTCCCTCAGAAACACAGAAGCCATCCCCCACCAGCAAGCACCTCAAACCGGTCCAAAAAAATACCTTGGAGATACCATTTCAGATACATACACCCCCGAAATCAAGGCAAAACCATGCATGAAATACGATCCCCCAATACAAAACGAAATAATTGGAAGCTTATAGTGTTATTGCTTTTAAGATTTTTCATTAGGAGCATTTAATGCCTTAGGAGATTTTTCATTAGGAGTCGCTCAAGAGCTTTTAAGATTTTTCATCTTCTTAGAGTTGTCTAAATTTTTTAATTTCTTGTTGCCACAACATAGACCCGGCAAGTCGAAAATTATTTGGTCTAAGTTGGGCAGGGCATTTAAAAATATCAACAACTCAAAACTGTCATGCAAATTGGGCATGGTGCTAAGCAAGAATACACAGAGCATGCATTGCCTCTGCCTTTCTGAATGCCAACCTTTTGGATGATGCTTAGCCCTTTTAGGGCAACAAATGTATATGGTGCATGGTAATAGGGCACAACTAAGAAACAAACTCATTTTTGTGCTAAGGTGGAGGAAGATACTCATAGAATTGAATAACAAGAAATCTAATTGAACTTAGTCGAGGACCGAAGGGCTGAGAGTGATAAGTTCAAGAGTTTTGCACACCCCAAAATGTTCCCAAATGTTATTCCATTCAATATTTATAACGTAATATGTATGTACAAAGAGATAACCAGTTGGATGAGATGTTATATCATCGATGAGTGTTGTGTCTAATTGGATGAGCTGTTTAATTATCGGTTGTGTTGCGTAGAAGTTGTGTCCTGTCTTCAGCATTTTTGTTGTATCAGCAGCATGTTCCTGGCTCTTTTTCAGCTAAGCCGGATGCCTTACGTGCTCCGTTTTATTTGCTATTGAATATTTTCCACCAGAGCTACATGATTCTAATTTCATTTCCGCCATTGCTAATGAGGTTAATCTCCATTTACAACACTCTATAAGCACTGGCATTACTAAGATTTATGTAGCAAGGCCCATTCACCATGATTTGCCTTCAATAATTGTTGTCTAAAGTGGGTCCATGAACTTTTCATTTAAGCCGTCCTTGTTGAATGGCTCAAAGCTCGCTCTCTCATGTTTCTTGATGCCTCTCTCTTTGCTTAATACCATAAGGCTCATCCGCAAGCTCTTCCATCTGCTTCCATTGCAACTCATGTTTCTAGGTCAGTTCCCACTTCAATCGATGTTTCTTGCCCCCTATGACTGCCTCCCCTGTTGTTTCAGCTGCACACCTTAGTTATTGGATCAGCAAAGGCAAAGATTGAATGAGATTTAGAGATCGCAGGAGCAAGTTGAAGAGGCTCGAAGGCAGTACATGGACATCGATAGTCGTGGCATCCACCCTCCACCTAAACATCCACCTGCTCTTTATCAACCTCAAAAATAATCTAAGGGGTCTAATTCCTCTGCATTTCAGCTCCCCTCACTTCCTGCTTTGCATGGCTCTGCCCCTCATGTTGTATCTCATCATTGTCGCTCTGATACACTTCAGTAGACTGATTTGATTGACGAGGTTACTACCTTGTCGCAGACCCAGAAGACAACCTCAAATTCTCCTGGGACACCAACGGTTTCATCTAAATTGACTCCATTATAAGATCAATGCAGTTAGTCTCATGGAATATCCAGGAGTAACCCTTTCCCCCCTAAAGCGAAGCCGCTTTTATTTCTACTTATCTAGATTGGATGCTCAGTTTGTATGTCTCCAAAACCACATAAGGGAGATGTCTCAAAGCTTGCAGACATGATTGGTCGGCATTTTAATCTTCTTATTGCAGCAGCTGATTCTGCTAGTGCATGGGTGGTGATAGCATGACTCCTTGTCATCTTCACTCACTCAAGCTGACTGTTTTGGTCGTTGAGCTCTAATTGTGTGGCAGGAACATGGGGTTAAGCATGGTCTGATTAATGTTTATGCTCAACAACAAGCCCTATCAGAGATCTTCATTGTGGGCCTCCTTGCAATTTAAGGTGCTCTGTTTGGGCCATGCCATTTTCCGAGTTCTTGTTGGGGATCTCAATTATACGGTAGAAGTGGAGTCCGCATAATTGGAAGCTACCTATGTGGTCCATGATGTCTGGTTTTGAATGTCAGCTGTGGCTTCATCTACTCCATGACTATAGTCTCTCAGAGATTGATGGTGAAGGTGCTTTTGCCTGGTGCAATGGTCAGTTTGGTGGGGGTCATGCAAGCTCTCTGTTGGATAGAGCTTACGCGTATGCAGCTGCAACTGTGGCATTTCCAGTCTCTTTTTGTCTTGACTCAAAGACAACTCAATTTCAGACCACCATCCACACTCTGCAGCAACAACGTCCTGGATGAACATGTCTTTGCTTGGATGTGAAGTTCATGAAAGATACTGATTTTCAAGAAGCTTGCAAGAAGATTTAAATAGCTGCCTTCAGCTGATGTCAAGGGATGCTAGGTGTAGTGGATTCGCTTATCGCGGTTAAAGGTTTGACAAACAGTGAAGTCGAGAGTCTACAGCAGCAGGTCATGCTTTATTAGACTGCTCCACTCTTGGCAGAGACTCCTTCTAGGGTTAATGATCTAGATATTATGGCGCAGATCCAAGCTTAAGAAGAGGAGCAAATCCAAGTTGTCTCTAGTGGCTTTGAGATGGAGACTATTGTACAAGCTTTTTCTTTCATTCAGCTAAGAGGCGTCGCATGACGTCAACCATATTGTCATTGCTTTGGTCAAGGAGCTAGCGAAACTCAGGCAACATCTATTGAACCAGTTCTAGACTTCTTTTTCATAAGAAACATCTTTCCTTCTAATAAAAATGTGAGATACAATTTTATCTAGAATTTTCCCCATCATTTCTTAGGAGCAACACGTACCAATAGAGGCGGCTATAATGGCTGATGATTTAGGCCTTGGAGTCTTTGAACTAAAAAAAGGCAAGCGCCCAGGGTTGGATGGTTTGCCAATCGAGTTCCTTTAGAATATTGAAAGTGGATAGAGTCTATTGCTTTGGATAGGACTTTGAACATAGATGCCATCTCACTCATCCCCAAGATCAAGCATCCTCAGGCTATTTCAAACTGATGATTATTCGCCTTATTGTCATCTGTGTATAGGATCTTTGCCAAGGCTTTTGCAGAGTGGGCGAAGGACATCTTGGCTGGGTCCATGTCTACAACTCAATCAAGATTTTCTTTAAAAAAGATGCATTCTGAATAATGTAGCTGTTGCTTATGAGAGAATCTATTGGGCATATCGAAGAAAACTTCCTATTGTGTATAAGTGGCTCGGGTTGGACGGTTTGCCAATTGAGTTCTTTCAAGAATATTGGGAGTGGATGGAATCAAATGTGTATGATGTTTTTGTAACTTTTAAATACATGTGCCATCTTGCTCATCGCCAAGGTCAAGGATCCCTAGACTATTTCAGGCTGGTGACCAATCACCTCATTGTCATTTGTTTTGAATTGAATTGAATTTTAATGTCAATAATGACCGAGGCCTTATCGCTGGTGTAGAAGTTGTGAGCTCAGCTACTAACACTAGGCTTTGAATTTACATATATCACACTGACTCCAATATTGGGTCCATTGTTGAAAAGAAGTTTTTTTTTGTCCACATTTACTTTATCATTAGAGTTTTTTTGAGGTCAAATAAGGGCCCTTACTCGATGCCACGTCAAAAAGCTCGCGGCCAGTGGGGAGCTGAGCTTGTACAGAACTTTTTTACCGAACCTTGGTTTCGCCTTTCCAGGTGTCAACTGCACGTAGCTTCGGTAGAATCCGTGCCTGTAGCTTCGGGTGTCAGATTACACACATGGCAATTATGACCGTTAGCTCCCGCCCTCAATTCCCGCTCAGGTGTTTTCCTCAGCAGAGTTTGCGCGAAGATCGTTTGCCCGCGCCAAGGGAGCTTCGGTTTACTTGGGAACTGCTTCGACCTTCTTTCCTAGTATTTCGATTCCGCTCCACATTCTGATTTGAATTATGTGATTAGATGGCTATAAGCTCTATCAAGTTGGAAATGAGTTTGAAAGCTTCGTGGTGTCGACCGGGAGCTTTGTTACACTCCAACCTGCAATGCGAGGTGAATGGCGAGTCAAAAGATGCAGGAGAAATGATGTTTCTGCACATTGGAAGGCTTTGGTGGTCGGATTTCGACCAGGCAAAGAGATATTTGTACAAGTAAGGCATGTATACACTCCAACAGATATGGCAAAAGAAAAAATAAGCAAGCGACGAACTTTCCCACGGTTAGAAGCAAATTGTGAGTATGCACTTCTATGCAATCCATATTCAAATTAGTTCAGTTACTTATCCAGTTTATTCCTATTCTCTCAGGTTTGTGTATATCTGATGTGGAGAACACTGTCTCTTCACACTCGATAAGTAGTGTATTCCATTGCTTTCACCAAGATATGGGCTGCTTGTTGTTCGAAGGTAGCACACCAGTACAACTCAGAGAAAGGGGTATATGGTTCTGGAGCTCCACGAAGATCCAAGCTAACTGAGCTTCCATTGCCTAGCCTGTCCGATTTATACTGCAGGCCTCTGGATGCCACTTCTATCTTATTAGCACGGAGTAAGTTGTCACAGGAAATGTTCACGGCATTGAAGGAGAAGGGAGGAGTCTGCGGGCATGTGAAGATAAATTTAGGAATTGATCTGTTCATTGCCATATTCAAGAGCGCCGACAGTGTAAAGAAGACCTTGAAGATGTTTACAGCTCAGTTCAGCGATCGGTGGATAGTTTTTAGATAGTGTATTTCTTGAAGGTTGGAGTGCTCGACTTCACGATGGAGTGAATGTCTTGAATGCAGGATAAGTCGAGACACGGTTCGGTTCAGATATTGCATTCGGAAGCAAACTCTGTATGTCACTTTTAAGTATAGGAGATGGCGAAATGTCCGTGAAGGAAGAAAGTACGTCTGGATTCCTGTCGAACAAGATGACAATGATGGCACTCATTCCGTTGTCATAGACTTGAACATTCATAAGGATAATCAGCTGTTCAAAAGTTTGAGAGCGGAGAGCGAGTGGTCTCTATTCGATGTTCGGCGGCAATTAGAGTTTGAGACAGACTTAAATTTCTTCCATTTCATGATAGATGGCCAGAAGGTGGGAAAGCGCAGAGAAGAATGCTATAAATTGGGGTCATGCATGCCACCCAAAATCATATCTGTATATGAATCTATCTAATGTAAATATAAGTGATTGTTAATTGGAGATCTATTGTATATTAATTGCAAACATTTGCTTTCATTGGAATATAAGACTTAAAGTAGCCATGTTGCGAAATTATGTACAACTCTGATTGTGGATGTGTTTTCACACCGTACTTACGGTGCGAAATTGTGGCTCTCATAAAATATGGAAGGGCCATTTTCGCACCGTAGCCACGGTGCAAAAATGTGTATAGCATAAAAAATGAAAGGGGTATTTTCGCACCGTAGCCACGGTGCAAAATTGTACATACAATAAGATATTGAAGGGTTGTTTTCGCACCGTAGCCACGGTGCGAAAATGTGCATAGTATAAAAAATGGAAGGGGTATTTTCGCACCGTAGCCACGGTGCGAAAATTGTAAATAGAATGAATTATCGAAGTCTTGTTTTCGCACCGTAGCCACGGTGCGAATTTGTGCATAGCATAAATTAAGGAAGTGTTATTTTCGCATCGTTGCCACGCTGTTAGTCTCTCTTGCAAATCAGGCCGCTACAAAGGCGCTCACATTTTAAGTGTCATAAATCGAGGCGCTGCTCCACGAGAATGGCAAATAGCCTGTCAGATAAGGCATGGGAGCTATTTAGCGCATGGTATGACAAAATAGTGGAGAAAGAACGGGATTTTCGTCAGAAGCATCCTGAAGAGTTCGAGGAGGAGCTAGAGGAGCCAGTGGATGCAACCACTGTATATAATAATTTTTGTCTGAGCGTAGACATTATGGCAGAGTGTAACAGGTTTACTGATGCATATGGCGGCATCCTTCATAGCTTCATGGCTGGAGCTGGTCCTGACGTGAAACCATGTCCTGTGACTGGTTTGCCTTCACTAAGCATGCAAGCTTTTCTTAAGATGTTTCCGAAACCTGATCAAGACCAAATTAGAAGGTTCTTGAAGAAACTACCTGCAGAGCTGTGCAGGCAAGAGGGCAAGAAAAGTTTTTTCGGCCTAGATATCATGTTCAGCACATACATGATTTACACTAAGCCAAGCAAAGATGCCAGTTCTTCTTCAAGTGCACAGGTCGCTCAAATAGAACGCCCTGCCTCACCAGTAGAGGAGACGATAGATCCTGAGGAAGAGAAGCTCGTACTGGAAAATGAGGAGAACGAGGTTGTGGAAGAGGAGGTCTCCGAGAAAAAATTGTCTACTTGGGGGCTATTAGAAGCATATCCCATCCATGTAGGTGGGAAACCATACTTGTTGCTCCCGGACATATCTGAAGTGACAGGGTTGAGAGAAGACGAGATATTGGGCCAGATATATGCGCATGTTGTAGGCCTGGGAGGACTTATAGACTTTGAGACTAATGTCCCCAGACAAATGATGGAGGCTGTGACTTATGATGGATCGTCAATACCTCTAGAGGATGCATTTGAAATTGTCATGCAGCAAAGTTGGGCGGTGGTATGAAGCAAAGTTGAAAGATGTCAAATTTGAAGTCGCTAGCTCTTCAAACACGATCCTGTGTTCATAGAGCGTGAGTCGTCGAAGTCCTCTTTCAAAATAACAAACCCACCTGTTGTCGAAGGGACAAGAGAGAGGTATTTATCCGGGTTTCATTTTTTATTTCTTCTTGAATCGATGTTTCTTTTATGCGGGGAGTTATTTATTGATGACTTACGTGCAAGGCATCGAGAGTCACCCTAGGTCGGGGCCTTGATTGCACATTATATGGGCTACCTTCACAAGGGGAAATTATTGTGTTTCACAATAAATATAGTCCATCCGAGTAGGGGAGGTCCTCAAGCTTAAAGCTCGTCATTAGCGGCAACCACGCCCCTAGCCGCAAAACTACGATCGAAAGTGGTAGCGAGAGATAGGGCTATCGCAATGTATGTCTTCGGGGGCTTCAAAATGTACTCTGTCCTTGCAAATAAAGCAGCTCTAGGCTTGAGTGGAACGGACAAGGAAACACTGCGCTTGTCCTGTGCACAGAAGGACCCTGACATATTGTATCTGTTCGATGCAATTGGGGCTGGAGTAAAGGAAGAGGACTTAGAAGAATTTGATTCGGGTACTCCAGGCCCTAATGCCAAGAAAAGGAAATGTACTTAAAAAACTTTTGTATTAATAAAAATGTTAGATAAATTGTCTTTTCTATAATATATCAATTGTTTTCATATGACGAAATTGCTTTTGTATGAATGTTCATCTATGATATTCATTAATTGTTAGAATTCAATGTCAGCAATAAATCCTTGTTAGATGTATATGTTAGGTATTCTTTAATGGTGGCTACGGTGCGAAAACAGGATGTCGGCAGTTTTTGGACTGCCCTATTTCGCACCGTGGCTACGGTGCGAAAACGGGATGTCGGGGCAGTTTTTGGACTGCCCGATTTCGCACCGTGGCTACGGTGCGAAAACGGGCTGTCGGCAGTTTTTGGACTGCCCTATTTCGCACCGTGGCTACGGTGCAAAAACGGGATGTCGGTAGTTTTTAGTCTAGGGGTTTATGGGATCGGTAGAGACAATATTGCTTATTTGAATTTCTTTCCCTTGCTAAAATCCGCTCATGTCCATGGAAGGCACTAGCTCTGAAATCCCACAAAATGAGGCGCTTGACCAGCGCCAGAATGTTGAGGAGGTCGTTACTAGCAGCGCCGAGACTGCTATTACACAAGGCACCCAAAATTAAAACACTACATGGTTTTTTCTATGGTTATGACTAGAAAACTATTGTACAAAACCAATGCGTGTTTGTGGGTTAATTTCATTAAAAACCATATGCGGCTAAACTAATAGGTTCTCTTGTAAGGGTTTGCTTGATATTTGAATGGAGTCTGTCGTGCTTCAAAAAAAGTAAAATTACAAAAGACTATATTTATATTGCTTTGATAGTGGTTAATTATGACAATTGTTTTTTGGTTGCCTAATGAGTAACGACTTTGTATAGCCACATCCTTTTAGGTGATATTTATGAATAATAGTGAAACTATACGACAAACAACAATCATTTTAAAATATATATCGTGATAATATGAAAACTAGCATAACTAACCACCGTGGCATTTAAATTTCTATAGAAACCACGTCTTAAACTACTTCAACTTTGCGAGAATAGAAAATCAACATAAAGAACCATTGCCATATTTGAAGTGGTGTTGAAAAACTGTGCTACAAACCACTATCGATTTAATAAACCATGCCACATTAGAAAACCAACATGAATGACCACCACTGATGCTAGAAACCATGTAACAAACCACTATCATTTTCAGTAAACCACGCTATACCAAAAAATCAACATAAATAACCACCTACTAGTCATAAAAACCATTATATTATGTGGCTTTTATTAAGAAAGATTTTTTTAGTATAAAAAACCACATCTATAGTGGTTTTTTGGTGGTTTATTATGATGGTTAAATTTTTGGTTGCCTTGTGAATTACCATCACAGAGACCGAGACAGTGTTTCCTATCACAAGCCAGCAGATGGACGTAGATGAGAATGTCCTTCCAGAAGGGTTCAGGCAAAGCCTTGGAAATGTCGTCCACACTATCGTCCACACTATTAATAATAGTGTGGACGAATATTTCCAAAACCCGAACGTGATTCCTACTCGGGTCTCCTTGCTGAGCGTCGGTAATGTTGTTGGGGAAGGAGTTTTCCGTGAGGCCACTATCTGCCACAATATTCCAGTTCCAGACGACTGTATTGTGGTATCAGTGGACACTGACTCTGGATCAAAGCGATCCGTCCTTCCCCCCTGGGAGCGGACGAGAGGAAGCCGCGTCGGGTCATACGTTGTTTGGCCCAGTTGATGACATCCATGTCCCAAACGCGGAGGCACGGCCATTCCAGTTCTTGTGTAATGAGATCGATTACATCTTTGAAACCACGGGGGCCTTTTACACACGGCCATGTCTTTGTGGGCAGTTGACCAGGGGCCATAGTGCCCGGTGGGTGCTGAATCGACCGTAACCCCTGCGTCTATGGCGTTGGGACCACCACCGCATTCGAAATATTTGGCAGTGGTGAGGGGGAGGAACAAGTGCAAGGGCAGCACCAGATTATGGAAGTGCAAAGATGATTGAAGCATCATTTGGTCCAAAGATGATCGGCAGGATCAGCCCGGACCAGCGAGGACCAAAGATGCTCGCCAGATCAGATTGATCACGGGCAGGCCAGTTCCAGTGGAACAGGTACTAGGAAACCCATTCCCCGGCGTAAGCGGAAATCCACGCCGAAGAAATCTGAGCCGGCAAAGGCAAGCTTGTTCCTAGTTGGAGACAAGCTGAGAGAGATGCAGCCAAGGAGACAGATAAGCTTGGGAATAAGCGGAAGCCCAAGGAAGGGGAGCCTAGTATTAGATATGGTGGCCCTGAGAAGATAAAGGGTGCTCCTCCTGGCACTCAGGCTTTGAGGGAGATTAGGTACTGGCAGGCACGCACCCAGCCTCTGATTCCCAAGCTTGCCTTCGCTAGAATGGTCAGGTACGAGATGCAGGCCATTATTGACAAGAGGAAGAAATCAAGGAGGAAGAGGAGGGACAGAGCACCAGACTTCATCCCGATGGTGGAGGAGGAGGTGAATAGAATCCAAGCAGAGGCCTTGGACATACTGCAAGAGGCAGCAGAGGCTCATCTAATTAGCCTCTTTGAGGACAGTGTCCGCTGTTGTGTGCACAGAGGACGTGTTACTGTGTAGGGCAGGGACTATGCCTTAGCTAGATACTTCCGTGGATGCCTCCCTTAGCATCCTTTTGTAACCCTTTTTTGGTTGTTAATATATAAGTGTTTTAATATTTATGGTTATGAGTGTTTTATATTTATCTGTAATTATTTGTTATTCTATTTATTGCGGCTGTGTATTTATCTACTAGTGTTGGTCGTGGCCACGGTGCGAAAATGACTATTCCACATTCTGTGGGAAGGTCTATTTCGCACCGTCGCCACGGTGCGAAAATAGTAGTTCCAAAGTTTTTGGAGGGCGCAATTTCGCACCGTAACTACGGTGCGAAACAGACTGTTCCACACACTGCGAAGAGAATGCTTATCTGAATTTAGAATCTACATGTAAGGAAAATGGCCAAGAGCTTTCCAAATCGAAAATGTGTGGTAAATAGATGGATCACATGTATCACTTATGGTTACATACTTAAAACTAGCGAATGTCTGAAATATTGTAGTAACAGAATTTAGAACTCATATAAGAGGCATAGCATACATGAATGCAGAAGTTCATTCGCAATCGGGATCATCATGAGCAGATAGTTGAGTGATGCGATTAATCTCATAGACGCAACGCTCTGGAACCCTCCAAAGGTGGATAACAACACGATAAAACCCGTTGGAAGAACGATTTCGACGCTCTGCTACTCCTTCCAGCCAGGGATCAAGGGGGATACCCCTCTGAGAACATCTATAAAGATCATTATATGTCATAGTGCAAGTAATGGAGTCCATATCTTCGGGACGAGGAGGCAAGGTAGACCCCCTGTAATAAGAATAACCAGGCTGAGACATAGCAAATGGATGCCTTCTGCATTGAATGGAGCTGTACTTATATCGAACAAAATTATTGACATGCACTGTAGCAGCGTTATTGGTTATATATACGAGCATAATGTACAAAATACACATGTAAATATAATGTACGTAGTGAAAGCAAGGTGAAAGAATTTATAGCTACGAATCCAATAATGTTGAAGTATAATACTAATATTGTTGAAGTATAATACCAAGAAAGTTGAAGAATAATATCAATAATGCTGAAGTATTATACCCTTTGGTGGTGGCGAAATAGGCCCTTCAATCATTTGTAACCGAGTCGATTTCGCACCGTGGCTACGGTGCGAAAGATGGGCCTGTAACTAAACTGGATCCACGTATTTCGCACTGTAGCCACGGTGCGAAATAGGCCCTTCAATAATTTGTAACTGAGGCGATTTCGCACCGTGGCTACGGTGCCGAATATGACCACAAATAGAACATTCACATGAGAAAATACAAGGAAAATGGTAGAAGAAATCATTCCATTATACTAAAAGTGTAAGATTGCCAAGATAATACATGACAATATAAGGATGTTACTTAATTACACGGAAATCACTTGCTTATATACTTAATTTCTATGAAAATCTTTATACCAGTTTATACACATATTCCAATGGAGTATCTTTATCTATGATATGTACGTATTATGTGTTGTGTGCTATGTAGCCATAGGTCACGTGTATCCCAAGGAATTGTATCCCAGTCGGGGAATTTAGACAGTAACCACAGGATGTTGAAGTCAAGGGATTGGAATAGGAGCTTACCAATATCCACAAAAGATTTGTAATGGAAGTTGTAAAGTTCAATGAGGATATAAATCCTATTCTTTTCACTAGTAGGAATGACCAGAGGTGCATAGTGATCCAGAGAGCAGGCCATGAAACCATGGAAAAGCATGTCCTTCAACTGTTCTAGCCTATCTTCTAAATCTGAGGGGGGTTCAAGAAGTCCCAAAGCACTTAGAGTGATCCTTGCATGTGTCGAACTGATCTCCTACAGTGGAGGGAGATGACGAGTATAGCGATCGATAATGAAGTTGATCATTTTGCCTTGCAAGCTCTGTGGTCTCACCTTTGTTCCATGTTTTCACCTTGCTTTCACTTTCGTGTTCTCACCTTGCTTTCACTTCTCACCTTGTGTTCTGTTCTTTGCTAATTGATCTTGATCCTTGCTTCTTGCTCCTTCATCTTCGTGCTACTTCATGCTACTTGGTCTTGTTCCTTGCTCTTGATCTTGCTACTCAATCTTGTTCCTTGCTTCCTTGCTCCATGATCTTCTTCCTTGTTCCTTGATCTTCTTGCTCCTTGATCTTCCTTGTTCCTTACTTCTTGCTACTTGATCGTGATCCTTGTTCCTTGCTACTTGATCTTCCCTGTTCCTTGCTACTTGGTCTTCTTCCTTGCTTCTTGCTCCTTGTTCCTTGCTCTGCTCCTTGTTCCTTGCTCCATCGTTGATCCTTGCTTGCTTTTGCAAATGATTGGACCCAATCCTCCCGGGCTACTCGGAAGGTGCAAGCATGCCCCGGGCATTATGCGACTCAAACCGATGAGCTATTTGACCATTTCTTGGAGTGGAGGTTGCACCACGTCCCACCAAGGAGCTTGCAATGGAGTTGATCAACTTCATTCGGAGGCGATTTGATTGTGGTCATGAGCCACCGATGGAAATTAATCCATCCGAATGTTATAGGAGACTTGCAATGAGGGGAATTCTTGAACCCCCCTTACACGGACGAGATGCTACAAAGGTTGAGGCCTCTTCTTCGTCTTTGGTTATTTAGCACACTCTGCGGATCAATACATATCGAGTTCATTCATGAAATTTGTAAGGGACAGATGTATGGCCTTATTAGGACGTACTACAACGAGTACAACAACTTTGTGGAGTTGGGTCCGCTCTTCTTCCGTGAGTATCATCATGTGGAATTACTTTTTCTAATGACTAGGTACCCCATATGGTGGGAAGAATCAGGCTGGGATATGTGAGAGCTCTCGTTTCCTAACCCAGCTGCGTGGGTTACCCCTCGCAGGGGAAGGGAAAGGGGAAGGGGAAGGGGTTAGGAACCTAGGGGAAGGTTACTAGGGACATACTGCCGTGGTCTCTAGTAACCTTTGCTACCTATCATACATAATTCATATGATACCGTGTTAATATGTTCTCTAAATATTCTCTAATATGTTAATATGTTCTCTAATATGTTAATATTCTCTAGCTACAGGCCCATATTTCGCACCGTAGCCACGGTGCAAATCGACTCATTTACAAATTATTGAAGGGCCTATTTCGCACCGTAGCCACGGTGCGAAATCGACTCAGTTACAAATTATTGAAGGGCCTATTTCGCACCGTAGCCACGGTGCAAAATCAACTCAGTTACAAATTATTGAAGGGCCTATTTCGCACCGTGGCTACGGTGCGAAATACGTGGATCGAGTTTAGTTATAGGCCCATATTTCGTACCGTGGCCACGATGCGCAATACATGCATCCAGTTTACTTACAATACAGCATTTCGCACACTGAGCACTATCGAACTGATAAATAAACCAACTCTTTTACAGTAGAGACATTATCAAGAGCTCTCAATACGGACATAACCTTTGCCTTGCCTACATCTCATTGATCTCCACTCCCTTGATCGCTTCCCTCTTTCTTTCCCGCTGGGTTTTTTGTCTAAACAACTTAGCAAGTGTTGATTCGCTCTGGTTCCGTGATTTCTTCACCCAGTTGCACACGATCCTTCTGTAAAACCATTGACACATCTGCTGCAAGGAATTCCCAACTGAACCTCTGTGTTGAGTGAAACGGAAGAATGCATTCTTGGCTTGCTTATGGGACTTCTCCATTCCCTGTGTATTCCAAATTCCCAGGCTTCCATATTCCCTGACAAACCACACGCCATGTGCGAACAGAATATGGACATAGTGAGTCAAATTGGCCTCACCCCATGCCGTCAAGAAAGACTTAGTGAAGTTTGTGACTGCCTCCTGGAATTTGGCAACATCATTTTCCTGCACTACCTTTTTCTGCATTTCCTTTACCAGTACAGAGAAATCCTGCCATGCCTTGATTTTCTTTAGGCGTGATCTACCACGATCATTTCGATCATCCTCAGCTGCAATAAGATCCTTGTAAGCTTCCCAAACACCAGATAAGTTCTCTTTCGCGGGAGGCAAAAACCTCTTAGCCTTTGGACCACCCATACTAGGTTTCAGGGGAACCTTGCCGGATACCTTTGGATCTTGAAGTATTTTGTAGTCCCACCATGAAGTCCCACATTAGATAGCACCTTTTCAACTTCATGCATGGCAGCTTCCCTAGAGCTTTGGGGTGATTTATTCCAAGCAAACAAGATACTCATGTAAACCATCTTGTCTATGATTCTCAAGAAAGCATGAAGGGTGCATATGTGTACTTTTTTTAACGGAATCGACAGAATTGGCATCAAGGTTGTGTCCTTCTCTTCTCTATTTGGTGGCTCATCCTGGACACAGTCTAATGTACTCTTGTCCAACCTAGCTGAATCTCTTCTCGCATAGAGACAGTAGGGACAAGCATAAGTAGTCTTACCAGCACCATGCTTCATTCTGTACATGCATTTTATTGTCTTCAAATCTGCAGCAAGATGCCATTCAACCTCGTACTCACCATATCCAGGAACTGCAAGTTTTTCTCCGATTCCGTGAGAGGCAATCATTGTGGGGATGGGTGTTTGATCAAAAATCCATTTCAGTATACTGTGATTTTCCTCTGGTACCTGAAATAAACCAACCCACCAAATGTGATCTTCAGACTGGACGGACAACTTAGTAATACCATCTAGATTTGACTCTTCATTCCCTTTATTCAAAGCTCTGTTCATTAGACTCAGTGAAACCCTCTCGTACTTCTCGCCTTTCACCAATTCCATTTCATCCAGCTTCAAAACAATTCTTAGTTTGCCAGCGCACTCTTCTACCTTCATATCATAAATTGAACCAAAAGCTGAAGCATTCTACTTAAGTCTATCCAGCAATTGTTATTTTCATTAAGGCAGAAAGTATCACCAAACTTCGACTTCTTCTTACCTTTGGTATAGGATGGCAATGTATCCAAATTGACACTGCTGGTCAGCTGATACATATCACCAAGAAGCTCTTGCACTTGTCTGTTTCTCGATGACCTACAAGTCCTCACACTAGTCATCCTTGGTAGTAGAATAGTTTTGGTAATGCCTTGTTGTTTAAGGCCATCCTGCAAGCATCTGAACAAAGCAATGTAAGCTTGCCTACTTATTCCGACATTGTCACACAGTTCTTGCACTGATTCTGAGGTTTGACCGTTCCCCAACTCCTGCAGCAGTTGCTGTACTACAGCTTTCCTAAGTTGAATGCTACCAGGAAGCTTTAACATTTCTAATACATCATCTTTAGTAACCAATTTCTTTAATAAACGGGCAATATTAGCAGGTTTTCTCTTATTTTCTTCTGCCAGATTTGGATCAACAAGCTTCTTAATAGCCATGGCCCTTTTTTTTAAGCCTCCACCCCCAGGGGCTAATATATTTATGGGCTTCAGGTTTCTTGCCCTCTCCCTGATCCCCAGTGGAGTTCTTTTCAAGCGTTTGACTCGCTTGTGAAGGGAATCATTTTCTTGCACAACCCTCTTCATTCCTTGCTCCAGTGATTTCATCTCCGTCACCAATTTCTGATTTTCTACCTCCAATTCATTGAGCTTGCGGCATTGTTGAGACAGAAAGTAGTTCGCCTGTTGGAGCTGATTAACATCTGATAAAACTTTGCAATTGAATCCATACAAGTAGTTATACATGGCACGCAAATGTGGATCAGTATTACCCTTAACCAAATTATTACAGTAACCTAGTAACCCTTGGAGTGCGACTTTTTTTAAGTTTTTTCGAACTATGTTTTCGTGTTTTTTTGTAAGGATCATTTGTCGAATTGGGAAAATTGGGAACTCTGATATGGAGAAAACTGAGTATATAAAATTGGCAGGAATCTTCATTTTTATAAAATATCATCAACACTTTACATTTTTATGTTGGTATCTCTTCGGAGCTCAAAAATTACATGCTTTCCGCATGTGATAATCTGTTTTCCAACTACTTCTGCTTCCATGTCATAACTTCGCTCTAGATTCACATCTGCATCGTTACTCAATCTGGCTCTTTTATTGACACGCCTTCCATTTCTAACTCTGACGAAACTACTCGCAGAAGGTGCATAAGAAGAAATGTCAGTGGAGTACTGATTAGATGTGGATGATAGCCCTCTCACCTCGAATCCGCTACTCAGCAATACTTGCAATTCTTCATCCTTTATGTTGACTCCTGTAGCCACTGGCCAACTACCAGGTCTGCTAGGAGCACTGACTATATTGTAATCCGGATACCATGTATGTTGCACATTGGTTGAACAAAACCACATCATTTGTTCCCGCTCTCCATTACGATGTCTTCTAATCCCATAAAAGAAGGGGCAACCTTGATGGATTTGTTCCCCTTGTTAATACTGTTTGGCATTTACGACCGATTTTTTGAAAAACACGGCCCATACATTTCACTTCACTTCCAAAGAAGTGTCCTCCTCAAGGCCCAACTAGCGATGAATATCTACTTCTATGACTCTAATTCGTGGACTGCTAAAATTTATTGTCCTTCTTGCCGAGTCATCAATTCTTGAACGTGACATAGTGTGGGTCACCTTATCTCGACGGTGACTTCCTGCTTCAGAATTAGTAATTGTGGATGTCTTTCTCAAGATGGTTTGGTTATTACCACCGGATCCAGGATTATATTCTGGCATTCCACTCCTAGATGCTTGTTCATTAATTATATTCACTCCCTGCATAGGGCTTATTCGAGGCGAATACTTCTTTCCAATCTTCCCAACAAATTCGAAACAGTAGGCCCTGTTCCCAAGTGTCTACCCTCCAACCATGCTTTGTATTTTGAACTTTGCAAGAGTGCTTCTGTCATATCAAATACGCATGCATCATATAAATTCATAGTCTTTCTGTATCCCCTAGCTGCTAGCCAGCTTCCGTGCTTGGATTCAGACATGTTAGTGTGAGGGACATGTATGGCACTGGCTATGTCCATTCCTGTAAGCATATAATTTCCCCATCCGCTTACCCTCGATGCCACCAAGACAACGGGAACCTAACGACTTTATGTCCACCTCGGTCGGCTTTTCGGGCCACCAATCAATGATTTCATGATAAATATCTTCTGCAATTTCAATAGTTTCTGCATTTCTCCATTTCCTACATAAATCCAGATGCTGGATACGGTAGGCCTCATAAATGTATTTATTTGTGTGACGTTGCAAGCACTGCTCAAAATGAAATTGGCATGAGCGTTCTCCACCTAAAATTTCCTGGCCATTATTGAACACATCTCGTACTGCTGTCCAGTTAGCCTGTGCTTCATCGGCCATGAATTTCCTAAATGCAGCTGCTGGAAAACCTTTGCCCTCCATCACCTTATTTAGTTTTTCCCAAAACAGTCTTTGTGCAATGTAATCTTCAGTTTTCATGTCACACAAGGCAATAGTCTGTAGAGACCTTATCCTACATGAAAGGAATTACAAAAATGAAATATACAACTTATCTTGGATCAAAATAAAAAGAAAGAACTTACTTCGGATCATAGACATGACACCCTAACGTTGTCCAAGTCGGAATACGTTTCACATGATCAAAATGAACCCAACTATGTTCCAAATCCCCACCTGGACGCATTCTATTTACTAAATCTACTCCTGAGCCAGGCCCGACAGTGGACATCTTGAAGATATAACATCTTTCATTATCGTCATCATGTAACTGGTAAGGAAACACTGAACCGTGAAAGTACTGGTATCTGCTATGTTGTTTCAAATATAAAATTTGAGAAAACTCATCCCCTCCTTTCTTGTTCTGAGCCTTAGCTTTATGAATCCACCTTCGTAATCTGAAGTTCCAAAATTAATAATAAATGCCAGTTAAAGACATTGGATGTAAATCGCGAAAGTTAATACAATACCTTCGTTGATTGTTCAATGGTCAGCTAGAATGGTCAGGTACGAGATGCAGGCCATTATTGACAAGAGGAAGAAATCAAGGAGGAAGAGGAGGGACAGAGCACCAGACTTCATCCCGATGGTGGAGGAGGAGGTGAATAGAATCCAAGCAGAGGCCTTGGACATACTGCAAGAGGCAGCAGAGGCTCATCTAATTAGCCTCTTTGAGGACAGTGTCCGCTGTTGTGTGCACAGAGGACGTGTTACTGTGTAGGGCAGGGACTATGCCTTAGCTAGATACTTCCGTGGATGCCTCCCTTAGCATCCTTTTGTAACCCTTTTTTGGTTGTTAATATATGAGTGTTTTAATATTTATGGTTATGAGTGTTTTATATTTATCTGTAATTATTTGTTATTCTATTTATTGCGGCTGTGTATTTATCTACTAGTGTTGGTCGTGGCCACGGTGCGAAAATGACTATTCCACATTCTGTGGGAAGGTCTATTTCGCGACCGCCGCCCAATCTTGAAAAATAGTAGTTCCAAAGTTTTTGAGGGGCAATTTAGACGATCAGAACTACGGTGCGTAAAACGCATATTCCACACCTGCTGAAGAGAATGCTTATCTGAATTTAGAATCTACATGTAAGGAAAATGGCCAAGAGCTTTCCAAATCGAAAATGTATGGTAAATAGATGGATCACATGTATCACTTATGGTTACATACTTAAAACTAGCGAATGTCTGAAATATTGTAGTAACAGAATTTAGAACTCATATAAGAGGCATAGCATACATGAATGCAGAAGTTCATTCGCAATCGGGATCATCATGAGCAGATAGTTGAGTGATGCGATTAATCTCATAGACGCAACGCTCTGGAACCCTCCAAAGGTGGATAACAACACGATAAAACCCGTTGGAAGAACGATTTCGACGCTCTGCTACTCCTTCCAGCCAGGGATCAAGGGGGATACCCCTCTGAGAACATCTATAAAGATCATTATATGTCATAGTGCAAGTAATGGAGTCCATATCTTCGGGACGAGGAGGCAAGGTAGACCCCCTGTAATAAGAATAACCAGGCTGAGACATAGCAAATGGATGCCTTCTCGCATTGAATGGAGTCGCATACTTATATCGAACAAAATTATTGACATGCAATCAGAAAGCGGCGTTATTGGTTATATATACTGAGCATAATGTACAAAATACACATGTAAATATAATGTAATGAGTGAAAGCAAGGTGAAAGAATTTATAGCTACTTAATCCAATAATGTTGAAGTATAATACTAATATTGTTGAAGTATAATACCAAGAAAGTTGAAGAATAATATCAATAATGTCAAGTATTATACCCTTTGGTGGTGGGCGTAAATAGGCCCTTCAATCATTTGTAATCGAATGATTTCGCGACCGTGGCTCTGTGAAAAGATGGGCTGTAACTAAACTGGATCCACGTATTTAAGACTTTGTAGCCAATGCGGTCGAAATAGGCCCTTCAATAATTTGTAATCGAGGGCGATTTCAAGACCGCGGGCTACGGTGCGAATATGACCACAAATAGAACATTCACATGAGAAAATACAAGGAAAATGGTAGAAGAAATCATTCCATTATACTAAAAGTGTAAGATTGCCAAGATAATACATGACAATATAAGGATGTTACTTAATTACACGGAAATCACTTGCTTATATACTTAATTTCTATGAAAATCTTTATACCAGTTTATACACATATTCCAATGGAGTATCTTTATCTATGATATGTACGTATTATGTGTTGTGTGCTATGTAGCCATAGGTCACGTGTATCCCAAGGAATTGTATCCCAGTCGGGGAATTTAGACAGTAACCACAGGATGTTGAAGTCAAGGGATTGGAATAGGAGCTTACCAATATCCACAAAAGATTTGTAATGGAAGTTGTAAAGTTCAATGAGGATATAAATCCTATTCTTTTCACTAGTAGGAATGACCAGAGGTGCATAGTGATCCAGAGAGCAGGCCATGAAACCATGGAAAAGCATGTCCTTCAACTGTTCTAGCCTATCTTCTAAATCTGAGGGGGGTTCAAGAAGTCCCAAAGCACTTAGAGTGATCCTTGCATGTGTCGAACTGATCTCCTGCAGTGGAGGGAGATGACGAGTATAGCGATCGATAATGAAGTTGATCAGCTGCCTTGCAAGCTCTGTGGTCTCACCTTTGTTCCATGTTTTCACCTTGCTTTCACTTCTCGTGTTCTCACCTTGCTTTCACTTCTCACCTTGTGTTCCGTGTTCTTTGCTAATTGATCTTGATCCTTGCTTCTTGCTCCTTCATCTTCGTGCTACTTCATGCTACTTGGTCTTGTTCCTTGCTCTTGATCTTGCTACTCAATCTTGTTCCTTGCTTCCTTGCTCCATGATCTTCCTTGTTCCTTGATCTTCTTGCTCCTTGATCTTCCTTGTTCCTTACTTCTTGCTACTTGATCGTGATCCTTGTTCCTTGCTACTTGATCTTCCTGTTCCTTGCTACTTGGTCTTCTTCCTTGCTTCTTGCTCCTTGTTCCTTGCTCTGCTCCTTGTTCCTTGCTCCATCGTTGATCCTTGCTTGCTTTTGCAAATGATTGGACCCAATCCTCCCTGGGCTACTCCAGAAGGTCTGCAAGCATGCCGGGCATTACAGGCGGCCCTGAAACCGATGAGCTATTTGACCATTTCTTGGAGTGGAGGTTGCACCACGATCCCACCAAGGAGCTTGCAATGGAGTTGATCAACTTCATTCGAGCGATTTGATTGTGGTCATGAGCCAGCGATGGAAATTAATCCATCGAATGTTATAGGAGACTTGCAATGAGGGGAATTCTTGAACCCCTCCTTACGGGACGAGATGCTCGCCAGTTGAGGCCTCTTCTTCGTCTTTGGTTATTTAGCACACTCTCTCGGATCAATACATATCGAGTTCATTCATGAAATTTGTAAGGGGACAGATGTATGGCCTTATTAGGACGTACTACAACGAGTACAACAACTTTGTGGAGTTGGGTCCGCTCTTCTTCCGTGAGTATCATCATGTGGAATTACTTTTTCTAATGACTAGGTACCCCATATGGTGGAAAGAATCAGGCTGGGATATGCGAGAGCTCTCGTTTCCTAACCCAGCTGCGTGGGTTACCCCTCGCAGGGGAAGGGGAAGGGGTTAGGAACCTAGGGGAAGGTTACTAGGGACATACTGCCGTGGTCTCTAGTAACCTTTGCTACCTATCATACATAATTCATATGATACCGTGTTAATATGTTCTCTAAATATTCTCTAATATGTTAATATGTTCTCTAATATGTTAATATTCTCTAGCTACAGGCCCATATTTCGCACCGTAGCCACGGTGCAAATCGACTCATTTACAAATTATTGAAGGGCCTATTTCGCACCGTAGCCACGGTCGCGAAATCATTTCGATTACAAATTATTGAAGGGTTTATTTTCGCGACCGCGGGCTACTGCGGGCGAAATACGCGGATCCGGTTTTAGTTACAAAGCCCATATTTCGCGACCGCGGGCGGTGCGAAATCGATTTCAGTTATAAATTATTGAAGGGCCTATTTCGCACCGTAGCCACGGTGCAAAATCAACTCAGCCACAAATTATTGAAGGGGCCTTTATTTTCGCACCGGTGGCTACGGTGCGAAATACGTGGATCGAGTTTAGTTATAGGCCCATATTTCGTACCGTGGCCACGATGCGCAATACATGCATCCAGTTTACTTACAATACAGCATTTCGCACACTGAGCACTATCGAACTGATAAATAAACCAACTCTTTTACAGTAGAGACATTATCAAGAGCTCTCAATACGGACATAACCTTTGCCTTGCCTACATCTCATTGATCTCCACTCCCTTGATCGCTTCCCTCTTTCTTTCCCGCTGGGTTTTTTGTCTAAACAACTTAGCAAGTGTTGATTCGCCTCGTTCCGTGATTTCTTCACCCGGTTGCACACGATCCATCCTTCGTAAAACCATTGACACATCTGCTGCAAGGAATTCCCAACTGAACCTCTGTGTTGAGTGAAACGGAAGAATGCATTCTTGGCTTGCTTATGGGACTTCTCCATTCCCTGTGTATTCCAAATTCCCAAGCTTCCATATTCCCTGACAAACCACACGCCATGTGCGAACAGAATATGGACATAGTGAGTCAAATTGGCCTCACCCCATGCCGTCAAGAAAGACTTAGTGAAGTTTGTGACTTGCCTCCGGAATTTGGCAACATCATTTTCCTGCACTACCTTTTTCTGCATTTCCTTTACCGGTCTGGAGAAATCACGCCATGCCTTGATTTTCTTCAGGCGTGATCTACCACGATCATTTCGATCATCCTCAGCTGCAATAAGATCCTTGTAAGCTTCCCAAACACCAGATAAGTTCTCTTTCGCGGGAGGCAAAAACCTCTTAGCCTTTGAACCACCCATACTAGGTTTCAGGGGAACCTTGCCGGATACCTTTGGATCTTGAAGTATTTTGTAGTCCCACCATGAAGTCCCACATTAGATAGCACCTTTTCAACTTCATGCATGGCAGCTTCCCTAGAGCTTTGGGGTGATTTATTCCAAGCAAACAAGATACTCATGTAAACCATCTTGTCTATGATTCTCAAGAAAGCATGAAGGGTGCATATGTGTACTTTTTTTAACGGAATCGACAGAATTGGCATCAAGGTTGTGTCCTTCTCTTCTCTATTTGGTGGCTCATCCTGGACACAGTCTAATGTACTCTTGTCCAACCTAGCTGAATCTCTTCTCGCATAGAGACAGTAGGGACAAGCATAAGTAGTCTTACCAGCACCATGCTTCATTACGTACATGCATTTTATTGTCTTCAAATCTGCAAAGAAGATGCCATTCAACCTTGTACTCACCATATCCAGGGCGCAAGTTTTTCTCCGATTCCGTGAGAGGCAATCATTGTGGGGATGGGTGTTTGATCAAAAATCCATTTCAAGATTATCTTGTGATTTTCCTCACGGTACTGAAATAAACCAACCCACCAAATGTGATCTTAATTTGGACGGACAACTTAGTAATACCATCTAGATTTGACTCTTCATTCCCTTTATTCAAAGCTCGTTCATTAGACTCGAGTGAAACCCTCTCGTACTTTCGCCTTTCACCAATTCCATTTCATCCGACTTCAAAACAATTCTTAGTTTGCAAACAAGACTCTTCTACCTTCATATCATAAATCGAACAAAAAAGTGAAGCATTCTACTTAAGTCTATCCAAAGAATTGTTATTTTCATTAAAGCGTAAAGTATCACCAAACTTCGACTTCTTCTTACCTTTGGTATAGGATGGCAATGTATCCAAATTGACACCTGCTTGGTCGGTGATACATATCACCAAGAAGCTCTTGCACTTGTCTGTTTCTCGATGACCTACAAGTCCTCACACTAGTCATCCTTGGTAGTAGAATAGTTTTGGTAATGCCTTGTTGTTTAAGGCCATCCTGCAAGCATCTGAACAAAGCAATGTAAGCTTGCCTACTTATTAGACATTGTCACACGGTTCTTTAATCGATTCGAGAGGTTTGACCGTTCCCCAACTCCTCGCGTAGATTGTTTGTACTACAGCTTTCCTAAGTTGAATGCTACCAGGAAGCTTTAACATTTCTAATACATCATCTTTAGTAACCAATTTCTTTAATAAACGGGCAATATTAGCAGGTTTTCTCTTATTTTTTCTTCGCGATTTGGATCAACAAGCTTCTTAATAGCCATGGCCCTTTTTTAAGCCTCCACCCCGAGGGGGCTAATATATTTATGGGCTTCGGGTTTCTTGCCCTCTCCCCCGATCCCCGGTGGAGTTCTTTTCAAGCGTTTGACTTCGCTTGTGAAGGGAATCATTTTCTTGCACAACCCTCTTCATTCCTTGCTCCGGTGATTTCATCTCTCAGTCACCATTTTCTGATTTTCTACCTCCAATTCATTGAGCTTGCGGCATTGTTGAGACAGAAAGTAGTTCGCCTGTTGGAGCTGGTTAACATCCGATAAAACTTTGCAATTGAATCCATACAAGTAGTTATACATGGCACATAAATGTGGATCAAGATTACCCTTAACCAAATTATTACAAGAACCTAGTAACCCTTGGAGTGCGACTTTTTTTAAGTTTTTTCGAACTATGTTTTCATGTTTTTTTATAAGGATCATTTGTCGAATTGGGAAAATTGGGAACTCTGATATGGAGAAAACTGAGTATATAAAATTGGCAGGAATCTTCATTTTTATAAAATATCATCAACACTTTACATTTTTATGTTGGTATCTCTTCGGAGCTCAAAAATTACATGCTTTCCGCATGTGATAATCTGTTTTCCAACTACTTCTGCTTCCATGTCATAACTTCGCTCTAGATTCACATCTGCATCGTTACTCAATCTGGCTCTTTTATTGACACGCCTTCCATTTCTAACTCTGACGAAACTACTCGCAGAAGGTGCATAAGAAGAAATGTCAGTGGAGTACTGATTAGATGTGGATGATAGCCCTCTCACCTCGAATCCGCTACTCAGCAATACTTGCAATTCTTCATCCTTTATGTTGACTCCTGTAGCCACTGGCCAACTACCAGGTCTGCTAGGAGCACTGACTATATTGTAATCCGGATACCATGTATGTTGCACATTGGTTGAACAAAACCACATCATTTGTTCCTGCTCTCCATTACGATGTCTTCTAATCCCATAAAAAGAAGGGGCAACAGTGGATTTGTTCCCCTTGTTAATACCTGTTTGGCATTTACGACCAGTTTTTGAAACACGGCCCATACATTTCACTTCACTTCCAGCAAGTGTCCTCCTCAAGGCCCAACTAGCCTGATGAATATCTACTTCTATGACTCTAATTCGTGGACTGCTAAAATTTATTGTCCTTCTTGCCGAGTCATCAATTCTTGAACGTGACATAGTGTGGGTCACCTTATCTGGACGGTGACTTCCTGCTTCAGAATTAGTAATTGTGGATGTCTTTCTCAAGATGGTTTGGTTATTACCACCGGATCCAGGATTATATTCTGGCATTCCACTCCTAGATGCTTGTTCATTAATTATATTCACTCCCTGCATAGGGCTTATTCCAGAGCGAATACTTCTTTCCAATCTTCCCAACAAATTCGAAACAGTAGGCCCTGTTCCCAAGTGTCTACCCTCCAACCATGCTTTGTATTTTGAACTTTGCAAGAGTGCTTCTGTCATATCAAATACGCATGCATCATATAAATTCATAGTCTTTCTGTATCCCCTAGCTGCTAGCCAGCTTCCGTGCTTGGATTCAGACATGTTAGTGTGAGGGACATGTATGGCACTGGCTATGTCCATTCCTGTAAGCATATAATTTCCCCATCTGCTTACCCTCTGATGCCACCAAGACAACCAGGAACCTAACGACTTTATGTCCACCTCGTCGGCTTTTCCAGGCCACCAATCAATGGTTTCATGATAAATATCTTCTGCAATTTCAATAGTTTCTGCATTTCTCCATTTCCTACATAAATCCAGATGCTGGATACGGTAGGCCTCATAAATGTATTTATTTGTGTGACGTTGCAAGCACTGCTCAAAATGAAATTGGCATGAGCGTTCTCCACCTAAAATTTCCTGGCCATTATTGAACACATCTCGTACTGCTGTCCAGTTAGCCTGTGCTTCATCGGCCATGAATTTCCTAAATGCAGCTGCTGGAAAACCTTTGCCCTCCATCACCTTATTTAGTTTTTCCCAAAACAGTCTTTGTGCAATGTAATCTTCAGTTTTCATGTCACACAAGGCAATAGTCTGTAGAGACCTTATCCTACATGAAAGGAATTACAAAAATGAAATATACAACTTATCTTGGATCAAAATAAAAAGAAAGAACTTACTTCGGATCATAGACATGACACCCTAACGTTGTCCAAGTCGGAATACGTTTCACATGATCAAAATGAACCCAACTATGTTCCAAATCCCCACCTGGACGCATTCTATTTACTAAATCTACTCCTGAGCCAGGCCCGACAGTGGACATCTTGAAGATATAACATCTTTCATTATCGTCATCATGTAACTGGTAAGGAAACACTGAACCATGAAAGTACTAGTATCTGCTATGTTGTTTCAAATATAAAATTTGAGAAAACTCATCCCCTCCTTTCTTGTTCTGAGCCTTAGCTTTATGAATCCACCTTCGTAATCTGAAGTTCCAAAATTAATAATAAATGCCAGTTAAAGACATTGGATGTAAATCGCGAAAGTTAATACAATACCTTCGTTGATTGTTCAATGGTTCTAGTTTTTGAAGAAATTTATCCACACCCGCAGAGTCCATTGTTTGAAAAGCCGAGATTTCCTCTTCAGAAATTATATTACCATTCACAAAATCCATTGCAAGATCGTGTTGTGTTTCTCGGGCTCCCTTCATAGTTGATGGTGTATTTGCACCTCTAGTGTTTAAAAGTGCCTTGGCCATATACATACTTTCTCTTGACTCTGCAACTCTGATAGGATGATCATGACTTCCGATGTGAAAGGCCAACCTCGTAAAACTTGTGCATGTGCACTGGCTTATGCATTCTGGCTTATGCATTCTGGTTGTTCCCTACAAAATATACAATTAAGTGAACCATTGACCATAGATAGTTCTCCTATAAATGGTGTGTTCCTTAAGGTTCCTCTCCATTGCACCTCATTTGGTTTTCCTGTTCCCAATAAACATTCGCAACTCATATTCTTGCATTGTAGGTGGCCACAACAGTGGGCCAATTTCACACAACCTGGAAAACTTGGAACAACTGTATGAGAAGGGTCTGACCAAACATGAGGATCCATGTTCTGTTCCATTCCTGACATGGGCTTCGAACATTTTTTTTCACTTGGGAGCTCGTAAACTACAGTACCATTATAAAACTCTGGCAAATGGTTCACCCTTACAGATCTTCCGACCTCTAGTGCCCAACTCTTCAGCTTACTATTGCTACCATTTGTGATCAAGTAATCGAACATTGACCTCTCACTTATATTGGAATCTATAGATTTAGGAGAGTCCACAGATATGGGACATGCTGGAGAACTGATAATTTCAGGCATACCAGTCACTATAACACGTGAGCCAAATTCTCTATCAATCACATAAACTCCATCAACATTCATCTTCACAACGTATGTCAAAGTATCATCGTCATTTTCCGCCGACACTTGTTGCAACATCACACTACCAGGTTGAAACCCAAAACATTGTGAAACTAGATTGTTACTCACAAGGCAAATACCATTGACATCAAATGGTAACTGCATAGATTGCAGTTTGCCTGGAGAAGTCATGCTAAGCACGGCATCCATTTCTCACTAACGCAAATTCCTACGAAAACAATTCCTGTAAGTTGATACAAAACGAGTTCAAGTAACGTTATTTTGTTTTAATACAAAGCATTCACGAAGATCAAGCCGTAATATATGGACATTTTCGTAACCCTCCAATTTGTATTTAAATTTCTCCACATAATGATGCATCCTAATAAATAATAAGCTAGATCTTATAGTCTAGCCTAGTGTAAAGGAAATCACACGTTTTGTTATTTAAAAATAAAACGGCTACTTAGCAACGACCATTAAAATCAGTATATATATCAAATGCTTTAGTTATGTTTTTGCTTTGGGCGCTTACAAGTTGTCGAGTTGCTTACAAGTTTGCGTTTACAAGGCTTCTGAGGTAGTATGCCCTTATAGTTGTACATCTTAAAGTAGTACATTTTAAAGTAGTACATTTTAAAGTAGTTGTACATCAAATGTAGTTGTATATTAAATATAGTTATATAATTGTCGAGTTGCATACTTTCAACCTTAGCATTGCTTTCTACAATAAGTTTTCCACATTTCCGACATTTATGTTGTCCACATTTTCAAAAAACGGCATCCCTTTCTGAAACATCTGAAACATCTGAAAAAAAACGAATCCCTTTCTGGCTTTTTTGATACGAAGTCCGCTGTATCCGGACCAGAAGGCTTTTCTGATACCAATCCGGACCAGAAGGAGGAGCTTGCAGCCGGACTCTTATCCAGTTTAAATCATGCTCTATACACAAACTGCCCTTAGATCCGGCTCCGGCTTCAAGCACTGTAAGTTTTACTGTCTTTTTTTTATTCGAAGCTAGTAGGGGACGGCGCCGTTGCCCTTAGAAACTCAAAATCTCAAACCCTTAGATATCTCAGGAAGACATAGATTAGGGGACGGCGCCGTTGCCCTTAGAAACTCAAAATCTCAAACCCTTAGATATCTCAGGAAGACATAGATTCGAAGGGGACGGCACCGTTGCCTTGGAAATGGCAGTGGCAGAAATTTTGTCAGATCGGTTTATCCAGAAATGTTAGTTTTGTCTTATTCTATCACATCCGATTTTTAAACTTAATCACTGTTCAAATGCCATCCAATGAAAGGGGACGGCACCGTTGCCTAATAAATTGTATGATTTTGAATCCGGAAATGACAGCAGATTTTAGTCAAGATTTTCACTTTTCAAATAACGTACTGCCATCCAATACAAGGGGACGGCACCGTTCCAGAAGATTGGACTGAATCCAAAACAGATATGCAGTTAGATCATGCTGACATTTCAAGAGGACGGCACCGTTGCCTTATTTTTGTCTGGAGACTTTCATTGTTGCCATATATCAGATTTTAATAGATTTTCGTTTTGTCTTCTTCAATAACATTTTGTCTTATTCTGCTTTAGATATTCAAGAAGATATTGTCTTATTCAAGAAGTTATTGTCTTATTTTAAAATACAGAATTGTTAAACATGAATTGTATTTTCTTGCAGTGTGGCCTCTGTTATGGTAGAAACAAGGAACAGTCAACCAGATTTGCAGCCTACTAGACTCGTCACTCCTAAAAGAAAGCCAAGAGGTCGTCAGACACATCGAAGTTTGGCCATGTCGTTTGAATCTACCGCAGATGCACTAGAGACAAAAGAAGGTCCTGCAGATATGATTGTTGACATAGACAAAGAGGCAGTTGCTACGCAGTTGGATGACAGTACAATCGTTATGGAAGCAGAAGAGGGAGCAGCACTTATTGAGAAAGATATCAGTGCAGCAGATAATACTAAAGTAAACAGAAAAGAGAAAGGACAGAAAAAAGGGCAGAGTTCAGGATCTGATGATGATGTTCTTGGTGACTTATCTGCGTCTTTTACTGTGGAAGTGATTTCAGAAACCTTGGATGCACTAGCATTGAAGAAGGATACAGAACCACCAATGATTCCATTATGTCGGATTAGGATAAATGAGGAGGTCCGCAAAGTGGGTTCAAGAGCGCAAATACTAAGAGATACCTTCAGACAGGATGGGTATGTGAAATCCAAGGGGAACTTCATTTTATCTATGGCTACAGCAAAAGGTGATGTTATTCCAGTGACTGATGAGGACATTGATGGTTGGGACTCGTATTGGCAAGAAGTGAATAAGGCATTTGAAGAGTCATTGGTAAATAACAAAGACTGGTCAGATTTGAGTGGTAGAATGTTTCTTTGCTGGGATGGCAACCATCGAACTGAGGCATGGATGTCTGAAATCAACGGTACATACAAACATGTCAAATCCAAACATATTTGTGTTCGTGCTGATTTTATAAACATCGACGAGCCGAACGAGACAACACTAGTTGCTGCAA
The DNA here is from genome assembly GCA_021234155.1 of Isoetes taiwanensis. Classification (NCBI taxonomy): domain Eukaryota; kingdom Viridiplantae; phylum Streptophyta; class Lycopodiopsida; order Isoetales; family Isoetaceae; genus Isoetes; species Isoetes taiwanensis. The sequence goes on from JAJEKV010000028.1 coordinate 12,800,396, forward strand.
TGAACAGAATAAACTTGTGAGTTTTTTAGCTTTTCTATTCTTATATGCATATCATTCTTGCTCAGTTGCAGAAATTGCTTGTTGTAGACTGAACGAGATTGGTGTTGTTCGTACAAGTCTACAAGATACTCTAATGATTGTACCACGAGTTGCTCTTGCCAAACCCGGATAAGTATATGAAGGAATTATCTCGGTGAGTTAAAAGCCTGAGAGGACAAGGGAAATGATTGGGTCAAACGAGCCTTGGTATCCTCTCACAAGATTGGCCTATGCAAAGATATTATATAACGTAAGTTTAATGTTGTTTCTGCTGTTATGTTCCTTTTGTTGTTTAGCATTCAATAAATTAATTACTAAAAATCTATTGATGCAGGCTTCAATGGTTAAGGACATTGAGGATTACATAAAATCAAATCATGAAAACATTTCAGAAGTTGATGTCTTGAAGGCAAATGCTGAAAGGGAAGTGAGGTGAAAGTGGACAACTAAAATGCAAAAATATCTAGCCATTGTGAATCCTAGTCTTGGGAATGTTTGGTTACGCCATGTCACAACCAAGGATTTAGAATCTAAAGGAGTTAATGTGACAGTAGAAAAGCTTTTGTTTATGGTCAGATCAAAGGTGCAGAACAGTGTGAGAGATAATTGGATTAAGATAATGACTAGCACATCTCAGTTTGGAAATTATCAGAAGATACCAACTAATGACAAGAGCTTCAATTCTTGGGTAAAAAAGGAAACATGGCTAGAGCATTTACTTACCAGATCATGTGACTTGGTGAAGGGAGCAATTGAACAACATAATTTGCAGTTGTTAATACCCCGGGACTGTGATGTGGAGACATGGTACAGAACATTCAAAGCTAGAAACCGAGTTGAAATGTTTAAGCATTGGGAAAGACATATGCAATCTACAGTCAATGTTTCTGAAGCTTTTGAAGTGCAAAGGACAGCTATGTGAGTTGCATACAGATATTTCAAGTATTTGGTTCATATTAAGTGCATGGAATCAATGCATCCACAGATACAGATATGGGTGTCTCACACAGGTGCTGACTGTATTTATAGTCCAAAAGGAAATCTAGACAGGGGAGGTGGAATGCATAAATGGGAAAGAGAAAATTGTCCCTGGTGGATTGATTTCCCTTTAGGGTCTTATCCAGAAGAAGAAGAGTCAGATTACAACCGGATCCGTGGAGGGCAGAAAATTATGGTTGATCCAAATGAGGAAAAAGTGGATGTTGACAAAAGAAAGAGAAGCAGGAAAGATAAGCCAAAAGTATCTGATGCAACTAATGAGGAGAATGAGGAAGAGGATCTTATCGTCGATTGTCAAACACCTCCACGAAGGCATATTCCTGATGTTATGCAAGTTCAAAAAGAATGTCATACTGAATTTCGAGTTGTCCAAGCAGATATATGTGTGGTCTCCAGGGCTGTAACATTAGGCGGCCATGAAGTGTTTACATCATTGAGAAATTTAGGAAAGGAGGTCAAGAAAACATCCATGTACTACAGGAATGGAAAAGTCAGAGATTGGGGCGCTAACTTGGTTCTTGTTGATCTGCCAACAAATGAGCCTACAAGAAGTGACTCAAACGAAACACCATACTGGAACAAACTTGACACACAACTAGTAGATGGATGTTTCAGTTTGGGTGAACTTTGTTTGGATGACAGTGGATGGTTAGTGTGCATTAGCAGTTTTGAGTTTCAAAAGATGGTAGACATGGCAGCCAGAAAAAAGAACCTTGAACTAGGAAGATCATACAAATTGATAGGGGACAGACCATTCAGTTACCATAAAGATAAATACGGTATTCTATCAAGAAATGTGTTGGTAGTATCTCTCTATAAAAGAGCTGGCACAAATCCGATATTTAAATCCAAGGAGGTATTTAGTCAACATGAGTTGGACTATAGCAGTGAACTTTTGAGGCATTACTTAGGGCCGGGTGACAGAATGAGATCAGCCAAACATCATTCACTGCGGCATAATTTAGAGAAGAGCACCCGCTTTAACGAGTTCTTACTCCAGCTGCTATGTGAATATGGTGATTATGTCGTGGATTTATTGACAGGTACAGGGTCTATGGTTGATGCGTGCGCACTCCGAGGTCTGCATTGCTATGCAATGGATTTTGATGCTGATATTTGTGATGTGGTCAAAACACTTCGAATGTCTACATTCAAAAAACCATTAGCAGAAGGGGCTCCTTCTATGCAGCTGGATTTGGAGGAAGAGGATGAGATAATCACAGATGTGATTGAAGAACCAGCTGATTAGTTAGTGAGCTAAAATTTGTATTTTTTGCTTACATTAACCATCCATACCAAAACTAACTGTGTTTGATTTACATTGCAGTTTCTTGCCCGTCTACGCCGAGCAACATGCCACATTGTTGTCCTCAATGTCAAGTATTGAGCAAAAAGTAAAGAAACGCAAACGATGTCTTTACATCGATGACGAGGCAGAAGAAGATACTTGATCTGAAAATACATAATACATATGTCGTTTATGCATTGGATATAGTATTTGCAATTATTGCAGTGACATAAATTACTATCTAGATTGTTATTGTTTTATCTAGATTTGCAGTAACATAAATTACTATCTAGATTTATTTTATTGTTTCATGTTGTTATTATCTAGATTTGTTATATTTGTTTCATGTTGTTCTATTTGTTATATTATTTCATGTTGTTATTATACCAACGTTGTTCTATGATTCGGTTGTTTAAGTCTACGGTGCAAGGTGCTATCTCTTTTGGAGGCAAACATTGTTTCCTGTGGATTCTTGGAATATTAAGAATATTCCATAAAAACTCAAAAAACATGTTTCAAAAAAACCTAAAAAAAATTTCCCCCTAACCCTTGCTGTCCCTTGCAAGCAAATTCAATAAGACCGGATGCAGAGTGGAAGTTTGGATGGGCTCGAGTGAAAGGATCACAAGGATACAATTGGCCTTTAGCCCAGAGGTCTATATTCATGGCTCCAGAAGCTCGCAATGCATCTTCATCTATTGGTTGTTTCCAAGTGAACTTATTCCTGTAAGCCAGGCATCCTTTTGGCACTTGCACTCTAAATTGACCATCGGAATTAGTTTGATCCTGAAACAGAAGTATTAGAACCAAGAACACTCAAAGGAATGCAATGACAACTCGGAAACCAAATACCTTTGCCAATGACGTTGCAAAAGACCGAGACCCAGAGCGGAGCTTAGAATTAGGAAGATTCTTGCCAACAAACAGAGCGAAATTGAAAAATTTCGCTCCATTTGCTGGCAAGAATCCGCCATAATTCGAATTCAAACAATGCTTGGGCGCGATGGCAAGATCGTTGGCGCTCGATGGCGCGATGGCAAGCTCGATGGCGCTGAAGCTCGACGGCGCTGAAGCTCGGTGGAAAAATGAAAATCTTAGATGTAATCATCAAATATTCAGGTCGTTAGAAAATAATGATTGCAAAGTTAGGTTCGGAAGTTAGGTTCGGAGGTTAGGTAGTTAGGTTAGGGGAGAGTGAAAGTTAGGTATGGAGGGGGGGAAGCTAGGTTCGGGATCCTACGTGGCGGCCCCCCTAATATATTCTTACAAGGCCCTTATTTGACCTAAAAAAAACTCTAATGTCAAATATCACAAAAAAACCTACATGTGGATCTGTGGAGGTGTGGTTTTGCTGATTGACGATGTTCTTTTTTAAGTGGACAAAAAACGTCCACTGTTATTGTTTCAAGAAGTTATAGTTTTTATTTTTTAGGCTGTTATGTTTTTAAGGAGTTGTGATTTTTACTTTTTAGGAGGTGTGGTTTTTTAAGGAGATATATTTTTTGTTAAAAGCATTGTGATTTTTGTTTTTTGAGGTGGTGGTGTTTTTAAGGAGGTGTAGTTTTTGAAGGTGTAGTTTATGAGTAAGTGTAGTTTTTAAGATGGTGTTTTTTTAAGGAAATATGGTTCTCTAAAATAGTATGATTTTTATAGCCAATTTTGTGAGCACCATTATACAATTGTTGCGCTACTCTCATCCATATTATCACCGTGAAGTATCCATGTTGTCATTACATGCCATGTGTCAAAATGCATTATCTCATCTGTTGCCCCTAAATCCTTCATGCTTATAGAAAACTAGATTGCAAAGGCATATGAAGATTCTAGAATCGAGTTGAATTCAATTAAACTTTAACATCCACATCCACCCTCTCTCTCTCTCTCTCTCTGTGTGTGTGTGTGTGTGTGTGTGTGTGTGTGTGTGTGTGTGTGTGTGTGTGTGTGTGTGTGTGTGTGTGTGTGTGAGAGAGAGAGAGAGAGAGAGAGAGAGAGAGAGAGAGAGAGAGAGAGAGAGATAGAGAGAGAGAGAGAGAGAGAGAGAGAGACCTTTTTTTTGCCTCAAATCCATTTTTTAAGCATATGTGCACATGATCTCAGTTCCCATTTAGACTTACAGGTGTTGAAAACACACAAAAAACCTTATAGAAATCAGGATCCAAAAAATTGTTTGTTGGTTTTTTCTTATAGTTCATTGACAGAAAATTTTATCCAATTTGAACACCTATCTCTCCATCACCTTAGTTCCAAATGAAGCCAAATTTCTTTCCACCTGTTTCTATAAATTTTCCCTGATAGTCATCTCAAAGATCGGGTAATAATGTTAAATAACACTCAAGATATCGTCATTTGAGTGTGCATACCTGTTTTTGCTATAGGAAAGTGCACTGGCCAAATTTTCTGTCCACTTAGAACCCGATCATCTCAGTGATCCCAGATCCAACTTGAATCAATTTTTTCCCACATGTCACCACAAGTTTTCTTCGATTTATCCTTCAAAAATGATAGCACAATGATCGGTATTGCTCGAGATATTCAAATCTAAGTGCAACTGTCTTATTTTGCTTTAAGAATCCAAAAGTGATTGATACTCTTTCTGCAAATATTGCATAAAGATTGGTTGCCTTAAGCATTCTGGAGGCTCTAAACCATTAAAGTCCACTAAGATTGATTCAAGTGCCAGATTTAAGATCAACGTGCTCTTTTTGGATTTCATGGAGCAAAAAAAAAGGAACATATAGGTCCAAACATGGTCAAATGGAATTTGACGAGATTTGACATGGTCAATTACTGGTAGAAAGGGTCAAACGGCTCTAGCAAGGCATTGCAAAAGAGCTCTATGGTGGGAAAGCCGCCCGTCCATCGCCAGGTGTTGACTCGAAACCTGGCACTTGGATCAAAATCAGTGGATTCTACTTGGTTAGAACCTCCAAGTTGGTTAAGGCAACCAATCTTTGTGCAAAATTTGCAAAAATTTATCAATTACATTAGGATCCCTAAAGTAAAATGAGGTAGTTGCACTCAGATCTAAATATCTCGAGCTATATTTTTCAAATGATTTTTGGAAGAACAACCAGAGAAAGTTGTGGTGAGATGTGAGAAAAAAACTTGGCTCAATTTGGATCTCAGATGTCAGAGAAAATCTGGTTAAAAATTGGAAGAAAATTTGGTCGGTGCACTACCCTGAGACAAAACAAGGTCTGCACACACAAATGATGAAGATCTCGAGTTTTACTGAACATTTTTGGATGATTTTTAAAGTCATATATCAAAGAAAAGTTGTTGGAACATGTGGGAAAAAAATTGGCCTAATTTGGAACTGAGATGATGGAGAAAAAAGAATTCAAAGTGGATCCAGAATTCTGTCAGTGAACTGTCACAGGAAACAAGCAAGCAGTTATTTATTTTATGCTATTAATGTTATTTTATTCTATGCTTGAAATGTTGTTTTAAAGAAGGTGTCACATAGGCTCCAACAAGCCACCCTGGCTCAAACATGCCATGTAGGCCCCAACATGTCACCTAGCCTCAAACATGCCACCCAAGGTGGCTCAAACATGCCACGTGGGCTCCAACATGCTACATGGACTCCAACATGCCACGTATGCTCCAACATGCCAAGGTGGCTCAAGCATGCCAAGGTGGATCCAACATGCCACCTTGGCTCAAATATGCCACGTGGGCTCCAACATGCCAAGGTGCATCAAACACGCCACCTACGCTCCAACATGCTAAGGTGGCTCCAACATTCCAATTCAAACATTAATGGCCTAAAAGTGCCATTTCTAATGAAATATATTTTAATGGTGTAATTGATTTTAGGTGTTATTTTTTATGGCTAATTAAGGGTTGTGCCCCTAGGATCTACCATGCCACTTGGTTGGCTCCAACATGCCATGTGGGCTCTATCATGCCACGCGGGCTCCAACATGCCAAGGTGTCTCAAATAGGCCACGTGGGCTCCAATATGCCACCTAGGATCCAACATGCCAAGGTGGCTCAAACACGCCACGTAGGCTCCAACATGCCACGTGGGCTCCAATATGCCAAGATGGCTCAAATCCAACATGCCAAGGTGGATCCAACATGCCAAGGTGGCTCCAACATTCCAATTCAAACATTAATGGCCTAAAAATGCCATTTCTAATGAAATAATTTTTAATGGTTTAATTTATTTCACATGTTATTTTTAACTATTCAAATGTTGTGCCCCTAGGATCCCAATGTACTACGCAGGCTCCAACATGCCATAAGGGCTACAACATGCCAAGGCGGCTCAAACATACCACGTGGGCTCCAACATGCCACCTTGGGTCCAACATGCCAAGGTGGCTCAAACATGCCACGTGGGCTCCAACATGCCAAGGCGGCTCAAACATGCCACCTAGGCTCCAACATGCCAAGGTGGCTCCAACATTCCAATTCAAACATTAATGGCCTAAAAATGCCATTTCTAATGAATTTAATGGTGTAATTGATTTCATGTGTTATTTCTTATGGTTCAAATTTTGTGCCCCTAGGATCTACCATGCCACCCGGTAGTCTCCAACATGCCACGTGGGCTCTAACATGCAACACGAGCTCCAATATGCTAAGGTAGCTCAAACAAGCCACGTGGGCTCCAACATGCCAAGGTGGCTCTAACATGCCACCTTGGCTCCAACATGCCAAGGTGGCTCAAACATGCCACGTGGGCTCCAACATGCCACCTTGGCTCCAACATGCCAAGGTGGCTCAAACATGCCACGTGGGCTCCAACATGCCAAGGTGGCTTAAACACGCCACTTAGGCTCCAACATGCCAAGGTGGCTCCAACATTCCAATTCAAACATTAATGGCCTAAAACTGCCATTTCTAATGAAATATGTTTTAATGGTGTAATTGATTTTTTATAGTTCAAATGTTGTGCCCCTAGGAACTACCATTCCACCTGGTTGGCTCCAATATGCTATGTGGGCTCTAACATGCCACATGGGCTCCAACGTGCCAAGGTGGCTAGGTGGCTCAAACATGTCACCTAGGTTCCAACATTCAGGTAGCTCAAAAATGCCAAGTGGGCTTCAACATGCCTGACTCAAACACGCCACCTAGGTTCCAACATGCCAATGTGGCTCCAACATTCCAATTCAAACATTTATGGCCTAAAAATGCCATTTCCGATGAAATATTTTTTAATGCTTTAATTGATTCTATATGTTATCTTTAATGGTTCAAATGTTGTGCCCCTAGGATCCACCATGCCACCTGGTTGCCTTCAACATGCCACGCGGGCTCTACCATGCCATGTGTGCTCAAACATGCCATGTGTGCTCCAATATGCCACCTAGGCTCCAATATGCCAAGGTGGCTCAAACATGCCACCTAGGCTCCAAAATGCTCCCTCCCTCCCTCCCTCTCCCTCTCTCTCATTTGGTCTGATACCCTAAAGCTTCTCCTTTTCTCTGTGGAATTTTGGCAGCATGGATTGTAGTCAGATATCTTTTTTGGCCATGTCCTTCCATCCACGTCCTACTGGAGTTTTCATGGTGGTGGACAACACTGCCGCCAATACCTTACAGAACCTCCACTGGCTGCATCAGTACGATTGCCTATTGTCTTGGTCTGCATTTCAGGCAAACTTTCTACTCACACGTTGGGATGTACCCATATGGGAGGTCACAGAAAATTGCCTCTTATGGTGGGGATTGCTGTTACGGAAAGGAAGGCTTGAGATTGTCATGGAAATATTTGTAAAGACAAGCACTTTGTTAGCTCAGTATATTGCCTCCTCTTAGCATCATAGCCCCTCTCATTGCCAAATGGGTGGCACCTGCAGGTTCCACAGCCCAATTCGGGTCGTACATGATGTTGGCTTTGAGATAAGTTGCTCTATCCTAAAGTGTTTGTACTTTAGTGGCAGGTTATCTATAGGTGCGTGCATGTTAATATCTTTTGGCATCGCTATGATCTTCGCATATCTGCATGGCCGCTCTATCTTTCAGACGTTGAGACTCTTGAGCATTGTCTTTTTGCTTTCGACCAGCGTGGTCCTGACTATAGGTTTTATTTTTATTTTTTATTTTTTTTATTTTTTTTTACAGTGCACTAAATTGGCAATGCATCCACTTGGCTTCCTACCCCAATACAAAGCCTCCATGTAGACATAGGGCATTCCACCTTGATTTTAATTGGCTCCTATTGCGGACGTCACATTTTTTAGGGTATCTACTCATCTGCTCGCATTATTATTGTTGTGGCTCAGGCTAAGATATTGATGGCCTACAAATTACTCCCTTGAGCGAGAAGTGAGGAAACATATTTAGATTTAGCATCTTTAAATTGGTTCTAATCATTAGTCTCCCTGAAGCTTGTGTCCCCGTGACATATTCTTGTGCTTATACAGTGTACATTCCATAAATTTTTTTTTTTTTTGAAGAACTGTGTCATCAATATATTAAAAGAATGGTAATGTTACAAAGCAAGTGAGGAGGAAGGAGAACTGCCCCAAAGAGACAGCGATACCTCGACACTCCACAACAAACTCACAAAAAACGCAACTCCTCATCTTTGTACAAACCGACCATCACCATCTACAACACCCAAGAAGTCCCGCCAAATGGCAAACTTCCGCTCTACTAATCCGGGAACACCGTTAAAGCTTTGAAATAGCTTGTACCGAAGTCGAGGAATCGAGAGGTCGCAGTCGCTAAATCCCCCGAAAAGATCCACAACCGCCGCTTCCAAATCAACCACACCAACCAAGCCACGCGACAGATGCAAGGCTTTGCCGCAAGAGCGGCCAAGCACCGAGGATACACATGAAGCAAAGAATGGCGGCTAGTCAATCTCACACGAAGCAGAGCTCGACCCAATCCCAGGCAGCCCGCAAGTGAGGGCATAAAACGCACAATGCTCCACGGTCTCCACGATGAAGGCCACAACAAGGGCAAAGAGGGCTCACACCGGTCCTAAACCCGACTCACAAGGACATTCACCCCGACACAACGGTGCACCACCGCCATAGAAGCACCCTAACCCGGTGGGGAAGTGAGCTCCATGTCCACGCCCAAACCGAAGCGCCATCGAGAACCCGTAAGCCGCAGAGACCACTTTGCGAAGGGGCAGAGTGTCATGAATAGCCAACACCCGGTAACAAGACCAAGACAAAACAAGAAGACACAACATCCGGATGAACCTTCCAAACCTCGCACCACCACATCATCCCGAGGGACTATAGGTATGTGTAGCGGAATACTCCCCGCCACTTGTTCCCGTGATAGCCTTGGTCCACGCCCTTCAGTAAAAGCGAGCTCGAAAGAACTCCCACGAAGCTAGCTGACCACCCCAATACCAATCCTCCAAAGTGAGCACAGCAGCTCGCCTCCAATGGGCCAAGGTCCGGAGCATGCATAGTGGCGACCAAAGGGCAAGTGCTAGGGGGTAGAGGAACCCACAAGAAAGGAGAAGAGTGGTGATAAACTGAGGCATAATCTAGCTGGAAGAGCACACGCACATGATCCCAAGCCCGCAACACCCCCGTGAGAAAAGAGGATGCATGTGGGAATGGCCGGAGACCATACAACAGTGGCCAGGGCAACTCCACATGCACAGACGGCTTCCCAAACGCCACACAATGGCGAAGAGACTGCAACAACAGCGTCGCACCAGGAGAAGATGCTCCATCCTGCAGAGCGCTCCAAACAAACTTGGAGACCAACACCTTACTATGCAGTGCCAAATCTAGAATGGCCTTTGATTAATAAACTTTTTGCTTTCATCCTTCAAAAAAAAGAAAAAAGAAAAAACGCTTATGAGCAATTTTGACATCGATGGCACTCTAGATTAAGTGCTAAAGTACTGATTTGTATTCTTTTTACATAAGGCCTGGAGCCTAAATGGCTTGATTAAAAAATAAAATTTTACTTGAGGTACTAAATTTATGCGCGTCTTCAGTTGTTGAGCCATCAACGGTCACCATGATTCTCTTTGTACAAACTTATTGATTACTGGCTGTCTAGTATAATGATTACTGCAAAAGTTTTTCCATTGAAAAGCTTTCAAGGCAGGGTTTTTTGGATTGCTCCCTGTTAAGGGGGGCAATTCGTTAGGGAGAGGGTGGGTTTTGAGCATTTTGAGCATATTTTAAGCATATCTAACTATCTGACGGCCACAATCACTAGTTGTATTTCCGACGGTGAAAAACTTTTTATATTTTTTCATCTAATGTTGAGCCTAAGGTTTTTGGATTCTTGCACGCCGGAAACTTTTGAGATACACTGGAAACTCATTTTGGTATAATCTACTCCTTTGATAAACCATCAATAAAAAAACTGTGAACGGGGACCGTCGGGTTCAGCCCAAAAATACAGTGCATTGGGCCGGAAGGCAGCGGATAAAGCGTGGTGGGGCGTTGTTGTGGTAACATCCCCTTCATCTCATCATAACCATTTTCTATCCAGAACAGCGATGGGCGCACTGCCAAATCCCTTTGAAGCTTCGCCTGCCATCCGCTGGAGGCGATTCCGGCAGTCTTATTGGAGGTTCCCCTGCGTTTCTGGCTTCATGTCCTGAGCATAGGAACAAGCTTTTTGTTTCCAGATGCTTTCTTGAGAAGTTAAGTAGTCTTAGGTTTCTCTGTGTTTTTGTTGGGCATCTCTGTTCTATTCTTGCATCAGAAGTTTTTTGTTCTTGCATCAGATGTCTCTTTCTGGCATCCGGCATTAGACGCATTTGTTTCTTTTATTATCGATTAGAAGATGCAAGCCGCCATACTGCCTCTAACCTCCATTATTGGATCATTTTCCTTCATCCAAAAATTTGCAGACCTTCCTTTGAATCGAAGAGAAAAAAATACTCCAGCGATGGTCTAGCTCAGAATACCAGCTTCAGTCTGTGTTCAAGCTATTCAAGAGCTATTGCCTGTTTTCCTTTTATGCTGCGGTTTGTTTTATGCTGCGGTTTGTTTTCCTTTTATGCTGCGGTTTGTCCTGCGGTTTGCATTTCTAGCATCAAAGGAATTTAATTATTCATGGAGCTCAGGATTGGAAGGCGAGATGATAATAGATTGTGATGTCGTTGTGGTTCAATCTGGATCTGGCAGAGGAGTGATAGCAGGGGAGCTTGCAAACAGAGGATACAGAGTTATTGTGCTAGAAAAGGGCAAATATTTTTCCCTGTCCCTTCTTGAAGGCCCATCTGAGGCGGCCTTTTAAGCACTTACGATGGCGCTTTGCGGTAAACTAGTCTCCTTCAATCTGCACTCCAGTCTAACCAATCTAAGCAATCGCATCTAATCCAATCTTATCAATCTAAGCTTTTGCAACATAGCAAGCGAACTTTGCTCCTCAGATTTGAGCATATTTGACGAATAGATTTGGGCTTGCTTCTTTACCTGTTGGAGCGATTTGGGGCAAAAGCACCATCGTTCTGGAGCTTTTGAGCGCTGCTTCTACCGTTCTTTCTTGTCCCTGGAATGCCTATTTTCTGCTTAAAAAACTTGCTCAGGGCCTGTGCAATCGGACAGCATCTAAGCTTTTTGCAAGGATTTGAAGCTTTTGCTCTTGTAGCGTTGTTCTGGCACCCAATCTAATAGTCCGATTCTTTCCCAGGTTTTGCCAGCTTATTCAACCTGCTCGGACCAGTGGTTAAGGGAGGCCAACCCTCCCCTCTCGGGGATCATGGCAAAATAACCCTCTCGGCCTGCCGGCCTCGAGGGTTATTTGCCATAATCCCCTCAAGGGGAGGGTTATCCTCCTCTTCGTTAAGTATATTTTAGCAAGCATACTCTTCCAGTTGGTTTTTCTGCATGTTTCTGATCCAATGTCAACAGGTCCCACTTCATACGCTTAAGGGCCATGTTGTGCATTGTTTTGGCCCAAGTAGTTATTTAACAAAGTTTCTTGGGATGACATGTGCTTTGTGCAGATTGGTGGAAAGACGACTGCATTGTGAGTGGAGGGGATGATTGCCAATTGAAAACCTATACAGGAGCAAACGTGGAAGCATCTTGATTCAATCTTTCCCTTTACTTGCTTACCAAAGTGATAATGTGGCTGTATTTTGCAAACAATGAGATAAATGGTCACATGACAATGAGGTCCAGCCATGAACCTGTTAAATGTTGAAGATCAATTGGTGCAGCAAGATCTAAAGCTCTATATATTTCTAGACACTTTTTTCCAGCTAGTTTCCAGGGCTACATAGACGAGCATAAGACTGGCCTTTGTTTTTGAAGAGAGTCGTATGAGGGGTGCTTGGGGAGATGCAAGTGGACAGGCTGGTGTAAAGAACCGGTGGCTATTCAGGTAACTCCATGCAATTTGGCCGTTTGGCACACAGGTTGTCAAAGACCAGCCTGCATCCTTGGCTGCCGAGAGAGGGCATGCCTGCTTATAGTCTGCAGAGCACATGACAATTGGTAATATGCACACTGGCTATGCCTATGCCAAAAAATTTTAAATTAGATAGAGATCCTTTGATATGTATACTCAGCACATTGGAAGAAAGAAGCAACACAGACTGATAAAAAAAGGTACCCTAATTGAAGCAAAAGAGTTTGTCTATTAGCCTTGCTTGATTTCATGGTGCAATAAGTGTAAAATCCGTGCTTGATTCGTGGAAATCCACTTCTATCGTTCACTGCTTCAAGGTCGTTGCTACAAAAAAATGCCCCGTTGAAGGTATTCAATAAGTTAAAACTAAATAGGACCTAAATGATTTTTGGTAATGTTAAAAAGCCCTAGGCATGAAGAACTAAGCTTTGCTTCATCAATCAAACGCCGGCGTCAGATGCCATCTCCGTGCCAATTTTCCAGGGTTATCTAATTTCATGGCCTTAGATTTGAGAAAATGAAGATCTAACGGTTTTTATAATGCCATGTCAAATTTGGCCGAGGTGGAGGTGATACGTGGATAGGCTAGAATTGTAGAAAAGGTTGTAGGTCCGGTAGGGTTGGTGTGCTAATAATAAGTTAATAATAAAAGAGTTATTCAGAGCTCATGCCTAAGAAAATTCAATGAGCAAGATCATAGCAGCTTCCATGCGGCAAAAAAAAAAAACTACCTTCAAAATATCCAACAATCTACCTATGGTTGGAACATGCAGTGATGAAGCTGGAAATGATGGTCGCGGTAATTAGTGCCATATATTGCGGGTTGGTGCAAATTACATATAAAAGATTTCTTCCATCGAGACGAGTTGGACTATGTAATTAGATATGCATATCTAATCATGACATGTTTGATTCGTAGCAGATGTAATCGAGGTGAAATGCCATTGCAAAAGGTAGAACGAGTTGGATAGGCATTGCCAGATACCAGGGATGATAATTTTCACAAACGGTCTCATTGAGTGGATAGGTTTGGACCGCAACAATTTGACATTATCGGTTGAATAGTGCAAATTATTTCATGCTGATTCCCTTGTCATGTTTGATGTCATTGTGGAAAAATACAATCGTTGATGTGAATTCAAAATATGGCAACATGGAGAAGGCCTCTCAACAATTGCAAATTGTCTGCTCATAATATCCCACCATGGAATGTGATGCTTAGAAATAACATTTACTAATGTAATGATAGTAATGCAGCTGAGACTTTGTTTTGCTGCAACACTTTAAAAAGTTTTAACGCTAGCTATAGATAAGTTGAGCTATAACAGTAGCCATATTGCTTGCCAATGTTGGCAGGCTTGATAATGATGGTTTATGGTCCATTACTTTCTTCTTGCTAAAAGCTCTAACTAGTGTACATCTTTGCTATGAAAACTGGTATAGTATGCACCATCAAGCAAGCAGAATATGCAAAAACAGAAGTTTTTGAGTAACAAAACATGCCTGTTTCTTCAAAGGGCGTTCTGGACATCCGTTCTACGGCCAAGCAAGAATACAAGCCTATGAACATGAACTGCACTAGATATTCGTGGGGCCTAGTATTGCTAGAAAGGCAACAGCCCGAGACTATAGGTATAATGAATGGAAAGTTGCAGTGTGGGATAGAATGGGACGACAACTACCTTCATCTCGGGCCTCAAAACTAACAGCTTGGACCGACTAAACGATGCCCTCCATGCAATGTTGTTCAAGAGTGTTGATGAATAGAAAAATCAATAAAAAATAGAATAGAATACAATAGAATAGATTCTTTAACCTCCACGGAGACCAAGAGGTCATGGGTCCCATACAATGGGCTAGTACAACCATTACTTGCTAGGATTAAAAACCCCTTCCTCGAAAGGTTTTCAAGGAAAAAACCTTTGCAGTAATGATGATACTAGACAATCAGAAAAAATAAGTACATCATCATGACTACTGAGGGCTCAGTAATTGAGGGTCTAGAACATCAAGTATGTATAACGCCAAGTCATGCACAGATGGTGCTCTGAGAAGTTGTGGAATTTGTTGAGATTCCAAGTTGTTTTATGATAACTATACTTGTCCAGTTTTAAAAATACATGATAAGAGATTGGCCATACGCATTTAACATAGAAAATTTGGAAAGGACTATGCAGTATAGAGCACAAGGTGAATTATAATATTTGGATCTATATAACTTTTCGTTAATTATATTTTCTATTGGCATATGATTTTGCTCAGATCTATCAAGATAAGTATCTGCTTTTTGTACTTTTCAATTCGGGTACCTTTCTGCAGTGCACGGCATGCGATTTGAATGATATCACGTTTTTTTTTATCATAACTCTTGAATCTGAGTCCGTTTTGGGTGTTTTTATTGCATTGGAAAGCTCTCTCTCGGGGTCTTTTCGATGGTGTATGTTGTGCCCTTGATTTGGTAAAGTGTTCGCTCAAAACAAAGCAAATTTCCGGCCCAGATTTGGCAGAGTTTCAACTCCCACAGTTGATTACAGTTTGATCCCAGCAACTCAGATTGCCCTTGCCTCCGCAAAGCCAAGAACATGACAAGGACACCTCGAAAGGCACCTTATGATTCTATCATTGAATCATACCTCCTTGCTGCGCCTTTTTCTGGACCCCAAATGTCTATTTTGAGGCACACAGATGCACCGACAGCTTCAGATATGGTTCTGGATACGGTTTTGGATAAGCTAGATACTCAGATTCAATGCCTACCGCTAGCAGTCCTTGCTAGGATTCACACAATCCGGTCCAACACCACTATCACAGGGACATCTGTTCAGTTGCATTTGAGAAGCTGGGTACAACTTTTGAAACTAGTGCATATACAGGCGGATGGCATCATCTCAGCACATCGGGTAGGAGCAGCATGACCAGATCGTCCTCGTCATTTCCTAGTCCATTTTAAAGATGCCATTTCCCGGCTGCATATACTGAGGCATGGGAATCATCTAACATGGACCAGCTTTTCTGTCCAAGAGGATCTAACTCCCGCACAGATCTGTAGAGGAAAAGAGGAATTATGTCGGGTACGCGAAGCTCGCCTACAACGGAAGTGGGCAGTATACAGAGGTGGTCAGGCTATAATTAGGGATCAGTGGCCTACTGATCCATGGACATTTTTGTATAGCGCTGCTCTTCTTTATGTTGTTATTTCTATTTGTTATTGTGTTTTGTCCAAGTTTCATTTGGGATCCTGCCCTTTTTGTTGTTTTTTAGGGCTTCCATGCCCCTTCTGTTGTTTGGGTCCCATGGCCAATTTGGTCTCTGTGGACGTTAAAAAATCTATCTATCTATCTATCTATCTATCTATCTATCTATCTATCTATCTATCTATCTATCTATCTATCTATCTATCTATCCTTGTGTAAACTGTACATTGTTCGACGTAAACCCTAGTACAAACTCTTCAACCAACTTCCATTGAAGAAGTGCCGCCCCATTAATGATGCGGCTAGAACATGTTTAATGCTTACATTTTCGTGGTGCTATCCCATGTGTACCTAATTCGTGATACTGCATTTATATACTTTATATGGGCCAATGTAAGTTCATGATATTTCAAAACTTGCCATCGGGCTAACATGTATTGGGAATACGCTGATTGATCTATATGCGCACATTTGGGCATTATTTGAGACACTCTTATTAGGCGCTTTATTACCTTGATTTTCCATCTCGGTACCATGTATTGTGTCTCAAAAAGTAGATCTATTTCTTTTACCTTCTCAATGGCCCTCTTATTGCTATGGTTGATACTTTTTATAATACTCAATTGGAACACATATGTTCTATGATTAGTCATTGATTTGGCTCACTCTTATAATGTAGTATGGTGTGGTCACATGTCCAGTTGGATGCTGCCTAGTGGCGTGACGTTAAAATACTATCTATCTATCTATCTTATAAGACACTTGACTTCCAATCTCAACATCGTTTATCGTATCTCCACAAAATCCAATAGGAACATACAAGATCAATTGTGCAAACGTGATCATCGAGTACGAAAAAATCTAGACAACCATCTTTCTGTCTATGAACTTTAGTCATAAAACAACCAAGCTCAAATGAAAAACAAACTGATTAATCTTCCTTATAGTTTTATAAAATACTGCAGATTCTTTGTATTCTATATGTATGTTGTTCGTTTGCCCATGGCATCTTGGGGGCAATCCGTAGTGCTTTGCACCTTGTTTATTCTAGTAGTAACGGTTGTACTAGCACATGATATAGGTCCCATGGCCTATTGGTCTCCGTAGACGTTAACAATTCTATTCTATTCTATCTTCTTCCTAAGATTGTAGAATATGAAATTTGGAGACTTAGAATTTTTTTTTCTTTTGAAGGACGTCAAACTTTATTGAAAGTTCAAGCTAAAAGATAGATACAACTGCACAGGCGGGATTAAAATCTCAAAGGATAATCATGATCCACTGAGTAAGACGACCAGCCTATGCATAAGACAACACACCTAAATAAATCTCAAGGATCAACTGTCGCTTGACAGGAGTAAGTGATGAACAATGGTAAGCCTTAGAAGAAGAAGAAGAAGAAGAAGAAGAAGAAGAAGAAGAAGAAGAAGAAGAAGAAGAAGAAGAAGAAGAAGAAGAGACACAATCAGACACACAATCTTCTTCGCTTCTAAATAGACCACAACAACCACCCTGATACTAAGTGAAAGGCTTGGCTTAATCACTTATTCTTAGTATTCAGATAGATAGCGAAGAGTACTTGTTGACTTGTCAATGTCACATGAAAAAGAGAAAGCTGCCATGACCAAGCCGGTTGGAGGTGATCACACGAAAAGAAGCAATGCTCAATAGTCTCTTCCTTTTGCTTGTACAATGAGCAGAATGCTGACATTTGATGATCGAAATCTGTGGACAAGCACATTAACACGAAGGCAACTATGAAAAATTTGCGACCACGGCATAGCCACTTTAGGATGAAGTAGTTTATCCCAAGCCCAAGTCCATATACGTCTCTATCTAGGAGGCCGGAGCTGAAGGAACCACTTAGTGGATGGCAGAAGGATATCACCATTTACAAGCAGCTTATACATAGAGTTTAGGAACCTGTGCCCGTTAACACTTTGGCAAGAAATCCACATGCACCCTTCAACAGGCTCTAGAGCAACAAATCACAGAGTAATAGCAACCTTTTGTCAAACAGGTCTGTCCCATCGAGACAACAAGAATTTTTTTTTGAAGAACCCTCCTAGGTCACCAACTAGCCAAAATCATACCATGCCCACAACTATCAGGATTCCTGCTAACCTCCAACATCACTGAGTTAATGGATGGATTGGGGCACATAGTGGAAGATTATTCCCCACAGGTATTCACCAACAAGGAGCACTCAATTGATGACATGCAACATAATTTATATGAAATAAGGTCTGTACTGTCTCCCAGGACTCCAATAAGCCTTTCAAAAAAGGGGGGGCATTAGGAAAAGGGCATAGCTAGTAAAAGAGACTCCATGGAAGAAGAGGTTTTAATGAAGTTTTTTCAAAAGGAACACAATGTGCAAGCGACTGCTTCACCAATCATGATCCTAGTGAATCAACCATATCCTTAAGGATCCTCTAGATGAACTTAGAAATCACAATCTTAGTTTGCAAATGGAAGTCTATCAAATCCGAGCCACCAGTAAATTTTGGCCTGGTGCATTTGGACCATGCAATCTTCACCACAATATGCTATTCATTCCCAGTTATGAACAATGATAACTATCACCTGAAATTTTGCCTGAGAAGCCAGAATGGTAGAGGCCATATAAATATAGGAATTTCTTAAAACATTTTTAAGCAGACAGAGCTTAGAAGTATTCCATCAAAACAAATGCTTTCTCAACCCTTCTATGATAATATCCCAAGCATCTGAAGTAGAAATACGAATGCTCCTAAGAATACCCAGAAGTTTAGTATCCTTCCCATGAGGAAGTACCTTCCAGGAAAAATCAGCAACACAAGAATAGAATAGAATAGAATAGAATAGAATAGAATAGAATAGAATAGAATAGAATAGAATAGAATAGAATAGAATAGAATAGAATAGACAAGGAAGCACCACCCCATCAAGTATCCATAATGCATAACACTTCGACCAACCAATAAGAACTCCAGATGCTAAAGAAAAATTATCAAGAAGAAACTTTGCATTCTGAAGATCGTTCGCATCAACAACAAGAAAGAGGAATGTGTCATTGGCATATTGGTTACAAATTTCCTTTGAACCTTCCTCCATAGTCAGACCCTGCACGATCCCATCTTGCACAGCCTTAGCAAGTAAACATGAAAGGACCTCAGCTACCATTGTAAACAAAATCGGAGCTAATGGGCATTCTTAGTGAACTCCCTGCCCAACAGAAAATACAGTGGAGGGTTCCTCTAAAAAAGCACTATAGACTGTGCAGAAATATGGAGCTTTATAACATCATTGGTGAACTGCTGACCAAAACCCCACATCAAGGGGCTCTTACTAAAAAATTCCCAATCCACATTATCATATGCCTTGGCAAAATCTAATTTAAGATAGACTATGCGTTGACCTTTCAGTCAATAATAATACATTCCATCATAAATAGTAGCAACATTGCCTAAAATGCACCTCCCTTGGTTAATAAGAATGTACCAATATAACCAGCGAGTTCATGGAATTTTTTTTATTGAATCTTTTATTTTTTTTCTTTTTGTTACCCATTCAATTGTTCTAGGGCTATGGTCTATAGTTTTAGGTATGGTCATCTATGCATGCAACTAAAACCCCTTGTTATTGTGCTGCATATTAAGACACTCTCTTGGGTGTCAAATTTCCACATTAACAAGTACAAGCCTAGGAAAATAGATGAGCGCATCATATTTCTAAGGTTACATGCATGCAAAATAAAAATGTAGTTTATGCCGCAATTATCACTTCTTCTAATTACTATAAGCTATCTTTGATCCGTGCAACACCTAAGATACAAACATCTGCCAAAACAACATTAGCATTACGGTTTCAAGACTACACTCATTGTTGTTGCCATCTGTTGGAAAAATTCCTAGCATACCAAGTGGTTCAAATGTTTTGCAGCTTTTTATAAACAACCTCGTCTCTTTTGCGAAAATCAAAATATGTAGACATTTCCCCGTTTTTTTAGCCCCTCGCCTTTTTGTTTGAATCTGTATCGCTCGCTTGGATTTTTGGACAAATTTGCTGCTTCAGGGTTCATTGGATGAAAACTTAGAGATTACCTATAGCACGCGCCTAGGGTTTTTGTTTGAAGAACATTATAAACGTCAACGCAAGTGGGTCTGCCTTCCGGTTGTTTCTGCCTCCATTAGTAGCAAATCACTATGAAAAACCTGTAGAATCTGGTTAACTTCTTGCCTTGATGCCGTGGAACAGGAAGGGGTCAGGCATTCTTGCCAGCTTCCTGACCTGCAGAATCCGGGAGCGTCGCAGAATCTGGTCGTGCTTCAACGGCGCTCCCAAATTCTGCATGTCAAGGGGCTGGCAAGAATGCCCTCCCCCTTCTTGTTCCACATCACATAGAGATGAAATAGAATGTAACGCATTTTTAATTATGACCATGACAACTATTGAATCTTACATTTTGTTCGCAAAAATTAATTTGACACTTTATCGTTTGTTTAGTAAAAAATATTTTGACACTTTTATCTCTACTTTATTAGAGTGCTTGGAGTATCTTATCTCCCTACGTTTTATGTTTTACAAGTGAGTGAACTTGGTATGAACCTTTATGAAAAAGGTAATTGAGGAATGACAATGCCAGAACATGAGTTGGAAAAGGATCATTGATGTGACTATGCAATGTGCATAGTTAGACTAATTTTTCCAATGTCACGATCAAGGGAGTATTTTTAAGCAATGTCTCTAGTTGAGATTGTTTAGAAAAGTGACGTAGTAAGGGGAAGAGACATATATATTATTGATAGAAATGACGTAATAAGAATAGAGGGATCTGGATATTTGCCATAGGATCATTCCTTTGTTGAATTGAAGAGCAAATATAAAAGATTATTTGAAGATCCTCAAAAGGTTAAGGAATAAAGGCCAAGATATCCATAAATCTACTCCTCTCGTGCAATATGAACGAGATCCCATTATATGAAGATAACCAGGCTACATGATAAGAAGTAAAGACATTAGCAAATTGCTAGACACTCGTGTGCCATGAGCATAAAATTCCATTATAAAATTAGCGAAACTTGTGGAGACATTGAGAAAATTGCTGGACCTCGTGCGGGTAGGAGCACGAGATCTTGATTTTAGTATAGAACTTGAGGGAGGAGTATGGAGCGAGATCAGGATCGAGAGACGGATCAGGACGATTTGGATGGGTGGCAGAGATATGGGAGCTGGAAGTCTACAAAGATATATGGAGGCAATAGTTTTTTGGAAGGGGTCGAAGGAGGAGGATAAAAAAGTGGGTAGGCAACAAGGTAAGAAATAGACAAAATGTGAAAGGATAAGCCAAGGGAAATAAAGGCCTGGCCAAAAAATACGAGCTAGGGGTACGACGAGCAGGGAATTTGGACGAGGATGTAGGGATAAAAAAAAAAGGGATAAAATGGGCAGATGGAGGGCCCCGTGATCGCCAGGCAACAGAGCTGGAAAAGCTGAACATGTTATAATGCTGCAACATTGCTAGCATAACCAAGAAGAGGAAGAGGAAGAGGAAGAAGAAGAAAAAGAGTTCGTTAATATTTTGAAGAACTAGAGCGCACCATGAAGGCGTTCCCCTTCTTCGGCGCTCCGGCCTACCAGCGGCTCCCCGGCCAGCCGCAGCCCGCCCGCCGCAGGCTGCGGCCCGGCCGATCCCGCCGCCGGCCTCGCAGATTCGGCATCCGATTGCCTCGCTGTCGATTGAGGCTCCATTCTGCATTTGCTTTGCTCAAAATGTATGCCAAGCTCTTGCTTAGCTTTAGCTCTGTTTCTGTTGCTAACAAATGTGGTATCAGAGTTGCTAGCATTGGTAGCTTCCCTCTCGTCCTTCCTAACCGCCTCTGATTTTTCCCTGTAAAATGTTATCACTGTCTTCTCTGTCTTATATATGCAATACATTTTTTTCTTGCTGCTATTTTTTGGCTTCTGGGACGTAATTTGGAAGTTGATGGTTGAATTTCATACTCAAAAGCTCATTTCCTCATTAGTATTAGGCTCAGTACTCAGAATCAAAATGAAAATGTATATGTTTTCACTGTAATTGTGTAGAATAACACATGAAATTTTAACGACGTTGAAGTTTATATTACTGATATAGCTGTAGGATATTTGAAGCTAAAATAATGTTTTTCGTTACTTAGCAAATGGTTGTTACTTCGGCTCCAAGAAGTTAGAAGTGCTCCTGTTCAAATAACTGGAAAGCTATTGAACTCGCTAGAAAATCACAAGTTTCTTCCCCAAGGATGTCGGATTTAAGTAGAAATGTTCTGTCTTTCTGCAAAACAGATGGCCTGCTAGATTTCCATTCCTGAAGTCCATTTGTTAACAACAGAGCCTGGGATTTGAATCGAGAAGATTATAATTAAGCCAATCCTCTATCTCCGACTCTTGAGGAATTGCAGCCAGTAAAGCAAAGACTAACCTGGTATTGCCACCAATTCACGAAAATTCTGAGGATCAATCGGGATAAATGTCCAAGCCACTAGGCTTTACCAAATCCGGCTACAGCAACCTGCAAAACAAGTTGTGGAATTCGCCTTTCCACACACAATATAGTATTTGTGTTAGCTTTCGTCTATCTGCTAATGCGACTGCGTATTTCGCAGTTGGGGACGGGTTATGAGAGGGATAACACACTGGAACGAGGGTGTTACGCCCTACTACAGCAATTGAAGGAGAACGCTCAATATTGCTATAGTAAGGCATAAACACCCGAGTTTTAAGGTGTTTATCCACCTTAACAAATTGGGCCGAGTGTATTATGGTGGTTTTATAGTGATTTGCATGACAAACTAGGTGTTTATGCCAATTTGGCATAATAAATTAGGTGTTTATTAGCCCTCAAGTGTGTTATTGATGTGACACCATTGCAACCAACAGTTGAGATCTGATCTCAGCTCCAAAACCTGAGGACCAAGCTATTAAGGGGTTTATCACGGACCTTTCACCACATTTATCTTGGATCCTCCATGCCCATACATCCATGGACCCATGGCATGCCCCTTGGATTATCCTGGACGCCGATGCTCATCTATCCTTCCCCCGATATTTGCGGGGTGTATTTTGTATTTTTGGCCTGAGCCGCATGATTAACATAGGTCGTTCCAAACGGGTTAACCCATCCTAGTAATATTTATTCCATCCCACTTATTTCACAATATCCTATATCCGTATTCAAGACCATCTTAAATTTTTTACTGTCCTTATTAGTTGCATTGAGTGTCTTTTCCTGTGACGTTCCCCTAGAATATACGATATAAATACGTATATCCATGTCACTATACACAAATCTACATTAGTAGACTTGTATGCACCAAGTGTGGAGGCATGGCCAAGTTATTTACATTTAGCCAACCTTAGGAGATGACCCATTGCCACATGGCTTCACTCTATAGATGACCCGCCACATGGATGCACCTTATTGGAGCCAAGTGGCCCTCATGTGAACCTTAACACAGAAAAGGCCAAACCCTAAACCTAGACCACTTTTGGCTCCACCAACTTCTGATCCACCAGTTTGTGCCCACAGCTTCAATTCGAGGATCGTCTTCGACATCCGAGGTTGCAGTAGCAGTCCCGAAGCACAAGCGTAGCAGAGGAGGGTCATCTGCTCGAACCACCTGCTAGAGATGGAGAACCAGGGATCCGGTGGCAGCTCGTCATGAGCAGGTACTTTGAGTAGACTCCAGGGAGTTGCACATTGTGTCCTAGTAGAGCCATTCTAGAACCTATAGTTCTGAGCATGAACCCTAATCAATCAACCCTAACTATAAGTTAGACGTATGTGATTAGGATCAGTTGTTATTCTTGTTATTTATCATGTTATGTTGATATATGATGATGGTTGATCTTGTGTTTGCACCTCTTGTGTATTGGGAAGGGGGGTAGAGACCTAGTAGCCATTATTTAGATGATGCTCCTAGTTTAGACCCATTAGTTCCCATTATTATATGGCCTGTGCTTAGAGCCCACCTGGCTATGGAGGCTATGGAATGACTGTGTACCACATAACGGGGTCAGTGGCAAAGTGGAGGGAGGTCCCTACTGAGCACGGCTACTGGGGACCCATAGTGGGCTAGGCTTATAGTCGGTCACTGCGTGTGGGCCGGGTATGAGTCCGACACTTCCTGGGTCGATGGTGTCGCCCTGACTCTCAAGAGCTGCAGGTGTCGGCCTGGCTCTTGTTGGGGAGTTCAGTCGGTATGGACGTGTGTCGCCACGATCCTCTAGCTGCCCATGGAGCCACTGCACTTCGAGAGGGGGAGATGCAACCCCTCCTACTTCATCGGATCGGGGAGATGCAACTCGAAGCAGTCTCGTTGGGTGATACCATGGGATTACGTCCCCGGCAGGTACAGTCACGACAGAGCCTAGTTTAGCCTATCTGCAAGGTATGCATAGGAGGGGTGGATGGAGTGGCCAACCCTAGCCATTGTCTATTGCCAGCCCAAGTCATTGCCACAACTCAATCTGTTCTATCTGGAGGCCCCCAGCCGTCAGTCGACTCCCCCTTGAGTCTGAGCCCTGGGTAGGAGCCTCCATTTGATGTATTTGGTGCATTTGTTGTATTGTTGTATTCGATGACTTGGACGGATGATTATCACTACACTTCGAGGTAGCTTGTTGTTATTGCTGCTAATGCTTATGCTGTTATGTTTGCTTCTGCTGATGTAGGAGCCCATAGGGGACGGCTAGAATGACACCTCTATGTCCTCTGCTCATTGTCTGGCCATTCCCAGACGCGGGTTAGATGGAGGGCCCGTTCGATAGATGTTGTTGGACGGGGAAGGTCCTTCGATATATACGGTGGGTTGTCGTATATAGCACAAGGAGCGTCACATTTCCTGCCAAGTTATCTCAGTCAATCGGATCGTCGAAGTCCTTGCTCACTCATCCAAGGTCCCAGGCTAGCGATCTAGCAATGTCGTCGCCCAAACCAACAGCTGTGTGGTGAGTTGGTATAGGCCTAATAATGGCAGTAAAAACGTGGTAGAACTACCACCTGACATGTGCATAGTTTGTCTGCTAGGGTTTGTGGGATTTGGTCCCCTACCTAGGGTAGGATAAGCTCTAGCTAGTCTAAGACTAGTTTGTTTGTTTTTCCAATAAAAGAAAAACACAAAGCCGAGGCTGAATATCTGTCACTTGATTTTGGTACTCCAAGCAAGAGGGTGTACACCGATGAATGTGGCTATAGCCTTGTCATTGAGTTGGTTGAGTCGTCTACTGAGTGTAGCTGTGCTCCACCAGGGGAGGATTACTGAGGGTTTGTTATGGTCCGGGTCCCCACCTAGACAATATAGCTATATCATGTTTCACTTATGGGTTCTCGAGCGTGGGCTCAATCCCTTCTTACTACTACACAATGCGCTGAGATCAACTTCAAAATATATAAAATAGTTAACGTCCTAAAGGATATAGACGAGGTAGCCGAGCTCAGTCGATTGATCACCCATTCGCCATAACTAAACAATATGGTAATCGTGCAACAATAAATGTAACAGATAGGTTTTCCTTATCCATATTTTCAGCTTTCCTTATGTCAGTTCCCTCTTCTTTTAGGTCAGCATTATTCCATGTTACGTTTTGCCCAATGATATTATGTGTTGTCCACTTCATTTTTCATGTTCCCACAAGTTTGTAGGCATCCTAAAAACAATATAAAGTGAAGCACAATTTCATTAAATGTGGACAATACCTGGATTTGTGGACTTTTTATGAAAACCTTGCTTCCATGACAGTTTTCTTACACTAACATGTATTTTTTGCATGCCCCGACTTTGCAACTGTGGAGTTTTATGCATACTCGTAGAGATTCGATAATAAAATAGAAAGAACTTGATCTTTTTTCAACATTTCCATTGCCAATCCTCTGCTAAAAGCTCTGATTATTGAGACTTTTTTTACATTCATTCATGGCTCTTGTAATGTGACACTCAATTGTTCCATTAAATTGAAAGGGCTGTTTTTGAAATTCTCTAGCCATAATTAAAATTAACATCCCTTAAACCCCCTTTGGTTTGGGTGCATATTCACACGAGGGGGTGATTCCGGGCAACGAGAGCTGTTGGATAGGCATATTCACCCCTTATTCCTTAATCTACACCGTACGTAAAGTTCCTTGTTTGTGGGGTATGCAAGTATAAGATTTGGTATACTGTATAACTAATTTGCAAAATACTATAAGATTTTAAGCAAAATACTATATGGTGTTGATTTTGTACGTGCAAACAATAATTAAAAGGGCTCTTGCTGCCTTACGTCACCCCCCGTGTGAATATGCACCCAAACCAAAGGGGGTTTAAGTGGGATTTTAATGTAAATGTGTTGGACCCAATGGTTGTGTTAGTTAATGTTAATTTTAATTATGTGTTGGTTGTTATACTAAAAAAAAAAATTACAAAATACTTGCTAGGGTCTAATCTAGCAAATACTATACTTCAAGAACTAAACCTAGTTAGAAATTGAGAATTTGTCTGTCCTGGTTTAAACCAGGCCCACGTCCTTCATCTGGCATACACATATGGTGAGGTATTGCCCCTAGCATTCTCTAGTAAAAGCCAAATTAAAGGTTCACATAGTAGAGGGTTGAGATTCCAAACCCCAAGACTATGCAGCCCCAAAGCATTGGCCCAAATACATGATACAGCATTACACCTAGCATTCTCTCGTCAAAGCATTACACCTAGCATTCTCTCGTCAAGGCCAAATTACTGGTTCACATAGTAGAGGGCTGAGATTCCAAACCCCATGACAATGTAGCCCCAAAGCAGTGGCACAGATATATGGCAAGGCATTACACCAAGAGTTCTACAACAGTAAATAATTTGTGGGATAAGCTGCCGCAAGGTGTTATTCCCAAGGTAAATTACTAGTTAAAGTCATGTAGAGGAAGTACACAGTAGGGAGCTGAATCTTCAAACCCCAATACTAAGTAACCCCACACTTGACTCACAGATATATCAACAAAGCGTTGAACGTTTAAATAAATAAACTCTACTATAGTGCAATGAACATTTAGAGTCGGGATTTAAATAGACGTGTTTTTTCAGAGTAAATTACTAGTAAAAGTCATGTACTGGGAGCACATAATAGGGAGCTGAATCTTCAAACCCCAATACTAAGTAAACCCACTCTTGACTCACAAATATATCAACAAAGCATTGAACAAAAGGCATGACCTCCAATGATTCCACGAAAAAGGAGGTTAAATATCCTCAAAACCTTGTTTACCAAGTGGAATCAATATGCCAAATTTGTTCGTATCCGTGATAAAAAAGGATATATGCATATTAACATCCCTAGAGGTGATCCTAAGGCTGTGAGATGAGGATTCAGACCCCAAACATGTGGTTTTAAGGTTCCTTTATCAGACCAGTAGTTTAACAGTGTATATTAGCACTATCTCTCATTAGTATAGGCAGTTGGTAAATTTTTGGCACAAAGGAGACTCAAAAGGTTAGAGTTGGACCATGATTCCATAAGCAATAAAGCCATTATAATTGGTTTATGACTTTTAAGGATGATCCCATCTAAATAGATGAACACAACAACTGGAAGAAACACAGTTTTCATAATCTTTTTTTCAAAATTGTTTTTCAATTTTTTGTTTTCTGATACATTCCCTTCTAGCTATAGATCTAGAAGTCAATCCTACAAAAGCAGGCCGGATTCCAAAAAATATGGCCATGTAAGACAAACTGTAGCAGTGTATTCAAAACGTGCATCACTAAAAATCAAAATGCTTCCTTAAGTCTTTTCGGAAAAGCGAAAAAGATACTAAAGTTATCTGCATAAGAATATGAATAGTTTCTTGTTGCAAATTGTCAGATCTGCATTCCATTTCAGAAGTACTCCAAAGATATGTGTCGCCCAAAAACTTCGGGCCCTAAGAAAAGTAAACATACGAAAGAACTTGAAAATTAAAGAACAAGATAATGTAATTTAATTATATACGCTTTAAAAGCATATTATGTAAAAATTTATTAAATCATTGAAGACAGCAAAAGTGTTAAAGCAATTTTGAAGCACTCAAAATGGATAGCGGCTTAAGATACAATGCATATGTTGGTTGATTTGCCTATCAAACAGTCTGCAGAGGGCAGTTAGCCTGTTTATTTGTGCACATTCGTTGATTTGCGCCTCTTCTTGTGCAGGATGATTTATCTCGTACGTGATGCCTTCTGCTTGCATGACTCCCGTTCGTGATGTTGAGCTTGCGCCTCGTCTATTTTGTGCCATTCGCCTCATTGTAATATTTGGAACTAATATCTACCATTAAAAAAAAACACAATTGTTAATAACTAGTAATTTTAAAAACAATATGACAAACACAACCTTGTAATACTAATATGTATCAAACTTGTAATACTAATATGTAGCAACAAGGGTTACATTTTTTTTGCAAGGTTAAAGGATGTTTTTTTGGTCACTTTTCGATTTAGGGCAGGGTTAGGGTTTCGGAATTCCACAATGGCAGCGATGGCAGTGTGCATGCTCAAAGACATGCTTATGGGGGCCGAATTTTTCTATGGTGTTGCGAAATCAGGGGGTAAGGGTCGTCCTACAGTAGATCCAAGCTGCTGGATCGTGTGGCAGCGAAAATGTAATCAGATGGCCCTGGCATGCAACGAAAATGTAATGGTCTGAAGTTCTGGATTGGCCCTGGCATGCAGAATTCGGCTATGGCAGGCTAGATTGGCCCTGGCATGCAGATTCCGGCCATGGCAGGCTACAAATTCAGGGAGATGCTAAACAAAAGGAAAAGTTTAGGAAGATAAACATGAAGGAGAGCCTCAAGATCTGTCTCCATCTGCACTTCACCATGCTAGGTATTTGCCTGCAGGTTTTGGATTCCAAAATGCAAGACCAAGTAATAAAACAACAGAATAACAAACAATCCTTCAAGATCTGTCTCCATCTGCACTTCACCATGCTAGATATTTGCCTGCACGTTTTGGATTCCGAAATGCAAGACCAAGTAATAAAACAACAGAATAACAAACAACGGATCATGAAATATCTGCCATCAATATGTAGCATAATAACAAAATGGAGGACGGATTTTGTTGAATATCTGTTTTAATATCTGCCATGAGATATCTGTGAAACAGAATGAAGGATGGATTCTCTTGAATAACTGTGAAATAGAATGAAATAAGATTACAACAAGAAAACATTGTTAGCAAACAAGAAACAAAAATCTTGCATACGACAACTGTTGAATGAATTGTTCAACAGGACGGATCGAAAAACCAGCAGAAGAACTTTTGAGAAAAGAGAACTTCTCTGGTTTCATGCATATGCATATGAATAAGGAGGACAAGATAAGAACCGTTAGATTGTTGAAGCTAAAAAAGATCGACGCTCCAAAAAAGCCGCACTCTAGAAATACTATTTAGTATGGCCCAATGAATACAGCACTGAAATCATAGGAAAACCATGCCAAAAAGCGTACAAAAACACAAAAAAAAACCCCTTGTTATTATGCTACATATTTAAAGATTTTATGGCTTTAAATTTAAGACTAAGAGAATTGTCGTTGTTGCGAAGTATTGGTTGACATGGCAGAATTAAGCCACACAACTCACTCAACATGAAAAATGCTTTTAGTAGACTTCAGTATATACTTGACAATATTTGGTTAATTGCAACCAGAACAGGTGGATGAAACTATTTGAACTATGTGTAATACGAGAATAAAGAACAACATTATAAAATCAGAAGCATTCACATGCCAAGCTCTTCAATAATAATAGAAGAAGAAGAAGAAGAAGAGATTTTAACGTCACGCCACAAGGCAGCGTCCTATCGGACATGTGACACTTTACAACACTGTGGACACCCAAGAAAATATGCTAAAAAAAAAAGATAGGCAATCCGCATGTCCATCGAGATATCAAATAGAAAAATATCAATACACATCAGTGGCACCCATCTACCTTAGGAGCATGAGAACTCAAAACAACAATGTGGTGTTAAGTCCTATTACTTTACAGGGTTGGAACAAGAGAATTTGTATTATATAAAAACTAGAAGGGCCAAAACAACGTCTACCCTAGTCTAAGAACATTGGTGGCACCACAACAACCTAGAGTAGAGGATATGGAACCTATAATATCTCACAAGAAGCATACCATTGAAATATTGAATAGAATAGAATAGAAATTAATGTCCCTTGTGCCCTCATGCCCCTGGACTTGTGTAGCATGGGCGAGCTCCCTGAAAAGGCGCTATTAGCACATCACGCTGATTTAATGTAGCCTTTTTTGAAGGCTTACTTTTTTTTATTAGTACCAGCACCCCGCTTTACATCGGCGTCGTGGCCATGCGGTGGTGCGTCGTTATCAATCAGCTTTTAACTGAACAATTTGTGTGGGGTTTATGAGTCGCCTCTTGTGCGGTTCATATCACAAGCCCTTTTTCTTTGTGTACTTCTCGATGTCTGATCATCATTCCCTGGATTGCTTCTGCCATGTCTCTCATTGTTTCTGTCCTTGTCATCAGAATGTGTACTGGTTGACCCCATCTTATATTTCTGTATTTGTCTCTGATGTCTCCGTATATCGGACACTCATTAATCACGTGGTTCTCATCCTCCACTTCCCTAGTGTCACAGATTCTGCATATCCGGCACTCCTTTTCTATTCCCCTCCACCTGTCCTTTTCAATTCTTAGATCATGACTCCCCATCCTAAATCTTGCCAGGATGTCTCTTCTGGACTTTCCTAGTAGGTTATCTCGGTACATCTGATGCCCTATCTGCTGCTCTGGATTGAAGACTGTCATGAGCCAGAGTGTCTTGGGTTCTGTGTGTTTTTGCAGCCATGCTCTTGTAGCTCTATCTGCCCATTCTTCATTCCACTTCCCTTCGTTTATCAGACCACTCAGATTCATTCCCATTTCTCTGGTCCACCTTGCTACATCCTTAAACCACCCACTGCCAATAAGAATGTGTGATTTTGCTGACTCGATGATTGCAATACTTGACAGCTTCCCTTGGTGATCTCCTGCATTGTCCTTTATTAGGTATCTGATGGTCCTCTCCCATGCTCTCACCTCCATTGGTTTCTGCCCGGTTTCGAGTATCATGATTGTTAGTGGCGTATTTGCCCATACCTTAAATTCCTGTTTGTGCCATTGTCTGAGGATTCCTTCATGTTTGTCCCACTTTTTGTCTGTTAAACCTGGCCCCCAAGCTTCAGCCCCGTATAGTTGCGTCGTGGCTACTACTGCACTGAATAAGTAACACTTGATGTCCCAATCAATTATTCTACTTTTATTGCAGAAATTTTTCATATTAAAATAGCTCCCAATGGCTGATTGAAACCTCATGTCTGCACCCTTGGCCCATTTCCCCATGCTGTGTCCATCATATCCCAGATACCTGTATTCCGCTGATTCCTCTATTTCTGTCTCCATATACCTGAAAGGTCTATGCTTGTTCTTATGCCCGAAGATAACTATCTTGGTTTTTGCCAGGTTAACTGTTAGCCCTGTTTTTTCACAGAAGGTCTCTAGTATCTTTAGTAATCTGTGCATCCCTTTATTCTTTGTGGCCATCATGCCCAGATCATCAGTGTACAACATAATAGGTACCTTGGTATCTCCTAATGTAGGGGCGTGTTCGTCCCCCTATTGTTCTGCTATGTAGCCCTGCAATGCATCTATGTATATTCCGAATAAAGTGGAGATAGGGGACACCCCTGTTTGACGCCTGTATCACAGTTTATTGCCTGTCCTCCCTGTTCCATCTTCGCATATACCCTATGGTACAGTCTTAAAATCAATCCTACCATGTCTCTTGGTGCTTGCATATCTATCAGCCTTTGTAAGAGCTTCTCCCTCGGGACTGTGTCGAATGCTTTCCTAAAATCTACGAAGCAGCAAATTATTTTCTTTTCCTGGGCTTTGTTCTGCTCTATTAATATACGGAGGGTTACTAGATGGCCTGTGGTTGAGTGTTCCGGTCTGAAGCCTGCTTGCCCCTGTGCCCTCAGATTTCCCCCTTCTGCCCATTGTTTCAATTTGCTATCTAGGACTTTTCCGAACCATTTTGCGAAGATGGAGCTCGCCATTATTGTCCTATAGTTTCCGGGCTCCTGTCTGCTTCCCCCCTTGTGTAGAGGTATGATCCTGTTGTATGTCCACCTGTCAGGGAGCCCTGTATGTATTATGCCATTGAAAATGTCGGTGACTTGTTTCCCTATTGCTGTTTCAGCACACTTCAGTAACTCCACTGTTAGTCCGTAGAGGTCCGGGGCTTTGTGATTATCCATCCTGTTTAGCGCTATCATTACTTCCTGCATGCTGAAGCACGGTTTATCCATATTCTGCAGTGTTGGTATTGGCAGTGGGGATGCCAACGTCCTGTATAATTTCTCCAGATATTTCTCCCATCCCGCTGCTCCAATGGTGTCCTGCTCATTCTCGGTTTTCATATTCCCATCTCCCTTCCTTTTAAATCCCTTCCAGAAATTTCGGGGTTGCCTTTTCAGCAATTTGGCGAGACCCCATTGATGTTGTACCAAGTTTATGTTTCGTTTTAACTTCAACAGTCTTAAGTATGCTGCTCTTTCTGTCTGATACGCCTCGCTCTTTGACCTTTCTTTTTTGCTCCCTGCATTCCTCATCGTACCATACAGAGGCCTTAAAAGCATTTCTCTTCCTGGGTCTCTTTCTTTTTTCGAATACCTCTGTTTCCACTCTAACCATAATGTCATTAAGGATGTTGTTATTATCACCATGACCGATTGTATGAATGTATCTGTATACTTTTCCTGAAATTGGATTTTTATCTTCACCTTCTCTTTCTCCTTTTCCCGTGTGTTATAAACTTGTGTCGGCTCGCCCCCTTTGAGTGTTAACTGTATAGGTCTGTGGCTTTCCCTTTTCCCAGTCGGCCATTCTAGTAACATAAATCCTGCGACGATTTCCACTGCTTGGCCATTCATAATCACATAATCCACTATACTCTTCCCGTGTGTATTCTGGCTCGTGAAATTCCCTGATCTTTCCCATTTTTGTATCCCATTAGCTATGATGACCCCTGTCGCCATACATACTTCGAGTAGTAATTCACCTTTGGCATTGATCTCTGCCTTGTCTTCTGTATCCCTCTTCCATTCCTGTGTTCTTGCTGTATATATCGTCTGACCATTTGTTTCATCAATTGTGTTTTGTGCTTGTTCCTGTCCTGTTCTAGCATGTAAATCCCCTATTAGAATCATTGTCCCCTGTTCCTTCCATTTCATCATGCTCTCCCCCAGGTCTAGCAGTTCTAGCTTGTCACTGTTTGGCGGGTAATATGCTATGATCAGAATTAGGTCAAACATTAGCATAGATTATGCCAAACATTAGCATGCATGCAAATTCACAGCAATCTTTTGCAAAATATCTTAGGCCTAACAATTTTGAGAAAATATTTCTTTGTAAGGCATTAGGAAATATTCCTTTGTAAGGCTTTTGAGAAAAATAAGTGAATTTTTATTTGCAGATATTACATGGGCTTCTTCTTGCTTGAAATTTTTTTTTGAAGAACTGTGTCATCAATATATTAAAAGAATGGTAATGTTACAAAGCAAGTGAGGAGGAAGGAGAACTGCCCCAGACAGCGATACCTCGACACTCCACAACAAACTCACAGAAAAACTGCAACGCTACTGCTGTACAAATCGACTATCACCATCTACAACACCCAAGAAATCTCGCCAAATGGAAAACTTCCGCTCTACTAATCCCGGGAATGCCAGAAAGCTTGGAAATAGCTTGTACCTGAGTCAAGGAATCAGAGACGCTGCAGGCTGCTGAATCCCCTGAAAGATCCACAACCGCCGCCGCTTCCAAATCAGCCACACCAACCAAGCCACACACAGATGCAAGGCTTGCTGCCGCAAGGGCGGCCAAGCAGCCTTGTCGCATTCGGCAGTCATGGACTGCTGCTGCAGGGTGTATGCCAAGAACTCAAACTAACATTGGCGCCGTTATGCCGGGTTCGCTCGTGATCACCTTCTTCACCCTTGCTGTTTGCTGTTGTCTTGCTGCTCCCATTCTTCCCCGTTTTGACAACTTCTTGTATACTATTCTTTCCCTGTTAGGTTTCCTTAGTTTGCCCAACCAAGTCGATTTATGTATCCGCTTGGAGGCCTTTGTTTTTCCAAATAGCTGATGATTTTGCCAGCTGATCAAGTTTAATTTCGTAACTCTGTTCTCAAGACTCTGTTTTTCAAGTGCAGCAAGCACAGTTTGCAGTTCCAGGATTTCTGGAGTGGTGACAGCACTCCTCTCTGCAAAAATCTCAAGAAAATCACGTATTGATCCCATTTTTATCTTCTCTCTGCTGAAAATATATCAGACAAATCCTGATTCATTCTTTGTTCTCGTCTGCCTTATCATGGTTTATCAGAAAATTTGTGCTTTTGCACAGCCAACAAAAAATAAGCTTATGGATTTCATGCAGCACATCAGCAAGGTATCCCCAGGTTTTTATGATGATTCCTTCTTCCGATTCTTTATAGAGGGCCAGCAATCAGCTAGCCCCCTTTAAGCTCCTGTGGTGATCCTTTGTAGCACTTGTTCAGTCCGCTCCAAACCGTGCAGAGCTCTTTCAGAGCTCTTTCTTCCTCGAGGGCTAGCAGCCTGGCTAGGCCCCTTTGAGCCCATAGTTCCTGCAAATACACGAAAAGTTCAAAGTTCTTAGGCTCCTGACTTACCACAGAGTCGTGGCAGATTCCAGCAACTATGACACAAAAGGATTTTTTCAAGCTGTCTGTCACACTTTGTCCCTGTCTGCACATCAAAACGAGAAGCAAACGATTTTTCAATACATCATGATCAGCTTTGGGGCATTACCTCAGTTCTATCTGCACAGCGTCCATTCCATTACACAAGTATTCTATCTTCTTCAAGCTCTATCCAGTTATCCTGTTTTGCACCAAAACAAGCGAAGGGAAGGGTTTTCTTTCAGTATTTCGGCCTCCAGCTCGTCTATCTTCTTATTGAATTTTTTCAAGAGAGCCAGCATTTCTGCTAGCCCCCCTTCATCTGTTCAAATACGTACTGGTTGCAAATCCAGCAAGCCCATTTATAAGTGGATCTTTGAAGCATCAGGTCGGTTTCATCTGCAAAACAACCATTTCATCAGTCACAGCTGGATTCCATTTGAAATTCATTGTGGGTCTTATATTTTATCTCTTAAGCCATGCAGCACCGCTTCAGGCAACCCAACGGCTCTGTTCCAGCAAACATCCGGGCAGTTCCTATCTATGGAAGCTTCAATTTCGGCACCATATCAGACTTTCCCTTATGCAGATCTCTCTTTTCGCATGCGCACTTCAAGGCAGATATTAAGCTCCATTCGACACCCTATTTTCTGAAAATAGCAACAGCCGCATATCTTGGCCGCCCGGAGAGCTCTGTTCAGATCATTGCTATGACTGGCCGCCGCAGAAAAACCATTCTCTAGGGTTCGACCTTTTTAGAGTTCAAGCCTTCATTATGCAGGCTGATCACGGGTCACGCCGTGGGTCAACCCTACTCACGCTCACGGCCACGCTAATTAAAAAGTCACGATCACAGCCCACGCTATGTATTTTTGCCCACGATTGACCACGCAAATTGACCACGCAGATTGACCACGCAAAAGCCACGCTATGTAATTCTTGTCCTCACAAAACCCACGCTCTGTTTTTTAAGACCCCCGCTTTGCCACGCTCTTCATGCTTTTTTCCGATGCTCACGCTGACCCACGAACCTCACGCACGCCCACGCCAAGTCCATGCAAGCCACGCTTTGTACTTTATGCCAATGTTCGCTCAAGCCCACATGCTTCTTTGATCCCACGCTCACGCTCCCCTATGGCTGATCACGGGGCCCGCTTTTATGGTGCTCACTTTTTTAAGCCCCCTATACTTGTTTTTAAGTAAAATTTTGGGCATTGTTTGTTCAAATGGACTTCCCCATGATATAAGGGGATAGTCTTCATATTTTTCTTGCCCCAATTCCTATGATCCACATTCTGCATCGACATTCTTTCGGATCTTATCCGTCATCGACACATTCATGAAGATCTTTTACGGCGACACAACCCAACCATTACCATCATTTTTACCCCTAATTTTTGGCACCATGTTCTAATTGTCGGACTTGTCTTATAAAAGTCTGTACATGTTTTCGTGCTAAAAACTTTTAGGGGGAGGCAGTGTTAACCACCTAGTGGTTAACATTGTGCATGCACATGTTAGGTGCATGCACATGTTAGGTGTCATTGGTGGCAGACTGACACTTGGCATGATTAGGTTAACATAAGTGTAGGGATTAGATTTAGTTAGATGTACGGCTCAGATTTGCGGTCTACACTATATTAGACCGGAGCCTCTTCAGATGTACTCAGGTTTCATCTCATATTTGGAGAGCCTCACTTGGCCACGTTCCTTTCATTCTTTGTACATATTTCTTTGTCTTGTTCTTGTTTTGTGATCATGAGCATGGCAGCCTTGTCGCATTTGGCAGTCATGGACTGCTGCTGCAGGGTGTATGCCAAGAACTCAAACTAACACTGGCGCAACCTTGTCGCATTCGGCAGTCATGGACTGCTGCTGCAGGGTGTATGCCAAGAACTCAAACTAACAAGGAGAAGAGTAGTGATAAACTGAGGCATAATCTAGCTGGAAGAGCACACGCACATGATCCCAAGCCCGCAACGCCCCCGTGAGAAAAGGGGATACATGTGGGAAAGGCCGGAGACCATACAACAGTGCCCAGGGCAACTTTACATGCACAGACGGCTTCCCAAATGCCACACAATGGCGAAGAGACTGCAACA
The DNA here is from genome assembly GCA_021234155.1 of Isoetes taiwanensis. Taxonomy (NCBI): domain Eukaryota; kingdom Viridiplantae; phylum Streptophyta; class Lycopodiopsida; order Isoetales; family Isoetaceae; genus Isoetes; species Isoetes taiwanensis. The sequence continues at coordinate 12,837,065 of JAJEKV010000028.1, forward strand.
ACAGCGCCGCATTAGGAGAAGATGCTTCATCCTGCAGAGTGCTCCAAACAAACTTGGAGACCAACACCTTACTATGCAGCGTCAAATCCAGAATGGCCAAGCCCCCATCCTCCCGGGGCGGAGACACTTCCACCAAGCCACTTTAACAACTGCCCCTTCATCATCCCCGCCCCACACAAAATTGCGAACATTCTTATCCAAAGCCTGTATCTTACCTTCAGGAGCTAACATCGCAGATGCTGTATACACATGAGTGCTACAAAGTACTGACTTGGCAATAATGATCCTACCTGCCATGGACAACTTGCTACCCTTCCACCAATTGAGATGTTTCTGCAACCCCTGCAAAATCTCATCCCACATTCTCCCCATGGAAACATCCCCTCCAAAGGGAATACCCAACAGCTTAGTGCACACATTACCTGGAAGCACCTTCCAAGGGAATAGAGCCAAACAAGGGGGAGGCGGAGTCAGCTGGGCCCATAATGCAGAGCCTTCACATTCAAGGAGAAAGTATCCAGCAAACCCTTCACATTCCGCAGATTCCTCTCTTCTGCCACCAAGAAGAGGAAAGTGTCATCGGCGAACTGGTTAATAATCTGCTGGCTACCATCCTGTATCCGAAGCCCATCCACCACCCCCTCCTCCACTGCAGCAAAAAACAACTGAGACAGGGCCTCCGCCACAATCCTAAACAAAAATAGCGCCAAAGGGCACCCCTGACGCACCCCTCTGCCTAAGGAGAAAAAGGCGGAGGGTTCACCCCGACACACCACCGTAGCCCGCGGCTGACCTATAAACTTCATGGTGCATCTACGTAAAGCGTGGACCCGACAACGTTAACATCATGGCAACAAGAACTCCCAACGGACACTATCGTAAGCTTTGGCAAAGTCAAGCTTAAGATAGGCAATGCCTTGACCTGTTCTCCGGCCCAATAAAGGCCCTCATAAGTCAGCGCGGCAACATTAGTCAAAATGTTCCTCCCGGGAACAAACCCGGATCGCACCTTACTAATGGAAGAAGTCAACACTAGGGCTTCAACTTCTCTGCCCGGGGCTTTTCGCGATAATCTTGTACCTGAGAGGACAACAAGGAGATAGGCCTCCAATCATTAATGGTAGAAGGCTGTTTAACCTTAGGAATCAAGGAAATGCATGCGGTATTCAAGATTCCTATCCATTTGAGAAGACTGCAACAACTCAAGATACACCTGGTACACAGACTCACCAGCCCACTCCCCAATAAGTCGATAGAACTCATTGGGGATGCCATCCAGCCCGGGACATTTATCCTTAGCCATGCACATACTGCGCCTCCAGCTAAATCCTCTGCGGAGAGCTCCCGCTCCAAGCTCTCATCTTTGGTGAGGCGAGAATAGATGGCTTAACTAATGACCCCAAAACAAGCTCTTGCATCTCCTGCTCATAGGGAAGAGTGCGTTGTACGAAAAACCCTGAGAAATGAGCATGCACATACCGTTGCAAATCAGCGAGATCCTCCAAAGTCCGGCCATCAGACAAAGCAAGGGACGCCATAGATCTTTTGATATCGCCATTTGCTTCTAGCCGCACGAAGAAGAACACCGGACGAACTTGTGTCCTCGTCCTTCAACCGGATAAGGGCCACCTTCACATGCGCCTCCTGCACTTTAACTCGCTCGAGCAACAATATTTTGCAACCTTTGCATTCTCCTAATGCCATCGGAAGGTGGCGCCGAATCTTCTCAACTCCGATAGAGACCATGCAACTCCTGGCCGCTCCTGGCCGCACACGCCTACTAAAGACCTTGGCAAAATGCTTCGGTTGGCCAACACAGTCCACCATACCGGACATATCCGCCGAGGAGATGAAAAGGTATCAAGCCACAACTCGGCACCGGGGCGAAATCCGATCGGCCCGGCCCGGGTGTTCAAACGGAACACCGTCCTAGAGGGCCGAGAGGCAACCGCACCGACCGGACAAAACACGAGGGTAATGATCAGAAATGGAGGTAGACAGAATGTTACTCCGGTGCAAAGAGGGCACACCATCCAGTGCGCATGGGGAAGCATAGCAGCGGTCATGCCTAGCATAGGCCCGGCCCGCACCAATCTGCCTATTACAATAGGTGAAAGACAAGTCCCTAGGGACCTCAACCAAGGCCAAATCCTGCAATAAATGAGACCACTGGTCCCTCTCAAATCCATGCACAACCTGGGTTCCAGAACCAGAGCGATCCTCTACTCGCTCTACTATATTGAAGTCCCTTAACAGCAACTAAGCGACCTGCAATCCAGCAAGGGCTCGCAACTTATTCCGGACTGTGGCCCATAAAGCACCCTGCTGAGAAGGCTGATTAGGGGCATAAACGTTAACAATCCCCCACTCTTGCTCTCCCTCCAACCACTTAATTATTGCCCACAGGCCAAACACATGCTGCGAGTATGTGACCTGCACATCCATCCTCCAAGCAATAAGAGTACCCCCACTAGTCCGCCTAGAAGAAGAAGCAATAGAGACAAACTGCCTACCAACCATATTCATGAGCCTGGACATATCACCCCCGTGACACTTATGCTCCTGAATGCAAACAATATCAGGACGCAACTGCCGAAGTGCCAAAGAAACACGGGCCCTCTTACTACTAGAGGACCGCACCCCCTGCACATTCCAACTGAGGATTGACCTATTCATCCCGGAGGAGAAGTGTCAAGCCCCACATGCCTACCCACCAGGCCATCAGCCAACTCCACAGAGTCATCATCTAGAGCCAGAGGATTAATCACAGCAAAGTGACCCACAGCCGCTCTACGTGACACTCCATTTCCACTACGTGTTGGAAGTCCCCCAGGCACCTCCATAGAGTCATGGGCCACACTAGTCTATATTATTGTTGTCTATATATTTATTGTTTTCGTCATTATTGATGCTTTTATGAATCATTAAAGTAGTGGTTGGAACAATTATTATAGGATATATCATCTTTGAAACTTTAATTAGAATACTTGGAAGTCCATATATCCATCAATGCTCAAATTTATTGTTTGTATTCTATAGGAAAATATTTTATGTTAAAAGCAGTATTGTAATACTTTTGGCAACATGAAACATGACTTATAAAATCGACGTGTTATACCAACATCTATATGCCAATCTAACACAGCATTTTATTGCTAAAACTTGAATATTGGGCAACTATATGTTTTAAAAGAGATTAAAATTATATATAAATGACACCTTGATAACACACATATGTATATTCCACAATATTTCAAACAATAGAAAAAGACAAATATCATACTAGCATGAGTTTGACATAACGATAATTCAATATTCAAAGAATGCCAAGCTTATCAATATTTAAAACAATTGATATTATCAAATTTATCTACAAATGTGATTTGTAGCAATTTGACAATGAATATAATGCAATATCACAAATGGGAACTTGTAAAAATGATCTATAGATAAATTTATATACAGTATAATGTGATAATGAGCATTTAAATAGTTGATAGAACTATTTAATGAGCACAATGGCAACAATGCTTATTTCAAAAGATCTTAAGAAAAAGATCCATAGCACTAAGACTTTGACCTCAAGAACTTGATTTTTACACATCCCAATGGTAATTATTCTTATATATTATGCTCTTCTCTAACTCGAACTGACAATTGAAATCAATGGAAAAAACCCTATGTTTATTTTCTTACGAGAGACGGGAGGCCACGTTTTATGTCATGTTGTATATTGCAATCTCATGTACCCCACCAACACGATGGTGGCAAAAAGAAGTGGACATGTTGCACGTAGCTTATTTGTAATGTCATGTACTTATAAACAAGCATGTTGCAAGGGCAAGGCAACATTACAATTAGCTTGATTAGACATCGGTGAGTGTCAAAGCAATCAAATGGCAGCCTTCAAGTTCCAAATCATGCTTGTGTTTTTGGCATTGATGGCGATACATAGTGTTTGGGGTTCTGTGGAGAAGAAAAAGATGGAGGTTGTATGGGCAGAGGAGTTGGATGAACCTTTGCATCTTGTTCAACTGACTAAACATGAATCTGCTCCAGCTTCTGAATCTGCTCCTGCTTCCGGGCCTGCTCCGGCTTCTGCTCCATCAACAAATAGTAGCTCTATGCTAGCATCTCCATATTCATCTACATTCCTTGTCCTCTTGCTTGCCTTCATCTTGTTGGGTTGATTTTCTATTTCGTATTCATATGATGTTAATAATTATAGATTCATGTGGTCTTAATATTGCACTCTTATGTTGTTTTTGAATCCTAAATGATATGGCCAAGATGATATCTTGGATTCTTTGGAAATAATATTATCGCAATCTTCACATGTGTAGCTAACAATTAACGATTTAAGGAGAAAATAAGCGCACACATATTTTTTTATAAAACATGGTTTGGCTAATCTTTAAAATCTTAGAATATTTTAAGCTACATGTTTGGCTAAAGTTATTAGTATCACTACCTTATAGCTTCAAAATATCAACCCACGTGTAAGGCGGCCTGCCTGAGCGCCGGCCCGGCCGCCTGCCTGAGCGCCTGGGCGCCTTCAGGGTTGTCTGGGCGCAGTGACGGATGGCGCCTGGGAGGTGCAGTGATGGATGGCGCCTGCGAGAGCATGCCTGAGCGTTTGCGCCTGAGAGCATGCCTGGATCGGTGGAGCGTTTTGGTGAGGAGGCACCTCCACTGGGCGATTTCCCTGAGCGGTTTCTGAGCGCCGCCTTCCCTGAGCGTCTGGGCGATTGGCGTTGGGGGCGTCTGTTTTCCAGCACACAGTTGCGAAGAGGTTACGGTTCGGAGGCGTTTGGTGAAGGTTTGTCTGTTGGAGGTATGCTTGTTGCTTCTTGCAACAGCATGGATTTTTGGATGTGTAATCATCCTGGCAACAGTTTTTTCCCAGGTGGTTTTTAATCTGGGCCATGGTGATTATGTTCTGTTCTGTGGGCTTCGGCCCTTGTTCTGGTTAGGGACTTTGGTCCCGTTTTGTACTTGTGGTCCCATAACCCGATTGGGTTCAGTGGACATTAAAAGTTTCTTCCTTCCTTCCTTCCTTCCCTTACAAGAAATTTATTGCACGGCCGCCATGAACATTTCTCTCAGCTGAGTCACTTATTGATCTAAATTGTGTCTATTTGGAACAATGTGAAAGTTGTCCTTCAGCATGCAGGACAATATAGTTCTAGACACATATGAAAGTTGAATCAATAGAGCAGTTTGGACCTGCGAAAGTTGAACTAGTTGTAGTAGTGAACCTCCATATTTGGTAGAATATTTTAAAGATGTCAAATTAACCTTAATCCTCGAGAATTTTACTATGCTATGTTCATTGGGCCAAATTTAATAAGGCCCTAGATAACGTGTGCTAAAATGACTTGAAAATTTTATTGTGCTATGTTCAGTGGGCCAAATTTATTAAGGCCCTAGATGAACATGTGCGGTGCATATGGAATAAGTATAACAATGGGATGACTAGTAGAATAAAATAAACGTAAAAAGAATAGCGCCCCATCTACCTACTAAACCATTCCAAGATTCCATCTATATACAGGATTGACTAAAAAGACATTTTGCCTTCTTTGTAGTTGTTCTGTAGATGGTACCTTATTCTCTAACACATTACTGCCACTACACCACAAAGAAGAGTTCCACAAACGTCCATTAGAGATATGGTGTTCCAATGCTGAAGAGGTCACTACAATCAGGAGTTACAATCCATGAACAATAATTCAAAATCACCAAATACGTGAGAAAGCATGTATATAAATATAATTCGACAAACAACCATAGAACTTTAGACCTTTACAATTGACATTGTCGTATTATAAAGTTTAGTAATGCATGTTCTTTAAGAAATAGTGCTAAAAAACAACATTGTCTTCACGAAATAGTTTAGTAGATCAATATGTAAATATTAGGCCAAACAGAAGAAGCTTAAATAAAGGTAATCTTTTGCTCCCTTATCTGTGAGCACTCAGTTTCCAGCTTGAGATCTTACTTGGAGTTCAAGAATCGAATACTTGCCTATTTTTCTTCCTAAATATCATGTTCTAGATTTCAAAAATTAATCATATAAATTTGCTGTAGGAATTGATGTCTAATTCTGTGGAATGGGTCCACAACACCTGAAGGCCTGTTGGAAGAAGAGACAAGCTCAGTGGTTCTCCCGATGGAATGTACAACAACGCGTGTGCATGCAGGTACAAACCGAGGAGGATCACCATCGCTTACGACGATATCTTGGCACTTGCTTCCTCAGCAAGCTTTGGCATGCTAATGCCCTGGAGCAGGTTAAGACGACATATTACAAGCGCCAGATTACACGGGGTCCATAGGGATATCTCTGTGCACATTTGCCCATGAAGAAGCAGAGATTGATAGCCTCAATTCGCACAGGTGCACATCGCCTCCGAACTGAGACAAGCAGACAGGTCTGGGAGGTTGTTAACAACACCATTGGAGACGAATGTCACACTCTTCAAAACTGTATGGTATTCACCCACATCCGAGCCTGCTCTGCTGAGTTGATCCCACCTGAGGCTTTGCAAGGGGATCCTGGACCCTGTGCACAACGACCCACATGGATAAGAAAATTCTATCTTGGAATGTGAGAGGCATCAAATCCTCTCCAAATAAGTGAGCACGTCTCGCCATGGCTGTGAAGAATCTTAATCCAGATATCTTGTGTTTGCAGGAGCATAAATGTGCCACGGGCGATATTAACAACCTAATGAATATCCTGAGTAATCAGTATGTGGCTGCAGTTGCTACAACGGGCAGGGCCAGGGGAAATACTTTGATTTGTTGGAAAATAGGTGTACATGTAACCTTTTCAGCCACAGATAGCCAAGGCCAGTGGGCAGTGATTAAATGGAAGGAGGGCCAATCTGAGTGGGGCTTACTAAATGTGTATGCACCAATTGGGGCCACTCAGAGAGGTTGCTTATGGGAACAACTACGAAATAAGCTCCAATCATTTGGTATGGGTTCTACATGGTTTGTCCTGGGTCTCCTAGAGGACAGGCATAGTATTGGTTCGGATATTGTGCAGGGTTTTGAGCGTGACCAATGGCTTAGGCTTGTGCAGGAGTGGGGTTTGACAGAGCTTCCCGGGGATCGGAATTTTACTTGGTGCAATAATTGGCTGGGGCATGGTAGGGCATACTCTAGGCTGGATAGAGTTTATGGCACTCCAGCAGTCTTGGATTATGCTCAAGCTTTCACTAGGGTGAATGTTCTGGCCACCTCTGTCTCTGATCACACTCTCCAGATCATTCAGCGGCTTCATGACCACCCACCGCGGCCTCTCAGGACGGTTTTTAAGCTTAACACAAGCTTTCTTCAGGATCCAGAGTTCACAGCCGACTGTAAGCTCATTTGGCAGCAGATATTCAGCCAGGATAGTGGAATGAGTGCAATGGTTACAGCATTGCTTAGGGTAAAACAGTTTGCGAAAGAGTGGGGGGCGGCAAAAGGCTTTGGCTCAGCGTCGCAGGTTGGATGCCTTATATGCGGAACTGGAGTCTCTTAGAGGGCGGATCTTTGATGGCTTGCATGAGCAGCAGGTGCTTCGTCAGATCGTGGTTGACGAGGAGGCCAAGGTGTCGCAGGCCAGGGTAAAAGCGGGTTTGACGTGGCTGAAACAGTCTGACACTTGCTCTAAAGTCTTTTTCCGAGCAGCCCGCCAGAAGAAGTATGCAGCTGCCATGGCTGACATAGTTACACCCCAGGGAGTGTTGTTGCAGCAACAGATGCTATCAAGGCCTTTGTAGCAGAGCACTATGAAAGGTTTTTCAAGGAGAGCCTGCTTCCCTCACAGAGTATTTTTTAGGAGCTGGTGTTGGCCAAGGTATCGCCAAGAATCTCAGCCCTTCAAAGACAGAGCTTAGAGGAGCCGTTGACAGGGCAGGAGTTGGGGGACGCATGCCGCATGTTGGCTCGGAATAAGTGTCCTGGGTTGGACGGAATACCAGTGGAGTTTTTTCAGCAGTACTGGGAGTGGGTGGGGGACTTGGTGGTGCAGGTGTATGTGGATCTTTTGGGGAATAACTCGATGCATCCTCTACTGAATACAGGTTGTATTTCACTTATACCCAAATGTAAGCATCCTAAAACCATCAATGACTGGAGGCCTATTACTCTGTTGTCTGTAGTGTATAAAATCATTGCTAAGGCTTTGGCGGAGAGGCTTAAGCTAGTACTAGTTCGCGCCATTAGTCCAGAGCAGTCTGGTTTTCTCCCTCAGCGGAATATTCTTCATAATGTGGCTGCTGCTTTTGAGGAAGTGCATTGGGCTCGTAGGATGAGGCAGCCCCTTGTTTTTCTTAAGCTGGACTTTGCCAAGGCTTATGATAGTGTCAGCTGGCAGTTCTTGGCGGATATGATGCAGGCCTTTGGGTGTGGACCTAGTTTCAGGAAAACGGTTATGAAGCTGCACGTGTCTGCTAGGGCGACAGTGTGGTGTCAGGGTGAGACCTCTTCAATCTTCTTTGTGGGCCAAGGCATTAGGCAGGGATGTCCGTTGGCCCCCTTTCTGTTCACTATAGTGGCAGAAGCTCTTTCGCAGCTTTTTCAGGTGGCAGTTGCTGACAATGTGGTGCAAGGTCTCCGCATGGGTGATGGGTCGCAACAGGTTTGCAGTCAATTTGTGGATGATACATTCCTCTTTCTTCATGCAGATGAGTCCAATCTCCAGGCAGCCAAGAATATTTTGGATGCCTTTTCTTTAGCGTCAGGGTGCTTGCTTAACTGGTCGAAGTGCTCGGCCATGTGGGTACTGGAGGAACCTCCTCCTGCGTGGTTGACTCAGTTTCTCTGGGCTCTTACACCGCCACACACAGCTGCCAAAATTGGCATACCATTTGGCTTGGACATTAATGCTAGGGCAATTTGGGCAGAGACATTACACAATCTTAAGCAGCATCTGAACTGGTGGAGGGGAAGTAAACTCACCATGGCTGGTAGGATTCTGGTAAGCCAAGTCGGTGCTCTGTAGCACTCATGTTTATGCAGCCTCCTGCATACTTGCGCCAGAAAGTGTGGTTAAGGAGTTGGATGACACCATTCGCAATTTTGTTTGGGGAGGAAATGAGGAGGGGGCTACAGTGAAAGTCGCATGGTGGAAGTGTGTGCGTCCCAGAAAGGCGGGGGGTTTAGGTATGCTTGATGTGTCGTTGCACATGAAGGTTCTGGTCGTTGCACATGAAGGTTCTGGTATCGAAATTCATCTAGCAGTTGTTGCAGGAGCAACAAACCCCAGGTTTGGCTCTGTTGGCACAGTCGCTTCGCCACTCTATTGTGTTTAGGAAGCCAGCAATTCCGGCTCAGTTGCCGTGGGCTCTGTTTGAGGATTTGCGGCCATTCCCCCATGCTTCGCCTTTTCTTAAGGGTCTCCTGAAGGCCTGGAAGGTGGTCAAGCTTCTCTTTTCATTGGACCCTAGCAAGTGTATGGTAGCCTCATCGCCCTTTCTCTGGGTACCTTGGATTCTGCATCTCCCTTGGCCTCTTTCCTACACCCAGGTACTCAGCGCCAACGGATTGCTGCAGGGGTAACATCCATCCGTGACTAGGGCTTATGGGCTTCTAGTGCTTCAGGACACTTTGCCGCCTTCGGATAAGTGGTCGTTAAGTTACAGGGAGTAAGTGGCCCGCCATGTGGAAGTGGGCGTGGAATACATTGCCTCCTCCTAAAATCCGTACCCTTTTGTGGCAGATCTTGCACCGTAGCCTCAGGGTGAATGTCCGAGTCCACAGGTTCAAGCCTCAGGTAGCGAAAACATGCCCTTTATGTGGGCGGCGTCGAGAGACCATTGAGCACTGCTTTGTCCTATACACAGAGGTAGGGGCAGCTTGGTCATGGGTGAGAGCCCTCTTTGGGTCTTCACTGTGCAGTCAGAAGATTCTCTTGGGAGTCTTTCCTAGCAGTTGGCCAGTGGCCAAGCAGCAGGCGTTCCATGGCTTCTGTGGTTGATTTGGAAAAGACGGAGAGGGAAGGTCTTCCAGAATGCAGTGCTTAGCCATTTTCGGTTGGTCCCGATCTTGAGGCATAAGTTGTGGCAGGCTTACCAAGTCTCAAGCTTGTCTGGCACAGTTAAGCGGGAAATTTGGTCGACATTCCTACAGATTGTGAATCATGATGGGCACTTTATTTCTTAGCCCCACACTTATCATTGTACTTGATCGCATTCTAGTGGTTTAATATATTCCTATATTCTTAAAAAAAAAAAAAAAAAAAAAAAAAAACATGACCTGCATCCTTCTTCTTGCATTCTTTGAACAAAGTTTGATCATAGGTCACGGTTTTCTCAGCTCAAGAATCTATGATTAACATTTTGTTATCCTTACTTTGCAAATCATTTGAAATATTCAAAGCAATTTCATTTCTTACCTCAGCAGTATCATCCTCCTCCTCCTCTTCATTTGCATTTGATTCTTTGACCACATTTACAGATGGATTGACCCTGTATGCAGTTCTTCCTCTAGTGAAACTTCCCCTTGAATTTGCAGACCTTCCTCTGCCTCTGCCTCTTCCTACAGTCCCTCTTGGACTTGGACAATTAGCAGCTACATGCCCTTTCCCATCACAATTAAAATACTTTATAATTTTACCTTCATTAGGACAATCATACTTAAGATGTCCATATTGGTTGCAATTATAGCATGGGCCGAGTTTGTCCTTGCTTGGTACTCCAGTTTTCTTTGCTTTCCCTGCATACAAAATTTCAGCAGTGTCATCTTCATAACTAACACACTTTTGTTCAAATTCTGTCCTTATCATCTGAATAGCATGCTCTTTGGACCTTGCCACATCGTAGATTAATGTGGCCAGTTCATTATTATGGGATACAGATCTTGCAAGAGACAAGATTTGATATTGATCATTAAAAATTATGCCAGCTCCCTCCAAATCTGCAATTATAGAGTCAAATCTTTCCAAAAACTCAGTCATATTATCCTTCTCAAATAATTTCAACTTCCTAAGTTGTTTTTCCAACATGTCAATTTGGGATGAGGTTTTAATCTCATACTGACTGACCATATATTCCCACATCTCTTTTGGATTCATACCCCTCAGTTTCAGTTTGATAGCAATACCAACCTTGCTTGTTATAATGGCTTGTGCTTCCATCACTTTGAATGCATCATCATGTTCTGTACTTACAGCAACTCTTGTGATTTCAGGGACATTATTGCCTCCTCCTTCAACTGATGCCTCACTTGTCTCCCCTACAACAGAATTTTTGGATCTTACCATTGTCGAGGCTCTTCTGATATTTTCTCCATCTCCATCTATAAGATACCACAGGTTCTCAAACTCAAGAACTTGTCTAATTCCCTGTTTCCAAATTTGAAATCCACTAACTCCTTTAAACACTTCAAAAGATGTTAGTAAATTTGCTCCAAATCTAGTAGACATTGTTGCAATGCTGGCTCTGATACCAATGAAGTAATTTAGCTAGACAAATTGCTAGACAAAATTGATTTCCAAACACTTAAGCAATTATTAGAACTTAGCAATGTCTATAGCAATACCAATTTCAACTTATGCAACAATATCTAAGATTATTTAACCATTGAAGAAAACACTGTTCATATGGTATTGACTGTACTACTGTAGCATATTTGACTTAATTTTTGACAGCACAAGCTCGATCCTTTTCTATCTGGAAACACTGTAATCACTTCGGATCAATCAAATACTGCATCATACTCCTTGTTTTTATCCTCTAAGGTTCGGCCGATTAGCCAGACCGATCTCCATTGCCGAGATCTCTCAGCTATATTGGCTTCTTCCCATTTGACCGTTTTCATCATACTTTTTATGGTTATTTCTTTCTAATATTAACTCCAACCTTTAACCTTAGCTTCAATTAAACCTTAGGCATAAATAACCTAGGTCATTAGCTTCAATAAATCTCGTCCTCAACCTTAGGCATAAATAACCCAGGTCATCAACAAATAACCTAGGTCATTACCATCTTAGACAACTTTCAGCCTTTTTCTCCTTTTGATCTCATTGTACAACACAAGGTTCCGACTCCCCTTCAACAGTGTGAAATTATCTCATGCACAAGCAAACTGTTAAGTTAACCATAAAATATTACATGATCAACTTCTTTCAATTAGTGGGACCTGTGTGACAAGCAGTGGTTGCAGCAAGGTCTGCAATTGCATCTCTCCTAACACTGCATGTAGAAGAATATTAGCTGCCAAAAAGAAATTGTAGAGGAAGAAGAAAAGGGATTCTAAAAAGTTTGGCCTTCAATCAGACAAAAGCACGGAAGGATTGACCACTAGGAAGAAACAAAAGCTCTCCAAGGTTATTGTGGATTTCATCAATGAGATATGCTTGAATTTGAATTCTGATGATAGAAAGGCAGTCATATCCAGGGCAGCTGAACAGTTACCTAAATTTGACATCATTAGGAATAAGGCACTTAATTTACAAGCATGTTGTTGAGAACGTGAAAGAGACTCTTCAAAGCAAAAAACAGGACTATAGATGTTAATCAAGCGAGGTCATCTACTTTGATGATGGCTGTCAATTCATGTAGCAAGCATCAGTAGTTACAAGGCCTTGAACATGAAGAGAAGGGTTGTCTATGCTACGTTGGACAAAAGGAAACGCGCTAAATTTGGAGGACATTGGTCCATGTTCAAGAGGAAGAGCAGATCTGATAGGCTCTAGTTTCAAGAGGAGAGACTCTAGTTTTAGAAATTCAAGAGGCTCTAGAGACATGTAATGGTCAAAGAATAGCAAAGCCGTATAATGCGCATCCCATTCACTTACTAGAAGAGACACAGGTATGTAATTGCTTGTTATCTTTTGCTAGAAATAACATTTCATATCTTATGTTCTATTCTTCGAATTGCAGGCCATGTTCTCTAGAAGATTCAAGCGTCAATATCCAGACATGAAGATAGGGCTGAGGTTGTTTGAAGCTTTGAAGTCTAAGTTTGTCAAAAGGCTTAAGGAAAGGGAAACGTGTTGCTGCATTTACCACATGAGAATAGAGTTTGTTAGGCAAGCAGTTAATAAAGTAAGACGTGATCCAATGGCATCTTCTATTTCCTTCGTATTGTTCACAGATTCCTTGTTGTTTAGGAGGGAAAACAGAGTAAGTCCCAGCAACTTCTCTTCATCTCTAAACTTTGCTCTTCGGGGACAGATTTCTTCCAATGCTTGCAATTTTTCCTTGACTTCCTTAATGTCTTTGCAAATAGATGCAGTTGATGCATCATATCCACGAAGGAGACCTTTTGTTTCGACCAGCTGCATCTGCTTTTCCTTCAACTGATTTTCTAATGTCAGAATTTCCTCACTAAACAAGTTCAAATCTGATTCCAAACGGGATACGGAATTGGCAAATGTTGGAATAAGCCATTCATTCTCTCACAACTCTTGTATAGTTATTCCTCATTGAGATTTGCATCGACTTCTATGCAAATCTTGCCCAATTAACTCTAAAATTTATAGAATTTGCAATTGCCTTCTTTGTCTGCTGCCATGCAAATGCCCTAGCAAATTGAGTTCTTGCTTCCTTATTTTTCAAACCACGATGATAAACCCTTTCAACCAGATCCTGCAGTTCCTTTTCAAACTCAGGCCGAATTTGGTGCAGCTTGATCTTATTATCTTTACAGATAGAAAATCATCCTGATTACAATCATTCCAAGTCAATGCTGATGGATCTCTGCCTTCATTACACAGACCATACACAACAAACTCCTCTATTGAAGATGCTATCCGCATTTCTGACAGAGCGATTAAACACACACATGCAATGAGGAAAAAATAAAGGCATAATGAACACTGGTGCTTACCTTCAATCTGAAACTTTCTGCCGAAGCAACTATTCCGCATCTTTCTCCGGAAGGATTATAAATCTGCATGCTCATCCCTGCTTTTGAAAAAGGGATATAGGGATGAGTGGAAATCATGAAGGAGGACGGGATGAACTCAGCGGGTCCGACATGCCGGACACACAGAATGATGACGACTCGTCATCGTCCTTCTTAAAAAAAAAAAAAAAAGGGTATAGAGGTGCTTCATGGGTGCCCGGGGGGTGCACCTAATGTAAAGTCTATATGGCATGTGCATGCATAGGGTTAAGAGAAATTATCCCTTATACGGAAATCTCCTAAGAAACTATACCTCATATTTCATATACCCCTACCATATTTCTCTTATATACATATACGGAATTCAAGCAAGAAAAATACCCCCTCCCATATATGGGCACGGTTTTGGCCCCAAAAAAACCCCCTCCCGTACACTCACATGTTTTCTACGGTTTTTACTGAGTGACCCCCTGGGGCATGGGTGCTTATCTAGCGTGAAATTGCCCTCCAACTCTATGCTTAGATCCTCTTATTGAGATCAAAGCATAGAACAAACGAGCCATTAGAGCTTATTCATATAGATTTATGTGGACCCCTTAATGTTAAGGGAAGGACTGGAAAAAGACACTTTATTCTTTTATTGATGATTTTAGTGGAAAGTGTAATTGCTACTGCTTAACTAGAAAGTACCAAGTGTTAGATGCTTTGAAATTATATGTGGCTGAGATAAACGGACAAATGGAAAGAAAACTGAAATGGATTAGATCAGTTTGAGGTGAAGAATACCTCTCCGGGAGTTCAAGCAATTTTGTACTACAAAAGGGTTTAGACGACAATTGACTTGTAGATTCACTCCACAACAAAATGGTGTTATTGAATGCGAAAATAAAACCCTATTGGATGCTGTTAGATCCATGTTGAAGTATGCAGGTCTGCCAAGTAAGCTAGGGGGAGAAGCTCTTAAAACTGTGGTTATGATCAAAATACCTTCAAGTGGTTTGCAAAAAAACCCTTGTCGTGAAGGGGTTTCGAGGGAAAAACCTTGGCAGTAATAGGTATGTTGAGAAATTGTACAATGATACATTATGATATATTTTAATTTCAATGCAGTGTCTGAGCACATTGCCGAGTGTGCTCATCCTTGATCTCCTGGAGATAAGATCCCAATGAACCCGTTGAAGTTGTCTCCAATAGCACACGATCAGCCCAGGAAGAATTGTTCTGGACTACCTGATCAATCACCATTCGATCCACTTGAGGAGGGACCTGTACAGTGGGCTGCAGATGGGCTAAGTGACCCTCTTGAGGAGCTCTCACCTGAGCTCGCCTCCTAGAAACAACCTGTTGCCACCCTTCCTTTTTCTGCTGCAACTCTTCAATCTGTGCAAGTCTCACATACCTCGGGATCCACCATACGAGAGGAGGGTTCAGGTTGTGTCTCTGGACTGCCCATCTGCTCCACATCCTTCAATACAGGGGAAACATGTGCAGAGGGTGAAGGCGGCCCAATCACTATTTGCTCTGCCTGCTTGGGTGATGAATGAGATTTATGCTAGTGAAACTGCTTAAGCGAGGGAAATATTGCCAAAAGCTCTCCCCCATTGAGCAAGTCCAACTGGAAGTAAGAATAATAATCACAATTTTTAACCACAAGACTCTAAGGTAACACCTCATCCGCCCGAATACCTACACATATCTGTGGTGCACCCACAATCGAGTGCGCTATGTGAGTTCCCATGCCTTTGGCCATGGCCATTAGAAACTCAGACACCATCATCTCTGGAGGCAGATCCCGGATTTGAAGCCAGCATGGCATTCTAACTGCAGCAGGCCTAGCAGAAGAGAAACCTGGAGCATAATGCTGGAACAAAACATAGGCCCTTCCCATACGTGCCACTCCATGCGAGACCAACTGCTCCACTGTGGCCTCAGAATCAACCATAATAAGAAAAAAATTATTACCCAGAGACTTTAGGGTCACATATGGAGGCAACCCCAGCCTCTTAAAACTGAGCCCGTAGCCAGTACCCAAGCCTCTGCATATCCAAAAAGGCCCCAGTGAAATGGCCTAACACCGAAGATGCAACCAAATTCTCTGTATACTCCACATGCTTTTGGTGATTGATTTCTACAACAGAAGGTAATGATTTAAAAACTTGTTGCAAATCCTTCTTGTTATTCTGCTCTAAGATAAGCAGTGCCTCTGTCACCCTAGGACTTTTCTCTGCACTTTCTGCTTGCAACGGTTGCCTAATCCAATCAGAAAACCTAGGCCTAGAAAGACGGGCAACAGTGTCATTACCTTTCCATGCATGAGGAGCTGGGGTCGTGGCGGTTGAGGCATCACCTCTGGGGAAGCTGTAGATATCTGAAAGGAGTCTTCTGGCAGCACATCACCATTCACACCAACCAAGGATGGCAAAGTTACAGACTCCAAAGGTGGCATTGAGCTGGGCACCACCTCTCTATTCTCCATCCTATCCGAATTCCCAAAAGCTAGCTCCTGGGAATCCACCGGCTGCCTACTGGATACATCCTGGCTAAGAGTTGGCTCTTGAAGATCCAGCGCCAAGCTGACGCAGGTTTTGGATATGTCCTTGCCTCCTTTCTTTCCTCTTGCAGCATCTCTGACACGAATCCCTAGCCCAGCCTTCTCCAGGCCCAAACTCGGTGCAGAATTCCACGCCATCACCATGTTCAGGGGTTTACAGTAGGAGGCCGCAACATGGGGATCAAATCCGGCCCCCAAACACAGCAAAAACCAAAGAACAATATGTGCAAAAAGAAGGATCACTGAAAGAGCTTTCCAACGAACCAAAGATCGCTGAAAACAGAGTCCGGATGCAGAAGTTATGAAGGATTCAACAAGCCGCCACTGCCGCCATCACCATGGCGCCCATCTGAGTGCCTCATCCATAGCTTTAAGCCATTGTTCAACTAGGAGATGGAGCCATACAGAAGATTGAAGACACTGGAATATTGGAAATATTCGATTTAGAAGGGAAGGCTGTAGAACTCAAAGATGTGTTGTGTGTTCCAGGGCTTGTGAGGAATCTAATATCAGTTTGTCAACTTGTTGATCTGGGATATAAAGTCCTATTTGAAAAATTAGAATGTAAAGTGTTTTTGGGAAATAATATCAAGTTCATTGGTAAAAGAAATCTGTTTGGTCTTGATTGCAAGCACATTCCCAGTTTGAATATTATTGAAATTCCATCTGTTAGAACCTGGCATAACAGAATGTGTCACACAAATTTAGCAAATATAGATATTCTGGCTAAAAAGAGATTGATAATAGCAAATGATGAAGAAAATGGGAACATGATGTGTGCAGGTTGCATACTTGGAAAACAAACAAGACTACCATTCAGGAGATCATCTAAAAGAGCAAAGGGAATTTTAGACACGGTTCATACTGACCTGTATGGCCCCATTAATGTAACAAGCATGGCAGAGCACATGTATTTCATGACATTTATAGATGACTTCAGTAGGGAAACAAAGTGCTACTGTCTGAAGACAAAGGATCAAGCTTATGATGCATTGAAGATTTTTGTTGATGAGGTGGAACTCGAAACTGGGAGAAAAATTAAATACATAAGGTCGGATAGAGGAGGTGAGTATCTATCTTATGAATTCAAGAGATTTTGTGCAAAAAGAGGAACTAGAAGACAATTAACATGTAGATATTCACCTCAACAAAATGGAGTAGCTGAAAGAAAAACCAGAACCTTGTTGAATGCAGTAAGATCTATGCTAAAATATTCTGGATTGCCTAATTATGTCTGGAATGAAGCCTTACAAACTGCTGTATATGTTCAAAATATTTTGCCATCTATTAGCACAAAAGGAACTGTGCCTGAAATGTTGTGGTCGGGAAAAACACCATGTTATGACAATCTAAAAGCCTATGGATGTTCAGCATTTGCTCACGTGGCAGAACAGTTAAGAAAGAAATTGGATGACAGAGCATACATTACATATTTGGTGGGATATGATACAAACTCTAAGGCATACAGACTCTATGATTTAGTTCACAGAAAAATCATAGTGAGCAGGGATGTTGTATTTGATGAGTTTCAGTTTTACAGAAAAATTCAAAATGTAAATATGACAGGTCAAAGTGAGGATAGACAAGAAAGGGAAATCAGAGAAAAATATGCAGAAGTTACTAAAAATATGGAAAGGTTAGAAAATGAAGGTTTGACTGGGGACCTTGATGATGATTCTATCTCTGAAAGAAATGAAAATGATTCAATACAAGATATAACAGGAATTGAAGAAGAGATCTCTAGCAAACTAGGAGAGGACACCGCTGTACAAAATCAGGAAGAGGAAGACCATACACATTATCATGTAGAAAAGGCTAAAACAAGAACTAGAAGGACTGAAGCTCAAATCCTAAGGGATGAGAAACCAGCAAATATGGAATTGCATGGAAGGAATGAATTAGGAAGGAGTAAAAGACTTCAGCCTCATGTAGGTGAACTTGAAAATATTTTTGACATTCTGGTTCTTGAAAACTGTGATCTCCCAAGAAATTATATTGAAGCAATTAATGGAAAAAATTCTAGACAATGGCTTAAGGCTATGGAGGAAGAAATGCATGCTTTCTAAAGAACTGGAACCTATGAGCTGGTTGACATGCCAAAAGATAAAAACATCATAGGAAACAAATGGATTTTCAGGATTCAAATAGGGGCTGATGGGAAACCAACAAAATACAAAGCAAGATTGGTAGCACAGGGTTTTTCTCAAAGAAAAGGAAAGGACTTTGATGAAACCTTCTCTCCTCTGGTTAAAATAAACAGTCTAAGAATACTACTGGCTATAACAAATTCATGTGACTTAGAAGTTCATCATATGGATGTCAGTGCTATTTTTTTGAATGCAAAGTTAGAAGAAGAAGTCTATTTGAAACAAGCTCCAGGTTTTGAGGAAGGAGAAGGGAAAGTTTGGAAATTAAAGAGGGCAGTGTATGGGATGAAGCAATCTCCAAGGGAATGGTACAAGTGTATGAATAATTTTTTAAAACAACAAGGTTTTGAAAAACTAAATCATGATGGGAACTTGTATAGGTTCAGAAAGGAATGAGTGGTGTATTATTGCATTATATGTTGATGCCAACATTATGGTGGCAAATGGAACCAAAACACTCATTCAGTGCAAGGAAATTCTTAACCAAAGGTTTCAGATGACTGACCTTGGTGAACTTAAGAGATTTTTGGGCATAGAAGTTTTCAGAGATAGGGAAAGCAAACTTTTGGCACTGAGCCAACAAACACACATTCAAAATATGCTGGAGAGGTTTGGAATGAAGAACTGCAATGTAGCGAACACCCCTATAGTGCCAGGTCACAAAATCTCAACGTTGGAAGAACAAACAGAAATGGAGGAAGTGCCATATAGATCACTCATTGGATGCTTGTCATATGTAGCCAATTGTACAAGGCCTGATATTGCTTTTGGAGTAAATCTTCTTAGCAGATACAACCATAATCCTGGACGAGATCACTGGGTTGCAACAAAGAGAATTCTCAGATATCTAAAAGGTACAATGTACTATGGCATTATGTATAATTCTTGTGATTTAAATTTGAAAACAACTGTGATGCTGATTGGGGAGGTGATCTTGATCCATGAAGATCCACATCTGGTTATGTGACAATCTTGGGAGGTGCACCAGTTGCATGGAAGTGCAAAAAATAAAGCAGTATAGCACTTTCAAGTGCTGAAGCAGAATATAATTCTGCCTCATTGGCAACAAAAGAAATATTATGGGAAAAAAGACTCATAAGTGAGCTTGGTTTCAGTCAGCCAAATCCAACCGTTATGTACTGTGATAGTACTAGTTGCATAGCTATGTTAAAAAATCCAGTTATGCATGAGAGATCAAAACACATAGAAATGGAGATTCATTTTATTAGAGATGTAGTTGAAAAAGGAGCTGAGAAACATGATTAAATGTTGCAATCAAGAAATATTACATGAGAATGAAAGAAGTTGATCATGTAATATTTTATGGTTAACTTAATAGTTTGCTTGTGCATAAGATGATTTCACACTGGTTGAAGGGGAGTAAGAACCTTGTGTTGTACAATGAGATCAAAAGGAGAAACAGGCTGAAAGTTGTCTAAGATGGTAATGACCTAGGTTATTTATGCCTAAGGTTGAAGACGAGATTTATTGAAGCTAATGACCTAGGTTATTTATGCCTAAGGTTTAATTGAAGCTAAGGTTAAAGGTTGGAGTTAATACTAGAAAGAAATAACCATAAAAAGTATGATGAAAACGGTCAAATGGGAAGAAGCCAAAATAGCTGAGAGATCTCGGCAATGGAGATCGGTCTGGCTAATCGGCCGGACCTTAGAGGATAAAAATAAGAAGTATGATGCAGTATTTGATTGATCTAAAGTGATTACAGTGTTTCCAGGTAGAAAAGGATCGAGCTTGTGCTGTCGGAAATTAAGTCAAATATGCTACAGTAATACAATCAATACCATATGAACAGTGTTTTTTTCAATGGTTAAATAATATTAGATATTGTTGCATAAGTTGAAATTGGTATTGCTATAGACATTGCTAAGTTCTAACAATTGCTTAAGTGTTTGGAAATCAATTTTGTCTAGAAATTTGTCTAGCTAAATTACTTCAGTAATTTTATCATTCAAAATTGGAGATGATATTACCTGAGATGCCTTCAAATCAATGGAAATTTGAGTATGCATGTCATTGGAAATGCCATCCTCTGCATCTAATTTTCGAATGAAATGTTGGATGTGAATTTCTAGAGCAGAAGCAAGCTCATCTGGATCTTGGCCTTCAAACCGAGATGTGAATTCAGCTGCATAGAGGGAAACAAAATCCATTGAAGTCCAGGCCAAGAGCTCTGGAATTTTCCAAAACAAAGAAATTTTCCATCTACATTTTTGAAAATGATTTGGAGCTGGTAGAATCCGCCAAAAAGCGGGAGAACCATCCCACAGAATTAGATCGATGACATGGCCAACGAACTTGCTAATTGGGAGATTTTGGTTTCGCTCTCTGAACAAAAAGACTCGTCATAATTTTCTTCTTGACGGGTTAAAATTTTCATTGAATTAAAACAAAGCACCCATAAAGCACTACATATCTAGGACACGAAAATTAGCCTCCAACTCCATGCTTAGACCCAAGAGCAACTTGCTGTTTTTCCAACGATGCATCTTTCACGTATAAATTCCTTGCTTTTATTTTTTGATTCCTTGCAGCATCAAACCTTTCTTTGACTTAAATTTCACATTGTTCAAATGAGAGTGTGCCTGTCTATTTTGCCACAATTCTGAATCGCATATCATAACATCAATTACACTATCCAAAGCAACATTATTCATTTGAAACAAATTCCCAACATGTTTTGCATAGAACCTTAATTCATTGTTCAAGAACACTTTATAAGCCTGATCATCACAGATGATTTTGTACCCAAGATCCACTAACTAACTGATTAAAATTAAATTTTTTATTGTACTTTTTGTAACAAGACTTAACCTTGTCTCCCCAAAACCAGTTCATTTCATTCTGTTTATCGAACTCCTTTTTCCCCTTATATAGATCTGTATATGACAATCCATCTGAGCTTAGTTCCTTTGAAGCTGTCTTATCACTATCACCCATGATTATTTTCTCCACAATTCACTTGCTTGATCTATGAATTTTTGATCTCCCATAATAAGACTTCATTCCTTTCATAATGAAGAAATCAGCTACCTAGGCTAGGGTATGAACAATTTGCTAGCTTTCTTGGTTATTGTATATGAATTAGCCTCTGTCCTGTTATTCTTGCCAAGTAACAACATAGTTTCTGTGAGACGAGAATGTCATTGTGCTTTTACCGAACATAATTTGGAGATGTAAACTTGGCTTCCATCTCTGATTGAATGAATTTCCATCCCTGATTGAATGAATATGGAAGAGCTTCTTTGGCAGTGAATCTTGTATCGAAACAAAATTGGGAATTTTGGAAATTTTTAAAAATCCATTTTCCCACTTTTTTCTTAAAGAAGTCCATTTTTTAAGATATCTAAAAAGGAAATTTCTAATTATTAAGTCCTCTTCAATTTCAAATTTGAGGGCGTTATATAATACAATATCCAACTACATTTTGTGGTTTCAAAATGCACATTTTTGTCCCACCATATCATGCATCAACTCTAGAGGGTTGCAAAAGCACTTATTTTGTGGAACACAACTAAACTATCCATGCCCGGAAGAATCAGTGTGCCTAAATGTGTTATTAGTAATACTCGTGTCTACATGGCGGCTACTCCATTAGCTCGTCAGTATAAGATGGAGGAGATTGTGCATATGATCATAAATCTTATTTGGGATGGAAATGAAGTAGGAGCTGTGATCAAGATAGCTTGAGTGAAGTGCATTAAACCTGAGGCAGCTGGTGGTCATAGAATGTTGGATTTTTACCTCCAAAGTAAGGTGATGATATCAAAGCTTATTTGAAGGATTCTCATAGGTAAGGATGATTCTCCTGGCCCGAGGTTGTTGATGCAGTCGATTCACCATCATCTTCCATTTCATAAGGCCACCATTAATCCTCTCGTTCCTTGGGCTTTGCTTCATTATATAAATCTGTATCTAACGCTTCTCCCTTTCTAAAGGGGTTGCTTGCTGCTTGGAACACTTTCAGGTCTCTTTTTTCATATCAATCCTGAGCCATGTCTTCAACTGTCTAGTCCATGTTGGTGGATTCCTTTGCAGAACATTTCCAAGAATGTGTCTCTAAGTGTTGTTGTTCATCTAAAGACACAACAACGATGGATAATAGCTGATATAATCATTATTGCAGCTGGTATGAGTCTGGTCATCTCATGTCATAGGAAGCATTTAGAATAAAATTCTTGTTGTACAGATGGGATAGAGTAATTTGGGCTCATATTGCTGCGTTATTGCCACAGGATTCTGGTCCACAAATTGTAG
The DNA here is from genome assembly GCA_021234155.1 of Isoetes taiwanensis. Lineage (NCBI taxonomy): Eukaryota > Viridiplantae > Streptophyta > Lycopodiopsida > Isoetales > Isoetaceae > Isoetes > Isoetes taiwanensis. Next base: position 12,859,883 of record JAJEKV010000028.1, read on the forward strand.
CTGTATGGGGTTGCCATCAAAATATCAAGCCAGGGCACTTTGTTTCTTCCGTGTATAAATTGCTTCTGCATTCTAAAATCTTGGCTCCATCTAATAGATGGCATCTTCAGGTCCCTCAGCCACAATGGAAAAGTGTTTGGACATGGGTATAAGATAAGTTGCTTCATCCCAAAGTGGCAGTTTTATGGTGGCAAGTGATCCATAGATGTTTCAAAGTCAACAAGCTAGTCCATAAAATTAATAATCGGATCTCAAAGCTCTGTCCTTTATGTAAGCAAAGGGTTGAGAATATTGAACCCTTTTTGGCACGGAATGATCTAGCCAGCAAATTCTGCTCGCTATCTACTCTGATGCATGGCACAAATTGCGGAAACGACTTTTCATCTTGTGTGTGGTTGGCTTTTATGGTCGATCTGGAACCATATTTCCATACATTACATACATGTCAATTATTATATCCTCCATACATATGTCAGATTGAATTCCACTCTTCATTAGTAGCTCATGCTAGACATCCCATAATCCGTGACCCCAATGATGTCGCATGCTCTCAACATGCATAAAAATATAATATTGTCTGGCTTTACATCCCTAGTTCCAATTATTCTGGAACACATTGAAAAAAAAAATGCATTCTCTATGTTGTGTATATCCACTGATCATTTCATGCAATATATTACTTTCGCTTGATTGACAGACAACTCTCCATACTCCACAGTTTTTGAAACCTTTGTATTTTGGGACTAAAGTATGATTTTTGCAGTTTTGTAAATACCATTTTATCTTCTCCAAATTTTCGCATTGAGCATACATTGAAATATGATCGATCCAAGGAAGGAAGCAAACTTTCCGCAATTTGGCCATGGATGATCCTGCCCTGTTCAAGCTCCAATGTTATTGTGCATGTTTTAATAATTGCAAGATAAACAAATACATTGCCATATATACTTGAATTTTCCATTAGCGATAGAGCAATGTGTTCTTGCTCAAAATTGAAATGATAGAGTACCATTTAAGGGCGTGGCACACTAAAATTGTTTGCCTTAAACAAACTCCCCATGGAAGTCGTAAACAGTCGACTGAGGTGGTCACTCAAAAAGCAATTGTATCTAGTCGACTATCAACCATAAGAAGATGCAAACGTTCAACACAATGCAAATCTTTTTCTTAGTTCATTATTGCAGAAAAGAGTTTGTATAGCTTGTGCATAAGTAGAGATTTTGCTGTTCCATAACTGACAATACTACCTCACTCCTCAACTTGGTTTAAAAACTTAGTTTGCCACAATTAATTTACAATGGAATTTCCCATATGGAATATAAACGATTGTAGAATACCTTGTTTCGGGATGGCATGCCAAAATATAAACACTGCCCCTGCAAGATGAACCAGGTGGGTACATTAAAGAAAAATATGGCCAGAATGGAATGTTGAGATCAAAGATCATGCTTCCAAACAAATAAGGTTAAGCGTTCAATATGTATGTTTTATAGTTTTATTCCTATCAGAAAGGAACTCGGACTTCAACTTGAGAAATTAGTTGCTGGAACAGATAGCCTGTCTATTGTCTTTGAACCCATGTGTGAATAGAGATGAAAACGTGATCCACAAAGGACTGATGAAGGTGAGATCATGAAGGTGAAAAATGCAAGCAAACATGATGTCTCAAATCTGGTAGCATGCACGCTTCTTGCATATTATCAAAAATATCTAAAGCAAGAAAGCCATCATCATGCTATCCATATCCCGCAATTAAGATATTCCAAAGAACCTCATTTGTGTTCTCTAGTCCTTCAAAGACCCTCTTTTACTTCGCTAAACTACCATATAATCAAATTATTGACATTACAGGAATGAATATAGGCAGACACATTCAAAAACTTCCTATTGATATGATCAAGAAATAGATTTCATAGCACTCTTTGGGGCGGTCAGAAGTCGGAGGAAAATTTCAGCATTTTTGTAAATTTTTAGGCCATAGATGTGAAAATATGGATATACAGACTTCCTGGGTGTTGTAGATGGTGATGGTCAGTTTGTACAGCAGTAGAGTTGCAGTTTTTCTGTGAGTTTGTTGTGGAGTGTCGAGGTATCGCTGTCTCTTTGGGGCAGTTCTCTTTCCTCCTCACTTGCTTTGTAACATTACCATTCTTTTAATATATTGACGACACAGTTCTTCAAAAAAAAAAAAAGAATCATTTTTGCTGATGTGGATGTGCACGTGGATAGGTTAGAATTCCAAGATTTGTTGTATGGAGGGTTAGGCAAGCCTGCTAAAAAAGAAAAATAATAATTACGACACTCAAAGATCGCAAAGAGACTATTAAATTGTATATGCAAATTGTGGATGTCATTAAGTTCATCATGCCGTATTCTTATTTTTATTTCCCTAATAATGTCTCCTTATCCAAGGGTTTCAACAAGCATCACCCTTTTGGAGGAAGAAGCTATCAATCGAATTTTCTTGCATATGGTGGAAAATGGATAAATTAATGATATAGACAATCTGTTTTTACAATATTCAATACATAAGAAAAACAAGCATTTAAATGAGTAGTATTAGTACACTTTAATGTAGCAAAATTGTTTGCTTACCAAGTATACACCATATAAGGACTACACGGCTACAACATCAGTTATACACTCACTGGTGTGAATAATAATATTTATTTTTAAGAACATAAATAAGATATATTCTAGAAAGAGAAGAAGAACTGGGAAGAAAAAAAGAAATAGAAAGGAGGAGTTGGGAAGCAAAAAATGTTGTACATAATAGAGAATGGCAAAGAAATCAAGGGCCTGCGGGAGGAGCAACGGGTGCAACAGCAGTAGGAACAATGGGAACGTCTTGGTAGCGAAGACTACACTTGCCAGAAAGGGTAAGCTGGGCGCCAATAGAATTACCACACTCCTTCCAGGCTCGTTGGACCATGTAACTGATACAAGACTTGCAATTATCATGGCCAAGCCCAAAACATTGTGCTGCTCCAAAAGCCAAGATGCTATCCCTCCCATTTTGAACACTGTAGCTCATGTTAGGGGTATTAGGTGTGTTCTCAATTAGATCTGTCAAAGTAGTGTTGAGACTCATCCAATATGAGCTTGCAATTGGAATGCTTTCATTGCTACAATACCCAATAAAGTCCACCTCCCCTGGTCCTCCTGCTTGATTCAGAAAGGTTTGGCCATGAATATGATCCTTGAACTCCCGGGCAATAGCACCTGCCAATCCACTGGCGATGAGACAGAACAAGATAATCTGCGCCATTGTCCGCATCGCCATTTTGCACTGTGTGACCTGTTCCACAATCAGAAGGAAGATGATGAGCTTGGTCTTCTCGTATTCCTCGGCATCGCTATATATAAGCTTCAGCGGAAACACCCCCTTTTGAGTAAGTGAGTGTTAGTTGGCTCCTCTCTTCACACAATGGGAGAGTTTCTCGTGTGCATGTAGTCGTTAAGGAATTAATAAAAGGTGGCCATGTGTCCCATTCATGGGCTTTATGCATTGGCATACGTAGATTCTCCACGTTGATGACTTGGCGCTGAGCTGTCAGAAATACCCTAGTTAGGCGCTGCCACGCTGTCAGGCCAACCCTAATTAGGTATTTTCATTCCTAACCTAATCAAGACTTGGGCGTCGGCACAGACACCCTCTCTGTCTCTCGAAACAGGTACCTTTTCTTCACAATGGTTTCTTGTATGTTTGTGTTGTATTTGTTTCTTGTAAGTTTCCGTTGGATTGCTTCTGGTCCTGCTATTCAATCGACAAAATATAACGTGAATCGACATACATCGCATTTCGGAATCAGAAATGGAAGAAACATGCTTCAAGGCCTTTGAGCTTCTCCCCCTTTCTATATGTTTGTCTTGTATTTGCTTCTTGTACGTTTCTGTCGCATGGCTTCTGGTGGTCCTGCGATGGTATTCAATAGACAAAATATAGGAGAGATCATTAGCGTGAATCGACATACATCGCATTTTGGAATCGGAAATGGAAGAAACATGCTTCTAGTCTTTTGAGCGTGTCCCTCTTCTATTGTTTTCGCTGCCATTTTAGCTGCTAATTGTGTGTGATTTTAGAAGCTCTTGAATACGGTATTTCTGGTCCAATCTGACGTACGTTCATATTGAATTTGTATAAAGACCTCACCTTAGCCTAGCATAGATCCGAAGCTTAGACTGTGGCACACGAGCACAGCCCTTTTGGCCTAAGATACGTGCCTGTAGCTGGTAAAGATGTCTCACTATGCATTTAATAGTCATTTGGATTGTTGAACTTACTGCTATATTCTATGTTTTTTCTCCTTGCGATAAGTTTTAAGAATGTGCGTATCTTGGTTTCTTGTATTTGAGGGAGTTTCAGATGCGTTGCTGTAATGATGCACTTTGGATGATGAGTATTTTAGCCAAATCTGAGTTTTTTCTGTCTCTTGCTGCCCATGTTCCTAGCTAAGGGTCTTGGTGAAGTATTCTTTGCCGACCCCTTGTGATGGTGCAACGGTTCAAAAGGTGACATGGAGAGATTGGGAAGAGATGGCACCGAGAAAATTCTCTGACAAAAGGTGTATATGCATAAATCATAGCTGAAAAATCTGACAATTTTTAGATTTAAATCTGTGCCTTGAAATCAACAATTATGGAAGATTGAAAAAGTGGCTAGATAGTCAGGTGTTTTATGGAATGGCTGCAGGTAGCAGAGATACAAATTAAAGGATATTTTCTTAAAAGTCCGGTAAGTAGCAATAAAACACGGCATTCTGCTGGGTTAAAGCAAAACATAAATTGGAGGCCTGATGGTTACAGGCTGGTAGTTGTGCTTTTGGAACAGTCTGAGAGAAAATCACTCAAATGCATTTCTTTAAGCTTAGTGATGGATTGCCCTTTTTAACATTTTGCAAGTTAATAAAATTTGCTTACCCAGCACCAGTACAGACAGAAGTATCAATATAACTTTGCTGCCTTTGGTAATGCCATGCCATCCATGGATTTTAAATTTACTTTTGATTTTGTTTAGCCACCTACTATTTCAGGAAAGCTTACAAGAGTGTAGAAGAACATGTAAAGCTGTTATGGAAAGCTGCTCGTAGCTCATGCCTATAACGTGGAGAATGTTGTGGGTGCTTGATGGGTCGAGCCATATTTTTCAGCACAGAGGTGCAGAATCGTGAATGCATCGTAGACGAGCCCATAGCCTGGTTATTGCATGAAGATGATAAATCAGTGGAAGAGACTGAAAGATTGTCCTTTTTCAAGCTTGCCATTGCAGGGTGGCACTATGTACTGAATGGAAATTTGGCATTTTGAAGCAGATCATGAGTACTCTTGTGGAACCTAGAACAAAGGCTGGTAGGTGCACAAGGTGGCAAGAATTTTAAGCTCAAATGCCCATAGCACATTGCCTAGCTAGTAATCACATGTGCATTTTGGACATAACGATCAATTCCATGGGGACCAAGAAGGAAGAGAGGTCACCGGAGAGAGAAAGAGGAACAACGGGCTGCTTATAGCAATTTTCTTCCAGGCACTTAGTCCAAGAACCTTGTATTTGATGTATTATTGTTCTGTATTGCTAGAGCGTGTATTTGTTTTTTTGGGCCTTTGGATCGTGGCTTAATTGATGGGATATTCCCTCTCCACACATCCCATGGGCCCTTGTGAAGTCTTTTTGGGGTCAAACTGGCCCCTGTTGACCCGATTTTAAGGGGGCGCTTGAAGGCCAGACAACATGGGTTTAGTATAATGGTGTGTTAAGATAATATAGAAGCATACTGGTATCTATACAATACAGTATCATAGCAGCAGCATTCCAATATGACATGAGCCTAGAGAATCGAACCCCAGTTCCAAGCCGATGCTCAGGGCGTAAACTTATCTGAAGCTTCACAATCCAGTTTAATTCCTGACCCTGATATAGCTCAGACTTGCAACAGACCAGGGCTTGGGGAATCGAACCCCAACAAGAATCCTATACCCTTGGCTTACTTGATGAACTAGCCTTTGAAGATCTTCAACAAGTTTTTCTTTTGTGGCTATGGCAAGGATCTGCTGTAACAGTGCTCCAAGCCATGCAAAACATAGATTTTGCAAAAACCCTCAAGGCAAGAACACAGATTATGCCGAAACCCTCAAGGCAAAAACATTGGTGAAAACATCTGTCCCTCCTTTCATCTGTATTACAGAAGAAAAACGTAGGTCATGCAAAAACCCTCATCAAACACGTGCCATTGACTGCCATTTTGTTGTTTTACAAAGTACATGAATATACTACAAACTGTAAATAGTAGTAATAGTAAGAAAGTTATGCATGTAGTTGCCGAGACTACTGCTGCTATGAACTGCAAAGAAAAAAATAAATAGAGCCCAAAGCAGTCTTCCTTGCAATATCGTTCCTAAATCACTGCCAGAAGCTATTTTGATTCCAAATTGCCTTCTAAATCGCAAGCCAGAAAATTTTCGCTCCTAGATTAAAGCTCAGAAACTCTATTTTGCCTTAAGAACTTAGATGAAGACGAACATAGAGCCAATGACGCCTTAGGAGCCCCCAATCCATTCCAAATCCCCTTCAAAACCGCCAAATCGCTCCGGCAAACCGCAGAGAAAGAAAAGTAAGGGCGCACAATCAAATAAAAAAATAAAGCAAAGCAAGGCCGCTCACCTCTTCGGTGTACGCCGGCCAAGTCCAAATAGCAGACACAGGCAATCCGGAAACTGCCAATCTTCACCACATCACCAAATCGACACATGCAGGGACCGAAGCTGGCATCGGCGACACCTACAAGAGCCGGATTTGGCATAGACAAAGGGCCTTCAAAACATGCCAACTAAGCCAAATGAAGATAAATGAACTACCAATCAGAAATCAGAGCCTGACGGCAGTCAGCAAAACTGTTATAATTAACTCATTGGATCACATTTTCTAGTATAACTATTGATAGAAAAGTCTAAATGAGCTCTCGTTTAGTGCAATAGATAGATCTCGTTGAGATCTTTCCAATCTTAGGTGCTTTGCACATATTTTAACCACTTATGATTGTCAAAACTCCAAAAAATATGGGGTTTACCATTTTTTACTATCCTACGGGGCTAAAAAATGTGCAAACCACCCAAGGTTGGAAAGATCTCAATAAGATCTATCTATTGCACCAAACAAGAGCTCATTTGGACTTTTCTATCAACACTTATGCTAGAAAATGTGATCCAGTGAGTTAGATATAACTGTTTTGTGGACTGGATTACCAGTTTTGTTTTTTGATTGGTAGTTCATATAGCTTAGTCAGCAGTTCTTAGAAGGCCCTTTTATGATCTCAAAAAATCCTTAGTGCCTCCCTGGGCATCATATGCCCCTCCCCCATGTGACCTGTTATCCGCTCCTGAACCTTATTCCAAAAATAAATACCCCTTCTTTCCAAAACCAATATGCCAAAATCAGCTTTATACGTATTTCTATACGAATACCTCACTAAACCTTTAAAAACCTTAAGTTATAAACATACGGCATTTGATTGTGCAAACATTATCAAAATGTTTCTAAGTTATTGATCACTAGGTTAATTTGGACAAACATAGCAACTTGACCATAGATACTCGAAATGCTAATGTTTTCATCACGTTGATTTTAGACGGGGCCTTGATTTCGGTACGGGAATGGCTCGAAATGTGAGTTTAACTTTTGTAGTTGTAATAATGGTACTTAAAATAACTTTCTAGATTTTTAATAATTAGAATAAGTTTAATAAAATACAAGAAGGCATTGCATTTCTTGTCATGTTTTCAGATTGAAAACGAGAGTGAATCTTTATACATAGGCTGCTCGAAATAGCATATTTCAAACTCATGCTCTAACTCGACTTTCCCCATCGAAATAACATATTTCAAACTCATGCTTTAACTGGAATTTCCCCACCAACATAGTAGGCAGAAGCATTCGTAGCACCAAAGTAATACGTGGATGTGTACATAAAAGAAACTATTTTTATTTGTTTCAAATTACTCTAGAAACCTTACTTTAGAAACCTCTTCTACAAGTAGTCATTTCAAATCGTTTTTTCAAATCTCAATGCTCGTTATATGTTGATTTTCAATTGTGATTTATTTTCTCACATAATTTTTACACCATTTTTATCATTGTCATTAATCTGGCTAAATTTTAGGGCAAGCACATGATAGACAGATACATGTATACAAGAAATTTAGAGATGTTTCAGTTTTAGCATGTTTCTATGGTGCAAATGCCTATCTGCGCATGTTTCATAACATTATAGAGCAATTAGACACTTTTTATTTTTATCTTGAATCATAGGGCAACGTCGACGAAGAATGGGTTGTGCAATGGAACTCAATTGATAGTATAAAAAATGGGAAGATGACGCTTTGACGTAGAGATGGTGAATGGAAAAGTATTTGATGTTATGTGTCATATCATGCATTTCAATCATCCCAAGCAAACCCAAACTTGCTATTTCAATTTAAGTTAGTACAGTTTCCACATTGCCAAACAATATGAAGGTTTGGGTTTTCCCTACATAAACCTGTCTTCACTCACGGACAACTGTACGTGGCATTCTCAAGAGTGCAAAGCATTTAGGGTATCACAATTGCATTGCAAGAGGACTTCAATAATCGGGGACATGGCAATGTAGCACAGTATATAAGGAATGTGGTATGCATTGAGCCACTAGCAAGTTGTCTTTCTTGGTGGCCAGGGTAGTCATGTTTGTGGGGATGTGTGATGCCGTCCCTTTCAATGTCTATGACTGGTTCCTGTATGATGCACATGGTCTTTGATTTTATCATACGAGACTATCATCAGATGAGTTGTCTCATGTGGTTGATAGTTATAACCTTGTTTTGGCAGTTCGTTTAAATGACTACCACACATATTTCACTTTTACATTGGCCATGATATTGTCCCATGAAAGCCTTTGTGTATATTTAACATTAGGCCGCCGTCTGTGCATTCGGCTATGTGGAGATGCATTACCGGGCACCCGTTACCATGAGATACTATGAAGTCACACACAAAGGCTCCCCCCCTTCCCCTCTAAAGTTTTCAAGTTTGCTTGGTTGTTAAACTATTTAAAGGGTCGTTTGAACATGTTAGGATTTATCAAGACATTTGTCGTGGTCGCATGACTAGCATAGATTATGTACACATATCTATGTCCAACAAACATAGTTTAAGATGGTTTGTCAATCTTCTCAGGTTAATTCGGTTTTCTCAACATATACATGTTAGTCAATGCAAGTCCATTCCTAAGTTGCTTAAGTTGTATTTATAGCAATTTTGTTGATGGCATATAGTTGGACATGTTGCTGTACAAGTTTGGCTATTACAATGATATGATCATTGATATAATTTTAAGAAATCTTTCTCAAAACCAAATTCAAAATTTAACAAGACCACCCATTAACGTGTGATTCCATCCATAATGTCTATGATTGGTCCCTGTACGATGCACATGGTCTTTAATTTTATCATACAAGACTATTGACAGATGAGGTGTCTCATGTGGTTGATAGTTTTAACCCTGGACAGTTCGACTGAATGATTGCCCCACACATTTCACTTTTACATTGGCTATGATATTGTCTCGAGGACGACTAAGGATCCCATGAAAGCCTTTGTATATATTTAGCATTAGGCCGTTGGTGCATTTGGCTATGTGGAGATGCATTGCCGGGCACCCATTACTATGAGATTCACATAAACACACAACCCCCACCCCCCACCTCCTTCCCCAATACACGGAGACCTGTCGCCTCCCATTCCACACATACACATGCACACACTATCCAATTTTCTACCTCCAAGCCCAATTGTATTGACTGCCCCGGGGGGTGCAGCTAATGTATAGTCTATAGGGCATGTGCGTGCACAGGGTTAAAGAAAAAGGTCCTTATACGGTTAAAATACTAGAAAAAATCCCCTTATACGGAAATTTAAAGAAACTCTAGGTACACCCCCTACCATATATATGTATCACTGAAGTTCTCAGAATTCCTCCAAACCCCTACCATATTTGTACAATTTATCTAAATTCAAACATACCCCCTACCATATTTTTATAATCAGTTTCATTTGGACAGAGACATTATTCTATAAGTCGTTACAACGCCGCTACAAGCCCGGCCCACAAGTGCTCTCGATAGGGGTTGTGTATACTGATTGACTACTTGATTGACCAGGGTTGAATGTTAAGTAGCCATAATTTAAGGTTTAACTTAGGGTTTAACTTGGGGACGAAGGACAATCATAACCCTCGAGGTAAATCATATCACGTGAACCATTGGCTTATTTATTGCCATGTAAATTGGTCAGTTCTTGAACCTTAAGGGGAAAGTTAACGCATGGTCTCGCACATGGTCAAATAACCTATAGACAAAATAGAAAGTATTCATAGAAATCTAGTATTCATATTTGTGACACCCCAACACCAATTGCATCTATACATTTTCCTAATCCATGCAGTCAATTACAAATTCATGCTCACAATGGCCCCTTGCCACCCACTAAAAGGATTTAGTTAATTATTTTGTAGTTCTTCTAACGGTTGCACTTGGAATGTTATTTCAAGATGGAATTTTCACATTTGAATAACAATGGTTTAATTGAACTATTAGTATTCATAAGGGATTCAACTCAAAAATCCATGTGAATTGCTCCAGTATATAATGAGCAAGTAATTGTGGAAACCTTGCCCATGTAAACCTTACCCATGCAATGGTTGTTAGAAAAACCAAGCTTCAAACCATTCCTAAGCAATAAGTCTATTTTTAATTGGTATTTGCAATCAATGAACCACAAGTGCGGGTTTCAAAATAATAGGCTAAGGGCCATTGAAGTTTTTATGCAATACACGGGGCGATAGCATTGAAGCTCAAACAAAGCACTATCCACACAGTGCACTATTCACCTACAAATACATGTCTACAACAGCCCTTTGCCACCCACTCGAAAAGGATTTAGTTATTTATTTTCTAGTTCTTCTAAGGTTTGCACTTAGAATGTTATTTCAAGATGAAATTTTCACATTTGAATAACAATGGCTTCATTGATATATCAGTACCCATAAGGGATTCAACTCAAAAATACATGTGAATTGCTCTAGTATATAGTGAGCAAGTAATTCCGAAAACCTTACCCATATAATGGTTGCTATAAAAACCGGGATAAAAACCAAGCTTCATTTCTAAGCAATAAGTCCAATTTTAATTGACCACAAGTGCAATTTTTAAAATAATAGGGTAAGGGCCATTGAAATTTTAACGTGCAATACCCGGATTGAATCTCGAACAAAACACTATTCACGCAGTGCACTATTCACCTAGTGCAAAGAGCCATAGAAAGCTCGAAGGGTGCTTTGGTACGGGCTTTGGTAATGGCAATAATTCTGACCAGGACATCCAAAACTGTCACAACATAACATGTTTAAATGGCTACATTTTAGCCTAGCAGAAAACTCTTTCAATCATGCCTAGCAGAAAACTCTTTCAATCATGTATAAAAGAAGTCATCTATCAATCTCTACTTTAAGAAACATTGCCAACCAGATCACATCATACCTAAGAAATGAGAGACAATGGTTTCCTGTTGTATCTCATTGTAATGAGATGTCAAGTAGACAGTTTACTCTCTGACAGTTTAATGCAAAGGGATGGTTCAAGAAGCTGCATTCGATGGCAAAAGAATTCTTATTTTCAAGAGAGTCTAGGCCTTGAGCCGTCTTCTGAGGTGATAATATCCTCCTTGCACTACATTATTTTTAACAACGTTTTTGGCCATTTGCTCAATCAATTGAGCGTCTTCTACTTTTCCAGCATAGAAAAGTAACTCTATGGGGGGTCGACATGTGAATGAATCAGGGAAGCACCCTTTTGCCATCATTTCTCAAAATAATGCATCTCTCAAAATAATGCATCATTTCTCAAATTAAACCCGATCAGATCTCCAAAACCTTTCTCAATCATTTCTTTGGACCATGCTTGGTGCCCACGAAGCTTTAAAATCTATCTCCCATGCGGGATTCAAACTTTTACCTCAAGTATTTCTTCGCAAATTCAACTTTATGACGCCAAAGAGAAAGGAAAAGAGGAGTGACCTATATTGTATTGGAAAAGAGCGGTGACCAGATCCATATGCGAAACATAATGAAGCACCATCGCTTTGCCTTGGTCGATTGTAAGGCCAACCTTGAAGCTGCCCTAAATCGTTTAAACCTTTCCTTCTCTCACGACTCCCATTTTAGCCTCAAGTCCTTAACTTCGGATATATATGATGATCCCTATTATGCGGCTATTCTATGGCTATTTGAATGCATTCATATCGGGTTGTTCCTCCCCGCTATCAGTTCATTCTTTAAATAATTATGCTTGCACACAAACAAAGTAGGAGATTAACAAACCTCGTGGTAAGAAGGTAAACAATGATGGCCGCTGCTGCTTCGATTGTGGAGAACTTGGATGGTCGACCAAGTTTTTTGCGATTTTCCTCATACTTTTAACATGAGCTTGGGAGGTGATATGCTCCGTCATTTGAAACTATAATATCACCCGCCAAAGATACATTTAATCTCGTAAGAAGAAGACGGAGAAGAAGAGAGCATTGAATAGAGACATCAAATTTGGCTTCATCACCATGACCAAGGAGGGAAAAAGTTTACCGCTTGGTGGAAAACGTTTCAGACCCTTGAACAAATGTCACAAGTGATGAGGATCCCGCATATGTTTGTAGTCTCCAAATGAAGAATATGCATGCGGTGAGAATGACGTGCCATTCTCCATTGACCATTTCGCAAGCTCACCCTCCAAAGAACCCTTGAACTTGTTTCTTATTTGCTTCCAACACAAGCTTTACACGTTCACCCGTGTAGCGAATAATTAGGAGATAGTTAGGGAATATAAAACCTAGAAAACTCTGGAGCAAAAAATCAGAAATCCAAAAGTGCAAAAGTGCAGACCTGGCCTAAGTTTTTCATCCTCATGGCTCATCTTGACTCTAGCAAAATATTTATCCAAATGGGCCTTCGCTTTTGCAATGCGAGGCAAAAAGTTGTACCACATATCTTCCTTTGCTGTCCCATCCCATATTCACATTACATTCACAAAGAATAGATCTTGAACTTGGCTTTACCATCCTCGCCGCATGAGGTGAGCTCAAATTTGTCATGCCCGTTGATTGCCACAAGCTTTCTCCTCACTTTTTCTATCGCCGTTTATACACATCGCTACTTCTCCAGGCCTTGCAAGCTTTGATTGCATCCGGCTGACTTGTCTTGAACCTTCTCCTTCACCTTCACTAAAAGTTCTAATACAGCAATATGGAGGATTAATACCACAACTAAAAAATACAAGAAAAAATTGTAGCGCAAGTGAAGTTATATACCTTTCTCGTCTCCGCTTTTAGTAGTACTCCGATGATTCTAGTGATCCCACATCGGTCAGAGGTTCAGATCGAGGTTTCTTTAAAGCTGGCATGGCATATTCATCAACGATATCACACTCTTTGTCTGCTTCAAATACAGGTTGCTTGGGTTGCTTCACAGCCAACTCATTGGCAAATGCCACATCGGCCAGAGGTTCAGATCGAGGTTTCTTAAAAGCTGGCATGTCAGATTCATGCAAAAGTTCAAGATCAGCAAGGATATCACACTCTTTGTCTGCTTCAAATACAGGTTGCTTGGGTTGCTTCACAACCAACTCATTGGCAAATGCAACTTCTACTGTGTTCTCACGACAAAAATGCCTCTCTTCCTGCTTTCGTGAAATAGGAATCCGTCGTAAACCCAGGAAGCAAAACTCTTTGCCCTTCAGTGCATCTAATTCATCTACTTCTATCTCCCTTCGAACCACACTATAGCTGCAGTTTGGTGAGCAATGCACGTACCCAATCTCAGTTTTCTCCAAAAAAATAAACACTGGCCTGACTGTATCCTCATGTGACATTGGAATGAGTTCAAAAACAAGAAACAAGAATGCAGCCCCCTTAAACTAGAACGGATTCAGTCCTCTTAGAACAGATTTATAGGGCTGTAGCAATGCCCTAGCAATGCCTGTAACAATGCATTTCCCTGATTCAGATTCTAACTACGATAATCAAACCCTGCTACTAAACCTCCAAAAACTACCTTACCTTGCAGATTGTAGCTCGGGCAGCACGTCACGGGCTTTCTCTCGATGGGCTCGACCTCGAGGAACACAAGATCCGGGAGAAGACTCGAGGCGGGAGCTCGTCGATTCCAAAAAAAAAAAAATTGTTTGGGCCCCTTCACGTATACGGACCGGGGGGGAACCATTGAAGGTACCCCCTCACGTATGCATAAAAAAACCAACCCTTAGAACTGCCGTACGTATACGTACGGATTGCCCTAAAAAGGGACCCCCTTCCGTACACGCACATGTATGGGGGTCCCAAGAAGATGTGCACCCCCCGGGTTGACTGCGCATTCGATCTACGACTTTTATAACAATATACTACCACAAGCATGGAACAATACCCTAAACTCCATGCATTCTATTATATTATATCTACCACTCTATTCAGCACTATATTACTACCCATTTCATGTGCATACGGCTAATGCAATGCATCTATTAAACCCTTTACACTTGGGCACTATATTACATCTAGAAACATGACTACATTTATAACTTATATTATTTTATCTACAAACTCCATCACCTCTACCCATTCCTAATGTCCATGACTAATGCCTGGCATCGCCGGACACACGTTCTTAATGGTCTATATGGTCTATGATTTCAAGAATTGTCATTTTTACATCCATATCAAATCCCCCTGGAACCCCCTGTTATTGTGCTACATATTCTAAACGAGGTGCACCTGGACTACCACAATCGTCGGATCCATCGATCCTACGGCCCAAACCGTATGTTGGGGCCTCTGGACACCTCCCATTTCGCTTATAGTTATTTATGATTGGAGGCACCTATGGTTTTGAAATATGAAATATGAGTTCGCCTAAGGTTTTGAGGGAATATCATACAACTTTGCCTAAGGCTTTAGAATATGAAATACGGGGGCTCCCTTTACCAAAATAACTCAATGTCCTAATAAGACTACTTTAAGCAATATACACAGTAAGCTAATGTAATTATTTTCTATCTTGAATCTATGTTTTTTTTTTTTATAACAATCCATTCAATTATTTTAGGGATATATGGTCTATGGTTTCAGAAATTGTCATTTTTACTTCCATATCAAATCCCCCTGAAACCTCCTGTTATTGTGCTACATATTCATAGGTTTAATATATAGGTTTACATAGGTTTAATTATTTCAATGTGCTTTCATAGGTTTAATGCATAGGTATACATAGTTTTAATGCTTAGCTTTCATAGGTTTAATGCCTAGGTTTAGATAGGTTTTGTGAACCATTTTGAGATGATCCTCTGCAAAAAAATAACCTCTGGCCCTCAAAATTGCATTTTTCACCCTGAGCTGCCTTTCTCAACCCGCGAGTCGAGAAAGACCTTGAGACCTGTGTTTTTCACTCTGAGCTGCCTTTCTCGACTCGCAAGTCGAGAAAGGCCCTCCGATCTGCATTTTTCACTCTGAGCTTATCGAGAAAGGCCCTCTGGCCTATGTTTTTCAATCTGTGCTGCCTCTCTTGACTCATAAGTCAAGAAGCCCTCAGCACTATGTTTTTCACTCTGTTGCCTTTCTCGACTCGAGAAAGACTATTAGAACTGCAGTTTTCAAAAATGGCCTTCAAAACTGCATTTTTCACTCTGAGCTATTTTTCTTGACTCGTGAGTCAAGAAAGGCCACCAGACGTGGCCTTCAGAACGACAAATGTAGACTCTGTAGACGGACAGACCTCGTCATATAGTCGTACACTTCAGCACCTCTCAGGACAGATTATATGTGCTCCAGCACGGCAGTCATTTGCAGAATACTAGATTCTCTGTTCAGGAGGATCTCTCCCATGTACAGTTAACTAAGCGAGGGGGGGAGTTGTGCAAAGTTCGAGAGGCTCGGATGCAGAACAAATGGGCAGTGTACAGTGGGGGCACGGCCATTGGCCTGAGAACCCTTGGCTGGGATACGTATAGTGCCTTATCAGTTAGTTCTTTTTGGTATTTCTTTCACGTTTTGTTATGGGGCTTTGTCTCCATGTTGTGCTTTGTTTAGGCTTATGCCTTTTTGTTCTGTAGGGGGCTCATGCCCTCTTTTCTCTGTTTGGGTCCCATAACCCGATAGAGTTCCCGTGGACGATAAAAAACTTATCTTATCTTATCTTAAAGCATACAATGGTACTTTTATGAATGCTACGTTGCGGGCGTTGAAAATCTTAACAGAGCACTGGAAAAAGCTAACCTTGATGATTAGGTGATGGCCACAAATACCTTTGAATGCAGATGTTTTACACAATGGTAAATCAGGACTACCCTATAGTGGCAAATTTAGATCTGTTATGAGATCTACTGTCAGGGCATTGTTGAAGAGTTGAATAAGCATGATGCACCATTAGTAATCAATAACTAACCCTTTCTCAGCCTGCAACATGACCCTAACTTTTCTCAAGAATTTGCATTCTTTAACAGTTTTGCTAATGCTCTGGTTGATAGTGGTAGCTAGGTCTACAACAATATATTTTATGCTAGCTTGAGCTTTTAGTGAATGCATTGGCAGGAATTGGATTCCCTAGCATAAGCATCATTGTTGGCGAGGTAGGTTGGACTACTGACGGTACCACTATACAAAATGCTCATATATGTAAACAAGACCTCATAACATGCTAGAAAGGAAACTCCTATGAGATCAGGAAATATAACAAAATGGAAACTGGGTCGATGCTAGACCCGAAAGATAATTCTGGTGATGACACCTGTCATTCCTCAATATCCCGAAATGGAAGTTGGGATAGGCATTCTGCTTTTCCGGTGATGAACAGGTCGATTCAATCCATCCATTCAACAGCAGCCAACAGCAGCAGGTAAGCTTCTTGCTCCCCAGTTTCCATTTTGTAGGTGAATGGCAGAAGGAGCTGCCTTTCTGCAACGACGGCAACGGCAGACACGCTCCGTGCTACCGCCGGTCGCGGGGCCCCTGCCACTGTTGCGAATAGGTGAATGGCAGAAGGAGCTGCCTTTCTGCAACGACGGCAACGGCAGACACGCTCCGTGCTACCGTCGGTCGCGGGGCCCCTGCCACTGTTGCGAAAAGGCAGCCCCTTCTGCCATTCCCCTATACAATGGATGAAGATGCCAAAACCATTTTCTAGGAAATGTTAAAAAGGCATTGGGGTATCTATTACTTTGCTAGCAGGAGCAACTACCCATTTGATTTATCGAGAAGGAATACCAACTTAAATGGCACATACATTAAGTACTTGCATCTAAGTAGCGTGTGTTGAACTAAACAAGAGTGCTGATGCTGTGAATCCGAGAAGTGTTGAATATGCTTGCTAATATGCTGATTGCACAACCTTAGTGAATGGAGGGTCTTGCAACTTGATAACTTTGACCAGGGTTCCTACGAATTCAACAGTTATTACCATATGTTGAGTCAAGTTCATGGCAGTTGTGACTTTCAAGGCCTTGCCATGATCGCAGACAAGGATTCTTCCCTAGTTGGTGGTTCCTTTAACATCCAGGTTCCTTTAATATCCAGCTTTCCATGAAGTGCTTAATCTCCTAGCATGTGGAGAGAAATTCAACCCCACAAGTTTCATTGGTAAGAGAAATGTTAGCAGCCGTGATAAATTTTTTGTAGCAAGAAAAGTTTTTTAAGATAAAAGAAACTCATCTAATATGATATCTTTGCATCCATGGTGGATGGATGCTTTCACGGCATCTAGGATTAGTTGGGTCTTTCGGCTCCATTCAACCCACTTCCTTTCACTTTGTCCTCCATCCTTTATCCTCTTCACTAGTCTTGCAAATTCAGCCACCATGAGAGCTTCTTGGGGGACTTCATTCTTCACATCCAACTTATCCTCCTTCAGATTCCATGTCAGATCCATATCTTCAAAATGGCCTTCGCTTCGCACAGTCAGCTGTGCCACATCATCACAGAAGGGAATAACAAAATCATCCACCTGAATTGTGGCCTTAGTACCTTGGAGCACTAGCCTCATGGTCATATGGGATGTGAAGGAGCAAGTAAATATTGCAATTTTCCCATCATGCCATGTTAAGATAGCGCCACAACTCAGAATTATTCCTGCAGAATTCAATTCAGCCCCTGGAGTAGCCCTCACACTGTGAGGGAGCTTGTAATTTACTGCCCATAAGAATGCCCTGATACAATACCATCCTAAATCTCCAAGAACACCAAGAGAATCTAAACCAGGCTTCACCCTTATGTTTTCTGACAGAAACGATGGTGATATTGCATCTGCATTGAAGCAGAAGGTTGAATGGATCTGCATGCACAGAAAATGGTTCAGTTAAACAGAACTTGCATGACAATTGAGTTGGTCTTCTTACTCATTTTGAAAACCTATCATGGGGTTTTGCTTTCATCAGAATATGCTTCAATAAGGGTGCCCCATTGCAGAAACCCCAGATGAAACTTTTTACTGCTTACTAGGCTTAATAAGATATTTAGCTATTCAATAGGTCGGGACACCTTCTTTATTCGACCCCTCTTTCCATTTGAATAAGGTTACCTGAATAATTGTTCTCTACTTACTCTCTAAAAACTCTACCAGAGTGTGACTTTAGTAAACAGATTTAAATTTTTATTTCATTCTAGCACATTCCCATACTAAGCACTGTAGAGTTTACAAAAACAACAGAATATGCGATTCATCTTCTATAATCCATGACTATGATAAGACATAATGGATAACATGCAGGACACATACCTCCTTTAATTTGCCGAACAGATCACTATCTTGAAGAAATTTTCTCATGTGCTCAGTTCTAGGATGATGCATCCACATGGTGCCATCCATATATTGCAAGCCATTCTTTTCAATGGCATCTAGCATAACATCCAGATCCTTCAAGCATTCTGCAGGAGGTTTTTCAAGCAAAATATGCTTCCCTTTTGCAGCCACCTTAGGGACCCATTCTAAATGAAGACCAGTAGGCAGAGGCATATATACAGCATCGATATTTTCATCATCAATCAGCTCCTCGTAACTGCCATAGATTTTGGCATCAGAAGGGAAATTGTTCTTGGATGCGAAATCTTGGGCTTTTGAAAGAGATCTGCTAGCAATGGCATAGAGACGAACTCCAGAGGCTTTGATAATCGCCCTTGCGAGTTTTTTGGCAATATTAGCACAGCCTAAAATGCCAAATCTGATCTCCATATCCGCCATCGAAAGCTCCCAAGGTTTAACTCCTTTGCCCTCTACTGTTGGCCACTCATTGTGATTATATCGAGCATATGTCCCCTGCTGCAATATGCATGTGATTTTATTTTTAGGGTTGCATGGTCACCATAAATGTGCTCACACCATAAGGTTTGCTGTAGATGTTCATATGATTTCGGGTAAAGGTTGGGTATAGTGATAGTGTTTTTTTTTTAGTGGCTTTTGTATGAATGGTTGTTGTTCTTGCACGTTTTTCTTTTTTTGTTAGTTTCTCTCTAGGTTTCCGCGGGACAGGGGCCGGATTCATGCATGTGGCCCCTGTTCTATTCTAGTAGTTCCTGGCCTCCCAAGGATTCTCTAATAATCCGGCATCCTTCAGACCCAAACTTGCCAAGGATTCTCTAATCCGGCTACCTCTGGCAGAGCAGGTGTTGTGGCAAGTCCAGGTTTTTGGCTGCCCTTTGAGCTCCGGTTCCGCAAAATGGTTGAAATGGCTGAGCAGAAATGGCTTCTCATAGTCTTTGTTAAAAAATTTTGCTGTCTGCAGGGTTTTACTTCATGCCCTTGTTTGTGATTCAAAACTTGGAGCTTTTGAATAAAGATGTTGTGCATGTGTAGCCAGATGCTATCTCTGCTTTGTGCCCTTGTTTGTGCTTAAAACCTTGCTGTCTGCAGCCAGAGCAAAAAGAATCGATCATTCAAGTTTCACTCCTCTTCCATTTCTGTTCATCCTTGGAATTTTGCATGCATCCAGTTCTGTTGTTGTCGCCTTTGGCTGTAGCTGCGACTTATATGATTTAGCTGCGCGTGCTTTCGTTCGCCGGAGCTATGGCTTCATCGGACCACTGAGTTGTGCATGTATTCGCACATTTTGGTGTATTCCATTGCTTATATATGACAATTCAATGGTTTTATCAATTACAACTTTTAAAAAACACAAAAGGTTACACTTAGCGATAAGGTTACCATAAAAAGACACATTGTTGTTGAACATATAAACATTCTTCCGTTAAAGGAGCAAGGAATGGAAATTTGCTTCAATTTCTCTATATAAATGTATCAATATTGTTAATTTGGGATTTTTCGGTCTGGTGAAAAGGTCTTTTTGGTATTTATTTTTGCCTGATTTTCTAAGATTTTAAGGAGTTTAGATGCCAAAAAAAAATTCCGATTCTCCAAAAATCAGAAAAACATAACTCATTAAGAGTTTGGGATTTCTAGACAAAGTTACCTCTAATTTTTACCCTTTACCTCTAGAACCATTAGGGATTTTTTGAGATCATAAAAGGGCCTTCTAAGAACTGCTGACTAAGCTATATGAACTACCAATCAGAAAATAGAACTGGTAATCCAGTCAGCAAAACAGTTATAACTAACTCACTGGATCACATTTTCTAGCATAGGTGTTGATAGAAAAGTCCAAATGAGCTCTTGTTTGGTGCAATAGATAGATCTCATTGAGATCTTTCCAACCTTGGGTGGATTGCATGTCTTTTAGCCTCGTAGGATAGTAAAAAATGGTAAAAACCATATTTTTTGGAGTTTTGACAATCATAAGTGGTTAAAATATGTGCAAAGCATCTAAGGTTAGAAAGATCTCAACGAGATCTATCTATTGCACTAAACGAGAGCTGATTTGGACTTTTCTATCAACAGTTATGCTAGAAAATGTGATTCAGTGAGTTAGTTATAACAGTTTTGCTGACTGGACCCGTCAGGCTCTGATTTCTGATTGGTGGTTCATTTATCTTCATTTGACTTAGTTGGCATGTTTTGAAGGCCCTTTTTTAATCTCAAAAAAACCCTAATGACAACCACAGTGCCAGCTCTTCTCCGTGGAGCACTGCAGCACCTTTGCCTGCCACGGGCAGATGAAGATCCTCTCCAAATTGTAAAAGGTCGAGAATCTACAAATTCGACGTACAACCAGGTAAGGAAACGATTTCGTTTTCTTAGTCTGCCATACCTTCCGAATACGTTTCTTTGGAGAAACTAACTGGTAAAAAGTGCATCTTTATCCCAGATTTTTCATGATGTATGTATGGATCCCAAAGCTTTGGTATGGTTGCCAAATTTCTTCTTTTATGTAGCTAAGAAGTATATCCACGGTAGTCTTATCGTTTTTTGCTTGTATTATCGTTTTTTGGCTGTCCAATGACGGCACCTTCCACAGAATATGCTGCCTAGGGAAACCCAGGCCGCAGGTGTGCAGTCAACCAGGGGTCAAATTGACCCCATAAAATAGGAGGGCAAATTGCCCACAAACCATTGTCTAAAACAAAAATACACGTGGGCAGCAAGCATCAAATACTTACATCGGCTGACCAGCACAACAACACAGTGTGAATACACAAACAAGTGCCATTAATTTATCATAACAGAAACATTTGTTACAGTAAAGAACTGCCACATGCAAATTCATGTCATGCGATCAGAGAGTATTCCAATGTCAATTATCTGATATACTCAAAGGTAGACATTGATCGGCTAGTTTTTGGGCTCCTTTACAACAGAATGATCTCATTCTGTTTCTTCTAAAGGCTTCTTCGCAGACATAGCAAAGAATCCATAAATAACTTCAAGTGGCAGAAGGATTCTCCTATATGCACCGCAGAGCAAGGTGGATTTGGACCCCTATTTTTCAGACATAAAAACACTAATCTTGGGGCCGATGATCTTGGTATTAACGACATCTAGATTTGTTTGACCACATTTATGGTGATCAGAACAAAACCATATGCTAAACCCATCAAACAAACTGGTTCCCTGTCTTCCTTATTTACCAAAACCATCAGATTAGATGATTGCTTAAAGAATACCAGCCAATAGATGCGACCAGCTGGAGATTTTGGGTAAACGAAATCTTGCTTAAGCTCAAACATATTTGTTCTCTTCGGTTACTCCAGACATACATATACCAGAGGTGAAAAGCCCAAATCGCCTGCCTGTTGTTGATGATTCCACAAAGCCATGCTTATTTTTAGAAAAAGCAAAGGTTATTTCTGATCAAGCAACGGGGAAGCATAGCGAAGCCTAGAACCTGCTTTTTGCCCAGTTTCTTCAGCAGAGATCTGTGGACCTCCACAGCATTTCGATCCACTTTGGCAAGAAATAGCGGCAGGCTTGCAATTCTGGAAAGCCATTCGACCTATTTGATAACCCTGCCTAGTGTTCATAGCCTGAAGAAACTGGGCAGATGAGACCTTGGCTTTGATCAGAAGAAAACCATCTCCCAAACCGGCCAAACAAACTCATTCCCTATCTTGCTTATTTACCAAAACCATCAAACGAAATCATTGCTTGCTCCAACAGATCAGGTTCGTCATCAACCCGCCACCTGCAACAGCCGGAATTGGCAAGCCCATGGCCAGCTACCATCTATCCAGCCCGCACGCGAACTCTTATCCCCAACTCGACCTTACGACAACAGCAAAATATGGCTTCTTCCCCTAACTGAGTTGCCAGCGTCAGCTTTCTACCCCTGGAGCTATGAATACAGTGAAAAACTATTAACAATCTTAAGTTATAAACATAGGAACTTGATCGTGCCAACATTATGGATAGAACTATGCTTCTATCTATATAGAATTACAGATCAAACAGTAATATAAATTATGGGCCATAAGCAGGAATGCGATGGAAAGTAAGCCATGATTC
Source organism: Isoetes taiwanensis (assembly GCA_021234155.1). NCBI lineage: Eukaryota > Viridiplantae > Streptophyta > Lycopodiopsida > Isoetales > Isoetaceae > Isoetes > Isoetes taiwanensis. The sequence continues at coordinate 12,882,829 of JAJEKV010000028.1, forward strand.
CTATTTTTAGTTTGTTATCAAGAAATGCTTTGGGCTTTCCTACATTTAGATGTTTAGATGGACTGCATTTTAGACTATGTTGTGCACCATTCTCAAACATTGAACTGACATTTCTGCAGGTGAAAGCAATCCAAATTATTTCTTGTTCCAGTCTAGCTAAAAAAAATCTTGGAATTTATTTTTGCCTGATTTTCTAAGATTTTAAGGAGTTTGGATGCCAGAGAAAAATTTCGATTCTCCAAAAATTGAGAAAAATAACTCACTAAGATTTTGGGGGTTTGGAATTTCGTTTACCTCCATCTTAGGTTATTTTCTAGGATCCTCAGTTTCGAGACAAAGTTACCTCTAATTTTTATCCTTTACCTCTGGAGCACAGCCACAACGCCAGCTCTTCTCCTTGGAGCGCCGCATCACCTTTTGCCTATCACGGCCAGATGAAGATCCTCTCCAAATTGTAAAAGGTCGAGAATCTGCAAATTCGACGTACAACCAGGTAAGGAAACGATTCTGTTTTCTTAGTCTGCCATACCCTCCGAATATGTTTCTTTAGAGAAACTTACTGGTAAAAAGTGCATCTTTGTCCTAGATTTTTCACGATGTATGTAGATGCCCTCTTAATATTTGTCTTTAGTCCTATACAAAATTGAAAATGTAATGCATGAATTCCGAAGCTTTGATATGGTTGCCAAAATTCTTCTTTTGTGTAGCTAAGAAGTATATGGATAGAACTATGCTTGCATCTATATAGAATTACAGATCAAACAATAATATGGATCATGGACAACGAGCAGGAATGCGATAGGTAAGCCATGCTTCTTTTTTTTTTTATTTTGTTATCAAGAAATGCTTTGGTCTTTCTTACATTTAGATATTTAGATGGACTGCACTTTAGACTATGTTGTGCACTATTCTCAAACATCGAACTGGCATTTCTGCAGGTGAAAGCAGTCCAAATTATTTCTTGCCGGGTTAAAATGTGAGCTAAGATTAAATCGTGAGTTTTCATCTTCCTTTTGGCAGTAAGAAATCTTGTTGCAAGTTATGCCATATTTCTATTATGTTTATTTCTCAAAGCTGTTCATAGATAGTGCAGCCTTCGCGATAGCTTCATCAATATTACCTACCAAATAAAAAGCTTGTTCGGAGAGACCATCCAATTCTCCGAAAAGGATCATTTGGAACCCTTTGATCGTTTCTACAAGAGTAACATATTTTCCTGGAGAACCAGTAAAGACCTCTGCTACAAAAAAGGGTTGTGATAAGAAACGTTCGATCTTTCGTGTCCTTGCTACAGTTGAACGATCCTCCTCCGATAATTCATCGAGTCCAAGAATAGCTATAATGTCTTGAAGTTCTTTATAACGTTGTAAAGTTTGCTAAACTCCCTGCGCATGCCTATTTTTTACGCAGACAAGTGATTATTTACACACACAAGTGAACTGCAAGATTGTATTCTATGGTGAGCGTAGTGTCTAGGCTAGAGATCTAATGTAGAATAAGGTAATACTTGGACCTCTATTGATGATCTAGAATGTTGATTGTGTTAGATGAAGATCGCAAGAGGTTAAAATGATTAGATTTAGTCATAAACATTAACTCAGTTAATTGGGATGAGTAATATTATTCAGACTATCTTTTCCCCTTGCCATTTTGGATTGACAAGATGGATTGTTGTGGCTTTTGGTGATTGAATTTCTGAATTCTTTTTGTGTATGAACTCTAGCTCGAAAGGCACGTCCAAGCAGGAAACATGGAACTTGGGCATCTGAGATGCCTAAGTTACCATTGATATCTTGCCAAGACATTGCCATCCTTAAGATTATTTATGATTGCATTGGAAATGGAATTCAGGTCAAGACATGTTCATTTCAAATAATTTATTTAATCCATTGGTCTTTTCCATAATAGATTTTCTGCATTTAAAAGTGTCCACTGATAAACTTATAGGTCACAATTTTTTTGGGATCTTTTTCAGATCTTGACTGCATGTATCAAGATTTTAGGTCCTCTGGCCTCATTTACTTATTCATTTCTTTAGTCAACGGGTCTGTAGTAACACTTAGTAACGCTTAGCATGGGTAAGCAAACACAAAGATGGCAAAACTTGACAAATTAAGCTCCAAAGCCTCCAAGCTTAAACACCCTGCACTAAAAGTAGTGACGCACAGAAGCATTTCAACTATCATTTCATCTGCTTTGCCAAGGTTTTTTCTCTTAATCTTAACTTGCCTCACTATTCCATAGCATGATTGATGCATGAACAATAAGCTTAAAGCACAAGCATGCAGAATAGCTATTTTTATCTGTCTGGTACCTTTTCATCTCAGAATATAATCGTTTGGAAGGATTTTGAGGTGTTTGCAAGATTCTCATAGGCGTTTTGCAAAAAGACAACTATTAAAGACATGAAGACATGTTGCTGCTGCAGTGCCACTTCTGTGTGTCATCATTGCAGCCATTGCAGTGCCACTTCTATGCAGTTCAATTTGTTGAAATTCTATCACGCATTTAATAGCAATAAGCTCCCAACTAAAACATCAGGTGATTTAAAAGATAAGAGTGCCTAGGAATCATATTCAGACAACAGCTATAGCATATAGGGGAACATTCAAGGTACTGCTTTGTTACAAGAAATTTTTTTTGCCCTTCGCAAGTTTTTTGTCCATGTTGCATGCTCTTGGAAATAAGAATGTCTCATGTTCAAACTAACATGTTCATTGAATGTATTGCAAGGAATTGATATTTTTGAGTGTTATACTTCTCTGTGCACCCATGGCATTTTTGTGGTGTGGATGATCATGAATTCAAAAAAGTAGAAATACTGACATTATTTTTTATTTCCTTCTTGAGGCAATTTTTCTTCATCTGCATCATAGATAACTAGATGATTTATTCTACCAAATGCACAGATTATCCAATTTAACTGTTTGGATCACATCTACTGTCTCTACTGCTACTAGATTTGAGCGCAAACACCCTAGAAGCTCTTTAAATCAGATTTGACATTTCAGCCCATGAAAATACTTCTTATGAAAAAGATTTTACTACGATGACCATGGAAGCCTTTACAACAATCTTTTGGGTTGTCCTCCTTAACTGGAATGGAGTGACGACGTTTTAATGTATGTTCATTCTTTTGTAATGTGCAGATGCTAAATTGCGAGCATCTCTACCTTTTCATGTGCATATCATGATGCTTTAGCTGAAAAACGACGCATTCATATCCATGGTTTCGATGCTCGAAATTACTTTCATTAGATAAAGATAAACTTTTTATCATCCATGAGAGCCCAATCGGGTTATGGGACCCAATTTTGATGTAAATATATGCTGCTTAAATGTGTAGAGGCAAAATATTGACTGTGATATTGAAAGTGATATTAGTCCACCAGGTATCGGTACAGTATCACGGTAAGCATTCCTGTAACCCACGCCTGACATTTTCTTTTAGAGGCATTGAATTAGATAGTTGAATCATAAATTTTAGGGGCTTGCATCCACCATTTTGATTTTCCTATGTCATCCATTCAACAAAATATGCCATGATAAGAGCAAAACTTTGCATAGGGAGAAGATAAAGGAGAGAAGATACGGCGTTTCATCCGTATCTCTTGGCAGCCTTATGCTTTTATCTTACCATATCACCAAGTTACCGACTTCTTATGCTAGCCTTTACTTATAGTACTTCTATTTAATTTCTGCTACACCTATGTTGCATTAGCTAGGCATGAACATGATCAGTATGCTCAGTTTTTTGCATTGTTTTTGGGTTGGCCCTAGGGGGGCAAACCCTCGTTTGTATGGGATTGTGGCATATCCTGAGTATATGCTGGAATATACTCAGAATATGTTGATGACTGCTCAAAACCGATTGTACCCTGTAAAGTGGCAGTCATTTGCGTTCTAAATCCGGGATGGCCCAACCGGTTAACTGGCATGGCAGACAGAAGCGTATTCTTCGCTAGGACTGGGATGCCGATTTAAACAGATTTAAATTTGTTTCGCCACAGGATGAGCCAGAACCTTTCCTCATTGGTTTAGCCAAGACTTCTCTTAACTGTCAAGGTAAGTTTGTGAAACGGTAAAACTTATATAGCATCTCTTCCTCGGCTTCTGTTCCCTTGTGTCATTTTATAATCAGATAACTTGGCAGCTTAAATGCCATTCTAGGAAGCAAAAAAAAAAATGTGATGCACCTAAGAGTGTGAACAATGATAAGACATCTCATACAATGCTTTTAATTCGTTGAACTGAAAACTCTGTGATACTTGAATTCTCTATGTTCTGATGCCCTGTCCTTGGATTCTAAAGTGCATTTTGCGTAGGACCATCATGCAATTATAACTATGTCACTAACCATATCATGGTGAAACATGCAACTTATTAGGATCCGTTGAATATAGCTCTATATGATCTTGCACATGATCCAGCAAATAATAATAGGCAAGTAATAATATTTTTAATCCAGCAAATATTGCTGTAAGATTCAAGCAGCATTATAGAAGTATGTTTAGTCTGTCTCACTTTTGTGCCTCATATGACAGCATAGTAAGTCCTATAGCACCAGAAGTCCTTTACCATACTTGGTCTTTGTTGGCTAGTTTTATAGTGGGAGTCGCAGAAGTTTTTTCAGAGCTGGAGGGAATGTCTTAAATCATGGTCCTTCCTTTCTGTGTTTTTTATAGTTGTATCTGTTAAATGGGGGAGCTCATCTATTACATGCGGCAGCCCTTTACTGAAAGTGATTGTAATAAATTTGTGCACCTTATCATCTGCATGGCAAGTATTAAAGGAAATTGTGATATCAATTTTCTTTCGGTAAAAAAAAGGTTTAAATTGCATGCTTTACTTACTCTATGTGGATTAACATTTGCTAAGAACATATTCTTTTAGAACTGGAATGGACTTTTCATCAGCTGCCAGAATGTGAAGGCGCTGTGTGCTCCACAGATTGAGCAGGTTAAAATCAGTTCACTAAAGCACTTCTAATATAAAAAAACCCATACAGTTACCTAACTGCAATGGGCTTTTCTGTCACTGATCACACTGTCAAGGAATGTGTGGGCCAACTAAGGGATGCTCCATTAATATCGCATCATGATGACATCAGGGATATTACCTCTCTGCATTGCAGGAGTGTGCACTTAGAAGAGCATTGCACATCGGAAAACACATTCATGCCCACATTATAAAAAATGCATGCAGGTCAGATATATCTACTTGGAATGGTCTCATCGACATGTATAGGAAGTGTACATGTTTGCTGGATGCATATTATATTTTTTCCTGACTGCCTTGATAAAGTATATTTACATGGACATTGATGGTTGGCGGATATTCAATGCATGGTCATGTGCTGGAAGCTATTGCATTATTTAAGGAGTTGGAGGAGGATGAACATGTAAAACCAGATGCAGTTGCCTTTATTTCAGTACTTGGAGCATGTACCTCCTTGTTGAATTTAAATCAAGGAAAACGAGTACATGCTTGTATACAAAGAACATAATGTGAAGTCAATATTTTCGTAGGTAGTTCCCTTGTGCACTTGTATATAATGTGTGGGAGAATGGATAACGCATGGCAAGTTTTTGAAAAAATGCCGAGACGAAATGTTTTCACATGGACCACATTAATTAGAGGGCATAGTGAGTGCGGCAATGTCAGAGAAGCTCTTGAATTATATTTCTAAATGCAATCCGAAGGTGTGAAACCAAACAATGTAACTTTTCTTTGTATACTTAGTGCTTGTACGATGGCAAGTGCCCTGCAGCAAGGGAAACAGGTACATGCCTTTATTTGTCAAAATGGTCGTCAGTTAGATGATGTTGTTGGTAGTGGCCTAATTGACATGTATGCTAAGTGTGGAGAAATAGTTTGTGCTCGTCACGTATTTGATGGGATACCTGCACATAATAAGGTTATGTGTTGGAATGCCATGCTTGGAGCATACTCTCAGATAGGGGCTAGCAAATTAGCCCTTGACCTTTTCGCTCAGATGCAAGCAAAAAATATAAACTTAGATAGGGTTGCCTTTGTCTGTCTTCTCAGTGCATGCAGTAATGCACTTTACCTAGAACAAGGAAGGCGTATCCATGCCTGCACAATGAAAGCAGGATATGGAAAAGAAGTTTTTGTAGGGAACACACTCATTGACATGTATGGCAGGTGTGCTTGTGTAGATCATGCATTCTTAGTATTTGATTCCATGCCTGAGAGAGACGCAACTTCATGGAGTGTAATAATTGCAGCTTACACCTTATATGGAGCTGGACATGAAGCTCTTAGGCTTTTTGGTCAAATTCAAGTGGAAGATGCAAATCTGTCTAAGGGCACTTTAATAAATGTTTTGGCTGCATGTGCAGTTGTACCAGCTTTGGGGTTTGGGAAACTTGCCCATGCGCACATGAAAAAGAAGTGCTTCGAAGTAGATGCTTTTGTCAGCGGGATGATTGTTGATATGTATGCAAAGTGTGGAGTGTGAAGGATTGCTGTCTTTTGTTTGATATTGCACCTGCACGTGATGTTGTTTTATGGAATATTACCATTGCAGCCTATGCTCAGCACATGGATGGTACAAAGAGTGTCAGACTCTTTGAAGAGATGCCACAAGATGGTATTATTGCTAACACAGTCACTTTTATTTCTCTGCTTTCTGGATGTAGTCATAGTGGCCTGCTCAACGAAGGCCACCATTATCTTTGTTCAATGAGTTACAATTATTCTGTTGATATAAATGAGCATCACTATGCATGTATAGTTGATTCGCTTAGTCATGCAGGTCATCTTCAAGAAGCAGAAGACGTTATTTTGGAAATGCCATTTGAGGCTTGTGCAGTTACATGGAAGGCTTTTCTTGGAGCTTGCCTAGTCTATTGCAGATTGGACATGGCAGAAAATACCTTGAATAACGTTTTACTGTCGAGGCCTCAGGATAGTGGAGCCCTTGTGCTGCTATCAAACATGTATGCAGCCTGGCAATCTAAATGAGTATGGTGTTCATACTTCATAGTTAAGTGCAGACAGCCTTTAATGACATAGAAATATTCATGTGGACTGAGGGTACTTCTTCATGGATACTAGTCAAAGTTCATGGTCCATTTTTTTTGCTATAATCAACCAAATGGGTGGCCTTTTGACATGCTTTTATGTCCATTGTCTTACTACTTTCTTTCAACCATGATTGTTTGCGTGATATTCAGATATTATTTTTTACTCTTTGCGCATGTGTCTACAAAGGCATATTTTGTCATATATTTTGTCCCCCAAATCATAAGGTATTTTGTAAGGTAGTATGAGCCAGGACCAAACAAAGTAAGGTGTTATATGTCCAATTGGATGCTGTCAGACTGGGGTTTGCACCTCAAAACTAGTGGTCTAAAGTGCGGTATAGGGTATGGTGTTTGGATGCTTGTGCTTTTTGGCCACTATATGTAATGAAGTGCACATTAGATGCAATCAACCAAGCATAGAAGGTGTTAAATATCAGATGAAGACATTACAAACAAGCAAGAAAGAAGAAGCAAACTAATAGAAAATGCAAGAGAAATTGACAAGGTTCAAATAAAGAAAACAAAGCACATGTAATTATAGCACATACGATGATCTTGATGTCTCAATAATTTAAGTAATTTTTAATTAAAATACAATATCATTGATCCTACATTTTTCCTTAAGCCATATTTGGATAAAAGAAAGAAATTTCAATTTACTGGTGTGATATTTTTCCTCAAATTGAAAGATTCTAGTTTCTAGCTTCGGTTTACTTGTTGCCATTGTCAAATTGCCAACAATTGTAATTCTGTAATTGCTAAGTTTGATGTACCATATTCTAGGGTTAAAACTGAGGGAATTCTATTCTGAGTTCACGAGGTGAAGGATGCCAATAGCAATGCCCATAAATTTGTTTTGCCAGAGAGGAGGCCCTCTAGAATTACAGCCAATTGGCACACCCGCACATGCAAAAAGAAGCTGGGCATCGACTGCAGGTTCTATGTGCCGCACTTTCCCATTAGAAGCACATGTATCTTAGAACCGGAAGAGCACTCCCCTGAAGAAGGTAAGGCCTTGAAGGAAAATAAGGAGAAAATCAAAGCTTGGCTGAAGAAACATTGGAAGGACAAAACTAAGGCAATGGATGATTTGTTGCAACACGTAGGCCTCGATGAACATCAATACAAGAAGGTGCTCGCATATGGCATCCAAGGGCCGAAGCTCTTCTTGAAGAGGCAGGTGAGTGATTGCAAGACAACTGCCTTCAATCCTCACATCGCGACGTTGTGGAGAGCCAACACAGATTTCCAGTATATCTTTAATGCCTATGTTGTTGCCACATACTGTCTATCTTACGTAACGACAGCAGAGACGAGCATGTCCGCATCCTTGGCAAAGATTACTGACCTTGGCGAGTTTACAATCCTTATAAAAATTGAAGCAGACCTGGTTAAGCTTTCAGATGGAACGAGTGGACAAGCTTGCTGTATGCAGAGAGGCGCCTAAGTGTAAACAACAATACACTGCAACTTTTGCCACTACGGCGGCCTTCATTTGCAGGAGCAGAGCAATTTTGGAGAGCTATGCTTTGAAAGAATTATCAGAACCCCTATCGGTGATGACGACAAAGACTCCGACAAAGGTTTTGGGGTCCTGGGAATCAACTAGACCTCTGTTCTAGGGCCTCCGAATCAGGCTTATCAGCCTTAGAAATCGTAGCATAGTGGCTCCATGTGCAACGCTTCTTTTATATTTCTTGTTGTTTACACAACAGGGGATACTTTGGATTGGACTTTCCATTGCAATTCCTTAACTTGTTAGCAATAGTCCCAACAACATATATCAGCATTGGAGTTGCAAAAGAACCCACAAAAAGAAAATCCCAAGGCAAAAATATTATAGGAGAAGGTACCTTTGTGGAATCCAATGCAGCTCATACTATGCTTGCCAAAAATCTTGAAGCAGGCCATGTGCATTGAAACATCAAATGTCTTTGAATTGGACAGTTTCTCTGTGGCAAATGCATGGGATTCTTTAATTCATCCACGAGTTTTGTGGCCAAAGGAAAAGATCAGCAAATAGATATCTTGAAGCTAATTTGAGGGCAGTGATCAGTTTTATGTAAAAAACCTCATTGCCTGCATATTTAAGTCTGCCGGTGATGGATGGTGTGAAAACATGACTTTGAAGTATGATTTAAGCCACTTCACCCTCCGGCCATGGAGGGCAACCCCCTGTGCGCAACACCTTGTTTATCTGGCATACATCATGTTAATTTTCTTTGCGTTGTATCATGGTATTATCTTGAGGCCTTTGTTTTTTATCCAAATGTTAGTCCCTATCGTATGCATCCCTAACACACGTCAAAAGAGCAATTACATGTTCCATGTTGCATGTTGCATGTTCCAGTTTATCTTATTGGATTTAACAATTGTCTTCTTTCGTAGATGACAGAGCAGAAGACCTTTGTGGACTTTATGATCCTTTTTGGTTCATGTGGTCCATTTTAATTATGGGTAGATTGTAGGAAGGGGCATCAAAGCTTGAGTCTATTGGTGTTGCTGTGAACCTTTATATATGAAGTATGGCAAGAAGGGCCGTATTTTGGGATGGATTATAAATTAGGGGGTTAAGCTGGGACATGCCTCTACTGTCGGCGTGCATGGAGCAGTTTACCATGTCATCTTTCTTGAAGGTATTCTTGTTTTTTTCTTATCTTTGCCTTCCATTGATGATAATGCACATATTAGAAAAATATGCGCAGTCCAATAATTTATAGGAGAAAAGATGACATGGTTTTATTACATCTTCATTCTGTCGGTATGTAACAATGCATAATGATGTCTGATGTCTATCTTCACATCCACAGCACCCTGGTTTTCTCCTTCAACTGTATCCAATGTCACACATGCCTGAACAAGAGAATGTAATTCCATACAGAAAAGTAGAGATTATATTTTGTACAAATGAGACAGCGGTATCTGAACGTAGCCTGAAAGATGGCATATGTTGTTGTTGTGACAAATAAAGCATCAGACATAGATATACAAGGAAAAATTTTCCTTTTTCTTTCTTTTTGACATCTAAAAAGTACGTTGAACTTTGCGATTTTCAGGATTAGCTGCTAATTATTCTACCAACTATGCAATAAATGTAGAAAGAACACATCCTCTATTCTTTTCCCCTTTTTACAACCTCATATACAAGTAGCATTTGCATAATTCCTTTTAATAATACTATAAAAACATAAGATGTTTATCTTCAATTGTTTTGTGCAAATCTACATACTTCATCCTTTTTTCCTTTTTCGAACATCATGTACATTTAGCATTTGCATAATTCCCTTCAATAGTACTATAAAAATTATGTAATCAACAAGCTCTTTACTTTCAAAGATATTCTTTATCTATAAGTTCGATAGAATTTTTTTATGGCTATGTCATAAGCTTCATATTGCATACAAATTGTCTTTTCTCAGCTCAAGCTGAATCAACATGTCTTCTTCAAACATGGATCAAGATATTCTTTTTCTTAAATTTGTGCACATCGAAACATTAGATTGCTTCTCAACATTAAACATGATTGCCCTATCAAAAGCATTAGACAGCTTTTCAACATTAAACATGACCGATATTTAATCATGAAGATAATTGCAACTCCAATGAATTCAAACCTTTGTTCTAACTTTATTGTTATGCACTTTCGTTATTTCAGATTTCTACTATTTCAATTAATAAAAATAAACATCATAGCAGAAATTTGTATAGGTCCCTAAAGTCCAACGACATCTGACAAAATCATCTCCATAATTTACCATATATACAAAGACAACATACTATAACATATGTATAGTTCCATATCTGAGATTCATAGATCAATCTATCTTAAAATTTGCTCTATACCCCCTTGTCTAGATTGTTTGTTCTAGCCAACAATGAAACAATAAACCCTTCAAATTGTTTATTCTAGCCAACAATGAAACAACCATCCCTTCAAATTGTTACTAAAGCCAAGCAATGCCGGGCACCATAACTAGTTCATCACCTTCATGTATATGAATTTTTATTCTCTTGAACCTATTTCTGAACAAGTTTTGATCTATGTTTGATCTGGCTTTTCATCTGCAAGGATGACCAGATAGATGCAATTTCAACAAGATCCTTAGCAGATAAAGTAGCGTACCGTCCCGAGGGAAAAGCTCCTCCAGAGACTAATAGATATGCAGGCACCGGAGGACATGGTAGGAGCAATTGCAAGATTATATCACAAGGTATATGCAAAAATGGAACAGGAATGACAGGCGATAAATTGCGATACAGGAGTCAAACAGGGGTGCCCTCTATCCCCGACATTGTTCGGCATATGCATAGATATATTACAAGGTTTCATAGCAGAGCAACAAGGGGATACGGACGCCCCACTACAAGAGAAAGGTACCAATATCGTCTAGTTTAACGTCAAAAAACTTGACGTAAATGGATCCTCTTACACTCCAAATTTTGTCATATTTTTGACACTATAGCTGACGTGATCATTTGCCACAAAGTTGACGCTCGGGCGTCAAGTGTTGTATCAAGATTGTGGCACATTCAGTTGTCACATCTCCTGATACAAAGGCATCTTTTTAACGAAATTGCAACATTATAGCAAAAAAGTTAGTGTCAAGATAGCATCAATACTTTTTGAAAACCGTATTATCAAGTGCTGCAACAACGTTGTAACATAATTGCAATAAATAATTGTACATATATGGGCAAAATTCCATCAGAGTTGTGACGAGCTAATAACAAGAAAGGCATATATTTCATTAATTGTAAATTAACTAGTACCAAAGATTGTGACAAGCTAATAACAAGCATGGCATATTATACTTCGTCGATTGTAACTAGTTTTATCAAACTAGCAACAAAAAAATCAACAAACTTTGTGGCGAGAAAAGCACCATTCGGCAAATAAAAATAGTTTGTTAATAGCGTCAACCATTGCAACTCTATTCAAATTCCATTATAATTTGTGTAATATTAAAATTTAATTTTCTTACCACTGATTTCGATCTAAAATTACTTTACATTGCAATATTTTTCTTAAAATTACTCTACATTGCAATAATTTTCTTACCACTGATTTTGATCTAAAATTACTCTGCATTGCAATAAAATATAAGGAAAGTTGAATATTCCCATTCAATAATAATAAGCCTTCTACATATGAAATGCTCATAGGCATAAGAGTCAAATACTCATAAGCAAGAGTATTCTTAAGTACGTAACAAATCACAATAATGCAATTTCCTCTTATCAATCTGCAGAATCGTCATTTTGTGGATCATCCAAGGTGCCTTCAGAACTCTCATTTTAGTATTCAATGCATTCTCCACACTCATCACATTCACAAATATATTATTAGACTTATTGAAACCAATAGTAATGCAGAAGAGAAAAAATTTATTAGTATTGAATTTTTGAGAGTGTTCCTACAATATTATTGGCATTAAATCTGACAAATTATCATATCAATCTGGCAACTAATCTCACATATTAATTGGCGCATCTAGTATTATAATAGCATGATGGCCAGCAATGTTGGACTATAAATTTTCAGCAAATGGTTCTAGGCATTGTGATATGTAATTAAGAATGAAAATGTTTATCTTTTCCTTGTCAAAATCGCTATCAGTATGATATATTTCCTGCATATTATGAAAAAATAGAGAATAAAAAAGGTAAACACACACATATTGACTTATATAGAGAAATAACACTTACAGTCTCAATTTTCTTGCCTTTTCTCTATTTCACCTTAAAGATTATGCCCAGACTTCTTTCAACATAATCCACAGCCTTAAACTGTAATTGAGAAACGCAAAACTTTACAATGACTTATTCTAAATGTTTATTATCGAGAAAAAGAGAAATGGAAGCCAAATCATAATTAGGCAAACACCACTAAATGTATAATGAAAGATATGCCTTTTGCTGCTTTGGCTAAAAACATATGTAACATCACACTGCAAATAACACAAAAATGACTGTTCAGGACAAAAAAAGGTGATTCAGAAACTGCAAACCTATGCTTCTAACCATATTTGGTCCTTGCAAATCATGTAAAATGTATTGGAATGGGGCAAAAGTAAAAGCACCTCCCAATAGCATCAAACATTTCCTTATTCGGTACAAAGTTTCTTCAGATTAGACAAAGTCATGGACTTCTATAAGGAATAAATGGCTAGAAGCCATGGAAGAAAAGTATGCAATGCTACAGGAGCAAAGTACCTGGATTTACACAACAATATCTACACGCCTTGGCCACCTGGTTTCAAGCTAAAGCAGAAGAGGATAGTGTCTTGCAAACTAGAAAACAAGATTTGCACAAAAGCTTCTTTAAAATAGAATTTGCCATCACAGTTTTGGGGTTAATGCAACAGTTTGGGCGTGGTAGTTTGGCAACAAGAAACAGGTATACATCTCAATCAAAAAGGCAAATAGGACAAAAGATTATCAATGCCATCAGTCAGTTCATAAACCTGCAAAGCAATCAGGAACTGTGCCCTCAAGAACTGTACAAACATATAAAAACACATTTATTTATCCACTGTAAACTGCTCCTAGATCATGGATTACAAATACACAAATATCAATGCTAAGACTGTGTACATGCATATTATCTGCTGGAGCATCACATGCAGCTTGCAAACACAGATATTAATGCCAAGGTGTCCACATGCACAGCTGTTGCAAACACCTGTATCAATGCCAAAATTGTGCACATGCATGAACATATCTGCTGAAGCATCACACAGCTGTTGTAACGGATTGCAGTAAGTACTAGATTCCTTTTGTTTAGAGCTGAAACGTGCAATAAAGCATCTAAGCCTAATCTTTTTGCTGTTCAAAATGGTTGTCACACGTACACATTATCCCAATAGCAGATGCACTATAACTTTAACTCTTCATATCAGAGAATCTGATGGAAGTGGCAAACAGTTTGGTGAGGGCCAATGCTAAGCATTCTAGAACTTGGCAGATTATTCTATAGCTAATGTTATTATTTCTGAAAGAATCTAGATGTTAAAAGTGACATGTTGGCACTAGAAATTGGAGGTTATCCATAGTATTTCACACGGAGAAATGCAAGTAAACTGCAATATCCAGTCATGACCCTGGCTGGCCTACCAATGGATATAGGAAGCATATTTTGGAGAAATACCACAAAGAAACCTCCTACTATTTAGTTATATGCTTCTGGTTAAAAAGGCCACTGGGGCTGCCATGGTTTTGAATCTGGAGCTCTAATCTGATCTGCTGCAAAATGCTTGGCTCCTGCAAACAGGAGGACTATCAGCCTATAGATCATACTTGTGTTTTTGTGAAGAAGGGTAGAATGGAGTTGCATTTATTTCATAGCTGGTCACTTTCGTCTTTTGACAAGGTCAAACATGACTACATCTTTTGAAGTTACGTGAAGCAAAGATAACGAGAGAAAACATAAACGAAAAGCATCCGATCCCCTTACCTCTCCTTTTCGCTTCTTTTTCTTCTCTAGGTCATTTTGTTTTTTCGATGGCCACGGATGGCGTTTTGAACCCCCTTCAACATTTCTTTGAACCCCTTTCTTTACTCACTCATTAGAGCAGCGAATATCTTGGGGCACATTCACGTCGGGGAAACTTCCAAGCCTGGACTCCTCTGCCATCGTTGATCCATCCTTTCCCTTGCCAGATCCTGTTGGAGACACTAGATAACAAAGCAAGAAAGAAATGTTAGTAACCGACAATGAGAAATACCTAGAAAAACTTTTTTTGGTCGCCCTCATCTACATTTTGCTTGTGATATGGATACTTACTAATGGCTATTTGGAGGAACAGACGATGAGCCATGACTTGAATCGAAATCAAGACTGGTGAAGATGGTAATGGTGCCTTTTTTATTTCTACACAATTCTTTCTTGTGTTGCTATTTTTTCTCCGCCATTCTCCTTCGTTCGTTGGGATTGGAATTTTCTTTCCCTTCTTTTTTCATCTTAGCCTAAATGTATATGTGGTTTATTAGCACTTTATTTTGTAGGCTATATCCCATGGAATATTCTATGGCAGTCCCGTGTGATCCGTCCCATGCAAATCAATATGGCCCCATGTTGACCCGATTTGCAAGGAGGCATTAAAAAACACAAATCCAATGGTTATCATTCACAGGAGTGCACAATATAACAAACATGCTGAACTTTGCCATCTGCCCTGTGCTCCAGCAATGGAGCTGTGTTTTGTATCTGCTCTAGCTATAGCGATGGCGCTGCACTGCACTGAGGCCAGAACATGGCTTTCCAAATCCGGTGCAGCATGAAAGCGCTTGACTTAAGATCTAGTAAAGCATGATGGTTAATTCATGGAGCTTACCCTGTTTCAATCCTATTTCAGCCATGGCTACAGCGATGGCAAATCTGGCAATCAATTGGCTATAACGATGGCAAATCCAGCAGTGATGCCCTGTGGCTATTTCCAAGATGCCTGCCCAGTGTAACAAACATAATGAACTTTTCATAGCAAACCCTTGTTGCTTCTATTTCTTCAGAGGAATTGAACCTCTGTGTTCCACGAGAAGACAGAACATAAAGCAACATCAATAGCCCAGTCTTGGCTGCAAGTCGACCCTAACAGGATTTAACACAATCACAAATCTATCGGATTAGCTTAATCACAAATCTGCCGGATTTAACAAGGTTGGGCCTTAACAGGGTTTTCGTCTGTGATAATGTGGTCGAAATCACAAAGCCTAACTACTGCGCTTTCCAAATCTAAAACATGCCGCAGGAAAACCGCAAGCCTGGCTATGGCTATGGCCAAACATGCAACTAAAGCTATGGCTTTCGGCAAAGGCCTGGCCGCCTCCACAAGAGCTGTCGCCGCCTTCCTACAAAAATAGAAAAAAAAAAATACAGAAAGAAGGAATAATGCTCCTATTTGGAATCCACCATGCCAGCATCAACAAACTACATATTTTCATATGAATATAGTGAAATACCTTAGACAATCTTATGTAATAAATGTACGTTTTCTGATTTCGGCCATATTATGACTATTTTTGGGTTGCCCGAACTGTTTTGTAGGGGTTAAAATGTCAGTTATCTGCAAATATACTCATAATTATGCTTTTTCTACAAGTTATGTGCGGTTTTTTCTCTTTGTAAGGGGTTTGACCTTTGGATATTTATCTTTAATGTTTTATACACGCAGGTTTGAACTTGCTAAACCATTATTTTGACCAGTGCTCTACAATTTTCTAGTGACGATTGTTGGGAGTTTAATCCCGCTGACGACATCCGAGATAAACCGGAATAGGCGTAGGTAATAAGCTTGCCACTAACATTCAACTATGTTTCTTGACGCAGAGCAAGTTTATTTGGATACCCAGCCTTTAATTTGATCTGTTCTAGATGGTTATAATGTTTTGATTTTGGCATATGGCCAGGCAGGCTATGAAAATTCCAATATAAAGTTGCAATACAAATGATTTAGAACTATAATGCACAAGTTATGGACCTACTTACCAATGATGACTTCACAACCTTTTGCTAAGCTTGTCCTTGTGGTTCTTTTAGAAGGCTTTTTTTTTTTTTTTTTTTCCCTTCGGGGCGGAGGTTTTTTAACCCGGACAGTAATAAGTTTGCTGCGCTCCTTATGGGTCCCATAGGCCGATTGGCCTCAGTGGACGATAAAAAATCATTCTCATTCTCATTCTCTTTCTTTTCCTTTTCCCTTTTCTTCATACGGTTGTGCAAGGTATAATGCATGTAAGCTTAAAAATCGAAAGAAGTCCAAGTTTGGTGGCATGAATGTACCAGAAGTTTATATGTTATCAGTTCAGTCTGTTGCGATATCTTAGAGATAATGGTAAATTGTCAGAAAAGCCATGCCCATGGTGCAACCACTTTAAATCAAAGAAGTAGCCAGTCTCAGAGGTTTGCATAATCGTGCTAATAAGGAAAGACTCTATACCTCTTCCCTCCCTCCCCAACAACAAAAAAAAACATCCTTTTTTTTTTTTTTTGAAGAACTGTGTCAGCAATATATTAAAAGAATGGTAATGTTACAAAGCAAGTGAGGAGGAAGGAGAACTGCCCCAAAGAGACAGTGATACCTCGACACTCCACAACAACTACAACTCTACTGCTGTACAAACTGACCATCACCATCTACCACACCCAAGAAGTCCCGCCAAATGGAAAACTTCCGCTCTACTAATCCGGGAACACCAAAAGCTTTGAAATAGCTTGTACCTCGAAGTCGAGGAATCGAGAGGCGCTTGTTTCTGCTGAATCCCCCGAAAGATCCACAACCGCCGCCGCTTCCAAATCAACCACACCAACCAAGCCACGCGACGGATGCAAGGCTTGTCGCCGTCTGGCGCCAAGCACCGGATACACATGAAGCAAGCAATTGTTGACTATTCAATCTCACGAAACAGAGCCCCGACCCAATCCCGTGCAAACGCAAATGAGGGCATAAAACCAGACAATGCTCCACAGTCTCACGATGAAGGCCACAACAAGGGCAAAGAGGGCTCACACCCGGCCTAAACTGACTCACAAGGACATTCACCCTGATACAGCGGTGCACCACCTGCCACAGAAGCACCCGAACCTTCGGTGGGGGAAGTGAGCTCCATGTCCACGCCCAAACCGAAGCCATCGAGAACCCGGAAGTCGCAGAGACCACTTGCCCGGAAGGGGCGAGAGAGTGTCATGAATAGCCAACACCCTAAGAAGAAGACCGCACAAAACAAGAAGATACAACATCTGGATGAACCTTCCAAACCTGCACCACCACATCACCCTGAGGGACTATAGGTATGTGTAGCGGAATACTCCCCGCCACTTGTTCCCAGATAGCCCGGCCATCGTCCTTCAGCAAAAGCGAAGCTCGAAAGAACTCCCCACGGCTAGCTGACCATCCCAATACCAATCCTCCAAGGTGAGCACAGAAGACGCCTCCAACGGGCTCAAGGCCGGAGCATGCACGATGTGGCCAAGGGCAAAAACGCGAGGAGGTAGAGGAACCCACAAGAAAGGAGAAGAGTGGTGATAAACCGAGGCATAATCTAGCTGGAAGAGCACACGACGCGATCCCAAGCCCGCAACACCCCCCGCGGAGAAAAGGGGATGCATGTGGGAAAGGCCGGAGACCATACAACAAAGTGCCTGTGGCAACTCTACATGCAATGACGACTTTCCAAATGCCACACAATGGCGAAGAGATTGCCACAATAGTGCCGCACCAGGAGAAGATGCTCCATCCTGAGAATGCTCCAAATAAACTTAGAGACCAACACCTTACTATGCAAAGTGCCAAATCCGAATGGCCAAGCCCCCATCCTCCCTGGGCGGAGACACTTCCACCAAGCCACTTTAACAACCGCCCCTTCATCATCCCCGCCCCACACACAAAATTTGAACAATCTTATCCAAAGCCGTATCTTACCCTCGGGAGCTAACATCGCAGATCTGTGTATACACATGAGTGCTACAAAGTAACCGACTTGGCAATAGTGATCCTACCCGCCATGGACAACTTGCTACCCTTCCACCAATTGAGGTGTTTTCGCAACCCCCGCAAAATCTCATCCCACACCCTCCCCATGGAAACATCCCTCCAAAGGGAATACCCAATGACTTAGTACACACATTACCCGGAAGCACCTTCCAAGGGAATAGAGCCAAACAAGGGGGAGGCGGAGTCAATCGGGCCCATAATGCGGAGCATTTACCCCAGTCGGAAGAATGCCTCGAGGCCAAGGAGAAAGTATCCAACAAACCCTTCACATTCCGCAATTTCCTCTTACGCCACCAAGAAGAGAAAAGTGTCATCGGCATGGCCCTGGTTAATAATCTGGCGACTACCATCCCCGCATCCAAAGCCCATCCACCACCCCCTCCTCCACTGCAGCCAAAAACACCGGAGACAAGGTGCCTCGCCACAATCGTAAACAAAAATGGTGCCAAAGGGCACCCCCGACGCACCCTCCGCCTAAGGAGAAAAGGCGGAGGGTTCACCCCGGGCACACCATCAGAGCCCGCGGCTGACCTATGCAGACTTCATGATCGTTCTCTCGTAAAGCGTGGACCACAGCCCAACGCTAACATCATGGCGCATAAGAACTCCTAACGGACACTATCATAAGCTTTGGCAAAGTCAAGCTTAAGATAGGCAATGCCTTGACTGTTCTCGGCCCAATAAAGGCCCTCATAAGCTGCGGCAACATTAGTCAAAATGTTCCTCCTGGGAACAAACCCGCATCGCAGACCTTACTAATGGAAGAAGTCAACACCGGCTTCAACTTCTCGGCGGGGCTTCGCAATAATCTTGTACACGAGAGGACAACAAGGATATAGGCCTCCAATCATTAATAGTAGAAGGTCGCTTAACCTTAGGAATCAAGGAAATGCATGCGGTATTCAAGATCCTATCCATGTGAGAAGACTGCAAAGCAACTCAAGATACACACGGTACAATGCACTCACCAGCCCACTCCCAATAAGTCTCGAAAGAACTCCACTGGGGATGCCATCCAGCCCGGGACATTTATCCTTGGCCATGCACATACATGCCTCAGCTAAATCCTCTCGAGAGCTCCTGCTCCAAGCTCTCACGTTGGTGAGGCAAAATAGATGGCTTAACAGCCCCAAAACAAGCTCCCCTGCATCTCCCCGCCATAGGGAAGAGTGCATTTGCGAAAAAAACCCCGAGAAATGAGCATGCACATACCTCTGCGCAACTCAGCGGGATCCTCCAAAGTCCGGCCATCAGGCAAAGCAAGGGACGCCATAGATGCTGCATATCGCCGCTGCCTAGCTGCTCTGAAGAACACCGACGAACTTGTATCCCCCTCCTTCAACCAGGTAAGGGCTGCCTTCACACGTGCCTCATGCACTTTAACCTGCTCCAAAGCAACAATACGCCGCAACACCGCATTCTCCCTAATGCCATCGAAGGCTGCGCTACCGAATCTTCCAACTCCCGATAAAGACTATGCAACTCCTCGCCGCTCCCGCCGCACACACGCGCCTACCAAAGACCTTAGCAAAACGCTTCACCCTGGCCAACGCAGTCACCATACCAGACATACCCTTCAGAGATGAAAAGGTATCAAGCCACAACTCCTGGCACTGGGCCGAGAAATCCGCATCAGCCAGAAGCCGGGTGTTCAAACGGAACACCGTCCGAGAAGGCCGAGAGGCAAACCACACCCCGACCGACAAAACCCGAGGGTAATGATCAGAAATGGAGGTAGACGAATCGTTACTCGGTGCAAAGAGGGCACACCATCCAACGCGCATGGGGAAGCATAGCACCGGTCATGCCTAGCATACACGCCGCCCGCACCAATCGCCTATTACAATAGGTGAAAGACAAGTCCCGGGGACCTCAACCAAGGCCAAATCCTGCAACAAACGAGACCACCGGGTCCCTCTCAAATCCCCCCGCACAAGCCGGGTGCGAAACAGGCGATCTTCTACTCGCTCTACCATATTGAAATCCCCTAACAACAACCAAGCAACCTCAAGAACCCACCAAGGGCTCGAACTTATTCGGATGTGGCCCACAAAGCACCCCCGAGAGAAGGCTGATTAGGGGCATAAACATTAACAATCCCCCACTCTTGCCCGCCCTCCAACCACTTAATTATTGCCCACCGACCAAAACCATGTCTGGCTGCGAGTATGTGACTCGCACATCCATCTTCCAAGCAATAAGAGTACCCCCACTAGTCCTTTAAGAAGAAGCAATAAAGCCAAACTGCCTACCAACCATATTCATGAGCCTGGACATATCACCCCTGTGACACTTATGCTCCTGAATGCAAACAATATCAGGACGCAACTGCCGAAGTGCCAAAGAAACACGAGCCCTCTTACTACTAGAGGACCGCACCCCCCGCACATTCCAACTGAGGATCGACCTACTAATGGTGTTTAATATATTTTTCTCAGTATATAGATGGTGCATCTGGAAGAAATGGATTTTGCATCAGGCTTTGTGCCACGTCAAATCTTAACAAAATCAACTCAGGCTTATTATAAGGAGTCCAGAGAATTTGTGGTACATGGAACTTTGAGAGTAGATAAATTGGGATCCCACTATTGTGGTGCACAACAATTGGTATCAGAGCGAAGTGATGATCTGACATGTGAACGACTACCACAACTAGCAAATGATATGTTTATATTTTAAACCATAGACAAAGGCTTGCTTCCAACCTCCAAAAGTCATTACGAACTTGGCTCTTCAATTATATCTGAACAATGATGAAATAAATGCCATTGAGTGCAATTTGAGTATGAAATTATATTTGTTCATATTTTACAGTAACCAGTAAACTAGCCACAGTAATCCCTAAACCAACTTTGACTGGTCTAGACTAGTCTTTTCAAACTAGCTAGCTTTGTCCTATTGCCAGCGAGCAGCCAAAGTGGAGGACATGTATAGGCTTTTAAGTTCTATCACATTGGGGATCATCATTCTATTATTAAGCTTGCTGCTAGTACTGCTATGATATGGTGGGTATTTAGAATTGAGCATTATCCCTCTATCATAGATGCAATCTAAGATAAACTTGCTGCAATTTGGATAAAATTGTATGATAATAATCTAGGAATACTCCACACAGTCTCTGTCAAAATATTGGATACAAAGTTGAAAATATCTTGTTGTCAATCGTAAGAAACTATTGTCACAACTTAGTTATAACATTGTTTAAAAGTTGTTGTTATAATGCACTTAAAGTGCAATATGAACTTGACAAAAAGATGTCACTGCCTTAATAAAATGTTTGACACTATGGCTTTGACACAATCCTGCCACAATGGCACCATTTTGTGTCAAGATAGCAGCATTCGTCATAAAGTTGTCACTACACTTATGTCTTGACACAAGCGTTGACACTATAACCCCTTCCCCACACTGGGGACACCAAAGTACCCATTCTGCTTTATGCTGATGACTTAAGCATGATGGCTACAAAAAATAAGGGGATGCACAAGTTACTGAGGCTTCTAGGGATCTTCTGTGAGAGAACAGGGTTAACGGTGAACCTTGCAAAAACCAAAATAGTCATTTTCGGTAACAGGAACAGACATAGACCCTTCAGGTACATGGGGACAGAATTGGAGGAATCAACAGAATACAAGTATCTGGGATATGACGCACATGGCATGGGGAAATGGGCTAAAGGGGCGGATGCCAGGTTTCAATCAGCCATTGGGAGCTACTTCAGTATGAAAAATTTCTGTAATAAAAGCAGAATAATCGACTAGGAGATCAAATGCTATCTGTTCAGTGTAGTGGTCGTATCGACGCAACTGTATGGGGCGAGGCATGGGACCAGGCCTACCAGATAAGAAATGGGACAAACAAGAGGGGATCCTTAGACAATGTCATAAACAGGAATTAAAGGTGCAGGCAAATACACCCCTGACAGTCATGATATACAAGACAGACCAGAAACCAATGGAAGTGAGAGCGTGGGAAAGGACTATCATGTATTTAGTAAAAGACAATGCAGGGGGTCATCCAGGAAAGCTGTCAAGCATTGCAATCAATGAGTCAGCAAAATCACACATCATTGTAAGCAGTGGATGGTTCAAGGATGTAGCGATATGGACTAGAAAAATGGGGATGAACCTGAGTGATCTTGTAAACGATGGGAAATGGAATGAAGACTGGGCCGACAAAGCTACACGAGCATGGCTGCAAAAACATGCCGGACCCAAGACACTCTGGCTCACGACAGTTTTCAATCCAGAACAACAGATAGGACAGCAGATGTACCGAGACAATCTGCTAGGGAAGGCCAGGAGGGATGTCCTGGTGAGATTTAGGATGGGGAGCCACGATCTAAGAATTGAAAAGGACAGATGGAGGAAAATAGAAAGGGAGAACCGGATATGCAGAATCTGTGACACAGGAAAAGTAGAAGATGAGAACCACCTGCTAAACGATTGTCCAATGTACGGAGACATCAGGAACAAATACAAGCCAGTACATACCCTAATGACAAGGGCAGATAAAATGAAAGATCTAAACAAAGTTTAAAATGAAACGCACTAATTTGCTCCAAACGCACTTTAAAAGGAATCTTTGAAAGATTCCCTAAAATCTCCCCAAAAAATGCCCTTTTCTTGGTATATTTGTGACAAGTGTGACAATTTGAATATTTTAGGCACCATTTTTGGAGGGGAATTTGAACTCAGCTTCCATTCAAATTTGTTTGGTACCATTTTTTGGCCCCCTAGTTTGGTTTGAGAAATAGTAATATTTTTAAGGACAAAACA
The DNA here is from genome assembly GCA_021234155.1 of Isoetes taiwanensis. NCBI lineage: Eukaryota > Viridiplantae > Streptophyta > Lycopodiopsida > Isoetales > Isoetaceae > Isoetes > Isoetes taiwanensis. Next base: position 12,906,142 of record JAJEKV010000028.1, read on the forward strand.
AAATAGACATTGAAAAAACACAGCAAGCGCTAAGAGTGCCCAAAAACGTATTTAGGTCAAAGTTTATGAATTCACTACAAAATTATGAACAAAATTGCCAAAAATGCAACACATTTTGATATTGCCTCAATGAAGCAAATATTTTCACCTTAAAGTGTGCCTCACACGCGAAGTTGAAGTCGAAGATGCTTTGCGCTTTGCCTTATACACTTGCTCTTATTTGTTCCTCCGGTTTGCTATAGACTTACTCAGATCTTTGCGATGGCTTAATATGTATCCAATCTGGATTTTTTTTAGACTTTGTAATTTATTTGTCTCTGTAGTCCTTAGTTTCTTCCAAATAAATTTCAAGATGGTATAAATTTATACCTCAATAGATAGTAATGTGTGGACATAGTATGCTAGAGAGTTCGCACGGTATAAATTTATACCGCAAGAGGACTCGAGCGGTATAGATTTATACAACAAGAGGACTCGAGCGGTATAAATTTATACAGCAAGAGGACTCGAGCGGTATAAATTTATACCGCAAGAGGACCCGAGCGGTATAAATTTATACCGCAAGAGTTTTCTCGGTATAAATTTATACCAGAGATATATATATATATATATATATATACTTTCCTTTGCCTAGGGTCTAATCTAGCCAAGTCCATACTCCTAACTCGGTCACTTAACCGAAGCTAGAGAAATTCTGTCCTGGCACTACCCAGGCCCTAAACCAAATGAGTCCAACAAGAATACTAAATAAGCTCAATATTTGTCTGAAGCTGTACATTACTTTCACATTCAGGCTACCTAGTAGAGGGCTGATTTCTCAAGCCCCAAAACTATGTGTCCTTAATGAAAAACTGTTACAAGCGATTCTTAAGCACATCTCAATACTTAACATTTAGGGATATTTAGTCGAGGGCTGATTTCTCAAGCCCCAAAACTATGCATCCTTAATGAAAAGTAGTTGATACAAATTCTAAAGCATACGTACAAAGTAGAGAGCAAATTGCAAAGTAGACTTATCTTGAAAGTGTATAGTTTAAATAATAACTTGTAAAACGTATAGCATACAGTTACATTTTTTTCGTAATTCCATAACCTTCCATGTTAACGCCAACCCTGGTAGCAAAAACAGAGACAATTGGAGGAGAGAACCCGTACCTGCAGCCAATCATGCAAACGTTAGCAGTAATCCCGGTAACGATGCAAGGGCCAAAAGGTACATTGGGTCTCTCAGCTTATCGCTGATCACCAATTGTATCCTTTTGCCCTGAGTTAGTTTTAACAAGAAAGAGAGATGGAAATATAACTTAAGAATCTTTTCAAATTCAACCTATTTGCTTTATGCACTTTTTATGCAAACAAGGTGTAGCCATCATAAATAGTGAACCGATTTTAAATCGTAGTCATCATTTTGATCCTTAAATGCTTAAAGCATATAACCTTAAAAGTCCATAACTATATGTTTATGTTTCAAATTACTAGAGCAAACGGACTGTAATAACCTTTTTTAGCAGTCCAGATATGTTTTGAAGCTCCATTATCCAAGTACGAGAGTTAAAGTTTGCTCGATTATTTGCAAGACCTGATTATGATAGCTCCTTTCATGTAAGCGCCTTGTTTTCTCATTGTTTCTCCAGCTAGCAGGCCATGCCATTCAATCCAGGCATCACAAGGTCTATATTAGCATGGATCCAGAAAAAATCCCTGAAGCAGCATCATATTTGTATGGCCCTGTATGTACAGATCTGGAATTTGTATCAGAATAAGCATAATAGAGCCACCATCTGCTGTTATGGTATGGCGGTAACAGCCATAATTTCCATCTTATCTATTTATGCCAGAGTAAAAAAATACCTGTAAAGCTCCAACACAGAGCAAATCGATGGTAATGACTGCTCCTAAGAGCGAATCGGCCAGTACCGCCTTCAACAAAATGTATGGCTTTCATTTTTTGCTGAATTCGGATCATGAAGCAAGCTCTGCCGACTAGGCTCATGAGGAGCTTGTTTCCAAAAATCCGAAAGATGGCATATCCAAAAAAGCCTTTAAGGCTTGCAAAAGCCAAATCGGCCATGACAAAACGCCAGCATGCCATGTTTGCAACCAGAAGCGGCTGACTCTGAATCAATGCTAGTATAAAATATCAGAGAACAAATGGATTCTGTACCAAAACAGACTTGCTACAGACACATCGATTTCCAGATTTGCATAAAGCTTCTGTCTTGCATAAGTCTGCAGTCATCTTGGCTTCCCATAAATCCGACCAGCCCATTTTCGGCATGGGATGACCACGTTTCATGTTTCTTCTGCTATAACAGGCAGATTCGATCTGTCTCAGCCCTTTTAGGGCGGCCATTTAGGCGCAACAGGGAGTTGAAACCCTAAATCGATTTATGCAAAAGACCGTCACAATTTTCCAAGGTAATTTGGCATACGTATGCTACACAATTCACATTGTGGAAAAGATGTCCCCATTTCCGTTAAAGGAAACTATAGTCTCAGCTTTTGTATCTTGCCCAATTAATGATATCTATCATAGGATCTTTAACCAAGTAAATCCTATAGGAACAAGACATCATATCATATACATGTCTTATCATGCTATAGCTTTAAGCCTAAAGCTTAAAGATGTCATATCATATCGTGCATGTAGGTTCATGCATGCAAAACTTTTTACAAAAGCCACCACTTGGCAAGCATGGCATGTCCCAACATTATATGCCTTTATAAAAATTACACGTACCATAGCCAAGTTGACCATAGTGCCTTTTGCATTTTTGCATGTTATGCACCCAATTTATTGCATTAAATGTACCTTGCTTTATTAGCAAAGCAACATCTTGTACATGAGCTCTACTTTCACACTAGTTTAGCCATTGAAACAAATATTCCAACATGCGTTTCCACCTATTCCATTGGATACCAAATAGTTTGGCCATGGAACCATATAGCTCAAAATTAAAATTTTGGCAATTATTCTGCACCACTTTTATTCCATTTTAAGCATTCCTAGGCCCGAATCAAATGTCAAAGCCACATTAAAGGCATGGCCAAATTGAACATAAGGAATTGTTTTTGTCAATTTTGTTTAACAAAGCCTAAGCATATAGCCAAGGTCTCCAAATTATTTTTCTTGCCATATTCATTGCAGTATGCAAGGCAGGGGAGCATTCCGCCCTCGACAAGTCCGTCAATTACTATCATCAATTTTGTTGACCCTAGCCAAGATGTGCATGTAATGGCCAATGTCTATGCGACCATAAATATCCAAGGAAAGTCTGCCTTAAATAAAGTCTGGACGCTATGCAAAAAGCTCCAGATAAAACATAGCTCTAGTAATTTGAGCGTGTATGCAAATAAAGGAGACAACATAGCTCTTAGTATTTTGAGCGGTGTTGAGAGAGTACTTGACCTCTCCTACAATGCAGTATGAGCTTCACAAGTCTTTGTAACTAGCTCTTTGTGTTGCAAACGTCTCCAACCTGTTATATATATTTATATTTATATATATATATAGCATCCTACCTCCTACCGCAGAAGTAGGGTCCTAAAAGAAAATTCAAGATATTGCTAGGTAGCGCAGGGGTACCTAGCATTCTCGCTAGGACCCTACGCACGTATATCGTTACTACGTTAAAAGCTAAAAGATAAATCACATAGCGGATATTCATACCTTTATGGTCCCTTTCGGGTTTCAAGAAGCCCAATTTTTAATGTTCATAAACCATAGAAATCCGTCATCATTACGTGGCTAGTACTTGTCATTTATGAAATTTCCCAATGCATCGATAAATAGCAAACGGTGAAGTAAGTAGCAAAACCGGTAATAGCCAATGTAACAAGATGCTAAGCAAGTGCAAATGAAAAACATAATGTTCAATAAATCACGAGAGGTGTACTGTGTTCAATTAATTCAGGTGGACTCAAAAGGATAGAGTTTCATATCCTTGAATATGATATGAGATGTTTCAAAGATATATACTTTCCTTTGCCTAGGGTCTAATCTAGCCAAGTCCATACTCCTAACTCTCGGCCACTTAACCGAAGCTAGAGAAATTACGTCACCGGCACTACCCAGGCCCTAAACCAAATGAGTCCAACAAGAATACTAAATAAGCTCAATATTTGTCTGAAGCTGTACATTACTTTCACATTCAGGCTACCTAGTAGAGGGCTGATTTCTCAAGCCCCAAAACTATGAGTCCTTAATGAAAAAACTCACATAAGCGATTCTTAAGCACATCTCAATACTTAACATTTAGGGATATTTAGTCGAGGGCTGATTTCTCAAGCCCCAAAACTATGCATCCTTAATGAAAAGTAGTTGAGACAAATTCTAAAGCATACGTACAAAGTAGAGAGCAAATTGCAAAGTAGACTTATCTTGAAAGTGTATAGTTTAAATAATAACTTGTAAAACGTATAGCATACAGTTACATTTTTTTCGTAATTCCATAACCTTCCATGTTAACGCCAACCCTGGTAGCAAAAACAGAGACAATTGGAGGAGAGAACCCGTACCTGCAGCCAATCATGCAAACGTTAGCAGTAATCCCGGTAACGATGCAAGGGCCAAAAGGTACATTGGGTCTCTCAGCTTATCGCTGATCACCAATTGTATCCTTTTGCCTTGAGTTAGTTTTAACAAGAAAGAGAGATGGAAATATAACTTAAGAATCTTTTCAAATTTAAAAGCTGCAGTATGCAGCATATTTATACAACCTATTTGCTTTATGCACTTTTTATGCAAACAAGGTGTAGCCATCATAAATAGTGAACCGATTTTAAATCGTAGTCATCATTTTGATCCTTAAATGCTTAAAGCATATAACCTTAAAAGTCCATAACTATATGTTTATGTTTCAAATTACTAGAGCAAACGGACTGTAATAACCTTTTTTAGCAGTCCAGATATGTTTTGAAGCTCCATTATCCAAGTACGAGAGTTAAAGTTTGCTCGATTATTTGCAAGACCTGATTATGATAGCTCCTTTCATGTAAGCGCCTTGTTTTCTCAGATAATATTGGCTAGATTGTTTCTCCAGCTAGCAGGCCATGCCATTCAATCCAGGCATCACAAGGTCTATATTAGCATGGATCCAGAAAAAATCCCTGAAGCAGCATCATATTTGTATGGCCCTGTATGTACAGATCTGGAATTTGTATCAGAATAAGCATAATAGAGCCACCATCTGCTGTTATGGTATGGCGGTAACAGCCATAATTTCCATCTTATCTATTTATGCCAGAGTAAAAAAATACCTGTAAAGCTCCAACACAGAGCAAATCGATGGTAATGACTGCTCCTAAGAGCGAATCGGCCAGTACCGCCTTCAACAAAATGTATGGCTTTCATTTTTTGCTGAATTCGGATCATGAAGCAAGCTCTGCCGACTAGGCTCATGAGGAGCTTGTTTTCAAAAATCCGAAAGATGGCATATCCAAAAAAGCCTTTAAGGCTTGCAAAAGCCAAATCGGCCATGACAAAAAGCCAGCATGCCATGTTTGCAACCGAAGCGGTGACTCGACGAATCAATGCTAGTATAAAATATCAGAGAACAAATGGATTCTGTACCAAAACAGACTTGCTACAGACACATCGATTTCCAGATTTGCATAAAGCTTCTGTCTTGCATAAGTCTGCAGTCATCTTGGCTTCCCATAAATCCGACCAGCCCATTTTCGGCATGGGATGACCACGTTTCATGTTTCTTCTGCTATAACAAGCAGATTCGATCTGTCTCAGCCCTTTTAGGGCGGCCATTTAGGCGCAACAGGGAGTTGAAACCCTAAATCGATTTATGCAAAAGACCGTCACAATTTTCCAAGGTAATTTGGCATACGTATGCTACACAATTCACATTGTGGAAAAGATGTCCCCATTTCCGTTAAAGGAAACTATAGTCTCAGCTTTTGTATCTTGCCCAATTAATGATATCTATCATAGGATCTTTAACCAAGTAAATCCTATAGGAACAAGACATCATATCATATACATGTCTTATCATGCTATAGCTTTAAGCCTAAAGCTTAAAGATGTCATATCATATCGTGCATGTAGGTTCATGCATGCAAAACTTTTTACAAAAGCCACCACTTGGCAAGCATGGCATGTCCCAACATTATATGCCTTTATAAAAATTACACGTACCATAGCCAAGTTGACCATAGTGCCTTTTGCATTTTTGCATGTTATGCACCCAATTTATTGCATTAAATGTACCTTGCTTTATTAGCAAAGCAACATCTTGTACATGAGCTCTACTTTCACACTAGTTTAGCCATTGAAACAAATATTCCAACATGCGTTTCCACCTATTCCATTGGATACCAAATAGTTTGGCCATGGAACCATATAGCTCAAAATTAAAATTTTGGCAATTATTCTGCACCACTTTTATTCCATTTTAAGCATTCCTAGGCCCGAATCAAATGTCAAAGCCACATTAAAGGCATGGCCAAATTGAACATAAGGAATTGTTTTTGTCAATTTTGTTTAACAAAGCCTAAGCATATAGCCAAGGTCTCCAAATTATTTTTCTTGCCATATTCATTGCAGTATGCAAGGCAGGGGAGCATTCCGCCCTCGACAAGTCCGTCAATTACTATCATCAATTTTGTTGACCCTAGCCAAGATGTGCATGTAATGGCCAATGTCTATGCGACCATAAATATCCAAGGAAAGTCTGCCTTAAATAAAGTCTGGACGCTATGCAAAAAGCTCCAGATAAAACATAGCTCTAGTAATTTGAGCGTATGCAATAAAGGAGACAACATAGCTCTTAGTATTTTGAGCCAGTGTTGTGAGAGTACTTGACCTCTCCTACAGCGGTATGAGCTTCACAAGTGCTGTAACTAGCTCTTGTGTTGCAACCGTCTCCAACCTGTTATATATATTTATATTTATATATATATATATATATATATATATATATATATATATATATATATATATATATATATATATATATATATATATATATATATATATATATAAATATATATATATATATATATATATATATATATATATATATATCCGAAAAAAAAAAAGAATTCTTGCGGTATAAATCTATACCGCGAGACTTCCTGCGGTATAAATTTATACCCTTTTTTTTTATATGTACAAATATGTGAACGTATATATATTAAATATATATATATATTAAGATGTATAAGATGTATATAGATATATATATACATAAAATATGTAGTCCAGGAGTATAAGTTTATATCGTGCAAAATCTTGTGGGGTCTTTCTTGCTCCCAAAGGTTTTTGCAACTTAATACTGTTGAAATAACACACTCAAGGGATAATTTTATGCGATTTTTCTTAGTTTTTAGTTCAAAAAGTTCTAAAATAGTTCTAGATTCTCCGACATTGTAATGCAATGTTAGAGCATAAATTAGTCGAATCCCGTTGTTATTTTATTTTTTTTCTCTACACACATGCTAACTTCACTTTTTAGGCAGCTCAAAAGCTGCTACTAAAAGGCAAAGGACCCCAAAATGTTATGGAGACACATGTGTTCAACGAGAAGGAAACTACGTAGTTTGTCCATAGGGGTGCGAGGAGTAGCAACCCTCAAAAGTTTACCTATTTCTTTGCAAGCGGACAAAAAAAGCAAGATAGACAAATACTTCTCTGTGGAGAAATGTGCGTGGCGCCCACTTCGCTCTGGATGATGGAATTGTCTTTCAAGACTCTCAACATTGACAAGGAGCTTGACTATCTTCTCAACAACACTATATTGTGGATTGGTATTGTGCAAGCCCAAAGACATGATGAATACATCTCCAGAGAACAACAAAGAAGGCCATGTAATCACAGGAGCTTCACTACTTCAACTTCGTTTCCTCGGTATAAATTTATCTCGGCATCGTCGGTTGGAACTTCAACTAATTGCATGATTTCGTGGATATATTACCATTTGTAACACCATATGATGCAAAAACAATAATTTTTCATTCAAGCAGTTTGTTCAACTGTCTCCCAATGTCTTTTAAGGTCAATTAGGATGTTTAGCCAAAATGGTTGTGAAATAACAAATTTTTTGTCTTCTATAACAGCCAATATAAACGTTCTAAGGGATAAGATACAAAAGCGTCTAATTTTTTCATATGAGTTTGCCCCATAATAAATCTTTGGCTTTCGTAGTGGTCCTTTTCCCCTCTAAAATGAGATATTTTTCTTTGTTGTTCTTCTCCTTAATGTTAAGTCTTCCTAAAATGTCTGTTTTCATGAGCAGTTTTATAAATCTTTAGACACAAGATAGTAAAAGAGTCCTTTTTAGGGGTATTTTAGAATTTTGTAAATTTTTAGAAGGAATCTTTCAAACGCACTTCTTAAATAAGTGCGTTTCATTTTAAACCTTGTTTCTAGCAGATGCAATCCAGGAAATGATAACCAAGCATCGAGAAGCACACAAAGAAAGAGGGCTTATAATATGAAAGGCGAGACATTGAAGCCCACAAACGCTCAGCTAAAAGTTGATTAATAACGACTCATCCTCGCACGGCCATGAAGCCAGTCATAAGCAGAGTGCTGGTACTAATAGAAACTAAGAAAAGCCTTCAGAAAAGGCTACAATATACCAGCGTGATGTGCTAGTAGCGCCCTTGTGGGAGCTCGCTTATGCTACATCAGTCCAGGGGCCTTAGGGCACAAGGGACAATAATTCTATTCTATTCTACTCTATTCTATTCTACTCTATTCTATTCTATTCTATTCTACATGTATATAGTATAATCATGTAATCTTTTTTCATGAAGTATTTCTATTTATGTACCTTCAAAAAAAAAAAAGTTTTGTACAAAATTTTAGGCAAGTACATGTAATCTTCTTCATATAGTCTTCAGATCACATCCAAAACACTTTGACCAAAGGAAATAGGAGGTATAAGTTTCTAATTGTGGTATAGTTTGAGTCAAAGGTGGATAGACTAGATGCTTTGGCATAGCTCGATTGTGGGGCAGTGCTTGACGGATAGTGCATTCACTTATAGGCATGCAATTCTCAGAATCAAGCTTGAGCATTCTAGATCTATTGGAGTGATTGATGAATGTGAGATTTCTTCTGGACCAATCACAAAATGCTTCATCCTTAGGATTTTGTTTAAGGAAGTTTCTTGCAAAGTTGCCTTAATCTCAATGCCAAACCACATGCTTCAGTAATATTGGGTCTGCCTTAGTTAACTCGAGTTACACAGCTAATAAATTGACAGATGTCTAGATCATTCATGTTCTTGATCCTACCTCAATATCTAGTTCATCTTTGGTCCCTGCTCTAGAGCTACATCTACTCCAGTTTATGTATCATCTCTTGCCTATAATTCAGTCCTCGTTCTTGCCTCTGTTCTTATTCTAGTTCCTAATTCAGCCACAGTTCTAGTTTTTGCTCCGAATCTTGACCCTGATTGCTCATGATTTGGTTTCTGATATTCTAGCTCTATTCCTTATTTTCTTAAATCTTGTTCCAGCTCCAAACTCACCACCTCTACAACCTCTAGTTTTTATATAGACTTCTTTGTCTAAACAATGCTCTCCTTTTCATATCTCAAAGATATCTCTTCACGAGTTTATTAAAGTCGATAAGCGAGAACCCAGTTCAGTATTTGCAATCTAGCTTGATCCTCAGCTCTCCACCTATAAAGTCTACTCCAAGACTTCCAAATAAATACTAGGACTTGGTTGATGTTTATAATAAAGCTAGCAAGCTTCCAGACTATTGTTCCTATAATTGTCCTATTGATTTGCATCCAAGGATGGCGCCACCATAGGGTCCGATATATGGCCTATCACTAGCTGAGTTGGAGGCTCTGTGTACATATATTGAAAAGATCCTATCTTCTTTGTGAAGGAGATAGATAATTCTCTACATCTTATTATCAATTATAGTGGTCTTAACAAGATTAGCATAAATAAGCCCTATTGAAGATTATATCAGAGGTACATTTGCATACAAATCAAATCCCATACCCAGCATTTTGTCCCAAATAGTGGGAGGACCCATTTGTTCTTCCAACATTCCTCGAGCATTGTATAAAGGACCAAGGGTTTCATCCTCCGGTAAATGTTCTATCGAATCCTCAAAAGCATCATCGTAAGTTCCATATACTTTTTGGGTATCTTTTTTTTTAGCTCCGGCGACTGGTTAGCAGAGAACCCAACAACAAATTTCATAACCAATTCATAACCTGAGATAAAAGATACATGGAAAGAGCTTATGTGTATTACCTCCCTCTGTGACATTCGAACAGAAGAGGCGAAGAGAATGTAGTTGCGAGGATCTGCTAGAACGTTCTAAAAGCGACCTCAAGCCTTGCTCGCCCTGCCTCCAAAGTGTCCGAGTAATCTGCCGTTAAAACTCAAAACAAAATTTAGAGAAGCCCCATTTGATGCGCTCAAGCTTTGCATGCCCCGGAGAAGAAAAAAGGAGGATGAAACAAGCGGGAGGAAGCCAAAAAAATAGAAAACAATGTGAAGAAAAGCAAGAAAAAGAATAAGATGTTATGTGCCATGGCTATGAAGGCAGACTCGCCAGATTTGAGCTACAGATTGAGGCTTCAAGTAGAAAAAGAAATGCGCTTCGAGTAGAAAAAGAAATGCTCTTCTTCTGGCACTGCAAATTCGACACTGTCGCAGTATGTTCGGTCCTCCTACTCCCTTTCTACCGTGAAAAACCACGAAGAAACGACGTTTAAAATCTGCCCTGGCGTGGAAAAGTTACGAAGAAGCGGTGTTTAAAAATCTTTATACGCCTCTAACATGAGTCTATTTAGCCACATGGCATGATTTAGGTCGTCCATGTGCCCGGGACAAATCTGGGCCATCCAGCGGGGTGCAGGGACATTGCCGCGATCTCAGCCGTCGATCGGGTTGACAGACCGACGCCACTGTTTTATAATATATAGGAGGATTTATTATTAGAATATTAGGTATTTATCCTTTATATTTTGGCTACATTTGGAATCTATTGTATTCATATTTGATTTGTAGGGGGTCACCATTGGGTATTTTGCCATTTTGTAGGGTTTAGAGTATTTTTATACACTGAATATTTTAAACTTAGGGTTTCCAAGCTGGTGGCTAGAATTTTGTATTTTTAGCACGCGCGATATGATTCTCTTAATCAATGGCCGGGGATTAACGATAAAGAAGAAATGCCACAATAATAGAAACAAATTCGCAAAATACCCTTTTTTTTTCTAGAAAAGAGGGCCAATGCAGGAAGCACTCATGTATAAAAGGGCACCAAATCACAACCCCAAAACAATTATGCCCTAGGTAAGTTAATTAATTTCTTTAAGTGAGGAAAAACACCACCTTGAAGAAAGTAGCGAGTTTGTGGCAACCACCAAGGACGATAGTGATTTAACACTTACAAGAGAAACTCGTCCAATGTGATATCTCTAAAACCATCTTGGATGGATGTTTTTACTGCAGTATTGGGTCTCTCTCTGCTCCATTCAACCTTGAAGAAAGTAGCGACTTTGTGTCAACCACTAAGGATGAGTGATTTAACATTAACATTTCTTAAGACAAGAGAAACTCGTCCAATATGATATCTCTAAAACCATTTTGGATGGCCACAATGAGTTGGGTCTTTCTGCTCCACTCAACCCACTTCCTTTCACTTTGTCCACCATTCTTTATCCTCTTCACCAATTTTGCAAATTCAGCTACCATGAGAGCTTCTTGGGGGATTTCATTCTTCACATCCAACTTATCCTCCTTCAGGCGCCAACCCAGCTCATTAAACTGGCCTTCGCTTAGGCTGGATTCACATGCACCATCGCGACCTTCACCATCATGTAAAATGCCATGCCATTTTACGCCCACCATCGCCCGCCATCACAAATTTACAAAGGGTATAACAGGGCCCCTCTCCGACCGTCGCCCGCCATCACAAATTTACAAAGGGTATAACAGGGCCCCTCTCCGACCATTGTTGCATGTGAACCGGCTCTTAGCACGGTCACCTGTGCCACGTCATCACGGAATGGAATAGGAAAATCATCCACCTGGATTGTGGCATTGGTACCTTGGAACACTAGCCTCATTGTCACATGAGTTGTAAAGGAGCAAGTGAACATTGCAGTTTTCCCATCATGCCATGTCAAGGTAGCTCCACAACTCAGTATTATTCCTGCAGAATTCTTCTCAGTCCCTGGGGTAGCCCTCACACTGTGAGGAAGCTTGTAATTTACTGCCCATAAGAAGGCTCTCATACAGTACCATCCTAAATCCCCAAGAACACCAAGAGAGTCTAACCCAGGCTTCACCCTTATGTTTTCTGTCAGAAATGATGGTGATATACTATTTGCATTGAAGCAGACGACTGAATGGATCTGCATGCGCCACAAAAATGGTTCTGTTAGCGAGATTTTGCATTTGATCAGAATATGCCTGAATAAGGTTGGCCATGGCAGACATCCCAAATGTCAATTTCATTACTTACACATGGTTTAAAGAGATCGTCTAGTTCTAAAGGACAGAACAACAAGATATCTAGTTACTCATAGGTCTTTCCATTTGAACAGAGTATGCCTGAATAAGGTTTCCCATAGTGAAAGATCTTTTCATTACTTACTCAAGTTTTAAAGAAAGCATGTAATTCTGAAAATATTATTAGCTATTCAATGTGCGTATGTAGTTCTGAAGATATATTGTCAGCTCTTCAATCTCCTGCATGATAAAAAAAAATCTACCAGCACATCATTGTAGTAAAAAAGCCAAGTTTTTATTCGAGCCTGGAAAAGGAACATATTTCTGAGATCATTATAGAATTCACACAACAACAGAATATGTGATTTATTTTCCAACGACTCAAAATATATTGGAAGATGCGTACCTCCTTTAACGTACCGAAAAGAACATTATCTTCAAGAAGATTTCTTATGCGCTCAGTCCTAGGATGATGCATCCACATGGTTCCATCCATATATTGCAATCCATTCTTCTCAATTGCATCCAGCATAACATCCAAATCCTTCAAGCATTCTGCAGGAGGTTTTTCAAGCAAAATATGCTTTCCTTTTCAGCCACCTTGGGAACCCATTCTAAATGAAGGCCAGTAGGCAGAGGCATATAGACAGCATCGACATTTTCATCATCAATTAGCTCGGCATAGCTTCCATAGATTCTGGCATCAGAAGGAAAATTATTTTGGGAAGCGAAATCGTGGGCTTTTGAAAGGGATCTAACTTACTAGCAAGGGCATCGAGACGAGCGCCAGGGGCTTTGATAATGGCGCTTGAAACTTTTCGGGCAATATTGGCACAGCCTAAGATGCCGAATCTGATCTCCATATCTGCCATGGGAGAGCTTTGCGTACTCAACGGTAAAAATCAGGTCAAGGGCATGCCGCAGCTGAATGCAATTTGGTGGGAATACATATGGGGGAATTTATATGCGCCATCGTGCCTCACTACGAGCAGATGCTCCTTCGTGCCACAGATGCTCCTTGGATTGGAGCAGATGCTTCTTCCTCTTTTTACCTGTGCACCCGGTGATGAAGAATGCACGATTCAAATAGCATTAAATATTTTTATGGGAGGACCCATCTCTTTTTTTATGGGTGGCATGACGTAAAAATACTATTTATCTATCTTCTTGTACCCCGCCATTGCATCCTGGCATATTCCACAGAATATCTCCACATCTGCAATCCTGGCCCTCGAGCCCAGCATTTGACTGAGTCAAATGCTCATGTCTCTATTATTTAGGGTCTTGCAAACTTTGGGCAATCAGCTGAATACACATTTGACCCCACAAAAATACAACAGTTACACAGCTATAGTGATAGTGAAGGCAAAAAAACAAGACAGAAGCGATCGATCAGCTAAGAAACTATAGGGAATTGTTTGCACTAGAGCTACAAAATAACTATGATATCAAGGACGTCATCCTTGGACAAATTTAATGATCACCTATATCCTAAGTATTCTTATTGTCTTCTTAGGGAATTGTTTAGCACTAGAGCTACAAAATAACTATGATATCAAGGACGTCATCCTTGGACAAATTTAATGATCACGTATATCCCAAGTATTCTTATTGTCTTCTGCGTACACATTGAATGACTACAATTGAATATATCATTATTGACTAATATCGCCAAATTTGTCAGGTCATCATTACACAACTTTTGCTTGTAAACATGAGCTCATTGGTACTGGCCTCACAAATTCCAACTAACTTGCCATAGGGATAATCAAAATGGGTTAAACGATAACCTTTTTGTCCAAAGCAAATTGAAAATCATAATTTAAAGTAAGTTTCATGTCTAATCTGCCAAACAAGGTTGCCAAGATCTCCTTAGCATCACCTTATTTTGTTGGTGTATTTTGTAAAGCGGGAATAGTGAGATACTATAAGATTTCCAACAAACGTGCTTAATGGTGTGAATTTCGTACAGGTAGTGTACAATTATCAAAGGGAGAAAAACTCGCTAGCCTATGTCGCCCCTTGTTTGAATATCCACAATATCAACTTGCAAACAAACAAATTGCAAAGAAAGGCCCTGTGAAGCAGTACTTAAAATAATTTTTAAATTTTAAAAATTTGCCATGGAGCGTATCTAGTGCCTGCAAATTAAGTAATGTATATTAGAGTAGCGCATGAACATGACAGCCTGGAACATCATTCACCTGATAAATTTGGGAACCACATAAAATGAACATGACAGATTTGCATTCACAGACACGAGTATGAATTATAGAATACCAAAAATCTATTATAAATTAAAGAATCCGTAAACATGCAAAGTAACAGAATCATCCAACAGTTGGGAAGTAACACTTGTAGGGTTAAAATTCAAATACCAATTTGCATGCACGTCAGCTAGAGATTGTAATGCAAAAAATCAAGGAGATAATTGGTATAGTGCAAATGGAAAATAGAGAAATGGTGCTGCATATACATTTTTTGCATTCAAAGAATCCGAACATGGATATAAATTGGCATTCCTTGACATCTTTATAATAGGAGACTAGAATTTGAATCGATATAAATTTTATAACATATTCATAATAGAAAACTAGTCATAGAAGAGATCCTTATGCTTGAGGTCCAAGAAATAGCATATAGACCAGCTGCAGAGTACCAAATTGTGCACAAGAATCACCATCTCAAACTGCAGTAAAACCCGATGGTACCCGGGTGGGAGATGGATGCGCCCTAGGGTTTCTGCCAGAAGGCTGCTTTACGTTTGTGTTCATATCTTGGGCTATAAACCTCGGATTACGGTGTTTTTTTGGCTCGTTTGAAAGCTGATTCAGAGCTCTTTCCAACGGTGTATGGCATCACAGGTTTTAGGTTCTGGCTGATAGCCTTTTCGGCCCTGACATTTTCGGCTCTATGGCGTCAACTTCCAAGCTGCCTGCAAAACCTCCTGTATCCATGCTGGTGCAGGGGGCAAATTTGGCATAGCGGTAATGCTTCGGTGGATGGTGCCTCGGCGCCAGCTGGTGCCAATTCTAACAAAGATCAGTCCCGTCCACTTCCTTGGAGGTCCTCAACTTCTGGAGTAAATGCTAGCAGGGAGCGCTTTAGTGATTGGATCAAGAAGGACTTGTCATCAACTACGTCTGCTGTGTGTATTGCTACAGCTATTGATGTGATGATTTAGGATAATAGAAGAGATCTCAATAATCTTTTGGGTGAGTTGCGAGCAAAGGAGACTCAGTTGGAGCTTCAGTTACCTCCTGTTGAAGTTTTCTATCAGCATGAAATGTGTAAGAATACTCTTCAAGCGTCTGGGTACAATGTGGTCAAGATTGATCATGACTTACACAAGAAGTGTATTAGTAACTTGTTGTCGTTTAGTGTGGTTGGTCAATATACTGGAGCATTTCTTGACATTAGGAAGCTTGGCTATTGGTTGACTGGTCATCTTCGAAGATTAGCCACCTTATCGTATTTTAAAGATGCTGGATAAGAAGTTCTTTTTTATCATTTTTTATGATGTTGTGGCTGTGGAGCAACTGGTGGCACGTGGTGTGGACCCAATGTGGAGTGATTATATTTTGTACCAGCCTTACTCGCCTGGATTTTCTCCTGGTACGACTCGTGCTCTTAGGATGCCATGCTGGTTTTCTATTCCTAATCTTCCTCCTGATCTCTTGGTGCCGGAGTTTCTTATCAGTATTGCTAATGGTCTGGGTACTCATCTGGCCCATTCTATTGTTGATGGTGCTAAAATTTGTGTCTCTCTTCTTCTTTCCGGTCGCGGTCTTCCCCGACCGTGTGGTTGTGAAAAGTGGCCCTATCTTTCTGAAGTATGCTTTGCAATTGCTCAATGGCCCTCAGCTTGCTGATTTATTTCCTCAACTTGCTTTATTTGCAAATTTTCGTGCTAAGAGAGATCGCCCTGCAATGGTCCCTTCTTCCTCTATGCCTCCTACCTCTGTTGAGTCCCCTTTATCCTCTGTTGTCCCTTCTGCCAATGCTACTGCTGCCTCTGTTGTTGTTACTCCATCTGTTGCTAAAACCACTATCCCACAGAAGATTGTGCATACTCCCGCTTTTGAAAAGGATGCTAGGGCTAAGTTACAGAAGATCCAGGAGTTGCAAGAGCGGCATGAAAATGTTCAAGAGCATCATGAAAATGCCCAAGAGGGATGGACAAATGTTAATTGGAAAAGAGCTGCACGCAATAAGGCTAGTCAACATGTGTCTCATGTCATGAGCGATTCTGATAATTTGCATGGAAGGGTGGAGCAGAGAGGAGGCTCTCCCTTGCCAGTTACCCAACAAAATAATGGGGGGGGTAGAGCAGAGAGGAGGCTCTCCCTCACCAAGTGCTGAACAAAATAATGGAAGGGTGGAACAGAGAGGAGGCTCCCCTTTGCCAATTTCCAGGATGAGGTGGGCTGACCTCCCTTTTGAACCATCCGAGATGGACATGGTTGATGCTGGATCTATTGGGATGGCGGCGGAACATAATATTTTGGCCACATGAACCTGTTGTCTTGGAATGTGAGGGGAGTGGCTTCTTCCCCAAGTAAAAGAAGCAGGTTGTCTCTTTACCTGTCTAAGTTTGCTACGACCTTTTGCTGCCTTCAAGAGCATAAGTGCCGCCGAGGTGATGTACATAAAGTAGCTAACGTATTTGGACATGACTATAATGTCTTGGTGTCTGCTGCTGATGCATCTAAGGCTGGTGTGCTTACTGCATGGAAGTCTTCTGTGGATGTCACTTTTACTCAAACAGATAGGTTCGGGCGGTGGATAATAATCAAATGGAAAGACAAGGGCCAAGAATGGGGTTTGATAAATGTATATGCTCATAATAGACCTCGTCAGCGTGGTGCTTTGTGGGCAACTTTGAGGAATAAAGTTCTTCAGCTTGGGCAGAATGTTGCATGGTTGCTCGTTGGTGACTTTAATATGGTCGAGTTGGAAAGAGATAGAAGTGGTCACGGCTCTGAAGTGGTGCAAGGATTCGAGCGAGAACAATGGCTACGCCTTTTACATGATGGTCAGCTTATAGAGATTGATGGTGATCAGTCCTTTACGTGGTGTAAGGAGCTGGTAGAGCTTATGCAAGGCATGATAGAGGATACTTTAATACTTGTGCAGCTGCTCGGCTAGCGGATTTTCGTCGCTCAAATCTTCTGGATAGCTCCGTGTCTGATCATAATCCACAACTCCTAACTAATGATGTGGCTAATTGTCATCGACCTACCAGGACCTACTTTAAGCTTAATTGCAAGTACTTGGAGGATGATGAGTTCAAACTTGGTTGTAGTCGGGCTTGGTCTCGGGCCTTCTCACCTCGTAGGGGCATGTCTGGGGTTGTCGCAGCGTTGTCTGCAGTGAAGTCATTTGCAAAAGAATATGGGAGAGTCAGAGCTGCTGAAGCTAGACTATTGACTGCATTGTACCAGGAATTAGAAGTACTCCGCGCTCGTGGCCATACTAGTGGAGTCAGAGAAAAGGAGTTATTATCTCAGATCAAGGCTATCGAAACTGTAAAAGTTACTGACGCCAAGGTGAAGGCAGGGTTGCAGTGGTTCAAGGACGGAGATAGATGTACCCGGCTCTTTTTTGCGGCAGCAAGAAGAAGGAAACTCGCCACTTCTATACATTCTTTAGTGTTGCCAGATGGCGCTCTTATCTCCGATCCGGTGAATCTTAAGCAGTATCTTCATCATCACTTTTCTTCATTCTTTGCACGACACCCATTGCCCTTTCAAAAGGACATGCAATTGGCCGTGTTGACTAAGGTGCGTCGCATTGTTTCTCAAAAGCAGAGGTTGCTTCTTGAGTCCAATATCGTGAAGGAGGACTTAAAAGCAGCTAGGCTCTCTTGAAAAGGGACAAATGCCCTGGTCTTGATGGCTTTCCTATTGAATTCTTTCAGAAGTGCTGGGACTGGTTGGAGGATGACATATATGATGCCTTTTGTGAGTTTCAGAGATTTAGGAGCCTTGATAAGATTTTGAATACAGGTTATATCTCTCTCATTCCAAAGAGCAAGGAACCCAAGACTATTTCTGACTGGCGACCTATTATATTGCTTTCCTCTGTGTACAAGATCTTTGCTAAGACATTGGCAGAAAGAGTCCGAGACATCTTGGCTGACGCTATCTCATCAACACAATCTGGCTTTCTCCCTCGTCATTGTATTCTCAACAACGTGGCTGCTGTATATGAAGGAATATATTGGGCCCGGTTACAGGATCATAGAGCAGTGTATCTTAAGCTTGATTTTGCTAAATCTTACGATAGTGTTGATTGGGGTTTCTTGGAGAAGTGTCTTCTTGCGCTTGGGTTTGGGGAGTCATTCACAAGGAATGTCATGAAGCTCCATACATCAGCCAGATCTACTGTCCTTTTTTTTTTTTTTTTTTTTTTTTTGAAGGTAAGAATTTTTTTTATATTATATCAAAATAAGTACAATGTCTCAATAACAAAGAGGACTACTACAGGAGAAGTCTCGACATCTTCATCCTCTATGTGTAGAAACTTATTATCTGCTCAAAAGCTGATTTACATTAAGCGCATAAATCCTCCAACTTGGTAACCAGATTATACAAGAAAGATGCAAGGAAAGAGGGCCCCCGAAAGATTCAAATAATATTAGAAGGCCAGAATAGAACATTTAGAAACAATGGGGAGCAAGAGAAGTAACGGGGTCCTTGCTCGCTGCTGAGCACCAAATAATGTAGGCATTAGGCATTATCAGAAAAGGCATGGAATTCTAAGCCGCTCGAACATAGCAGTATTCGAGCGATCCAAATCAGTCTTGGATAGTACCTGGTATTTGGCATATCAGTACCAATAAAAACACACAAGCTTTAGTACTTGAGTGGCTATTCAAGCATAGCAGTTCTTGAAATAGCGCCAGGGTGCTTAGAAATCCGTTCAAGCTTCAGTACTTGAGTGAATAAACCTCTTTCTGCCTTGCCATACAATCTATTATTCCTCTTCAATCAGTATATGAAGGTTTCTAAAATTATTCCACAAGACCTCCTGCATACATGAAAATTTCTGATCATATCATTGTAAATCTGGACCTTTCTTGCTAGTAAGAAAGAGCGAGAGAAGGAAACAACGGCCTGATAGAATAAACCTGGGGAAAATTAAAGTTTTAATGCTCAACCTGAAGACTGCTTCTCTTACCAGATCTGCACCTATCTACTCCACCTTATAGGCACTTTTGCCATTTCAGTGCGCATCCGCATGAAAAGAATGGAACCTGTACTCAAGCTGCCGGAATCCTTTCTGTTTACAATGCAGATAGCATTATGCTTTCAAGAAGCAAAGAGCAGAAGCCACGTTAGTGGCATGAAGCAAAATCGTGGAAAGATCCACCCAAAGCTGCTCCAGGACAAAACATCTCAAAAAGCCAGGAAAAACTCTACAAGAATGTTGAAAAAACATACTAGAATCTAGACAGTAACCAGTAAACCAGCCACAGTAATCTGTAAACCAACTTTTACTGGTCTAGGCTAGTCTTTTTACAAACTAGCTAGTTTTTGTCCCACTGCCAACGAGCAGCCAAAGTGGAGGACATGTATAGGCTTTTAAGTTCTACCACGTCGGGGATCATCATCGTATACCCCTAGTAATCAACTTCCAAATTTAAGTGACATTGGCCAGGTTTGAACCCATGACCAAATGAACGCTTATTTTTGGCATTACTAGGCCTATACCAACTCACCACACATCCGTTGGGCAAAACTTTGGCCATACATGCACACTTTGTAGGCAGGATTCAATCCCACCTTGAGGAAGTTTTCGGATCCTAGGGGCAACTCTAGGGGCATCGTTGAACCCAACGTCACCAGCCTAGTGCCGCCGCACGTATGACTTTTTGGGCATCCTAGGACCGAGGGCTTTAGACAAGAACCGAGAAACCAGCCACAATGTCGTAAAACCAACTACAACTTTTGGTTTGGTTTAGACTAGTCTTTTACAAACTAGCTAGTTTTTGTCCCACTCGCCAACGAAAGCGTACCAAAGTGGAGGACATGTATAGGCTTTTAAGTTCTACCACGTCGGGGATCATCATCGTATACCCCTAGTAACCAACTTCCAAATTTAAGTGGCATTGGCAAGGTTTGAACCCATGACCAAATGAACGCTTATTTTTGGCATTACTAGGCCTATACCAACTCACCACACATCCGTTGGGCAAAACTTTGGCCATACATGCACACTTTGTAGGCAGGATTCAATCCCACCTTGAGGAAGTTTTCGGATCCTAGGGGCAACTCTAGGGGCATCGTTGAACCCAACGTCACCAGCCTAGTGCCGCCTGGCACGTATGACTTTTTGGGCATCCTAGGACCAGAGGGCTTTAGACAGTAACCAGTAAACCAGCCACAGTAATCTGTAAACCAACTTTTACTGGTCTAGACTAGTCTTTTTACAAACTAGCTAGTTTTTGTCCCACTGCCAACGAGCAGCCCTTGTGGGAGTCCTGAAAAACATACCAGGTGACCTCAGATTGAAGCAGCAGTGCCGGAAGTAAGGAGAGAGGGGCGGTCCCTCTCTCACGACCGCCCTAGCCGCAGGCGGGAATGTCCTTTTCCAGGGCGAGCCATCTGATATTTTTGTAGTGGGTAGAGGAGTTCGGCAAGGTTGTCCCTTAGCACCTTTGCTTTTCACAATTGTGGCAGAAGTATTATCCCAGCTCTTCTCCGTGGCTACCCAAGGTGGCGTTATTCAAGGCCTCCCAATGGACGATGGTTCTCAAGAGGTATGTAACCAATATGCCGATAACACGTTTTTATCGAGGCTGAGAATCTTCGTAATGCTAACACATTCTCCTTAGCATCATGAGTTCTTGTAGGGTGGCAAAAATGTACAGCTTTGTGGACATTGGACAGTCCCATCCCTCCCTGTATTTTGGACTATCCATGGAAGATTCTTCTGCATGGCAATACCACAAAGTTGCTTGGTATCCCAGTTGGAATTCACGTCTCTACTTCAGATGCTTGGGATGAAATCATTAGTGGGTTACAAAAGTACTTGTTTTGGTGGAATACAGCTAAACTGTCCATGCCCGGTAGAATCACTGTGGCTAAATGTGTTCTTAGTAATACTCATGTCTACATGGCGTCTGCTCTATTAGCTCCGCAGTGTAAGATGGAGGAGATTGTGCGTATCGTCAGAAATTTTATTTGGGGTGGAAATGAGTTAGGGGCGGTGGTCAAGGTAGCTTGGGCGAAATGCATTAGACCTAAGGCAGCTGGTGGTCTTGGTATGTTGGATTTTCACCTCCAAAGCAAGGTGATGATATCAAAATTTATTTGGAGGATTTTCATTGGTAAGGATGATTCTCCTGGCCTGAGGTTGTTGGTGCAGTCGATTTAGCATTGTCTCCCATTTCATAGCCACCATTAAGCCCCTCCTTCCTTGGGCTTTGCTTTATCATATGCATCCGTATCCTAATGCTTCTCCCTTTCTAAGGGGTTGCTTCTTCGCTTGGGACTTTGTCGTCTCTTTTCCATATTAATCCTGAGGCATGTCTTCAGTTGTCCACTCCATGCTGGTGGATTCCTTTGCAGGACACTCCAGAGAATGTGCCTCTAAGTGTGGTTGTTCATCCAAAGACACAATGACGTTGGATAGCAGCTGGTATAAGCACTATTGCAGCTTGGTATGAGTCTGGTCATCTCATGTCATAGGAAGCATTTAGAACAAAGTTCTTGTTGTACAGATGGGACAGAGTAATCTGGAATCATATTCTTTGCATTGTTGCCCGGGATTACGGTCCACAAATTGAGGTAGTCGTATGGGGTTGCCATCAGGATATCCAGCCAGGGCGG
Source organism: Isoetes taiwanensis (assembly GCA_021234155.1). Classification (NCBI taxonomy): domain Eukaryota; kingdom Viridiplantae; phylum Streptophyta; class Lycopodiopsida; order Isoetales; family Isoetaceae; genus Isoetes; species Isoetes taiwanensis. The sequence goes on from JAJEKV010000028.1 coordinate 12,928,422, forward strand.
TTTGTGTCTTCTGTGTATAAATTGCTTTTGCATTCTGAAATCATGCCTCCATCTAATAGGTGGCATCTTCAGGTCCCTCAACCACAATGGAAAAGTGTTATGGATATGGGCATGGGATAAGCTGCTTCATCCCAAAGTAGCAGTTTTGTGGTGGCAAGTGATCCATAGATGCCTCAGAGTCAACAGGTTAGTCCATAAAATGGATAATCAAATTTCAGAGCTCTGTCCTTTATGCCAGCAAAGGGTTAAGAGTATTGAGCATTGTTTTTTCTTGTGTGAGCGGCTTCGGCAGGCATGGTCTTAATTGTTGACCCTATTTGGCACGTCTCGATCTAGCCAGCAAATTTTGCTTGCTATCTATCCTGATGCTTGGTCCAAACTACGGAAACGAGCTTTTCATCTCGCATGTGGCTGGCTTTTATGGTCAATCTGGAAGAGAAGGAGGTTGTTTATCTTTAAGGGCGTAGATACTGCAGATGAGATTGTTCTTTCGGGTAATGAAAATAAAATTGTTATGGCTTACAATTGTTCTTCTCTTGATCAAGAGAAGAAAGTACTGATCTGGCATACGTACCTTCAGATTCATTCTTTTGCATAGGCAGGTGGCTGTGCTCAGTTGGATCGGTTTGTCCACTGGGGTTATAATCCTGTCTTTGCATTTTATGCTGCTCTAGTTTTTAGTTGGTGAATAAAGCTTGTCGTCCTTCAAAAAAAAAAATTCTCCAAACTGCAGGATAGAATAGAGAGAAAGATGGTTGAAAGATATGACCAATCACTCGAGAATGAGCTCGAACAGCTGGACAAAAATTGATTGTAGTCAAACCCCCATCATCCTCCAATTAAGTTGCTTAGAATCCACTGCCATGTCGTGGATCTTCTTATTGAGAAACCTTTCCAACTACTTGGTGTCAAGAATCTAGTAACAACTCAACATCCTTCATTTTCATGTAATTGTTAGAAATAGACAAAAGTGAAATCTCAAGAGTCATGTTCCATTCAAAATATTCTTTTAACTGCCAATGAGGAAGATTGACAAAAAAAGCCAGGGTAGTAGTTTTGGAAAAGAACAGGAGTACTGCCTAGTGTATCCACTGACACCTCTAGACACCAGTTTGTCCACATCTCCAACGTCTTTAAACATGATAAGAAAAAGCCTGCTACCTATATCTCTAATAGACTCAAAGGAATGGATGCCATGTTTGCAAAGAAGAGCCTTAAGCCAGGATGCAATCTTGTTCACGTCAAAATATTGGCCAGTTCAATATGCTACGACAGAGTAAACGACCAAATTCAGCAAGTACTTGAGATGGCCGTTCGGATCCAGGTCAACCAGGAGAGTATTGTGGTACATACCACCCGATTAAACTTGGCTAATGTCTTAAACAGAAGAGAAGGGAGGTGCTGCATTTGCGGACTCATTCGACCGCTTCATCGTATCCATCTTATTACCCCTCTGTACAAAGGCAACAGCCTCAGATACTCAGTCAATCTTGCCGTGTGGCAAATTTTGCATTATCCAACTGCTGAAACGTGACTGAGAGACTCGTTGAACAGAGTCTTGGCGGCTCCAAACTCCACGACCAGGTGCTTCAGGAGCCGTTGTTTCATGATCAGCTGCCTTTTTCTTTACCAGATCGTGCTTGATTGATTTCACCTAAGAGCTTGTCTATCTCCTCCAATTTGTCCACACACAAGTCCTTTGTTGCATGAGCACCTCTAGCCTGGTCGTAATCAGGCGGTTGAGAGGAAAGGGAAGCTTGGGTGCCAGCAATCGAGATTGCAACAGAAAAAGCTTGGGAGGCATCAGCATTTGCAACAGAATCAGCTCAGAGGTTTGTAGAGCATTGAGATTTGTCGGTGGAGCAGTTGGAACAATTCAAACTGTAGGAATCAGCAAAGGAAACCCTCCATTAGCATGCGAAGGCCACACCGCCTCTGCTCCAAAAAAAGCGGTCGTTTCCATATGAACTCAGCTGATGCAATAATCTAATTAGCGACAAGAATGAGGGGATCGGAGCATTAGATGAGATGAAAGAAGAGCAGCTAAACACCATTTTGCGGAGTGATCAATTGGACCCATAAATTAAGTGGCAAGTGGATTACAAAATATCATGAAGCTAATCTTCAAGGCTCTTTTTACCTCCAAGCACCTTCTGGGACCCATTCCGCATCCTATAGTTTGAAGTAACAATGAAGAAAGCTCAGGAAAAATTCCCAATGGAGAGCATAGTTCCAACAAAAGGAATAAGTTAATTGATTATTATATACTCTGAACTGAAACCTTTGATATAGTTCTGTGATCCGTTATAATTGCAGAAGCAAAACCATAACTCTGAATCAAACAAACCAAAATCTGCTTAACCATGTTTCTAATTGTAAGAAATTTGTTTGCAGGACAAGACCATAGTTTAAACTTTAAAATTTTTATACCTTGAAGACCTCGCATCCTGGTCATCCCCGTTCACAACCACATTAATACCTTCACCATTCCTTGGGAAAACTCTTGGTGTAGGTCTGACCAAAAACAACAACAAAACTGAACAGACAAGACCAGATTTAAAAACTCTGAAGATAGAAATCAGAGCAAAATCTGCACTGAAAGAACCTAATGGGACAATAGAGAGCTATATTGCAACTGGAAAAAAACCATTGAACCGGCTGCCCTTGAAGAGACTGCATCCCAGCATCCCAAATTGTAACCCTTTAAAGAAACTGGCCTCAAAACGTCATAGGCTTGAAGAAAACGTATGGCAGAGTAGAGTATTTCCATGGCTATGGCAGTGCAGAGTAGCCAGAACAAAGTATTTCTGTTGCAACTACACAGGAATATTTTTCAAAAAGGTATATTAAAATATTATTGCAGTAATTCATAGAATATTCTTTGAAGAGACATATTCAAAGATTATTGCAATAATCCACGAAATATTCTCGTGAAAAGGCATATTTCAAAGATTCTATAATATAACCACAATGCAGTCCAATGGTGGGGGACAACTAGATCGATATAACTTGCAAGCGCGAGTGGTTAAAACCGAAGCAACAACAGGAATTCTTGCTTGCCGATCTCAATTCTAACGCATCTTCATGAAATTCTCTAGAAGAGAAAGGCATGCTTAATGAAAATCGACTATACTATCACTTCTTATTTTGTACAATAATTGGAAAAACATAAAAAATATCTTACTTTTATTGTTATTCTGATAAATGTATTAAGTTGTTCATAATTTGATGTAAAATTGGTCTTAGACCACAAAATGGGAGCACTATGTTAGACCATTAGGATTTGGAGCTCATAAAATGGGAGCATCTATCTATCTATCTATATCTAACATATATATGTTCTTATGTTTATCGCGCTCGTGTGGGGTATTTGATCCTTGGTCTTTATCCTCTCAAGCCATCCATTCTAACCACTAAAACACACATTGATTTATTAACAAAAATGTTATTTTAAAATACTTAAGGATATGTTAATTAAGATATATCTAGATCCCTAGAGTGTTCTAGATTGTTCTGGAATGTCTTAAAAGTCCTACAATAGTCTAGAATGTTCTAGACACCCATGACTATACTCCTCAATCTAAAAATAGAAAGTTTTTTTTACTATGATGTTCTAGAATGTTTTAGAAAGTTCTAAATAGTTGTAGAAAGTTTTATAATATTCTAGAATGTTCTAGATAGTTCTAGAATTTGTAGATACTCGTGGGTAAGCACCTCAATCTAAAAATAAAAAGTTTTTGAAATTTTGAAGAGAATCAAATTATAATGTTCTAGAATGTTCCAGATGCTAATAGGTAAGCACCTCAATGTAAAAGTATAATTTTTTTAAAAAATTTTGCAACGAGTCAAGATAGAGTGCTTTGGAGATGTTCTAAAATGTTCTAGATGCTCATGGTAAGTACCTTAGTCTAAAAATAGAAAGTTTTCGAAATTTTGCAAACAGTAAAGATAGAATGTTCTAGGTTGTTCTAAATGCTCATTGGTAAGCACCTCAGTCTAAAACTAGAAATTTTACGAAAAATGTTGCAAGGAGCCAAAATAGAATACTTTCGAAAGTTCTAGAATGTTCTAGACACTTATAGATAAGTACCTCAGTCTAAAAATAGAAAGTTTCTTGAAACTTTGCAAAGAGCCAAAATAGAATGTTCTAAAATGTTTTACATGCTTGTGGGTAAGCATCTCAGTTTGAAAATAGAAGGTGGGTAAACACCTCAATCAAAAAATAGAAAGTTTTTTATTTTGAGAAGAGTTAAAATAAAATGTTTTAGAATGTTCTAGATGTTCATGGATTGGAAATTTGCAAATAGTCAAAATAGAATGTTTTTAAATATTCTAGAATGTTCTAGACCATTCTGGAGATTCATGAATGAGCACCTCAAGCCCAAAGTAGAAAGTCTAAAAAAATCTTCAACGATGTAGACACACGTGCGCAAGCACCTCAGACCTAGAATAGCAACATGGGTAACTTAACCAATGCAATCTAATAAATTGCCATTTTAGAGAGAGAGAGAGAGAGAGAGAGAGGGGGGGTCAAATGTCAAATGTGAATAATTTAACCTATAGACAACTTGATATGTCCAGCTATATGTCATCAATAAAATATGTAGTAAAATAAAGGGTTCTAGGGGCCTGAAACCATAGACCATATATCCCTAAAAGAATTGAATGGATCAATTCAAAACCATAACCTCGAACATTTAGAAACGAAATCCAACAACGAAAACGACCGAGAGTTTACAGCCAATAACGGGTTTGGAGCAGTCATAGGCATATTCCAAGCATATACTGGCATATACCTATAATATGCCACAAACCCACATAAACAAGGGTTTGCCCCTTAGGGGCAACCCAAAAAGGGTCATTTGAAAATAGAAATTGCTTCCTAGTGTTAGAACCTGGCTTTTGGTTTCTTTCTAATCTAATCTATATACATGCTGAGAGATTTCTGTGCTGAGGACTGAAGGCCAACTTATAGGAGCCTGCATAAAAGTGTACTTTGCTTTAGCATTCAAAAGACAATTAACCGTAGTTTTTCACATGACACCTTAAAACTCCATAATTTAGGCTTGAATGTTACCGGGCCAAGATCGTTCATTGTTTATGTGAAATACTCGACCATGCTCATTTCTGATTAATACGTGGATATGAGCTCTCTTGTTCTTTACCGTGGAGTCATCAGTAACATGTGCTCGAGCTGGTCAAATACTTCTGTTATTCTAGCTTTGGAATTAATTGATCTCTAAATACACTGTCATGAAATGAATGCAATTCTAATGCTGCAAATTGACACTCTGCTTCTGGTATGGAGAAACAAAGAAGCTTTTCGTGTTTCTAAATTGTGTTTAATAATTTTATGAACCATCTCCATAATATTTTGTGCCTGGCTTGAATAATCATGCTTGTAAATTGGAAGATTTTGACTATTAGCTGTTTTTTACCATGTTCAATATCTTTTACCTCATACACATGCACATCAACTTGTATACACCTGCAAGTCAACGTGTATGTCCGCGCAATGAACATCTGCGCAGACATAAAAGGCAACGAGAAAACGCAATTCCCAAATAAGTATATTGGTTACAAACAATTTGTGCATGTATTATAAAGGAAATGGGAAATACACAAAAACATAATCCTCATATAGAAGTTATATGCTTCTTGCTTAGGATTCAAAAGGCACGCCAGGATTGGCAACTGACTCATGTCAACCTCATTAGTGCTAATAAAGGCGGGCCAAATATTTCATTAGCTTTCCTCAAGTCTGCTATACCATAGTCATGCATATTTTTCTCAAATTCTAGTTTTTACTACAATCTACTCTCGTTTATAACTTAGCTGTGTTTTCCAAAAATATGTTCAATAAGGATAACAATGTCTGTGAAAATTGATGGCAATGAATGATGCTCTATGGCACAGATCTGGCTTGATAACTGAACTCTTTCCCATCAACCTTTGGAGTGCGAGTTCTGAAAAATAGTGAACAGTCAAGACATGAGGGCATTACATGAAGGTACATGAAAAATGAAAGATCAACTACCATCATATTGATATCTGGAAAAGAACCTGGCAGATAGCCTCCCCAGGAGAAGAGTTGGGAGCTATGAACGCAACGATAACTTTTCTGTTGTAGGCTTTCATCCAGAAGATCCAGGCTCTGAACATTGTTTGGCCGTTGTGTGGCCATTTACCGTGCTAATTGGGTCTTAGATGAGCCTGTTGGTGTAACCTTTGATGTAAGCGCTAGCGTGATAGAGTAACTGCAATGAAGTTGACTTCTTGAAGTAAATATTACTTTTAATACTTGTTTAAAACATATCATCGGAGCTGACAAAGCTAGAATTTGAAGTTACCCTCTTCATCTTCCCGTGTTTGTCTCAATTTCGCCGTTTCAGAAGAATATCCCCTTAGTGGAGTTACATCATCTGCTAACAGAACAGCCTAAATTACTTAGCATCACAACATCTTATAATTGCCATTTAATATTTGAGGAGAGCCACCTCTGCTGCATGTGAAGCAACACTCAAATGAGAAGCCCGTTCTAAAGATCCAGCTCTCTGAGAAATAAACAAACAACCCATAAGTTCACAACTTTTCTACAATTAGTCATGGACAATCACGAAATAAAGCACATAAATTTATAACTCAATGTAAAGAAAAAAGAATATGCTCTGAAATAGATACCACTTAGAGAATACAAATATCACAACAAAGTCATAATTTCCACCAGAAACGTAAGCAGTTTCTAAGGATATATAAGCCATGCAAGAAAAGATAACATCCCTTACAACTTACAATTTAGAGAAATTCAAAAAGCTGATATTGTATTCTGGAATGAGTATACTACCAAATAGCGAACCGCAACTCCCCAATGCCAGAGAGAGAGCATATGATAAGAGATCTAAATTTATATCAACAAATGCCAGTTAAAGGAATATAATGCCAAAGTGATTAACCTGAATGACATATTGGTCACGGGCCACAAATGCCAGTTAAAGGATTGTAGGTAATGCCAGAGTGACTATAACCTGAACCTGATGTTGTTAGAGGAAACAGTCCACGTAACTCAATCTTAAAATATATGTGAAGCATACTATTTGCCTTCAAGAGTCTAACTCAATGGGGGAGAGCATACGCTCGTAGTTTGCAAAACGAAATCCGTCCTTCAAAAGAAGCTTGAGCACCTGCAACCAGTTAAGCTTAGAAATCATTTGGAGAGTTGCAAGGGAGCAAAGAGCCATTCATGAGATGCCAATAGGTTTAGATCAGTTCCAACCTGGTTCGTTATTGTGATCATGATCTGCTCTACCTCTTCGTAGATCTCATCATCATTGACCAAGTACTGCAAGGAATGAAGCTATTTCTTTTCCTGGGCCAACAGAGGGTAGCAACCGTAGCTAATGGATTCTACAAATACCGACCAAGGGCTACTGCACGCCTAACAATACCTACACAAATCACACTGAAACTAAGTTTAGAGCAGGAAAAATGATTTCGAAGTGCAAAACCACGATCTTGCCCTAAATCAAAATTTCTCTGTTTGTTTTGAGGTAATCAGGTATCGGACAGACACATCAAAAATCAAACTCACAGTATCTTTTCAAGCCAGACAAAATCATATATGGCCCTGCTTACCGGTTCTGGTTCTGGTTCGGTTCTGGTTCTGGTTCTTCAACTCAGATTGCCCAGAGCAAGCCTCTCCGGTTAGCCAGTTTCAAGAGTGGCTGCCCAACAACGAAAACGACCGAGCATTTACAGCCAATAAGGGGTTTTTAGCAGTCATAGGCAGCATATACTGGCATATACCTATAATATGCCACAAACCCACATAAACAAGGGTTTGCCCCCTTAGGGGCAACCCAAAAATATAGATTAAAGATAAAAAAATAATCACATTAGCTCACTTGGTATATTGGTTAAAGTAGTCTTATTAGGACATTGAGTTATTTTGGTGGAGGTCCGAGCCCCCATATTTCATATTCTAAAATCTTAGGCAAAGTCGTATAGAGGTTCGATATTCCCTCAAAATCTTAGGCGAAATCGTAATTCATATTTCAAAATCATAGGCGCCTCCAATCATAAATGACTATAAGCAAAACGAGAGGTGCTAACAGGGCCCAACGTACGATCTGGGTCGTAGGATCGACGAATCCGACGATTGTGGTAGTCCAGGGTGCACAGAGGTGCTAATAGGGCCCAACATACGATCTGGGTCGTAGGATCGATGAATCCGACGATTGTGGTAGTCCAGGATGCACTTCGTTTAGAATATGTAGTAAAATTGCTATAAAGACAACTTGAGCAACTTAGCAATGGATATATAATTATGTCCCCATGGACCTGTATTGACAACATATCATGTATATGTTGAGAAAACCCAATTAACCCGAGAAGATTGGCAAGCCATCTTAAACTATATTTGTTGAACATAGATATGTGTACAGAATCGATGCTAGTCATGCAACCATAGCAAAATGTCTTGATAAACCCGAAACATGTTCAGACAACCCATTAAACAGTTTAACAACCAAGCAAACTTGAAAATTCTAGAGGCATACAAAATATTACCAGCTGCTTTTAGACTACTACTTTTTGCTCGAAAAATGTATTGCAATAATGCATACTTGTTGTTTGCTAGTTGTTGAAATAGATGGTCTTCTACATTTCCAATCTAACTCACTCAAATAATGTAATAGTTTTGTAGCAATCCTAAACCCTGGCAGAAATGGTAGATCACCATAAGCAGTTTAGAATCAACCTGGACTTTGCTAAAAACAGTGCAAAATTGATGGTTTTTACATATTTGATGACTTTGATTTGTAAAAGAAAGGGCTAGAGGATGAAGGACATTAGCTTGCCTGATTATATGCCCTTGAACCATATGCAGCCCTGGCACCACCATAAATGTGACGTTCCACATATTTATACGCATATTTAAGTATAAATACATGACACGTCACTACGAATAATTAATGGCACATTAATTATTCATAAGCTAAGGTTAGCTATGTTAATAATTAAATTATAAAGGTGGAAATCTAACCCAAAACCCTAATTCGAATTTAGGGCTTATCCTAATATTAAAAAGGGCTAAAATACCAAATTAGTTAATTAATGACATGCCACTTGGCCCAAATCGATTGAGCAAGGCAGGGTTTCCATTTTGGACACCCAAATTAGGGCTTTGGGCCCCAATTCGAATTAGGAGCAGTTGGAGATGGAGGAGGAGGAGCAGCAGCCAGGCACCCTTCAGCAAATCGAGATGGAGCCATCCCAAGCCCGGATTCGGCCGGTTAGTCTCAGAGTTTATTTGTGTTATCGTAGGGTAGCGCCCTGTTGGGCACTTGTTGTGTGTATTTCTTACGTTTCTCTGTGTTCTCTATGCTTTACACCGTAGGAACTAACCCTTGATTGCAAAGGTGAGTTCTCCTTATCTCTGATTCTGTACTTGCTCTTAAATGATGGATTGATAGTTCTTTGCATAGTATTACTCTTGAAATGGGGGAATTAAGGGGGGTAGAGACCTCTGAGCCATGTTTATTAGTATGCTCCTAGGTAGATCCCTGTATTTCCCATTATAAGCGGCCTGTGCACAAGAGACCATCGAGTCGTGGATGCTATGGAATGGCTTAGCACCAGAGAAGGGACGCAGTGGTGAAGTGGGGGTGGGGTCTTGCACGAACATACAAGACTCCTGGTACTCCTGAGTGGGCTAGGGCGATAGCCCGGCCACGAGGGCGGGTATGGGTCTGACACTCCCTGGGTGCAGAGGTGTGACCCGTATGGGGCACCCTGTACTTTGAGTAGATTTAGGGTGAGTAAGTCGGGTATGGATGCGGGGGTCGCTGATGCGGCACGTATTCTCTAGCTCACCCATGGAACCACTGTGATCCTGGAAGAGGACACTTCCCTAACCTGCCTCATCGGACCGGGGCGTCATGAACCCTGGAGTAGGCTTGAAGGGTGATACCTTGAGTCTGCATCTCCGGAAGGCTATAGTGATGCCATAGCATGATTCGACTCATCTGCAAAGTGTGCACAGGAGGGGCGGATGGAGTGGACAACCCTACCGATGTTCTATACCACCCAACGCCATGCCAAGATTCGGTCTGCTGATCTCTTGAGACCTAGCCGTCAGTCGATCCTCACTGGAGTCTGAACCGGGGTAGAACCTGGGGATTGGGGTGTTTTCCTTAGGATTAGATGCATATTCTTTGCCGTTAGTACTTGGATGGATGTGCCACCCTTCGTGGTGGTTATTTATATATGATTTATGCTGTGTGCTAACATGTATTCACGCTTCCGCAACTTAGGAGTCCCATTGAAGGCGTGGGCCGAATGACACCTCCGTGTCCTTCACCCAGGCATCTCTCTACGGATGGTCCGAGTTAGACGGAGCGCCCTGCTCATGGTGAGCTGATTGCCATGGGAGGGGAAAGTCCCTGTATGTATACGTCCGGAGCGCCGTATATATTCAGGGAGCGTCACAGTGGTATCAGAGCCATGATTTTGGTTGACCGGAATCATAGCACTGACCAAATCTTTAACCCGTTAGTTCGGTAGTTGAGTGGGAGTTTAAGCTAGTTGGACCGCCTAACTCTTCGGTGATTTAGTCTTGTGCTAGGTTGATGTAATAAATTGTGAGTTTTAGGAAGTTTAGGGCGATTTTGGAGGGAAAAAGTTGCGACTGGAGGACCCAGGTTTACATGGGCCATAACTTTTTGTATGTAGCTTAGATGAAGGCGAAAATGGTTCCAATGGATCGGGCACCTCCCAAATACCCTAGGGACGTCCATATCCGACATTAAAATGGCGAAAAATGGGTCGAAATCCAACCCGGGCGCCGCTTGCATTTCGATGCCTCAGAACTCCAGTAGAAACACGTATAATGCCATCGGCGCCCGACCGCATAAAATGCGTATTTCTGCCGTATAAAAATTTTAGTATTTTTTTTATATACATATTTTTTGGCACCTTGACCCAGACTTGAACCCATGACCTCTCAACTCCAAGCCTAGGTGCTTACTGCCACACCAAGCTCTCTTGAATGTGATATATACATTTCACACATTTCTTATACATCTGTGATACTTTGTTTTCTTTGCATAGCGACTTTTATATAAAAGTGTACTACACAAGACTTGAACCCTTGACCTCCCAGCACCCAGCCAAACCCTTTACCAACACAGTAAGCCTTTTTTTAGTGATAACAATAGTCTCATTTTATACTTAACCAATAGTATCCCTAGTTCTCTAGAAAGACTCATGTCTACCATCACTCTTCTCTAAACCAACGCTGTGGTGGCAACAACTCTGCCGGACTTGTGCAACCATGGTGAGCTAGAAATCACTTAGGAGTTATTATCATCATTACGGAATGTCTCCGCAACCATATCGACATACGTTCACGCTGAGCGATGGAAGGGAACTCCTCGGAGTAAGATAGAAACTTCCAAGTTGGATTCTAATCCACTACTCACCTGGGATATTCTTTAGGCGATGATAATAATGTCCAGTTATCGACGTTCCTAGACCTATAGCTTTAAATATTTTTCCTTTGGTAAATGCCTTGATAACAAAATTTCTTCGAGCCTTGCCATGATTCAATCTATACTACATCCATGTGCTTTATACTAGACCTTATTCAACGTTATATATTAAGGGTTAAGAAATATCTTATAGACATAATTACAATTAACGTTGTTTCTCTCTAGTGTCTACGCCTTGACTCGTTTCATTTCTTAGAGAAAGGATCTTTCTTTGCCCAACCAACTAGGGACTGCCATGCAGCACCCCTCTAGACCATGGGTTTGGATTCCTTTGATCCTACCACCCTTCAATACTTCTTCTCAATGGTCGTGTTCTTCTTATGGACCACTTCCCCAGATCGCGATACATACTCTGTAACACGTAGTAAGTGCTTGTGTTAGAGGGTCTAAGTTAGATATTGGGGTACAAAAGCACCCGTCCGGACGCTCTGCTTTTCGTGCTTGATCTGCTGTGCTTGGGGGTGCTTGGAGAGCGGGAACACGATGATCCGTTTTTAGCAAATTGCTTCCGGATCGATGACATGGCTGCTCCGAAAATCAAATTCGGTTCCGAAATGATCTGGCGCGGTCTGTTTTGAGATGGCGGGGTCTGTTTCTTGAATTCTTTTGTGGCGGGAATGATCATTCAGCTTGTACCTCTGAAACGAACTGTTCTTTGTAGATCATGGTTTCTCTGTACTGCAAAATTCTCTGTACATCACGATCCTCAATGGATCAATCAGTTTCTGATTTGGATGAGGAAAAGAGACTCAAAGTTTTCCGGGAAATTCAAGCCGAGAGAAGAAGGCAATCAAGACAGCGAAAAAGAGAAAGGGAGAGAGAGAAAGAAAACTTGCACCCTGAAATTGAATGAGGCCTGAGTGCGAGAAGGCTTCAAGAATTGTCCAAAAAAATGGACGATTATTTCAACGAAATCACAAAGCCTTTGAAAGAAGGGGATAAAGCAATGGTGGTGCACAGATTTGTGAAGAGAGTGAAGGCGAAATTGCCACTGGAAGTGGATTTTGTTGATCATGATCAAAGCAAGATCATGAAGAATGTGATTAAAAATGTTCAGGAGACACTCAATGAACAAAAGAAATTAAGGAAGACAGATGTATTGCAAGCAAGAAAGTCTACTTTGCAAATGGTATCTTCATCAGCAAAATCCATCAACCAATCTGCTGTCGCACGTCTCCTTCATATATCTAGAAAATCTGTTGTTGCTGCAACCAGAAGAAGAATAATGGCAGACCAAGAATGTGGTCCGTGGTCAATGTTTTCAAGGAAACAGAGGTGTGATGCATTGAGTGACGAGGTTAGGAATTGTGTTTACAAGTTCTGGACAGAAAACACACGAGTTTCACCATACAGGAAGCATGTGAGAAAGTTTGTTACAGCAGATGGCGATAAAATTGATCATCCAATACAACTGCTTGAAATATCTCAGGTGATTTCCCTGCTTAGTATGTTTCTTCTGTTGCATATATCTGTTTCTATATAGATCTTCTTTGTTTGCAGTTGCAATTTTACATGAACTTCAAGAAGGAATATAATGACATTAAGATTACCCATCATTTGTGAGGCGCTTAAATGAAAGAGAAACTTGCTGTTGCCAATATCACATGCACTTTGAATATGTGATGCAAGCACTCAACAAAATCAGAACAGATCCAAATGGCGTGCATAAAGATTGCAACTGTACTTGTGCTATTTGTGGTGATGGTAACTTTTGTGCAGCCAAGAACCATGTTTATAAATCCACTAGTGATTTTTGGAGGCAAATGATCTGCCCTAAGGATGAAGATGAAGAGTGGCACAAACATAATTGTCTGATGGTGGCATGCAAGGATTGTGGATTGAAAAGGTACTCTTTTTTTAATGTTAAGATGTTTGAACATTCTATTTTGAGTTGTTAAGATGATTGATGCAACATCTTACAAACAAATTTCTGTGTGGTATTACAAACAGGTTGCCAATATGTCCAAAGGAGAAGGAGGAGTCTGATTACAAAGTGGAGTGGAAACAGTTTGAAAAGGTAGTGTATTTTGCATTTGTGCTTAAATGATTTTTGTGCTTGTGATTGTTGTGCTTGTCTTTGCAAACTTTGGTGATCTTTGTTTTCAAAAACAAAGAAGAGGTTGGTTACATGAAGGAGACCACCAAGAAAAAAATGGCGGGGAAAGAAACCAAACAAAGGTAACTAGACTTGCATACAAGAAAGAGAGCTCCTGCCCCAATTCCAAAGAAAGATGCTTCAAGACACCTGGTACAATTCATCCCACACAATTATGTTGCACATGGCGGCAGCAAAGCAATTCGGGGAAGTGCTTGGATACTTTTCTGAAGGTGCGGTTGTCTCGGTTATTGATTTTGCTGAAAATTACAGTTTTAAAATTCAGAAAAGAGGCACAATCTTGCCAACGGCACTGGATCGGCATCAATTTTGGTTCATATCACATATAGACATGCAACCCGGGATGAGATAGAAGATATGGAAGCTAAGGAAGCAGAGAGAAGGGAACTAGAGAAGGAAAAAAGCAAAGAAAGAGGAAGACAACTCAGCAGATCATCGCCAGTGAATGAGAGGAGAATCATAAAGGAAGTACATTTTTATATTTCGGATGATAGAGATCATAGCGGTGAGTTTGTACAACATTGCTTGAAAGTTCATGCAGATGGTTTCGTCGAGTACAAAATATTTTGTACAACAAACATATTTTTGGAGTGATGGTTGCACAAAGACAGTTCAAAGGAGCAAGACCTTTTGGTATTTAGGAAGGAACTATGTCAATAGTGAAGGAATTGAGTATGAATGGAATTTTTTTGCCAGCTCTCATGGGAAAGGAGAACATGATGGACAAGGTGCAATCCTAAAAAGGATTTTGGCAAGAGAACAATTGAAGTATGATTCCTGGAAATTGGAGCGTGCCAAAGACGTTGTGGATTTCATGAATTGGTATATGATGAACAACCCACCAGACCCAAATATAAGAAGGTAAATTCAATCAGTACCATTGCATTCTTCTTCATTTGAGGTGACATTTTTCTGTTCTATATTGCAGGTTTTTTTGGCATATTGAACCCGAAAATGTAGACAAATTTGAAAAGAGGAAATGGAGATCACTTTGTGGGAGCTCTAAACTTCATTCCATCAGACCATGTGACAAAACAAATCCTGCAAAAGTTGCCCACAGGTGCCTCTCTTGTTTCTGTCCCTTTTGCTTTCATGGAAAATGGGATGATTGCATGAACAAAGCTCGATTGGGAGCTTGGTCCACAACAGAACTGAAGTTGAAGAAATTTACAGAAAACAATCAGCCAACAAAAGCAGTTCAAGATGAAGATGAGGATGAGGATGAAGAAGAGGATGATGATGAAGAAGATGATGATGAAGAAGATAATGATGATGATGATAATGATGATGAAGATGAAGCAGTTCAAGAAGATGATGATGATGATGATGAAGATGAGGATGAGGATGAAGCTTAAGTATGTCGATGTCCTCTTCTTGAACTTTATCTTCAACATACTGCTCGTGCAACCACTTTTGAGGATTCTTGGCATGGAGCCAAGTTTGCAGAAATGCAGCTAAGAAATTGAAACCTTTGTCATTGATGTCATTATCAAATTTTTCAATTATGAAGCAAGTGTCTTGTGGGGACAAGAAAGTCTTGTACAATGAGTCATCAACTAGCACTAGCTCCCCTACATCCTCAAAAGCCTCATACACTTTTACAATTGGCTTCATAAGCACTGGCTTGTTCGGATTCCCTGGAAAATTGAAAGGCATCACCTCGCACTCTTTCTGACCCCAAATGAACTTGAACCTTCCTATAAAGGAAGGTGGCACTATAACATTTAGGATTTCTATGATGTTGTGCTTCATCATAGAAGACCATATGGCTACCTCAAATCTGGCAAAGCACCCTTCTAAAAACTTTATCAGCCCTGGTCTGCACACCACCACTTTCCCCCCTGCATAATGCTTCTTCAGCTCTGTTTGAATTTTAATTCTGGTTCTTTTTTGGAATGTGCTCACCAGAACTCCATTTAAGTCTAGGATGACAAGTTTTTTCTTTTCTAAGGGGTCTGCAACATTCATAAAACAAAAAACTCAAACATCAATAATTCTGACATCAATTTAACAGTCTTAAATTCAATTCAACAATTCAGGAACATCAACAATTCAGTCTTAAATTTAACATCAACAATTCTGACATCAATTTAACAGTCCTAACATCAATTCTGACATCAATTTAACAGTTATTTCAAAGTTTTCAGGAACTCAGACACTGAACCTGGACACTGACCAGTTAACATTTTGTAAATAACATTCTGAGGATCACCTTTTGGAGGTTGTGTTGGCATCTTCTTAGGGGGCCTACCCTTCTTCTTCTTCTCCACTGCAGGTGCTTGTACTTGTTCTTCTTCTTCTTCTACATTCTTCCCTTTATCAGCAGCCTTTGTTGCAATGTGATCAGCACCACCAGCTTCTTCGTCCAGATCTACAACTTCATCAACCCTGGAGCTTTCTCCTGCAGTTCTACTCCTCAACCTCGACTTTATGGTGCTCACAACTGCAGAAGCAGTCTGTTCAGGCTCTTCTTCTTTATCAGGGTGATGCCACAGCTGCTAGAGTATAATCAGGAACTAATGGAGACTCAGCAACAAATTGTGGTGAAGAAGTTGACTGTTTGTAGGGTGAAGCAAAAGCACTACTAGTGCCTGCTCCAAACCCACTGCTGATGGCTACCTCAGCTCTATCTTCAGCTCCAACTTCTAAACCAAGTTCCACAAACAAATCCCTGGGAACTTCCTTTAAGCACCTGAAGCATGCCTTCTTTTCATACAGAAGCATGCAACATGCCAAGTGATAGGCATGTTCACATGGCAACTTCATACTCAAAGTATATTGTGGATTGAATACCAATCCACATGCAAAGACATGAGTTCTCCATAAAACACGGCAACCGCTCTTCATAGTCATGATAGAGATTCACGAAGTGTCTGGTGCATCAAGCGCCTAGCGACTTCTAAAGCAGACCTGCTTTCTTGAAGTGAATTCTAAAGAGGCTTTTAGCCTTTGCTTCTTCTCCCTTTCGTCTACTGCTTCAACACTTACCTTTGGAAGGCAAGCTTCCAGTTTGGAGCAGAAGTAAAGCTCTCCACTTATTTTATGCTTCAAATCTGCAATCTGGGTCAAATCTTCATCTGTTTTATCTGCTTTGTCATTCAAAGCAGATAATTCAATTCGTAGTCTACTCACCTCCTTCTTTGCTATATCAATCATTACTTGCTCCCGTGCTAGGGAGTTGTTGTCAACCTCAATCTTACTAATAATCTTAGCCAAATCTGTTTGACAGTTATCTAACTCTGTTTCCAACTTCTTTACTTCCTCATCAATCAAAGAAATATTGAAACTACAATTGCAAACAGAAAATTCATTTGGCTGACCTGATTTCGCTTTTAATTCCATCTGAGGTGTTCTTCTGCCTGAAGGCTGAGGTGTGCTTTGGCCTGAAGGATGTACGGTTTTCATTTTTTTAACATCTTCTTTCTTTACATCCATATCATCCCTTGGTTTTTTTCTCGACCAAACAGTAACCTGTGACTTGTATGCATCCCAATTTATCTTATGACCCTCATGATCTTGCTCTGCACGACCACAATGCTCCCAAGCAAATGCCAAAGCAACGAGTTTCCTCAATTCATTGTTTGGTAATCCTGCTTCAGGATACAGGAACTCGACCAAGTCCTCCAATTGTTGCTTCAGATGAGTGCGGACAAAATAAATTTTTATTTTGCCTTTTTCTTTAAAGGATTCGAATGGTTCTGTCCATACACTGTTCCAATCTTCTTCAGTCACAGTATCCTGCAGCCACTTCAGTTTCTGCTGAGGAATAATCCCTTCTCCGGCCATCGCAAAAGCAGTGAATTAACCAAAGAGCAAGGTATGAAGCAAGCGCCGGAAGGAAAAAATCTCGGAAAGCAGAGGGTACAATTCGAACTGTAAAGTAGGGTATAATCTGCGTACAGCAGATCAATTATCGATTTCGGCGCGAATGATTACGGGTCTGACAGCCCAGATCATTGTTTGCGAAACGGCGCACGGGAAACGAGAAGGTGCGAAGAATAGCTGCTTCTCGTGCTTAATCTGCTTCCGCTTGTCGCGCTTTTTTGTACCCCAATATCTAACTTAGACCCTAGAACCCCCACAACAATGTCAGCACTTTATTCTAATTAATCCCGGGTACAAACTCTAGTATTATTTTGTGCCAAACCTCACCGCCTATATGGCTGTGATTAATTATCTGCGCCACGCATCTGTCAGATTGACAGCAGCCTACCCTCTTTTGGGGTTCTTCCACCGTAAGGGTCAAGTGGCATCCAACCATTGTTGACTAGTCACCTCCTTCTAGGGTATCTAGATATGGTTGGGGCAAAGTATTTCCAACCATTCCTTTAGTGCCCAAATGGCGTTAAGTTCCACAAATGAACTTACATATTCCAAGGGGTTATGTGAATATCCCAAAGGACAGTACCACCCAAAGACCCCTCAAGATAGGCCTCCTCTATTCAGAGATCTTGTGTTCAAGTCTCTGGGGGTCCGTCATATGTCCTCATGGACGCTGCCAATGTGGCATGACGTATAAATGCTATCTATCTATCTATCTATTTATTAAAAATGTCCTTGGTGAATTCAATTCACCATCTTGTCTTAGGACATGGAAGTCTTCTTCCCTACGCCATGCACCAAATCTTTAAAGAGTTTTTCAGCTATTGCTGCCTTTCAAGCCGCAAGTCTACCTTTGTATATTAGCAATGACCACCCTTCATGTTAGGTAATAACCTTCCTATCCAGGTCGCTAGATATCATTAGTAAGGGTCCTTTATTCCTCCTCTTCTTCTCGATTTTCAGTATTCCGATCCTTACGCCTGCCACAACGTACACCCTTCACCTTTGGTTGTGACCTTCATTCAGTAGAGTCACCAATCCATTTACTCCTTTATGTATTCGTTAACCGTCTTATGGCTTCTAGGACGCTATCAACCCCCTATGCTGTTAACCCACCTACCATTGGGGGTCATGCTTCAATGTTGTCCTACATCCTAGAAATGTTAGTCATTACATTTCTCTGTCATGACGTCACGCTGCTATTGTGGCATTTCAAATGACGTGGCATCCGCTTTAAGCCATAGTCATGGCCTAAGAGTGAGTAACCCTTCGTATAAATCGTAAATTACCTGGAGTCATCCAGGTGCCCGCCTGGTATTTTGTGAGTCTTCCTACAATACCGACATTTGATATAACCCGGACTTGTATCCATGTTCGAGTCCTGTATATTCTAACTTGCACCTCCACGCAACCCATGATGTTCACCTCTGCCTGATCCAGGTATGGATCATATGGGAAAGCTAGTCTTAGGTGTCTATGCAAGACACATTCGAACATTTAGCAGGTAACTGCTATTCGCTACTTATCCTGGAATTGTACTATTGTACTACTCAATCCCACTACCTTAAGCTTTATTCTATTGGCCGTTGACATTTATTTCAAGTGCCAACTACCACATCATACCCTAGCATGCAACGGATTGACGGTCCTTTGCACATTTCAAACGTATTTCCAGATCCTTCGTCAGTAACTTTAGGATACCCTCGTCTTTCTCTCCTTGCGTCGCCACCTAAATTACCTCCCTAAGGCGTTTATCGTATCTATACATGGTATGTACATAATAAATATATCTCCACATCCCACAATGCTAGAGCTCTGCTCTAACTTAGCTAAAGTGTAAGCTTGGTAGTTCTTTGAAACAAAACCTATTGCCTATGTACCTTTCTAATGTGGCTGCGCCACCGACTTCCCAACTGGGCAGTGGCCAACTCTATGTTGGAAATTTATATGCTGCCTACATTTTTTATAGGATCCCCAGCTACTTTAACCATCCCTTTAGTGCCTTATGGTATCCCAGTCGTGTATATACACTATGATACCACCCATGGGATTATGCCATAATTCCGAAGGTTTACTACCCCAGATGAGGAGCTTTTCTAAAGGCTTCTTTCGCTAAAGATCATGTGTGTTCTATACCACCCATATTTAGTTACAATTAACCTATTTTTATTAAGTTATCAGGTGCACTTCAGCTTTTGATCAGCTTCAAATGCTGCCGTCTTTGACTCCCTCATAATGAAGTGGAGGCACTAAAACCTCCTGGTCTTCTAATAGGAAAACCCAATGTTTCAATCTTCGTTAGTAACCGCCCTATGATTATTCAATTCCTTACCCTCTTAAGAGTTTCAAAGTCATAATCTCTAACGGATCTATGCCTCAAGGCAACGGATGCTCCACCTTCTACTTCAGTACCTACAATTGTTCCCCCCCGAGTAGGGTAACTCTTAGGATATATGGACTACTGGTCTATATAATCTCACTCCTTGTAATCTATACACCTCGTTTTGATTTTTATCGGGACTTGAAATTGCTATGTATTGCCCTCGTCTCGGTTATCCCTAAAGGTATAATCGCCAAAGACATCGTACTCCTCCTTTTCTTCCATCAGGGACACGCGATACTTTATACATCTTTTTATTCCCAACACCGAATAGATGCTCTCAGCTTATAATGCTGAAGTAATTCACTGGTATTTGAAACCTTTGAGTAGCTAAGCTCTCATTATCGGTTATTCCAACACCGTTCCAACCATCCTCGGGATGTTTTTCAATGTAACATCACCGTATATGCTAGACTTACTCTAGCTATTCTCACTGATTTAAACTCTTCTCATCTCCCTTTAGTACGACGTATCTAAGATAGTCAACTCCAACCATTGGGATAACTTGAATGCTTATCTCTGGTAAAGCATACCTAACCCAATATCTTCGTATATAAGCATATCATTACCCTCATTCTTTAAACCTTGTCAACTAAGATTTCACTCGCCTTGTACGAATATTCTACTATCTTTTAATATGATATACATCTGAATATCACAATCGACATCCTCGATATGATCACCACTATAGTATTTGATACTACTAAATCCTTCCTACATCCAAGACCGCTACGTTGTTATTATATCATATAGTGACATGTGTGCACCAACCCTAAGTCTAGACTCCTATGTAACTTGTTGACATAGGCATCTAGCTATATTCATACTTGCGGCCAACTTAATTCCCCAACTTGGTTATCTAGTACCATACACATGTTGTGCTTTCGACACCACTAACCTTACTTTGCCTTCGTCTTCAAGCTCCAGTCATAACTTCCACAGGGGCAAATGCCAACCTAAGTTCCTTGTGGACATGTTTCACCTCTAGTATAAGAACTCTTATCTTCATTACTTCCGTATTCATATGGAATGTGGACTAAAAGTTCTAGTATGTATCCTATCTTCTTTTAGTTATGTTTTGTTATTAAATGGTCCTAGTACACATATACCAACACAGAGTTACTCCTCGGAATACACACACGATACCAAGTCCAGAACACAGCCTCCTTGGTCAGATGTTCATTGGGTGCCTATCTTGTGCATACTCCAGACTTTGGTACATTCAACGTGTCATTCCAGACTCTCTATATTTGAAACGTTGTTTACAACAACTTTCAAGCACCTCTTGTCTCCCACTTCTCGTGTGGGTACATTACTTGCCTTCCTAATGTATCATTAGTTGAAGACAACTTCCCTTCATAATCTAACTTCACCAAAGATCCAACATACCTTGCAGCTTTTCGATGGTTGCGCCTGTTCCTACCAATTGTCCTCTTCTCTTGACCTTATGTGGAAACTACATTCCACATTATTCTCCAGTCTGTTATACGGCATCTCGATGCTCCCAGCAGACATAACATGTGTTTATTTCCTTAATTTATACCATGCATAATGGTCATGCATTTGACCAACGTCATTAAGCGTATCCACGAGGCTACGTGGTCTTCTTAGTCGTCTATAATCTCATCAATCTCTTTACCAAACACAATATATGTGTAATTTTATAGTCCATAGTTTATGGATCAACATCCTCATACGATAGCATTCTCTACCATTCCGCGAATCATACCTCGACTCAAGTAGGTCGACATTCTATATCTTAACCACCATTGTCGAAACCTACACTTCTAAAGTGATCTCCCTTTCATGAGCTGGGTACATATAATCCAGATAATTATAAACCACTTCTCCATCAGATATATGGTGCTATATCCAGTCTCCTTCTACGTTGAATAGCAATATATATGCCGCATGATAAATCCATCGTCGTAATTATTAGGTCCAGTGCTTCAATCGCATAACAAACATCGTCATATCAATTTTCTCCAGTATCCATCCAAAATAAGGATACCTTACCACTCCTTATTCCCACCGTTTAGCACTTCTACTTCAAGTAAGAGCCCAAGCCCTGCCTAACCACCATTATATAATAGCCTCAAGAGCACCAGGCATGCTTTCTATGCTTCCGTCGTACCTGTGCCAAGCCTTAGATCCATGATTTTAGATTTAGCGCCACAAAGGTTTTATCCATGGTTACTTAAAGCCAACAATATAGCAATTGGAGTTTTACACATTAGAACTTTATTTCAAATTAAACCAACATTTAAATCAACAATGTAGTCTCACTTTCTAAGGCTCTGTAAACCTCGCATATCAGGGTCTGGCTATCAGTACACCTAAGTGTAAAATATGGATCGAGAGTGTGAGTGTGGAAACATTAAAGATACTCAAAAGGGGAAAGCTATTTAAACACATCATCAAATATAATAGGAGGATATAATTATGTATGTCTTACACAAACTCCTAAGGGAATAACGAGACTTAGATAATGTTATAACAAGGTTATGAGTAATAAATGAAGAACGTCCGTCTGTAATTAATATTAAAGTATATAGGTCAAAATGGAAAATACAGTACAATATATAATTCTATTAAAGGGTAACTATAAATGTCAGGGGCATCTAAACACTCACGACAGCAATATATGAGTTGTTAAAATTGCAACAAAATAGGAAAACAAAATTTAGATGCAAAATTACATTAAGCCTGGTTGTAATAAAATCACTTGCAAAGTGAAGAGAGAATATAATAGATATATACACAGAAGTTAATATGACTAGAATGACTTTCTACTAAACAGTGCGAGGTTAATAACTCTATATTATAATATAACAACAAATGGAAGTTCTTTATATCTATACCTGTCTTTAATATATAATCAGTTACCTGTATGTATAGAAAGAATGATTTCTAAAAATAGATAGACTGTGAACTCGTCACCACGAATGAAACAGTGAACTTCCACAAAATTGACAGTCCTAAGCGATGATCATGTTTGATCTATACCTCTACCTCTTATATTCCAGAGTTATAAATTGCACATTACAAGTCATTTCAAACTTAATCACTTTGAACATGACAACATCTGTCTGACTTATAATCTCACGCTATCTCTTTAAGGAGGGGAGACTTCCTTCCAATGTATGATGTCTTGCCCTGCAACAAGAGTAGTCTTGATGCTGAGGACAACATCATTTTTAAGGTGGGGAGAATGTGACGTTCCACATATTTATACGCATATTTAAGTATAAATACATGACACGTCACTATGAATAATTAATGGCACATTAATTATTCATAAGCTAAGGTTAGCTATGTTAATAATTAAATTATAAAGGTGGAAATCTAACCCAAAACCCTAATTCGAATTTAGGGCTTATCCTAATATTAAAAAGGGCTAAAATACCAAATTAGTTAATTAATGACATGCCACTTGGTCCAAATCGATTGGGCAAGGCAGGGTTTCCATTTTGGACACCCAAATTAGGGCTTTGGGGCCCCAATTCGAATTAGGAGCAGTTGGAGATGGAGGAGAAGGAGCAGCAGCCAGGCACCCTTCAGCAAATCGAGATGGAGCCATCCCAAGCCCGATTCGACGGTTAGTCTGTAGCTTAGCTGTGTTATCTGTAGGGTAGCGCCCCTGTTGGGCACTTGTTGTGTGTATTTCTTCGGTTTCTCTGTGTTCTCTATGCTTTACCTGTAGGAACTAACCCTTGATTGCAAAGGCGAGTTCTCCTTATCTCTGATTCTGTACTTGCTCTTAAATGATGGATTGATAGTTCTTTGCATAGTATTACTCTTGAAATGGGGGAATTAAGGGGGGTAGAGACCTCTGAGCCATGTTTATTAGTATGCTCCTAGGTAGATCCCTGTATTTCCCATTATAAGCGGCCTGTGCACAAGAGACCATCGAGTCGTGGATGCTATGGAATGGCTTAGCACCAGAGAAGGGACGCAGTGGTGAAGTGGGGGTGGGGTCTTGCACGAACATACAAGGCTCCTGGGACTCCTACAGTGGGCTAGGCCTGATAGCCGGTCACGTAGAGGGCCGGGTATGGGTCTGACACTCCCTGGGTGCAGAGGTGTGACCCGTATGGGGCACCCTGTACTTTGAGTAGATTTAGGGTGAGTAGTTTTATGAGAGCTCTCTTAGAGCGTTGTGTAGAAAGAGATGCCGTTCTTGGCGCTCAGCGGCTAGGGCGGCCGTGAGAGAGGGGCCGCCCCTCTCTCTCCCATTCCGGCACTGCTGCATCACATAGAAGCTTACCAGGGAGGATTTCGGTTGCTAGCAGAGGATTTGGCATGCTTCTGGAGCAAATCTTGCAATTTCTATGATGTTTTTTCCTTGGAGTAGCTTCGCGGCGGATCCTTCCAGGTTTTGTGTTATGCCACTAACGTGGCTTTTCTCCTCTTTGCTTCCCAAAGCATAATGTTTTCTGTTCTGGAATGAGAAGAATCAAGCAAATCCGACAGCCCTTACTTCCATTTCTATTTTTCAAACGGTTCTTGGGGAGGCAGTTTCTTTTCCTTTCAGGCAGAGACACACCGAAATGGCGAATCTTGGCCTATAAGGTGGAGTAGATCTGATACTATCCTGGTAAGATAAGCTGCTTCTGGTTTGAGCATCAAAATTCTTAATTTTGAGATTTTATCCAATGAGGCAGCTATTTTCTCCTCCTGTACTTTCTTACTAGCAGAAAGATTCAGGTTTACCAAGTTTGATCAGATTTTTCTTTCAAATCAGAAGGTTTATTGTGGGATTTCTTAGAAGCACTAAGGATTGAATCGAATTTGTATAATACTGTATGCCAGGGCAGAAAAAAGCTTCTTCAAGTGCTGATGCTTGATTTAAATTTCCAAAAACCTGGAGCTTTCTCAAGTAATCATACTTGGATAGCCGCTCAAATACTGATGTTTGAGTGTAAGATTTTGGTACTGATAAGCCAAATTACAGGTTTCCATTCTAAGTACTGATAAGCTTAGAATAGGTGCACTCGATACTGCTATGTCGAGATGCTTGGAATTTAATGCTATACTGATGCAGATGTATAACTCCATCCACTTCTTATTACTTCTGGATTTTATGCTGTGAATCTTCATACATCGAAAGAATTTTCGGGAGCCTTCTTTCCTAGCATCATCTTGGCTACTCTGGTTACCATACGGGAGGATCTTATGCTATCAAGACTTATTTGCTATCAGAGCAGTATTTGGGCTTCATGTATATCAGTAAGCTTGTGTTAGTAGAAAATGAAGATGCCGAGATTACTCCTGTAGTAATTCTCTACTAACATCAAGCATTGTACTTCTTTATTTATATATAATATAAAAAAATCTCTTACCTTCAAAAAAAAAAAAAAAAAGATTTAGGGTGAGTAAGTCGGGTATGGATGCGGGGGTCACTAATGCGGCACGTATTCTCTGGAACCACTGTGATCCTGGAAGGGGACACTTCCCTGACCTGCCTCATCGGACCGGGGCGTCATGAACCCTGGAGTAGGCTTGAAGGGTGATACCTTGAGTCTGCGTCTCCGGAAGGCTATAGTGATGCCATAGCATGATTCGACTCATCTGCAAAGTGTGCACAAGAGGGGCGGATGGAGTGGACAACCCTACCGATGTTCTATGCCAGCCAACGCCATGCCAAGATTCGGTCTGCTGATCTCTTGAGACCTAGCTGTCAGTCGATCCTCACTGGAGTCTGAACCGGGGTAGAACCTGGGGATTGGGGTGTTTTCCTTAGGATTAGATGCATATTCTTTGCCGTTAGTACTTGGATGGATGTGCCACCCTTCGTGGTGGTTATTTATATATGATTTATGTTGTGTGCTAACATGTATTCAAGCTTCCGCAACTTAGGAGTCCCATTGAAGGCGTGGGCCGAATGACACCTCCGTGTCCTTCACCCGGGCATCTCTCTGCGGATGGTCCGAGTTAGACGGAGGGCCCTGCTCATGGTGAGCTGATTGCCATGGGAGGGGAAAGTCCCTGCATGTATACGTCCGGAGCGCCGTATATATTCAGGGAGCGTCACAATAAACATAGAGCCTCTCAGAGATTTGTGGTAGAAGGCTTGCCCATAATCCAGAGATTTAGACTCTGTTTTTTTTCTTATATGGTCTTTGCCAAAAAGAAAGAAAGCGGACAGTAAGACAACTTTTGAGATCTCACCATGATGCTCAGATAAACTCTTTAATTGCTCTTTAATAGAAGATTTTAGTAAATTACAAACATAAACTGCCTTGACCCTTGAACCAGAATATTTTCAAGTTTTATACAATTATTTGTCAACAAAAAGGATACATCATCAATGGTATATATCTGAGCTAAGAACTTGTATCCATAGTTATAAACATGCATTTTTGAATGGCGTACTGTTGGGAAAATGCCTGAACCTTTAGAGTCATTATGAATCTCAAGAATCTATATGAAGAGTTAAAATAGTATGGTTGATGTGATCTCTCCAATCGGCCAACAGCATATTCCAAATATATTATAAGATCTTCAACCCTAGAAAATGAACCAACATCTCACAATAAACACTGGAAAGTGCATGGGAAGGAAGTTAGCGTATCTGAGAAAAGTAAAAAATATATTCAAGATTGCAATACCTTCTATTCCAAATATGTTATTTCCAAACATGTTGAAACACTCCAACAAATTTGCAACTCCAGATATACCTAGACAAAGAACCAGCAATAAATGATGACAACATCTCACAATCGACTGTCAATCCAAATGAAAAACATCTTCAAAATAAAGAAATTACTATGAATTGCAAGTAAAAGTAGGCGAAATGGCATAAACTGACTCATAAAAACAAACTTGAAAGTTATAGCAAGATAAGCAAGCAATTTAATAAGCTTTCTTGAACCTGAAATCATTGTTCATGTTTCTTCAATATGTAAATGGGCTTACATATAATGCCCAGTTTACATGTCCCCTTTAACATTTGAATAGAATCATTAGCAGCAACAAATCATGTATACCTTAGGAGGTGCACAAACAGTTCTGTCACACAAATAAACGTAGATAACATGTACATTAAATACTCATTAATTGAATGAAGCAATTAACCATGTTAATGGCAAATAACAGACCTCCAGCCACTCCCAAGCCTGTAAAAGAAAGAAAACATAAAATTGTATTTATTATTGTGTTGCAAGATTTCCTGACAACGGAAAAAGGAAAAGAAACTGTGAATTTGCAGAGGGCAAACGTTGTACACAGGACAAAGCAGAAATATTCAATTTTATCTCCATCATTTGAACCCAAATACCAAAATTATATTCCGACCAAAGCAGCAGTTCCCAAGAATCATCATCATCATCATCATCATCATCATCATCATCATCATCATCATCATCATCATCATCATCATCATCATCATCATCATCATCATCATCATCATCATCATCATCATCATCATCATCATCATCATCATCATCATCATCATCATCATCAGTCATAGCAGAATTCATTATCATAACCCTATTTGTCAAAGCGGCAAAAACACACTCTGTTACTAAGAATATGAAACGGAAGATACAAATTAAAGAGGCTACTCACAATCGAAATGCAGAGAGATAGTAGAGAATTAGCAACCGTGCAGAGTCTATATCACAGTAGCTTCGAGTTTTTTTGCATCATGGCTAGTGAGAGGCTTCTGGAAAAGGAACGTCATGCTGGGGGAACTGCTAGATATGAAATGATGTGAGAACTAAATTCAAGAAAAATGACCGTGATTCTCTACGCCCTTTTCCGTTGCTTACAATTTAATCGGAACTCTGTTTGCCTCAGCTGCAGCTGCAAGTGATACAGAAAATAACCCATTCAGGCTATGGCTATGCCAAATATAGCCGAGTAAAACTTATATAGTCATCCTAGTCCCATTACATCTTTTTCAAAAGTCGGTATGGCGAATCCGGCATTATTATTATAACATGAGAATCTGCATGTTGCTTGTTCTGCTCTCCACTGTCTTATGAGCAGGTGGAACAAAGCCTGGAGATAGCGCACCTTGCTTTCTCTATCATAAAAATTTAAAATCGGCATTCAATATGGGCAACCAGCGTACCGCACGGGAGAATGCAAACTGAAAGGAAACGCCCCATGCGGCATTCCCTAGCACGGTTCCCAATCCCATCCCAAAATAAAAAAGAAGGTATATCCCTAAAACATTTGAATGGATTGTTATAAAAAAAACATAGATTCAAGATAGAAAATAATCACATTAGTGATACGTTTAAAGGAAACTTGAAGATAATAACCACTGATTGTACAGTTAAGATATAGAAACAGAAGAAATAACGATTCAAAGGCTTATAGAACTCTTCTCAAAGCAAAGATTGCACAAGGTTTCCGCAACCAGGAATGGAGCATCCAGTTTCCACCCAACCGGATCCAGAAAAGCTAAGGCAAATTCCAAGGGCTTAGGACTAATAGATTCCAGTCACAGCTTATTCCTACTTAAGCATGTGACCGTAATACACACAGATTGCAAGCACAACTGCTCTTAAAACAACCGAAATTGAGCTTGGGTCTGCTCGTTGGTGTCAGCAGAAGAGCTACAGCCGGAAATTGGGAGAGAAGCTTCTGTGGGTCTTTGCTTAATGAAGCCTGGGAGTCGCAGCAGCAGAGAGCAAGGATCAGAATCAAATGTCGGATTCAGCAGCAACAAATCCCAAGCTTCCCTGCAGGTCGAACACTGGAAACGGCCGTTCTTGGGCCGGTTTGCTGAGGCCGGATCCTAATCAGAGTCTTCTTCCTGTTAACGTCTGCAGTTTTTGTCTTCACCTGTAACTGGCCGATATATCCCTCACGACTCAAATCGGCCCCTTTTAGCCTCCTTAAAGATTGCTGCATGCGCTATTTTAGTCTCTCCCCAATCCACCCTTTTTCCCTTGAGATTAGTTGTACGCCCAAATATCTCGATGCAGGCATCTTTTTTCTTTTAACACAAAATATCTTTCATTCCACAAAGGTCATTCCTCAAAGGTTGTTTATAGTAACGCCGCCTTGCCTAGTCTTTTAAACTATTGGAAATCTTATGCCCGATTACCATGCCCCATTGCCTTAATTTTCTGGACCGCTCCCCCTAGCATGCTCCATATCAATTCCATCCCTTCTTAAATAAGATCGTCCGCGATCTTACGAATGCATTTGAGATGGGTCCATCCCTTCTCAATACAATTGCGTCTAAGTCAAATTGCGTCGAAGGGTTCCATAATCCTGCAAATTTAAGAAATAGTTATGGATATCCGCGTACTTCCGCAGTACGATATATCCTTGTACCTCCGCGGTACTACTTGATTGTATCCTTCCGATACAGTATCTCCACGATACTAATCATTGTATCTCCACGATACCGATGTAAATTTTGTCAGGCCTATTGCTACAACTACAATTACCATTCTTCAAAATTTACATCTAATGCACCATGCTTGTGTAATAATTTAATTTTTATTCCACACAAAAAATCACCATACAAATCAAGTCTTAACAATCTTACCCTAAAGGTATAAATTTTAACTATGTTTACCCCATAGTTCCCATTTGGAGCCATTTCCGTTCTTTGGCATTAGCCTTTGCTCGTTCCTCTTCTTGGAAGCTTACACCTTTCTTTCGCTCATCAGCAGCTTTAGAGGTCTCAGGTATATCCTCCTGCTTGGAACCTTCAATGGCATGCATATGTACACCCCTTTGAGGTTTAGGTGTCTCAACCTTTGTGATCCCCCCCTTCTCCAAACGGACAATCCCTTAAGAAATGCTTTCCTCCGCATCTATAGCAACCTCCCTTTGGCTCTTTAATTTCCTTCCGCTGTCTGCCTTGACTTCCCTCTTCTCGCTTCTTTTCAGAACCATTACCGTTGCCGTTGTTTTTCCTCTTCTTGAAGCTTCTGGAAGATTCCTTACTTCCATTCTTCTCTTTGCTACTCTTTTTATCCTCTTGATCATCTGAAGTGTCTTCATCCCAGAAATCAAATTTCCTAGTTTTGGGATCTATTTTCCGTTCCACTGCAGATGCTAATTTTATGGCTTCATTTAGATCTTTGGGATGAAATATCTCCATCTCTGCATAGATATCGTCCCTACATCCGCTGACATATTTTCTCAGAAGCTCTTTCCCATCCAGATTCCTTATTAGTGCTGCTAAATGAGTGAATTTGGAAGTGTAGGACTGAATACTCTCTGTTTCCCCCTGCTTCAGACGATCCCATTCCCTACGCAGCTCACTGTGATAATTAGAAGGCAAATAATGTGCGTCAAATGCCATTTTAAAACTTTCCCAATCAGTGATCTTGGGATCACATTCTCGTCTACCTTGCCACCATGCTTGGGCTTGATCTTTTAGATAGGTATCCATGGCTTGCAGTCTTTCCACATCTGTTGCCTGCACACGTTCAAAAAACTTTTCCCACTGACTGATGAAACTGACAACCTTGACAGGCTTTGTCTTTCCCCCTTTGAAAGACGGCATGTCTACTTTCTCTAACCATTTTCTCAGCTTAGGTGGTGGTGGCGGAGTTACTGGTCGAGGACCATTAGGCAGAGGAGGTGGCTGCGAAGGTTGCGAATAAATGTCTGGAAGGAAGCGATACAGAATAGACAGCAATTCCACTTGCCTGTCATACTCTTGCTGGCTGCTAGGCATAGGCAAAGCTAGCTGGGATGCAATGTAGCTGGCATTGGACAAGGCTTGCTGGTATTGTGCTTCAGTAACATTGAAGCGTTGGGCCATTGTTCAGGTAGGAGGATCGGCTCGCTCTGATACCACTTGATACGTTTAAAGGAAACTTGAAGATAATAACCACTGATTGTACAGTTAAGATATAGAAACAGAAGAAATAACGATTCAAAGGCTTATAGAACTCTTCTCAAAGCAAAGATTGCACAAGGTTTCCGCAACCAGGAATGGAGCATCCAGTTTCCACCCAACCGGATCCAGAAAAGCTAAGGCAAATTCCAAGGGCTTAGGACTAATAGATTCCAGTCACAGCTTATTTCTACTTAAGCATGTGACCGCAATACACACAGATTGCAAGCACAACTGCTCTTAAAACAACCGAAATTGAGCTTGGGTCTGCTCGTTGGTGTCAGCAGAAGAGCTACAGCCGGAAATTGGGAGAGAAGCTTCTGTGGGTCTTTGCTTAATGAAGCCTGGGAGTCGCAGCAGCAGAGAGCAAGGATCAAAATCAAATGTCGGATTCAGCAGCAACAAATCCCAAGCTTCCCTGCAGGTCGAACACTGGAAACGGCCGTTCTTGGGCCGGTTTGCTGAGGCCGGATCCTAATCAGAGTCTTCTTCCTGTTAACGTCTGCAGTTTTTGTCTTCACCTGTAACTGGCCGATATATCCCTCACGACTCAAATCGGCCCCTTTTAGCCTCCTTAAAGATTGCTGCATGCGCTATTTTAGTCTCTCCCCAATCCACCCTTTTTCCCTTGAGATTAGTTGTACGCCCAAATATCTCGATGCAGGCATCTTTTTTCTTTTAACACAAAATATCTTTCATTCCACAAAGGTCATTCCTCAAAGGTTGTTTATAGTAACGCCGCCTTGCCTAGTCTTTTAAACCATTGGAAATCTTATGCCCGATTACCATGCCCCATTGCCTTAATTTTCTGGACCGCTCCCCCTAGCATGCTCCATATCAATTAGCTCATTGGGTATATTGATTAAAGTAGTCGTATTAGGACATTGAGTTATTTTGGTAGAAATTCGAGCCCCCGTATTTCATATTTGAAAACCTTAGACAAAGTCGTATAGAGGTTCGATATTCCCTCAAAACTTTAGGCGAACTTGTATTTCATATTTCAAAATCATAGGTGCCTCCAATCATAAATGAACATTAGTGAAACGAAAGGTGTCCAGAGGCCCCAACATACGATCTGGGCCATAGGATCGACGGATCCGATGATTGTGGTAATCCAGGGTGCACCTCGTTTAGAATATATAGCCTATTAGACCTATGTTGGCAACATAATATGTAAAATGTGAACATAGTAGCATTTATAAAAAGAGAGATTGGGGACGTATAAACAGATATGTCAAATCATAATCCCATATTAGTATTTATTTTATAATTGTTTATTGAACCTCTTTTCTATACCTCGCGAAATTTGAAATTTGGTACATACCTTTGGGACTGTTCTTTTTCAGCATCTTGCTTTCGGATGCTGCACTTGGATACCCATCACTGCAATTCTCCATAGTTGAACTTGAATTATCCAATCTTGTGCAGGTTCTAGGCAGTGGCAGCTGAAAACCAAGAAAAATCGCTTATTCAGATTTTAAAACTTTGTTTTCAAAAAGCATGGCAGTTTAAACTGAAGAAGAAAGCTTCTGGCTATGGCATTCTTCCCAAGATTTTTGAATCTCACTATATCTCAGCAAGATTTTCACAAAAGTTGCTGAGATTGCAAGAAGGAATATCACGGAATGCCTCGATTTGCTATGATCGTCCGAAGAATTGTGCTTCAGTCAAATCCGCTTCCAAAATCCGACAATGGAAAGGCCATAGGCCCAGCTCCGAGAGCAGGACTTCTTACAACCGGATATAAACCGTACCCAAATCTTATCAGTGGTATCAAAGAGCAGAGCTATAAATCGGAGAAGATAGAGCCACATCAAAAGCATCATTACCGCTGTGAATCGGTTGGATAGCTGCTGTGTTGGCAGCTGAAGATCGAAGCCAGAGACTGCCCAAATCTTATCAAACCAAAATCCTAAGCTCTTCAAGACTCTCGGGATTGAAAGAGCATCTGGAACAGACAACAGATGCTGCGGAGAGATTTTTCCCGTTGGATCCCCCTAAAAAAAGGGCAGGCTCTTGAACTTTCTGTCTGAGAACTTCCTTTCATGTCTTCAAATCAGGTAGCATTTCTGGCTCAGTTTGTTTCTTACCAGCTTGCCAGCTTGTTTCTGCAAATCGGCCCAGGATCTTACCAGCTTGTTTGTGCTCGATCAGCTCTAGGGACTTCAGATTGGCATCGGCAGTTCTGGCGGCTTCAGATCGGCCATGATAGAAATTTGTGCCAACCGACAGACATTTGCTTGTTTGTGTGTGCCCCTGATGCAGTGTATATTTCCCCTGTTGCATGATTTAGACAAGTTATGGAGCTTGCAAAATAAAGCAAAGCAAGGAAAAAAAGAAGCTTGGCCATCGTGTAGCATTGCAGTGTAGGGGCAGCTATGATTTTGGGGCGGAACGAGAATGTGTGCATTCTGCAACGGGATTCATCAGATACCAATGCGGAGCAGTCTTATAATTTCGAGTTTTTGGATCCCCAAACAAGACTTATTGAAGCACCTCGCTTGGCTCCATGGCCAGTCCATTCTCGCCTATCGAGGCAAGAAATAAAAAAAAAAATTGTTTAATTAGTTTAATCTAGTAGTTTTAGTTGTTTAATTTATTATATTAATGTAACTATTATATTTGTTATTCATTATAATTATTATTAGTTTCATTGTTTCTATTTGGGTATCGTCCCGTCCCCTTTGCTCTCCCCTTTTGCACCCCCTCTTCTTCTCTATGCCCTGCCCCTCCCCCTTCCCTTTGCCCTCCCCCTCCCTTCCCCTCCCCTCCATTTGCCCTACCCCTCCCCTCCTCGCCCTCCTGTGCTCCTTGCCTCCCCCCTCCCTCTCTCCCTCCTCCCCTGTCTCCTTCCTTCCTACCCTTCTTTCTCCACCATCCCCCCTTCTTTTCTTGGATTGTTGTTTGTAAATGTTATTCTTGTTTTATAAAGAAAAATCTAATAATAATTCAATAGCAACATACTTATTTTTGCATGCGTCACATTTTTACTGCATCAGGACCAAATGTTAGAATGTGATCCACTTTAATAGAATGAGACATCTCTCTTCTCCTTCTATTTTTCCTTCGGACAGTAAAGAGATCAAATAACCATCATTCACCTCGCTGCAAGAGGGTTTTCTATATCTTGAATAGGCTTGGGACTCTGGCTACAAATGCTACATCCATTTCTTCGGCCAAAACCCTTGCAAGAAACCAGACGATGGACTCTCCTACCAGAATTGAAGGTCTGAGCGAAGGACAAACGGGCAGATGCCTTCCTATCCATGCTATCCAGAAGGAAGAAATTCCCTAAATGTGTCGCAAGCAGTTTTTTTTCAAACTAAAAAGTTTGAAGTCCAAAAAAACCATGCGTGAGTTGTTAAAGTGCTGGATTTCCTGACGCATGGGTGTCCCGATCGAACTTAATCAATTATAAATATTCAGACAAGAAATTTATTGCAGCAACGGTCAAGGCCACCACGAACAATTCTCTTTATCAATTCACTTAGTGGTATGATTTTCCTTTTTTAAATTCGGAATGACATTGATATGGAATAAGTTATCTTGCACAATATTAGTAGGTCGAAGGAGTGGTGTAGATGTTAATTTTGGTGAATTAGCATGTGGCTAAGCTAGCTTATTTTTGTGAACAAAAAGCAAAGGAAATATAGGACATTGGGTTATCTTGGTAGAGGTTCGAACCCCTTATTTCATATTCTAAAATCTTAGGCTATAGAGGTTTGATATTCTCTCAAAACCTTAGGCGAAATTGTATTTCATATTTCAAAATCATAGGCGCCTCCAATCATAAATGACTATAAGCGAAACGAGAGGTGCCCAGAGGCCCCAACATACGATTTGGGTCGTTAAATCGACGAATTCGATGACTGTGGTAGTCCAATGTGCACCTCGTTACCTACAAAGATAAAAAGCTAAAAAAGATTACCTTGAGCCTAAAGTTACCTAAGTTATTATAGGCAAGAAATTTATCGTAGCTGTCGTGGCCGTCGTGAACATTTCTTCTTTTCCAGATCCTGCGGGTGAAGAAGCAAATCACTGCTTGAGCTCTTGTCTAATTTCTTAGATTCTTTGTGAGCTCGTATTTTTGTTACGTTTAGCAAGATTTAATTGGCATTCCTTTGCACGATAACAATCTCTTGTATAAAGAATTTCTCTTCAATAGAATAGAAGGAAGGAAGGAAGGAAGGAAGTATATTTTAACGTCCGCGGAGGCCAAACTTGACCTATGAGATGGTACATGCAGTACACAAAGCAGATAAAACCACACCAAAAAGACAAATGCTACTATACAATGGCTTTTGTCGTCTACAGAGATCAATTGGTCTATGGGACCATCCTACTGTTCCCCCCTTTTAGGAGCCTAACACTTATTTTTCACTTATTTTCATGATTCTTTATGAATAGTGCAAATAATAATGCACGCTATCCTAAGAGAATCCTAAAGGGAAAGGTAGAATTAGCTTAAGAGAATCTTATTAAAGGGAAAGGGAGGATTAGCTTAAGAGAATCCTAAAGGGGAAGGTAGGATTAGCTTAAGAGAATCCTTGGGGGGGGAGGGGAGGGGGGGAGTAGGATTCTCTTTAAGAAGAGGAGGTTAACCTCCTCCTTGAGGGGGTTATGCAAAATAACCCTCGAGGCCGGCAGGCCGAGAGGGTTATTTTGCATGACCCCCGAGAGGAGGAGGTTGACCTCCCTTAACCACAGGCCCGAGCAAGTTCTTCCATGCCAGATCAAAAAATTCGTATTGAAATAATGCTAAGGTCTCTGAAACTCTTGTCTGTTCTGCATAAAAAGTAAAGGAAAGAATGCCATAACTATAACTTTCAGCATTGAAGCAAGAAAGGAAAGAATGACATAGCTGCAAATCACAGCATTGAAGCAACAAGCAAGGATAATGCAATGATTGAAAAACCAAACCAAACACAGAACTCCAACTCTGCAGCTCCTGATTACATATCAAAAACAAAAAAAACAGGGGTAAGCAATGCCTGTGGAAAAAACAAAAATATGGCTTCATCGTTGCAAGGACCTGTCGATAAAGGACCTGACCACAACTGCTCTGCTGCTTCCGCTGCTCTGCTGCTTTTTTGAGATTTGCTATAAATTTTACAAAAACCGCTTTGGCGCAATGCTTGGCTATGGCGACCACAATCATCTGCAACGAAAATGAGGGCTCAAAGGCTCGGATTTAAGAATACTGGCACATGAATAGGCAAAAACAGAGGATCAAGTCTGGAAACGATTTGAGAAATAGTTCTGGAGCAAATTTATTTTGGATGGAAGCAATTTTTTCGGCCCCAATCAAGGATTAGTGGGCGTTTGTGCGAGATGTTTGCACAGTCTTAGAGCTTGGCCCAAAAATAAAAAACAGGGATAAGCAATGCCTCCGTCGACAGGCCTGGCTGGAACTCGATTCTGGCTGGAACTCGATTCTGGCAGAGCGTCTACAAGCTATGGCGACCATGACTAAAGCTATGGCGGCAGAACGTCTACAAGGAACAAAGAATATTCGAGAAGTTATCAACGATAATCCATAGAATATTTGTGAAAAACGAATATTCGTGAGGTTATGGGAAATAACCTGCTGCGATCCAACGGTTGTGAACGGCCAGATTCTTAGAATTTGCAAGGGCCGGTGGTTAAGACTCGTGAAGA
This sequence comes from Isoetes taiwanensis, assembly GCA_021234155.1. Taxonomy (NCBI): domain Eukaryota; kingdom Viridiplantae; phylum Streptophyta; class Lycopodiopsida; order Isoetales; family Isoetaceae; genus Isoetes; species Isoetes taiwanensis. The sequence goes on from JAJEKV010000028.1 coordinate 12,964,760, forward strand.
GAATCCGCTCGGTATGTATGGTTAAAATTAAAATTAGAGGGCATGGTTGCTGCTGTTTTAGAAACATAGACATAATTTTTGCTCCTCCTGTCTGACGAATCAAGACATAGGCTCCTAAAGTCCTGAGAATCCATGGCAAAGAGGAAAATATCTGATCCTATCCTATAGACCAGGAAAACATTTCAAGGACGAGCATATCCCAAATAAAACAACAGTTATAGAGAGTTTCAGTTTGAACTGAATCCAGCAAGGTCTTTTGTGCCTTTGTGGTCCAGGTTTTTTGTGCCTTTGGGGTCCTACATATTTCTTGGACATGGTTACATTGTTTGTCCACATCTTTCGAATGCTGAAATGGTGCTGCAGCTGCCACGTTTTAATATAGGTGACTGCTTACCTTTCCACTGTTGCTTGTGCTTGACTAATGTGATGCTGTGATATGCACAGATAAAGGAGCTGGGTACAAATGAGTGGCCAACAGTGTTTTCTGTGAAATATTTAGAGCAGCAGAACATGTAAACCATGAAAGCCAGATATGGAGATTACATTTGGCATTTTGGGTTGTGCACATGTTGCCAAAAAAGTTGCAAGGGCCATCCTCAAAGCTCCTGGAGCTCGCCTCTATGCCATTGCTAGCAGATCCCTTTCAAAGGCCCAAGATTTTGCATCCAAACATAATTTCCCTTCTGATGCCAAAATCTATGGCAGTTATGAGGAGCTGATTGATGATGAAAACATTGATGTTGTTTATATGCCCCTACCTACTGCCCTTCATTTAGAATGGGTCCCCAAGGTGGCCGCCAAAGGGAAACATCTTTTGCTTGAGAAACCCCCCGCAGAATGTTTGAAAGATCTGGATGTTATGCTGGATGCAATTGTAAAGAATGGCTTGCAATATATGGATGGCACAATGTGGATGCATCATCCCAGGACTGAGCACATGAAAAATCTTCTTCAAGATTGTGATCTGTTCGGCAAATTAAAGGAGGTATGCATTTTTCATATTTATGTTTGAATCATAATAATATTCAGAAATTCTACAGTAGTATCAGGAATGTCTTTTCAATGCTGGAGTGAAATGAAAATTTGTCCTGTTAAATAAAATTATGTGCTGGTAGGATCTTTCGCCCATGGAAGAAATTAAAGTAACAATATCTTGTTGCTACATGAACTCTTTAAATTTGCACTAAGCAAGAAGAGATCTGCCTGATGGACAACCATGTCCATCAAGCAATATTTTTGCATATTCTGATCAATGAATCAAAAGATAAAATTGATGCAAGAATAAATACAGAACCTCTTGAATTACTTCTAACCAAAGAATTTGTGATGCATACAGGTACATTCAATCTTCTGCTTCAATGCCAATGCATCCTTTCACTCTGAAAACATAAGAGTGCAGCCTGGTTTAGAACCTCTTGGTGCTCTCGGGGACGTAGGATGGTACTGTATCAGGGCCTCCTTATGGGCAGTAGATTACGAGCTCCCTCACTCTGTGAGGGCTATCCCAGGGTGTGAGGTAAATTCTGGAGGCATACTCCTAAGTTGTGGTGCTATTTTAACATGGCATGATGGGAGAATTGCAACATTTACTTGCTCCTTCACAACCCATATGACCATGAGGCTAGTGCTCCAAGGTACTAAGGCCACAATTCAGGTGGATGATTTTGTTATTCCCTTCTGTGATGATGTGGCACAGTTGACTGTGCGAAGCGAAGGCCATTTTGAAGATATGGATCTGACATGGAATCTGAAGGAGGATAAGTTGGATGTGAAGAATGAAGTCTCCCAAGAAGCCCTCATGGTGGCTGAATTTTCCAGATTGGTGAAGGGAATAAAAGATGGTGGGCAGAGTGAAAGGAAGTGGATAGAATGGAGCCGAAAGACCCAACTCGTTATGGATGCAGTGAAGACATCCATCCAAGATGGTTGCAGAGATATCATATTAGACAAGTTTCTCGTTTCTTAACGTAACCTTATCTGTGGAATCACTTATCCTTTGTAGTGAGCACTGGTTGTAGAACCTCAAAATAAACACTTAACGGATTCGTTTAAATTAAGTGCATTGGAATGAATACCTACCTTGCAAGCTCTTCCACATTCAAGAACCAGCTTCTACGATAAGGCTGCATATCAGATTGAGTAATAAAAAAATGTCTCCAATGCAAGTTGAAATTCCCAAGCATTGTTCATCACTCATTGCTATTTGGTGCTATTTATTGCGAATAAATATGTTTGCATGCCAGAGTATTCACGTTGGAGTGGAACACTAATTTAGAATTGAGTGTAGCAAACAATGGGGAAGCAGGAGATAAGATTTGGCATTTTAGGATATGCAAGTATTGCTCAAAAGCTCTTTCCATGTTCTAGTCTTGGACCAAATTGTTGAGCTCCAGGTTATCTTGACTACGGAGTGGAGTTCAATAAACCATCTCTGTTTGTTAGTCCTCTCAAAATGCCTACGGTCACAGGAGCACGCATATGTTACAAAAAACTAGAGATGCAAATATTTCAGGCACACGATCCTCTTTTACAGCTCATCTGCCCAGAAGCAACCTTCAACTTCATAATGACATCTGATTTTTTCTAAAATTCCACACATGTCTAGCAGCATACGATTTTTAATCAAGAGGTCACCATTTAGATTTGCAAAGCCAAAGTGCAAACATTCTTTGACTTAGATAGAGAGAATTGTTCAACCTTACATGTATACAAGTTAACAACCAAGCTAATAGCCAGATAGACATGGCTAATTCAAAAATGAAAATAGTTTTCTTACAAAAGTGGGATTGGCTTATCAACAAAATCAAATCCCTCTTGGTATAGACATGTTGGGAAAATGCCCGATTGGTACCTGCATTTATTCAAGGGTCCAGCAGAATTGTCTTAGAAACATTTTTAATCCATTTTTGTACTCTCTCACATGTAAAATGGACTCATTACATCCTTCCAAGCATTCTTCCAAGCTCCCTACCTTAAGTCCAAAAGAAGAAACCATATTGATCAAAAAGGTCCCCTCAGCAATCCATTTTGCTGTCAAACTCTCCTGATTTCTTATAATGTCCTTTCTCTGTGATAAAATTTCTGTCAGCTGCATCCGCCTCTTTTTGACATGCTCTAGCTCTGTCTCTTTATCCAAAAAGCTAACCTGTATTTCGCTCACCATTTCAGGGTCATTTCGGGGATCTGTCTCAGCTTCATTTTCGGGTAATGCTGGTGCATTAACGTGCAATGCAATATTTCCGAGAATGTGCTGCCTGCATTCTTCCAAAACATTTCCCAGTTCCTGTATGCTGTGTCCTAATTGAGCCTGCAAGCAGGAACCCTGTTCCATAAGCGTAGTCACTTCAGTGATGCAATTTGATACATGTTCTTCCTGCCTCGCTAAAGCAATCTTCTCTTCTTCCGCTGCTTTACTATAATCCATCAGGAGTTCTTCAATGTTCCTCTCCCTTCTACGTGGAAGCAACCTGCTTTGCATTCTGCGGGCAGTAAAATCTGATTGCAGCTCCAGAATGACAGGTAAGAGTTCAAGAATGCAAGGTAAATCCAAGAACAAGCAGAACAGAGGGAAAATCTGGAGCCGCCGTCGAACCTTGCAGCATTCAGGGAAAGAAACTAGCCACATGTCGCAACAGGATTGGACGAGGCAGCAGAATGCAAAGCAGGTTGCTTTTACGTTGCGTGGAAACCACTTACATTATATTCTGTGGGAAGAATGCTGAGTAAATGTGTTGAATGTTGATAAAATTCTAGAAAAATTGAATGCAAAATCTACTAACAATAGTTAAAGAATTGTAGGAACATGACAGCCTGTACATAATATATCCACGTGGAAGCAGATCCGTGTGACCAATGTGGTCACATGCCTGAACCACAACTAATCGTAATGGACAAAAATACAGGCCCTTTTTGGAGATCAGTAGGCGGAGTTGTGAGCAGACAGGGACTGATTGGAGCAGATCGAAGACAGGGTCGGATTGAGCTGATTCGAACCGGTTACTGCAGGAAGCGGATGACCAGGGGCCTAAGCAGGGGGAGTTGATTCGTGAGAAACGCTGCTGCTGTGACAAGTAGAGTCCGGTGGATTGGGCCAGCCTGTTGGAATCACAGCAGGGTATTTTCGCCCAGGGATGTATGTAATTGCAGGGATTGTCCTACTGATGCTGCTGAAGTGCATCCTAGAATCTTACAGTGGTATCAGAGCCACGCTTCACATGGTCAGGCATGCTGCCTTTGACTATGCTGAAGCTATGAAGAGGTGGATTATGAAAAGGAAACTTCAAGTAAATTGCTGGAGGAATTCCATTGAGAGCTCTCATGTGGTTGGTGCTTGCAATGCACGAGTTGTGAGGACAAATGTTTTTACCATAGATTCTGGGGCTGAGGTCCGTGGTTTGCTTGCCAAACCTGTTAAAAGGTGTTCAAACAGACACAAAACATGGGATAGTACAGATGGGAAATGGAGCGATTCAAGAGATTCATGGACGAGGAGACTTGGAATTGAAAAGTGGAGGAAAGAACATCCTCGATTCCGGATGCTCGCTATGCACAGGGTATGTTGTTTAATTTGATTTGGTTGCCAATCTAGTAGATATTTGGGTATGATCTATTTTTCCATAAGAATGGCCGCAAGTTTATTAAAGATGGTGTTAAGATATTTGATGCTCAAAGGAATGGAAATCTGTTGAATTGAGCGTAGATGTTATTAATAAAGTTTCGCTTCGCTCCGGATGATATACATACTTGGCATCCGCGCTTGGCACATGTGAATTACAATAGCATTAAGATAGCCAAAAACATAGATTCTTCGGATGGATTGAACTTTGATAGTGAAGAGCATGGCATGTGTGAATCTTGTATGTTGGGGAAGCAAAGCGGCCGCCTTTTAGAAATAAAGGTAGGCGTGCGAGATGCGTTCTTCGGCCTTGGTGCATTGGATGTATGTGGACCAATGCGGTAGAGCCTTGGTGCAAAATATTATTTTGCCACATTTATTGACGATTTCGAAGAGAGCGCACCAAGTGCTACTATCTACGATCCAAGGATCAGGTATTTGATGCTTTTAGGCTTTATATTGCAGAAGTAGAAAGAGAGACATCATCTCTTGTAAAATGTCTGAGATCTGACCTTGGAGGTGAGTACAGATCAGGAGAATTTACAAAATTTCGCCAAATGCATGGAATTAAAAGACAGTACACGTGCGGTTATACTCCTCAGCAAAATGGTGTAGTCGAACGCAAAAATCGCACCATTATGGATGCGGCTAGGTGCATGTTAAAGCATGCTGGGCTGCCGAATTACTTGTGGAGTGAAGCGGTGGCGGCTGCTTGCTATGTGCAAAACAGGTTGCCAACCTCTTGCGATCAGGAGGAGGCGGTTCACGCAAGAAGTTTGGGCGGGGACGCTAAAACAATCTGCGGCGGCGTTTGAGGGTTTTTGGATGCTTGGTGTATATGCTGGTGCCAGAGGAAAAAAGAAGAAAAAGTCGTATTTAATTAAAGTGGGACTCATTCCATTCCCATTTTTTTTCGGAACCCTGTTAATTTACACAAAAAGAAGCACCCCGACCCAAAAACTGGCCATAATTGGAATTTTTGTCTATTAGTGTGCATCCAAGCTTTTCTTCCAGTTTTCTTGGTTTAGCGTGTCGAGAACAAGAACAATGCAACGCAAACATGCATTAGACCTATCAAGTTCTAATTGAAAAAGATTCGTAGTTGAACATTTTGGCTCTATTTTCTTAGGTGGGTAGACAATAGATCACAAATTCCAACAAAAATTATGCAAATCGTTTACTTAATCACCCAAAAATACTAGTTTTGAGATACCTTATATTTATAAATGGGCTCATTACAATATATATTACAGTGGGTGAAGACTGTACAGACGATAGAAATCTGTATGAGGAGTTCCTTTATGGGCCACGTGCTTGTATGTCCAACTGATGTCACCAACCTCTTCTCGGCACCTTTCTTTAATGAACTGATCTTTTCATTGCTCCCAAGCATGTACTATTTGGTCGAGATAAGGACTGCAAGAGACAAAATCAAATTAGTCAAGTGATGCTACATGCAAAAAAAAAAAAATAAAACACAGTTCTTAGGGCCATTTTTGGAAAATACAGGCATGAGAAAGGCAGCTCAGAGGAAAAAACGCAGGTTTTAGGGGTCAGAAGGCCTTTCTCGACTCGCGAGTCGAGAAAGGCAGCTCAAAGCAAAAAATGCTGGTTTTAGGGGTCAGAAGGCCTTTCTCGACTCGCGAGTCGAGAAAGGTAGCTCAAAGCGAAAAACGCAGGTTTTATGGGTCAGAAGGCCTTTCTCGACTTCATGAAGTCGAAGAAAGGCAAAATCAAAGCCGTAAACGCGGGTTTTATGGGTGAGAAGGCCTTTTCGAGCCGCGAAGTCGAGAAAGGCAGCTCAAAGCCATAAACGCAGGTTTTATGGGTCAGAAGGCCTTTCTCGACTCGCGAGTCGAGAAAGGCACCAAAGCCCAAACGCTAGGGGTTTTATGGGTCAGAAGGCCTTTCTCGACTCGCGAGTCGAGAAAGGCCTTCTGACCCCTAAAACCTGCGTTTCTGGCTTTGAGCTGCCTTTCTCGACTCGCGAGTCGAGAAAGGCAGCTCAAAGCGAAAAATGCAAGTTTGAGGGCCTTTCTCGACTCGCGAGTCGAAAAAGGCAACTCAGAGTAAAAAAAGGGCAATTTCAAAGCTCAGAGTCCGAGAAGGTCGAAAATGAATAACCTTCAAACATCCTATGTATTTTCTATGAAAAAATACCCTCCCCATAAATTTCCTACGTATTTTCCATAAAAAATAGACCATTAAGCTATATGAAGAGGGGACCATTAAGCTCATATTTAGCTATGTAAAGAGTAATGCCTAATGCACATGTAAATAGCAACATATGCACCTATAATGCACATTATAACCTACGAGAGCCTATTAGACCTATGCATTAAATCTATTAATAAGCATTAGACCTATATATTAATATGTACTTGTCCCCATTTTGTGTCTTGAACCTTCAAAATGGGTTAAACAAGGTGTAAATTATATCATGATCTTATAGAAAGTTAAATTTTTAACTAAGGTCAACATAAGGTGTAAAATATGATTATATAAGCACACATATAAACACAACCATGCTATCAATTTGCGACAAAAATTCAAATATTTACATGGGCGACACTAATAAAATTATAGCCCAATTAATGGTATGTTTATAATATATTAATGTAACCAGCGTTTTTTTCCCATTAACCTTAGAAAAATAACCAATTAACCTTAGAAAAATAACCCATTGTCCACACTATATCCGTATTTTTTTTTCTTACGTACACTCTATTATTATTCTGCTTTTTTCTCTTAATATTTGGCTTCTTTTTTCTCCCACCTCTTTAGAAATTTGAAATTGAAAAGGGGGGGAAATTTTCGAAATTTGAAACTAAAAAGGGGGGAGTTTTGGTACATACCTTTTGAGAAGAAGAAATTTGGTACACTTACGAAATCGTGGCTGGCTATGGTGAACTCTCGAGAACCTGGCTGGCTATGGCGAACTTTCAAGAAAATTTTCTAAGAACCTCGGCCCAGCCGTTGTTGAAGAGCGCCGTTGTTGAAGCCGCAGTATTGCTTCTCCGGCTCTGTTAATCTCTCCTAGCTTTTAGCAGAGGTATGCCATAGCTTTTAGCTTTTTCTTTCGGCAGCATACTCTGTTTCGGGATCAGAAATGCTTAAAATCATGCTTACCACAGCTCCGGCCTTCACAGCTACGCCTCTGTTTTCACAGCTTCACAGCTACGCCTCTGTTTTCTTTTGAAAGGCACAAACCTAACAGAGTTTTTATGCCTAGCTTGGCGTGTCTGATTGACGGATTAGCAAATACAGAGTATGCTTGAGCTCATATCATTTATGGTCCCGAAAAGCTCGTATTATTTGCGGGACCTTGAGCTTGTTCTTCAGATCGTTTGCATAATACGGGCAGTTATCATGCAGAGCCTCCATAATACGAGCTTCAGAACCTACAACTGAGATGAAAAACAGCAGGGATAGAATCAAAGCAAACAGGCGCAGTGCCATAGCTTCTTAGCTCATTTTTTAGACGCCCATGCTGCCTTTTATAGTCTTTGATCTGTGAAATTTCTGCAAGAAAGTTGGTTGCTTTTGCTTTCTGAGCCGCTTTACCTCCCAATCCCACATATAGAAGCAACGAGGATCTGCAATCGGCGCCTAATCCTTTATATAGGTATGTGTAACTTGTGTTTGCAGCAAGGGATCACGGATTTACTCTGATTTGAATTGCCGCATCTGCTTATATCTTGAATTGCCGCATCTGCTTATATCTTGAAGAAGGCCGCATCTGCTTATATTTGAATTGCCGCATCTGCTTATATCTTGAAGAAGGCCATAAAAGGCACGAACCGCATCTGCTTCAAAGCCGGCCTGTGCAAATAGAAATTTTGCACCGCTGGAAATATACGCTGGCTACTTATAGGGGAAAAATCTTAGGCATCTTGAGCAAACTTGGGCATTTAGCAAATGGAAAAAGGGATACAGTGGTGAATGAATCGCGCCCCTCTCAGTGGTGAGTGAATCGGGCCCCTCTCCGAATCTACTTTCTGAACCAAGCTTTTTTTCTCGCCTCGCGAGGCGAGTAAAAAAAATTCATTGTAATTATATTTAATAATAATAATTTAGATTGTTTAGATTTTATTTAATATTTAGATTATATTTAATAATAATAATTTAGATTATTTAGATTTATTAATAAAGCTATATTTATTAATACTTATATTTTATTTATTTATTTTATTATTATTATTTTGGAGGGGGTGGGGGACCCTTGCCCCCCTTCGCCCCTCCCTCTCCTCCTTTACCCCTTTGCTCCCTCCCCATCCCTTCTTCTTTTGCCTCCTCTTCTGCCTCTTTGCTCTCCCTCCCCCTGCCTCCTCTCTCCAGCCCTTCTTCCAATGTATCCCCTCCCCGTCCTCCTTTGCCCTTTTCTCTCCTCCCTGCCCTTGCCCCTGCCCCTTCTTCCAACTTAGCCCCTTCCCCTCTTCAACCTGTGGCCCCTCCCTCCTTCTCCTCCTACCCTTCTCCTTATTTAGGTGTGCCCCCTCTCTCTCCCCCTCAACTGAATTTGTCTCATTTTCAGTCTAAGTCCCAAAATTCGAGATTTGTCCCACTTTAATTAAATAGGACTTAGAAAGCTAGATGACCGGAGCATTTGCACCTTTCTAGTAGGGTATGATGAAGAATCGAACGGGTATAGATTGTATGACCCAGCCAGTCGCAAAGTGCATGTTAGCAGGGATGTAGTGTTTGACGAGAAGATATTATACAAAGATAGGAAAATCTTGACAAAGCAAGAGGAAGCAGAATGGATACCAGAAGAATATTTGGAGGTGGATATAGGGAACGAAGAAGAGAACATTGTGGAGCAGCCAGCCGTAACCATAGATGATGATTCAGATGATGAGCCGGATGAAGTGCATGAGGCCATAAAGGCCGATAGTGCACTGCATACACCGGAAGTAGAGCATGAGGAGGTGCATGAAGCTACAGAAGCTGACAGTGCACCGGAAAGTGCGCATGAAGGTGTGGAGACACATGAAGAGGGAGATCAGAGCAGTATGGACGAAGTGAGAGGGGGATACACTCGCCGCAGAGAGGTAGATCGCCTTAAGTCAGATCTTCCCTTTGATACTGACCTCTATGGTAGAACGAAAAGAGTGCCCAAACCAAGGGTGATATCATGCGTGGTGGAGCCCAAAACGGTTGAACAGGCCATGATGGGGCCAGATGCTTCTAAATGGATAGAAGCTATGCAAAATGAACTGAAATCATTTCAGGATACAAAAACCTATGAGCTAGTGCCTCGGCCAAAGGGCAAAAATGTAGTAGGCAGTAAATGGCTTTTTAAAATAAAACGTAATGCTGATGGCTCAATTGAAAGGTACATGGCTCGCTTGGTGGCAAAAGGTTATACTCAGGAGGAAGGTGTAGATTACAAGGACACTTTCTCACCTATAGTCAAAATAACAAGTTTAAGGGCCTTAATGGCATTAGCAGTGCAGAATGATATGGAAATACATCATATGGACGTAAAAACGGCATTTTTAAATGGAGATCTTGAAGAAGAAATTTATATGGAGCAACCTCAAGGGCATGTGCAAGGAGAGAACATGGTATGCAGGCTAAAGAAGGCAGTCTATGGCTTACGCCAAGCGTCTAGGCAATGGTATGTATGTATGAATAAGTTTTTAATTTCTATTGGATTTAGGAAATTAAAAACAGAAGGTAATTTGTACATGTGGAAAGAAGGAAATGAATGCTTGATCCTGGCACTTTATGTTGATGATTGTGTCATAGCTAGCAGTGACAAAACCATCCTAGAAAGGTGCAAGGCAATTGCTAAAAAGCGTTTTTTCAAATGTCGGATCTCGGTGACATCAAAAATTATTGGGTATGGAAGTGAAGAAGAAATAGGAAAAAGGGGGAGCTATATTTAACTCGGGGAGCGTAACATCGGGGAAAGCCTTGACACGATTTAGATTGGTTGATTGCAATCCTTCAAAAACGCCTCTTGCACCGGTATGAGGATCGTGGCCGCGAATGAGTCCCAAGAATGACTTTGAAAGGCAAGAGATGAAAACTAAGCCGTCTGAGCATTAATAGGCACATTATTACACATTGCAAACAAGATTACAAGACCCGGACATCGCCTATGCGGTCAACACCTTTCGGTCGATACAACAATGATCTAGGAAAAGAACATTGGATAGCTGCTAAAAAGGGTTCGAGAGATATCCGAAAGGTACATTGAATCATGGGATTTGTTTTGCTCAAAACAAAAAGCTAGAACTGATAGGATTCGCGGATGCGGATTGGGGAGGTGACCTGGATGATAGAAAGTCCACATCAGGATATATTTGCAAGCTCGGTGATGCAGCTATATCGTGGGGGTGCAAAAAGCAAGAATGTGTGGCCAAATCGAGTGCAGAGGCAGAGTATGTAGCAGTTTCTCAGGCAGCATCTGAAATTATTTGGTTGCGAAGAATGCTCGCAGAACTTGGTAATGCATGTACGAATCATGCCACACCCTTGTATTGTGACAACAAAAGTGGAGTAGCAATGAGTAGAAATCCAACATGCCATGCTAGGACGAAGCACATCGAAATTCATCATCACTTTATTCGGGATGAAGTAGAGAAAGGAGAAATTGATATTTTGTATATTTCCACAAGGGCACAACAAGCAGATATGCTTACTAAGGTCTTAACAGAACCAAAACTTGTGTCTGCCAAGACACAAGTAGGTATTCTCGAGTACAGGTAAGTATTCTGTGTACAGGCTGAGGGGGAGCTGTAGGAACATGACAACCTGTACATAATATATCCACGTGGAAGCAGATCCGTGTGACCAATGTGGTCACATGCCTGAACCACAACTAATCGTAATCGACAAAAATACAGGCCCTTTTTGGAGATCAGTAGGCGGAGTTGTGAGCAGACAGGGACTGATTGGAGCAGATCGAAGACAGGGTCGGATTGAGCTGATTCGAACCGGTTACTGCAGGAAGCGGATGACCAGGGGCCTAAGCAGGGGGAGTTGATTCGTGAGAAATGCTGCTGCTGTGACAAGTAGAGTCCGGTGGATTGGGCCAGCCTGTTGGAATCACAGCAGGGTATTTTCGCCCAGGGATGTATGTAATTGCAGGGATTGTCCTACTGATGCTGCTGAAGTGCATCCTAGAATCTTACAAGAATCACTGCCAAGTGTTAGACGATTAAGAGGTAGACTCTAATGTAAGTGGTTTTTACATGCAAGTACATGCTAGTATATTTCGAGTACATGCTGGTTTCGATTGAGGAAACCGCAATGGCTCGAGGGTTTCCTGAAATAAACCCCCTGGCGGCCGCCCGCGAGCGGCAGCAGCCCGTTTCCCTTTTTTAGTGAGAACATTCCAACTTGTGCATTTGGTGGAGAAACAAAGGAGAAAGCGCACGCCAGAAATGCATAATGTTGGAAAGGCTAGGCATATTGCTTGATGTATGCTGGCATGCCATCTGGGACCACATTCCGGTGTGGATAGGTGGGGCCCCACAACTGGCGGTAGCTGGGAGCGGGTCACCGGTCCCACCAGAATGTACGACCAGATGGCGTGCCAGCACAACATGGAAATGGGAAGCAAATTTGCCCCTCATTTTTTCTCTCACAGGCTGCGGCTATGGCGCCTGTTTTTGCCGTTTTTCTTCTTGACGGCCGTGGGTATGGAAATGGAGAGTTGCGGTTATGGCGCACAGGACATGTGACATTCCAGGGAAATATACGCTATAAATACGTATATTTCCGGGTCCGTCACTATACAAGCCTACTTTCGTAGCCTTGTATACCTTTAGGAAGTGGCATAGGTGCATATCTAAGTTAAATGCATAACTTAGATAACCTTAGGATAAGACCCATTTTCCACATGGCCTTATCCTATTGGGTGACTGCCACACGGCCTCGCCCCATTGGTGCCACGTGGCATCCCATGTGGACCCTAACTTATATTAGCCTAAACCCTAACCCTAGACCTCTTTCCTGACCCTAGCACCCTGAGACCCATCTACGCACTCGAAACTCCGTTTCGAGCACCGTTTGTTGTGGCATAGTCTAGTGCAGCAGCCCCCAGAGTGTGGATTCGATCTTGGAGCAAGTGCAGCTTCGACCCTTTCGAAGACCATGGAGACGCTAGGATTGGGAGGGAGTGCTTCTGGAGCAGGTATGTAGAGTAGTGCTCTTGGTAGATCATCTAGAAGTTAGCACTCCAGATGGGTTAGTATTTCGTATCTAGAGTAGAGCCATCCTAGAACCCTTATTCAACATCTTGAACCCTAATCAAGGAACCCTAACTGTAAGTTAGATATGTATGATTAGGTTAAGATGTTTTTTTTTTCTTTTTGAAGAACTGTGTCATCAATATATTAAAAGAATGGTAATGTTACAAAGCAAGTGAGGAGGAAGGAGAACTTCCCCAAAGAGACAGCGATACCTCGACACTCCACAATAAACTCACAGAAAAACTGCAACTCTACTGCTGTACAAACCGACCATCACCATCTACAACACCCAAGAAGTCCCGCCAAATGGCAAACTTCCGCTCTACTAATCCCGGGAACACCAGAAAGCTTTGAAATAGCTTGAGTCGAGGAATCAAAGAGGTTGCAGGCTGCTGAATCCCCTGAAAGATCCACAACCGCCGCCGCTTCCAAATCAGCCACACCAACCAAGCCACGCACAGATGCAAGGCTTGCTTCCGCAAGAGCTGCCAAGCACCAGGATACACATGAAGCAGCAACTGCTGGCTAGTCAATCTCACCTGAAACAGAGCCCTAACCCAATCCCAGGCAGCCTGCAAGTGAAGGCATAAAACCAGACAATGCTCCACAGTCTCACGATGAAGGCCGCAACAAGGGCAGAGAGGGCTCACACCCGGCCTAAACTGACTCACAAGGGCATTCACCCTGATACAGCGGTGCACCACCTGCCACAGAAGCACCCTAACCTTCGGTGGGGGAAGTGAGCTCCATGTCCACGTCCAAACCGAGCGCCATCGAGAATTCGGAAGCTGCAGAGACCACTTGCCTGAAGGGGGCAGTGTGTCATGAATAGCCAGCACCCGGTAACAAGACCGCACAAAACAAGAAGACACAACATCCGGATGAACCTTCCAAACCTGCATCACCACATCATGATTAGGTTAAGATGTTCTTATGATGATTATCATGTTATGATGCTATGTGATATTGGTTGATCATGTTTGCTCCTCTTGTATTGGGAAGGGGGGTAGAGACCTAGTAGCCATTATGTAGTATGCTCCTAGTTAGACCCCTTAGTTCCTATTAGATGCGGGCTGTGTATAAGAGCCCACCGAGCTACGGGGGCTATGATGTGACTCAGCACTACACAACGGGGCTAGAGGCAATACGGAGAGAGGATCCCTGCTGAGCGTGGCTACTGGGGATCCCATAGCGGGCTAGGCCTATGGTCGGTCACTTTGTGTGGGCCGGGCATGGGTCTGACACCTCCTGGGGCAATGGTGTCGCCCTGCCTCTCAGGAGTTGCAAGTGTCGGCTTGGCTCCTGTTTTGGGGGGTTAAGTCGGGTACGAATCGTGTGTCGCCACGATTCTCTAGCCGCCCGTGGAACCTCTAGACCCCGAGAAGGGGAGATGCAACCCTTCCTGCCTCGACAGACCGGCGAGATACAACCTGGAGTAGTCCCGATGGGTGATACCATGGGATTGCGTATCCGGAAGGATGGAGTCATGCCAAAGCCCGATCTAGCTCACTCTGCAAAGTATGCACAGGAGGGGCGGATGGAGTGGTCAACCCTAGCCATTATCTCATGCCAGCCTCGCCATTGTTATGACTTGGTCTGCTCTATCTTGAGGCCTAGCCAGTCAGTCAACCTCCTTATGAGTCGGAGCCATGGGCAGGAGCTCTCATGTTTTATGGCATATGGTTATCTTCTTTGTAGTTATGGTTATGTGGATGGGCTACCCTTCGAGGTAGTATGATGTGTTGTTATTGCTAGTTCTGACGTTGTTTATGCTTCCGTTGTGATAGGAGCCCAAAGGAGAAGGGCGCGCAAGACACCTTCGTGTCCCCTTCCTGCACTAAGGTCATCCCAGAGTGCGGGATAGATGGAGGGCCCGTGCGGTCGAAGGACCGGATGGGGGGTTTCCTACGGAGTGTACGGCTGGGCGCCGTATATCTAGGGAGCGTCACAATGGTATCAGAGCAATGTTCTTGGTTGACTAGCAACTAGCACTGACCATGTCCCTAATAAGTAGTCTAATAGGCCTAATAGGGTGGGAAATGAAAATTTCCACCATGGAACCTCGAAAAATAAGGGAAAATTTTTTCTCCTAGGTAGTGGGTCTGTAAGAATAGGCTAAGTTGTTAGATGGGGGGAAAAAGAATGAGTCAAATTAACATTCTAGTAAAAATGGAGTGGAAATTATGCAGTGGCATCAAATTTCACCCAAAATAGGTCGAAGAATCATGCCAATCCGAGACCTGGATGAAAAATGGCGCAAATTCATAATTAACACTTCAAACCATTAGGAAAAAATCGAAATTATAGTATAATACAGCATTAACTTTATACTAATAATTAGGTATACTGGGGTAATTAATAAGGGAGGCTAATTAATAGGGCTATTAATGGTAGGAGAATATTCCCTGGAGCATCTTCCCTTTTAAATATCTTCTTGCCACCTCATTTTCCCCCTAACCTTGCCTAAAACCATCTCTCTCTTGATCGGCTTACCGTAATCAGTTTGATTAACCGTAAGATATGGCGAGGACCAAATGCACCATGAGGAAATACAGCCCAAGGCAAACCCCCTCGATGGCAGCAGCAGCTGGAGGCCATGGAAAGCAGATCCCCGAACACCTTCGGCCGGGACGGGAAGAGGAATCGTCCAGCTCGACGGACGAGACCTTCCACGCCTCTCAGGAGGAGGCCAAAGCAGCTCTTCTTCGGTAGAGACGCAGCGGACAGATGAGACCATGCACGTCGGTACTCTGTCCGGACAGGAGGAGGAGCAGGAGGAGCAGCAACAAGAGCAGCAGCAGCAGCAACAGCAGCAGCAGTAGCATCCACGCCAAGAGGAGGTGGGCACCTCCACGAAGAAGAAAGGAAAGGAGAAGGTGGCAGAGGGCCAGAAGAGAAGGCCGCCAGGAAGAAGAGAGAGAGAGAAAAAGAAGCAAGAAGGAGAGAGAAGAGGTCCAAAAGGGACCAGGACCGCCCAAGGGGGGCGGTCCATATCGAAGAACCTCGCCCACGCGAGGAGGAGGAGGAGCGACGGGAGGAAGAACCGGAGGAAGATGAGGAAGTTGAAGAGGAGGAAGCCGGGCAGGAAGAACAGCCCGAAGGAGACGCCGGGGAACCCTCAGACCCCGACGCTCGCCCACCATACCCGAAGTGGCCTAAGCCACCGAAGGTACTCAAGAAGCAGAAGGTGGGCGAGCGAGAATTCACGTTGAAGCAAGACCGTGAATTCTTGCGTCGCAAGAAGGTGTACCAAGAGTACCTCCGTCAGTGGACGAGGTACAATGACTGGTACTGTAAACAAAACGTACAAAAGTACGTCAAGGGGGGGCGGCCGAAGAACCAGCCCAAGCTGCCGCCACCCAGACCAGAGCCGCCGAAGAAGGTCCATCATGGACCTAATTCGAGGCACGCTCGAGTTTTCAGGGAGATTAGGCACTTTCAACAGTGCACTAATCTCCTAATCAGGAAGGCGTCGTTCGAGCGGCTCCTTCGTGAGATCATGCAGGAGTTCAGAACGGATTATAGGGTCACACCCTTAACCGTCCGGGCACTGCAGGAGGCAGCAGAGACGGAGATGACACAACTTTTTGAAGAAGGAAACCTGTGTGCGATCCACGCCAAGCGGGTAACAGTTATGCCGAAGGACCTGCACCTGACGAGGAGGATTCGCAAGGAGAAGCCCTAAAGGCCTCCAATTTTGCAAACTGTCTAAAAATAAGTTTTTTTGTATAAACTCTAAATTACTATCTATAAAAGTGTTTGTTTTTGTAAATTAATTTCTTATTAGCATAAATATGTACTTATGTGGATTGAAATTTGAATTAATCTTTTGTGTCATAGTTAGAAACCCCCAAATTGCTTAATCCCTAGAGAAATTTCCTTCAAAAAAATGAAAAATTAGGTCAAAATTGACCCACTCCGGTCACTCCGCGCCAAACGCGTCTGCGTTTATAGAGCAGTGAATGAGATAGTAACACTTAAAATTCAACTTGAGATTGACTAAAGTAAGGAATTTATTGATTTAAAATGAACCTGTGGACCAGTAATGGTCTTAGGTACAGAAACCTTTCTTGATTTATCATGATCATGCCTTATGCTCTTTTTTTTTACTTTTTTTTGCATTGGTCTCATATCCATATAACCATTCATATATGATTTTTGCAATGACACATCAACGCCACATCAATCCCATGTTGAAGCGGGGCCTGCAATGCTACCTGCGCACTCATCTACCCATGAAAAAGTGCAGATCCATTGCCTCTATCCGCACAGGTGCACACCATCTCCGGATTGAGACAGGAAGATGGGTTGGAGAGCTGCGTCAGGAAAGGCTTTATCAACGCTGCCAAGTTGGAGCCACACCCTTCAGAGTTGTCCGACATATGATGACATGCTGAGCTGGTCCGTCCTGGCCAGCCCCTGCATGAGATGCTAAGCACGAGCTCGGTACGGAGGTTGGGCTCATACATTCAAGAGGTCATGGATCGCTGAGATTAGCTCGACCCTCGTGCACTTACCTTATACATGTACATATTTCTATCTTATTTGTATTTGTATTTGTACAATTTGACAGCAAACCTATTCCTGTCACGGTTTTTTCCCCAAACAACCCTTTATGGGCGGGGAGGGGGTTTTTTTAACTCGGACAGTAATACGCTTGCTGCACCTCCTCTTTGGGTCCCACAGGCCATTGGTCTCCGTGGACGATAAAAACTCTATTCTATTCTATTATTTCAATAAATTTCCTTCAAATTTAACAAAATAAACATCAATTAAAAGTCACTTGAAAATTGTTACTATAAGCCAAAGCTGAACCTTCAAATTACAGGCCAACAAATATTTTTTTATGCATGAAGCAATTAGTCAACTAATTATATGCCAAATTTGAAGTAAAAAACCATTTGCATGCAAAAGTTGTAGAATTTAATTGAAACAGCGTTCTGAGAACTATTATTGGTCCACAGAAGACAGAAATTTGTTTTGACCCTGTCATTTTGACTAAGTATATCTTCCTTCCTAGACTTCTGATTAGAACAACGGCTTTTTGTGTATTCATCCTTATCTCATGTAGAAAAGTACGATTATAATGAAAAAAAAAAAAAAAATTATTGAGACAGTTTTACAACATGTAAACATGAAGCAAAGTGGACTTGATCCCCCCCCGGTTCACCTAAGTATACTTTCATTTTGGGGAGTATATGCATTTTTAACTATTTTTCATGTGCAACATGACTGCTAATAGTCGTATTTAATTAAAGTGGGACAAATCTTGAATTTTGGGACTCGGACTGAAAATGGGACTCACACACCATAAAAGAAATTTCTGAATTGATTGCTTGAATAGAATTACACATGACACACATAGAATTGGGTTACTTGTTTTCCTCATAAATTTTACAAACCACTAGTTGAGAAAGTTTTCAAACTTCTCAATATATGTATTAACATATAGAAAGAGTTTAACTCAATTTTATGCCATTGATTTTATATGAATTAAAGTGAGTTGTACAAATGAACCATTTATAGTCCATCAAGGGACAACTTTAGTGTTAAAAAAGCCCAAAAAAGTGATGGGCTATTTTTTGTGGTCGTGCGACTGGAGGTCCTTTTATTAAACGTAGTTACTCATTTTCCATTAATTTCTTCCCACAAAACCTGACCCAGTGTGCACATTGAATAGACAATCTTCTTATGGCCTTCAAGTTGTTGCTGATCTTGTTGCAGCAATAAAGGCTGGATTCTATAATATTGGTAAGATTTATCCTGACTGTTCATTTGCAGTCATTAGGTTTGTGAGACAACTTCTTGTTTGAGCATTCCAGCTATGGACTTTAGGGATTGGGTGTTCCTTTTATATATAAAATGTATTCCAAGCTTCTATGTCTGTTCAATGATATTGGGCACTTGTTTTGAGATTAGGAATTGGAGCTTGTGTGGAGTTAATGACTATCGATGCTATGGCATGTGATGGCTCTGTGAACCTAAAGGTTTCACTTGAACTCTTAGTTGTTATAGGTAGTAAGTGTGGTTTGTAAAAACGCAAAGTTGTCTTTGTGTAGATTGAAATGAATCATAAAGCTCAAAATTGTCTTTTGCTGTTGGGCGCTATGGAATTACTCAAAAACAACAAGATGAAGCCACAATATGTGGCCTGGAAATCTTTGGAATTGATATTGCTCCCTGATATCCATATAGAAGTTTGGTGCATAAAAATTGGCAGTAACCTATTTGTTTATGAAGCTAAAGAGAAAGCGTATATGTTTTTTGAAATACGTATGGGTAGTGAGTGGGACTTTACTCCTTTGAATAATGCATAATAGATATATGAGTTGCAAGATATTAAAGGGGGTTTTAGAAGAAAATGTTAGTTTTCAATAGAAAATGTTAATACAAAACTACTGGTATGTTGAATGCACAAATACGTGGTGTCAATAGCAATAGTATGCACTTTGTATGCCTTCTGAAGTAGACAATAAATACTGATTTCCATATTAGATGTAACTTTATGAAATCCATAGGGCCTCGAAAATATTTAGTGCAGAATTCATAGCCTTTATGTCATATCCGACTAAATTAGGTTGGAAGTCATATTGGATGTCAAGATCTCCAAGCAAAAACTTGCTATTGATGCAAGTTTTAATTATGTTATTGGTTTGACAATCACAAATTTTAACCATGTTATTGGTGTTACTTCTCTTGGGATTTCTTGATAGGAATAATCGATGAAGTCGCTCTGCTGCTCCTTTGCAATCAGGCCTAGGAGCTCATCAATTCTAAGCCCCTCTTCTTGGCAATATGGAAGGTTGAGAATATCGTTTGCCAAGATGTATTCTTTCCCATCAATTACTATCGGGGATAAAGCTGTGATGCCAATTGGAGGTTCGGTGGCACGCCTGATGTCGTCCTCGTGCCTGGCTATGTACCTCTCCATTCTTCTCGCTTTCCTGCTCTCCCATTCCGGGTTTTCTTCCCCTAGCTGCTCGTAATCGTGCTCGATTTGCAGTGCTGGTACCCCTGATGTTATGCCATTGTACACGTACTCTGTTGATTCAATCTCATGGATTTGGCTCTGCTCCCTTCTTGTGTTGAGTGGCGCTAGGTCCAGGGGTTGGATCGAAGGTTCCCTGACCTTGTTGATGGCCCTGTACTGCATAAATAAGGAGAGGGCTGCTTGTGCCAAAACATATCTGTGCCTGTTGGCCTTGCAACTCATGTAATCTGGCATGCTGCTTGTCCTGTCCCATAGCTGCCCTTTGACTCTAGATCCCCCCCCAATGGCTTGGCTCAGCGACTCTAAAGATACCCACTTCCCTCCCCTAGGTGGAAGGCTAACTTCCCATGGTAGTATGTGTTGGTCATACTGGCAAATTATATCAGTGTAGAAAGGGGTCCTACTCAGGGTTGCATGGAGGTCGAAGAGATGATCAAACACATGGAAGGCCTCTTCGGCAGGAAGATCACGGATGTGGTTGGCACTGTTGTACCATTGAATAAAGTTTGTGGGCGCCATTGAACAGAGATAGGTGTAGAAGATGGCTTGGAAGAACTGGCAAAAGCTTGGAAAATCGCCTAAGGCACTAAGAGCACTTTTGGTGAAGGAAAAATGGCAAATGAGGCCCCTTTTATAGACTATGGTCTGCCTCGGGTTCTGTGCACAAGGGTTCTTGATCGAACGGACCTTTGTTCTAAGGCTATGGATGTCCAAATGAGCTAACATGAAGTGCAAATCTAAGCAAAGCAAGGCAAGAAACTCTACATGGCAGTTTGTTGGGTCAATTTTGGACAATTCATGGTCAAACTAGGTCGACTCGGGCGCGAAAGGGCTCTGCGTTCATGAACGCAGACGCGTTTGGCACGGAGTGATCGGAGTGGGTTGATTCCTAGGTGAAAAGAACATTTCTAAAGGTTATAAGATACTAAAATGCCTATTTTGATCGATTCTAGGCTAGCTAGCAACTTATTTCATGCTAATTGGACATCTAAAAGTGTGAATTTGGCCGACTCGGGTCACTTCGCGCGAAAGGGCTCTGCGTTCGCGAACGCAGACGCGTTTGGCGCGGAGTGACCGGAGTGGCTTGATTTCAGCTACTTTTGGATGTTTTTAGCAAAAATTGAGTGCTGGACTGCATTTCTAGATGAATTGTAAACATTCTAACATCTTTTTATGCTAAATTTGGGATCAATTTACCTTCAAATCAAAAGACTCGGGTCACCTCGCGCGAAAGGGCTCTGCGTAAAAAAATAACTGTTGCTAGGTTTGGGCTAAAACTTTTACCATTAGTTCCAAGTTATCATCAAATGTTTTCCATGTTTGATATCTAGATTTCTACCTTGAGGATGAACTTCAAACACCATATTTCAAAGCTTCCCAAAGTTAAGAAAACAATGCAGGATGAACAAAGGAAAAATATGAAAAACTATGACTAATGAAGATCAAGATAGATTGCTATGTCGATGCCAATTATTGGTCCACATAACCTCTTATTTATAAGTCAAGAACATCATAATCTTAATCAATTCTTTAGAATATGGTTCACATATACCACATTCTATATGTTAACATTAGTCGTTTAGGGAGGATTGTCTATCTAAAGGGTGATATCGAAGCACAAAAACTAAGCAGTTAAGGGCTACTTTGAGTGTACGTGGACGTTCACTTACACCTTTCAAAGGTTATCTTATAGACGATGAGAAGTCATATCATTATATGGGAACAAAATGAATAGAGCCAGTGCAAATAAATAGAGAAATTTTCTCCATCCACTTGGTCTAATGCTGGATCTATAAATAGTCCATGCTTATTTATATTCAAATCCTGTATATAATATATTATTCTGACATGAATTTGAGATATATATTGCGAACAAAGGCTCGGATTTACAAAAATTATAGCCTATCATAAAAGATGGTCTATGTGTACTATGGTCCTACTTACACTACAACACTTTGGAGCAACTATGCATTGACTAACTTTATAACAACGAGAGGTAAGTAGGCTTCTTCATTTCTTTTCTAATAAGACCACACCAAGAATCTCAACATCCCTTTTTATCATATATTGTACAATCATTTAAAAAGCTTATGGAAGCAATTTATGTAGAGCAATAAGTTAATATTTTTGATGAACTAGAAAAACAGGTACGGAAAGTCCTTTGATCTATTTATTTATAGTCATGACTAAACTTTGTGATATTGTCCTCCATTCATCAATAACCATCACTAGCTAAATCATTGTTGAGTTTTAGACCTATAAGGGTGTAATCAACGCACTTTTGAACCTTTCAATGTGTTCATCCTGTTATATTAGATCTTGTTTAGATCTAGATAATGCATGATTATACCCTAGTTACACTATATTTAAGTTGATGGAGTAAATTCCTATATAAAGTTAACTAGAATGCATCATTTACTATCCTTATGAGACTTATAGATGGGGTTTATTGAAGCACTTTAAGCTATATTTTTATTGTGAATTCTGTAAAATAATTTCTTTAGCTAACAACAATACTAATATAACATCTGAACATAAATTCCTTGGACTATAGCTTGTATTGCTAAGAACTCATTGTCACAAAAACTAAGTCAAAACTTGTAATAGTAAGAGAGAAATAATTCTCAAACCTCATGCAGCATTTTTAAGCAAAATAGGGTCTGGCGACTTCAATTGACATCAAAACACTTATGCTAGAAAATTGAAGAATGCAGTTCTAAAGTGCTGTAAAAACTGCCAAATTCTCTAAAGTTCAAGCAATCATACCAACATAAAGATGAATCTGTGGTCATGAAATTCTCATAGGTCATTGAGAATCAAGTGAAGACTTAAAGAGCACTGGTATATTTTAAAATTAAAATTTCTCTTGTGAGATATATAAGTTTAAGTGGCCATATTCCCGAGTCATCTCAACTGCAAAATGGAGCAAACGATCTGGAAAAAAAAAAAAAGGTGTCACGCAAAAAAGAATAGAATAGAATAGAATAGAATAATTTTTTTAACGTCCACGGAGACCAATAGGTCATGGGTCCCATACAATGGGCTAGTACAATTATTACTACTAGGATTAAAAAACCCCTGCCTCGAAAGGTTTTCAAGGGAAAAACCTTTGCAGTAATGATGATACTAGACAAACGGAGATAATGACTACTGAGGGCTCAGTAATTGCAGACGTTTATCTAGAACCTCAAGTATGTATAATGCCAAGTCATGCACAGATGGTGCTCTGAGAAGTTGTGGAAGTTGTTGAGAAAAACGGTAAATCATTGTTAGCAATCCAAAAAGGGGCTCAAATTCGCAAAGAATATCCAGACATTCTAGATAATCAAAGACAACCAGACTATATATTATTTTGAACTTACCTAATTTATGTTGCTACACCTAGATTATCTATTATCAAATGGATCATATTGGGCCAATCTTATAAGAACTTGCAGATGTGAAAATAATATGCACGAAACAGTCGGCAAAGATAGCAAATTGGGCAAGAATTATACCCCATAGAGAAAGAAATCCAACGGCCTCACGCACTATAATGAGAATTTTGTAATCAATGACAATGATACCTTTAGATCGACTATGATATATTCTGAGAAGGTATCATTGTCGTTGATTACAAAAATTCTTATTATATGGTATGAAATTCACTGTCTGCCATGAAATGCCCGCCAAAATTGTTGCGGCCATAGCTGGCGTTTTCTCTACCTTTAGACAAAGAAGATCATGCATACTCTGCATTTTGAAATAACAGAGTTGGGTTCATATTGAGCTTTTTGATGTTATTTTAAAGCCTACCTAACTCTATTGAAGGTGGTCCACAATATTGAATGGTACAAGAATCTTTAGAATAAAAGCCACAAATGTGACGTAGCAAAAAGATATTTTCATTGTCAAGAAGAATATGGTCCATAATGGATCTCTCTACGATCCATATGGTCCATATGGTCTTTCTATCTATTTATCTATCTATCTACGATGCTTCCAATTATCACAACTTGTTAAAAACAAAATATTTGAAATGGCTACCTCATATTCATGCCAATACATGGTACACACATTCACACCAATAACATGGTTAAAATTGTGATTGTCAAACCAATAACATAATTAAAACTTGCATCAATAGCAAGTTTTTGCTTGGAGATCTTGACATCCAATATGATTTCCAACCTAACTTAGTCGGATATGACATAAAGGCTATGAATTCTGCACTATATATTTTCGAGGCCCTATGGAAATTGGTATTTGTTGTCTACTTCAGAAGGCATACAAAGTGCATATTATTGCTATTGAAACCACATATTTGTGCATTCAACATATCAGTATCTTGTATTAACATTTTCTATTGAAGACTAACATTTTCTTCTCTCTCTCTCTCTCTCTCTCTAAAACCGCCCTTTAATATCTTGCAACTCATATATCTATTATGCATTATTCAAAGGATTAAAGCCGCACTCACTACCCATACATATTTCAAAAAACATATTCGCTTTCTCTTTAGCTTCATAAACAAATAGGTTAGTGTCGACTTTTATGCACCAAACTTCTATATATCAGGAAGCAATATCAATTCCAAAACCACATATTGTGGCTTCATCTTGTTGTTTCTGAGTAATCCATAGTGCCCAACAGCAAAAGACAATTTTGAGCTTTATGGTTCATTTCAATCTACACAAAGACAAATTTGCAATTTTACAAACCACACTTACTACCTATAACAACTAAGAGTTCAGGTGAAACCTTTAGGTTCACAGAGCCATCACATGGCATAGCATTGACAGTCATTACTCCGCACAAGCTCCAATTTCTAATCTGCAAAACAAGTGCCCAATGTCATTGGACATACATAGAAGCTTGGAATACATTTCATATATAAAAGGCACTTGGAATCAGGAAGCAATATCAATTCCAAAGATTTCCAGACCACATATTGTGGCTTCATCTTGTTGTTTCTGAGTAATTCCATAGCGCCCAGCAGCAAAAGACAATTTTGAGCTTTATGATTCATAATCTACACAAAGATAACTTTGCAATTTTACAAAGAACACTTACTACCTATAATAACTAAGAGTTCATGTGAAACCTTTAGGTTCACAGAGCCATAACATGCCATAGCATTGATAGTCATTAACTCCATACAAGCTCCAATTCCTAATCTCAAAACAAGTGTCGAATGTCATTAAACAAACATAGAAGCTTGGAACACATTTCATATATAAAAAGAACACCCAATCCCTAAAATCCATTGTTGGAATGCTAAAACAAGAAGTTGTCTCATAAACCTAATGATTGCAAATAAACAGTCACGATAAACCTTATCAATATCATAGAATCCAGCCTTTATTGCTGCAACAATGTCAGCAACAACTTGAATGCCATAAGAAGATTGTCTATTCACTGTGCGCACTGGGTCAGGTTTTGTGGGAAGAAATTAATGGAAGACAAGAAATAGCCCATCACTTTTTTGGGCTTTAACACTAGAGTTGTCCCCTGATGGACCATAAATAGTTCATTTATACAATTCACTTTAAAATTCATATAAAATCAATGGCATAAAATTCAGTTAAACTCTTTCTAGATGTTAATATGTAGCAGTCATGTTGCACATGAAAAATAGTTAAAAATGCATATACCCCCCAAAATTGAAAGTACACTTAGATGAATCAAGGGGGGGTCAAGTGAAGTTTGCTTCATGTTTACATATTGTAAAACTGTCTCAATAGAAGGATTTATTTATTTATTTATTTATTTTCATTATAATGGTGTTTTTCTATTCTATTCTACACGAGATAAGGATGAATACACAAAAAAACCTTGCTTCAATCATAAGTCTAGGAAGGAAGATATAGTCAGTCAAACATGACAGGGTCAAAACAAATTTCTGTCTTCTGTGGACCAATAATAGTTCCCACAAAGCTGTTTCAATTAGAATTCTACAACTTTTGCATGAAAATAGTTTTTTACTTGAACTTTGGCATATAAGTAGGGACTAATTGCTTCATGCATAAAAAATATTTGTTGGCCAGTAATGTAAAGGTTCAACTTTGACTTAATTGACGTTTATTTTGTTAAATTTGAAGGAAATTTATTGAAATAATATGTCATTGCAAAAATCATATATGAATGCTTGTATGGATATGAGACCAATGCAAAAAAAGTAAAGAAAAAGAGAAAAAGGCATAATCGTGATAATCAAGAAAGGTCTTGACAAAAAATGATGAAGGAAAACAGGTTCCAAACACATTAATTTCTAAGAAATGGTGCGAGAGCTTTCCTGACCGTAATCCATCAGGCTGAAACCAAAATCGGCATCTTGAAAAGCACGGCAACTAAACTCGTGCAAATACAGCAACAGAAGGACTAGCATTCATACATCTTTTAAGCAAAAAAGAAAAGCTTCAATATTACAGTAATTGTCTTCTAGATCTGCGTGTGTCAAAGAAGGTAATTCCGACCAAAAACGAGTGAATGCAGAAGATTGGAATTTCAAAAGACATGATATGACATTAACAAAAAGCTATGCCATTCTGGACAGAAAGATTTGAGGAACTAAGTGCAACGATAGACAGGTCTGAGCTCTGAAGGCTGCATCCTTCTTCCTTTAAGATATGCGGATTGTAACGGAATACTTCCATTGAAATAACTTCCTGCAAGATCAAGAACTTCTAAATAGGGCGGTTCACCTAGCTCCTCTGGCAGAGGACCAAAAGGACCAAAGTTAAATTCATATGAGCTGAAATATTGTAGCTCTTGAAGCTTAGAAAAACCTGCTGGAAATAAGAACGAAAAATAGATTGGCTCCAATATCTAGTACTTGAAGCTTTGTAAGATTGGCTATGGCTGCAGGAAGAGGGCCTGACAGATTGCTGTCAGTGAGATTGAGGAACTTGAGAGAAGAAAAAAAACCTAAATTCTTAGAATGCAAATAAAGGCTTGTTACTGCTCCATTGGTGCAGATTACTCCGACCCATTTGCATGGAGAAGAGTCTAAGCTTTTCCATGTTGCAAGATTGCCAACTTCGTCCTTTAATCCCTGTTTAAGAGCCAACAATGCTTCTTTCTCTTGTGCAAGATCCGCAAGACATGAGGACATCAAAAGCCCGAGAAAACCTGGTATTAAGATCATACTTTTTGTGGCCATTTCCATATCCCCAGAAAGAAAACAGAGACAAGAAAGGGAGAAGAAGGAAGAGAAGGGACAACAAAACAGAGCTACTTGGTTATGCAATGTGGAAATGATTTGTTGAAGAAATGGTTTTGGCTACTTCAGCATTGTGCATATCTCGCCATAGTTGGGAGGGAAGATCGCTGGGGATAAGTTCTGTATAGGCTAGAATTGCAAGGAAGGTTGTAGGCTTGGTTAGGCTGGCGTGCTAAAAATCAATTATTTTTCCTCAAATACTCCATTTTTATATATCAAATAAATCATTTAATATACCCCATACAACGGATTGCAATTCATGAACGATATGCTTACAACTCTTCTTTTACATTCTAAGATTTTCAAAAATGGCACTTCCCATGTCTATACATTCCCCTCTGCCTTATCTCATGTCTGGGCTTTATCTGACAACTCTTTCGTTCAACTTCATGGTTCACTTACTACCACGATTAAATATGTTATTCCTCTATTCATCATCATTTTCTTCATTATCTATAAGATGGATAACATTGTTCAATCTTGGTAACACACTAGTTCTTTAGCAATGTGGTCTCGAGTTCGAGACCGCCCAGAATCGCACTCGGTACTGTTGGGGGTCAAATCCCAACAGACGCAATGTAAGATGGTTGGGGGGCAGGGCCCAACCAAGCAATGTAGTGTGGTGTGTGGTCACATGTCCAGTTGGATGCTGCCTAGTGGCGTGACGTTAAAAACTCTATCTATCTATCTATCTATCTATCTCTAAATATAAATGCTTAACCTGAATACTTCGTTCCACTAAGTGCTTTCTTATACTCCCAAGAACTTTTTCAAGGCTATCACCGACTATTCTAGCCATAATCCTAGGGCCAACAACTTTGGTTTTAGACCTCAAGTAGGACCATGATGTAATCATGACATTTCCTTCTACGTCATACATCTGCTATTTACACATGAGCTCCAAATCCAACTATCATATCGATCTTAATTTATAACCATATCTAAGAACTCAAAACTTGTCTTACAACCACCTTGTGGTAACCTTATCCAACCATAGCCTGAATGCTATCAACTTAACAACCTATTGTTATTTTACCACTGGATACCAGTATATGGATGTTATTTTAGCTTCAAAAGACGCACCTAACATCACATCAAGAATCTTATTCCTCTGATATGATGAGATAAACCTTCCTTGAATATCATAGGCATTATATGTCATGCACAGCTTATTCCAAATTTTCTTGCCACCAGAGTATACTACTAGGAGATCACATCTACACTATAAGGAGTACCAAAAGTGAAACGCAATACCTGTACATTAATCTCCCTCAAGCATCACTTCCATGCCATGAGCACATTGGAAACCTAAATAAAAGTTAGCCCTTTGATGAAGCACATTTTTCTAGCTTATTTGCTTTGCAGGATAGAAAATCAACCAGGATTATAGAAATATCATGTAATCAACTTTACATACCTTCATAAAACAATTAGTCACGCCTCCTCTGAGGCCGTCATCTCCACATTTATTCAACTGAATACTATTAGTATAATCCAACAACCTCAACTTGAATCTAAACTTTGCTATACACCCAAGGATCCAACTATGCTCTGATACCAACTATGACGGGCTTGGCCAGTTAACCTTTATGATAACTGAGGATCCCATAAATCTCGACCATTAGATCTACTTAAGCCTAAAAACTTAAGAAATCAACTCATGCATCCGCAACAATAACACTTAGGTAAAGAATTTAATCTTTATCTCAATATTCCAAGGTCCCAAAAACTATTCCCCCATAACCAATAATAATATTCTCACGCTACATCCATGAACTTAGTAATTATAGCTTCAAGCCAGTTCTTATAATAATCAACAAGTTTATTTATTTGCAATCCAATTGCTACTCTCACCTTCCCGAAGCGTGGCTACACTCCGGAGCCTCTTGCATATCTGCTTACACCATCAACAACGGAGCTAGTCACAAGGACTAAGTGGGCATCGAGGTTCTAAGAAATGCCTAAGCATCAACAACATAATGCATCCATCCAGAAACAATAACTTAACCTTACCATAGCCTCGCCCCTGAAACTCAAGTTAGTATTCCATACAAGCATGTCCCACAATGCACAATTCACCTATGAATATCCACTACATACTACAACCATTGCAATTCAATACAAGACGTCCCAATTAACATAATAAAAACTTAGCAACCATGGCAACATAGACAACAACCAATATTCCTCTGGCTCTGAGCATGGTCAACTCGGCTGATCAGGCCAATGACATAGAGGCGGGGTAAACCACGTGTGTACACACCCATCCACGCTGCATCCAGCATTGGAGGACCACAACTGTGCAAGACGACATATCCTAAGGTACCAACGCCCGATGTTCCAAATAAACCATTCACATATCACCGTGCAATAACCGCGAGTCTAGACCATCACACCTAGACTCCGGCCCCAGAGGATTATATCACAGAGCATTCCAATATATTATAGCACTTTGCATAAAAATATATCATAGCATATTCTAACACGGGATTCTCGATGTCAACCAAATTGTGTAGCAAACCATAATGCCATATTAGTGGGTAACCAAACACACCATGATACATTCCAAAAACATGCTTTTAACAATAATCCATGCATGGATAATTGTACTTTTACTAAGCCAACCAAATCAAAGATATAATAAATCATAATTCCTTTAATTAAATGCAAACATTAACAACAAGCTACATTGCCAATAGTAAGTATCATCCCATGCTCCTAGAATGATTAAATCACCGACATGATATACCTTTAAGGACCAACAACTTAAGACAATTTAATAACATCATCTAACCATAATACAATTATATGTGTTAAACTCATCAATTTTTCAGCTAGTCAGAATCAATCTCCACTTTATGATTATATAAAAACCACAGATGATAATCTAAAACACTACATTTCCTTCTCTTTTACATTCAAGAATCTATCTTTGATTATGTTAATTCAATTCAGATCATGCCTCAATCCATTAAATCTACAAACCATTATCAAAGCTCATTAAGCTTTCCCAAAACTACGTCAACCAAAACATAGACATCACAAGAACCCCATGTGTAAGACTTGGGTGCGACTTTTTTTAAGTTTTTTCGATCTATGTTTTCGTGTTTTTTTGTAAGGAATATTCGTGTATTCCTCTTAATCCATACTCTAATATGGAAATAAAATTGGCAGGAATCTTCATTTTTATATAATATCTTCAACACTTTACACCAAAAATTTGATGTTGCCTGCTAGTTTTCTAGATATACAATAACAATTACCCAAGGTCACGGGTTCAACGCCTCGTTGTGAAAGTGACTATGCATTGTAAAGTTGGTGGGGGAAGGACCCACTTTAGCCATGTACAGTGGTGGGGGCATGACCCATCTGGGTGTGTTGTAAATTGTCCCATAAGCTCCGGCTTCCCGTGGATGTTAAAACCCATTATTATTATTATTATTATTATTATTATTATTATTATTATTATTATTATTATTATTATTATTATTATTATTATTATTATTATTATTATTATTATTATTATTACTACTTTTGAAGAATTTAATTGACACCTAAAATCATTGCCAGTGTAGCATCCGTCAATACTGCTTGAATCACCTCCTTGTTATCTTTTGGATTATGTCCCAATACCTTGTTGTAGACATAACACATGTGTTTGCAGAGGAGAAATCTACCCTTGCAGTCGCGTTTCACGAATTTTGGACAACTACATCTAGGGTTTGCACTAATCTCAATCTTGTAAATGTTGGTATCTCTTCTGAGCTCAAAAATTACATGCTTTCCGCATGTGATAATCTATTTTCCAACTACTTCTGCTTCCATGTCATAACTTCGCTCTAGATTCACATCTTCATCGTTACTCAATCTGGCTCTTTTATTGACAAGCCTTCCATTTCTAACTCTGACGAAACTACTCGCAGAAGGTGCATCAGAAGAAATGTCGATGGAGTACTGATTAGATGTGGATGATAGCCCTCCCACCTCGAATCCGCTACTCATCAATACTTGCAATTCTTCATCCTTTATGTTGACTCTTGTAGCCACTGGCCAACTACCAGGTCTGCTAGGAGCACTGACTATACATTGGTTGAACAAAACAGTGGTTGAACAAAATCACATCATTTGTTCCTGCTCTCCATTACGATATCTTCTGATCCCATAAAAAGAAGGGGCAACAGTAGATTTGTTCCCCTTGTTAATACGTGTTTGGCATTTACGACCAGTTTTTGAAACACGACCCATACATTTCACTTCACTTCCAACATACACGACTCATACATTTCAGGGAACTTCTATGACTCTAATTTGTGGACTGCCAAAATTTGTGACTCTACTATCCAGTTAGCCTGTGCTTCATCGGCCATGAATTTCCTAAATTCAGCTGCTGGAAAACCTTTGCCTTCCATCACCTTATTTAGTTTTTCCCAAAACAGTCTTTGTGCAATGTAATCTTCAGTTTTCATGTCACACAAGGCAATAGTCTGTAGAGACCTTATCCTACATGAAAGGAATTACAAAAATAAAATATACAACTTATTTTGGATCAAGATAAAAAGAAACAACTTACTTTGGATCATAGACATGACACTCTAACTTGTCCAAGTCAGAATACGTTTCACATGATCAAAATGAACCCACATATGTTCCAAATCCCCACCTGGACGGTGTAGTTTGATGTTTCCTAGGCTAGGGGGAACTAGTGCTGGATGATATATTTTATGCTTGAAAGCATCGATAAATAGGTCTGTGGGGATAATAACACATCTTATGCCATGGGGAAAAATATGTCGAGACAATAAAATAATGGTTTATTTAAACTATTTAAATGATGGCCTTATAGTGCTAGTCAGGCTCTGGGCCTACTTAGATTGTAAACACAAACGAAAAATTGCCCTCAAATCATGAAAATCTTATTGGGTCTTGAACACCAAGAATGAGATTTAGAGTTGAAAATTTTATTGGCCCTTTAATAGCCAGAATGAATATTATTGGGTCTCTAATAGTGGAAATGAGATTTAGAGGTGTATGAGTTAGGGAGATGGCATTTGAAAAGCAAAATTCAATTAACTTAGTTTTCACATGAAATGAGTGAGCAAAGAAGGAATAAGGGATCAACTTGCACATAATTACCAAAGATAGTTTCCCCATTTAGCTTCTTAGCCATAATCTATGTCCACAGAAAGAGGCCCAGATGGAGATCTAACACATCTAACACAGTTGTTTGCTTTTATTTCCGCTTCAAAATGATAAGTCTGCTCCAAACATTTAAACCAAGTTCGCTCTATAAAGCTGGGTTGTCTATTCTAAGCTCTGATTGAGCATGGGGCATGTGCTCCCAGGGAAATCTTCTGGACCCAACATGCTTAGGCTGGCAACGTTAATGGTGAATTGAATAACACATTCTATGCCTTATATGATTAAATATGTTAAGGCATTAATTAAGTAATAGGTAATGCACGCCCGGAAGAAATTCCGGGCTATAATTTTTGAGGCGGCGCACGAGCGGCGGAGCCGCGAGTGCGCCGCCGAGTCTGGCGGTGCCGCCGAAAAAATTATAGCCGGAATTTCGACCGGCGTGCATTACCTTACGTAATAAACGGGAGGAGAAATTACGTATGTTGAGCAGCTATGGTGGAAGCGTTCGTGGGCTATGGCAGAGGCCGATTCATTGCAGGGCACACCCTTTCCTATAAGGTAAGAACACATCAAGAAGAGCTCTGTTATGACGGGATGAAAAACGGGAAATAGAAGAATAGGGGAACAGAAGAATAGAAACGGGGAATAGAAGAATAGGGGATGATTTTTCAATAGAAGAACAGAAGAATAGAAACGGGGAACAGAAGAATAGAAACGGGGAATAGAAGAATAGGGGAATAGAAGAATAGCAGGATGATTTTTCCGACAAAAACATTGGGAATCCGAGGTTTGTTGATGTATCCATTTGATACGGGCCTGTGGCCGGCAAAGAACTCTGCTGTGTCAAAAATAAGAAGCTGCCGCTGATGCTTAAGCTGAATCTTCCAGAAAAATGTAAGCGCCAGAGATTTTTCTGTCCTGAAGCTCGGCAGTATCAGACCCATTTCGGCCCTCCGACGCAACAGAACAAAAGATTAAACGCAATAGGGGAAAAAAAGGAATGGGGGATAAAACGAAGCGGCGCCGCTATGCACACAGCAGAACAAATTATGTGTTGTAAAATGCACAGAATTTTGCAGTAATTTCGACCTCCCGTTTATTACGATATGTTTAAACCATTAAAAGGCAATGTGTTATGTCATTGGAATTAATGTTGAAGAACCATTGAGCTTAAATAGATGAGCACTCCAATATTGGGGCAAGCACCAGCGTGGCAGTAGCCAGAGATAGAAAACACCGCCAATTGGCTTCTATCAATTTGTTTTCTCTAACGGTCCACGGCGTGGTCTTGCCATGTTGGCAAGTAAATCCATGAAAGAGTGCAGGCCGGAGACATCAGAATTGGCTCCGCGACATCCGCCATAGCCCCCACAGAATCCTGGTTCAATTCAAGCTCCTGGGCTGTGTATTTGGCCCTCGATTTCTCTGCCTCTGCATTTCCATGTTATATTTACCTTTCCAAAACATCGAACCCTTTTCTGATACATCTGAAACATAGAACCCTTTTTTGGCTTTTCTCATAGGAGAGCTTAGAGCCGGGCTTCCAATATCCGGTTTAAATCATGCTCCCTACACAAACCGCCCTTAGATCCGGCTCCGGCTTCAAGCACTGTAAGTATTGCTATTTGTTTTTTATTTGAATTAAGTAGGGGACGGCGCCGTTGCCCTTGTATAATCTCTCAGGAAGACTTAGAATGTGATTGATTCCAAGGGGATGGCACCGTTGCCATATTTTGTATCAGATTTCAAATCCAGAAATGGCAGCCGTTGCTTCAGTTTTATATTCTTGTGGAACATATTGGCTTATTCTATCACATTTGATTATAGATTTTATCTCGATTCAAATGCCAGCAAATGCAAGGGGACGGCACCGTTGCATTATAATTTATCTGATTTTAAATCCGGAAATGACAGCTGTTGCTTAACATATTATCTTATGCTAGCACATTTCATTCAAGATAACAGCCGTTTCAAATCACGGTACTGCCAGCCAATACAAGGGGACACATTTGATTCAAGATAACAGCCATTTCAAATCACGGTACTGCCAGCCAATACAAGGGGACGGCACCGTTGCAGAAGATTTGATTGAATCCAAGAACATATTAAATGTTCATTTTCGGAGCTTGTGGCATTGGTCATGGAGCGCCTGGCATAGGTCATCGACGAAGTACTGTTCAAATATGCTGACATTAATAGGGGACGGCACCGTTGCCTTATTTTTAGTCTGTGGAAGTTCTGATATGTGTTTCAACCCAAGGGGATGGCACCGTTCAGATTGTAAATCCGTTGCTCTACCGGAAATGACAGTCGTTCCTGTAGTTTTGTCTTCTTCCAAGAACATATTGTCCTATTCTGTTCCAGAACACACAATGTTAAACAGAAATTTTGTCCATGTTAAACAAAAATTTTGTCCCTTGTCACTAATCAAATGAATTGTGTACATCTTAACTTATGTTGTATTTCTTGTAGTGTGGCCTCTGTTATGGTAGAAGCAAGGAACAATCAACCAGATTTGCAGTCTACTAGACTCGTCACTCCTAAAAGAAAGCTAAGAGGTCGTCAGACACATCGAAGTTTTGCCATGTCATTTGAATCTACTGCCAGTAGAGACAATAGAAGGGCCTGCAGATACGATAATTAACATAGACAAAAAGGCAGAAAATATTGCTATGCCATTGGATGACAGTACATTTGTTATGGAAGAAGAAGAGGGAGCAGCACTTATTGAGAAATATAACAATGCCACAGATAATACTAAAGTAAACAGAAAAGAAAAAGGACAGAAAAAAGGGCAAAGTTTAGGATCTGATGATGATGTTCTTGGTGACTTATCTGCGTCTTTTACTGTGGAAGTGATTTCAGAAACCTTGGATGCACTAGCATTAAATAGGGATACAGAACCACCCATGATTCCATTATGTCGGATTAGGATAAATGAGGAGGTCTGCAAAGTGGGTTCAAGAGCGCAAATGCTAAGAGATACCTTCAGACAGGCAAGGGGAACTTCATTTTATCTATGGCTACCGCAAAAGGTGATGTTATTCCAGTGACTGATGAGGACATTGATGGTTGGGACCCGTATTGGCAAGAAGTGAATAAGGCATTTGAATAGTCATTGGTACATAACAAGGACTGGTCAGATTTGCGTGGTAGAATGTTTCTTTGCTGGGATGGCAACCATTGAACTGAGGCATGGATGTCTGAAATCAACGATACATACAAACATGTCAAATCCAAACATATTTGTGTTCATGCTGATTTTATAAACATCGACGAGCCGAACGAGACAACACTAGTTGCTGCAATGAACAGAATAAACTTGTGAGTTTTTTAGCTTTTCTATTCTTATATGGAAATCATTCTTGCTCACTTGCAGAAATTGCTTGTTGTAGACTGAACGAGATTGGTGTTGTTCGTACAAGTCCACAGTGTTGTCCTCAATGTCAAGTATTGAGCAAAAAGTAAAGAAACGGAAACGATACATCGATGACGAGGCACAAGAAGATACTTGATCTGAAAATATAAAATATATCTGTCATTTATACATTGGGTTTAGTCTCTAAAATTATTGCAGGGACATAAATTACTATGCTATTCAGATTTTCTAGCAATTGCTTACCTTTCAATGGGAGATTTGGGTTTACTGATGCTTGTTCCCTCGCATTGAATAAGATCGAGATTCTTTGTGGGCCACATGAAGAATTTAATCAACAGATAATGGGCTAAACAATCTACTCACAAAGATAAAACAATCTATTCAAAGATAAAATTGAATAGACTAGAACAATGTTCATATCAATATTCATAGCTTGAATATTACATTCTCAACTTCAAACATTTGGATAGACTAGAATAATGTTCTTATCACTATTCACAACTTAAATATAACCTCCACAACTTCAAACATTATTACAGACCTTAGAATTGCTACAGTACTTTTACTGTAGCAATGGTATTGACCAAGCTACTGTAGCTTGGTTGACTGAGGCTTCGCAGGTCCAGGCGATTGATCGGATCTCCTCCTTAACACCTGCATTCACAGATTATTTCACCGATACCACTTCAATC
This sequence comes from Isoetes taiwanensis, assembly GCA_021234155.1. Classification (NCBI taxonomy): domain Eukaryota; kingdom Viridiplantae; phylum Streptophyta; class Lycopodiopsida; order Isoetales; family Isoetaceae; genus Isoetes; species Isoetes taiwanensis. The sequence continues at coordinate 13,000,981 of JAJEKV010000028.1, forward strand.
CTTCTTTATTATTTTATAGTTCTAGATCCGGCCGCTGAGACGAACCGATCGAGCCATCCTATTCCTGAAATTCTTAATCTGGTACTTTGAATATATTTCCCCCTCAAACGGATATTAGATGTCGATATTGAGCTCGATTACTATAAACAATTTGTGTACCCCTTAGACCATGGTCTGGTCTAGCCCTTAGCAATATGTTGTCTTCAACAATAATATAGGTTAAGCATTTCTTAACCTCAAGTTCATCTCACCAATAAGCAACCATCAACTTCAAGTTCAGATCACCAAGTTCCATGCAATATACAATTATAACATGACTTTCTAGGTATAACTCTCCAATTCTTCTTTGTTATATTATTTCATGTTGTTATTATCTAGATACCAACGTTGTTCTATGATTGGGTTGCTTAAGTCTACGGTGCAAGATGTTGTACCTTTTGGAGGCAAACATTGTATCCTGTCGATTCTTGGAATATTAAGAATATTCCATAAAAACTCAAAAAACATGTTTCAAAAAAACCTAAAAAAAAGTTCCCCCGTAAGACTTGACCCCCACCTGGAAATACTTTGCTCCTTCTCCTTGGTTCAATTCTGATGAATCTGGTGTAAGCACATCCTCCACAACAAAAAAGGCTTCTTTCCCATAGAAAACTCCTTCCCAAGAAATCTAGAGTAATATTGATGCGCTTATATAATCATGCATATATTCCTAGCGCATAATCATTTATTTCACCATTGAAAATGCACCTTATATAATGGCAGCATTACTTACATCTTCATGTTGGTGCTAAGTTGCTAGGTCCATTACATTTTCAATCCCAACCATTCAAAATGGCACATCAAGCGGCATCAACTGACATATATCACCAACCCATCTCCAAAGGGTTTGCCATTCAGGCAACCCAAAAAAAATGTTGACTTGTACAAAACGAATCATTTCCAAGTATATTGGCAGAATATACCAGAAGCTTGACCCTCCAGAACAGGGAAGACGGGTCGCCAAAATTGGATTGATGCTGCCATGTGGCAGTCCTCTACACTCCAAATGGAAATAAGGGCTGCAATTCTGCTCATCCAGTAAGAACAGCTGCAGTGATCAGTAGAAACATCGATTGATCCGGTGAAGAATAGGGCAGGCTCCAACGATTGATCCGGTGAAGAATAAGGACGCCTAGTGGCGTGACATTAAAACTACTATCACCTCTTCCATGTTGTGGAGGGAAGGAGATTGGTCCCCCCTTCCACAAGGATAGGGGACTCGCTCCCAGTTATTGCTGGTCGCGAGGCTCCGTGTGTCCACCGCGGAAGGGGTCCCAACATATGAAACAAGGGTTTTGCCCCCACAAAAGGCAAATTTATAGCTAACCTGAATTCAAGGCGGCAGAAAATTGCCACAGTCCACCCATAGCTATTCCACAGTCCACCCATAGCGTTGACAATGGGGATCTACTAGAAACCCCATCAGAAAGGGAAATATATGACACTCTTAAAATGATGGAGCATGGGAAGAGCCCAGGACCTGATGGACTGCCCCCTGAATTTTATGTTCATTATACTGTAAAGAAAGACATTATTACTTTGGTAAAAGGAGCATGGGAAGCCCAGAATTTACATCCTTCAATTAATGCTGGTTTGATCTCTGATACCTAAGATAGAGAATCCAAGTAAATTTAATGAGTGGAGACCAATATCGCTCACCAACACCACATACAAGTTAATTGTCAAAATCATGGCAGAAAAGCTTAAACGGCTTTTTAATGGAAGTTATAGATCCTTTGCAGTCTGGCTTCTTTACTTCTGATTTAGCTATTATTTAGGCTAAAACCTTTTTCTGTATTGCTAGGCAGATCTATTTGAATAACTGTAAAGCATGATGAACATGCTTGGCTTAGTCATATTCAAAAAAACAGGAAATGACCGACATTAAGCAATGTCATGTAGATATGTAAGAGTAGCATCAAGTCAATTATATGTGACAAACACTTTGATCCAAATAGGAGACCCCTTGAATAAAATTATAACAGGGATATGGGTGGCCAGAAAGAATACATAAGTGGAAACTATGTAAACTGCTATTGTAAAAAATGACCATCATGCATAGCTTTAAGAAATTCTATCTTGGTAAAAGTATTTATGAACTTAGTGTATCTTACATATATGAAAAATCCATAATCATAGAAACAATTTTAACAAAATATCTTACTGCCAGTAATCAACAGAATGACAGTAAAAAGGATATTGAATGTAACTCTTGTTTGAACAATACTTAGAACAATTTTACAGCCAAGATACTTACAGGAGTTTTTGAATTTAATCCAATAAGACAAAATAGATGTACATTTCATGAAGAATACATGTGAACTCCAAACAATGAGCAAGAAGTTTGGTTACCTGCATGCCAACCATTCAATTATTAGCCTAAGAAGGGTAAAATCAAAAGGACATGCAGGTAAGCTATAAACTTCTTGGGTTTACCACCCTTCACATCGAAGGAGTTCCCCAATTGGCATAAGAAAAAAATGCAAGACAAGAATGTTAGCAGGTGATGTTTTGCATTTATGTGGCTTCCATGACAGCTCCACCACAGCTGGCCAGTGCCCTATTGTGAAGTCTCATGGTAGGATTAAAGCATTATGGAGGATAAACACTGTTAAATGACATCTTACATTCTTACCAACAACCTTGATCAGCCTATCAAAGCATGACAAGATGACAAGTATGACATGGCCGCATATGAAATCAGCTTATATTTAAAGGACTCATGAAGGCAAAAAATCAGCCACTTATAGCCTTCACAAGATTACTGATCAACTTATAGACAATAGGCACATACTTTTAATCAAAGTTAGATTGACTAGAATAGAGGGCTCAGCAATATTCCTTAACTTAAACTCTATTGAATTTCAAGTAAGAATAGCCAGCATATGCAATCAAAACCTATTTATTAGATGCTTATACTAATAGATAAGCTAAAGTCAAGCATATAAATGTTGCAGCCATCATTTAGGCTAAAGCATTTCCTGCATTTAAGTATTTCCTGCATTGTAAGCTAGGTCAGCATATGATTTCTATAAATACAAGTGCACCCAAACAATTAAGAGTCCAGGAATAATTTAATAGGCTTGGGGTAGATAATAACATATCAGTGAATTTCTAACCATATCAGATCTTATCAAGCATTAAAAGAGCTACTCCTAATGAGGATAAAACCTGATGGGCTTGATTTGAAGGTGTATTTTCAGCATCTTGCTCCACGATGTCCTTGCCATTGCCTAGATCTTGACTACTTTCTTTGTTCTGCATGGGAATAGCATCTGCCTCATTGCCTTTCTCAGGAAGGCAGCCTTCTTGATTACCCTGCTCCCATTCAGATGTAGGGGCAATGCTTGCCTTTGTGGTGGATCCTTCAGCCATATTGATCACATTGGCTGGCTTGTGAAACTGGTAGAGCTTTTTGACTTTAGAAGATTTAGCTCTTTCCATTCTCTTCCTTGTGGCCATGCCCAGATCTCATTTCTTTCTTGTCATGCTATCGAACTACCAGGAGGTGACTAGAAAGCATGTGCAGCCAGAATTTGGACATCTTCCCTATTTATCTGGAGAAGTATTATCCATTTTCTAAATTCAAGCCCTTGCTACCGACTGTGTTACTTTACATGGGAGGCCAAAACCGTAAGGTCTGCTATTCTTAACTGTAAACTGAACCTACAAATATGTGTCAAGCATGCAAGGATCATACCTACATGGCCGAGCTACTTGCAGGTAATCCAGGTTGGATTCACGGCATAGGACGCATCCGGCCCTTATCCGGATTTTTTGTAACCCTAATATTTTTGCTGTATCCATTTTGTACGTGGATCTACTTAAGTGACAAATATTTTAAGTCCACATATTAAATATTTTAGCAAGAGGAGGTTGATAGCAAACCTCACTGGTTCAATTATACTATCAAGCTCAAGTGTAAGACATCTGTCAATAAGTAGCATAATTTTCACAATGATGAAGCTATGCATGTGTATTTTATGCAGAGCATTTGGGGACATATCCAGTTTACGTATCGGATCTATTTGACAGAGTGTTACTTGCATAAGCTGCTGCATGCATATGTTAAGCAATATCATATCTTTTGTCTATATGATTATTGTTAGTACTTTAGAGTCAAGCTTAAAACCAAAAACTCTTCTTAGAGCAAAACTAGCATTGTCTCAGAATGACCTATCATTCCATCATGACATTAATTTCAAAATGTCAATTAGCACATCATATTGTCAATGAAACAATCAACCTTATAGAATAGTCACCATAAGGACTTAGACTATTTTATTACTCAATAAACCAATGGTTGCAACTAATAAACCATGATCAAATATTAAGCAGTAATAGTTTCGATGCCTTTCACTTACGAAAACCTTTTATTCTATTGTCTTCAATATTTCTGCTCCTTGTTCGACCGTCGACCACTTGTTTCCCAAAGCAACGAATACCCTATGTGTTTCTCCTTAATTTAATCTTTTGCGGTCCGTGGTGATGCGCATCGCCAAACATCTTCCGGGATTGGATAACCTGCTTGCTCAATCTGTATTGGACCGATTTGATTTGAACCGAAAGTGGCTCCAAGCATCCCGTTCAAAGATTCGGGATATTCGCCATTTTCAGTTCAATGGTTTCATAACTTCAATAGTTAACTAATAACCATATGAACTTAAAATATTCTTAGGTCAACTATTGAACCTAGAAACTTCTTCAAACATCAAGTTCAATCAGTAAATCTTACATAATACAAGATACTTGTGCTTGCAACCATGACTTCAAAGATCAAATTGTCTTCTTGTCTTCTCCAATATATACGAGATGTTTTTCGTGATCTTTCACTTGCATGAATAATATAATGAGACAAATTTTGACATGAACTCCAACATTCCCCTTTCATGTCACAAATTTATATCTCGCAATTTAGTTCTCACGCCAATTTGTAAACCTTTTCCAGCCCAAAGCTTTAGTCATAATGTCAGCTAATTGATCTTCTGATTTAATGTAGCTAAGCTGAATGTACCCTTTACTTACCATGTCTCTTATAAAATGCATCTCCATTTCAATGTGTTTTGTTCTCTCATGAAGAACTGGGTTCTTTGCCATAGCTATACAACTCTGGTTATCACAAAATAATACTGTACTTTCTTCTTGCTTTATCCCAAGCTCATTTAAAATTCTTCTAGACCAAATAATTTCTTTTGCAGCTAGAGTAGTAGCAGCATATTCTGACTCTGCTGTTGAAAGAGCAATTGAGGACTGTTTCTTGCTCCTCCAACTTATTGGTGCTCCACCCAACATTAAAATGTAACCTGAGGTGGACTTCCGTTCATCCAAGTCCCCACACCAATCTGCATCACTATAGCATTTCAAGTTTAAATCCTTTGAACAGTAAACTATCCTTGTATCTATTGTCCCTTTCAGAAATCTTAAAACCTTTTTAGCTGCAAGCCAATGTTCAAATCCTGGGTTATTGTTGTATCTGCTCAACACATTTACTATAAATGCAATATCTGGCCTCGTGTTGTTGGCAACAAACAGTAGGCTTCCAACTAATTGCCTATATGGCACTTTTCTCATCTTCTCCTTTTCTTTCTCATTTTCTGGACATAACTTCTTTGATAGTTTGCTTCCAGCCAGTATTGGAGCTCTTACTGCATTACATTCTTTCATACTAAATTTGTCCAGAACAGAATTGATGTACTTACTCTGATTCAGCGAGATTCTTCCATGTTTTCTGTCCCTTTTGACTTGAATACCTAAGAATTGTGACAATTCTCCCAAGTCTGACATTTTGTACCTTCCTTTGAGCATTTCTTTGCAACTAACCAGAAAATCTGAGTTGTTAGAAGCCAAGATACAGTCATCTACATAAACAGCCATTATGCAAAAATCATTTCCCCTTTTTAACATGTAAACATTTCCATCATTATCAAGCTTTGTGAAACTTTGTTCTTTCAGAAAATTATCAATGCAAAAAGTCTTGGAGACTGCTTCAAGCCATAAACCGCTTTTTTCAACCTCCATACTTTCTCTTTGCCAATTTCAAAGCTTGAGCTTGCCTCATGTAAACTTCTTCTTCTAGATCTGCATTAAGAAAAGCAGTACAAACATCCATGTGGTGCAGATCTAGATCTAATGCATTTGAGATGGCAATTATCATTCTTATGCTTGCTAATTTTACCACTGGTGAGTATGTTTCATCATAGTCAACCCCTTTCTTTTGTGAATATCCTTGGGCAACCAACCTTGCCTTAAATTTTGGAGTGCCATCTGCATTTACTTTGATCTTATAGACCCATTTATTTCCTATAGGAATTTTACCTTTAGGTAAATCTACCAATTCATAAGTAGATGTCCTGTCAAATGATGACATTTCTTCTGCCATAGCTGCTTTCCAGTTTTCACAGTCAAGGGAATTGATTGCATCCTCAAAGCTTTCAGGTGTACCAGATTCCAGAATGATATTCACTTCTTCTATATCTTCATTTTGAGGTTTCAGCCTGCTACTTCTTCCATCTTCCTTTCTGCCAAATTTTTGAATGTCAATATTAGTCTCTTCTTGAAGTCTCTGCCCTTCATTTTTCCTTTTTATGAACACTTCATGTGATTTACTTCTTTCCTCAGATTCAAGACTTTCTATTGATTCCTTGTCATTTTCAATGTCTTCAATCCTTTCATCATCAGAGTCTTTTTCTAGAATAGCCTGTGGTTCACTTTCTTCTGGTCTAATACTTGTATCCTCAAGTTTTCCAGCTTCAGTAGGGCTGTCATTTTCTTTGGCAGTCACATCCTTTAGAAAAGGTTTGTACAAAGTATTTTCTTCAAAAGTCACATCCCTGCTTATTATTACTCTTCTTCTAAGTGGATCATACATCCTGTAGCCCTTTGAGTTAGGGTCATAACCTACTAGATATGTTATGATCGATCTATCATCCAGCTTTTGCCTCAATTCTTGAGGTATATGTGTATATCCATTATCCAAGACAGCCATATGCTCTAAATTTTTCATAGCTTGGGGTTTTCCCTGACCAAGCAAATTCTGGAATTTTCCCTTCTAAGCTTTTAGATGGCAACACATTTTGTATTAATACTGCAGTTTTAACTGCTTCCTCCCAAAGAAAATTGGGTAAGCCAGCATGCTTTAGCATGGATCTAGCAGCATTTAGAATGGTCTTATTCTTCCTTTCTGCTACTCCATTTTGTTGGGGTGTATGACTACATGTAAATTGTCTTTTGATGCCCTTTTCTGTGCAATACCTCACAAATTTGCCTGACATATATTCTCCTCCACGATCTGACCTGACACATTTAATTCTTTTCCCTGTTTCACATTCACCTCTGCTAAGAAAGCTTTGAAGGCTTCAAATGTCTGGTCCTTTGTATTTAAACAGTACAACTTTGTTTTTCTGCTGAGGTCGTCTACAAATGTTATAAAATATCTCTTTCCAGTTATACCTCTCACGTTTAGAGGTCCACAGAGGTCAGTATGTATCAATTCTAAAATATCTTTTGCTTTCCCCTTTGCTTTTGAGAAAGGTAGCCTCGAATGTTTCCCAAGCATGCAACCTCTGCAAGTATGTTTTTTCTGTTTTCCTGTCCTCAGACTCTATTAATCCTTTGTTTATCATGTATTCAACATTTTTAACATTCACATGCCCAAGTCTTTCATGCCATAAAGCTATGTTTGGTGTCAAGGTCAAATTAACACTTCCAATAGATTTAGAACTTATGCCAAAAAGATTTCCAACTCTTTTTCCCAAGAACTTTAATTCATTTCCTTCAAAAATCTTACAATGAGATCTTTCAAAGACAACTCTTAATCCCATATCAACCAGTTGTGATATAGAGATTAGATTTCTGACCAAATTAGGAACACACAATACATTCTGCAAGTTCATTATCCTACCATTCAAATCAAATAGCTCTAAAATCCCAACATCCTCTACTTTAAGCAAATCTCCATTTCCAACTTGTATATGTCCACTTTGGCTTCCTCTCTTTTCCTTCAAGATTTTTGAGCTGTGTGTAATGGACTTCTCTGCTCCACTATCTAATATCATGAAATCATCGTCAGCAATTTTCATATTGCTAGCTATAAAAACTGAATTTTTCCTTACCTCATCTGCTTCTTCTCCAGTGTCATCTTCAAGGTGAACCTCTTCTGCCACATTAGCTTCTGTATTTCTGAATTTCCCTCTTCCCCTTCCTCTTGCTGAAAAATTTCCTCTTGCTCCCTTTTCTTTTCCCCTTGACAGTTTTGGAGACGAGCAGTTTGATGCATAATGTCCCCTTCCCCCACAATTATAGCAATTTATTTCCTTGGACATGGTAGGACAATCTATTTTTAAGTGGCCATACTGATTACAGTTGTAGCATGGTCCTAATTTTCCCCTTTTCTTATTTTCATCCCTGCCCTTACCTTTTGTGAACAGAACTTGAGTTGCCTCATCTTCTTCAATCACTCTATTTTGCTCAATCTCTGTTTTTAACATTCTTTCAGCTTCCATCCTTGTTTTTGCAAGAGTTCTTATGAACATAGCAATATTCCCAAGACTTGACACTGCCCTAGAAATTGCCAAAACCTGCTGCTGTTCTGTGTAATGTACCCCTGCTCCATCCAAATCAGCAATAACATTATCAAAAGTTTGGAAGAATTCATTAACATTGTCCTTGTCATGGAATTTCAGTCTTCTCAATTCATTTTCCAGCACATCTATTTGTGAGGATGTTTTTTCCTCATAAGTAATGAGCATATAATTCCACATCTGACTGGGATTCATGCCTCTTAACTTCAACACTATGCTTGAGCTCACCTTGCTCATAATAATCCCTTGTGCTTCTCTGATTTTTGCATTATCTGTTAATACTAATCCTCTAGATGTCACACTTACATCTCGAGTCTGAGCTCCCTCAGTTTCTTCATTTGAAGAACCACTTCCTTCTTCTGCAACAGCCATACCTCTGCTTGCCATACTCCTTACATTGTTGTTTCCTTCAATTGGTTCAATTAGATCCCACAGCCCTTGTACTTGCAACACATGTTTGATTTTTTCTTTCCATACTTGGAAGCCTACATCTCCTTTGAATACATCTATTGCATTAAAATAGATTAAAATAAAAGTGCACATCCAAATACTTAGATAAGATTAATTTTAAGCATAAGAGTGCACATCCAAATACTCCTCAAAAATCAATCGCCTCTTGCGAGGGGCAAGTGAAGAACAATGATACGACTTTACAATGTAACCTTGAGCTTCTTGGAGAACACGATTATCTGCCACATCCAGACCTTTGAAGATTACCAATCTTCGTCTTTTCCAGATAGTCCAAAGCAATCATCCTGCTGCTAGATGAAAAGCCTGGCCTTGTAACTCTGTCCAGGTACTTGGGTAAATTGCCAAAAGCAGTTGTTGACTTGTTAGTGAAACTTGAAAAAGGGAAAACAACCAGTCCCATACCTGTCTAAGGTGTTCACACATGAAAAAGCAATGCTCAATGGTCTCAGATCCACGCTTGCATCTTTGGACGATTTGATATTCTAGGGTTAAACTTATGGACAAGCACATTAACCCGCAGACACCTATGAAGAATCGCCACCAAAGAAGCGCCACTTTAGGATGAAGTAGCTTGTCCCATGCCCAAGACCACACCTTCTCGCCATTGAAGAGGAGGAGGTTGAAGAGACCACTTATTAGGCGGAGGAAGAATATCGGTATCAAGCAACAAGCGATACATAGAGTTCACAAGTTTGCACTCCTTAATTTCTTCATGACAAACCCATACCAAAATATCTTCTTGGTGTGGCGAGAATAGGTCTGTAGAAAATCAGCAACTTTTTTGCCAAAGAACTCTATCCCATCGCCCCAATAGAAACTTTAAGCGAAAAGCCTCCCATGTGAGCAACTGGCTCGAAGTCATACCATCTTTGCAATAGTTAAGATTCCAGCACTTTTCCAACGTCTTTGAGTCAATGGGTGCCTTTGTAAAGCAAAGTGGTTGATTGTCTACGAGAGGGATCCACCAACAAGGTGCGATCCAAGCGTACACTTGTGCGGTTGACCTGATGTGAAATAAAGTTTTGATCAGGTGCCGAGGAATCTAACAATCCCTTTAAGAATGGAGAAGCATTATGATAAGGCCGCAACTCATAAAATAAACTCCATGGAAGAACAGGTTTGAGTGTGACTTTACCAAAAGGGATCTGAGAGGTAAGAGCCTGCGGCAATAAGCCAGAACCCGGAAAATCATCCTTACCTACGAAGCCGCCAAATGAATTTTGAGATCATAACCTTTACGCAAATGGAAATCTGTCATGCCCAAACCTCCAGTGGACTTAGGTTTTATACACTTAGACCATGCAACCTTCACCACTGCCCCTGCTTCATTTCCACCCCAGATAAAGTTTCTAACAACACCCACAATCTCCTGAAACTTTGAGTGGGAAGCAAGAATGGCAGAAGCCATATAGACATGTGTGTTGCTTAAGACATGCTTAGCAACTGTTACCCTTCCAGGCATAGATAGCTTAGCCGTATCCCACCAAAAAAAGGTGCCTCCGCAACCCCTCGATTATAACATCCCTAAGAATCTTCATAAGAAGTGTATTGGTAATTTGATGTCATTTGGAGTTGTGGGCCGTTATACTGGTGTTTATTTGGATGTTAGAAAGCTTGGATACTGGTTAACAGGTCATCTTCGAAGAATTGGACTTCCTGGCTATCGCACATTGAAAATGTTAGATAAAAACTTTTTCTTGATTGTTTTTGATGATGCTGCTATAGCAGATCAGTTGGTGGCACGAGGGGTTGATCCTATGTGGAGTGATTATATATTGTACCAGTCTTATTCTCCAGGTTTTAATCCCAACATGCTCAATGCTTTGAAAATGCCTTCTTTGGCTCTCAATCTCCAATCTTCCTCGACTTGTTTGGTCCCCCGAAGTTCCTCATTAACATTGCTAATGGTTTGGGCACTCATTTGGCCCATTCCATTGTTGATGGGGCAAAGATCGTGTGTCACTTCCCTTGGTCATGCTTTGCCCGAGTCCGTTGTAATTAAAAGTGGCCCCATGTTTCTTAAGTTTGACTTGAAATTGCTTAATGGTCCTCGGCTTGCCCTCTTATTTCCTCAACTAGCAATGTTTGCAAACTTTTCGAGCTAAGAGGGATCATCCTGTTGCTCTTCCCCACATGTCCACACCCTCACGCCACTCTTCACGCTTCTATCCCCAATACTTCTACACCTTTGTGTCTCTCCTTCTCCTTCTCACCCCTGCCTTGTGCAAATCCAAGAATGTGGCGAATTAGGTGTTCCTTCCCTCTTCTTTTTGATGATGTCGCTTCTGACTAAATTGCATTCGATTCAAATAGAACAAGAACGGCAAGAACGAGTTCAAGCGGGGATGGACAAAAGTGAGTTTGAAAAAAGTCGCAAGGAACAAATATGCTCACTTTGTTTTGTGAGGTTGTCACTTCCACGAAGAGGCAAATGGGAGGGTTGAGCGAGCGAAGGCTCTCCCTCACCACTTGAGTCTCATGGTGAAGCCGCACAAAATATGGGGAGGATAGAGCGCAGAGGAGGCTCTCCTCCGCCAAGAATTGCAAAGTGCACAATGGAAGGGTGGAGCAGAGAGGAGGCTCCCCCTTACCACTTTCTAGGACTTGTTTGGCGGATCTCCCGGTAAGAATATCATGGGACTGATGTGGTAGACATGCGAGATAGTGAGTATGGAAGTGGAACATCCCAACTCAAGATTATGAATATTGTGTCATGGAATGTTAGGGGCATTGCTTCTTCCCCAAGAAAAGAAGCATTGTCCCTTTATTTATCTAAATTTCCTATGGATTTTGTTGCCTTCAAGAACATAAGTGTCGAAGAGGTGATGTACACAAGTGGCTTCCATTCTAGGTCGTGAGTACAATGTTTTGGTGGCGGGTGACTCATCTAAATTTGGGGTTCTCACCGCTTGGAGGTCTTCTATTGATGTGACATTTACTCGGTCGATAAGTTTGGTCATTTGGATTATTGTTAAATGGCGGGATAAGGGTCGGGGAATGGGGTATTGTAAATGTTTATGCTCATAATCAAAGGGTCAAAGGGGTTCTTTATGGGCTTCTTTGAGGAGTAAGGTGCTTAGACTTGGAAGTAATGTTGCTTGGTTTATGGTTGGTGACTTTAATATGGTAGAAGCAGAAGTTGATAGATGTGGTCGGGGATCACAAGTAATCCAAGGATTTGAGAGGGAACAGTGGCGGACGATTCTGGTTTGGAGTGTGGATGGGCAGAAATTGATGGGGACCAGTCATACACATGGTGTAATGGTTGGACGGGTTATGGTAGAGCCTATGCTCGCCATGATCGTGGCTATTATAATGTTATTGCTGCTGGCTTGGTACTTCCTTTTCACAGGACTAATCTATTGGATAGTTCCGTTTCAGATCACAACCCACAATGGTTTTCTTATGCGTTGGCAAATAATAGAAGGCCCACTAAAACATTTTTCAAGCTCAATACCAGTTACCTGAAGAACGAAGAGTTTAAAACAGGCTGTAAAGATGCGTGGTCACAGGCATTCGCTTCATCCAGGGGGATGTCAGGGGTTGTAGCTGCCATGGCGGTGGTCAAATCCTTTGCTAAGGAATGGGGTCATCGTAAAGTGGTTGAGGCCGAGGTCATTTGACACCTTATATCGGGGAGTTACAAATATCGCGAGCTCACATTCCTTCGTCTGGCATTAGAGAGAAACAGATCTTACAAGAAATTAAAGATATTGAGACTGCGCAGGTTACTGGAGCGAAGTTGAAGGCTGGTTTGCAATGGTTTAAGTCTGGTGATAGGTGTTCTCATTTCTTTTTTAGGGCGGCAAAACGGAGGAGGATGGCTACTTCTATTAACTCTCTCACTCTCCCAGATGGCTCGGAGGTTTCTGATCCGGTGCACTTAAAGCAGCACCTACATAATCATTTTGCAGTATTCTTTGCTCGACATCGCTTACCATTTCAGGAGGACATGCAATTAGCTGTGCTAACTAAAGTGCATTCTATTGTTTCAGCAGAGCAACGTTCAATTTTAGAGACAAATATCACTAGAGACGATCTAGGCGCAGCGGCTCACCTATTGGAGAAAGGAAAATGTCCAGGTCTTGACGGTTTTCCAGTAGAATTTTTTCAAGAATATTGGGAGTGGATTGGAGATGATATATATAATGCATTTTGTGAATTTAGAAGATACAGAAGTTTGGACAAAATTCTTAACACAGTGCTATTTCCCTCATTCCCAAGTGTAAAGAGCCCCGCACCATTTCGGATTGGCGTCCCTATAACATTGCTTTTCTACAAATTGTATAAGATTTTTTGCGAAAGCTCGCGAGAGAAGTTGTGTGTTGTTCTTCTTTGAGTCAATTTCGTCCACCCAAAACGGGTTCTTGCCGGAAGGTGTATTCTTGATAATGTTGCAGCGGCCTATGAAGGTATGTATTGGGCAAGGCTAAAGGCCCATCGTATTGTGTATCTCAAACTTGACTTTGCCAAGGCATATGACAGTGTGGATTGGGGTTTTTTAGAGAAGTGTTTATTGGCTTTAGGGTTTGGTATCCCATTCACAAGAGATGTCATGAAGTTGCATACTTCAAAGAAGATCTACAATACTCTTCGGGGAGAGCCCCTCGTTGTCTTTCCTGTTGGTAGAGGAGTTCAAGGTTGCCCTTGGCTCCATTGCTTTTTACAATAGTGGCAGAGGTGCTTTCACAACTATTTTCGTGTGTCGCCGAGGATGATGTGATCGGGGGTCTTCCTATGGAAAATGGCTCTCAAGAAATTATTAATCAAGATGTGATGATACCTTTCTATTTTTGAAAGCAGATGCTGATAATCTCCAAAATGCAAAGCTTCTGCTTGACACATTTTCCTTAGCCTCTGGAGTTTTGGTCGGTTGGCAAAAGTGTTCTGCTTTGTGGACTCTAGATGATGAAGTCCCACCATGTGTTCTTGCTTACCCCGGAAGGTCTTTGCCTCATGGGAAGGCAACCAAGCTTCTTGGTATCCCAGTGGGTATTCATGTTTCAACTTCTGATGCTTGGGATGTTATAATCGAGGGGTTGCGGAGGCACCTTTTTTGGTGGGATACGGCTAAGCTATCTATGCCTGGAAGGGTAACAGTTGCTAAGCATGTCTTAAGCAACACACATGTCTATATGGCTTCTGCCATTCTTGCTTCCCACTCAAAGTTTCAGGAGATTGTGGGTGTTGTTAGAAACTTTATCTGGGGTGGAAATGAAGCAGGGGTAGTGGTGAAGGTTGCATGGTCTAAGTGTATAAAACCTAAGTCTGCTGGAGGTTTGGGCATGACAGATTTCCATTTGCAGAGTAAGGTTATGATCTCAAAATTCATTTGGCGGCTTCTCAGAGGTAAGGATGATTCTCCGGTTACGGCTTATTGCATGTGCTCTTACCATCAGATCCCTTTTGGTAAAGTCACACTCAAACCTCGTTCTTCCATGGAGTTTATTTTATGAGTTGCGGCCTTATCATAATGCTTCTCCATTCTTAAAGGGATTGTTAGATTCCCGCACGATCAAAACTTTATTTCACATCAGTCCAACCGCTTGTGTACAGCTTGATCGCACCTTGTTGGTGGATCCTCCGTAGACAATCAACCACTTTGCTTTACAAAGGCACCCATTGACTCAAAGACGTTGGAAAAGTGCTTTTGGAATCTTAACTATTGCAAGCATGGTATGACTCGAGCCGATTCAGTCGACATGGGAGGCTTTTTCGGTTAAAGTTTCTATTGGGGCGATGGGATAGAGTTCTTTGGCAAAAGTTGCTGATTTTCTACAGCCTATTCTCGCCACACCAAGAAGATATTTTGGTATGGGTTTATCATGAAGAAATTAAGGAGTGCAAACTTGTGAACTCTATGTATCAGTTGTTGCTTGATACTGATATTCTTCCTCCGTCTAATAAGTGGTCTCTTCAACCTCCTCCTCTTCAATGGCAGAAGGTGTGGTCTTGGGCATGGGACAAGCTACTTCATCCTAAAGTGGCGTTCTTTGGTGGCGATTCTTCATAGGTGTCTCGCGGGTTAATGTGCTTGTCCATAAGTTTAACCCTAGAATATCAAATCGGTGTCCAAAGATGCAAGCGTGGATCCGAGACCATTGAGCATTGCTTTTTCATGTGTGAACACCTTAGACGTGTATGGGACCTGGTTGTTTTCCCTTTTCAAGTTTCACTAACAAGTCAACAACTGCTTTTGGCAATTTACCCAAGTACCTAGACAGAGTTACAAGGCCAGGCTTTTCATCTAGCAGCAGGATGGTTGCTTTGGACTATCTGGAAAAGACGAAGATTGGTAATCTTCAAAGGTCTGGATGTGGCAGATAATCGTGTTCTCCAAGAAGCTCAAGGTTACATTGTAAAGTCGTATCATTGTTCTTCACTTGCCCCTCGCAAGAGGCGATTGATTTTTGAGGAGTATTTGGATGTGCACTCTTATGCTTAGGCAGGTTGCTTCACTCGGTGGGTCTCTGCTTATCCGCTGAGATTTTATTCCTGTCTCTGCATTTATACTTGTATTTGACTCTTTGATTGAATAAAGTCTGACGTCCTTCAACAAAAAAAAATCTATTGCATTCAGTAAGCCTGCACCAAACCTACTGGCCATTTTGTCTTAACCCTGCTCTGATACCAATGTTAGTACTTTAGAGTCAAGCTTAAAACCAAAAACTCTTCTTAGAGCAAAACTAGCATTGTCTCAGAATGACCTATCATTCCATCATGACATTAATTTCAAAATGTCAATTAGCACATCATATTGTCAATGAAACAATCAACCTTATAGAATAGTCACCATAAGGACTTAGACTATTTTATTACTCAATAAACCAATGGTTGCAACTAATAAACCATGATCAAATATTAAGCAGTAATAGTTTCGATGCCTTTCACTTACGAAAACCTTTTATTCTATTGTCTTCAATATTTCTGCTCCTTGTTCGACCGTCGACCACTTGTTTCCCAAAGCAACGAATACCCTATGTGTTTCTCCTTAATTTAATCTTTGCAGTCCGGCGGTGATGCCAGACCGCCAGCATCTTTCCGGATTGGATAACCTGCTTGCTCAATCTGTATTGGACCGATTTGATTTGAACCGAAAGTGGCTCCAAGCATCCCGTTCAGCATTCAGGATATTCGCTCATTTTCAGTTCAATGATTTCATAACTTCAATAGTTAACTAATAACCATATGAACTTAAAATATTCTTAGGTCAACTATTGAACCTAGAAACTTCTTCAAACATCAAGTTCAACTGTAAATCTTACATGTCTGCGCATACTTGTGCTTGCAACCATGACTTTAGCATCAAATTGTCTTACTGTCTTCTCCAATATATACAGATGTTTTCTGTGATCTTTCACTTGCATGAATAATATAACAGACAAATTTTGACATGAACTCCAACAATTATTAGTATGATACAACTGTTCCTTATTCGAAATAATAAAAAAACCTACCCCCTTCCATAGTTTGAGGGGCCTTTGTACAGAAAGAATTTCTTGACATTCAATCATTTTGGATACAGTAAGGGAAGTAGGGCCTTACTGCATCAAAGGCCCTACTCTCCCTATCTTTGCTATCACTCCATTAACAGATCCACTTTATAGTGAAGCTTTAAGTACTTTAAGCATATCATTAATATTGTAAAAAAATACCTGGAAACTGGCTGTCTTCCAGAGTTTGTATCACCAGTTTATTAATGTCCGCCTTTGCAAATCCCTTTTTGCAAAACTCTTGAGCAACTTGAGCAATATCTGCAGCTGCATTGAATGGACATGTGTTGGTGTAAACATAGGGTAGAATTTGAGATATTATAGCCCTTGATGCCTGTCCATATGGTCTGCATCCATCTGCCATAATAAATTTTTTAGCTGTGAAGGGTAATTTGTAGCGTTTATCATACCTTGTGATGTTGAATATCCCCCTAGCTTGGTCAGTGACCTCAATGGAAGCATTCAAGAAATTACATTTAAAACCAACCTGTTCATGTAAATCCATCGTCTCTTTGTACTCGGTCTCATCCTTAATTCCAAGGTGTTGCATATTATAGATTGAGATTTCAGCATCATCTGTGAGGAATTGTTTGACATTACCACCATTAAGGATATTGAGGTCATCAATGTATCTTATGGCGTACTGAAATCTATAGATGTCTTGAAACCTGTTTGCACGAGCCAATTTGAGAATAAATTTCAATTCGTACCAGGCAAGGTACATGTTACACCATGCTGAGCTAGAGGCAAAGCCCATTGGTATTCCTTTTTTCTGTCTCCATATTTTACTGCCCATTTGCAGGTAGCAGTTATTAAGTAGCCACTGGTTCATTTGTTTGAAATGATCTTTTGTAATTTCAGACCAGCATATGCTTTCCCTATCTTTTTTGAGGTTTTTTCTCCCAACATACCACATATTTGATCCCATCAAATTTAATCAGCATATGGAATTTGTGCTGGCCATCCCGCATGTAATCCCATGTTAAATCAGCAATATCATTCATAATTTCAGAGATGCCATCTTCCCCTTCTAAGGGATGTTCTCGTAACATTTAGTTATGTCAGCCGAGAATACATCATGGATTTTGGCTGGGAGATTAAGCATTCTATCATAGACAGAATTTACTATCCAGCAGGCATTTATCTTATTTTTGTGCCATAATTTATATTTGGCAGTATTTCTGTGGCAAATCTGAGGCCATATGTCCAAAATATTATTTAGAATAGTAGTGATGACCTCAACAATTTCTGTGAATACAGTGTGATGGGCATTTGTAAGCCATCTGTATTCATTTTTATGCATTTTGAAAGTGGCCATCAAATATGGCAAGTTACTGCTTTGAAGTTCCTGTGTATTAAGCATACTACAAATTTCAGCTTTGCATTTTTCTTTTATTGTATCCAGGCTTTCATTGATGATCTCAAAATCAGCACTATTGAGCCTGTCAAGTGCCCTATCAGCAATAAATTTCTGACACATAAACGATGCATTATTGTTTGCTTTATCCAATCCTGCAATGTAGAAGTTTTTCATCAACCAGTCAATGTTCTTCAAAACATTTTTCTTCTTACATTTCTTTTGAAATCTACAATCTCAGCATGAGCATAGGGCATCAATAATTCTTTTATTCTCTGGATGTTATCCTCTGAGATGTCAAGCAACTCAAACTTATGTACTGAGAAGAATTGTAAACAGAGTGAATCAAATTTTTCCATAAATGTTTGTGTGCTAAACCCAGCATCTGAAATGTGATTGAGTCCTTTGGCCATGGCAAGCTTTAATTTTGACATTGAATATATCCAAATTAGTAGTTTGAATGTGGTTAATCTTGGGATCAACAAACTTTGCAAGAGAAGGGTTAAGGCAGGGGCATTTATTGATTGTCCCTTCAGCAAACACTTTGTATGGTTTGTATACTTTGTCCCTGATTTGATCAATATAGTTGCATCAACTAGATCTGTCCCTCTTTGGTCTAGGACTTCTGTCAGCACATCCTGAAATAAGCCTCTGATATTGAATCTATCCAATGCCTTACATAAAAAGGTCATGTGAATGATCCGCTCTTGCTTTTTTACTCTGTTATTCTGCAAATGTCTTTTTCCATTTAGGTCTTTATAAATGGATATTGGGTTCCTCTGCTTTACCGAATGAATACCCTTTAACTATCAGAAGTATTCTAACTATGAGAATAAGAAACATGTAAATGAAACATCTCTCAAGACATAAGAATCATAAATGACATCTTATGTAAAGCCATATAGTCAAGTTTTTATTCTAGAAAAGGTGTCATAGTAGATGAAAACATCATCACTAAAATCTGCTAGAGCACGAAATCCAGCATCTTTTTTACTTGGGAATATTAACAAAGTTGAGTTCTAGTCCTAAACTGTCATCCAGTGAAACAGTTATATTACCTCCTTTGGTAACAGAATATTCATCCATGTTGATCATAGACGTCCCCTTGGGGTCAATGCTTGGTGAAGCAGATGAAGCATTTTTAGAATATCCAATCTTTGGATCTTTTGTAATTCTTGGAGGGTACTTCATATGCGAAAACACCTAATGCAAATCTGAAAGCTATGTTTGGAAACAGTAAAGTTGCTGACCTAGCTGAAAAGACCATCAAACCTGTTTCATTCCTGGAAAAACAGGGGCAAAACAACAAGAATACCTTTTTCCAGAAAACAAACTCCAATAAAAGTGGCAGCACTTTGGATTGCAACAGAGGTGTAAACAGGATCATTGTCATATCAATGAGTTTCTCACATCAAGATAACCTGCATACGCAATGATGGCAAGTCTTAGCACTTTGTTGAGCAGCTTGGAAAAGATGACCATTTTCATCATTGGTATCATATCAGGGTAAATCACTTCCATATTGTTAAGGAGAAACCATAATCCATGATCAATCCAGATAATTCCACTTTTGCAAAAAAATTTGGCATTGTTCTTGGTGCATTTGCACGTAAAATAAGGCTTGGGATAGTCTTACCCTGGTTTGGGGGATCCCGGAGGGAAATGGGATCCAATGTGGGACAAACTATAAAAAGCTAACAAGTATATTTCCTGTTAAATTTAAGCTAGCCGGAAGGGGTCTATCAAAACCTAGATTTTAGCCGGAAAAATACAAAGAAACCTTACTGCGCAGTTTTTGCTGTTTTTTTTGGCGGATTGGAGAGAGGCCGGTGCAGCGGCGCTCGCCCTGCTTCCTCCTCCGCATCTACCTGATCCCCTTGCCCTCCCGATTCCGACCAGCTACGAACTGATCCCATGCGATTCGGTGCCGGATCGAGGGAGAAAATCCCCACAACAAATTTGCCCCAAAAATCCCTATAAGGGCCAAGATTTTTGCGCAGTAACTGCGCAGTAACCGGGGATCCCGTCCTCCGGGATCACACCTCTTGGGGATCCCGTCCTCCGGTATCACCCCTCCGGGATCCCCGAAACCAGGGTAAGGATATCCCGCGCCGTAAAATAAGGGCAGAAGGATCTCCGTATCCTTTTCAGATAAAAGTCATCATGTTTGATGGTAATATAGGCCATATGTCCTTTCTGTTTGACACACATATCTGAATTCTTAATCCAAGGCTGATCAAAGAAGGTTATGTCAAATGGTAATTCAGCCAGGTCAATAGTAGTGATCATCTTTTCAAAGCTTAGGGCAGCTGATTTTGCTTTTTTCAATTTTGTGTCAGTTATTCCAGCAATGCTTACCCATGTTTCAAAGCTCAACGGGGCTAATGCACCAAAATTCATGCTTTTCCATATAGCATGGCCATAAGCAGCACTGTTGCATTCAACAATCTGTTCACTGGCCATAGGAAAACAGGCAGAATTTTCCAAAAGAAATTCTCAGTATTTGATTCATCTATCTTGGCCTTGTTGGCATCAAGACTTTGAAAGTCTTCCTCAGTCAAGTCTGTATCTGAAAACAGGCAGTCATGTATTTCTTCCTGTAAATAAACAGGGGTAGAGATAGCATTGTCTTCTTTTTCAAAAGTGGGAGGGTTAATCTTATTGGCATCTTCAAGGGCTATAATCCCCACGACAAATTTTCTGGCTGCTTCATCTTCATTACATGTCCTATTATAAAGCATGCTTGGAAACTCTTTGTACAATAGAGAAATGCTTTCCTTACATTTGCTGAATTCAAAGTTGACTTTTTTTATGTTGTAGAACATTCATGTTGTAGAACATTCTGGACCAGCAACTATATCCAAGATAAGTCACAGGCGATCTGGATTTATCAATAAGGTTTCTCTCCTTGAGTGTGATAAATGCGTGTATATCTATGTTCTTGATACATGCTAGAAGTGTTTGACTGCGTAGCTTGGGCTGTCCACACCACATTCATTATACTTGAGGCTGGCTAGCTCTTTTATCCACTGGATGTTGTTGTAATTCATGTCGTCATCTTGAAAGTCATAGACAGATTTTTCCTGAACAAATGAGTTTATACATAGTAAGTAATCAAGTGAGCACACCTGTCATAAACCGACCACTATCAAGGACCCTAGTTAAACTAGAGTACTGAGTTAAGTAAAAAAACATTTAATCTTGTCAAAGACAAAATTCTAATCTTAAAAATCCTGTTTAGGAAAATTAAGGTCCACTTAGCAGTCCTAAGAATACATCAGGTGATCATGTATTATTAGGCCCTAATATGGTCAATCATAATTAGTTAGCATATTGTAACAGTGAACAACTTTATGACTGGTAAATATTTATATTGTTATGAAAAACATTCCTCATGCTTTGCATTTAAGAAATCTGAACGAGAACCATTATAAACCAAGCATGACAAGTCTACATATGTCTATTTAGGAACAATGAATCATTAAAGCTAAATAATGCTAAACTAGTTATGGTGCCCGGCGTTGCCGGGCGTAAATATAATTTTATTATAGAAGTATATGAAGAAGATGTAGGAATTTGAAAGATATGTAGAGCTGTCAATAAAGCTTGTTTTAAGTTATTGTCCAAGTTGGATGTTCCTTCTATATGTGTAACATGTGTGCATGGTTAATAGGCGTTTATGTGTGTATTGTCATTGTGTTGGATATGTAGAGATAACGTTCCCTTGTTTGTATAGTCTCGTGTGTACATGAGCCTATGTTTTTTCCTAATGAATTAGGGATTTGGAGATGAAATAGATGTCCTTGTTGCCAAACATTTACAACTATTGGAAGGTCAATGTTTGCAGGGAATAGAGATCAGCTTTTAAATAGAAGGCCATATTTGATAGAGCACATGTTGTTTTTGGGTTATAGAGCACAACAGCAAAGCTGATATGGAAAGGTCTAAAATTTAGCAATAAGGCGATGGTTCCATTTGCCATGGCAAGTCCTGGGATTTGGGCCTTTTTAAGAACTATAACTGTAGAAATTAAGTAGCATAGAAAACCCAGAGGAGTTAATGGACAATGCATGCCATGAATTGCTATTTTCTTGTTTACAGGAAATGGGAGAAATTGATATTGGAAGGTATGACGTAGTTCAAGGTGGAATTACCATATGAACTTGATATAATGATTTCAGATGTCTATTACAGGGAGAGGAAGTTAGGCTATATTTAGTGAACTTTAAATCTCAAGACGATGCTTTGTGGGATGGGATAGTACCATGTAGATGATGTTTGTGTCATGTAGATATGTTTTTGAGGATAACATTGCTTTTTGTGTTTTACAAAACAAAGAATAGATCAATTGAATAAATAGTAACGGTCGTCTGATCTTGTGGGGTCTAGCAATGGATGCTTGGCGTTATTATGTCATGTGAGGTCATGCATTTCTTCGTATATAAGATAGAAATGTTAGAAGCTTGCATCAATTTGAATTATACACATAATTTTTTCATAATGGTGTTTCTTATTTGAGAAAGAAATGTTGAGAACAATGATGCATGTATATTGCAATGGTCCATGGAGGTTCACTATTGCGTAAGCAATATGTATTGCTTTATGATATGCTTGACGTTTTTGTAATCGTTGCAAAAGATGGAGCTATGTTGTTCTGTTTATCTATTAGAAATGTGCTTTAAGTACTCAAGTCCCTGTCACGTATGAGATTGCTAATGTCAGGCATTAATGAACTGGAGGAAAAGCAAGTAGATAAATTGAATGAGTCATCATGGCCAATCATATCGAATGAAGCAAGAGCAAGTTCTATGATTAAAAGAAATAGACCTACAACAGTTGATTGCAAATGAAGAAAGAAATTTTGCAAAAATGGTTTGTAAAATGCAGATAGAAAGGGATAGGAATATATACTCAATAAATAGGCCATCAGCACAAACAATATCAGACTGATGACACTTGTCCACAAACAATATCAGAGTGATGACACTTGTTTTCATGAATCAATAAAGAATGCACAAATTTATGGTACTGCTGATAACAGAAAGTAAATGATACCTAGAGTAGAAGAATGAGTAAGGAAAAGTGACTTCACTTGGATCCTCTGAAGACCTATGCTATGCAGATCTATGCTAAGCTGCTCTTACCAGCATGCCATGAGTCAAAGAATGAAAAAATTGTTGTCTAGAGTCGTTAAGTTGTTAAAGTATACAAAGATATCAGATCTCGGCCAATGTTTCTTAATTCATAACACCTCTAGATGATGGCGCTCTTGGTAATTCCCTTTCCCAACACATCTAAGAAGCGCTCCAAATAAGTAAACCTAGTTCATGACTTTGAGATATCAAGCAAGCGAAGAGGCTTTGTTGCCTAAGTTTCTGTTAAAATGGAAGCAAAGGTATCATGAGACATCCCCATATCCTGCAACTATTATTTCTTCATCAACAGTATTTATGCATGTACAGCAACCTATGACACGAATCATGAAGTTCGATCAAATATAGAAGCACTGTATTAACCATGGGATCAGCAGCCAAATACCTAAGCAATGGTCAACGCCGTTTTGATCATTTTGTGGAATTTGCGCACTTATTGCTGATATGAAGGCTCTCGTTTACGCATTAAGAATGTTGTCATTCTAGAAGATCCTTGAAGACTCTGGAAATAAATACATGAGGTAAAGATCATTTCTAAAATAAAGGACATTTGAAAGACCATTTCTAATATAAGAACATTTGGAAGGATACGTTTAATGATGCGAGTATTGCGTACCTGTTATGATAGTCAAGAATGTGACTTCCTCTTATTGTTGCATGTATAGCAAGTGATTCAACATAATCTATCACGTGATGCGATAAATGTGAACCTGGAAAGTAGAGCTGCAGCATACATTTAAGACTTCAGAACTATCCATTGTTTAATGTAAGCATCAATCAAAGTGAAAACAATCAAACTTTAGCACAAACTAAAGTTGTTGTTCTGTCTATAAGCTATGAACCACAAATGGCCATGCTCCAGAAAAGGAACTTCTCAATTTGAACAGAATGAAAAGCATGATAAAAGCATAGCGAAATATCTGGCTTCAGTGATGGACTCTCCATAACAGTAATTTCAAATAAATGCGCAGCCCCTCCTGCTTGGTTCAGTCTTCTCTGCCGTGGTCTGTCGAGATAAAATTGAATGTAATGGAACCAGTATCTGTAAGTGTAAAGCAGCCATAGGTTCGGCCATTATCATGTTACCCTGGAATAGAATAGAAGAAATAGATATTAGTAAAACCTAAAACCTAAGAGCTAACAATAGAATAGAAGAAATAGATATTAGTAAAACCTAAAACCTAAGAGCTAACAAAGAATGTTAGCAAACAGAAAAAATAAAGGGACAAAGATAAGCATTTACATGCCTATTCTGGCTTATTCTACCCCCATTATGCTACCAAAGCTAATAGCAAATCTCTTGTAATAATATAGGGCTACTCTTGTAATAATATAGGTCTTATTCTGCTAGAGCATAAGTCAGACATGATCTGCTATTATATTAACTGATTGAAGTCCTTCTACACACAACATAGGCAGACAGGCAGGGAGGCTGATCTCGTTGAAGTAAATCAACAACGGAATCAATTATCAGATCATGCAG
Source organism: Isoetes taiwanensis (assembly GCA_021234155.1). Taxonomy (NCBI): domain Eukaryota; kingdom Viridiplantae; phylum Streptophyta; class Lycopodiopsida; order Isoetales; family Isoetaceae; genus Isoetes; species Isoetes taiwanensis. The sequence goes on from JAJEKV010000028.1 coordinate 13,025,556, forward strand.
ATACAGTGTGGAGGCCACTTACCTGGTTGTTTTGGGTTCATCCATACCCAATTTGCTACACAACTAATAGCAAACAATCCTGATAAGATCTCCTTGAAGGAAATCCCATGTATCAAACAATAGAAGTACAAATAAATAGTTGGTATAGACTTTGTGCTTGTGTAGCATTGATCTTATCATCTATATAACTGATGCTGAAGATGAAATGGGAAGAAATAAAAGATGGAACTCACTGTATCGCCTTGAAGGAAATCCCATGGTGCAAACAATTGTAGAATCGCCTTGAAGGAAATGCCAGGTATCAAACAATAGAACTACAAATAAATAGCTGATATAGACTTTGTGCTTGTGTAGCATTGATCTTATAATTCATATAATTGATGCTGAAGATGAAATGGGAAGAAATAAAAGATGGAACTCACTGAATATCGTTGCCTGTATGTTGTGAAGTGCATTGCAAGTTCAGAACACTGCATCTAGACCATCAAAAAAAGTCATTTTCTTCTCAAGTCCCATTGCTTCTTTGTTATCTTGATGGGCATAAAGGCTGATATATCATTGGTTTTAGAGAATGGCTAGCCCATATCTGTACCATCTCTGAACATAGGTCGACACAATTGACATCCATGCGAGAAGATTTCCAAAAATCTATTTTCTATAAACGATCTCTTGAGAGCATTCCCAACAATACCCAGTAAACCTTCTAGGCAAACTTTTGATCGGTCATGTTTTCAGAAGAGGAATGGACATGAACTATACAGTCTGGTCTAATATCCTATCCTGCCAGAATCTAAAGAGCTTCCTGCAACCTAACATGCTTACACAGGATGTGCCAGTAGCAGCAAGCTCCAGTAGCAGCAAGCTCCTGAACCTCATTTTCTATGTCTACTCTAAAGAGTTTAGCTACAAATTACACATAAACAACAACATAATGTAATTGGGAAAGAGAAGGCTGCTTCCGTTGGACGATTGACAATATTATCCATTCAAAAGTACCTGATTTTGCAAAGACTATCTTTTTGTAAAACTGTGTCCATTGTAATAAGATCATGCGAGATTAGTTTCATAATGAACTTGCATGTACAAACACAACATGTGTCTTGTTGAGCTTTTGAGGTCAACTAAGTACGTTTGCACATCACAGTTTAATCCTCTCATGATATTTAGTTAGATATGCAATAGAGTTTAGTACTTCAAAGACAGATACATAGAGACATGGGAGCAAGAAATGAATGTTGGTAATTAGATATATGCAATAGAGTTTAGTAAGAAAACCACAGAATCTCGCCTTCTCAGAATTATGTCAAGACTTTGCAATACTTTCAAGGAAGTATTCAAAGAGTTTTAAACTCCCAAATGTTCTTTATCAGAAAATACATGGCAGTAAGATGCGAAAAGGCTCTTTACAAAGAACATATGGAACAATGCACAAAAGGTATTATGAACAATTAAGTGCTAGAACCAAATTAAGCCTGTCTGCATCTGGAATCTAAACAAATATAGGAATTAAATGCAAACAAATGTTTGAGCAGATGTGAACGGCATACCTGATTTATCGCTTCACATATAGAGGCTGGGCAACTTCACAGATAGAGGTTCGTTCCCAGACTATAGGCTGCGTATAAACACGTAACGTATTTGCTCCAACTCATACAACATGCCATCAATAGGGTCTGAATAACAACGATGCAAAGGAATGCCAGCCAAAATCCAACTCTGTGCTTTACACATGCAGCCGTAACATGAATCCCTGCTTGAATCGATGGGAAGATGTCCCAAGATTGAATGCCAAAATAGAATCTAAAGCAAACAAATGGACTGATTATAGCAAAATCGGAATTTACCTGTGTTAGTTTGTTCTTGCTCCTCCCCATCTGCATCCTCTTGTATCAGATCTCGCCTCCTCCCACAACCCTTTGGATCCTTGTATACTACCGCCTCACCAAAATCATTAGAGAAGGAAAACGTTAGAGGGACATAAAATCGATCAGAAGGGAAACCAAAGAGATTTACCTGCTAAAACTCATGGAAGCTTATTATCCATAGCTGGCGCTGCTCCGGCCAAAATCTGTTGCAAGGAAAACCTAACGATCCTTTTCTGCTGCCCATAAACTTGAACGGTAGCAAATCATTGCATGCCGAAAATTGAAAGGGGGCAAATCGAAAGGGGGCAAATAGAAAAGGGCAAATCGATCTGCACCTAGATAGGAAAGGAGAAAATGGAAATCTAAATTATCGCAAAAGAAATTTTCCCGATTTTTGGAAGATCGGTTTTTTTTCCCGGCAGCCAAAAGCCCAAAAACCTTAGGAAAATTACTTAAAAAAAATTCCAAATTTTTTTCCTCCAGACCGGAAAATCCAAATTTAAAAGATGGATAATGTCAAATTATAACTTTAAGAAGCTCACTGATCCATAAATAGAGCTTAGACTAATCAGAATTAGAGTAAGCTTATTTTTAATCAGATTATGCAAGATATGTTTGCATAAGTGACCAATCAGAAATTATAAGATGTCTGACAAGTAATAGACAGTCATACTTCTGATTTAGCTTTTATTTAGGCTAAAACCTTTTTCTGTATTGCTAGGCAGATCTATTTGAATAATTGTAAAGCATGATGAACATGCTTGGCTTAGTCATATTCAAAAAAACAGGAAATGACCTACATTAAGCAATGTAATGTAGATATGTAAGAGTAGCATTAAGTCAATTATATGTGACAAACACTTTGATCCAAATAGGAGACCCCTTGAATAAAATTATAACAGGGATATGGGTGGCTAGAAAGAATACATAAGTGGAAACTATGTAAACTGCTATTGTAAAAAATGACCATCATGCATAGCTTTAAGAAATTCTAACTTGGTAAAAGTATTTATGAACTTAGTGTATCTTACATATATGAAAAATCCATAATCATAGAAACAATTTTAACAAAATATCTTACTGCCAGTAATCAACAGAATGACAGTAAAAAGGATATTGAATGTAACTCTTGTTTGAACAATACTTAGAACAATTTTACAGCCAAGATACTTACATGAGTTTTTGAATTTAAGCCAATAAGACAAAATAGATGTACATTTCATGAATAATACATGTGAACTCCAAACAATTAGCAAGAAGTTTGGTTACCTGCATGCCAACCATTCAATTATTGTGATGTTCCACGTATTTATACGCCTTTTGGATATAAATACATGACACATCACTATGAATAATTAATGGTACATTAATTATTCTTAAAGCTAAGGTTAGCTGTGTTAACCATTAATTATTAAAGTGGAAACCTAACCTTAACCCTAATTCGAAATTAAGGCTTAACCTAATAATTAAAGGGGTTTAATTATTAAAGTAGATAATAATTAGCATGCCACCTGGCCCAAATCGATTGGGCAAGGCAGAGTTTCCAATTTGGGACACCCAAATTGGGGGTTGCACCCCAATTTGCCCCAATTCGATTTGGGGCAATTGGAGATGGAGGAGGAGATGCTGTCCAACCCTGAGATGCTGTTCGACCCTGTTCCAGCCAGAAGGATGGCGACCCAGAGGGATAGTGGAGCTAGCTATGGTTCCGGTTAGTACATAGTTAGCTTAGTTGTGATTCTAGTAGGTTAGCGCCTCTGTTAGGCTTCTTTGTTGATCTACAGCGTAGCGCCTCTCTGTGATGTGTTCTCTCTCTGTTTTTCTCTGTGGTTTACCTATTAGGCTAACCCTTGATTGATATGGTGAGTATTCTTATCTCTAGTCTCTGTATGTGTTTTGGTTGATGATTTAGCAGTTATTTGCTTAGTTAGCACTCCAGAGATGGGGGATTACAGGGGGTAGAGACCTCTGAGCCCATGTATTGTAGTATGCTCCTAGATAGAGCCCTGTATTATTCCCATTAGATGCGGCCTGTGTACAAGATCCCACCGAGCTGTGGAATCTATGGCATCATTGAAGCACCAGATAAGGGGTCGTAGTGATGAAGTGTGGGGTGGGGTCTCGCCTGAGCATAAAAGGCTACGGGGACTCCTTCAGTGAGCTAGGCCTAATAGTCGGTCACGTAGAGGGCCGGGTATGGGTCTGACACTCCCTGGGTATAGTGGTGTGATCATCCTGTACTTTGAAGATAAAGTTATGGGAGTAAGTCAGGTACAGATGCGGGGGTCGCTGATGCGGCACGTGTCCTCTAGCTCACCCATGGATTCACTGCGACTCTGGAAGGGGACACTTCTCTGACCGGGGAGATGTAACCCGGAGTAGTCCCGAAGGGTGATTCCTTGGGATTGCGTCTCCGGAAGGCTACAATGGCGCCATAGCTTGATTCAGCTCGTCTGCAAAGTGTGCACAGGAGGGGCGGATGGAGTGGACAACCCTAGCCACTGTTCTATGCCAGCCAACGCCAGGTTATACCTCCGTTAGGACTAGATGCATCTTCTTTGCCGTTAGTACTTGGATGGATGTGCCACCCTTCGTGGTGGTTATTTATATATGATTTATGATGTATGCTAACATGTATTCACGCTTCCGCGACTTAGGAGTCCCATTGAAGGCGTGGTCCGAATGACACCTCCGTGTCCTTCACTCGGGCATCTTTCTACGGATGGTCCGAGTTAGACGGAGGGCCCTGCTCATGGTGAGCTGATTGCCATGGGAGGGGGAAGTCCCTGTATGTATACGTCCGGAGCGCCGTATATATTCAGGGAGCGTCACAGTGGGTATCAGAGCCATGATTTTGGTTGACTGGAATCATAGCACTGACCAAATTCTAAACCGTTAGTTCGGTAGTGATGTGAGAGTTTAAGTTTAGCTAAACTGCCTAACTTCTCGGTGATTTAGTCTTTATGCTAGGTTTGTGTAATAAATTGTTGGAACTTTAGGAAGGTTAGGGTGAATTTGGTGTGGAAATGGTATAATTAGAAGACCCAAGTTTAGATGGGCCGTAACTTTTAATGAGTAACTCGGATGGAGGCGGAAATAGTTCCAGCGTCTCCGGCACACCCCAAATACCCTAGGGGGGCACGTTTCCTGAGGCAAAGATGGCGACCCCAAGGCTAAAATTCAAAAGGTGCGCTGACTGCAATTAGGGTGCTTAGAATCGAAAGTTAGGAGCATATTTTACACTTAGCGCACCTATACGGTCCGCCGTATAAAATACGAGTTGAAAAAAAAAGTCTGCACCCAAGCCAACACCTTTACCAATAAGCCAACTTCTTTCTTGAAGGGATATAACCCTTTTTCCAGTATTTATAGTGCATTTATTCCATATTTAAATTAGAGACGTGCCTTTGGTAAACCCACGTTGTCGAGGCAACAACTCCACCGGAGCAAACCTTTTCGCCACAACTCCATCGGAGCAAGCCTTTTTGCCATCGACACCGGAGCAAGTTCTCTCGCTATGGCCGCCGGAGTAAGCAGTCTTGCCATAGCCACGGCAGTCGACCTCTCTCTGCCATAGCCGACCTCCGCCGACCGCTCCTGCACTATCGTTTTTCTTCCTCGCCAAGCGCCGTATATATTCAGGGAGCTGTTGTGCGTTTTTTCTTGACTATTTTTTCATGATGTGCCTAAATTGGTGAAATGTGTGCAAAAATGAAGAATTATATGGGTGTAATGTGGAGAAAATGTAAAAAATGTGCAAATATTGTGGAGGAAGCATTTATGATGTACTGAAGTGGAACCTATGGACTTGAAGGAGTATTAAAGTCCTTAAGAAATATTTTCAATGGTTGATAATTTGATGATGTGTCATGAATCTGGGGAAGCATGGTAGTTGCAAAGAAGTTTGGATGACCTAGATTTGAAGTTGAGGTGGCAAAATCTAGTGAACTTATGGTAGTTAGAATTTGGATCTAAGGTTGTGATTTGCCTAGATCTAGTGGCTAGGATCAAGTGCAGTTTTCTATAAGATAGCCAAAATTCGTGTAGAAGGGAGGCCCAAATTTGGAAGATGACATCTGGGCAAAGTTCTTGAAGTTGTGAGTATGTTTCTTGATCAGTTGAATATTATTATGTTGAAGTATGATATTTTGATTATGATTATGTGATTCTCCTATTTGTTATCTCTATTTCTATAATCTCAAAAGACTTGTGTAAGAATGATTATGTTGGTGATTTATGATGCCAGTAGAGTGAGGCCTAGCCTATCTCATATACCTTGAGATTTGCTTGGGTTGTTGTAGTTAGCGCTTGTTCTTCAGTTTTCCTTGGGTGCGAAGAAGATGCTAACATATTTTGGGGGGCATTCCGAGAAAGCAACATTCTACTAGCATTATATCCGCAAAGGGACGATTTTGCCATTTATAGTAGCAGAGCAAATAAACAAAACTTATTGTCATTCCTCCTTTCAAAATCAAAGTTCCCTTGCTGCAAATTCAAGAGGTATGGATACAGATTCTTGACTCCTTTCTCTTTTTACTGGCCAACAAAATTAGAAAGAGGTGCACAAAATTAGCATGAGATATGTTCGTGATTCTTCCGATTCTGTTTGAAATTATTTATGAAGTCCAACTTTTGCTAGACCCCTGTCTCTGTCTCTGTCTCTGTAAACAAAGTAAAAACCATTAAAGGGGGCAAAATAATTTGTCTATCCATACCTGTTTCTATACCTTAAAAGTTGCATGACTTGTGGATCGTTGCTTTCGTTGCAAAGAAGAGCCATGGCATATCCTCATCTTCCCCGCCTAGTGTGGTTTATACGCCACATTGCATTCGCACTCTTGGGTTACATTCCCTCTTCATCACCCCTTTACGCTTAAGTATTTTTTTCCTTTTCACGAAGCATTCGTTCAGCTAAATCCTTATTGCGGGGCATACCTCCTTAAGCTTCAAAGTCATGGCTTCCAACTCGCTTTTAATGATGCCTTTGTTTTTTATCGGCCCGAGCCTTCTTTTTCCGTTTGATTGGAGATTTGATGAAGGGTTTTCTTCTGCAATATTTTCCTTCTCACTAATCAGTATCAATAGGGCAGCCATGGCCGGATTCTTGCCCTAGTCCTTCCTTCCTGATGCCTCCATACATTCATGCTTCCGCGCCATAGTGGCTATTCTTACGCCGTAAAAACCGCCTCTATTAAAGATGGAACCTGAAAAAAAAAAATAGGGATGAGGAGTCGGTTGATTCGCCCGGGCCATGAATCGATTACGCCATGCCATAATCAAAGAAAAACTTTTTCGCCATCGTTACCTTCCTACGCCATACCCTAACCGCCATCACAGCGCCGCGAGAAAGGCCATGCCCTAAACCCGTGTTCGTGAAAGCAAGGAAAAAAAAGAAATGAAAAAAAAGGGGTATGAAGAATGATGTAATGCAAAGGTTATAGGAAAAATCAAAATCCTTTTACCTCATAATGGTGCACATGGCATGTTGGATAAATTGTGTGGCTATCAACTACTAGATCATGAGTTCAAGTCCATGTAGAGATATGAAGTGCTATATTTTTCGAAGATGTTTGTTTATTCCATGGGAAGACCCTAGGCACTATTTATTTTCCAACAAGTTATTTGAAGTCCAAGATAGAAGATGAAGATACAATGGTCGGCATTTTGTTTTTGCAATCTAATGAAGTCTAATGTTTGAATTTCTTTATTGTTGAAGTTGCATCAAAGGAAGTTGTACAAGTTTTATTTTTTATTTAAGTGATTATGGATGGCATGATGGATGTGCTGACCTAGAAAGGCAGCAACATCTCATGACCTATATAAAATGTGATGAAAAATTATAAGTGTTGTGAAGGGGATAGAGCGCCATACCGGGCAGTAGAGCGAGGGTGCCACTGACCTGGATGGGACTTGCCACCCTATAATTGATGAAGATGAAGTGATGTTAGAAGTTTTAGTATTTTTTTTCCTTGGAAGGCTTCTATAGATGATTTTGAAGGCTTGAAGACATTTGGACATTGGATTTTTGTTAAGTTGTGATGCTATTTGAGGATCAAGTTGAAGACATGAAGATCGAAGAAAAGATTTTTGAAGAATTCATCGGGACGATGAATAATCCTGGGGGGGAATAATGTTGTGCGTTTTTTCTTGACTATTTTTTCATGATGTGCCTAAATTGGTGAAATGTGTGCAAAAATGAAGAATTATATGGGTGTAATGTGGAGAAAATGTAAAAAATGTGCAAATATTGTGGAGGAAGCATTTATGATGTACTGAAGTGGAACCTATGGACTTGAAGGAGTATTAAAGTCCTTAAGAAATATTTTCAATGGTTGATAATTTGATGATGTGTCATGAATCTGGGGAAGCATGGTAGTTGCAAAGAAGTTTGGATGACCTAGATTTGAAGTTGAGGTGGCAAAATCTAGTGAACTTATGGTAGTTAGAATTTGGATCTAAGGTTGTGATTTGCCTAGATCTAGTGGCTAGGATCAAGTGCAGTTTTCTATAAGATAGCCAAAATTCGTGTAGAAGGGAGGCCCAAATTTGGAAGATGACATCTGGGCAAAGTTCTTGAAGTTGTGAGTATGTTTCTTGATCAGTTGAATATTATTATGTTGAAGTATGATATTTTGATTATGATTATGTGATTCTCCTATTTGTTATCTCTATTTCTATAATCTCAAAAGACTTGTGTAAGAATGATTATGTTGGTGATTTATGATGCCAGTAGAGTGAGGCCTAGCCTATCTCATATACCTTGAGATTTGCTTGGGTTGTTGTAGTTAGCGCTTGTTCTTCAGTTTTCCTTGGGTGCGAAGAAGATGCTAACAGGAGCATCACATATATTAGCCTAAGAATGGTAAAATCAAAAGGACATGCAGGTAAGCTATAAACTTCTTGGGTTTACCACCCTTCACATCGAAGGAGTTCCCCAATTAGCATAAGAAAAAAATGCAAGACAAGAATGTTAGCCGGTGATGTTTTGCATTTATGTGGCTTCCATGACAGCTCCACCACAGTCGGCCAGTGCCCTATTGTGAAGTCTCATGGTAGGATTAAAGCATTATGGAGGATAAAAACTGTTAAATGACATCTTACATTCTTACCAACAACCCTGATCAGCCTGTCAAAGCATGACAAGTATGACATGGCTGCATATGAAATCAGCTTATATTTAAAGGACTCATGAAGGCAAAACATCAGCCACTTACAGCCTTCACAAGATTACTGATCAACTTATAGATAATAGGCACATACTTTTAATCAGAGTTAGATTGACTAGAATAGAGGGCTCAGCAATATTCCTTAACTTAAACTCTATTGAATTTCAAGTAAGAATAGCCAGCATATGCAATCAAAACCTATTTATTAGATGCTTATACTAATGGATAAGCTAAAGTCAAGCATATAAATGTTGCAGCCATCATTTAGGCTAAAGCATTTCCTGCATTTAAGTATTTCCTGCATTGTAAGCTAGGTCAGCATATGATTTCTATAAATACAAGTGCACCCAAACCATTAAGAGTCCAGGAATAATTTAATAGGCTTGGGGTAGATAATAACATATCAGTGAATTTCTAACTATATCAGATCTTATCAAGCATTAAAAGAGTTATTCCTAATGAGGATAAAACCTGATGGGCTTGATTTGAAGGTGTATTTTCAGCATCTTGCTCCATGATGTCCTTGCCATTGCGTAGATCTTGACTACTTTCTTTGTTCTGCATGGGAATAGCATCTGCCTCATTGCCTTTCTCAGGAAGGCAGCCTTCTTGATTATCCTGCTCCCATTCAGATGTAGGGGCAATGCTTGCCTTTGTAGTGGATCCTTCAGCCATATTGATCACATTGGCTGGCTTGTGAAACTGGTAGAGCTTTTTGACTTAAAAGATTTAGCTCTTTCTTCCTCCATTCTCTTCCTTGTGGCCATGCCCAGATCTCCTTTCTTTCTTGTCATGCTGCCGAACTACCAGGAGGTGACTAGAAAGCATGTGCAGCTGGAATTTGGACATCTTCCCTATTTATGTGGAGAAGTATTATCCATTTTCTAAATTCAAGCCCTTGCTACCGATTGTGTTACTTTACATGGGAGGCCAAAACCGTAAGGTCTGCTATTCTTAACTGTAAACTGAACCTACAAATATGTGTCAAGCATGCAAGGATCATACCTGCATGGTCGAGCTACTTGCAGGTAATCCAGGTTGGATTCACGGCATAGGACGCATCCGGCCCTTATCCGAATTTTTTGTAACCCTAATATTTTTGCTGTATCCATTTTGTACGTGGATGTACTTAAGTGACAAATATTAAGTCCACATATTAAATATTTTAGCAAGAGGAGGTTGATAGGAAACCTCACTGGTTCAGTTATACTATCAAGCTCAAGTGTAAGACATCTGTCAATAAGTAGCATAATTTTCACAATGATGAAGCTATGCATGTGTATTTTATGCAGAGCATTGGGGACATATCCAGTTTACGTATCGGATCTATTTGACAGAGTAAGCTGCGGCATGCATATGTTAAGCAATATCATATCTTTTGTCTATATGATTATTAGTATGATACAACTTTTCCTTATTAGAAATAATAATAATAAAAAAAAAAAAAAACCCTCAAATCTGTTTCCAGACTTCCATCCTTGATATTCCCGACTGGAAATACCAAGTTTGCCTTTAGCAGCCCTAGAAAATTGACAGGAACAATTTTCCTAGGCCAGGATAAGGACATAACATTATTACCTTTACCATATTTTTCAAAAGAATAAAACTATATTCCACGTACAGCATTAATACAACTAAATTCCTCATGAATGCAATGAGTTTTTTCAATTTAAAACTTATATAATCATCCCAATAACATGGTACGACAAGCCTATAATGTAATACATAGTTCTGAGTTTCAAATATAATCTCTGATTTCCCAATGGAATAATCTTACTTGCAGTCTTGTTTTTTGAACCATCCGCTTAGAAAGATAGATACATCAAAGCATGGAGCAAGAAACCTGGTTACCTGCAGTAGAACCAAAGGACAGTTAGCCTTAATCAGGATAAGAGCCTAAGCTACTAACAGGTAAGCATTAGGTTTCTTGGGTATTCCCCTTCACCATGACTTTAATGGTACTAGTGTCAATATGTAATCATTGAGAATAACTCAGATTTTCAGGACTTATGAACAGCAAATTCATATACTGTCCTAATTACCCAGCAGATTCTGCCTAGCATGTCGTCATAATTATCCAGCAAATAGTCACAGGGTACTCCCTTACCATGGAGTTATATCTAAAGCCCAACTAAACAATTATATTTACTGTACACATACATCATTATTGCAGCAAGTGTAGTGCAGTCCCTAATGTCTATTATTGTATTTTCCATGAACATTTCACATGTTAAAGGTCTGCAGATAGACAGATCTAGTAGCTAAACTAGAACTACATGGTCATCTACATACGAATTTTTAGAAGTTCCTAAACAAGTTATTTGAAGTGCATTTCAATCATCCAGAATATAGAATAAATCTGTAAATAGATTAGTGAAATCTTTACGCCCAGAGAAAGTCTAGAACATTTCCTCCCAGGCCTATTTAAACTTCTAGCTAGGGCCATCATTTATCAAATGTTACTAACACTCAACCTTCAGCAATCTGCACTATGTGCTAGCTTATAGCAAATGCATAGTCAAAAGGACAATCATATATCATATCCTTTTAATCAACATTTCTTTTGCGGATCATAGTCTAACCATCATGCTTAGCTAGCAGAAAATTGCAAGTATTATCATGTTTCTATGTTGCTACAGATAACCGTAAGCAGATCTACTATTTTAAAGCTCTCTATTCATTAAGCCAATGCTAGGGTTAGAAATTTCATAAGACAAGTGCATACTACAATAGCATCGATCCGAGCCATCGGATCGCCATTATCGGATCGCCATTCTGGGAAAGGACGAGCTGCTATATAAGGCTATTTCCTCTTTCGCACCGGTTATCGGCGTCTTCTCACAGCAGCTCTTCTTCTATTCTCGTTGCTTCCCTCCCTTCCCGCCCTGCTGCGTGAGGGCATGAGTTTGCTTTTCTCTAACCATTCACGGGTATTTTTTTAGGGTTTTTTGTGTTGCTTGCAGGCTTCCGCCCTCTTCTGGGGTCCTGCTATATTTTGTGTTCGCCATCAACTCATCTCTTTCGGTTTTCCAGGCAACACATTCAAGGTTGTTGGCGACCATTTCTCATTAGGGTTTTCCTCGAAAACCCGAAAGGGCGGGGTTTTTTATCCCGATGAGAAGTTGTCGCCATTGCCCTTCTATATTGCCTGTGCACATTTCTTTTTACGGGGTAGTCCGATATTGTTCCTATGGTCGGCTACCCCTCTCTATTCTTCCAAACATTGTATACTGCTGCTGTGATGAATGACAAGCCTATCTATATTCGGCCGGTTTTGTGTCTCTTGCGAGTCCTTTCCCAGAATGCTATTCAACTGTAATTGAGATAAATACTTAGATCTGTGTAATACTTTATTGTAATTTTAAGCTTTAGCTCAGCATCATGCAATAAATCAACTCTAAGCAATGATATTTCATAATAATGTATAGAACCTGAAGATCTTGCGCTCCAATAGTTTGCTGATAAGCCGTAATTCTGGAAATCCCACTTTTCTTAGGTTCGGCAGCCACTTTTGCTGAACTACCTCCAAGATTTGTATTCATGACTATCTGCTCCATTTTTTCAAAGTAGATTTGCCGTTATTTTCAGAGCAGCATTCTTTCTGCCCCATCTCACAGCAGAAATTGCAAAAGGAGAAAAAACGAAATTGCAGAGGGAGATACAAGGAGCATCAAGAGAAAATATGGGCTCAAACATTTCTCACTCAGTTTTCTTTGACGGAAGACCAGTTCCTCCATCTAGAAACGTCTCCATTTAAAGGCCTCAATAGCCAAAACCCTAAATCGTTTCACTGGAACCCTAGAACCCTAGAGCCAAAGTGGAGGACATGTTAGAGGATCACCGTAACTGTCCGAAAACCCTAAAATCAAACCCTTAGTCATTTTTTATCAAATGATCTTAAAAAATACATGCCATTTTCGAATATCACTATTCACGAAACTATTTCAACACTTAATATTACCATAGAAACCATTGCTTTGTAGCCAAAGCCTTGGTTATTCAAGTTCATGCAAACGTGCATATAATAACCACATGCAAATAATAACCCCATGCAAAAACTTTTTTGTTCAAGCATGTGACAAGTGCCTTGCATGCACCCAAAGGTTGCATGCATTTGCAATACAATGTTTCCAAACGTAAATATAAGGCTATGTTTTAAAACCTATTATTTGCACGACAAACTTTGTACTCATGCCCAAGCGCAAACCTTTGGGCAAGGAGACCTTGTACATGCCAACATGCAATATTTGCCCTTACAATGTATACAAGTAAACACTAGGCATAAGATCTTGAATACCAACAGGCCTTCCAAGTATTATCTAGGTTATGTGACGTCCCCTACTCATATATGATGCCCGCACCGTATACAAACAGGAGTTCATCCCCCATACCAGCTCCATACTGATACAGGGCCCTCCACATATCACTGTGACCATCTGGAGTCCACAGTGGGAAGAGTGAAGGGGTCATTTTACCCCGTCTCCCTCAGGGCCTACCTAGCTGCGGAAGCGTAAACATGTACACGTCAGTAACATAACATCATATATCCACCTCGAAGGGTGGCACATCAACATCTGCATAGACAAAGATGAGCACAATACAAAGGAAGTTCCTACCCAAGGCTCAGACTCCAGGGGATGACTGACAAGCCATCCCTCGGAGTCTGAGCCTTCCCAATACTTGACGCTTAGCTCAATATTGGGGCAATCCTTTCGGCGAGAATATCTAACAATGCCTTCTAATCCCAATATGGATGTTACCATCCCTACATTTAACCTACTAGGCCCCATGGCCTTAGATGCTTGAGCTTGCTAGAAGCTCATCCACTCTTTGCCTGCTTGAAATAGCAAGGTAACGTTCTTCCGAGTCGCTCGATACTTCAGTCTCCTTGACGGTGGATCCTCTTTGATGTAGAGGTTGACGTTGTTTGTTAGAAGCCTCTCATTGCTGGTGGCTTGCTGGTGTAGTTGATCACTTGAAATCTTCCATGCCGCTTTTCAAAAGCCTGAAGGTGGCGCCGTTGAAAAAAACGTTTTTCATCTTGAACTCTTTGTCTTGGCAGCTAACGACTATGTATCCGATATTGTTTCTGTGACGCTCCCTGAACATATACGACCCTCGGACGTATACATACGGGGACTTTCCCCTCCCATGGCGACCAACTCGCCATGAGCAGGGCCCTCCGTCTATTTCGGGCCATCTATAATACGATGCCCGAAAGAAGGACACGAAGGGGTCATTCGGCCCACGCCTTCAATGGGGCTCCTACGTCGCGGAAGCGTGAATACAAGGGTTAGCACACAGCATAAATCACATATAAATAACCACCACGAAGGGTGGCATATCCATCCAAATACCAACGGCAAAGAATATGCATCTAAACCTAAGAAAACACCCCAAACCCATGGTTCTACCCCGGTTCAGACTCCAGTGAGGATCGACTGACGGCTAGGCCTCAAGAGATCGTGCAGACAGAGTCTTGACATGGCGTTGGCTGGCATAGAACATTGGCTAGGGTTGTCCACTCCATCCGCCCCTCACATGCACACTTTGCGGATGGGTCAATTCACGCTATGGCGCCGCTATAGCCTTCCGGAGACGGGCTCGAGGCATCACCTTGCTGAGCCTACTCCCGGGGTTCATGAAGCCCCGTCCGATGAGGCAGGTCAGGGAAGCGTCCCCTTCCAGAATCACAGTGGCTCCATGGGCGAAGCTAGAGAATACGTGGCCGCATCGGCTGACCCCCGTGCATCCGCACCCGACTTACTCGCCCTAAATCTACTCAAAGTGCAAGGTGCCCCATACGGGTCACACCTTCCCACCTGGGGAGTGTCGGACCCATACCCGGCCCTCGTGACCGGGGCCAATCGGTCTAGCTCGCTATAGGAGTCCGGGGAGCCTTTTATGTTGGTGCAAGACCCCACCTCCACTTCACCATTTGTGTTCCTTTATGCGGTGCTAAGCCCGGTACCATAGCATCTATGACCTGTGGGTTCTTGTGCACAGGCCGCAATATTGGAATAATACAGGGCTTTATCTAGGAGTATACTACAATATATGGGCTCAGAGGTCTCTACCCTCCCGTAATCCCCCATCTCGGAAGTGCTAACTAAGCAAAGAACTATCAATCCATCCTTTGAGAGCAAAACCCGAATCAAAATATAAAGAGAACTGACCTTTTCAACCAAGGGTTAGTTCCTACGAATAAAAGCAGAGAAACATACAAGACAACACACAAGTGCTCAAAAGGGGCGCTACCCTAGAATATCAGCCTATACTAGCCACCCACCTGTATTCCTGCTCGACCCGTTATCATTTGGTGCCTCCATCCTTCTGAAACTCGATGCTCAGCTCTGATCACACAGGTGCAAGTACTGGGGCAAGGTGGCGCTCAGCTCAATCCCAAGGTAGGCGCTCAGCTCAGGTCGATTATGGTGGATACGGGGGTGGTGATCCACCTTATGGGTCCAAAATAGCATTCACCATGCTGGCCAACCAGGTTTGGCCAGGTGGCGCGTTCCCAAAGGATAATTAGTTTAATTATCCTTTATAAATAATGATCCCTTAAATGTAGGTGATTATCTTTAACAATTAAATTAGCATAGCTAATTTAATCCTTTTTTAAGTCAACCCCCTAGGTTACCATGCCCCATGGTAGCGTATCTATACTGGGTGACGTGTCAACATATCTATACGTATACCGTATAAATACTTGGAACGTCACATTCTCCCCTCCTTAGAATTAATGCTGTCCTCAGCATTGGGGTTAGTTGAAGATATACCAATAAAGAAAACACATTATAAAGGAAGATAATTCCTTGTTTCCCAAAGTAATATATTAAAACTTTCGAAGTTCAAAACAGTTCAAGCACCAAAGTGCATTTCAGATGATTATCATAATTAAAAAGTTCAAGGACCGAAGTCCAATATCAAAAAAACAGTGTAACACTAAAGAACTATGTGTAAACACCATGAAAACGGAGGAAGTCGGGTCATCAGCAACCCCCTATACATGGGCAGGTCACGTACTGCTCACTGGCCTGCACATGTCACTATATTAGTTTTCATAGATAAGAAATAATTAGATTGTGGTTGAAGGGTCCACCCCCTATAAGAAATAAAAGAAAATTTATCTACAAGGGACCTATCATGCCTATAGTTCGCAGTTCATTGTGGCCTAAGGAATGGTCAGGTTCCTATTATAGCCAATATGAACGCGGCTATGAACTACATGCTTTACAAGCAGTTCGCGGTCATGTCCACATTGACAGTACACCACGTCCTAAGGAACACAGAGGTGATCCCATCATCGGTAACTGTTGTTAACTATGATGCATCTACCCCTCTACTGATTCTCGGCGAATCAAGTCTTCAAGCTTACCGCCGGGAGCGGGGTTGATAGCATCGTTGATAGTGCGGCCTTGAGATTCGCGCATGAAATCCGGATAGTGCTTCTCAAGATCTGTTTCCATCACCCATGTAGCATCCTCTGCTGGCAAGTGTCTCCACTTGACCAAGTATTGTAGCATTTGAGTCCTCCTGGTCTGTTTATAAGCTCGATCAAGAAGAGCTTCAGGTACTATCTCTAGCTGCTCCTCTGTCATTTCCAGGAGGGTTGGGGTTTCCAAAACCTCCTCTGGATCAGGGGTGTGCTGCTTTAGAAGACTCACATGAAAAACCTTGTGGATCTTTAAGCGGGGTGGCAAGTCCAGGCGATATGCTTGCTCCCCAATACGTTCAGTGATTTTGAACGGTCCAGCCCATCTGGGTGCCAACTTCTTGCAATTACCAATCTTAAGCTTGGCTTGTTTTACTTTAATCTTAAGCCAAACCGATTCGCCCACCTGGAAGACTCGTGGGGTCCTGTGCTTATCTGCTACACTCTTTTGACGACTGCGTGCAGCTAGCAAGTAACCACGTACCTCGTCGACCAAAGCTTGCATCTCCAGGAGGAGTTGTTGAGAAACTTCCACTTTCGACACGGGGTTGTGCCATGTGTCAGGAGTAAGGCATTGATAACCATAATTTATCATGAAAGGAGACATTTTGGAAGACTCCTGTTTCATACTGTTATAGGCAAACTCTACTAGATAAATATAGTCAGCCCATTGGGATTGCTTACTCCACACATAACTTCGTAGCATATCCTCTATGATACGGTTGGTACGCTCTGTCTGACCATCTGTCTGAGGATGATATGCGGTACTCATAGCAAGCTTGGTCTGTATGGTGGTGAAGAAATCCTTCCAGAATGCACTTACAAATTTGGGATCCCTGTCAGATACAATAACCCGTGGCATTCCGTGCAACCTGAAGATCTCCTTTGCGAAAAGCAAGGCGGTGTCGAAGGCAGTGTCGGTGGTACGACATGGCAAGAAGTGAGCCATTTTTGACAATTTGTCGACGACCACCATTAATGCATCATAGCCACGGAGAGTTCGTGGAAGGCCCACAATGAAATCCATGGTTATTACTTCCCATTTTGCGTGGGGCACATCCAAAGGCTGCAGCTCTCCTGGAACTCTTAGTTGCTCCGCCTTGGTTTGCTGACACACTTGACACTGCTTAATGTATCTAGCAATATCCTTCTTCATGGAAGGCCAAAAGTAACTAGAGCGGATTTTAAAATAGGTCTTCATAAAACCCGCATGTCCAGCTATAGGGCTGTTGTGCGTGTCATGGAGGATTAACTTACGCACCCCGGAAGTCAGAGGTACACATAACTTATCCTTGTGATACAACAAATTGCCCTCTTTCTTATATGAACGGAAAGCTTGGCGTTCTTTATCGATCGTGCCTCCTTACTCAAACTAGCCCAGATTTCACAAAACTCGGGATCCGTGGCCAAAGTCCGTTTCTATCATTTCCCAAACTCACCGGGTGAGTGTAGAAATTGCGTTACAATGGGTTCGGGTTACCGAGGGATGGCGTGACAATGCATCCGAACCACATTGTGCTTTCCGTGCTTATACATGATCTCAAAATCATATTTCTTCAAGAAATTCCATCCATCTCCTCTGACGGAGGTTGAGGTTCGGTTGGGTGGATAAATAACGGAGACTTTGGTGATCCGTGTCCAACTGGAACTTTCTACCAAGGAGGTAGTGTCTCCATATTCGCAAGGCGCGAACAACAGCTAACAACTCTTGATCATGGGTAGGGTATCGCTGTTCCGTCTCGTTCATCTTCTTTGAATCATAAGCAATAACCCTCCCCTCCTGCATTAGAACCCCACCAGTGGCGATTTTACTTGCATCTGTGGCCACTAGTTTATCCTTATCAGGATCGGGCAACGTGAGAACGGGTGCTGAGGTTAAGGCATCTTTAAGCTGCTGGAAATTTCCCTGAACCTTAGTCTTCCAGTGCTCCATCCAATCCTTCACCTTTTCATGCTTTGTAAGGTTTGTAAGAGGTGCTGCAATCCTTGCAAAATCCTTTACAAACTTTCGATAGTATCCCGCTAATCCCAAGAAACTTCGGACCTCGGAGACATTTTCTGGAATAGGCCATTCCCTTACGGCCTCTATTTTTGCTGGATCTGTAGCAATTCCCTCTGCAGAAATGATATGGCCCAAATAGTCAACCTTTGGAGTGGCAAACTTGCACTTAGAGAACTTGGCAAAAAGCTGATGACGTCTTAACTTTTGTAGGGCCAATTTAAGATGTTTCTCATGCTCTTCTAGAGTCTTACTGTAGATGAGAATGTCGTCAAAGAAAATGACAACAAAATCATCCAAGTATTGTCGGAAAACATCGTTCATTAACCGCGATAAACGTTATGGGGGCATTAGTTAATCCGAAAAGGCATAACGGTAAACTCATAATGTCCATATCTAGTGCTTAAAAGCAGATTTATGGATGTCCTCCTCTTTAATCCTTATCCGATGATATCCCGGCGAAGGTCAATCTTTGAAAAATATTTGGCCCCTTGCAACCGATCCATTAGATCATCTCGCTCTCGGCAAAGCATAGCGATTTTTGATGGTATGCTTGTTGAGTTGCCGATAATCAATACACATTCTCAAGGAGCCGCTTTTTTTCTTTACAAAAGAATAGGGAGCGCCAAAAGGCTTAAACGCTAGGTCGAATAAAACCTAGGTTTAGCAAGCGGCTTGAAGTTGCTTCTTAAGCTCGCCAACTCGGGGACTCATCCGCACGGGCCTTTGCTGGTAGGCTTAGTGCCCGGCTCTAAAGCTATCTCACATTCTACCCCTCTAAAAAGGAGGAAGCTTCGGATCTCGCCTGGGAAAAGATCGCTAAATTCATGGAGAATCTTGGCAATCCCCCATGGCAAGGTGTTGATTATTTGGTTTTGCTTAGCATCCGACTCAATGGAAGCAAGTCTAATAAAGCGGAGGAGCTTTTGCTTATGTGATAGCTTTATCTAACTGTCGAATGGACATAGACCGCATGATAGGGTTGAATGGTTCACCTTTTTTATAGTTACACGGGCTCCATTAGCTGCGTTGAAGGTAACTTCTCTCTTCTCGCAGTCTATGTTGGCTTTTTGCGGATGCCAAGAATTCCATTCCAACAATGAGGTCGTGATTTGCCAATATCCATTAACTTCGGCACCTATAGCAAGTAACCGGTGCGCCGGCAACCTGCATCTTAAGGTTGATGCGGCGACCATGAGTATGTCTAACCTTACCATCGGCTAAAGTGGCGAGGTCTCGGTCGTGACCTTAGGGTTTCGGTTGTAGGACCGGGGCCATTCTAGGAGAAGCAAAATTATGTGTACCCCGTATCCATAAGAATTACAAAAGGCTTACTTGTCTATTTGGCCTATGGTGGAAATGACAAGCAGGCTGACTTTCGGCATTGCCGGTTTCTATAGCTGCCAAGGATATGAGACGCACCGTGAATGTACTCAGGGGCGCCCTCGTCGGCCGGTAATGTTGACTCAATATCGCCCCGATCAAGGTCGGCCATGGCCGGTAGGCGATCCGGGTAACATATGGGCAAGTGCATGAAGTGTCCCGCCTCATACACCTGTAACATGCCTTATCCCTACAAGTAGCTATTCTCCTCGCCTCTTTAGGAATGGGGTAAGAGGTTTCGAACTTCCTTACCCGCATTGTTACGCTTATCCGGGCGTGTTAAAAGCGACTTTCTTCTCCTGGCGGACCGTAAGAGTTCTGGCGAGAGGCCCCGGACTTGGAGAGCGGGTTTGTAAGGTGTGGACGGCCGTGGTCGCAGTAAGGAGCAGGACGTGGATACTGATTTCTTGGTATGTCCTCCTCGAGGCTCAACGCTTTAGCCTCGGCTTCTGCAACTGATTTCGGGTCGATGGCCTTAACCATCCGTTTGATCGAGGGTGCCAAACCCTCAATATAGCCCTCCACTGCCCTTTTCTCATTCATACCCGGTACATACTGATCTCAGCGCATGAACTCATCCGTGTAGGCTCAGACGGACATACTCTTCTCGCTCCAACCGTAGAAAAGTTCGATCTGGCTGGCATTTATGTGCACGAGGCACATAATGCGATTTGAAGGCCTTGGCAAACTTTCTGAAGTTGCATCTACTCCTGTCCAGATGTTTGGCTCTGGCATAGCCCTTCCACCAAATACGGGCAGCTCCGGTAAGGTTTGTGGTGGCAACCTTTCCTGTATCCTTCTCTGTCATGCCATAGGACCTGCCGAACTCCTTCATTTCGTCCAGCCATGATTCGGCATTCAAGCCGCCTCTAGATTTCCCATCAAACTGGGCCAATTTCCTATTCTTCCATATACTAGTTATGGCTGTATCAACTGTCTTGCGGTATGCCTTATGTCGGCGCTTTGCATGGCCCCCAGATGATGCTGATGATGCAGATGACACTGAAGTGGCAGACTTTGAAGAGGTGGCACTGTCTCTAGAGGAGCTCCGTCGGCGTTTAGAGTGGGACCTCTTTCGCACAGGTACAGGACTAGTTCGTGGTGGGGACGGCTGCTGTGTAGGTGGACTAGGTGGTAACGGAGGTAACTCCGGTGCGTCCTGTTGTACATGCTGTGGTGGGTTAGCATGCAAGACGTAGGCCTGTAATTCGCCTAACTGTCTTTTCATCAGCATCAATTCTTGTTCGGGTGTTAACCGACCGGCGTTTGAGGGTGTCTGCCAGGCGGCATTGCGTGCACCGTCTATATTAAACATACGATGATATAAGAAAGAGTACGATAACAGTAAGTGTTATAACAAAGTCATTCTGAGTAGTATCAAGAAACACAAAGTGAACACGAAAAAGGACGGAAGATTCAATTTACAAGGGAGATAACGGTTACATCAAAGAAGTTTATATGGAACACAGTTATAAACTTATAGTTATATAATACATAAAGAGGCCTGATACAAGCCATTTCCTAGCCATGGTGAAGCATAGGAACACACAAAACTGGAAATTGTGGCTTAAGGGTTTGCGTAGGGATACATGACGGCATAGCGCACACTCTCACGCACAGCTCTGACGAGCTTGTAGCGTGCCCAAGCCTGGATAATAACGGGTTGATAATCCCAAGTGGGGCTAATAATCAGAAGGTTGAAGAGCCTTCGCAGTGCGTAGAAGATTTGCCAGAGATGATCATTAGCATCATCAAAAGCTTGATGTGGGGTCATATTCCAATAATCCCAAGTACGGGAAAGAGTCCATCTCAGATCATCGTAAGCACGTTCTCGAAGAAGAGTAACTACTTCCATGCCCTTGTCAGGATCATAAGGTTGTTCCGGGACCCTAAGCTCCGCTATGTCGTCGTCAACTTCCCGTTCAGGATACTCGTTGTACCGTTCCCCATAGTCCTGTTCAGGAGGTCCCTGTTCATCCATTCTTATCAGATCGGTGATCCTGTCCTGGTATTCCTCAAGTGTTTCTTCTGCAAGACGACAGGAATAATTATATATACATTGAAAACAATTTCCTTCCACTCGAGCTTTAAGGAAAATAATTAATCATTGAAAGGAGAAAACAATGGAATGGTTTTCAACAGTGCAAGAAACATAAGAAGATATCCTGAATATATATAAAATTGAAAAGCAATTACATAGATTTTGGTGTTGGCCCACTAGAGGTAATGCCAATCAAAATTAACAAAATTTCATACGATGACCCAATGAAACCTAAAACTAAGAGGTCGATCCGTCAACATCTTGTGCTTGAGTATCAAACTGGGGCTCTGGTCGATGCTGTAGGAGTAACACGCTAGGATTAACTGATGAGGCAGCTGATGAAGCTATTTCTGGAGGAACATTTGTAGCCAATGGGCGCATAAACCAGCAGACTCATGTTCATCCAAGAACCAATCTCATGGTCAAACACCGCAATGGCAAGATCACGGTTCACTAGGATGATGCGCTCAAGGTTAGGAGCTAATTTCTTGTGGCATTTGTGGTGGAAAGTGCCCTTAATGCCCATACAGCCGCCTGCCTTCGAGGGCAATTGCCTTAGCAAAGAAGAGAACACATGCGCTTGTGAAAGCCGACAGGAAGAATCGAGTAATATGGCATTTCAACCCTTGAACCATCGGATGGGTTGAAGAGGCCAACTCGGACTCCAAGTTTCGGGGCAGCTCCTCCTCCATGGCAAAATCCTTCTCTTCCTGAGCATACTGACTCTCATCACATAAATCCTCCATGGTTGGGTCGTCTTCCAGCTTGACGACGACGTCGTTGATGTTGGGCACATGTGGCCCCGTAGCCTAAAAAGCCGATTCAGGAACTGAAGATGGGGTACCCTGAATCATTAACTGGCGCAAGGACAAGAGTGTGCTGATAGGCTCAACATCAAGAGGTTGATAGTTGAGCAGCTGATGTATCTCTGGCGCATAATTGGGGCGAGAGTAATCAATGAAATCATGCTGACCCTGACAATATTCGGCCAGCTCATAGAGAAGGTGAGCGGTCCTCTGCTTACCCTTATTGGCGATATCTTTGTCGCCCATTGAATGTCGCCGCCAGACAAGTAATCCTGATCCCCAACCTTGATGGTAGCAAGCGAACTCAATCCCACAAGTGCTTGGCCCTTACTACGAGGTAAAGGCCTCTCTTTAGCTAACTCCTTCCATCGTACAAAATCAGCAAAGTTTATCTGCTCGTCCTCCTCTGGATCTGGAGGAAGTGGGGCCTTAGCTTGCTCTAAAGCGGTGTCGCACCATCTACATACACATCCATAATAAGAGCGAGAGCAAACCGGGCTTCAAAGTACAACCCATTGGAGCCACAATCGATAATGGGGAGCGTGCTTAGCACGTCGGATGATGCCCTTGAGGATGTCATAGCTGTGGCGATCATCTCCCAACATATGCTCCACAATATCTCTGTGAAGATAAGGTTGGGGCGGTTCCCCAAAGAATTCGCCCGGGCAATATTTCCTCATCATAGAACTCTACAAAGGTCGCGATAGTCGGGTGGGGCATATATTGTCGATGAGGTCGGTGAACTCTGCAACATAGGATCAAGAGAGGGTAAGGAACACGGGGATCCCATTGCTGCGCCTCCCATGTACCATGCTAGTCGGCCAGCGTAGTCCATCACTGCAGGCGGAAGAGGGGAGGAAGAAGGAAACAGGAGTAAGAAATGATGAAACCCTAAAAATGAATCTGAGTATTTAACTTGCTGGGCACGGCGTTCGAGGCGCCAGCTCATCATCTTTTTTTTTTTTTTCAGTTATTATTATTTTTTTTTTTTTTTTTTAATTGTAGGAAAATTCACAATTCAAAATAAGAAGTCAAAACAGTTTTGTATTAATATATATACCGATTTACATAGATACAAAATTGTGATGTACATAATTATGACCGTTCCCCACGGATCCGGGTGCTACTGTGCCAGGTCTTTTGTCATGATGGTTACTCGCTTGGCATGGATGGCACATAGGTTTGCATCGCCAAAGAGGGCCACCAAGTAAGCCTCGGCCGCCTCCTGAAGTGCTAGGATGGCATGAGTTTGGAAACGAAGGTCCGTCTTAAATTCCTGGGCAATTTCTCGGACCAGACGCTGGAAAGGAAGTTTTCGTAACAGAAACTCAGTGGATTTCTGATACTTCCTTATCTCTCGAAGTGCCACGGTACCAGGTTTGTAACGATGCCTCCTCCTAGGTTGGGGTGCAGCTCCGGGTAGAGTCTTCCCTGCTGTTCCAGGATGCCGGGCTTTACGGATGATATTGTCCCGCCGGTTATCCCTCTGGCCTTAGCGATCCCTCCTCGAGCCCTAAGCTGATCCTTATACTGAGCACCAGATCTTTGGGGTGTCTTCTTTTGTCTTCGGCGAGGAACGCGGGCCCGCGGTGGTTGCTCTTGCCGATGCCTTTCTTCCTCTTCCTTCCTCAGTCGCTCCTTCACGGCTTCGGTTGCCTCTCTTGCTCTTTCCTCTGCTTCTTCCTGCATTCTCTTGATTTTGCTCTTGTTCTACCTTTTCTTTGATGAATAGTATCCTCCACGAAGCTTGGCGGCCTCCTCAAGTCAAGCGTGTTGACTTACATTGCCGCTAGGAGTGTGGCTTGCTCCTCTGCTTGCTTCTCTTTGGCTATTCTAATCTCCGTTCTTCTTGTAAGCTCTATGAAGTAACGTGGGGGATTAGCTTGCATGTCTCGTTCAACAGCCCGCTGAAAGTGATCTGTGAAATACGAGGGTGATCACGCTTCCCGGAGGATACGGTTGGTCTCCTCTTCATATGAAAACGATGGAAGAGTATAGGCTCCCCATCAAAGAGGCACATGCCGTTTCCTAGGTAGCGGTATCCCCTGGCCGGATCATCCAATGCTAACCACTGCAGATCCGCCTCTTGGGCCATTTGCAAACTGTTCTGGGCCTGCGTTTGTAAGGCCTCCTCCTCTGCTTGTTCATCCCCTGCTGGCGGAAAGTACCGGGCATACTTCTGGACGCCATCTTCCTGTTCCACTACTATGCAGGTCTCCCGGATAGCGTTGAGCTTGAACACAAAGCGCTCATTATAGCAAAAGAGCGGGTATGGGATTACGACCCCCCTTAGAAGCGTTTCCTAAAATACTCCAAGTATTTCTTGGGTCTTAAACCGGGCCCTTGGTCTCGTTGTGGCAGCAATTCAGCCATTATAAGCTCTAGAGGGGTTTTGGAATAGCGAGGCTTACGCGTATAAACTTGCTTGGGTGTCTCCATCCTTATAGAGTAGGCGCTAGGTGGGCGCTGGGCAGGCGCTTGGGGGAGAAAGGTAAGGGGCGAGGTTTGGCTATGGCAGAGGGAAGCTTCTAGTTCCGGCGGCTATGGCGGCCAGGCGGAGCTCAAAAGGGCGCTAGGTGTTTAAGAAAAGTGAAAGAAAAAGTCACTTTTAAAATTTTAACCCTAAAAAACTTTTTATGAAAAAAAATGACGGGGCGCGCTTTTCGAGGTGGCGGGCACCCCCTACCTCGACGTCGCCCGCGAGCGCCCGGTGGCGTCCGGTACCCCGCCCGCCACTTAGGGTTTTTTTTTTTTACGAGGTGGCGGGCACCCCTACCCCGGAGGTTTCTCTTGGCGCTGGGCGACACCGGGTACCCCCCGCCGCCACTTAGGGTTAGGGTTGGGCACCGGGTACACCCTCTTAATTACAATTATACCACACTAAAGCAAGCATGACGGCATCCATTACACCACCCCAAAACTCGTGATTACTCCAAAATCCTCACTCTCTAGCTAACGATCTATCGAGTTAGTATGTGGCGGTGCAATAGTTTGGCTTCCCGTAACCATGCTCGATACCAGCGTGGCGGCTCCACGAACATATCGACCCTCGGACGTATACATACGGGACTTTCCCCTCCCATGGCGACCAACTTCGCCATGAGCGAGAACCCTCCGTCTATTTCGGGCCATCTATAATACGATGCCCAAAAAAGAAGGACACTGAAAGGGTCATTCGCCCACGCCTTCAATGGGGCTCCTACGTCCGCGGAAGCGTGAATACAAGGGTTAGCACACAAAGATAAATCACATATAAATAACCACCACGAAGGGTGGCATATCCATCCAAATACCAGCGGCAAAGAATATGCATCTAAACCTAAGAAAACACCCCAAACCCATGGTTCTACCCGGTTCGGACTCGGTGAGGATCGACCGACGGCTAGGCCTCAAGAGATCGCAGACGAGTCTTGACATGGCGTTAGCTGGCATAGAACATTGGCTAGGGTTGTCCACTCCATCCCCTCCATTGCACACTTTGCGGATGGGTCAATTCACGCTATGGCGCCGCTATAGCCAGGAGACGGGCTCGAGGCATCACCCCGGCCGAGCCTACTCCGGGGTTCATGAAGCCCGGTCCGATGAGGCATTCGGGGAAGCGTCCCCTTCCGGAATCACGGTGGCTCCATGGGCGAAGCTAGAGAATACGTGCGCGATCATGTGACCCCCGCATCCCGTGCCGACTTACTGCGCCCTAAATCTACTCAAAGTGCAAGGTGCCCCATACAGGTCACACCTTCCCACCCAGGGAGTGTCAGACCCATACCCGGCCCTCTACGTGACCGGCTATCAGGTCTAGCTCGCTATAGGAGTCCCAGGAGCCTTTTATGTTCGTGCAAGACCCCACCTCCACTTCACCTTTGTGTTCTTTATGCGGTGCTAAGCGGTACCATAGCATCTATGACCCGGTGGGTTCTTGTGCACAGGCCGCAATATTGGAATAATACAGGGCTTTATCTAGGAGTATACTACAATATATGGGCTCAGAGGTCTCTACCCTCCCGTAATCCCCCATCTCGGAAGTGCTAACTAAGCAAAGAACTATCAATCCATCCTTTGAGAGCAAAACCCGAATCAAAATATAAAGAGAACTGACCTTTTCAACCAAGGGTTAGTTCCTACGAATAAAAGCACAGAGAAACATACAAGACAACACACAAGTGCTCAAAAGGGGCGCTACCCTAGAATATCAGCCTATACTAGCCACCCACCTGTATTCCTGCTCGACCCGTTATCGTTTGGTGCCTCCATCCTTCTGAAACTCGATGCTCAGCTCTGATCACACAGGTGCAAGTACTGGGGCAAGGTGGCGCTCAGCTCAATCCCAAGGTAGGCGCTCAGCTCAGGTCGATTATGGTGGATACGGGGGTGGTGATCCACCTTATGGGTCCAAAATAGCATTCACCATGCTGGCCAACCAGGTTTGGCCAGGTGGCGCGTTCCCAAAGGATAATTAGTTTAATTATCCTTTATAAATAATGATCCCTTAAATGTAGGTGATTATCTTTAACAATTAAATTAGCATAGCTAATTTAATCCTTTTTTAAGTCAACCCCCTAGGTTACCATGCCCCATGGTAGCGTATCTATACTGGGTGACGTGTCAACATATCTATACGTTATGTGGATTGCTTCACCCCTGCAAATTGCCTGACATCTCTTCTTTTGATCCGTTATGCTATGGGAGGGAAGGAATAACAGGGGAACTATTCATGCAAAACATATAGCTTACATAATTACAATTACTACTAGCGCTATTAGGTCCCCCTTGTGCCTCCCTTCGAGTTGCACGCCTACTCCTTGGCAATGTCATCGGTGTTCCTCCCGGTGCAATGGTGTTGACGATCTATATCCTCCTATTTGTACGTTGGCTCGTACTCCGGGGTAGTTTGTTGATATACCTGGGCCCTCCGATGTTTGTCGGCTATGGCACAACACGCTTTGCATCACATTCTAACTAAAGGTATGCTGGTCGTTGATGCTTTGACATTTCGGTCTGCTTCTTGATCCTGTTTTCGGGCGGTAACTGTTCCCCCCTTCATGATACTTGAAGCTATTTGAAGGCGTCTCTTGAGGCTGTGCGCGATTCCTTTGGCTATACTCCTCTGGAGTTGTTCTCTTCTGCAGTTGTTCTTTGAATCGTCCATCCTTGGGTTCACCAAGTTGCATGCAAGTCCGCGTGCAAGTCATCGGCTCGCCTTGCCTAGATGCTTCTCCATCGAGCTTCCAAACTTCCTTGTTTGATCCCCTCGATCACATGGCTTGGACGTTGTCACGTTCCACAGTGCTATGTCGCTTCTTGTCTTGAGGTACTGTTAACCCTACCTGGCTATAGGATCAACAATATGATATGGACCTCCAGATTCGTGAGGAGAATCACTCCTAATATAACTAATTCATAATTGCCAATCAATATTACGCTGAGTTTCTTTCCAAATAGTATAATGCACAGCTTTGCAATTGCTGGAAATGTAAATAACTAACTCAGATTCAATTAACAATTGAGCACACAATCGATTTTCTTATATTCCCAAACAAGGCAAGATACAATATATGCTTCAGATTTTCTGAGCAGTTCCAGAACCTGTAAGAAGGTATACAAATATAAGACTAAAATTCTGGAACTTGCAATTGTGTCCAGCATTGAACATATGTCCTGGAGCTTGCAGATACACCTGACAATTTGAAATTACACTCTGCTTGTGCATACTGCAGTTCTAAATAATAGGAAGCCATACAAGGAGAACCTCATGCATCAAATATGCACGATGATTACGGCAGTTCAAGAAAAACCTGAAATTTGTGTTCAATGCTGAATATACCTCTGGAATTACTGTTATTGGTTGCCCCTAATGAACTTGTTCTGCTCAGCCCATGTCCTGTTGTTGCTCTTCTCAGCTCATGTCCTCTGGAATTACTGTTATTGGTTGCCCCTAATGAACTTGTTCTGCTCAGCCCATGCCCTGCTGTTGCTCTGCTCAGCTCATGTCCTGCTGCAATACAGAGCAAATCGTCATGGAGAACCTCTGCCCTTAGAACAAAAAAAAAGATTGTCTCCTTGATCCAATCAAGGAAAACCTCTCTGTGACTGATTTCTGATAAAATGCTGTCGATCTTCGTCTTACATATACTGCTAACAATGTGAAGAATCTTTGAAAAATTGGTTCAATGATCGACACGCAAGAAGCCGACCCCTTTTTCTTCTTCTGCCCCCTTTTTGTAATTCGTTCCTTCCTTCTATTTCTCCTATTAGACTGGGATCTTTGCCACGGGGATAGATTATGGAAAGCGGTGAAGCAAGCGATGGATGGATGATACAGGTGTGCATCTGGGGAGATCGGCAAGGCATGATTCAAGGGAATGCAGATACAGAAGCGGTGAGACAAAAAAAGTTTAGGGTTCTTTGAACCGTAAAAACGTCATGGCTTTCTCCTTTTTTTTAGCACACCAGCCCTACCGGGCCTACAACCTTTTTTGCAATTCTAGCCTATCCACGTGTAATTTCCATATCATCAAAATCTGATGTGCCCTTTTTTTTTTTTTTCTTGGCTATAAAATGTATAACCTTTTCTTTGTGTGCCCATATTTCAAATGAGAGCCACAGAACAATATCTAGAACAATTGGGTATGTCGTTGCCATATGTGGATGGATTCAGCAGTAGTAGTCAGGGAAATTAGAACCATTTCTTTGTGTGCCTATATTCCAAGTGATAGCCATATAGAACAATTGGGTATGTCGTTGTCATGTGGAGCACAATAAATCTGGGATGGGTCCATCATAGTCAGGGAAATTAGAACAAGGAAACAAGGTAAATCGAAGGATGCCAGCTAACCACATGCTGAAGGAAAAAATAATGAGAGCATAGGAAAATAGCATGTTTTGGATGACTGAATGTGTGTTAAGGATAAAAATGTGAATAATGAGCAAATGGAGAATAGATAACTTAGGCATAGGTCCCAATATAATAAGAGAAATAGAAATCATTGAAATTCAACACACTTACGTATTCTGCTTCTAGTAATGTAGCCGTTTTTTCTTTACTGCTCCTCACACACGATTCTCTCAGTCTCTGCAACTTTATAGTTTGGAATAAGCATGTTTTGTATCCATGTCCTGCAATTTTTGTTAATCATTACTGCATGCAAATCATAATAATGTTGCCAAGGGCAACATTTATGCCCCAAAAAAGAGAAGGCTGGTCCCTCAGCCACCTGGTTGGCTTTCTCATCTCATCTCATAGCAAAAGCAACAACTTGACATATAAAACAACTCCTACCAATGCAAAAAACAACAACTTGACGTAAAAACAACTCCTACCTACTTACCTCGTCGACCTGCTATGGCCAATACTTCTTTAAATGCAAGGAATTTTGGGGATTGGGTAGCTCCACCATATCCATAGTTTGCAGCATATAAGAGTGTGTTCCAGCAATCCCTGTGACAATAAATGGGCCTTCCCAGAGATGCTCAAACTTGGCAGCGGCCTTCTCCTTCCTCGTGTTCCACTTTAAGACCAAGTCTCCAATCTTAAATTTACCTTGAAATCTTTGCTTTCTTGCTTGTGCTGCTACATCCTTAGCCTTTCTATGCCAATTCGATTGTTCGGCCTCCTGCCTATCTCCCTCCAGTTTGAGCAGTTGTATTAGTCTTTCTTGGATAGCATCCTTATGTGGTACCTCAAGGCTGCATGCTACCTTAAGGATAGGCACAATCATATCTATAGGCAGTATAGCTTCTATTCCATAAACCAATTCATACGGAGTGAATCCAGTAGCAGCCTTAACAGTAGTCCTATATGCCCAAAGTGCATTGGACAACATCAAGTGCCAATTCCTCTTAGATGCATCGATCGTTTTTTTAAGAATAGACTTAAGGACCTTATTGGTAGACTCTGCTTGACCATTCCCTTGTGGGTAATATGCACTACTCTTCACATGCTTAACTTTTAACCGTGTTGTGAGCTCTTGAATAGTATCATTTATAAATGGAGATCCACGATCCGTGAGCAACTTCTTTGGTATACCAAACCTACAACATATTTCTGTAAAGATGAATTTGGCTGTTGTAACAGCGTTGGCTTCTCTAAGAGGCATGGCTTCCGACCATTTTGTAAAGAGATCAGTGGCCACAATTACGTATTCATGCTGGTTACTTGAAGCCGGATTGATAGGCCCTATAAAATCTAATCCCCAAACTTCAAAGGGAGCTGGAGATAGTATTGGAGTAAGAGGTGAAGCTAGCAGCCGTTTCCTCCCAAATATTTGACATTTATGGCATCTTTTGATGTATTCATGGCAATCTCCAAACATGGAAGGCCAATAATACCCTGCTCTTAGTATTTTTTTTGGCAGTGGTATCTGTGGCAAAATGTCCTCCACAAATTCCCCCGTGACATTCATTGAGGACTTCAACTTGCTCTCCTTCATCAATACACCTCAATAGGACACCATCTCGATTGACTCTACAAAGAAATTCTCCTACCATTACGTAATTGAGGCAATCCAACTTGAATTTCTTAGCTGCTGCCCCGGACATTCTAGATGGAAGTTCTTGTGTAGTAAGGTAGTTAACAATAGGTGCCATCCAAGAAACGCTTACAGCAACATACATCTGCTCAAATTGCAATGGGACCTGCATATCCTCCTTGTTCTCAATATGCTCATCTAGTTCGTCATGATCAAAAAATGCATGAGGTAGATAGGAGCTAGGATCCGTCACCCTGGTTACAGTCTGAACATGCACATCATATTCCTGCAATTTAACGGCCCACTTATGCCATTTAATTTTTTTTACATTTCTGCCATAGAGCAAAGGAAGTGGATTGTATTTCATGTGAACCACTATTTTATGACATTGTAGCATATATCCATGTTTGTCAATCAAGCATATCAATGCAGAAGCATACCTTTCCAGCTTGGGATATCTTTCTTCAATTTCTGACCACTGCTTACCTGCATAACCAATAACCTTTCTCTCTTGGGTGATAGCAATTCCAACAGTCTCTTTAGTTACTGTAATAAAAACTTCAAATGGAATACCTGGCTTTGGACTCACTAGATTATGTGGTAAGCTAAGAATTCCAATTACACGTTCGAATGCCTCTTGGCATTGCGGAGTCCAGTTGATTGTTACTGTCTTGCTCATGCCCTTGGGTATGTTTCCGATTCTTGTCAGCTTGGTAATTGGGCTCATAACATGTGCAAAATTAGGCACATAAACTCTAAGAAAACTTACCATCCCTATCAACCTTTTTACCTCCTTAATATTTCTTGGCGGTGGTAATTGCTTCAAGGCCAAAATCTTGTCCTCTGAAGCTCCAGAAATTGTGTGCCCCAATAATGTTCCTCTAGTGACCATGAAGAGACATTTCCTTGGATTCAAGCATATCCCTGATGACTCGCACAATTTACATAGCTTGCCAATCAATTCTAAATGTTGTTCTCAACTCGCTGCCAAACAAAGATCATCTAGGAAAACCTTGAACAGATCTGAGGGCATTGCTTTAAAGGCTATAGTCATGGCCCTTTGAAAAGTTGAAGGAGCATTGGTAAGTCCAAAAGGCATCCTTCTCATAGCGAAAGTACCCCAAAGAGTGATGAACGCGGTTTTATCTTGATCTTCTTCCTTGATGGCAACTTGATTGAAGCCCGAGAAGCCATCTAGAAATGAGTAAAATTCTTTACCAGCCACGGCATACAAAAGATCTTGCATGAATGAAAGGGAAGAAATCTCTTATAGTAGCTTTGTTCAACTCTTGGTAATCCACACAAATCCTAAGAGAGCCATTTTTTTTAAGTACTGGTACTATGCACGAGACCCAAGATGGGTTTATGCACTCGAAAATCAGACCAGCCCCTAACAATTTCTGTAATTCCTTCTCAATCAGTTCCATTAGAGCGGGATTTATTCGCCTGAGTTTTTGAATAACTGGCTTGGATCCTGGTTTCAACTTAATCTCTAATTCACAAACGTCTTTAGGTATGCCCTTCAACTCTCCATAGTCCCAAGCAAATATTTCATTCATCTTTTGAAATAGACCTTGCAAATACTTGAGTTCACCTTCATTGAGCTGAATGCCAACGGTAATTGCTCGTTTTTCTTCCCCTTTGACAATGATGAGCTCTTGCACTTCTTTTTCCTGGGCCACATCAATAGTCAATATGGGATGAAGTCCTTGCAACCATTTCTCCTCAACTTCTTCTTCTTTAATTGCGTCTTCACTTAAGTGTTGTAACAAAGCTTTCCGACAAACTGCATCAGCCTCATAGTTTTGCGATCTAGTCACATGGTTAAGTTCCCAAGCACTAAAACATTCAAGAGCGTCAAGAACCTGATCCCTATATCGAGCCATCCCAATATCTCGAGTTTGATACTCCCCGAATACTTGCCTGCAAACCAACTGCGAGTCCCCAAAGATCTTAAGCTCAGTAATTTCTACTTTTCTTGCTTCCTCTAATCCCAACAAAAGTGCTTCATATTCAGCTGTGTTGGAAGTCATTCCTGGTAACATTTTGCTAGCTTTTGCAATTATGAGTCCCTCCTTATCCTTAATCACAATACCAGCCACTGCCATATTTGCCTTGCATGATATTCCTCCATCAAACCATAGAGTAGCAGTTTTTCTATCCAAACTCTTATCTAGGCAATCACATTCCACCATCACTCCCGCAATGGTATAAATCCCACAAGCCTTTGGCTGTAAGTAATCTTCAGTGTCGATTGTTAATGTCTCCTTTGGGATGACAGATTTATTGCCCTCTTTATTATACAAGGTAATAGTTTTGATCCCATCAGAAATAGTACATATGCCTTGAGACCATAAAGGTCTAGCATCCACGGTTTTTAGCCAAACTCTTCCAAGCAATAGATCATATGTATCTGAATCAGTACCAGGATGTCCAAAAGAGACCACTAGAAAATTTGTAGCAACTGTGATCCCCTGAACATTGACAGGCACCTTAGTGACCATGCCTATGGGACTTACTTTCCCATTAGTAAAATTTTTCAGAATTACAGATGTACGTTTATCAATATGAAGCCCCAGTTGTTGCATTATATGATACGGCATAACATTGAGACCAGAACCACCATCTAAAATTACATTGCTTAAGAGGCTATCTCCAATTGTAGCTTCCGATGAAAATATCCCAGGATCCACTTCTTCTTGAGGGATCACAAGGTTAGTGGAGGTATCTTGCTCCAAGTTTTCATGTTCAAACATTTTAGACAAATATTCCCTATAAGTAGGTGCAATTTTCAGCAAGGTATATATATCCAATGTCAACTTTGATGCCTTCATTAGTGATTCCAACTCATTAGGACTACTTTTACTGCTTGTAACCGGACCTGCGATCTTATCTGCATGAGATGAGTTCATTGAGGCTCTATTGGATAAACCATGGTGTTGGGAACGAGTGTGGACAGCCAAAACATCCCCCCCTTCTTCACCTTGCAGCTCTAGATAACACATTGAAGCACTACTTGACTGATCAGATTTCTTACCCATTCTTGCTGCTTCTTGCTTCATCATATACTCTTTTACACTGCATCGAAGTTCACTATGGCCCACCTCCTTGCAGAAAAGGCAGATGGAGCATTCCTTTCCATAGTGGCCTCTCTTCATGCACTTCGGGCATGGTCTTCCATAACAATTATCCTCATTATGGCCATATCTCTTACAAAAATTGCAAGTGCTTACTTGTGTAGCTTGCTGCTGTATCTTCATAACCTCCGCCAGCTGCTTGGAAACTTCCATTAATGTTTGCATGCCAGATTCAAGCCTATCTGTAGCTTTAGAAACCTCAGCTCGAATTTCTTCTTCAAATTTAACTTTTTTATCCTTTTGGATGGTATAACATGGTACAGAATCTGGTTCTTGCTCCCAATCTGGATAAAAATGTGAAGTCCCATGATCTTCATCCGGGAGAGACTGCATAAGTTTTGAGATCTCCACGGCTTTGGAAAAGGCCTTTTGTATGGAGTCCAATGCCCCTGTATTCTGCAACTTGCACATCTTGCGATATACTTTGTGTAATGGCTTAAGACCCAAAATGAAAAATAGCACCACATGTAAGGTAGGAGTTTCCACACCTTGTTTTTTACACCTTAAAATATATGCATGGAACCTTTCAACATAAGCTGGAACACTTTCGCCTGCTTTGACTTAAGGTGTCCCATATGTGAGGGGCGCAGGTTGCTTGATATTGAAACCAAGTTCCTCATGAATGCAATGAGTTTTTTCAATTTGAAACTTATATAATCATCCCAATAACATGGTACGACAAGCCTATAATGTAATACATAGTTCTGAGTTTCAAATATAATCTCTGATTTCCCAATGGAATAATCTTACTTGCAGTCTTGTTTTTTGAACCATCCGCTTAGAAAGATAGATACATCAAAGCATGGAGCAAGAAACCTGGTTACCTGCAGTAGAACCAAAGGACAGTTAGCCTTAATCAGGATAAGAGCCTAAGCTACTAACAGGTAAGCATTAGGTTTCTTGGGTATTCCCCTTCACCATGACTTTAATGGTACTAGTGTCAATATGTAATCATTGAGAATAACTCAGATTTTCAGGACTTATGAACAGCAAATTCATATACTGTCCTAATTACCCGGCCAGATTACGCCTAGCATGTAGTCATAATTATCCGATCCACGTGGTACTCCCTTACCATGGAGTTATATCTAAAGCCCAACTAAACAATTATATTTACTGTACACATACATCATTATTGCAGCAAGTGTAGTGCAGTCCCTAATGTCTATTATTGTATTTTCCATGAACATTTCACATGTTAAAGGTCTGCAGATAGACAGATCTAGTAGCTAAACTAGAACTACATGGTCATCTACATACGAATTTTTAGAAGTTCCTAAACAAGTTATTTGAAGTGCATTTCAATCATCCAGAATATAGAATAAATCTGTAAATAGATTAGTGAAATCTTTACTTGAGAGAAAGTCTAGAACATTTCCTCCCGAGGCCTATTTAAACTTCTAGCTAGGGCCATCATTTATCAAATGTTACTAACACTCAACCTTCAAACACCGCACTATGTGCTAGCTTATAGCAAATGCATAGTCAAAAGGACAATCATATATCATATCCTTTTAATCAACATTTCTTTTTTGGATCATAGTCGACCATCATGCTTAGCTAGCAGAAAATTGCAAGTATTATCCTGTTTCTATGTTGCTCTGAGATAACCATAAGCGAGATCTACTATTTTAAAGCTCTCTATTCATTAAGCCAATGCTAGGGTTAGAAATTTCATAAGACAAGTGCATACTACAATGCTATTCAAGCGTAATTGAGATAAATACTTAGATCCGTGTAATACTTTATTGTAATTTTAAGCTTTAGCTCAAAGCATCATGCAATAAATCAACTCTAAGCAATGATATTTCATAATAATGTATAGAACACGAAGATCTTTGCGCTCCAATAGTTTGTCGATAAGCCGTAATTCTGGAAATCCCACTTTTCTTAGGTTCGGTGACCACTTTTTTTTGAACTACCTCCAAGATTTGTATTCATGACTATCTGCTCCATTTTTTCAAATTAGATTTGCCGTTATTTTTGAGCAAACATTCTTTTCGCCCCATCTCACAAAGAGAAATTGCAAAAGGAGAAAAAACGAAATTGCAGAGGGAGATACAAGGAGCATCAAGAGAAAATATGGGCTCAAACATTTCTCACTCAGTTTTCTTTGACGGAAGACCAGTTCCTCCATCTAGAAACGTCTCCATTTAAAGGCCTCAATAGCCAAAACCCTAAATCGTTTCACTGGAACCCTAGAACCCTAGAGCCAAAGTGGAGGACATGTTAGAGGATCACCAGAATCGTCCAGAAAACCCTAAAATCAAACCCTTAGTCATTTTTTATCAAATGATCTTAAAAAATACATGCCATTTTCGAATATCACTATTCACGAAACTATTTCAACACTTAATATGACCATAGAAACCATTGCTTTGTAGCCAAAGCCTTGGTTATTCAAGTTCATGCAAACGTGCATATAATAACCACATGCAAATAATAACCCCATGCAAAAACTTTTTTGTTCAAGCATGTGACAAGTGCCTTGAACGTAAATATAAGGCTATGTTTTAAAACCTATTATTTGCACGACAAGCTTTGTACTCATGCTCAAGCGCAAACCTTTGGGCAAGGAGACCTTGTACATGCCAACATGCAATATTTGCCCTTACAATGTATACAAGTAAACACTAGGCATAAGATCTTGAATACCAACAGGCCTTCCAAGTATTATCTAGGTTATGTGACGTCCCCTACTCATATACGATGCCCGCACCGTATACAAACAGGAGTTCATCCCCCGTACCAGCTCCATACTGATACAGGGCCCTCCACATATCACTGTGACCGTCTGGAGTCCACAGTGGGAAGAGTGAAGGGGTCATTTTACCCCGTCTCCCTCAGGGCCTACCTAGCTGCGGAAGCGTAAACATACACGTCAGTAACATAACCTCGAAGGGTGGCACATCAACATCTGCATAGACAAAGATGAGCACAATACAAAGGAAGTTCCTACCCAAGGCTCAGACTCCAGGGGATGACTGACAAGCCATCCCCTGGAGTCTGAGCCTTCCCAATACTTGACGCTTAGCTCAATATTGGGGCAATCCTTTCGGCGAGAATATCTAACAATGCCTTCTAATCCCAATATGGATGTTACCATCCCTACATTTAACCTACTAGGCCCCATGGCCTTAGATGCTTGAGCTTGCTAGAAGCTCATCCACTCGTTGCCTGCTTGAAATAGCAAGGTAACGTTCTTTCGAGTCGCTCGATACTTCAGTCTCCTTGACGGTGGATCCTCTTTGATGTAGAGGTTGACGTTGTTTGTTAGAAGCCTCTCATTGCTGGTGGCTTGCTGGTGTAGTTGATCACTTGAAATCTTCCATGCCGCTTTTCAAAAGCCTGAAGGTGGCGCCGTTGAAAAAAACGTTTTTCATCTTGAACTCTTTGTCTTGGCAGCTAACGACTATGTATCCGATATTGTTTCTTCAACTCCATCGATGTCTCATACGTCGAGTCCTCTTGTCGTTATCGTGTTGCCCGAAGAGTGTTGAGGATGTGGATTGCTTCACCCCTGCAAATTGCCTGACATCTCTTCTTTTGATCCGTTATGCTATGGGAGGGAAGGAATAACAGGGGAACTATTCATGCAAAACATATAGCTTACATAATTACAATTACTACTAGCGCTATTAGGTCCCCCTTGTGCCTCCCTTCGAGTTGCACGCCTACTCCTTGGCAATGTCATCGGTGTTCCTCCCGGTGCAATGGTGTTGACGATCTATATCCTCCTATTTGTACGTTGGCTCGTACTCCGGGGTAGTTTGTTGATATACCTGGGCCCGCCGATGTTTGTCGGCTATGGCACAACACGCTTTGCATCACATTCTAACTAAAGGTGTGCTGGTCGTTGATGCTTTGACATTTCGGTCTGCTTCTTGATCCTGTTTTCGGGCGGTAACTGTTCCCCCCTTCATGATACTTGAAGCTATTTGAAGGCGTCTCTTGAGGCTGTGCGCGATTCCTTTGGCTATACTCCTCTGGAGTTGTTCTCTTCTGCAGTTGTTCTTTGAATCGTCCATCCTTGGGTTCACCAAGTTGCATGCAAGTCCGCGTGCAAGTCATCGGCTCGCCTCGCCTAGATGCTTCTCCATCGAGCTTCCAAACTTCCTTGTTTGATCCCCTCGATCACATGGCTTGGACGTTGTCACGTTCCACAGTGTTATGCCGTCTTCTTGTCTTGAGGTACTGTTAACCCTACCTGGCTATAGGATCAACAATATGATATGGACCTCCAGATTCGTGAGGAGAATCACTCCTAATATAACTAATTCATAATTGCCAATCAATATTACGCTGAGTTTCTTTCCAAATAGTATAATGCACAGCTTTGCAATTACTGGAAATGTAAATAACTAACTCAGATTCAATTAACAATTGAGCACACAATCGATTTTCTTATATTCCCAAACAAGGCAAGATACAATATATGCTTCAGATTTTCTGAGCAGTTCCAGAACCTGTAAGAAGGTATACAAATATAAGACTAAAATTCTGGAACTTGCAATTGTGTCCAGCATTGAACATATGTCCTGGAGTTTGCAGATACACCTGACAATTTCAAAATACACTCTGCTTGTGCATACTGCAGTTCTAAATAATAGGAAGCCATACAAGGAGAACCTCATGCATCAAATATGCACAGTATTCTGAGCAGTTCAAGAAAAACCTGAAATTTGTGTTCAATGCTGAATATACCTCTGGAATTACTGTTATTGGTTGCCCCTAATGAACTTGTTCTGCTCAGCCCATGTCCTGCTGTTGCTTTGCTCAGCTCATGTCCTCTGGAATTACTGTTATTGGTTGCCCCTAATGAACTTGTTACGCTTTCAGCCCATGCCCTTGTTGCTCGCTTTCACTCATGTCTATTTGCACGCAATCTGAGCAAATCGTCATGGAGAACCTCTGCCCTTAGAACAAAAAAAAAGATTGTCTCCTTGATCCAATCAAGGAAAACCTCTCTGTGACTGATTTCTGATAAAATGCTGCCGATCTTCGTCTTACATATACTGCTAACAATGTGAAGAGATGCTGAAAAAATTGGTTCAATGATCTGACCTGCAAGAAGCCGACCCCTTTTTCTTCTTCTGCCCCCTTTTTGTAATTCGTTCCTTCCTTCTATTTCTCCTATTAGACTGGGATCTTTGCCACGGGG
This sequence comes from Isoetes taiwanensis, assembly GCA_021234155.1. Classification (NCBI taxonomy): domain Eukaryota; kingdom Viridiplantae; phylum Streptophyta; class Lycopodiopsida; order Isoetales; family Isoetaceae; genus Isoetes; species Isoetes taiwanensis. The sequence goes on from JAJEKV010000028.1 coordinate 13,065,017, forward strand.
ATAGATTATGGAAAGCGGTGAAGCAAGCGATGGATGGATGATACAGGTGTGCATCTGGGGAGATCGGCAAGGCTTGATTCAAGGGAATGCAGATACAGAAATGGTGAGACAAAAAAAGTTTAGGGTTCTTTGAACCGTAAAAACGTCATGGCTTTCTCCCTTTTTTTTAGCACACCAGCCCTACCGGGCCTACAACCTTTCTTGCAATTCTAGCCTATCCACGTGTAATTTCCATGTCATCAAAATCTGATGTGCCCTTTTTTTTTTGTTTTTTTCTTGGCTATAAAATGTATAACCTTTTCTTTGTGTGCCCATATTTCAAATGAGAGCCACAGAACAATATCTAGAACAATTGGGTATGCCGTTGCCATATGTGGATGGATTCAGCAGTAGTAGTCAGGGAAATTAGAACCATTTCTTTGTGTGCCTATATTCCAAGTGATAGCCATATAGAACAATTGGGTATGTCGTTGTCATGTGGAGCACAATAAATCTGGGATGGGTCCATCATAGTCAGGGAAATTAGAACAAGGAAACAAGGTAAATCGAAGGATGCCAGCTAACCACATGCTGAAGGAAAAAATAATGAGAGCATAGGAAAATAGCATGTTTTGGATGACTGAATGTGTGTTAAGGATAAAAATGTGAATAATGAGCAAATGGAGAATAGATAACTTAGGCATAGGTCCCAATATAATAAGAGAAATAGAAATCATTGAAATTCAACACACTTACGTATTCTGCTTCTGGTAATGTAGCCGTTTTTTCTTTACTGCTCCTCACACACGATTCTCTCAGTCTCTGCAACTTTATAGTTTGGAATAAGCATGTTTTGTATCCATGTCCTGCAATTTTTGTTAATCATTACTGCATGCAAATCATAATAATGTTGCCAAGGGCAACATTTATGCCCCAAAAAAGAGAAGGCTGGTCCCTCAGCCACCTGGTTGGCTTTCTCATCTCATCTCATAGCTACTATTGCACATGGTCGTGAAAAATAACTGCACTGAATGGTCCATAAAGTAGCTTGCCCTGTCTCAAGAATATAAGTCAATTGTGTGCCTTTAAATCAAAAAGTTTGACTGCAAAATCTGCTGCAATCACGAAAATCGGCTTTGCTATAGAAGTCCCCAAAAGATGTCTCGTATAATCTTATCGAAATCTGGAAGTGGAAATGGGCATTTGCTCCCTTGAAGTGATGTGATACCCACCAGATGAAGAAACAAGTTGAAGCTTGAAGTTACACAGTCACTTGCTAGTGTTGGGGATATGCAACTGTTATTCGGAGCACATAAGAGTGTTTGACTGATTAACACTTGTCTCAAGGTGATGTCCTTGAAGTTCACATGATTTATGGAACCTGTGCCATGCCAATTATGGAATGAGGTGGTTGGCATGCTAATATGACCTGCAGATGGAAAACGACGTGGATGGATACGAACAGATGATATGAGTATGAAGTTGGATGTAATACGGATGAACCTGCATGGACCCCAGATCGGTTAGTAGAAAGCATCTACCTGAGGTGGATCGTCATGCCATTATGGAAATATGGATGGCATGCAAATTGGACCTGCAAATGGGGAGGTGGAAAATATGCTTAACAGATGGAAGGTTCTATGAGTGAGATGAATGCCAAGTGAACCTGCATGGCCTTAGAATCATTAGTCTTTTCCGTTGACATGATTTATGAAACCTATGCCATGCCAATTATGGAATGAGGTGGTTGGCATACTAATATGATCTGCAGATGGAAAATGACGTGGATGGATACGAACAGATGATATGAGTATGAAGTTGGATGTAATACGGATGAACCTGGATGGACCCCAGATCGGTTAGTAGAAAGCATCTACCTGAGGTGGATTGTCATGCCATTATGGAAATATGGATGGCATGCAAATTGGACCTGCAAATGGCGAGGTGGAAAATATGCTTAACAGATGGAAGGTTCTATGAGTGAGATGAATGCCAAGTGAACCTGCATGGCCTTAGAATCATTAGTCTTTTCCTCTTGTAAATGGGATTGTCATGTCCGTTAAGGGGTGGTGCTCATCATCATGATAAAACCTGTTGTAAGCAATTCTCTGCACTCAAATCTTATTAGCACAATCTGGTTACAATATGTGCATCCTTTTCTAATGGTAAATGCCCCAAAAGTATTTTTGTTGCCATTAACAACGTGCATGCAACAAGGCTTCCAGAATTACAATCATTACACTTGCCCCTAAAAAAAATTGCTTCCAGATATTACAAGGGCACTTTCATTTGCAACATGAAAAGAGATGCATATGCTGCAGAAATCTCTATAACAAGAGAAATACCATCAAGCATGAAAAACAATCAACTACTAATGCAATTTTGGCAGTCAACAACTATATTTGATCCAGCCTTGCTTCTTTAAGACGTTATGCCACTTCAATATGAAACCTATAACAGTTGAGACACTACTAACTTCAGTGAGAGATGAAATATAATGCAACCTAACCTATGGAACCCCAATGCAAAAGCAACAACTTGACATATAAAACAACTCCTACCAATGCAAAAAACAACAACTTGACGTAAAAACAACTCCTACCTACTTACCTCGTCGACCTGCTATGGCCAATACTTCTTTAAATGCAAGGAATTTTGGGGATTGGGTAGCTCCACCATATCCATAGTTTGCAGCATATAAGAGTGTGTTCCAGCAATCCCTGTGACAATAAATGGGCCTTCCCAGAGATGCTCAAACTTGGCAGCGACCTTCTCCTTCCTCGTGTTCCACTTTAAGACCAAGTCTCCAATCTTAAATTTACCTTGAAATCTTTGTTTTCTTGCTTGTGCTGCTACATCCTTAGCCTTTCTATGCCAATTCGATTGTTCGGCCTCCTGCCTATCTCCCTCCAGTTTGAGCAGTTGTATTAGTCTTTCTTGGATAGCATCCTTATGTGGTACCTCAAGGCTGCATGCTACTTTAAGGGTAGGCTCTATAGGCAGTATAGCTTCTATTCCATTGAAAACGGAGTGAATCCAGTAGCAGCCTTAACAGTAGTCCTATATGCCCAAAGTGCATTGGACAACATCAAGTGCCAATTCCTCTTAGATGCATCGATCGTTTTTTTAAGAATAGACTTAAGGACCTTATTGGTAGATTCTGCTTGACCATTCCCTTGCGGGTAATATGCACTACTCTTCACATGCTTAACTTTTAACCGTGTTGTGAGCTCTTGAATAGTATCATTTATAAATGGAGATCCACAATCCGTGAGCAACTTCTTTGGTATACCAAACCTACAACATATTTCTGTAAAGATGAATTTGGCTGTTGTAACAGCGTTGGCTTACAATGAGGAGGACCATTTGAGGAATTGCACTCGTTGGCCAAATGGCCTTGATATTTGCAGAGGTGGCACCAAATTTGACTGCGTTGAGGATTAGAGTATTGAGGCTAAACTGCAGTCTGAGGAACCATGATAGGAGGAATGAAGGGTAGCTCTTTGAGGGCCACACCACGGGAGGAAACATTAACGGAATGATTGACGAGTGCGATGGCCTGCTCCAAAGTCTTGGGGCGCAGGTATTCAGTCATGAGACGAATAGCCAGAGGAAGGCCCTGTAGAAACCAGACGAGGATCTGCCTTTGCGTGGGGTACTCTTGAAGTTTGCTGAGGAGGATGTAAAGACGATCCGCAAAATCCCGGGCTGACTCCGTGGGCTCTTGCTGAAGATCGTTGAGTTGCTTGAGAAGAAGTTGATCATCATCTGTGGTGCCATAATGAGAAAGGAAAGCAGTCTTCATTTCTGTCCAGTTTTGTTTCCAATGGCTTTTGTTTGCCATGAGCCATTGATGAGGGGATCCACGCAGCGTGGTGGAAAAGATGCGGAACTTCAGTTGAGGTTGAGCGTGACCATTTAGGACAACCAGAGCCTCAAATTCTTCCATGTGGGCTTGAGCACTTTGATCCAATGGTTTGCCTTTAGTACTGCCAAAAGTGGGATAGGTCAGTTTGAGAGTCTGAAAAGAAGATTGTGACGGATCTTGCGCATAGAGCGGCTGAGTAGGAGGAGGTACATAGTGAGGTGGAACAGCCATAGTCTCTGTATGGTGTGGCAGAGGTGCAGAAAAACCTTGAGAGTCTGGAAAAGGAGCATCCTGTGGGGAAGGATGAGACCCTTGTTCGTGAGGTTTGAGATCAGTGAGAGTGTAAACTGGAAGAGTATGGTTGAAAAGAAGGGGATTGGAGATATGTCTGAACCTGGGGAGGGCCGAAAGAGACATGGGAATAACCCATTTCTCCAGGGGGAGATGATGGTTATGAAGGCAGAGGAGTATGAATGTAGGCACTCTCTGGAGTGTGGAAATAAGCGGGAGGGGGCTGAACAGGTGTATGATGGGGTGACTGAGGTTGTGAACAATATTTACACGCTGGAGGAGAACCAGGACGAGAGTGAACACGAGGAGTAGGTGGCGCCGACTGAGCTCGTGAGCAAATATGACCCCCCTCAATATCATAACCAGTGTCATACATATCTCGAGCAACTTCGCGACGTTGATGGCGCTCCAAACAAGACGCCGTCTGGCAAAGGAGTTCCTCTGGAGTGAAAGCACGAGCAGACATTGTAAAAGAAAGAAGGAAAAGGAAATCAGACCCGGCAGCGGCGACAGTGTTTGGGGTCTGGGTTCGGGAACTCCTGCAAGACAGCCCTCTGTGAGGACCCGTGGATCAAACAGGAGAATCCGGTAGCTGTGTCACGGGGGATTTGCAAAAGAAACAAGGAAAAGGAAATGATAGAGAACAAAAGAAAATAATGAGAACACAATGATGAGAACAAAACTCTTTGATATCAATGCTGATACATGAGCTCTCGCAATGGAGAGAAAACAGAATGGAGATAAGACCAAAAACTCATCTAGCCCGTGAATGCTAGCTCTACTCATATATATAGTACAATGGCCTTTGGCCCAATATAGATACTCTGTCAGATCTCGGTGCCGACTCCTGGAAAGAGGCCTGATTTGCAGGAATGTTGGCGGTGCCTCTTGAGGTGCCTGAAATCACGCTGACGCTGACGGCCCGTCACTTGTCTGTTCTCTGCCTCTTCTTTGGCTTTGGCGTGGGCGTGGCCTTCTGCGTGGCCTTCTGCTGGGCTTTTGACGACTGACCTGTACCTGCCTTTGGATCCTTGTTCTTGACCTGGTCCGTGGTGTGCATGAATAGTCATGTACCAGGACGTACAGGACTAACACATTTTACCATGTGGTTGTACATAACTAAGAAAGGGATTCGCCAATGGGATAAATCATATTCCAGATTTCGGCATTTGCCATGGGGTTAAATCATATCCCTGATTCTGGCTTTTGCCATGGGCGTAAATTCTACTAGAAACCAGGGTTTGGGTATTTATTACAAAAAAACTTATTCTAACGGGTTTGCTTATGATTGTAGGATGATGCCAGGAAAGATGAACATAATTATATCCACAAAGGCTTGATGCTATTTGCTTAAGGCATATACAGAAATCCAAACTGGAATAATATGTGGAGCCAAGAGCAACGGATCTGGGAATTTCCACAATACATAACTAGAAAGGCATTTGCCAAGAGGATTAAAACATATCCCATTTTGTGGCTTTAGCATTCAAGGTATCATTGTGGATCTAGAAAGCAAGGTTTCTGGAGGCATTTGCCAAGAGTTAAATCGTGCTCCAGATTGGAGCTTATGCATGAAAAAGATGACAGACATTGAAAGTCTTGAAAGTCTTGAACATACTGCTAAGAAAGAAAAAGACCATATGCAGAAAAATGTGTTGGCAGAAAAGAAATATACAGAAGTGTCCTAAGATACTTGAACAAGGAACAATCCTCTTGATTATTGTAGAATCATGGAAGATGTGACGTTCCAGCATAACATACGGTATGAATACGTATATTATACTGACACGTCACTAGTACATGTCGACTCAGACGACATGTACACGGCGACCGTAAAGGGTAGTACCCTAGGGTACGACCTTATGAACCATTATATTGCACATGTTAAAGCAACATGTGAATATAATCCTTTTTGCCACGTGGCAATGACCCATTGACCAAAAGGGACCAGCCCTAAATTCGTGGGGATAAAGGGGCATAAACCCTAAAAGGGAAACCCTTTCAGTTCGGCCCCGAGTCACCGGATTGGAGCAGCGAGAGGATGCATTTCCGCTGAGCGGGAGCATAGAAGTCGGATCTCCCGGGTTGCAGCTCGATCCAAGATCGCCGGACCGAGATCAAAGCATGGGCGCTTTTAGAGGAGTGGGAGCCAGCCAAGATGCGGGTGGGTGGTTGATTCAATAGGTAGATCCGAAGTTATCAGGGCCTCTTTGGTAGGTTTAGCATCCATTCTTAGCTATAGGCGACCCCTACGACCCTAAGAATGATAGACACTAACAAAGGAACCTAACCATGTATGATTAGGTAGATTAGAATAGATGTATTCTATTATTTTCATTTGTTGTGATGATGTTTTGACATTCTATCGCCACTCTTGTGTATTGGGAAGGGGGTAGAGACCCGAGCCCAAGTAGTTGTATGATCCTAGTTTTAGCCCATTAATTCCCAATTAATGCGGCACGTGCATAAGAGCCCGTCTGGCTGTGGGTGGGGAGCTAGACCCGGTGACAAGGGAGAGCTTGTCTAATCGCGGTTGATCGCTGGCGTAACGGCGGCGAGGGGGCGGCTGTGAGCTAGGCCTAATACCACGGCGCTGCGTGAGGCGGGGTATGGGCTCGACATTTCGTGGGGTGATCGTCACCTTCCGGTGAGTTGAAGTCGAATCTGGCGGTGGCTCTCTAGCTACTTTGTGATTGGCATGAACCTTACGGAGGGAGTGATCCCCTCCCCGCCTCATCGGGGGCTGGGAGATGCAACCCGATAGCGGTAGCCCCTCGGCTATTCACCCGGGGCTACGGTGGGGGCTCAATACTTTTCAGCCCTATCCGCAAAGTATGCGGGGGAGGGGCGGATGGAGTGGACTACATGTTCCTATGCCGGCCAAATCCATTTGCCATGAATTGCATGCGCATTGCTATCACGGAGACCCCAAGCACTATTCTATTGAAACTTTTCAATACCCATTTGTTTGATCTTCTTAGCCACGAAGCCAACTTGGACATCAATGTAACACATTTATTACTAGTTTCCTACTTTAATAATGTCTAATTAGGGTTATCAGGGTCCAACATTTCTCTTCTACCTCTACAAAATCCTTCAGGGTAACGTTTCTAGTGACGATTTCCATAATTTTATTACTAGGATCAACTGAAGATCTTTCAACACAGTGGCAAACTGTGGCACCAATAACACGTTGAAGCCACCAGGGTATAGGAGCATTAACTGTGAGAAATGCGAGTACTTTGAAGCTTACCTGCTTCAGGATCCAATTTTCTTGCAATTGTGTCCACCTCAAGAATGTGAGAAAGAAGAGGTCTACGCTCTAGGTCTTGATACCTGCGCCAGTTTGCAAAGCTCACCCTCTCCCATGGTGTTAGGAAGGCTGAAGCGATTTTTGCTTATTGGTCGCTGGCAAGAGATCACTGAAATGGGTTCCTAGGAAATTAACCTGTATTTGTATTTGGGAAGAAGGGGATGGATGTAATAAACCAAATAGAGTTTAAAGAATCTTATCTGCCATCGCCATACAGTGGCTTGATTGGAATCTGGAAATCATAATGTTAGCTCATTCCCTTGCAGAAAGTTTAAGACAGATAAGAATTTTACCTGTGCTGATCGCCCGGATTCTGCCACAACAAACTTTGTGATACATTCGGCATAAGTCAAAGTAGAGAGCCGTAAATAAAACACTTGGGTTACCTGAAAAAGACATCTGAATCACCAAGCTTCCTACAGTTTAAATAGAACACCATACAAAGCAAAAATTAGGGGTAAATATGACCTGGGTTTGCCGGATGAATCTGAGGAAGATTGCCAGGATACGCCATAGAGGGGCTCCCCTTCCGCAAAATCGGCAGACCCGCTTGTAGATTTCTGTCAGATTTCGAGATGTGAAGTCTACTATGATTTGAAGAACTGCGTTTGGCAACTCGAACGGCATTTGAAGATCAGCTTCCTACCGAACTCCCTTTGAAGAACTCGAACTTTGAAGCACTGCCGGATTTGCATTTACCTGTACTTTGAAGCACTGTCGGATTTGCATTTGCCCGGATCTGCTCGGATCTGCCCGGATCTGCTCGGATTTGCCCGGATCTGCCCGGTTTTGCTTGGTGTGTTTGCTCGGATCTGCTCGGCTTCCTATGCTGCTCGGATCTCTCCTTGCTCGAACTGGCATGTATCCTCTACTTGCTCAGATCTGTTTGCTCGAACTGGCATGCATCCTCTGTTTGCTCAGATCTGTTTGTTCGAAGACCACCTAGACAACCCTAAAAAAAACTTTACCCTAAAAATCGGTTGAAAATAAAGTTACATTGGTTATGCTGATATGGCGCAATCCCAACGGTTGGTGATTCCATCCCGTAGAATAACCCACGATCATGATCGTGCCACGACCTATAACAAGGGTAACTTTATTTTCACAAAATCAAATCGACCTAAAAATCGATCGGAATCAAATCGACCTAAAAATTGACCGGAAGAACCGGTCGTGGGGAATCGGGGCACCCAACTTCCATTCCGCGTTGTAGAGGCTGCCACGCGTCGCCACCAAAATGCAGGCCACACCAAAAACGCAACCCTATTTCTATTTTGTTATCGAAAAAAATAAAAGGCTGAAGCGTTAACGTTGGAGCCATTTCAATACAGTAGGGAGACAGGTGTGCACATTCAAAATCGCACTGCACCCACAGTTGTCGTTGCATAGCATTTCCCGCTTCAAAATTTTTCCCATTAATCATTGAAAAGATGTGCTATACATGGCCTAGTGACTCGAACCGCAAATTATCCGTAATAAACAATAGTCAAAATTACAATGGCTCTACATAATAAATGCCTGTTTTACAGAGCTGGTCGATTTGTTCAAGTTTCAAGCTATTCTTATGGTTAGAGTTCACATGCTTGTAAAAGGGTTCACTGTATGCGAACCGGCTCTTAGATCTAATTATTCCTTTTCATATATTTAAAAGTTAACTATTGGATTATATACCATTGAAATGTTAAATATACACAATAAGTACAACAAAATATATAAATACATGCCCAAACTGCAGTTGCACCCAAGTGAAATCAGCGCAAGCATAAACCCACCAACAACTACTTCTATAGCATGAAATTCATGACTGTAACTACAAAATTCGGGATATGTTTTAAAATTCGTGACCAGGCCATTCCTCGTGAAGTATGGCTACAGCCTTGTAGTTGGTCTAGTGGCCAAAGAACCCCTTCCAAGTGCCAGAAATTCTTCTCAATGTATGGCTATGGCCCTGCAGGAGACTCAAATAAGTATCAAGCATTTGATTTCTCCATGATATGAGCCGCGACTCGAGGAGGTGGTTACAAGATAGAGCGGAGGGCGGGGCTGTATTATTCTGCACCCCTATGTATTTCTCCACGGTAAATGTACGCCCACCCATGTATGTGATGTTAGCCGTGTATGAGATCATTATCAAGTATTTGTTATATACAACATGCACCAACCTCTTCTTGGTTGTGGCGATGAAAGCCGCGGGCATGCCCTGCTGCCAAATGGTCACTTGGTGGTTTCGTTTAGCTTTGTTTTGGCCTTCCTTTACTCCAAAATTATATTTGCTTCGATCAAGAGTGGCCTCCTCGTGCGGAGGGGGGCCCAGAATTATATTTGCTTCGATCAAGAGTGGCCTCCTCCCCAGGGGTCCCTTGCTTCTTCATTTAAACTATTCATTTTGGCATATCAATATTTTTTTAACTTAAATGGTTGAAAGATCCTTAAAATTGTTAAATGATGTGGTCTCAGCTTAAGTAAATATCCATAACATGTTAACCTTGCTAGGCATATTAGGCCTCGGTAGGTTTAAAATGTTTTCTTCAAGCCTCGCTAGGCCTTTTCAGAATTGATCAGACATCCAAGAGTCGTATTCTTGATACAATCATAGATTAGAAAATATCATCAACCTATGAATTGGAGGAAAATGTTTTTAGAGCAATTGAAAATTTCTCAATTGTCTTAGCATTTGTTGAAGGTTTGGCCAATGGAACCCAAACAAAGGACAACAGGTTTATTGTTGTCCAACATTAAAAACCCTTGTCTGGAAGGGTTTTCAAGGGAAAAACCTTAGCAGTAACAGGCTTGCTGATCAACTATACATTCATAGATGATTGTATGATGATCGTATCCCCAACAAGAATCCAAATGAAGCTATCTATGTTTGGCATGCTCCAATATTGATATCAACATTAGAAAGCATTCTAAATATGAAATTGGATGGATTGTATCTTGGAAACAAACTAACCTTCAGCTTATTATTTGCAAGTGTAAATGGATCAACAAGGAAGGAATCCGAGTTAGGGAACATATGCATCAAAAGAAAAAGTACTCGGATATTATATTTGACATTTTCTAATGCATCAAGTATATGCATTAGGTTTCACATAATTACATTAAAAAAATCGTTGATTCTAATGTCTAAGCAATAAATGATCTTATATTAGTAAGTAGCAACTATAGTTTCAGAACACACACTGATAGAAGATATTGGTTTTTTAATGATGTAAAATAATTTACAAGAGACCAAACAATGACAAATTACAAAAGATACCTTTTGTGTTTTTTTCATGATATTTGAATAAGGTCAAAGTGCTTAAAAACACAAAAAATACAAAAGACCATATCTATAGTGGTTTGGTGGTTAATTATGATAATTGTTTTTGGAGGCCTTATGAGTAATCACTATAGATAGCCAAGTCCTCTTAGGCGAATATCTATGAGTAATTACCATGACAATTAACTTGGTATTGAAATTATGATATAAAACCACAACCATTTTATAACACACACCATGACAATAAAAAACTAGCATGAATAACCACCATGGCATTTAAGTTGGTATAAAAAAGCACGCCATAAAGTATTTCAACTTTGTGATAGTAGAAAACCAACATAAACAACCATTGCCACATTAAAGTTGTGTTGAAAAACCATGCTACACAACTCTGTCAATTTAATAAACCATGTGACATTAGAAAACCAACATGAATGACCACTGTTGGTGCTAGAAACGATGTAATAAAACAATATCGGTTTTAATAAACCACGATATAATAAAAAAGCAACATGAATAACCACACTCTATTTATGAAAACCACTATGTTACGTGGTTTTCATTAGGAATGAAAATTTTGACATAAACAAGGTGCTGCGCACGAAGGGTTGCCCTCTGGTGTCCTAGAGGGATGTGCGCATAGTCTTTGATGTATAGTGCTCCGAACTAAGAATTAAGTTCATGATTCTTTAACTTTGTTGATCTCAACAAAACTAATGTTAAAATATGCTTTGCAAGTTGAAGCTCTATTAAAAAACATATGCGGCAACAAGAAGCTTTGCTCAAAAATATTTGTGGCAACAAGAAGCTTTGCAACAGGAAGTTTTGCTAGATGTGTATATTGGCAACGACGGTTTGCTAGGTATGTATCTCTGCAAGAAGATCCAGAAGTCTGCAAGAAGTTCTGTAGAAAGCTTAGCAAGAAGCTCTGTTGTTGTTTACTTGCTAGGCAGAATAGATGCCCCGATTTCCCTTCCGCGTTAATTCTCGTTATTGGCTTTAAGCCATCATTGTTAATGTCACAGACAACAGAAATTTGATAGCAAGCAGCAGAAACTTGGAGGCAGACATAGTGACAGATACAACAAGTATGATCACATTATGATGATATATTGGAAGTGAAGGACAATACAAAGATGATTTAGCCATTTGATAAGGAAAGAAACCTCTCCGGTTAGCCGGTTTCGAGATTGGGTATCCAACAATAGAAGCCACTGCCAGTTTACAGTCAATAATGGGTTTGGAGCAGTTATTAGTATATTTCGAGTATAAACTAGCATATACATGGAATATGCCACAAACCCGAGAATGGTGACCCAAAAACCATAGCTCAAAAAAAAAAAAAAAAAAAAAAAAAAGAGCATGGACGTCTATCACAAGCAACCAGGATACTTGGTCGCCAGAAAGCCCACGACTTATTTGTAGCTATAGCCGCACAATATCGGGAAGCCTCTACTCTCCTATAGAACTGTCCTACAATGAGCCAGAACCTTGAATCCCTCGTGCAAAGCACGCATAAAAAATGATATCTGTTGGAATACAGCGAAAGCTGGCTATGGAGCCATGTTCAGGAAACCAGTTTTTCCAAGGTCCGGTCTAATGATGAATCAAGTCTACATTCCAATACTTTCCAAAATTGGTGTCCACCTCTTTCTGTTTTTAGACCATTGCAACAAAGGGTAGACCATTGCAACAAAGGGCATTGAAAATGCCTGAAGATAGAAACAAGACCAACAAACCGCTCATACTCCCTGAATTATAAGACTTTTCATACAATCCTATACATAAATCATAGTGAACCACTGCAAGAATACCTTGCCATAGTACTAAACAAATTGTGGAAAGTTTAATTGCATGTTGTTTTCAACATTGAATAAGGTAAGAATTGGATTATGCAAGAGGTGTAAATGGCGGTTTACTTCCATATGCAAATATACGCCTCATGCCATTTATATTTAGCACCACTCTCTATTTGTTGATTTTGAAACAATGAAAAATATTAACGGCAAAACCATATAGAAGTCTCCAAATGTATATTCGGCAAAACCATATAGAAGTCTCCAAATGTATATTGGTGTGTATATTGTTATCAATGGTATTAACAATGTTGATTATTATCTCCTATGCATGTTTGATGCGAAGTTGAATAGTCGTGCGAATTCTTAAGTGATTTCAGCTATTAACGAATTCCAAAGGTCTTGGCAAGGATTCATATATGTGTTAAACTTGACCATTGCAGGATGTGTAAAGTGTGAATAAGCAAAAAGAAAATTGTACTAATGAACATATGATGCACTTCTGATTTTACATTAGCTTTCGGACTTTAAAACTTGTATGGAAGAATCCTTAAAGTCCAAGGCTATGTTCACTTCATCTGTAATACCACTACAAATGGAGATATCATTTATTTCACTTCTTTGACCATTTTCTTCAGAAAGATAAATATTTTCCATTTCAAAACATGCACTTTCAAGAGACTAAAAGTAGACGCCCAGCTTACCTTTGCATGAAATAATTGAATTAAAAACAATGAAGACATGAAATCATAGTTTTAGCATAAAATCAAACATCAAGGCGTATGGATTGAAGATGCAAACAAATACATCTAGACAAGTTTATGTAGAAGCATACCTTCCTGCAATTGCAATCCCATTCGCAATCTCACATCACTTCGGTGGGCTCTTGCAATCCATGCTTGATATGACTTCTCCTTTTCTCGTCTAAGCAAACAGAGGTTATTATTCGACTATAAGGCCCAACAACATTCTATTCTCGTATCCTTAATTTCAATCATCCTAAAAAGCGAGAATGTCCCAACTCCTGTTAACTTGCAAATGGAGTCCTTTACAATGGCAAGTGTAATAGAACAAGGCCTAGAGTGTGAATGAGAAAATCCTTGCGACAACACCTTGGGTATAACATGCCTAGCAATAGTTATCGAAGCTTTGTCTTGAATATTTCTGCTCCTTAATAATCCACCGAGAGAAAACTTCCGGTGACATTGAAATTTTCAGCATGCCATCCAAAAGGCTACAAAACATGCTTTTCCACGGCATGGTCAACCCTTATGTGTCGCCTTTGAAAACTTGTGCATGGAGACACAATACAAAGAGAAACTATTCATCACCGAAGCCATATCACAAATACCTCAAGAACTTGCAAAAAGCCACTAAGACATGTAGCAACCAAATGGCTTCCCTCGGAGGATATGCTTAACCCCGAACATCCCCCTGACTCTGTAGATTTTTTCAAATTGGTGAAGTTGGCCGACATGCATCCCATGCAATACATCCTAAAATATACCCAAAGCGCACTAGTCTTTGTTGTTTAGCTGCAAGTCTTCAAAAAAATGCTTCTAAGAAAGTAACTAACATGCTTCATAAGGAAATTTAGATGCAACTTGAACGTAAAACAGAGTGAAAAGTTTTATTGCAAATTACAATTTCACATCCCCCTCTACCTTCATCTACATTCCAAATCTTTCTTGTTCCATCCCAAGATGTTGTTACCAACTTTGAAGTATTTGTATTGAAACATAAGCAAGAAAGCTGCATCATCATGCACCCAAACTGCGCAAAAGCATATTCATCGCTCGAGAGATTATAATAATACCGAACACAAAGAACTAAAAAGAACAGACCTTCCCAAGTGACCGTCCATAGTCCATAGAGTAGGCATAAACACGGTTGTCATATTAGCCAACAAGAACAACCTACTAAACAATTTGGATGAATCATACGGACTTGGTTGAACAACAATTACCAACATCCAATTACATGGTACGGATCAAGCATACATACAGGATCCATCACTTTCGGCACAAGTGCAAAGCGAAGAAAGAGGCAAGTTCCCGGCTTAGTTGAGCGTCTTGTGAACCCTTAGAAATAGAATGAACACGAAAAAGATTTTCCATACCGAGAAGAATGAGTAATCTAGCATCAATCCTATTGCGGCATTTTGTTTGTGTACATGCAGCCCTCTTGAAACCACTTCTTTTCCCACTCATGTGGCTAAGAAGATAAGCCTTTGCAAGATTACCACTTATTTTAAGACTTAGCTCTTGGGCAGATTGTTGTTCAACTAACTAGGACAACATCCTCCCGCAATTTTTCTTTGTGGATACCCAGTTGAGGATTTAAGTTTAAGAACTAATATAAAACCCAAAATGATCGGGGCCGGGCTATGGGGAATCCTAGAAAATGCACACCATCCGAACTAGCGGGGATCGCTTCCCCACAAGCATTGCATCGAATTGGCGGGTGCATTCCCTCCGGTAGCATTCCAAACAGAGCTGGCGGTCGATTCTCTCTACAACGCGACATTCCATCGGAACCGTAAACTGTTCCATGGGATGCCCATCTGTCGGACTTGAAGAACTAGCTCCATGAGTACCGTTCCACCCATTTGCACCAGCCCAGCCAGAGTTACCCCAATTAGACTGCGCTACATGAGCACCACCTCCCCAACCTCTTGTAGCGTTCTGAGAACGGGAGGCGCCAATTTTTTAAGGTCTCCAAAGACTATTTGCACGGCGGTTGCATCGGCGGCATCTCCTAAATCAACAAATTCTGCAAGCTTTACAATCTTATCTACATCCTCGGTACTCAAGTAACAAAACCATGGTGACACCTCCTTCCGGCTTCTCTCATACATGACAACCACGGTTAATCCCAAACCTCCAAGCTACGACCTGCTGCAAGGCTATTAAGATGTCAACTCCGGATTATACACATCGATTGCAACCAAATCATACATAAGCCCACTTACAATTAAACATCTGCAGAGGCGGCGCCTATAAAATATCTAGATCATTTGATATATTACCTAGTATCTAGGTTAATAATCTTTATTAATTCTCCATTTTGTCGCACACATCAACAATTTTAGCTTCAAGATAACAAAAGCGACATCAAACTCTCAAGATGTTGATATGTGCGCACAAATAGAATTTTCTCTCGCATAGAATTTTTGTGGTGTGTGACTAGCATCACTATATGTTGCGTCTAGCTTGTAAAAGCTAAGCTTTCTTTATCAAGACCTGCAAAGACAACGAACACCTACATAAATTTTATTGAAAGTTTTATTGAAAACCAGGATGTCCTCGGTGACCTAAAAGATCCATATACAAAATTTTCCTATCTTATGAAAGGTTCCTCATTACGGATTTAAATCGACTTTGGCACATCAAATCGGAAGCTTGAATATATAGCTTGAGCTCTCATAAAGCTTTGACGTTTCCCGGACATTGGCAAGGAGAAACATGGGAAAGTGGAGAGAAGAAATTCTACACTATGCAAAACTTTAAATGATATCGGCTTAGAAATGCATTTGGGCTATTCTCCACTTATCTTACCCACGAACCACAAAGGGATGCACCAAATGAAATCATTGGAGTCAATACATATCGTATAATATTTTGGTTTCTTTTGTTTGTATGATAATTAGCCCATTCTCTAACTAAGTAGAGCTAAATCATGTTAAACATGCAAGATATCGATAAATCTTAAGCTTCAAGCATGGTAACCGAATCGACAAATGCCAAAATGAAGATGCAAGCATAGCAATACCTCATAGCAATGTCGCAGAAGGGTTTTGCTTTGTTCAGATCCGTCCAGCTCCGGCCACAGTCATCCATAAGCTTGCCATTGCCATAGCTTACCATGAGCTTACCATATGACCTCGGATCTGCCTAAGAGGATCCGGCTTGCTTTGCATTTGTATTTTGCAGCGGCGGGTTGTCGATTATAATTATTCCAAGCATACTCGTTTGCATAAGCATCCCGGTTTGCATTCCCATTATGAGCAATCATTCATGAGCAAGTACTCCATATTCTTGTTTAAAGGAGCATAAGCTCGATCAGGATGATTTTACCCGAAGCAACCAATTACCGGTTACCCGGTTTCCAGAGTGGCTGCGCAGCAAAGAAATGACCGCCGGTTCTGAGACAATAGAGGGTTTTAGCGGTCATTAGCATATTCCAAGCATATACTGGCATATACTTGAGATATGCCAAAAGCCCACATAAACAAGGGTTTGCCCCCCTAGGGGCAACCCAAAAACCACATTTATAGTGGTTTTCTAGTGATTTATTATAGTGGTTAAATTTTTGGGTGTCTTGTGAAGCCGTCAGTCTTTCCCCATGAGTCTGAGCCTGGGTAGGTTTTCCCCATGTTATGTTGATGTACTGATGTGTTGTTGCAGCTACTGTGATATGGTGGACCACCCTTCGAGGTGGGTATGTTATTGTTGATTGATGTCATGTGCTCATGTTTTGTTTACGCTTCCGCAGCTAGGTCGATCCGGGGAGGCGGGATGAATGACACGTCCATTCTTCCCGTCGGGTTCTTGGCCACCATCAAGGGCCCGATGTTAGGTGGGACGGCCTCATGTGTGGCGGAATCTTTGGTTTGAGGGATGATCTCCAGTTTGTATACGATCAGGGCATCGTATATGAGCTGGGGCCGTCACAATGGTATCAGAGCTCTGATCTTGGCAGACCAGGATCGAGCACTGACCGAAACCCTATAGGAACTAACTCATCTAGACATTCAGTCTTGGAGGTAAAAGCCCAAGCACAAACCTCGAGTAGCGGGAAATTTTTTTTCCTGGGGTAGATCTAGGAATTATCTAAGATTAGGATAATTAGAGAACATAGGCACTTAAGAGATCCTACTAAATTTCAGGCACTTTTGGCCAATGACTCCAAGAGTGCGCCAGGAGCATGTTAGGTTCAGACCTAATGGCCCTCTCGCGCACTCTTAGAGTAGTCACCCCATATGAACCCTAGAACTTGGCCTTAGGAACTCCAAATGGTAAAATAAAAGATGAAATCCCAATCAAAAAGCTCGAAATAGCTAGAATTATATGTTAAAACATCGAAAAACATTAACTACAAGTCACTTTTGGAACAATGACTCCAAGAGTGCGCCAGAGTATAGTTAGGTCCCGACCTAACCCCCTCCTCGCGCACTCTTAGAGTCGTCCCTAAAAGTGACCTCAAAAAAAAAAAAAAAAAATTGATCATAACTTACTCAAAAGGTAAAGGTAATGATAGAATCTTGCTTAGAAGGCTTACATTAGTGGGAAACGCATGTTAATTTGTTTAAATTGGATAAGTTTAAAGCAAAAAGAGGTCCACACCTCTAAGGATGCAACAGGGCATAGTTAGGTCTGGACTTAACACGCTCCTCGCGCATGCTCAGAAGGGTTCGAGGAAAAATAGTTGAAGAAGACCCAGCTTCGATTCGGGATATAGAGGATTTCACCAACAAACCAAGAAAATAAGCACTTAGGCCAAACCCTAAAATCTAACCATATAAATTAAGTGGACTCAGACCTCATTTTTTAGGGTTTCCCACGTTGTCCTTCGAGCTTGTCCCAACAGGCGATCTTCTGGCGCCCTGATCCAAATCGAACTCTGTCAAACAATGGCTAGGACGAAGGCACCGGCTCCTAAGGTAAGCAACGATGATAAGCCCAAGGCCCAAGTCCTCGCCACGAAAGCGTAAACTCAAAGATGTCAAGAGAAACCGAAGGCCGACATGGAGAGGAGACCTAGATACTACCAAATCTAGAGAAGAGGCGGAAGAAAGAAGAGAAGACCAAGGGGAAAGAAGAGAAGGCAAAGAGGAAAGAGGAAAAGCAAAGAGGAGAGAGGAGAGGGCAAGGAAGAAAGCACGTGAAGCACCGAGGAGGCCAAGAAGACCAAGGGCGAACAGTGGGAACTAAGAGCGTGGAAGAACACCACAGAAAGGCAAAGGGTGATGATGACGAGCCCCCGCCCCGCAGAAGAAGAGGAGGAGCTCGGTCGACATCGTCATCGGTGAACGACCCGAAGGCGACCAACCCCCATCGTCGTCGGAAGATTCGAGGGACGCCTTGAGAACTTCTTGGAAGAAGTACTTGTAGGAACAGGAGAATCCTCGCGAGAAGAACAAGAACAATCATCCCGAGACGAGATGAACCCCAAGAGGAGGGTCAAACCCCAGCCCAAGACCCGCAGACCCCGAATGAACTACCCCGCCAATGCCTCCCACCGTTTTTGCGAATGGCAAGAAGCGAGGAAGCTAGATGCGCATAAAGCGGCACCAAAGAAGGCGAAGAAAACGGCCAGAGAATCATACACTTTAGGGCCCGAGAGGAGGTACCAGAAAGAGTTAGCAGACTATACCGTATATAAGAGGATGCACACCGAGTACAGTGCCTATTACGAGGCACACAAGGTAAAATATATTGAAGGAGGGCGGCCAACATGTGAGACACTCAAACCGACACCCCCACCGAGCTTAGGACCCCCACGTAAGCCCAAGAGAAGATCCCAAAATTCAGTATTTGGGAAAGCCTTGCGAGAAATCCGACACTTCCAACGGAGTTACGGATTTCTTATTCCCAGAGCTGCATTCCAGAGATTTGTCCGGGAGATTTTGTGGGATTTCGACCCCGACAAGCGAGTAACCAACGACATGTTACTCGCTTTACAAGAAGCAGCAGAGATGGAGGCCGTGCAACACTTCGAAGATTCACTGGCATGCACGGTCCATGCAAAAAGAGTCACGCTTCAGCCAAAGGACATGAGATTGGCTAAATACATCAAGAGGACAGATAAATAGAACAGAAGCTACTTTTTGTAACTGACAGGCTTATATGTAGTGTATGAAAATTTTGAATAATAAAGATATATAGTCGTTTAAAAATGTGTATTTCATTAGGTACAGTATTAGATCCGAGCAAATATCGACATTTATTAACGCCTCCAAGAGTGTGCCAGAGCATAGTTAGGTCCCAACCTAACCCCCTCCTCGCGCACTCTTAGAGTCATCCAGCCAACTGGGCCCTTGATTAGCCCTACTTGCTCCAAACGTAGTAAATAAACAAAGAAACTTGCATTTAGGAAGAAAATTAATAGAAATTTACCCCTTCCAGCTGATTCTTGGCATCCATTAGGTAGAGATAGGCCAACACCTCCAAGAGTGCGCCAGAGGCCACTTAGGTCCCAACCTAACACCCCCCTCGCGCACTCTTAGAGGCGTCCGATTTTTCAAACCCCATAACTTGAGCTACAGAGCTCCAAATCGCCTGAAATTTGTTGCAATAGGACCGTTAGACAGCCTAGAATCCATTTATGACCTCAAGTTAGGCTAGAAATGTCAGACCCCAGCTCAAAATGACCAAAATTGCTTAAACCCTTGAATTGTTTTTCCAAACTGTGGTTTGTTCGTAAATAGAAGCATACCCCATTAGTACCTCACAAGTATTGCTCTCGGCTCAAAGCTGATGCCTTACTCCAAGATAGAGGTGCCCAAGAACACCCCTTTGTTATAGTCATCTAAACCTCAGCATAGAAACCGAAGTCCAACTGTTGGTACATCACCTCTGCTCATGCCAAAAGCATAAACATTGACCTAATTTTGTGTCCTTCTAATAGAGTTTGACCTATACAGCCGCCACATTCACACTCCCTATTGCCAGGATACCTAGAAAGGAGCTAGAGTCTAGAGCTGCCCAAGCCACTCCGTGTGTAGAGACTGGACTCCCCCAAACCAACTTTGATAGGACCTTAGAGTATGCCTCAAACATCATGGAGGTTTGCAAAACAACCCTCACGTCATACCATACCACACATCCTAATGTCCATAGACTTGGAGATTATAGACATGTCTCCAAGTAATGTTGCTCGAGCCATCTTGCTTGCTTATAGAGCCCAAAATGTTGTAGGAGAGCCCTTCAAGTGGACCCTTAGATTCTAGAATATACGAGCGTTGCTTTCGAGGTACAGGGCCAGAGCCACAGAAGAGCTAGAGGCGCAACTTCTTGAAGACATCAAGGTCCCGGCCGATGTCTGCACGGCAGATAAGGAGAGGAGACCGAAAAGGCAGACCCAAGAGAGGGAAGCACAACGACAAACACCTCAAACGACAAACGAGTAGAACAGGACACCACCGGCCTATCATCAATCTTCATCAAATGGGAAGAATATTCGGTAACCAACGGCATCAAGAATCTTCTAGATGTCAACCTCCCGGCTACCACGTCCACGAGCTCACATCAGAAAGAGGATCTCGACGCCTTCACCCATTTCGGCGCACATGAGTTTCAAATGGAAGAATGCAAGGCAGCAAAATAAAGTGCGGGGAAGGCGTTAGGCAAAGCAATGCCACATTAGCATCACGAGCTAGGGCCAGAGGGCATAATCTTCCGTCGAGGAGAGAAGTCATGGCGACACAGGAGCGTATAGAAACCGGAGGGAAGACAACCACGACCTTGCAGTCCAGTAGCTCAAGCGAATGTCATGCAACGTCAACAAAAGGAGCAACCAAGCTAGGCAACCACAAAGCACCTAAGGCTGACCAGGACGAGCTTCCAGCTCCCTTGCACCAGCAGGAGAACTTTCATCGGTTCCAAAAGGTAGGAGACCATGAAGGGGAGGAGACGCATATCAGGGAACATCTCCGACTTGAAGGCCTATATCAGCATTAGGGGCAAGAAAGGAGGAGAATATTCTGCTCAAACAAGAATTTCGGACCCAGAAACACCTAGAAAGCAAGGAAGGACGACTTTACTACGTCAGCCAAGGAGTGCGAGACTCGAATGGATAGGATCCAAGGGACGGAGGAGACGACCTAGCCAGCAGGTACAAATCACGCAATGGCAACCAGAAGCAGCTAGGGTAGGTGCAATGGAGATGACCACACTTCCAAGCACAGGAGAGGCACCTCGGAATGAAGCAAAGCCCAATCAACAGGGGCGCACTCAAAAATTCAACCTACGGAGGAATGACAATGCCTGCCTATCCCTCGAGCCGATGCCGCATCTGTGGTAGGGCAAAGCCTTTTGGGGCGCGTGTCGGAGATATGATTCAAGACCGGTCGATAACTGGTAGTCCCTGGAAAACTTCCCCTAAGCTTGATTTTGTCTTCTAAAAGCTTATGAACAAGCATGGATGTGCTTGACTCACACCAACTCTAAGAGCTGATGGGTGGCAAGAAGTAAATCATATCTATCCTACTCCGACTAATGTTATTTTATGCCTGCCTATCGACCACGATCTCAGAGCTTCGAAGACATTCAAGAACGCCCGACTGCAACAGCCAGGTGATCAACCGAGCAATGGCACCGCACATCGGCAACCTTGCAACGACACACTGCATATAGGGACGTTGAGCGGTCACCGCATTCCTTACGACAGACATGCACATTAAGGAGGACCATCTTTTTCAAGGGACCACATCGACGAACACTCTTCGCAACTTGGGGTGACGAGCTCGGATCAGACATGAAGCTCAACAATAATAGCAGCATCTCAAGGAATCCCGGAGTCAACCAGAACGAAGAGGACCCAGCAAAACCGAAGGATCAAATGCGATAGGAGGAGGGGAAACCCTAAAGGAGTATAAACATTTAAGTAGATCTTCGTAGTTGTTTTAGAAAAGTGGATGAATTAAAATCCCAATGTAAATGCGTATATGTTCACATATATACACGAGTTTAGAGCCATGTCTACGGATTTAGCGCGTAGAATCAGGAAGCTCCTTCACTTCGACTACCAAAGGAGGAAGCAAGGAAGCACAACTATAGCCCAAGATCAAAATGGAAGAGCAAGTACGAAGGAGGAACGACCCGACATCAACGAGCCAACTAAGAAGGCAACATCTCGACAACCATAATTCCACCTTGTGGTAATATAGGGTGATGCGCTATGACACGTGTATTAGATGGAGATGCACTTACGAAAGGCACTGCGATGAGGAGATATGCCTTCAACAACTAGGTGATGGCTTCGTCAGGTACTCCTACCAGTAATTAGAAGAGAAGAAGCCGATCATATCTCCGACATCTGGCACGTCAAACGCCCAAGATAGAAGCATTCGACACCTGAACGACAAGAGTATATCTAAGGCAGGTACTTCTTCAACTCAAGGGTCAAGCTGCGCAGATATAAGGATCCATCATCCCGACAATATAGCCAGCAGGGAGGAGAGCCATGAAGCTTTACTTGACAGAGAGACCGACATGCATAGAGGGACAAAGGTAAAAAACTGAAAGCTGGAGAAGTGCTAGCAACCGACTTCTTTCACGAGCTCCCTAGAGGCAACAGGAGGATCAAAACTGACGGGCACAATCAAAACCACCGGAGGGTACCTCAAGACAAGAAGACGGCATAGCACTGAGGAACGTGACAACGTCCAAGCCAGTTGATCGAGGGGATCAGCAAGGAAGATTGGAAGCTCGATGGAGAACCAACTAGGTGAGGCAAGGCGAGGCGAGCCGATGACTTGCACGCGGACTTGCATGCAACTTGGTGAACCCAAGGATCGACGATTCAAAGAACAACTGCAGAAGAGAATAACTCCAGAGGAGTATAGCCAAAGGAAGCGCGCACAGCCTCAAGAGACGCCTCCAAATAGCTTCAAGTATCATGAAGGGGGGAACAATTACAGCCCGAGAACAGAATCAGGAGGCAGACCGAAATGTCGAAGCATGTGATGTAAAGCGTGTTGTGCCATAGCCGACAAACATCGGAGGGCCCAAGTATATCAACAAGTTACCCCAGAGTACGAGCTGACGTACAAATAGGAGGATATAGATCGTCAACACCATGGCACCGGGAGGAACACCGATGACATTACCAACGAGTAGGTGTGCAACTCGAACGGAGGCACAAGGGGGACTTAATAGCTCTATTAGTAATTGTAATTATGTAAGCTATATGCTTTGCATGTATAGTTCCCTTGTTATTTCTTCCCTCCCATAGCGTAACAAATCAAACGAAGAGATGTCAGGCAATTTGCAGGGGTGAAGCAATCAACATCTTCAACACTCTTTGGGCAACGCGATAACGACAAGAGGACTCGATGTATGAGACGTCGATGGAGTCGAGGAAACAATATCGAATATAGAGTCGTCCTTTAGCTGCCAAGACAAAGAGTTCAAGATGAAAGATCTTTTTCAACGGCGCCACCTTCAGGCTTTTGAAAAGCGGCATGAAAGATTTCAAGTGACCAAAGACCAGCAAGGAGAGGCTTCTAAATGAACAAAGTCAACCTCTACATCAAGAGGAGCCACCGTCAAGGAGACCGAGGTATCGAGCGACTCGGAAGAACGTACCTTGCTACTTCAAGAGGCAACGAGTGGATGAGCTTCTAGCAAGCTCAGGAATCTAAGGCCATGGGGCCTAGTAGGTTAAATGTACGGACGGCAACATCCATATTGGTATTAGAAGGCATTGCCGGATATTCTCGCTGAAAGGATTGCCCCAATATTGAGCTAAGCGTCAAGGATTGGGAAGGAAACGCCTAGGAGTGACTAAAATTATACACGATTGTTAACAGACATCCAACGTATTGAAATCACTTGGTGAGATTGATCACCTCGCTAAGAAGGAATCATTACTAGGATAATTGTTGACCATGTATAAATCTAGTACCTCCAAAAGAATAATCCAACCGAAAGAAAAGAAGTAATCTAACAAGTCCGGCCAACTTGTTACGATGACATCAATTCGATTGGTAGGAATATTCCAAGAGTTTAAATAACTAAGAAAGGGGGAATCTCTAGAATATAAAAGAATAGTACATGTAAGGTACATTTAAAATAAGAATTATAGTAATCAAATAGTCTTTTGAGACAAAAGGAATTGTCATAATGACAAAACCTTGTGGTTTGGAACTGTTCTAACTAAGTGGGTAACCCGTAACTATATTGAAACACATCTTAGATGGTTATATATGTTAGCTAAGGCTAGTAAAGTAATGCGCTAAGTAAGAAGCGTATAACCTCTTAAGGGGAGAGAATAGATATGACATTGTGTACAACGTCATTAAAGGGGTGCAGGACCATTTTCTTTTTGAAGAAAGTGGGAGGGCTCAATTTTTTTTATTGAACATACTTGCATCGAATTGACCGACCCGTAGAATGGAGTTCACTCCGGCAATGGCCGAAGCGAATAGAGCGTAAGATAGATAGATACCTTAGTGTTCAGGAGGCCTTCAACGTGCGAGACTGACGTAGTAGCTAACTACACCAATGAAGTGGAGCAAAACTATGGGAGCAATACAACGACCAAGTCACCTCCAAATTACTCAACGCCAGCTCAATGGGTGGATGCGTTCTAGCCTTAGGTAAGGTGTGCGCATGTATTATAAGCTGTAATGTGTCTTATAGATAAGTTAAATATAGATCCTAATAACTGTATAGAAATTGTTGTACGTATATGTATCATACAGAAATAAGTTAAATAACAACGATAATGTGAGTTAGCATGTTAATTAATCCTTCGCAGGGATGCAATTCCTTCCAAGGATAGCTATATGACCTCGAGGTCCTTATAAATATAAATAGAAAATAGAATTCAGATATACTTAAGTGCATCTTAGGGATATACTTCCAAGGGGTAATGAGGACCCAAGGAAGAGAATAAGAAGCACATCTAATTCTTGTGTATGATGATAATTAAAACCTTGTCTATGTAACAATAGGTCTAAATCGTGGGTTCTTGTTTAAATAATCGCCGACCTAAAAGTCGTTAAATATTGTAAAACTTAGAGTAAATATAATTGTACTATCGGAAGTATTTCTACCATTTAAACTAATCGCTTAAATTTTGTGGAGATAGTAAGTATGTAATTATAGATATTGTAAACTTAATGCAGGATTTCAAGTGCAAAGACTTGCAACACAAATTTTGTTATAACGTGTTGCAAGGGATGAACAGTACCTTGGAAGTGTAAATTTTGTATGAAATTGATAAACTGATAAACTTAAATGTTGTATTAAGTAAGGTTAGTAATTACCTTGCTTTAATAGAGTTATGAATTGATAAGTTATTGGGATAACGCAATGTCCTAGTAATATGGAGAACCAACTAGGTGAGGCAAGGCGAGGCGAGCCGATGACTTGCACGCGGACTTGCATGCAACTTGGTGAACCCAAGGATCGACGATTCAAAGAACAACTGCAGAAGAGAATAACTCTAGAGAAGTATAGCCAAAGGAAGCGCGCACAGCCTCAAGAGACGCCTCCAAATAGCTTCAAGTATCATGAAGGGGGGAACAATTACAGCCCGAGAACAGAATCAGGAGGCAGACCGAAATGTCGAAGCATG
Source organism: Isoetes taiwanensis (assembly GCA_021234155.1). Lineage (NCBI taxonomy): Eukaryota > Viridiplantae > Streptophyta > Lycopodiopsida > Isoetales > Isoetaceae > Isoetes > Isoetes taiwanensis. The sequence continues at coordinate 13,090,831 of JAJEKV010000028.1, forward strand.
TGATGCAAAGCGTGTTGTGCCATAGCCGACAAACATCGGAGGGCCCAAGTATATCAACAAGTTACCCCAGAGTACGAGCTGACGTACAAATAGGAGGATATAGATCGTCAACACCATGGCACCGGGAGGAACACCGATGACATTACCAACGAGTAGGTGTGCAACTCGAACGGAGGCACAAGGGGGACTTAATAGCTCTATTAGTAATTGTAATTATGTAAGCTATATGCTTTGCATGTATAGTTCCCTTGTTATTTCTTCCCTCCCATAGCGTAACAAATCAAACGAAGAGATGTCAGGCAATTTGCAGGGGTGAAGCAATCAACATCTTCAACACTCTTTGGGCAACGCGATAACGACAAGAGGACTCGATGTATGAGACGTCGATGGAGTCGAGGAAACAATATCGGATATAGAGTCGTCCTTTAGTTGCCAAGACAAAGAGTTCAAGATGAAAGATCTTTTTCAACGGCGCCACCTTCAGGCTTTTGAAAAGCGGCATGAAAGATTTCAAGTGACCAACTACACCATCAAAGACCAGCAAGGAGAGGCTTCTAAACGAACAAAGTCAACCTCTACATCAAGAGGAGCCACCGTCAAGGAGACCGAGGTATCGAGCGACTCGGAAGAACGTACCTTGCTACTTCAAGAGGCAACGAGTGGATGAGCTTCTAGCAAGCTCAGGAATCTAAGGCCATGGGGCCTAGTAGGTTAAATGTACGGACGGCAACATCCATATTGGTATTAGAAGGCATTGCTGGATATTCTCGCTGAAAGGATTGCCCCAATATTGAGCTAAGCGTCAAGGATTGGGAAGGAAACGCCTAGGAGTGACTAAAATTATACACGATTGTTAACAGACATCCAACGTATTGAAATCACTTGGTGAGATTGATCACCTCGCTAAGAAGGAATCATTACTAGGATAATTGTTGACCATGTATAAATCTAGTACCTCCAAAGAATAATCCAACCGAAAAGAAAAGAAGTAATCTAACAAGTCCAGGCCAACTTGTTACAATGACATCAATTCGATTGGTAGGAATATTCCAAGAGTTTAAATAACTAAGAAAGGGGAATCTCTAGAATATAAAAAGAATAGTACATGTAAGGTACATTTAAAATAAGAATTATAGTAATCAAATAGTCTTTTGAGACAAAAGGAATTGTCATAATGACAAAACCTTGTGGTTTGGAACTGTTCTAACTAAGTGGGTAACCCGTAACTATATTGAAACAAATGATAACATAATATATGCATCCATCTTAGATGGTTATATATGTTAGCTAAGGCTAGTAAAGTAATGCGCTAAGTAAGAAGCGTATAACCTCTTAAGGGGAGAGAATAGATATGACATTGTGTACAACGTCATTAAAGGGGTGCAGGACCATTTTCTTTTCGAAGAAAGTGGGAGGGCTCAATTTTTTTTTATTGAACATACTTGCATCGAATTGACCGACCCGTAGAATGGAGTTCACTCCGGCAATGGCCGAAGCGAATAGAGCGTAAGATAGATAGATACCTTAGTGCTCAGGAGGCCTTCAACGTGCGAGACTGACGTAGTAGCTAACTACACCAATGAAGTGGAGCAAAACTATGGGAGCAATACAACGACCAAGTCACCTCCAAATTACTCAATGCCAGCTCAATGGGTGGATGCGTTCTAGCCTTAGGTAAGGTGTGCGCATGTATTATAAGCTGTAATGTGTCTTATAGATAAGTTAAATATAGATCCTAATAACTGCATAGAAATTGTCAGACGTATATGTATCATACAGAAATAAGTTAAATAACAACGATAATGTGAGTTAGCATGTTAATTAATCCTTCGCAGGGATGCAATTCCTTCCAAGGATAGCTATATGACCTCGAGGTCCTTATATAAATATAAATAGAAAATAGAATTCAGATATACTTAAGTGCATCTTAGGGATATACTTCCAAGGGTAATGCAAGACCCAAGGAAGAGAATAAGAAGCACATCTAATTCTTGTGTATGATGATAATTAAAACCTTGTCTATGTAACAATAGGTCTAAATCAGGGTTACTGTTTAAATAATCGCGACCTAAAAGTCGTTAAATATTGTAAAACTTAGAGTAAATATAATTGTACTATCGGAAGTATTTCTACCATTTAAACTAATCGCTTAAATTTTGTGGAGATAGTAAGTATGTAATTATAGATATTGTAAACTTAATGCAGGATTTCAAGGTGCAAAGACTTGCAACACAAATTTTGTTATAACGTGGTGCAAGGGATGAACAGTACCTTGGAAGTGTAAATTTCGTATGAATTATAAACTGATAAACTTAAATGTTGTATTAAGTAAGGTTAGTAATTACCTTGCTTTAATAGAGTTATGAATTGATAAGTTATTGGGATAACGCAATGTCCTAGTAATGTTTTAAAAATATTACCTTAGAGTAATTCTAATAATTGTGTAAGTATAATAGTAATAAATTGTATGCATCAAGTTGGTTGCAGGACAGGAAGAGCCCAAGGTGGGGAGACTCCTGATGCTGCGGACAGCATCAATTCAAGGTGGGGAGAATGTGACGTTCCAGCATAACATACGGTATGAATACGTATATTATACTGACACGTCACTAGTACATGTCGACTCAGACGACATGTACACGGCGACCGTAAAGGGTAGTACCCTAGGGTACGACCTTGTGAACCATTATATTGCACATGTTAAAGCAACATGTGAATATAATCCCTTTTTGCCACGTGGCAATGACCCATTGACCAAAAGGGACCAGCCCTAAATTCGTGGGGATAAAGGGGCATAAACCCTAAAAGGGAAACCCTTTCGGTTCTCGCCCCGAGTCTCGGATTGGAGCAGCAGAGAGGATGCATTTCGCTGAGCGGGAGCATAGAAGTCGGATCTCAGGTTGCAACTTCGATCCAAGATCAGCAGACCGAGATCAAGAAAGCATGGACGCTTTTCAGGAGGAGTGGGAGCCACCAAGATGCGGGTGGATGGTTGATTCAATAGGTAGATCCGAGTTATCAGACCTCTTTCAGTAGGTTTAGCATCCATTCTTAGCTATAGGCGACCCCTACAGCCTAAGAATGATAGACACTAACAAAGGAACCTAACCATGTATGATTAGGTAGATTAGAATAGATGTATTCTATTATTTTGATTTATTTGTGATGATGTTTTGGCATTCTATCGCCACTCTTGTGTATTGGGAAGGGGGTAGAGACCCGAGCCCAAGTAGTTGTATGATCCTAGTTTTAGCCCATTAATTCCCAATTAATGCGGCTCAGGCATAAGAGCCCGCTTTGGCCGTGGGTGGCGGAGCTAGACCGGTGACAAGGGAGAGCTTGTCTAATCACGGTTGATCCCCGGGCGTAACGACGGCGGCGGGGGAGCGTTGTGAGCTAGGCCTAATACCACGGCTTTGCGTGAGGCTAGGGTATGGGCTCGACACTCGTGGGGTGATCGCGTCACCTTCCGGTGAGTTGAAGTCGAATCTGACGGTGGCTCTCTAGCTCGCTGTGATTGGCATGAACCTTACGGAGGAGTGATCCCTCCCGCCTCATCGGGCTGGGGAGATGCAACCCGATAGCGGTAGCCCCTCCGGCTATTCACCCCGAAGCTACGGTGGGGCTCAATACTTTTTAGGCCCTATCTGCAAAGTATGCATGGGGAGGGGCGGATGGAGTGGACTACCCAAGCGACCATGTTCTATGCCAGCCAAATCCATTTGCCATGAATTACATGCATTGCTATCACGGAGACCCCGGTAGTCAATCTTTCCCCATGAGTCTGAGCCTGGGTAGGTTTTCCCCATGTTATGTTGATGTACTGATGTGTTGTTGCAGCTACTGTGATATGGTGGACCACCCTTCGAGGTGGGTATGTTATTGTTGATTGATGTCATGTGCTCATGTTTTGTTTACGCTTCCGCAGCTAGGTCGATCCCGAGGGAGACGGGATGAATGACACGTCCATTCTTCCCCGTCGGGTTCTTGGCCACCATCAAGGGCCCGATGTTAGGTGGACGGCCTCATGTCAGCAAGCAGATGCTGGTTTGAGGGATGATCTCCAGTTTGTATACGATCAGGGCATCGTATATGAGCTGGGGCCGTCACAGAAGATAGGGTACGTAACTTAAAGATTATGGCATAACTGTTGGAGTTCATATAAAGACATGTAACAATAAAGTGCAGGAATGCAAAAAACAGTTAAAAGCATTGTGAGGGCAGGGCCTATGCATACAACAAGGCCCTGCACTCCTTGCTGTATATATTGTTGTTAAATAATTTGTAAGTAAAACTAGCAATAGCCCCACCCGAACAACGGTTGGAGGAAGGATTTTTTTATTATAAATATACTAATATATGCTCATTTGAGGATTGTTGTTTCTCAAAAGAACCATGGATGGCTAACCTGTGACGTTCCAGCACAGTATACAGTCCCAGGACATGTACTGTACTGCACCGTCACGCGTACACGCCGTCCCAATCGACGTGTATGCCGACGTGTACCCAAGCAAGGGCGCCCTAGGGGGCAGCTTGTAATGGTGCGCACACTTAGCAATGTGCGCACTTTTAGACCTTTAACCCATTAAAGGTAGACCAAGGGTCATGGAAACCCTAAACCTAACTGATAGCCTACATAAGGAACCAAACCCTAACTTTCCTTTTTTCGCCCACAGACCTTCCGAGCTCCGATTCGCGCGCCTGAGGAGGCAATTCCAACTCCACGATCTGCCCGTGCGCCCCAGCTTGTCAGATCATCCTTCCGACCGCATCCCGAAGCAGAACAGAGACATGGACGCCTTCGGATCGAGAGGAGTGAACCAGGGATCAGGTATTTGGTCGATTGAATAGCCTAAACCTTATTCCAGGCTTCGAACCAGTAGGTTTAGCCTATTAAATCACCCTTAGTAGCCAAGCAGATCCTGAGATTGACTCTAACTAAAGAACCTAACTCTATGAATTAGATTAGTTCTTATTACTTATGTTGATATGATGGACGGATGTATTCTATGGACTCATTGTATTGGGAAGAGGGGTAGAGACTTAAAGCTTAGTAGATGATGCTCCTAGCTAGTCCCTCTTAGTGCATTAATAGAATTCGGCCTGTGTACAAGAACCCCACCTGGTTGTGGGTGAAGGGGCCAAACTGGCTTAGAATGAGGTTCGCATTCCTCCACAGGTTGAATTTCTGAGTGCGACTCCTGTTGCTTGGGCTTTGCTTCATTCTGAGGTGGCTCTCCTGTGCCTGGAAGTGTGGTCATCTCCATTGCCCCTACCATGGCTCCTTCTAGTCGCCTTTGCGTGATTTGTACCTGCTGGTTAGGTTGTCTCCTCCGTCTCTTGGGTCCTATCCATTCGAGTCTCTCACTCCTTGGCTGACATTTCATGACATTCGCTTGAGCTGCTGGGCTGCAAGGTCGTGGTGATCTTCCCTCTCTTGGGTCTGCCTTTTCGGTCTCCTCTCCTTATCTGTCTGTACATCGGCTGGGACCTTGATGTCTTCAAGGAGTTGCGTCTCTAGCTCTTCTGTGGCTCTGGCCCCGTCCTTCGAAAGTAACGCTCGTATATTCTAGAGTCTAAGGGTCTACTTGAAGGGCTCTCCTACAACATTTTGGGCTCTATAAGCAAGCAAGATGGCTCGAACAGCATTACTGGAGACATATCTATAATCTCCAAGTCTATGGACATTAGGACGTGTGGTATGGCATGACATGAGGGTTGTTTTGCAAGACCTCCATGATGTTTGAGGCATACTCTAAGGTCCAATCTCTACACATGGAGTGACTTGGGCAGCTCTAGACTCTAGCTCCTTTCTAGATACCTTGACAATAGGGAGTGTCAATGTGGCAGCTATATAAGTCAAACTCTATTAGAAGGACACAGAATTAGGTCAAGGTTTATGCCTTTGGCATGAGCAGAGGTGATGTACCAACAGTTGGACTTGGGTTGTTATGCTGAGGTCTAGATGACTATAACAAAGGGGTGTTCTTGGGCACTTCTATCTAGGAGTAAAGCATCAGCTTCGAGCCGAGAGCAATACCTGCAAGGTACTAATGGGGTATGCTTCTATTTACAAACAAACCACAGTTTGGAAAAACAATTCAAGGGTTTGAGCAATTTTGGTCATTTTGAACTAGGGTTTGAGATTTCTAGCCTAATTTGATGTCGTAAATGGATTCTAGGCTGTCTAACGGTCCTATTGCAATGAATTTCAGGCGATTTGGAGCTCTGTAGCTCAAGTTATGGAGGTTCAAAGTTTGGAGGTCTCACACAGATAGGGAACAAAAGATGGAACTTACTAACTCAACTTAATTAAGTAAGATTACCCACGTTACTTAGTCTAAAACTAAAAAAATTTCCATCATTTACAAAATTTTACTGTGGATATCCCTTGATGCAGCTGGCAAGCTGCATGTCCTTCTTCATTAGTGTCACCGTCTTCGCATGAACTGTGCAGGCTGTTGAGTCTTCAAAATGTTGGGCCAGCTTCTGCTCTGCTGCTTCTTGAACCTTGGTCTCCTGCTCTCGTTCTGCCCTCTCCTCTTCTTGTATCTCCCGCTCTATCTTCTCGTACGCTTCTTGGGTCTCTTCATCCATTGAATCCGGAGATCCAATGTCCTCTTCCTCTAGTGCTTTCGTTGATCTCTGGGATCCCTACTCCTGGGCTGGCTGGTTGGCTGCCGTTCCTTGATGACTACTTTGACGTTCGGGGTCTTCTTCGTCTCTCGCTTGGGCTCCTCCGCGCCTTTGCCCTTCCGCTCCTTGTTTTCTTCGGCCTCCTTGGCCTCTGGCTGTTTCGCCTTGCCGAGGAAGTCGAGCGGTCTGTTTGGTGCGCGCCATGTCGATCGGAGGTCGGGCGCCCTAAAATCGCTTCGAATTGCGGAGCAAATTTCTAAACAGGGAATCTACAAATGAGGGGTGGGGTCCTAGGTCTATTTATAGATGGCCAATTCTGAGTCAAATTACAAGCTACCCTTTTGGATGGGCTAAAACACTTATTATCCTATTACATGGCTTAATTTAGACCTTTCTAACCTCATGGTTCTAAGTCTAAGGCTTGGCCCATTAATATTATCTAACATTATTAAAGCTTAGATCTAATTAAGAATCATGTTTTAAACATAAACGATGCCCGCCCTCAGTGGTTGGCACGCTGGGGTTCAACCACGTGGGTGGGAGGTTCAATTCCCGCTACTTTGATAATTCTTTTAAGATGAGGTTCAAATAGATTGAAAAGCTAGACTAATCTAGCTAATTCATAGCTTAAAATTTGAGTTACCATGTTATTTTTCTGGAATTTATGACTTTTCAAGGTGTTTTAGGATCATTTTCTGGAATTTATGACTTTTCAAGGTGATCCATGTTACTTTTCTGGAATTTATGACTTTTCAAGGTGTTTTAGGATCATTTTCTGGAATTTATGACTTTTCAAGGTGTTTTAGGATCAATGTCTCACAGGTCTCCAAGAACATTGGTCTGATACCACTCTGATCTCCAAGAACATTGCTCTGATACCACTGTGACGTCCCCTACTCATATACGATGCCCGCGCTGTATACAAACAGGAGTTCATCCCCCGTACCAGCTCATACTGATACAGGGCCCTCCACATATCACTGTGACCGTCTAGAGTCCACAGTGGGAAGAGTGAAGGGGTCATTTTACCCCGTCTCCCTCAGGGCCTACCTAGCTGCGGAAGCGTAAACATACACGTCAGTAACATAACATCATATATCCACCTCGAAGGGTGGCACATCAACATCTGCATAGACAAAGATCAGCACAATACAAAGGAAGTTCCTACCCAAGGCTCAGACTCCAGGGGATGACTGACAAGCTTGGGTCTCTAGAGTTCAGTGCAGACAGAATCATGACAATGGATTAACATGGCTTAGGGTTGTCCACTCCAACCGCTCCTCCTGTGCACACTTTGCAGAGTAGGTTGAAAAGTGTTGGGACCTGACTGTAGCCCGCCGGATGCATAGCCAAAGGGGCTATTCCTGGGTTGCATCTCCCCAGTTCCGATGGGGCAGGTAGGGATCACTCCCACCAGAGATCTCCATGCTGACCCAAGGTGACTAGAGGGCCACTGCCCTTATTCGACTTAACCCACTGGAAGGTGAACTCCACCCCACAGGTGTCGAGCCCATGCCTTACCCACACTCAGTGGCAAACCATTAGACCTAGTCACTCTGATCCCCGGTAGGCCTTACACACCAGAGGGATCGGACAATGCATGCCTACCGACCACGATCTCAGAGCTTCGAAGATATTCAAGAATGCCCGACTGCAACAGCCAGGTGATCCTACTCAAGCGATCAACGGCACCGCACAACGACAACCTTGCAATGACACACCGCATGTAGGGACGTTGAGCGGTCACCGCATTCCTCACGACGAATATACACATTAAGGAGGAGCATCTTTCTCAAGGGATCACATCGACGAACATTCTTCGCAACTGGCATGACGAGCTCGGATCAGACATGAAGCTCAACAATAGTAGCAGCATCTCAAGGAATCCCGGAGTCAACCAGAACGAAGAAGATGCAGCAAAACCGAAGAATCAAACGCGATAGGAGGAGGGGAAACCCTAAAGGAGTATAAACATTTAGGTAGATCTTCGTAGTTGTTTTGGAAAAGTGGATGAATTAAAATCCCAATGTAAATGCGTATATGTCTATTGTATATCTCGGCGTTCCACGAGATATAGTGGAGAAACATGAGTTCTGATCGGGTTTTACTGGATTTAACTTTCCGATCGGGAAGCTCATTCACGCCGACTACCAAATGAGGAAGCAAGGAAGCACAACTATAACCCAAGATCCAAATGGAAGACCAAGTACGAGGGAGAAATGACCAGAGGCCAAGACACTTAGGAAGTGCCCTCAAGTAGAAGACCGCTTCGTCTACCCAATGTCGGAACAAGAGACAACACCCGGTCATGTGTGGCGTTCCAAAGATAACATACGGTATGAATCGTATATTATAATCGACCGTCACTAGTACATGTCGATTTCAGGCGACATGTACGGCGGCAAATAAAGGAAGGGTAGTACCCTAGGGTGCGACCTTGTGAACCATTATATTGCACATGTTAAAGCAACATGTGAATATAATCCCTTTTGCCACGTGGCAATGACCCATTGACCAAAGGGACCAGCCCTAAATTCGTGGGGATAAAGGGGCATAAACCCTAAAAGGGAAACCCTTTGGGTTCTCGGCCCACGAGTCTCGGATTGGAGCAGCAGAGGATGCATTTCGCTGAGCGGGGAGCATAGAAGTCGGATCTCGGGGTGCGGCTTCGATCCAAGATCGCGGACTTCGAGATCAGCGGTATGGGCGCTTTGAGGAGGAGTGGGGAGCGGCCAAGATGCGGGTGGGTGGTTGATTCAATAGGTAGATCCGAGTTATCAGGCCTCTTTCCAGTGGGTTTAGCATCCATTCTTATCTATAGATGACCCCTACGCCTAAGAATGATAGACACTAACAAAGGAACCTAACCATGTATGATTAGGTAGATTAGAATAGATGTATTCTATTATTTTCAGTTACTGTTGTGATGATGTTTTGACATTCTATGTGCCACTCTTGTGTATTGGGAAGGGGGTAGAGGCCCGAGCCCAAGTAGTTGTATGATCTAGTTTTAGCCCATTAATTCCCAATTAATGCGGCACGTGCATAAGAGCCCTTCGGCGTGGGTGGCGGAGCTAGACCCGGTGACAAGGGAGGGCTTGTCTAATCCACGGTTGATCTGGCGGGCGGCGGCCCGGGGAACACCGTGAGCTAGGCCTAATACCCCGCACTGCGTGAGGCGGGGTATGGGCTCGACACTCGATGGGGTGATCGTCATCTTCGGTGAGTTCAAGTCGATATCTGGCGGTGGCTCTCTAGCTCGCCCGTGATTAGCATGAACCTTCCGGAGGAGAGAGATCTCCTCTGCCTCATTGGGGCTGGGGAGATGCAACCCGAAAGCAGTAGCCCCTCGGCTATTCACCCGAGGTTACGGTCAGGGCTCCAATACTTTTTGACCTATCGCAAAGTATGCGAGGGGGCGGATGGAGTGGACTACCCAGCGACCATGTTCTATACCCACCAAATCCATTTGCCATGAATTACATGCTGCATTGCTATCACGGAGACCCCAAGCCGTCAGTCTTTCCCCATGAGTGCGAGCACGGGTAGGATTTCCCCATGTTATGTTGATGTCTTGATGTGTTGTTGCGGCCTCTTGTGATATGGTGGACCACCCTTCGAGGTGGGTATGTTATTGTTGATTGATGTCATGTGCTCATGTTTTGTTTACGCTTCGCGACTAGGTCGATCCAGGGAGGCGGGATGAATGACACGTCCATTCTTCCCCGTCGGGTTCTTGGCCACCATCAAGGGCCCGATGTTAGGTGGGCGGCCTCATGTCGTGGCGGATCTTTGGTTTGAGGGATGATCTCCAGTTTGTATACGATCGGGGCATCGTATATGAGCTGGGGCCGTCACAATGGTATCAGAGCTCTGATCTTGGCAGACCAGGATCGAGCACTGACCGAAACCCTATAGGAACTAACTCATCTAGACATTCAGTCTTGGAGGTAAAAGCCCAAGCACAAACCTCGAGTAGCGGGAAATTTTTTTTTCCTGGGGTAGAGCTAGTAATTATCTAAGATTAGGATAATTAGAGAACATAGGCACTTAAGAGATCCTACTAAATTTCAGGCACTCTTGGCCAATGACTCCAAGAGTGCGCCAGGAGCATGTTAGGTTCAGACCTAATGGCCTTCTCGCACACTCTTAGAGTAGTCACCCCATATGAACCCTAGAACTTGGCCTTAGGAACTCCAAATGGTAAAATAAAAGATGAAATCCCAATCAAAAAGCTCGAAATAGCTAGAATTATATGTTAAAACATCGAAAAACATTAAGTACAAGTCACTTTTGGAACAATGACTCCAAGAGTGCGCCAGAGTATAGTTAGGTCCCGACCTAACCCCCTCCTCGCGCACTCTTAGAGTCGTCCCTAAAAGTGACCTCAAAAATTGATCATAAAATACTCAAAGGGTAAAAGTAATAATAGAATGTTGCTCAAAATACTTGAATTAGTGGGAAACGCATGTTAAATTGTGTAAATTGCATAAGTTTAGATCAGAAAGGGACAACACCTCTAAGGGTGCGCCAGGGCATAGTTAGGTCTGGACCTAACACCCTCCTCGCGCATGCTTAGAGGGGTTCGAGAGAAAATAGTTGAAGAAGACCTAGCTTCGATTCGAGATATGGAGGATTTCATCAACAAACCAAGAAATTAAGCAAGGCAGAGATGGAGGTCGTGCAACACTTTGAAGACTCATTGGCGTGCACGCTCCACGCAAAAGACACCGAAAGACATGAGACTGGCGAAGTACATCAAGAGGACAGATAAATAGAACACAAGCTGCTTTTTGTAACTAACAGGTTTATATGTGATGTATGAAAATTTTGAATAATAAAGATATATAGTCGTTTAAAAATGTGTATTCATTAGGTACAGTATTAGATCTAGAGCAAATGCGATATTTTGACCAACGACTTCAAGAGTGCGCCAGAGCATAGTTAGGTCCCAACCTAACCCCCTCCTCGCGCACTCTCAGAGTCATCCAGCCAACTGGGGCCTTGATTAGCCCTACTTGCTCCAAACGTAGTAATAAACAAAGAAACTTGCATTTAGGAAGAAAACTAATAGGAATTTACCCCTCCCAGCAGATTCTTGGCATCCATTAGACAAAGATAGGCCAATGACTCCAAGAGTGCGCCAGAGACCACTTAGGTCCCAACCTAACACCCCCCTCGCGCACTCTTAGAGGCGTCCGATTTTTCAAACCCCATAACTTGAGCTACAGAGCTCCAAATCGCTTGAAATTTGTTGCAATAGGACCGTTAGACAGCCTAGAATCCATTTATGACCTCAAATTAGGCTAGAAATGTCAAACTGTAGCTCAAAATGACCAAAATTGCTCAAACCCTTGAATTGTTTTTCCAAACTATGGTTTGTTTGTAAATAGAAGCATACCCCATTAGTACCTCACAAGTATTGCTCTCGGCCCAAAGCTGATGCCTTACTCCAAGGTAGAAGTGCCCAAGAACACCCCTTTGTTATAATCATCTAAACCTCAGCATAGCAACCGAAGTCCAACTGTTTGTACCTCTGCTCATGCCAAAAGCATAAACATTGACCTAATTTTGTGTCCTTCTAATAGAGTTTGACCTATACAGCCGCCACATTCACACTCCCTATTGCCAGGATACCTAGAAAGGAGCTAGAGTCTAGAGCTGCCCAAGTCACTCTGTGTGTAGAGACTGGACTCCCCCAAACCAACTTTGATAGGACCTTAGAGTATGCCTCAAACATCATGGAGGTTTGAAAAACAACCCTCACATCATACCATACCACACGTCCTAATGTCCATAGACTTGGAGATTATAGATATGTCTCCATAATCGCTGCTTGAGCCATCTTGCTTGCTTATAGAGCCCAAAATATTGTAGGAGAGCCCTTCAAGTGGACCCTTAGACTCTAGAATATACGAGTGTTGCTTTCGAGGTACAGGGCCAGAGCCACAGAAGAGCTAGAGGCGCAACTTCTTGAAGACATCAAGTTCCCAGCCGATGTACAGATAGATAAGGAGAGGAGACCGAAAAGGTAGACCCAAGAGAGGAAAGCACAACGACAAACACCTCAACTGACAAACGAGTAGAACAGGACACCACAGGCCTATCATCAATCTTAGTCAAATGGGAAGAATAATTGGTAACCAAGCGGCATCAAGAATCTTCTAGATGTCAACCTCCCGGCTACCACGTCCACGAGCTCACATCGGAAAAGAGGATCTCGGCGCCTTCACCATTTCGGCGCACATGAGTTTCAAATGGAAGAATGCAAGGCAGCAAAATACGAGTGCGGGGAAGGCGTTAGAGCGGCAATGCCACATTAGCATCACGAGCTAGGGCGAGGGCATAATCTTCCATCGAGGAGAGAAGTCATGGCGACCACGGGGCGTATAGAAACCGGGAGGAAGACAACCACGACCTTGCGGTCCAGCGAAGCTCAAGCGAATGTCATGCAAGCGTCAACAAAAAAAGCAACCAAGCTAGGCAACCACAAAGCACCTAAGGCTGACCCGGACGAGCTTTCCGGCTCCTTGCACCCGTGAGAGAAAGAACTTTCATCGGTTCCAAAAGGTAGGAGACCATGAGGGGGAGGAGACGCATATCAGGGAACATCTCCGACTCGAAGGCCTATATCAGCATTAGGGGCAAGATCAAGGAGGAGAATATTCCGCTCAAACAAGAATTCCGGACCTAGAAACACCTAGAAAGCAAAGGAAGGACGACTTTACTACGTCCGCCCAAGGAGTGCGAGACTTCGAATGGATAGGATCCAAGGGGGCGGAGGAGGCGACCTAGCCAGCAGGTACAAATCACGCCAAAGGCAACGAGAGGAAGCTAGGGTAGGTGCAATGGAGATGACCACACTTCCAAGCACAGGAGAGGCACCTCGGAATGAAGCAAAGCCCAATCAACAGGGGCGCACTCAGGAATTCAACCTACGGAGGAATGACAATGCCTGCCTACCAACCACGATCTCAGAGCCTCGAAGACATTCAAGAACGTCCAACTGCAACAGCCAGGTGATCAACCGATCAATGGCACCGCACATCGGCAACCTTGCAACGAGACAATCAGCATCTGGGGGCGTTGAGCGGTCACCGCATTCCTTACGGCGGACATACACATTAAGGAGGAGCATCTTTTTCAAGGGATCGCATCGACGAACACTCTTCGCAACTTGGGGTGACGAGCTCGGATCAGACATGAAGCTCAACAATAGTAGCAGCATCTCAAGGAATCTCAGAGTCAACCAGAACGAAGAAGATGTAGCAAAACCGGAGGATCAAATGCGATAGGAGGAGGGGAAACCCTAAAGGAGTATAAACATTTAAGTAGATCTTCGTAGTTGTTTTAAAAAAGTGGATGAATTAAAATCCCAATGTAAATGCGTATATGTCTATTGTATATCTCGGGTGCTCACAGATATAGTGTAGAAACATGAGTTTAAAGTCATGTTTTACGGATTTAGCACTTAGATCAGAAAGCTCCTTCGCCGACTACCAAATGAGGAAGCAAGGAAGCACAACTATAGCCCAAGATCAAAATAGAAGAGCAAGTCACGAGGGAGAAACGACCGAGCCCAAGCAAACCGACTCCAAACGCCGGGAAGTGCCCTCAAGTAGAAGACCGCTTGTCCACCCAATGTCAGAATAAGAGACAACACCGGTCATGTCAAGATCATCAGCGCTACTGCACCAGGACATCGTCAGGGTGCACCACTACCTCTTGTGGCAGCGGCAACACCAGCGAACTTATGACACAGTGGCCTCAACAATAGAAGGAGGAGCGACCCGACATCAACGAGCCAACTAGGAAGGCAACATCTCTCGACAACCATAATTCCACCTTGTGGTAATATAGGGTGATGCGCTATGACGCGTGTATTAGATGGAGAGGCACTACGAAAAGGCCTTTGCGGCGAGGAGATATGCCTTCAACAACTAGGTTATGGCCGTCAAAGTACTCCTACCGGTAATTAGAAGAAAAGAAGCCCGATCGTATCTCCGACATGAGGGACATCAAGCGCCCAAGGTAGAAGCACTCGACACCTTAGCGACAAGGATAGCAAGCTGAAGCACCAGCCGAAAAAAGAGAGTTCAAGATAATAGCCGGGCTATTCAACGACAAGGACTATATCTAAAGGCGGTACTTCTTCAACTCAAAGGGTCAAGCTGCGCAAATATAAGGATCCATCACCCGACAATATAGCGGCAGGGGAGGAGAGCCATGAAGCTTTACTTTGAGAGAGACCGACATGCATAGAGGGACAAAGGTCGAGGCGAAAGCTGAAGAAGTGTTAGCAACCGACTTCTTCCAAGAGCTTCCTAGAGGCAACGGGGAGGATCAAAACCGGCGGGCACAATCAAAACCACCGGAGGGTACCTCAAGACAAAGAAGGCGAGATATAGCGAGGAGCGTGACAACGTCAAGCCGGTGTCGAGGGATCAGCAAGGAAGATTGGAAGCTTCGATGGAGAACCAACTAGGTGAGGCAAGGCGAGGCGAGCCGATGACTTGCATGCGGACTTGCATGCAACTTGGTGACCCAAGGATCGGCGATTCAAAGAACAAGCGGCGAGAAGAGAACAACTCGGAGGAGTATAGCCAAAGGAAGTCGCCACGACCTCAAAGAGCGCCTCCAAATAGCTTCAAGTATCATGAAGGGAAACAATTACAGCCAGAAACAGAATCGGGAGGCTGACGAAATGTGAAGCATCAGCGACCAGCACACCTTTAGTTAGAATGTGATGCAAAGCGTGTTGTGCCATAGCCGACAAACATCGGAGGGCCCAAGTATATCAACAAGTTACCGAGTGCTGGTGGCGTACAAATAGGAGGATATAGATCGTCAACACCATGCCCTTTGGAAGGAACACCGATGACATTACCAAGGAGTAGGTGTGCAACTCGAGCGGAGGCACAAGGGGGACTTAATAGCTCTATTAGTAATTGTAATTATGTAAGCTATATGCTTTGCATGTATAGTTCCCTTGTTATTTCTTCCCTCCCATAGCGTAACAAATCAAGCGAAAATGCGAAAGGGGTGAAGCAATCAACATCTTCAACACTCTTGAACAACGCGATAACGACAAGAGGACTTCGATGTATGAGGCGTCGATATCGGATATAGAGTCATCCTTTAGCTGCCAAGACAAAGAGTTCAAGATGAAAGATCTTTTTCAAGCGGCGCCACCTTCGGGCTTTTGAAAAGCGGCATGGAAGATTTCAAGTGACCAACTACACCATCAAAGACCAGCAAGGAGAGGCTTCTAAGCGAACAAAGTCAACCTCTACATCAAAGGGGAGCCTTTGTCAAGGAGGCCCGGAAGTATCGGCGACTCGGAAGAGCGTACCTTGCAACTTCAAGCGGGCAAAGAGTGGATGAGCTTCTAGCAAGCTCGGGGATCTAAGGCCATGGGGCCTAGTAGATTAAATGTATGATGCGGTAACATCCATGTTGGGATTAGAAGCACTTCGGATATTCTCATTTGAAAGGATTGCCCCAATATTGAGCTAAGCGTCAAGGATTGGGAAGGAAACGCATAGGAGTGACTAAAATTATACACGATTGTTACACGGACATCCAGCGTATTGAAACCACTTGGTGAGATTGATCACCTCGCTAAGAAGGAATCATTACTAGGATAATTGTTGACCATGTATAAAGCTAGTGCCTCCAAAAGAATAATCCAACCAAAAAAAAAGAAGTAATCTAACAAGTCAGGCCAACTTGTTACGATGGCATCAATTCGATTGGTAGGAATATTCAAGAGTTTAAATAACTAAGAAAGGGAAATCTCTAGAATATAAAAGAATAGTACATGTAAAGTAGATTTAAAATAAAATTATAGTAATCAAATAGTCTTTTTGAGACAAAAGGAATTGTCATAATGACAAAACCTTGTGGTTTGGAATCGTTCTAACTAAGTAGGTAATCCGCAACTATATTGAAATAAATGATAACATAATATGTGCATCCATCTTAGATGGTTATATATGTTATCTAAGGATAGTAAATTAATGCGCTAAGTAAGAAGCATATAACCTCTTAAGGGGAGAGAATAGATATGGCGTTGTGTACAAGCGTCATTGAAGAATCTTGAGGACCAATTTCTTTTTGAAGAAAGTGGGAGGGCTCAATCTTATGATTGAGCGTACTTGTATCGAATTGACGACCCGTAGAATAGAGTTCACTCGGCAATGGCGAAGCGAATAGAAGCGTAAAATAGATAGATACCTTAGGCTCGGGGAGGCCTTCAGCGTGCGAGCCCGGCGTAGTAGCTAACTACACCAATGAAGTGGAGCAAAACTATGGGAGCAATGCAGCGACCAAGTCATCTCCAAATTACTCAACGCCGACTCAATGGGTGGATCGTCACTAGCCTTAGGTAAGGTGTGCGCATATATTATAAGCTTTAATGTGTCTTATAGATAAGTTAAATATAGATCCTAATAAGCTGCATAGAAATTGATGCGTATATGTATCATACGGAAATAAGTTAAATAACAACGATAATGTGAGTTAGCATGTTAATTAATCCTTAGCGAGGGATGCAATTCCTTCCAAGGATAGCTATATGACCTCGAGGTCTTTATAAATATAAATAGAAAATAGAATTAGGATATACTTAAAGCATCTTAGGGATATACTTCAAAAAGGGTAATGCAAGACCCAAGGAAGAGAATAAGAAGCACATCTAATTCTTGTGTATGATAACTAAAACCTTCTCTATGTAACAATAGGTCTAAAATCAGGGTTATTGTTTAAATAATCGCGATCTAAAAGTAATTAAATATTGTAAAGCTTAGAGTAAATATAATTGTACTATCGGAAGTAATGTATCCGATGCTATGATAACGTTAATTCATAAATATTACGTTAAGGTAATTATGTTAATCACATGCATTAAAGGGAGCCAGCAAAAATCGGCTCAGGCATGTCGATTTGTGTTTAGATTAATTTCATGTGTAGTTAAGTATAATCTACGCATGCAACCTATGAGGTAAGGGTTGCATGCGTTGCTACCGATGATGAGATTACTACGGTGATCTCTAGGGCGTGGTGTAATGTCAATGTAGGCATGACCAGCGTTTCTTGGATGAGTGGAAGGTAGATTAGAAAGTCTACTTCTGTTCCACGGAGGTAGACGACCTCGAGAGAAAGGAGGTCATTCAGGAATGCATTGATAGGAAAAGCACCTCTAGCCCCATATATGCTTTGATAGGAGGAATCGGCCTTCACGCCCATATCACGGGAAGGACCTATCCTCCATTTGGGCAACTAGGGTGTAGGCATGGCGGCATATAGGCATATAGGCATTTGTCTCCATGGCCATAATGGAAGATTCACCCTCTTCCTACGCCGTGCCGGGAGATTAGCCATGCATCCATGTAGATAGGTGGGGTGGTCACCATATAACCAAAATTTTATTAATAATTAAAATGGTTATAACGTAGTGACGATCTGCGGGCCAATAGAGCGCTCCGGAGGGTGAGGAGGTCGAGCTACGAAGACTTGCAACACAAATTTTGTTATAATGTGTTGCAAGGGATGAAGAGTACCTTAGAAGTGTAAATTTTTTATGAAATTGATAAACTTTGATAAACTTAAATATTGTATTAAGTAAGGGCAATAATTACCTTGCGTGCATTAAGTTATGAAGTCATAAGTTAATTGGATAATAAAATAGTACAGTAATGTCTTAAACATTACCTTAGAGTAATTATAATAATTAAGATAGTAAGTGTGTAATTATAGATATTGTAAAATTAATACAGGATTTTAAGGTGCGAAGACTTGCAACACAAATTTTGTTGGAATGTGTTGCAAGGAATGAAGAATAACTTAAATAATAATTGTATATGAAAGTGTTAAATTGGGATAAACTAAATGTTGTGATAACTTGAAACTAATAAGTACCTTGTTTTTTTATAGAATTTACGATTTGACAAGTTATTTGATAATGTAATGGCGTAATAATGATTTAAAAATATTGCCTTAAGGTAATCTTAATAAATGTGTAAGTATAATAGTAATAAATTGTATGCATCAAGTTGGTTGCGGGGCGGGGAAGAGCCCAAGGTGGGGAGACCCACGATCTTTGCGGGCGGCATCAATTCAAGGTGGGGAGAATGTGGCGTCCAAAGATAACATACGGTATGAATCGTATATTATAATCGACCGTCACTAGTACATGTCGACTCGGGCGACATGTACCGCGGCGGCCGTAAAGGGTAGTACCCTAGGGTGCGACCTTGTGAACCATTATATTGCACATGTTAAAGCAACATGTGAATATAATCCCTTTTTGCCGCGTGGCAATGACCCATTGACCAAAAGGGACCAGCCCTAAATTCGTGGGGATAAAGGGGCATAAACCCTAAAAGGGAAACCCCTTCGGTTTCAGCCCCGAGTCTCGGATTGGAGCGGCAGAGGATGCATTTCCGCTGAACGGGGAGCATAGAAGTCGGATCTCGAGTGCGGCTCGATCCAAGATCGGCGGACTTCGAGATCGGCGGTATGGGCGCTTTCGAGGAGGAGTGGGAGCCAGCCAAGATGCGGGTGGGTGGTTGATTCAATAGGTAGATCCGAGTTATCGGGCCTCTTTCGGTGGGTTTAGCATCCATTCTTATCTATAGGCGACCCCTACTGACCTAAGAATGATAGACACTAACAAAGGAACCTAACCATGTATGATTAGGTAGATTAGAATAGATGTATTCTATTATTTTCAGTTCTCTTGTGATGATGTTTTGACATTCTATCGCCACTCTTGTGTATTGGGAAGGGGGTAGAGGCCCCGAGCCCAAGTAGTTGTATGATCCTAGTTTTAGCCCATTAATTCCCAATTAATGCGGCTGTGCATAAGAACCCTTTGGGTGGGTGGCGGAGCTAGACCGGTGACAAGGGAGGGCTTGTCTAATCACGGTTGATCACCGGCGTATGGCGGCGGGGGAACAACGTGAGCTAGGCCTAATACCACGCTGCGTGAGGGGGGGTATGGGCTCGACACTCGTGGGGTGATCGTCATCTTCGGTGAGTTCAAGTCATTATCTGACGGTGGCTCTCTAGCTTCGCCCGTGATTAGCATGAACCTTACGGAGGAGAGATCTCCTCCGCCTCATTGGGCTGGGGAGATGCAACCCGATAGCGGTAGCCCCTACGGCTATTCACCCGTGAGCTACGGTGGGGCTCCAATAGCACTGACCTATCACGCAAAGTATGCGGGGAGGGGCGGATGGAGTGGACTACCCAGCGACCATGTTCCTATGCCAGCCAAATCCATTTGCCATGAATTACATGCGCATTGCTATCACGGAGACCCCAAGCCGTCGGTCTTTCCCCATGAGTGCGAGTGCGGGTAGGATTTCCCCATGTTATGTTGATGTCTTGATGTGTTGTTGCGGCCTCTTTGTGATATGGTGGACCACCCGCCGAGGTGGGTATGTTATTGTTGATTGATGTCATGTGCTCATGTTTTGTTTACGCTTCGGCGGCTAGGTCGATCAGGGAGGCGGGATGAATGACACGTCCATTCTTCCCGTCGGGTTCTTAGCCACCATCAAGGGCCGATGTTAGGTGGGCGGCCTCATGTCGTGGCGGATCTTTGGTTTGAGGGATGATCTCCAGTTTGTATACGATCGGGGCATCGTATATGAGCTGGGGCCGTCACATCATGTCAAGATCATCAGCGCTGCACCAGGACATCGTCAGGATGCAACACTACCTCTTGTGGCAGCGGCAACACTTGATGAACTTATGACACGAGTGGCCTCAACAATAGAAGGAGGAACGACCCGACATCAACGAGCCAACTAAGAAGACAACATCTCGACGACCATAATTCCACCTTGTGATAATATAGGGTGATGCGCTATGACACGTGTATTAGATAGAGAGGCACGTAATGCCTTCAACAACTAGGTGATGGCTTCGTCAGGTACTCCTACCAGTAATTAGAAGAGAAGAAGCCGATCATATCTCCGACATGTGGCACATCAAATGCCCGAGGTAGAAGCATTCGACACCTTAACGACAAGGATAGCAACTGAAGCACCTTCGGCAAAAAGAGAGTTCAAGATAATAGCTAGGCTATCCAACGACAAGAGTATATCTAAGGCAGGTACTTTTTCAACTCAAGGGTCAAGCTGCGCAGATATAAGGATCCATCATCCCGACGATATAGCCAGCAGGGAGGAGAGCCATGATGCTTTACTTGACAGAGAGACCGACATGCATAGAGGGACAAAAGTCAAGAACTGAAAGCTGGAGAAGTGCTAGCAACCGACTTCTTCCACGAGCTCCCTAGAGGCAACAGGAGGATCAAAACTGGCGAGCACAATCAAAGCCACCGGAAGGTACCTGTTGCCCTTGGCAACATTATTATGATTTGCATGCAGTAATGATTAACAAAAATTGCAGGACATGGATACAAAACATGCTTATTCCAAACTATAAAGTTGCAGAGACTGAGAGAATCATGTGTGAGGAGCAGTAAAGAAAAAACGGCTACATTACCAGAAGCAGAATACGTAAGTGTGTTGAATTTCAATGATTTCTATTTCTCTTATTATATTGGGACCTATGCCTAAGTTATCTATTCTCCATTTGCTCATTATTCACATTTTTATCCTTAACACACATTCAATAATCCAAAACATGCTATTTTCCTATGCTCTCATTATTTTTTCCTTCAGCATGTGGTTAGCTGGCATCCTTTGATTTACCTTGTTTCCTTGTTCTAATTTCCCTGACTATGATGGACCCATCCCAAATTTATTGTGCTCCACATGACAACGGCATACCCAATTGTTCTATATGGCTATCACTTGGAATATAGGCACACAAAGAAATGGTTCTAATTGATCCATCCACATATGGCAACGGCATACCCAATTGTTCTAGATATTGTTCTGTGGCTCTCATTTGAAATATGGGCACACAAAGAAAAGGTTATACATTTTATAGCCAAGAAAAAAACAAAAAAAAAAAAGGGAGAAAGCCATGACGTTTTTACGGTTCAAAGAACCCTAAACTTTTTTTGTCTCACCGCTTCTGTATCTGCATTCCCTTGAATCATGCCTTGCCGATCTCCCCAGATGCACACCTGTATCATCCATCCATCGCTTGCTTCACCGCTTTCCATAATCTATCCCCGTGGCAAAGATCCGCAAAGATCCCAGTCTAATAGGAGAAATAGAAGGAAGGAACGAATTACAAAAAGGGGGCAGAAGAAGAAGAAGGGGTAGGCTTCTTGCAGGTCAGATCATTGAACCAATTTTTTCAGCATCTCTTCACATTGTTAGCAGTATATGTAAGACGAAGATCGGCAACATTTTATCAGAAATCAGTCACAGAGAGGTTTTCCTTGATTGGATCAAGGAGACAATCTTTTTTTTTTGTTCTAAGGGCAGAGGTTCTCCATGACGATTTGCTCTGTATTGCAGCCGGATATGAGCTGAGCAGAGCAACAACAGGGCATGGGCTGAGCAGAACAAGTTCATTAGGGGCAACCAATAACAGTAATTCCAGAGGTATATTCAGCATTGAACACAAATTTCAGGTTTTTCTTGAACTGCTCAGAATACTGTGCATATTTGATGCATGAGGTTCTCCTTGTATGGCTTCCTATTATTTAGAACTGCAGTATGCACAAGCAGAGTGTAATTTGAAATTGTCAGGTGTATCTGCAAACTCCAGGACATATGTTCAATGCTGGACACAATTGCAAGTTCCAGAATTTTAGTCTTATATCTGTATACCTTCTTACAGGTTCTGGAACTGCACAGAAAATCTGAAGCATATATTGTATCTTGCCTTGTTTGGGAATGTAAGAAAATCGATTGTGTGCTCAATTGTTAATTGAATCTGAGTTAGTTATTTACATTTCCAGCAATTGCAAAGCTGTGCATTATACTATTTGGAAAGAAACTCAGCGTAATATTGATTGGCAATTATGAATTAGTTATATTAGGAGTGATTCTCCTCACGAATCTGGAGGTCCATATCATATTGTTGATCCTATAGCCAGGTAGGGTTAACAGTTTTGGAGGTCCTACCGGGATTCTCTTAATACCTGGCAAGAGTAAGTTGGATTGTCAATGGGTCCCAAAAGATCTGGAGATACTGGAGATTGTGCTGCACCATCAACACCAATTCCCACATCAATGCCAACTCCTACCATATCACAAATGGCAGCAGCCACTACACTTCTTGGAGTGTCACCTCCTCTTAATCATGTACACCTTTATCAAATTGAAGTAACATTACCTGTCTCTCCACCACTCTTTGATGGCTCCTCAAACCCTTTAGAATACTTGCTGCAATTTGAAGAATATTACACTGAGTATGGGCGAAAAAAAGGTGACAAAGTGGATGTCTTTGGAGAAGCCAGAACTTGGTTTCAATATCAAGCAACCTGCGCCCCTCACATATGGGACACCTTAAGTCAAAGCTTCATGGAGAGATTTGGAGTAGCAAGCTCTCAAGGTGAGTTAGTTCAAGAACTTCATACCTTTTGTCTAAAAAGAGGCGAAAGTGTTCCAGCTTATGTTGAAAGGTTCCATGCATATATTTTAAGGTGTAAAAAACAAGGTGTGGAAACTCCTACCTTACATGTGGTGCAATTTTTCATTTTGGGTCTTAAGCCATTACACAAAGTATATCGCAAGATGTGCAAGTTGCAGAATACAGGGGCATTGGACTCCATACAAAAGGCCTTTTCCAAAGCCGTGGAGATCTCAAAACTTATGCAGTCTCTCCCGGATGAAGATCATGGGACTTCACATTTTTATCCAGATTGGGAGCAAGAACCAGATTCTGTACAACCATGTTATACCATCCAAAAGGATAAAAAAGTTAAATTTGAAGAAGAAATTCGAGCTGAGGTTTCTAAAGCTACAGATAGGCTTGAATCTGGCATGCAAACATTAATGGAAGTTTCCAAGCAGCTGGCGGAGGTTATGAAGATACAGCAGCAAGCTACACAAGTAAGCACTTGCAATTTTTGTAAGAGATATGGCCATAATGAGGATAATTGTTATGGAAGACCATGCCCGAAGTGCATGAAGAGAGGCCACTATGGAAAGGAATGCCCCATCTGCTTTTTCTGCAAGGAGGTGGGCCATAGTGAACTTCGATGCAGTGTAAAAGAGTATATGATGAAGCAAGAAGCAGCAAGAATGGGTAAGAAATCTGATCAGTCAAGTAGTGCTTCAATGTGTTATCTAGAGCTGCAAGGTGAAGAAGGGGGGGATGTTTTGGCTGTCCACACTCGTTCCCAACACCATGGTTTATCCAATAGAGCCTCAATGAACTCATCTCATGCAGATAAGGTCGCAGGTCCGGTTACAAGCAGTAAAAGTAGTCCTAATGAGTTGGAATCACTAATGAAGGCATCAAAGTTGACATTGGATATATATACCTTGCTGAAAATTGCACCTACTTATAGGGAATATTTGTCTAAAATGTTTGAACATGAAAACTTGGAGCAAGATACCTCCACTAACCTTGTGATCCCTCAAGAAGAAGTGGATCCTGGGATATTTTCATCGGAAGCTACAATTGGAGATAGCCTCTTAAGCAATGTAATTTTAGATGGTGGTTCTGGTCTCAATGTTATGCCGTATCATTGCAACAACTGGGGCTTCATATTGATAAACGTACATCTGTAATTCTGAAAAATTTTACTAATGGAAAAGTAAGTCCCATAGGCATGGTCACTAAGGTGCCTGTCAATGTTCAGGGGATCACAGTTGCTACAAATTTTCTAGTGGTCTCTTTTGGACATCCTGGTACTGATTCAGATACATATGATCTATTGCTTGGAAGAGTTTGGCTAAAAACCGTGGATGCTAGACCTTTATGGTCTCAAGGCATATGTACTATTTCTGATGGGATCAAAACTATTACCTTGTATAATAAAGAGGGCAATAAATCTGTCATCCCAAAGGAGACATTAACAATCGACACTGAAGATTACTTACAGCCAAAGGCTTGTGGGATTTATACCATTGCGGGAGTGATGGTGGAATGTGATTGCCTAGATAAGAGTTTGGATAGAAAAACTGCTACTCTATGGTTTAATGGAGGAATATCATGCAAGGCAAATATGGCAGTGGTTAGTATTGTGATTAAGGATAAGGAGGGACTCATAATTGCAAAAGCTAGCAAAATGTTAACAGGAATGACTTCCAACGCAGCTGAATATGAAGCACTTTTGTTGGGATTAGAGGAAGCAAGAAAAGTAGAAATTACTGAGCTTAAGATCTTTGGGGACTCGCAGTTGGTTTGCAGGCAAGTATTAGGGGAGTATCAAACTCGAGATATTGGGATGGCTCGATATAGGGATCAGGTTCTTCACGCCCTTGAATGCTTTAGTGCTTGGGAACTTAACCATGTGGCTAGATCGCAAAACTATGAGGCTGATGCAGTTTGTCGGAAAGCTTTGTTACAACACTTAAGTGAAGACGCAATTAAAGAAGAAGAAGTTGAGGAGAAATGGTTGCAAGGACTTCATCCCATATTGACTATTGATGTGGCCCAGGAAAAAGAAGTGCAAGAGCTCATCATTATCAAAGGGGAAGAAAAACGAGCAATTACCGTTGGCATTCAGCTCAATGAAGGTGAACTCAAGTATTTGCAAGGTCTATTTCAAAAGATGAATGAAATATTTGCTTGGGACTATGGATAGTTGAAGGGCATACCTAAAGACGTTTGTGAATTAGAGATTAAGTTGAAACCAGGATCCAAGCCAGTTATTCAAAAACTCAGGCGAATAAATCCCGCTCTAATGGAACTGATTGAGAAGGAATTACAGAAATTGTTAGGGGCTGGTCTGATTTTTGAGTGCATAAACCCATCTTGGGTCTCGTGCATAGTACCAATACTTAAAAAAAATGGCTCTCTTAGGATTTGTGTGGATTACCAAGAGTTGAACAAAGCTACTATAAGAGATTTCTTCCCTTTACCATTCATGCAAGATCTTTTGTATGCCGTGGCTGGTAAAAGAATTTTACTCATTTCTAGATGGCTTCTCGGGCTTCAATCAAGTTGCCATCAAGGAAGAAGATCAAGATAAAACCGCGTTCATCACTCCTTGGGGTACTTTCGCTATGAGAAGGATGCCTTTTGGACTTACCAATGCTCCTTCAACTTTTCAAAGGGCCATGACTATAGCCTTTAAAGCAATGCCCTCAGATCTGTTCAAGGTATTCCTAGATGATCTTTGTTTGGCAGCGAGTTGAGAACAACATTTAGAATTGATTGGCAAGCTATGTAAATTGTGCTAGTCATCAGGGATATGCTTGAATCCAAGGAAATGTCTCTTCATGGTCACTAGAGGAACATTATTGGGGCACACAATTTCTGGAGCAGGGATTGAAGCTTCAGAGGACAAGATTTTGGCCTTGAAGCAATTACCACCGCCAAGAAATATTAAGGAGGTAAAAAGGTTGATAGGGATGGTAAGTTTTCTTAGCGTTTATGTGCCTAATTTTTCACATGTTATGAGCCCAATTACCAAGCTGACAAGAATCAGAAACATACCCAAGGGCATGAGCAAGACAGTAACAATCAACTGGACTCCGCAATGCCAAGAGGCATTCGAACGTGTAATTGGAATTCTTAGCTTACCACATAATCTAGTGAGTCCAAAGCCAGGTATTCCATTTGAAGTTTTTATTACAGTAACTAAAGAGGCTGTTGGAATTGCTATCACCCAAGAGAGAAAGGTTATTGGTTATGCAGGTAAGCAGTGGTCAGAAATTGAAGAAAGATATCCCAAGCTGGAAAGGTATGCTTCTGCATTGATATGCTTGATTGACAAACATGGATATATGCTACAAGGTCATAAAATAAAATACAATCCACTTCCTTTGCTCTATGGCAGAAATGTAAAAAAAATTAAATGGCATAAGTGGGCCGTTAAATTGCAGGAATATGATGTGCATGTTCAGACTGTAACCAGGGTGACGGATCCTAGCTCCTATCTACCTCATGCATTTTTTGATCATGCCGAACTAGATGAGCATGTTGAGAACAAGGAGGATTTGCAGGTCCCATTGCAATTTGAGCAGATGTGTTAGTCCTGTGCCTCCTGGTTCAGGACTATTCATGCATACGACGGACCAGGTCAAGCTCAAGGATCCACAGACAGGCACGGGTCAGCCGTCAAAAGCCCAGCAAAAGACCAAGCAGCAGACCACGCAGTCAAAGCCTGGGTCTGCTACCAAGAGGCGCCGCGACAAGTGATGACCCGTCACCACCCGTGTCAGCGTCAGCGTGATTCTAGGCATTTCAAGAGGCACCGCCAACATTCCTCAGAATCGGGCCTCCTTCGAGTCGGCACGAGATCGGTCGAGTGTCTATATTGGGCCAGAGGCCATTGTACTATATATATGAGTAGAGCTAGCACATGAGTTTCAGATGAGTTTGGAGTCTTGTCTCTCTTCAGTCTTCTCTCAATTGCGAGAGCTCAGGTATGTTCATCATTGATATCAAGGAAGCTTATCATTTTCCTCTCATTGTTCTCTTTTGATTGTTTTTTTCTTCTTCTTGTTCTTCTCTTGCAAATCCGCGTGACATAGTCCCCGGATTTCTCTGTTAGATCAAGGGTCCTCACGGAGGGCTGTCTTGCAGGAGTTTGAACCGGACCCCAAACACCGTCGCCGCTGGGGAATGCGATTCGATTTTCCTTTCTTACGCCGCCATGTGCGTAGAAACTTCACGCCCCCGAAGAACTTCTTTCCCAGACGGCGTCTCGCTTGGGGCGCCATCATCGAAGGAAGCTGTCGCGTGACATGTATGGATACGCTACGACATTGAGGGAGGCCACATTCGGTCTAGGGCTCGGTCGGCGCCACCCACCCCTCGTGTCATGTCTGCGTCCAAATTCTCCGCCTTGGCGTGCAAACATTGCTCCTGACCTCGGTCTCCTCATCACTATCGGGGAGCCCTATCCGGCTCCAAGCTGCTCAACCTTACTTTCATACCCCAGAACATGCCTTCATCCATCCATCTTCTGACCATACGCCTCTGCCTTCACAACCATCATCTCCTACGGGTGGACAGGGATATCCACACGTCTCTTTTGCTCCTCCCCAGGAATTTCCCTTCCCTACCTTTCCCACCGCTCTTCCTGTTTACAATCTCCAGTACCCCCACCTCGGCCACCCCTTCGGTAGGGTCTTTCAAAGACCATACCCCTCCAACTCCACCTCAATATCCTCACTATCATGTTCCTGTCCAGCCCAGCACTTTTACCTCTACCTTTCAGACCCTTAAGCTGACTTATCCTACCTTTGGCAACACGAAAGGCAAACCATTAGACCAAAGTGCTCAGGCCCATATGGAAGAATTTGAGGCTCTGGCTGTCCTAAATGGTCATGCGCAACCTCAACTGAAATTTCACATCTTTTCCACCACATTGCGTGGCTCCCCTCATCAATGGCTCATGTCCAACAAAAGCCACTGGAAACAAGATTGGTCCGAAATGAAAACTGCTTTTCTTTCTCACTATGGGACCACGGATGATGATCAACTTCATCTCAAGCAACTCAATGACCTTCAACAAGAGCCCACGGAGTCCGCCCGGGATTTTGCAGATCGACTTCACATTCTGCTAAGCAAACTCAAGGAGTACCCCACACAGAGCCAGATCTTGGTCTGGTTTCTCCAAGGACTTCCTCCAGCTATCAGATTCATGATGAATACAAGGCCGAAGACTTTGGAGCAGGCTATCGATCTTGTCAATCACTCAGTAAATGTTTCCTCCCGTGGCGTGGCTCTTCAGGAGCTCCCTTTCATTCCACCCGTCATGGTTCCCCAGACTGCTGTTCAACCTCAACACGCCAATCCGGGGCGCAGTCAGATCTGGTGCCATATCTGCAAATATCAAGGCCACTTGGCGAATGAGTGCAACTCCACCAATGGCCCGCCTCATTGTAAACGATGCAACATGTGCAATCATGCCACGGAAGAGTGCACTCGCACTCATCCTACACCTTTCCGCAACAAGATGGTTTATCAAGTGCAAACAACACCTCAGCACCAATCGCACTATCAGCAGCCACCACTGCAGGCGCAACCCAATCAACTCTATCGCCAGCGGGAGCCACAACGGGGACCCAACACACGTCCTCCTTTTGATCCTTCAAAGCTTCGGTGTTATCCTTTGTCAAGAATGGGGTCATACCACTACGGCGTGTCCTCAACTTCCACAAGTTCAGGTGCAGCTTCCTGGCACAAATCAGACCACATCGGTCCGCCTCACGGCTTACCAACTTTGGATTGCCAATGGCAAACAAGGCCCGCGTCCGTGCCGGAAGCCACCTCGTGCACCTCAAAGACTCAAGCTATCAACCAGCTCCGCAAATCAACCTCGGATGGATCAACAAGCACGGGAAGAAATTTTTCAAGCTCTCAATCCTCCAAGTCCGGTAGTCAAATTGGGTTGGTTTAGTTTCACGCCGGACTGTATGCCACGCCCCTTAACCATTATTCCTAATGGCACGCAACTTTGCCTTTGCCGCCGACACAATTCCTCATGCGAGAAGACAAAAGGTCCATTTTGCACCGACTTGGAGAAACTCATGCCGAATGTCATGCCTAAAGTTCGCCAAAGCATTACGAACCTCATGCAAGCCGGGGCCAAGGCCGCGACGTTGGCCAATGTTCATGCCACCACTAGAGCTCAACAAAGACAAGACGCACCTTCCATGTTTCAACCTCCACGCTCTCACCATATCCAAATATCGCTTCTTTGAGGTAGACCTACTCAAAGAAGTTGCTGCTTCCTTACCACGCACTCCCGCACCTGTGGATCCCGCAGATCCTTTTTCTCATGTGCCTTTGGAACTCCAAGAGGAGCTGGCAAAAATCAAAATTCCTCTAAGTCTTGCAACGATTTTGAAACTCTGTCCTGCTCTCAAGGACCAGTTACCACTCCCGACTGTTTTGGTTGGGGCTGTTGCTACCTCTACACCCACGGTACATGCCACGGTGGGCAATCAGCAAGTCAACCATGTTCAAATTGATGGAGGTAGCGCAGTTAATCTCATCACGGATAAACTCCGCAAACAAATGGGCATCAAACAACTCTATCGTGCCCCATATGACATCAAATTGGCCAATGGCCATATCACGAGACCTCAAGGCGTCACGCCTCTTCTTCACATCAACATTGGTGATCTCAGATTTCCCTTGGAATTTGGTGTTTGGAAGGCTGGAAAAGATCCAGGTGATTATGAAATGTTGGTCGGCAGACCTTTTCTCCGCCAGGCCAAGAGTATCCATTACTGGGCCACGGATCAGTTAATCATCACAGATGGTCACCTCAATGCCACCATGGATTCACACTCACCCCGGTTTTTGGTCCACTGTTGAAAACATCAGTTTTGGTAGGTCTACATGTCCTGTTTTCAAAGAATCCTACATGTGGATTTGTGGAGGTATGGTTTTGTTTGATAATGGTGTTCTTTTTTCAGTGGACTAAAACATCCACTGTTGTTTTGTAGTTTCTTCTATTGTGACATGTCATTTTATAATACAATCCACTGTAGGAAAGAATATTTGAATTTCTACATGTCTAATAATTCTATTGTCACATGTCTTTATAGATGTAGGAAATAATATTTGATTCTCTACATGTCCTATACTTCCATTCACATGTCTTTATAGTAGTAGGACATAGTACTTTATTTGCTAAGGCATTGTAGGAAAGAATACATGAATTACGACATGTGTAATACTTCTATTGTCACATGTCTTTATAGAAGTAGGAAAGAATACTTGATTCTCTACATGTCGTATGCTTCCATGTCACATGTCTTTATAGTAGTAGGACAGAGTACTTTATTTGCTAAGGCATCGTAGGAAAGAATACATGAATTATGACATGTGTAATACTTCTATTGTCACATGCATGTCTTTATAGAAGTAGGAAAGAATACTTGATTCTCTACATGTCCTATCCTTCCATATCACGGGTCTTTATAGTGGTAGGACAGAGTACTTGATTTGCTACATGTGCACGATTTGCTGCACGTGCACGATCACATGTCCTTATACTAGTATTCCATGTAAGACAAGTTACTTCAACTACTTCAATTACTTAACACCTATTTTTGCATAACAAAACCATCAAGAATTTGATTTGTATTCCTTGAGGGAGTGCAGGCCCGCTGCAACAAATCCCTAAGCATTAATGTCATAGGATCACGCAAAATCCTAACAATATCCTAACATTTTGGATTTTGTTAGAGAACTAGACTATTAAACCACGCCTACAT
This sequence comes from Isoetes taiwanensis, assembly GCA_021234155.1. Taxonomy (NCBI): domain Eukaryota; kingdom Viridiplantae; phylum Streptophyta; class Lycopodiopsida; order Isoetales; family Isoetaceae; genus Isoetes; species Isoetes taiwanensis. Next base: position 13,121,754 of record JAJEKV010000028.1, read on the forward strand.
TTTTGCATAACAAACCATTAAGAATTGTGAGATGTATTTTTTTATGGAGGATAGGACCATTGCAACAAATCCCCAAGCATTAAAATGGCAAGACCATGCAATATCCTAACATTATTCCCCCATTTTGGATATCGTTAGTGGAACACCATTAAACCGTTCCTACATCTTGGTATAATTTAGACCATTAAGAATTTGAGATGTAATTGTTTATGGGGAATAGGACCATTGCAACAAATCCCCAAGCATTATAAAATGGCAAGACTATGCAATATCCTAACATTATCCCCCCATTTTGGATATCATTAGTGGGACACCATTAAATCATGCCTACATCTAGTTGGTACTAAGGTTCGCTATAGACAATCCAATAGTTATCCACGTCATCCAATGGTTTTAATTGTATCTAATTTATCTTGTCCAATGGTTCTTTCTAAGAATGCAATGGTTCTTTGAAAAACAAGATAACTTATTGCACTTAGACGATTTGCACTAAGAACATATCAAACCCTTAAAGTGTCCTGCGGTCGGCCGAGTGTAGAAACCCAAGTGTTTTGTTGTTGGGCATTACAAAGGCTCGGAATGGAGATTTGACTTCGCCATGTTGTCCAAAACAAATAAATTACCCTAGGGACCAAGTTACACGGTCATTTTTTGCAGCAAAAGAAACACAAACCCTCTACATGGCAGTATTCTGCACCCTCTGCTAAGGCCAATTCACTACAAACGTGTTGGGCATGAGCTACTTTGGCGCTACGGGCGGGGGGTGGTCTTACGCCCCGCGAAACTTGGTCTCCCGGGGTAATGTCGATGTTTTGAGTGCGTTGGCGAGTCGGATCGATTCGAGGTGGGAGAGTTGCCCGTCCATGGCCAAGGACCTTCCAGAGAGGACCTTTTGGGTCGAACTGCTTCTGGAAGGTTTTAGGGCTCCGTCTTCTGGCGTTAACGCCTTCCCACTAGCTCATGACATTATGCAAGCTCCTGGTCCAATCTGGCTAGGGTATGGGCTCCAAAACGTAAACCCTGTGCCTTGCCAGGTTATTGTAGGGTTTACGTTATGGAGGTCGGGCTTTGGTCCGTTGCACTTGGGACATGGTGGCATTTGCGTTTGAAAACACGCAGGCGTGTAGAAATTGCAAGAATGGGGTTTGGATTTATTCTCCTCCTAGTTTTACAATTAAAAGTGTAGAGCGCCTTATGCAGTAGCAAAATTGTTTGGGGTCACTCGGATTGGCGAATAGATCGAAACTCTGTTATTTCAGTTCTCATGGCTCCCCATGCATGTTTAGAAATGGTCCACCTAGTTATCAAAAAAGTCGACCATGTTTTGACCTCCAAAACGTAAACCCTGTGCATTGCTAGGTTATTGTAGGGTTTACGTTATGGAGGTCGAGTTTTATTCAGTTGCACTTGAGACATGATCGAGAAGTTGCAGTTGAAAACAAGAAGCAATAGAAACCCGGCGAAATGGGGTTTGGATTTTTCGAGGAGGGGCTTTCCTACCAGTGCTCCTTCGGGAGGGCAAATGCCAATACCTCCCTTCCCGGAGCCCGGTTTCCCTATCCGACCGTTGAATTCTCCATTCAAGTAACTTGCTTCGAGCAGCTTCAAACAAATTCAAGATCTGTCCGGAAGAACATATCAAACCGCAAAGTGTCTGCGTAATCGTAGTGTAGAAACCCAAGTGTTTTGTCGTTCGGGCAGTACAAAGGCTCCGAAATGGAGATTTGACTTCGCCATGTCGTCCGAAACAGCGAAATTACCCTAGAGACCAAGTTACATGGTCATTCTTTGCAGCAAAAGAAGCACGAACCCTCTACATGGCAGTATTTTGCACCCTCCGCTAAGGCCAATTCACTACGAACGTGTTGGACATGAGCTACTTTGGTGCTTCCTGAAGCAGGGGTGGTCTTCGCCTTACGAAACTTGGTCTCGGGGTAATGTCAATGTTTGAGTCCGTTGGCGAGTCGGATCACGCGCCCGGGTGGGAAAGTTGCCCGTCCGTGGCCAAGGACCTTCGAGAGAGGACCTTTTGGGTCGGCGCTACTGGAAGGTTTTAGGGCTCCGTCTTCTGGCGTCAACGCCTCCCACTACCTCATGACATTGTGCAAGATCCTGGTCCAATCTGACTAGGGTATGGCCTCCAAAACGTAAACCTTATGCGTTGCTAGGTTATTGGAGGGTTTACGTTATGGAGGTCGAGTTTTATTCGGTTGCACTTGAGACATGGTTGAGAAGCTGCAGGTTGAAAACAAGAAGCAATAAAACCCGGCGAAATGGGGTTTGGATTTACCGAGGCAGGCTTTCCTACCAGTGCTCCTCCGGGAGGGCAAATGCCAATGCATGCCTTCCCGGAGCCCGGTTTCCCTATCCGACCATTGAATTCTCCATTCAAGTAACTTGCTTCGAGCAGGTTCAAAAAATTCAAGATCAATGCGGGAGAACATATCAAAGCGCAAAGTGTCCCGCAATCGCAGTGTAGAAACCCAAGTGTTTTGTCGTTCGGGCGGTACAAAGGCTCAGGAATGGGGATTTGACTTCGCCATGTCGTCCAAAACAAATGAAATTACCTTAGGGACCAAGTTATACGGTCATTTTTTGCAGCAAAAGAAACACGAACCCTCAACATGGCAGTATTCTGCACCCTCCGCTAAGGCCAATTCACTACGAACGTGTTGGACATGAGCTACTTTGGCGCTTCCTAAAGCAGGGGTGGTCTTCTGCCCACGAAACTTGGTCTCCAGGGCAATGTCGATGTTTCGAGTTCGTTGGCGAGTCGGATCGATTCCCGGTGGGAGAGTTGCCCGTCAGGTGGCTAGGGACCTTCGGAGAGGACATTTTGGGTCGGCTATACGGAAGGTTTTAGGGCTCGAATCTTACGGCGTCAACGCCCTCCCACTACCTCATGACATTGTGCAAGATCCTGGTCCAATCTGGCTAGGGTATGGCCTCCAAAACGTAAACCCTGTGCCTTGCCAGGTTATTGTAGGGTTTACGTTATGAAGGTCGGGCTTTGGCCACGTGAGCTCTAACATGCCACATAGGCTCCAACATGCCAAGTTGGCTCCAACGTGCCACCTAGGCTCAAGCATGCAAGGTGGCTCAAATATGCCACCTAGGCTCCAACATGCCACCAAGGCTTCAACATGCCACGTAGGCTCCAACATGCCTCGTGAGCTCTAGCATGCCACCTAGGCTCCAACGTGCCACCTAGGCTCCAACATGCCACCTAGGCTCCAACATGCCAAGGTGGCTCCAACATGCCACCTAGGCTCAAGCGTGCCAAGGTGGCTCAAACATGCCACCTAGGCTCCAACATGCCACGTGGGCTCCAACATGCCACCTAGGCTCCAACATGCCACCCACGCTCCAACATGCCACGTGGGCTCCAACATGCCACCTAGCATGCCACCTAGGCTCCAACATGCCACGTGAGCTCTAACATGCCACATAGGCTCCAACATGCCAAGTTGGCTCCAACGTGCCACCTAGGCTCAAGCATGCAAGGTGGCTCAAATATGCCACCTAGGCTCCAACATGCCACCAAGGCTTCAACATGCCACGTAGGCTCAAACATGCCACCTAGGCTCCAACATGCCTCGTGAGCTCTAGCATGCCACCTAGGCTCCAACATGCCACCTAGGCTCCAACATGCCAAGGTGGCTCCAACATGCCACCTAGGCTCAAGCGTGCCAAGGTGGCTCAAACATGCCACCTAGGCTCCAACATGCCACGTAGGCTCCAACACATGCCGCGTGGGCTCCAACATGCCACCCACGGCTCCAACATGCCGTGGGCTCCAACATGCCACCCTAGCATGCCACCTAGGCTCCAACATGCCCACGGGCTCCAACATGCCACGTGAGCTCTAACATGCCACATAGGCTCCAACATGCCAAGTTGGCTCCAACGTGCCACCTAGGCTCAAGCATGCAAGGTGGCTCAAATATGCCACCTAACCGAGGCTTCAACATGCCACGTAGGCTCCAACATGCCACGTAGGCTCCAACATGCCTCGTGAGCTCTAGCATGCCACCTAGGCTCCAACGTGCCACCTAGGCTCCAACATGCCAAGGTGGCTCCAACATGCCATCTAGGCTCAAGCGTGCCAAGGTGGCTCAAACATGCCACCTAGGCTCCAACATGCCACGTAGGCTCCAACATGCCACCTACGCTCCAACATGCCACATGGGCTCCAACATGCCACCTAGGCTCCAACATGCCACCAAGGCTTCAACATGCCACGTAGGCTCCAACATGCCACCTAGGCTCCAACATGCCTCGTGAGCTCTAACATGCCACCTAGGCTCGAACGTGCCACCTAGGCTCCAATATGCCATCTAGGCTCCAACATGCCAAGGTGGCTCCAACGTGGTCAGTTGCACTTGGGACCTGGTGTACCTTTTTTCAAACATGCATGCGGAGCCATGGCAACTGAAATAACAGAGTTTGGATCTATTGGCGATCCCGAATCATTCCAAAAAAATTTGCTACTACAAAATGTGTTCTTGACTTCTAATTGCGACACTAAGAGGAGGGTAAATCCAAACCCCATTTCATCAGTTTCTATTGCTCCTAGGCTCCAACATGCCACCTAGGCTCAAACATGACAAGGTGGCACAAACATATGAAGACGGCTCAAACATGCCACGCAGGCTCCAACATGCCACCTAGGCTCAAACAAGCCAAGGTGGCTCCAACATGCCACGTGGACTCCAACATGCAAAGGCGGCTCAAACATGCCACCTAGGCTGAAACATGCCAACGTGGCTCCAACATGCCACGCGGGCTCCAACGTGCCACCTATGGTCCAACATGCCAAGGTGGCTCAGGCGTGCCACCTAGGCTCAAGCATGCCACCTAGGCACTCCAAGTGGTGATATGGCATGCCAAGTAAACAAGACCAAGTTTTGACTAGGCCAAAAATGAAAAGATGTCCATCTTTGGTCTTTTCATTGGGTGGTGTTGGCAAATTTTGGGTGACATGGCTAGATGGTGGTGACATGGACATGATGACTAGGACTTTATGTAAGAAATATGATAACCTTTGGAATTTTTGGTAGAGGAGTTTGGCAAGGGATAGAATAGAAGGATCTTGAAGAACTTAAAGCACCGACACCCTTCCCCAAATCGAACCAGGCCAGGACTTTGCACGACTTCCTCACCAGAGGGGAGAGGCCAGACCCCAGGAGACGGACCTCAGAAAGGTTATCAAGGCAGCCTTTCCTGCCAGCGCTCCTCCGGGAGGGTAAATGCCAATGCCCCCCCTTCCGGAGCTCGGTTTCCCTATCTGACCATTGAATCCGATGTTCAAGTAACCTGCTTCGAGCAGGTTCAAAAAACTCCAAGATTCGTCTAGAAGAACATATCAAACCGCAAAGCATCCTACGATCGACCGTGTTGGAGCCTAGGTGACATGGTGGAGCCCACGTGGCATGTTTGCACCACCTCGGCATGTTAAATCCTGCGTGGCATGTTAGAACCTGCGTGGCATGTTTGAGCCACTTTGGCATGCTGAAGCCACCTTGATGGCATGTTTTAGCCACCTTGGCATGTTTGAACCACCTTGGCATTGTTTGAGCCAATTGACATGTTTGAGCCACCTTGGCATGTTGGAGCCTAGATGGCACGTTGGAAGCCCACGTGGCATGTTTGGGCCACCTTGGCATCTTGGAGCCTAGGTGGCATGTTGGAGCCCACGTGGCATGTTTGAGCCACCTTGGCCTAGTCAAAAGTTGCCCTTGCTTACATGGTATGACATGTTACCACTGGCATGCCACATCATCATGTGCATGTCAACTTTTGTAAACTTCTACTTCCCTTACTCACTTTCATGAAGATTGCAAAAAACACCCTTCGCCACATCATCATGCCATTTTTGCCATGTTGTTTACCGTATTGTGCCGTCTGATTGGTACATCTTACATTGTTACCATTATTTCTCATATTAGTTTCGTTTTTGCCTTCAAATTGAAAACGCTAGAAATGCCAATGTGGCACTTCCAAAGTCCAGCCACCTAGAAGAAAAACACGCCACAATTATCCAAGAACCAATGGTTTTTGGACATGCCACCATGATCAAGTTGTAGTTGACCTCTTTTAGATTTTGCATAATCCTTTGCATAATTAAGAATTGAAGCTAAAACATTAGGCTACTAAACTACATGATTCTAGCATTTAAATCTAGAAGAGACTATTGCCTATTGAAAAAAAATATTGGAGAAAATTTTTAGATCCCATCGAAAAAGTTCTTATGGTTACTTTAGTCAGTTGAATATCCTTGTATTCAGAGTTGGAACCTTCCGTTGTTTAAATAATAAACCCAATAAGAAAACTTGCCACAACATTCCAATATACACTAACATTGTTGGGAGATTTTCAATTTCAACCAGTTGGTTCATTCCTATTCAAACAATGAGGCACGGTCATGAATCAGTCAAGATTCCATTATACCTCTAACATCTATATGTTCATGTCTACATTTTACTTTGAAGCTATCTGAGAACAAAGGAATTAAGAAATTGTATTTTCCAATATATTTTAGTGTCTTGTGGAATTCCTACTATGATGATATAGTAAGGAGGATTAAGAGACATATGCCATTTTATGCAGAACAGAGTCATTTCCATGCTCAGTTTCTTGAACCTTGCAAAAATTCGAGATGATCACATTGGAAATAAGATTTCTAGTTGGCCTCTTTTAAGATGTGCACAATTCGCATCGCTTTCTTTATTGTTCATTTTCGCATTGTCAATTCTGGACCTTTAGATCATGGGAGATTCCATGGAATCTCCCACATCAAAGGTCACTATTTGTTGGGCATTTAATTCTCTTGCACGAATCAATGGTGCAACGAGATTACAACGGGCAATAGTAAGCATCAACCCTGTACAAATTCATTGACATGACCATGCTTCTCTTTTACATGCTCGACATCTGGCCTAGCCGACTTCCCTTCTAGGAACATCCCTTCTGAAATTGCATCCCTTTCGAGAAGTATCTTCTTCCCACAGGGTTCACACAACTACACACACAGAGGAAATCAAAGCTTGTATTACTACTGAAATTTTTGTGGTGGGTCTGGCTATGGCAAAACCCAATAGCTCAACACGTCAGTCCGACGTATTGGGCATATAACAACAAACGAATTGGCTAGACCCATCATCTGATGGGCCTTGCCGCTATAAAAGACATGGATACGCAGACCAAATTGGCTCAATCTCAATGACCTCTTTTTAATTTTGATGGCATTTTTAAAGCTCTGGCTATGGCGTAAAATCCAACTCAGCAGTGGGCATCTAAAAGTGGGCATCCGTAACATGCTCAGAAGATTCGGCGTGCCTGAAAGATTGTGACACTAGCCAGCTTTCCACTTCTGGCCGGATCAAATCCCCTTCTTCAACCATTCCCACGAAAATAACTCAGGATTTTAAGCAGCTCAAAAAATAGCAGTAAGCACCTCAAGTTTGGTATTTTCTACCATCCCAAAAATCATATGCCCAACCACTGCCTGAATACCCTCCATACAAATAATTTTGCAAAGCTTGTTGATTGTGTAATTATAAAAAGCTAAAAATGCTGGCTACTTGTTTATTGTGCAATCCTAATGTTTTAGTCCAATATAGAAAATGCGAGGGCCATATGGCCATGGCCAAAATGGCAAGAGTGTGCGTGCAGTGCACATCCAAGCCATTTTGGCCATGGCCATATGTCCCAAATATTGCAAAACCCATAGAAAAAAAATGCTTTGCATAAAATAATGGAACATGGATTAGTTCACATGTTGAAAATTAAAGTTATGAATTAATATTGTAGCGAAGAAGTCGAAATGGATGGCCTAGATTTCGGCGCGATGGATGGCGGCGATTGTAATCCTTGTAGTGTAATCCGATTGGTTGACTAAACAAGATGGACGGTGCAGATTTTGGCCAAAATAGACGAATGAGATGGCGATCCGAGTATTTTCATCCTATTGGCTGCCCTAACGGCCTGTTTTCCCGCCTCTCTGGAGCCGGACCCCCTTCCAGACTATGGAGCTGTGAGCATATGGCGTTTTCCCCTTCCCTTCCGATTTTCCTTCTTTTTTCTTTCATTTCAGCCATGTTCATTCTTGTGGATCTTGCCGTGTTCATTCCGGCCATGCTCATTGATGCGGATCAGGCAGAATCCCTACTCAAGTTGCACATCTGAGCTTTAGAAGCAGATGTTGCTGTTTTTCCAGAGGATGTGATTGCTTGGGTTCACTAGTTTTGCAATACTTGGCGACCAGTTTCTTTATGTTGCATGGTCCTATTCCCGGAATACCATAAGAGGTCTGGATCTTCCTGTCAGTTGCTTTGTCTGCCTTTGTCTTCTTTTATCTGACTTTGATACAGATTTTCCCAAATGTAAAAACCTAGTCTACCTGCAAGGTGTTTCAAAAAGACTCCATCCTAAAAGTTGATTCATTTTAACTAAAGGCATCCACATACAGCACTGATTATAGCAACCACGGCTGCAGGGTCTGCAACTTCCAAGATGGCGTATAAATTTCTACATGGCAATCTTTGCTGCGCTCTCAATGGCACCTCTCAATGGCCAGGTATAAATGCCTTTACGTTTCATGTATGAAGCTGCTATCCTTTTGAAATCTGTAAGAGTTTATTGCCAACTTATCTTCGTATAGTGATTTTGTCTATAGATGAACAGTTATCCTTTCTAGCTGCAGATATAGTTTTGCCAATAAGCTTTGAGTTATGTTCACAAGTGTTCTATAGCTTAAATGCTGGAAACTAGCTCGCAAGTAAGCATTTCAATCACAGAGCTACAAAATTTGTTACAATGAAGCTCTGAGTGATTCAATATATTATATTTCATTATTACAGGAATTAGGAACTGCCCGACGTGTTTTATTTGCGCCAGTGCAGCTGCATGCTTTGCCAAAGGAGCTTCAGTCTTGGGAAAAACCATTGCAGGCTTCAATGCATAATGCTACTCTGTCCCGTGCCGCATCAGCCTTTCCCTTGGAAATCGAAGCATCGAGACTATGTAAACTTTGAAGCCATTCCATGAAAGAGGTAAGTTTTTTTTTATCTAAAATATGTAAAATTTTGTGTCATTTCATCTAAAAAAAACCTCATTATTTTCCACCAATTTGTTGACTCAAAGTTTTTTGCAGAGATGACAGCTGGGCCATGGCGACCTAACTTTGGAGAAGAACAGAATGTTGCTGCATTTGCTGTATCAATACTGGCAGCTAATCTTGCTGGCTTAAAGAAAAGTGCATATTTTCATACGTCAAGGTAAGTTGGTGTGTATTCTTATTTCTTGACCAATGAGATTTTGCCACGTTGCGACCATTCTAATTAAGAATGGAAAATTGGTAATGCATTCTTGTCTGACCTGTTAGAACTGGTAAGCTATGCGTGAAGCTTCAATCGAGGAACATGCTGAAAGCAGCCAGCAACTCCAGCAGAACTCCAAGCTTACCTTGATAGCTGAAATCCGGCAGAACTCCTGCTTACCTTGACTATGGCCGAACTTGCTTAGGCCCCGCCACAAATGAAATGGCGCAAAACCGGCGGAGCTCCAAGCCATAGCCATAGCCAGAGCTCAGGCAGATTTTCAAGCCATACCTTTTCAGGCAGATTTTTCAAGCCATACCTTTTGCCTTAGCCTCAGATTTTCAAGCTGTTACCTCTGCAGTCGAGGAAGGCGGGAAAAGGCAGAGCTCTCCGGGATGTCAGCAGTGCAGCCATAGCCAGATCTCCGGAAGAACTTCAAGCCAAGCTTATCTGAACCTAAACTCGCCATAGCCAAAACATGAAGACGCAAAAATTTCTTCTTACCTTGATGTTGTGGAATGGTCGAGGTCGTGGATTCCGGTGTAGCAGGGCAGGCTGGCTACTGCCAGCACCGGCTGCTGGCAGTAGCCAGCCTGCCCTGCTACACCGGAATCCACTCCCTCTTCCCATTCCACATAACATCCTTCCATTACATCCTTCCTTTACAAATGCACACGACTTCCATGAAACCACATTAATTTAATGTGTTGAACCTTAAACATTAAATTTAGTTGTTTTGAATCACATCAACTTCATGCTTTGAACCTTAAACAATAAATTTAATTGTTTTGATTCTTAACCATTATTTTAATGTTTTGAATGTAATAATTCAATATTCAATGTTGGTATTTGGATTGCTTTATGGACTTATTTGGGTTCGATTCCCAAAGGCTTTCTTATTTTAAATTAAAAAAGATCAGTAAAACATTTATGGTATATGTTGTATGAAAAATAAATTATGATTATAATTGACATTTTAAATTGTGGTATATGCTAAAAAAAATTTTAACCGTATGCCACGTGTCAATATTTGATTACTTAAAAGGCACCATGTGTCAATATTTGATTAGTTGAAATAAATATTTTTATTTAAAAAATAGGACACGTGTCAATATTTCATTAGTACAAGGCACATTGGAAACAACACCTCCTTTTTTCTATGTGTTATAATAATATTTTTTACATGTCCTTATTTTAAAAAATCAATACTTAATAGCATAAAAAACAATAGCAAGATTCCAATAACACATGTGGTACTTTGTTAAATAACATGTAACTATTTTTAAAAACAATCTTATTTTCACGTTGTAATTTAGCTTTTCACGTGTGGTAATATCGAGACCTACGCATGTAATTCTGAAAATAAACAATGCATGGTTCCATTAAAAATAACAGTGAAGGAAAAAAATACACGTTGACAAAAAATCACAAAAACTATGTCAATTTTTTTCACGGCGTGGATTTATCTCGCCAAAAGACCACCGTGGGAAATTTACGCCAAAAACCTTTGTCTCTTTGTGCAAATCCGGATAAACGGGCCACGTGGACTTTTGGGGCCATTTTGGTGTTGTTTTTGGCATAAAACAACACTTCCGTACAACTAAAAAACAACTGTGGACCAAAAATTGGGGTCAGTGTGATTTGGAAACGAGCAAAAATCATTTAAAATCGACAATCTTTGAACCCTCTCTCTCCGAATACCCGCATTCGAGGGGCGCCCGAATATCTATCAAGTTCGGGCTCCACTGCGAAGTGCGCCTCATCATCCTACCCGAATATCTTCGATCCTTGGGGAGCAATGACTCTTGATCGGGACCAGTGTGTGGTCGCTTTGCTTGACCCTTACGGCTCCTTGCAATCACATTCAACGTGTTGATCACTTTTCGGATCTTGAACCTCTTGCCACTCTTGTAGATGTACTTATTTGTTATGAAGCAACCTGCGCTTGATGACACTTTCGGCCACCTCTCTTTTTCACCACCACAGGCGCCCGCATCTGTTATGCTTCAACCTCCCGCTCATATTGTCGGGACCACGGAAGTTATCCCCATATTCGGACTCGGCGTCGAGATTGTGGGCGTAGGCAACAATCGACTGTCCCGAATGCTGCCAATCTTGAGCACCCTATCGTATAACAGGGCCGTCGCTCTTCAAAAGTTCAAACACATTTTCTTTGGAGCTCTGAGAGATCTTCGGGATCAACAAAAGCTGTGGCGTCCCCTACTCCTTATCGATGCCCACATCGTATTCGAAGGAGGAGCATTCCCCCAGCGGCTATCTTGTGGGGGCCATCCACCGACTCCACTCCCATCGGGATGAGCGGCAAAGGGAAGAATGGATGTGTCATTCACCCGTCTTCCATCGGGTCGACCTATGCGGGCGTGAATAAACAAGCGTGAGCACAACTAACGATGAAACAAATACAATCACCATAGAGATAGCAATATCACGGAGATAACAATACCTTCATAGCAACAATAACAAGGGAGATCCTACCCGGGGCTCGGACTCAAGGGGATGGACCGACGGCTAGGGTCTCGAGTTCATTGCGCATTTAATTCATGGCAATGGATTTTGGGCATAGAACATGGCTTAGGGTAGTCCACTCCATCCGCCCCTCCCATGCACACTTTGCGAGTAGGCTGAAAAGTGTTGGGACTTGACCGTAACTGCTTAGGGTGAATAGCCGAGGGGCTACTACTACCGGGTTGCATCTCCCCAGCCCCGATGAGGCGGGAAGAGAGTTGCCTCTCCTCCAGAGGCATCCATGCTCATCACAGCGGCTAGAGGGCCCTTGCCGTGATCGACTTGAACTCACCGGAAGGTCATATCCACCACCCCACAGTGTCGAGCTCATGCCTTGCCCACACGCAGTGACAAGCCATTAAGCCTAGCCCGCGAGACCCCCGATAGGCCTTACTACCCGAGGGGTCGGTCCGTGATGAGACAAGTTCCTCCTTATCAACCGGCCTAGCCCCTTCACCCCTGGCCGGGTGGGCTCCTCGTACCGCGGGCAGATATAATTGGGAACTAGTGGTGCTACCTAGGATCATCGCTACACGGCTTTAGGTCTCTACCCCCTTCCCAATACATGGAGATCACAGAGTGAAATACATACAACATCACGTAACTGAAATAGAGAATATCATCTAATCTATCTACCTAAACAACGAGTTAGGTTCCTTAGTTAGGGCTTATGATCTCGGGATCTATAAGGCCTCTAGAGTTGATCTAACATACTAAACCAGACCCTATTGCCTTGTCCAAAGGCGGCTTTGCACAAGAACAACTAGATACCGCTCCTTGACCCGCTCCCCGACCCTCTAAGGCGTCCATGCTCCCGATCTTGTGAAGATGGGTCGCTAATCGATAATCACAGTGCAAATCCGGCTTTCCGGAGGCTTTTCGGCAATGCGGATTGAAGTCCATACTTGGCGAAATGGCTCAAGAGAACCACGAACTTCGAGAGAGGAAAGGAGCTCTAGGAAAAACCCTAAAATGCAAAGAGAAGAAAGGTTTAGGGTTTAAGGGGAAAGCCCTTTTATAGAAACCCTTAGGGTTAGGTTAGATATTGGCCAAATGGGATTTAGCCATTTGGCAATGGGGTCCATGGGGTTATTAATTGTGTATGTTTATTTAACATGCACAACATTCAATGTTGCCCCCTAGGTGCAACCCTTGCCCCCTAGGTGCAACCCTATACGTCTCGCAAGTACATGTCATCCGTGACATGTACGGGTGACGTGGCAGTATAATATACATATTCGGGGCGTATATTATGCTGGAACGTCACAAAAACCTTGGGGGAACTCACCATTCCTACCAAGTCTGATGCACGCCCAGTCTAGCAACGACAGTACCGGCTCAACCCCAATTACCGTGATCGCGTCAAGGCGGAAATTGACAAACTCCTTGCTGCAGGTTTAATCTATGAGGTCAAACATTCTGAGTGGGTGAGCCCCATCGTCATTGCACTCAAACACAATGGTAAGATCCGCGTTTGCGTGGACTACCGAAAACTCAATCAGGCCACGGAGTGTGATCATTTTCCACTACCCTTCACGCACTGTGTTACGGAAGAGGTTCTTTGGACATGAGATGTACTCCTTCATGGATGGTTTTTTCGGCTACAATCGGATCTCAATCAAAGAATCTGATCAACTCAAGACTACCTTCACCACCGGCGGGGCACTTTTGCCTACAAGGTGGTTCCTTTTGGATTATCAAACTCTCCATCCACGTTTCAACGTATCATGCTCTCGATTTTCCATGATTTTATGAAGGAAAATCCCTTCTTGCAATTTTTTCAAGATGACTTCTCTGCCTACAGTTCCATGGCTGACCATTTGGATAAATTGGAACTCGTCTTTCAGAAATGTGATGAGTCCGGCATTAGTCTCAATCCCGAGAAATGCACCTTTTAGCGTCACCGGGTGTTCATTTGGGACATGTGGTCGACCAAAGCGGTATCACCACGGATCCACGCCAAAATCAATTTGTGTGCTCAAGGCTCAAGCACCGGCCAATATCAAGGAAACACGCTCTTTCTTGGGTAAGGTCAATTATTACTCCACCTTCATTCCACGGACTCGCATGACCATTGCAGATCCCATTCATAAACTCACGGGTGATGAATCCACGGGCTTGGAATTCCGGCGGATCGCTTCCAACAGTTGAAGCTCTTGCTTACTCAGCCCCGGTTCTTGTTCCTCCTCAATGGGACAAGCCCTTTCATGTCCATGTCGATGTCACCGCCTTTGCTATTGGAGCTGTTTTTTTCTCAAGAATATGATCGCATTAATCGACAAACCAAACCGCTTCGCCCGGTAGGAAACTCAATTCTGCTGAGCGCAACTACTCTGCCACAGAGGAGAAGCCTTGGGTTTAATTTTCTGCGTCCAACGCTTCCGTCACTATCTTTTGGGCAGTCAGATCAAATTCTTTGTTGACCACCAGGCACTTCTTTATTTGATCAACAAATCCACGCCCACGGGCCGCATTGCTCGTTGGGTCCTCATTCCGCAAGAATTTGCACCTTTGAAATTGTTCACAAGGTCGGCAAATCTCATGTTGTCCCGGATTATCTTTCACGCATCCACACGGATGATCCCTCCTTTGGAGTCTCGGATGCCTTTCCCGACGCTCAACTCTTTTCTCGGTCACGGCAACACCTCATTGGTTTCATGATTTTCAGTGGTATCTCCTCCAGCGCTCTTCCACCGGAGGGCGCCACGCCTCTCCGCCAGCGACAATCCGCCGACATCAATTTCTCCGCGAGGTCCGTGACTACACCATGGTTGCAGGCCATCTTTACAAAAAGGGTAAGGATACCATCGCCCGTGTTCTCCCTCATGAGGTCCCGGATATTGTTCGAGAAGCCCATGAAGGGGCTGGGAGGTGGTCATTTTCATGGAGACACCACGGCACGCATAAAATCCTTCTTCTTTGGTTATTTTTGGCCCACTCTTCAAAGATGCTCACGCCCACGCCCCTTGCGTGTGATGCTTGCCAGCGTGTGGGATGGCCCACGGCCCGTGACGCTCTTCCCTTGACGCCGGTTGCCATGCCACTTCCCTTCAGCAAATGGGGAATGGATTTTGTGGGACCCATCGATCCTCCCCGCGACGGCACACCCGCGTGCCCGCTACATTCGGTTCTCACCGACCACGCGCTACCAAATGGGCGGAAGCTTGCGCACTTCCGACAACAATCGCGGCAAGCACAACCAAGGTTATCTATCAACAAATCATCACGCGATTCGGCTGCCCCACGGAGCTGGTCAGTGATCGTGGTGTCCACTTTATCAATCATACCATCAAGGAGCTGACGGATTATGTCCTGATACATCATCACAAGAGCACACCTTACTATCCTCAAGGCAATGGTTTGGCGGAAAGCACCAACAAGACTCTGGTCACAATTCTCAAGAAAATTTGTGACGCTTCTCGCACTGACTGGCAAAACAAGCTTCCTACTGTTCTTTGGGCTTACAATACTTGTTTCAAAATAGCTACAGGTCACACTCCTTTCAAATTGGTTTATGGTCAAGAAGCTCTCATGCCGTTTGAATACATCCTTCCAACACTCCGTTTTCAACTGGCTACTGCCCATAATCCGCCTGCTGCACTCAAAGAAAGGGTCTATCAATTGGAACAGTTGGATGAACTTCGAAGGGATGCTTATATTCGTGTTCTTCATGGACAACGGTTGCAAAAATCTCTACATGACAAACGTATGAAGACAAAAACATTCAAAGCAGGCGACTTGGTTCTTCTTTATGATTCTCGGTACAAAAATTTTCTGGGTAAGCTTAAGTTTCGATGGCTTGGCCCTTATCAAATTGTTCAAGTGTTTCAACCCAGTGTTTTCCAGCTGGCTGAGTTAGATGGCACTCCATTACCTACACTGGTTAATGGCTTTCGCCTCAAAACATTTCATACCACAGCAAGTGAAAATCAACAAACAGATACAGTTCAAGATGCAAACACAACAGATTGTGACTAAAAAGGCGGCATATTATATTATAGGTGAAATTTTTACAAAATGTGGGCACAGCCCAGCTATTTCCGCTATGGGCACTGCCCTATATACAAAAAACGGGCTCAGAGCCCTATCTACTAAGTCCTAAGAAGAAAAACCCTCTACTCCGGGTTCGGGCGAGAGGTGATGCCAGGATGAGATGTGGTAGAGGTTACCTTTCGGGGTCCCAGCCCGAAGGTGCAGAACCACCTCCATCGCGTTGGTCTTGGATCGGGATGTTCAGCCATCCCCGACACCACCATCCATTCTCGAGCCACGCATTGTGGCGGTGCGAGGTCCGCACAATCCATCTTGCGGGTAATCCACTCCGGCGGTTAGTGGGCATAAATAGTCCTCGTTCAAACCAAAGAAGCCAGCCATTGGCGCCATCGGATGCCTTCGCTTCACTCCGGGTTCGTCTTATATAGCCAATCGAGGAACTCCTTGTCGGCGTGGACCAATCACAAAAATCGCCAGCGTGTTTGCAATGCAAAATTTCATTTCTAAATTGAGAATCTTTTCTCCGTAGCATATCTAGCCATGGTACCTTGACACATTCCTTTTAATGATCTCCCACCGAGTTACCCGGCATTAAATGCCATTCCTTCTTTTCACGCCCGTCGAACATTAATGTGTGTCCTTTGGCCACCTGTCACATCCCATCATTCTCTCACGCCTCATCTCCACCGTTCATTACTTCTCCCTTTGTTGTTTGGGGACTTAGCCAAATTTTTGCCTCTCAATCACCTCCTTGGCATCTTTCGACACCTGGCACCATCAACGGTTGCCGCTTCGCCCTTCTCATGCCCCTTCGCCCACCTTTGCGCGCCCTAAACCTTTTCGTCTCTCTGCGCCTTCGTCTTCTGTTCTCTGCTCTCCGCCTTCTTCAAACAGTTCCTTCTGTTCAGACGCTTTTTGCCATGGCTGCCCCCAAACTTTCTACACTTCAAGCTTCTGCTCCAAGGGATGCGACTCTTTTCGGGTCTGTGTCTTTCTCGACGCCCACCTTTCGAGAGGCCCTTGTTGGTCCGAGTCGGGAAGTTGCGGAACGCCACAAGCTTTACGAATTTTCACAAATGGAGCTCCCGGCCCCAAATCCGGCACAATTGCAGCAGTTCATCGCACACATCGTCAACAGCCCGGAAGGATTTGCTACGGTGGTCGATGGCACCACCATTTTACTTACTCAGCATTTGATTTCTCAGGTATTCCGCATCCCTTTGCAAAAACCTTCGGTCTCTTGGGCTGCTTTACAGGACATGGGCGTCCACTTTCGGCCAGCTCTTGCTTATCAAGCCAACCAAACATCGCCTCACAAATATTGCCAAACCACATGAAACTTTTGTGAAGTTTCTGTGGCGTAAATTGCTTGGGCATTCCATTAAGAACACCCACATCAATAAGCCGTTTTATAATATGGTCATCACTGCCATTCACTCCACTCTGCATGTCGATTGGCCTCAGCTTTTATTTCTGAGTCTTCTTCAAAGAAATAGACCGCGTGGGCTACCCCCTCCTCTGTCTCACGAAATTTCCGTGGGTGGCCATCTTGAGGCCCTCATTAGTCATTATCTTCCCTGTTCTTGAGAGCCCTTCCACTTCCCATATCTCCTTTCGGTAGCTCTCTGCATTCCCGGCGTCAAACTCAACAAATTTTGTACCTTCATGCCAAACCTCCCTCGTCTGTTCAACATCCAGGCCATGCATGTCCTTTGTCTCCTCTTCTTCCTCAGAGGCCACGCCTTCAATTCCGTCATGCCTCTCAACAATCTCGGACAAAGGCTGACCAGGGGGCCCTGCACCTCCCCATCCTCGGCAGCTGACTCCTACAAATTCCAAACCAAGATGTTCAAGCATTTGCCATGCGGCTACATGCATCGGGGAGGCTCTCATGGCGGTGTTGGTGTCCACGGAGGCTTCGATCTTTGTTCAAAGAGACCTTCAAGCCGCCATTGCCCATGTTCAAACCTTGAAGCCCAACTTCAAGAAAAGCACGCGGCTCTATTACAGCCCCGTATAGATCTCACCCCGGTTTTCGGGATCAGACCAGCCTACTACGGTCAGCAGCGCAGTCTCGAACTGAAATTGGGACTTATTGGAACGAGAACAAGTCCAAAGATACCCTCCGGGTGAAAAGGAGAAACACATTGCTAAGCTAGACACCTTGTACTCAGAGCTTTGTGACAATTACAGCACTCAAGTTCAAAATCTCACTGAGCGTGAAGCTCGACTCACCTCCCTTGAAGCTCAGCTTTCCACGCTCACCAATCAGTTAACGTCCCTCCAGACTCAGCTTTTGGAGGCTCAGAAACAAAAGGTCATCGATGACGCGGAGATTGCCACGCTTCGCCTCCATACTCCGGGGCAATCCTCTTCACATGCCACGCTTCCTGGTAAACGGGTCCGTGATCAGTCCCGTCTTTTGTTAGAAAAGGAGCATCGGATCCGTGACCTTGAACATCAGCTCCAGCAAGCAGTCCAATCTGCTGAGGAAGCCCAAACCAAACAGGAGGGATATCTTGACATTGCCACCAACATCCCGGTGGATTTCTCTACTCCTTCCAGCTATCTTGACTATGTGGTGGCCCGACGGCACCTCTTTCTTTTGAAATGGTACGCGGCCAATGGAAATGTTCATCAACAGCCACTCACAAGTGTGGACTTCCTTCGAATCTGGCCGGATCTCTCTATAGAAGACAAGGGTTTATTTTGTGCACTCTTAGTCTTTGATCAGCTCACGGTTGAAGATCCTGAATTAGTCATCTTCCGCGTTGTTCAGCCCATGGCTTATGTTTTTCATGACTTCTACCTGGCGGATCTCCAGGATAAATTCCGGGATGAGGCCCATCGTGTTTTTCGAGGCAACTCCAATGCTGCTTGGTTGTTATCACCAACCAACAAATATTTCGGGATCCGCTTTCGGTCTCGGACTTTTGAGCGAGTACATGCACAGATTGGCTCAGCACTTACCTCTGTGGCAGGTCGAAATGTTAGAACAGGTAAACAAAAATCTGGCGCACCCTGATGATCTTGAGTTTGCCCATTTATATCAAGACTTGGGAGGCTACAATCAACTCCGTGGCCTTACGGAAAGCAAGACCATTCCCACCGGGTTGGGTCAATCCTCTGTCTATCAATTACTCTCCACTTGAGAATGGGACCATTGGTGTCGTGCTCTTGATCAAAATCTTGTTCAAGCATTCAGGGGACATGGCTCGCAACCCACGCACACGGGCATGATTCCCTCTCCATATGCTTCCTTAGGAGCCCCTCCCCCATACGGTTCCTTTCTTCGATTGGCGTCTTCCCTTTTGGGCCGAAGGTCATGGATGGCCCTGGCTGGGTCGACTCGCCTCGGATCTCCACGGATCTCCGGTGGGATCCCCGATTTGTCGAGGCAGCTCCAATTGGGAGGATAATGCCACTTTGGACACTACTTGAAAATTGGATTTACATGTTAATGGCGTGGTTGGCAAAAGCACAACGAGGCCTTGCATGGTCTTGATACCTTCTTGCGAGAATCTTTGCCACCTCACCGGACCCTTGGTCCGTCAAAAGCTGGTTTTACGTGCTGCTCTCAAATGCATCTGCTCGGCTCTTTAAATCGGCGTCCAATCTTTCCGCACCAATCGAATGCCGGCGTCGGTGCCGCCGGTCTCAAACCGCCTTCTCATGGAGTGCGGTTTGTTCCTTGCCGCCCATGCTGCCACGGAAGACATGGTGCGCTCTCACTTCCTCATTGAGGCCCATCGCCCTAGGGCTCAACACCCCGGCGCTCTTCAAACACGCCCCGGGACCTCATTGCTCATTACCATAATGGGCCCGACCTCATTCGTGAAGATCACTTTCCATTTCTGGCGGTTTCCCACCCTCGGAAGCACTTCCTCCCTTTCTTGGTGAGTGTCATTTGGTGGGGAGTGTTAGTCTGTGCCTCTGGTTTAGGACTATTCATGCATCTGACGGACCAGGTCAAGCTCAAGGATCCCCAGGCGGCGCAGGTCAGCCGTCAAAAGCCCGACAAAAAGACCAAGCGGCCGGACCCACGCGGTCAAAGCACAGGGTCTGCTACCAAGAGGCGCCGCGACAAGTGATGACCCGTCACCGCCCGTGTCAGCGTCAGCATGATTCTAGGCATTTCAAGAGGCACCGCCAACATTCCTGCAAATCAGGCCTCCTTCCAGGAGTCGGCACCGAGATCAGTCCGAGTGTCTATATTGGGCCAGAGGCCATTGTACTATATATATGAGTAGAGCTAGCACATGAGTTTCAGATGAGTTTGGAGTCTTGTCTCTCTTCAGTCTTCTCTCAATTGCGAGAGCTCAGGTATGTTCATTATTGATATCAAGGAAGCTTATCATTTTCCTCTCATTGTTCTCTTTTGATTCTGTTTTCTTCTTCTTGTTCTTCTCTTGCAAATCCCGCGTGACATAGTCCCCCGGATTCTCCTGTTAGATCCAAGGGTCCTCACAGAGGGCTGTCTTGCAGGAGTTCCCGAACCCAGACCCCAAACAAGATGTATGTTGCTGTAAGCGTTTCTTGGATGGCACCTATTGTTAACTACCTTACTACACAAGAACTTCCATCTAGAATGTCCGGGGCAGCAGCTAAGAAATTCAAGTTGGATTGCCTCAATTACGTAATGGTAGGAGAATTTCTTTGTAGAGTCAATCGAGATGGTGTCCTATTGAGGTGTATTGATAAAGGAGAGCAAGTTGAAGTCCTCAATGAATGTCACGGGGGAATTTGTGGAGGACATTTTGCCACAGATACCACTGCCAAAAAATACTAAGAGCAGGGTATTATTGGCCTTCCATGTTTGGAGATTGCCATGAATACATCAAAAGATGCCATAAATGTCAAATATTTGGGAGGAAACGGCTGCTAGCTTCACCTCTTACTCCAATACTATCTCCAGCTCCCTTTGAAGTTTGGGGATTAGATTTTATAGGGCCTATCAATCCGGCTTCAAGTAACCAGCATGAATACGTAATTGTGGCCACTGATCTCTTTACAAAATGGTCGGAAGCCATGCCTCTTAAAAAATAGCATAAATTGCATTATTAATTCTGATACAGAGTTATGGCACAACAGGTTAGCCCACACTCATTGCAACAACATTAAATATTTGGCAAAAAAGGGATGGATTTCTTGTAGAGATGATAAGTCAGACAAATTTATGTGTGAGGGATGCATGCTTGGTAAAATAAACAGACTGCCATTCAAGAAGTCAGCAAACAGAGCCAAGCATGTTCTTGATTTAGTACATACAGACCTTTGTGGACCACTAAACATAAGGAGCAGATCAAACAAAAGGTATTTCATCACTTTCATAGATGATTATTCTCGAAAATGTAAAGTTTATTGTCTTGCAAGAAAATCTCAAGCATTACAAGCTTTCAAACAATATGTAGCAGAGGTAGAAAGAGAAACTGGCAATAAAGTGAAATGCCTTAGGTCAGATCGAGGAGGAGAATACTTGTCTACCAAGTTTAGACTGTTTTGCATTGCTAATGGAATCAAAAGACAAATGACTTGCAGGTTTAGATCCCAACAAAATGGAGTGGCTGAAAGGAAGAATAGAACAGTCATGGATGCAGTTAGGTCCATGATAAAACAAAGTGGACTTCCTAATTATTTATGGGAGGAGGCTTTGAAGACTGCCACTCTTGTTCAAAACAGACTTCCTACAGCAGCTATTAAAGGTAATATACCTCAAAATCTATGGCATAATGACCATGAAAAGATTGATTATGACAGGTTCAAGACTTATGGATGTCTAACTTATGCTCACATACCTCATGAATTAAGAAAGAAACTGGACAGCAAGGCTGAAGTAGGCTACTTAGTAGGGTATGATGAGGAAGCCAAGGGATACAGGATTTATAATCCACTTACCAAGCAAATAATCATTAGCAGGGATGTCGTGTTCAATGAGAATGTCATCTACAAAGACAGATTCAAAAATTATGACACAAAGGGAGCAGAAATAGACAAGCAGGATAAAGCAGGAAAACTAATGAGCAAACAGGTCAAGGACTTTGCCAATGTGGACTTAGATGATGATGACTCACTAGAGGATGACAATGCAAATGAAACAGCAGCAGAGAGAACATTCAACAAGGAGTTGAACCAGAGAAACAAGCAGGGCAGCAAGAGCAAAACTTAGTCAAACAAAAGAAGAACCAAGCTGATAAACTGTTAGAAGACACTCAGATTGATTTAGACAAATATGGAAGGACTGAAGCAGGAAAAAGTAGAAGATTACAGGGAATACACATTGAGCATGATCACATTCTAAGCATAACAAAAGATGTCGGTGTCCCAAGGTCATATGATGAAGTGTTAACTAGTCCAGATAAGGATATGTGGATTAATGCAATGAATGAAGAGATGGCATCTTTTATAGATACACACACATATGACATAGTGGAATACACTGCTGATAAACACATAATTGGTAGCAAATAGCTTTTCAAGCTTAAAACTAATGCAGATGGAAGTCTGAAACACAAGGCCAGACTAGTAGCTCAGGGATTTACCCAGAAAAAGGGAGAGGATTATGAGGAGACCTACTCTTCAATTGTTAAATTGACAAGTCTCAGAATGCTATTATCTATAGCTAATGCTCGAGATAAGTACATCACATGGACGTAAAGACTGCCTTCTTAAATGCAAAGTTGAAGGAGAATGTTTATCTAAAGCAGCCAGCTGGTTTTGAACAAGGAGAGAACACAGTATGGAAGCTAAATAGAGCTGTTTATGGACAGAAAAAGGTTTTAAAGCTTACTCAATGTAGACACATTGATAACATGTTAAAGAGGTTTAACCTTGAATATGCAAATGCAGTCAGAACTCCTATAGTTCTAGGCCACAAACTTACAGCAGAAGTAGAAATATCAGAGGCTGAAAGGAAGGAAATGGAAGAGAACCCATATCGAGCACTTGTAGGGTGCCTACTCTACTTAGCCAATAATACAAGGCCAGACATTGCCTATGCAGTAAACATTCTCAGTAGGAGAAACCACAATCCCAGTAAGCAGCACTGGATAGCAGGGAAAAGAATATTTAGGTTCTTGAAAGGAACCATGAATGATGGATTAATATTCAACTCATCAACATTAAACTTAGAGGCATTTAGTGATGCTGACTGGGGAGGAGATTTGAGCTGCAGGAAATCCATATCAGGGTATGTGATTATGTTAGGAGGAGGTGTAATAGCTTGGAGAACAAAGAAACAAAGTGCCATAGCTATGCCAACAGCTGAGGCCGAATATGTTGCTGCATCCTTAGTGGCTAAAGAGATTGCTTGGTTGAGAAGGTTAATTGATGAGTTAGAATGCACACAAGAAAATGCCAGTCAAATTTTCACTGACAGTCAGAGTTGCATGGCCATTGTCAAAAATCCTGTAGATCATGAAGAACCAAACATATTGAGCTGAATGTTCATTTTATAAGAGATTTGGCAGCAAAGGGCTATATACAAATGTGTTATGTGCATACTACAAGTCAGATTGCAGATATCTTTACAAAGGCTTTAGTTGAAAATAAGTTTGCCAAGTTTAAACAGGCTATGAATGTTTCAGCCAGGGATAGGTTCTGTACGTATGAAACTATTTTTTCAGACGTATAAAGTGCAAAAATACGTATTTTTGGGAAAAATACGTATTTTTTGTATTTAATACTCGCCGGCCGGAAAAAAAAAGTTTCGCGTAAGCGAAACCTTCTGTTTCGCTTACGCGAACTTTCTTTCGCGTAAGCGAAGTCTAAGTTTTCGCTTACGCGAATCCCCTCGCCAGCTTTCGCGTAAGCGAAGCCTTAATGTTCGCTTACGCGAAACTCTTTTCGCGTAAGCGAAGTATAAAGGTTCGCTTACGCGAAACTTTTTTTTGTTCGCGTAAGCATTCTTTGCGTTTCGCTTACGCGAAGGGCGGTTCGCGTAAGCGAAGCAGAAGTTTTCGCTTACGCGAAGTTTTCTATATATATTTCGAGGCGCGTTCGCTTACGCGAAGTTGACTGTTTCGCTTACGCGAAGATGTTTTCGCGTAAGCGAAACAGTTCATTTCGCTTACGCGAAACTATTTCTGGTTCGCGTAAGCGAAAAAGACTGTTTCGCTTACGCGAACCAGACTTCGCGTAAGCGAAACAGTTGTTTTCGCTTACGCGAAAGTTTTCGACGCCGGAAATTTTTTTAGCCGTATTTTTGACGTATTAAACGTCAAATTTGTGCCGTATCAAATGAAAAATACGTATTGCGTATAAAACGTATACAGTATTGAACCTATCCCTGGTTTCAGCAGAAAGCTTATCAACAAACTCAGTTTCAAAAAGGGTAAAGTTTGCTGAAGAATAAATCATGACAGTATTCTGGAGGATCATAAGGATGTATGATGAAGGAGGAGTGTTGATATTTATGAATATGTTCATCATATATTATGGGAGCTGCATACAAATGATCATGATCATGAAAGACTTCATGATACCTGTGTAACATCATTCTAACCTAGTGTATTATGGTTATGCTATGGTTGTAAATATAATTGTAAATAGTTAATACTAAACTAGTAATAGTGCCCAGCGTTGCTGGGCATAAGTTGCGAACTGTAAATGATAGGCCAGCAATGCTCCCACAACGCTGCGTATAAGCCTGCCTGGCTAGATGATTTTTTTTATCTTCTAAGAACTTTTCTTGAACTACTCTTTTAAGGCTAGATGGCTAGATGATTTTTCTATCTCCTAAGAAATTTTCTTGAACTGCTCCTTTAAGGCTAGATGTCAAAGCTTCTGCAAGATCATTTGTAGAATACAATAGTGTGTAACAGGATGGATGCGTGTTGAGGTTGAAGTCAAAGCAAGGGATCGTTGTTTATTTAAATGATTATTTACAGTGGCATCAAGGTTTGGAGTTTAGTAAATAAAATCCACCTTAGCATCTAATAAAATTCAACCTCATTATTATAAGCTGCTTACATTGGCATCTCAATATGTGGTCAAATCTAGGACCATGGTAACTCAGAGTAAAAAAGATTTGGCTGCTTACCTCAGCCCACTTATACCATTCATTATCTAACCTTTTCAACCAGATTATAGCATCCGCACCATTCATTGACATAACAGAATATCCAACTCAAAAATCTTAGCTAATATGGACATCATGTGATTAATATTTAATATTTATCAAAACTTAATCTATTAACCTGCTGGCAGCATGTTAATCTGTTAACCTGCTGGCAGCATGTAAAACTTCTATCCATTACCTATCAGTATATGATAGTACATTAAATCTATAGAAATTTCCAAACAATACCCAGCACCACCAAGCAAACCTTTATTTCTTATTATAATCTGCATTATTTCCTTTAGATTAACCTGCAAAAATTTGCATGTTCATTGCAGTCCCCAACATCTTGCTATTTCATGATTTTATACAATAGAACTGAGGTCATTTTATTCAGGACATCCTTGACTTGAACACCTATCATCTGAACCATTTTCATCTTTTTAAACTGCTTAATCAAACACGGCATAGTAGGCCGAAAATACACAGCTTTTCTTATTTTTGAGAAGCTCCCATCGACATGTTGCCTCATTCGTACATGATCCTGCTTGCTTCCATTCCTTTTGCTGCATCAAAAACACAGCCCATATTTGAATTTACAGACTGGGCATTCTAGCTTGGCATGCCATCCTTATCCTTCGCTATACAGTCAGCAAGTCCGGCTTTCCCACCTCTCCATTTTGTTGTTGCTGCATTAAATTTAAGTTTTGATCATGACCATCTAGAGGAAAACCACAATGTCTCAAAATAAAATTCAAACATTCTCGAATAATCATGTTCCTGTTTATTAGATTCTTGTCCTGACCTCTACAAAAAAGGCGCAGATCTGAGCTTAATTTACAGGTAAGTACTTACATGAAATTACCCATGTAAAGGTGTGGAAATTGGGTGCCCTTCTTAAATCCAAAGTACCCACAACAAAACAACTTACAACCTTCCTTAAGCAGATATACGCCATAACATACAAACGCTACATGTGTTTAGCCCTATAAATCTATATAAATGTCCCTTCATATTGCTCTTCAACTATACCATCTCAATGCTGCAAAGTATTATAGCATGCATACCTTACGTTTTTCGTTAACCAGCCATCCTGGGGAAAGACCCATCTGCAAATTTCATGACCTGAATGGTTATATAGCACAACTTAAAGTGTTTTTTTCTCAAACAAAAAATATAGCATATGAAACTAAGAAACTTACTTCATGCTGATGCTTTGTTGGTGCAACTTCTTCATTTTGCCAACCCCGCATTTGTGTCAAGGACCTTGAATGGGATACATTGAACTGGATCTCAGTCTTTGCATATGCCATCTAACCAACTCAGAACCAAATTGGTCATTACCAGAGTAGGCAGCATAGGGATAGGTTCATATGTTCTGCTCCAATCCTGTTCAAAAAATAGGTTGGGCCATCATTGGTAGCTTCATATGCTCTGCTCCAATCCCTGTTCTAAAAGAGGTTGGATCATCATTCACATTCTGCATTACAACTTCGACTACTCTTACATAGCTTGACATTTTGACTCTGCTCTGACTTAACTCTGCTACTATGGCCAGCGCCCAGCTCAATCATTAAGAGGACCCGGAAGCTAGGATTCTGCAGAAGAAATTCGAGCAATCTTTATGGCCCTACATAGGTTCGCTGATGTAAGATTAAATACACGCAATGAGCTAGAAAAATGCGGGCTATGGATATCAGGTCTGAAGATGAATGGATTGAAGGGCAGGATGAGCCTTAAATTGTATAGCTTTCTTCTTAGATTTCTAAGGAACAGCAAAAAAACCACAGCCAAGAACCATATATTTCCCGCTCCACACATCCAAAGAAAACCCTACCGATTGCGAGAATGCGGAACATACGTAACGGCGGTTTTGATGCGAGAATGCTCTAATTGGCGGAAGGATGTCCAGAGGCCATGCTTGGTCAATGACAGGATCACTCCAGTTTATAGCTCCTTCTCTAAAGCAGCGGCCCCAAGAATCGCAACAACGGGAAGAAAAATAATAGCCGATGCCAGGAAGCAAGCAGAAAACCCCTGCTTCTGTAAGAGAAAATCCATCGAGCGCTATAACCCTAAACAGAAATTGTGCTGCATCAAATCTCAACCATACGACAACATATCAAATCCTAGCCGTCCAAATTAGGTCTCCATTGAAGACCCACGCCAAAACATTATAATAAAGATATGTTGAAGAGGTGAAGGCGACCGACATGGAGCCAAAAGCCATTCAAAATTAAACACATCAGTGTCGGTCGAATCTGTAGCCAAAACCGACGAAGAAAACCTTGTACATATATCCCATATCGGGATCATTCAATGTAAAGTGGATTGCAGGCAATTCCGGCATGTTTGGAGATGCATTCGATTGATTATAGTTCAAATTGGAGCAGAAGGAATTGAGTCAAAGCAGCTACAGTAACCTGGTCAATCTCAAATGAACAGTAACCTTCGAATGTTTTTTCAATAGTTAAATGGTAAAATATTTTCATGGTTGCTAAGGCACTACTCGTATTCAAGTTATTATTGCATTGTGAAAGATCATTGCTAGAAAATTTCTCTAGTAGTTAACATATATTGTTCTTAAGTTCAACATCAACTTTGGCTCGCTAATGGCAAACAAGGCCCTCGTCCTGTTCTAAGGAAGCCACCACGTGTGCCACAACAATAAAGGTATCAACTAGCTCCTTCATCCACACCTCCTATGGATCAACAAGCACAGGAAGAAATTTACCAAGCTCTAAATCCTTCAGTGCAACCGTCAAATTGGGTTGGTCTGGTTTCACGCCAGGCCAGGGCTTCACGCCACTTGACCATCATCCCTCATGACACGCAACCTGCTTTCGCAGTCGACACGATCCCTCATGATGAAGCCAAAAAGGTCCACTTTGCACCAGATTTGGATAAACTCATGCCTCATGTCATGCCTAAGGTAAGACAAAGTATCCTCAACCTCATGCAGGCTGCTAAAGGCCGAACGCTTGCAAATGTTCACGCAACCACCCGAGTTCAGCAGCGTCATGACGCACCTCCATCATCTCACAATCCACGCTCTCAGACATATCCTAATATTGCTGCAGAGGTCGAGCTTCTCAACGAAGTTTCTGCTTCTTTACCTCAGACTTTAGCTCCCTTGGATCCTGCTGCTCCGTTTTCTCATGTTCCTTTGGAACTCCAAGAAGAACTAGCAAAGATCAAAATCCCTTTGAGTCTTGCGACAATTTTGAAACTTTGTCCTGCTCTCAAGGACCAGTTACCCCTTCCCACTGTTCTGATTGGAGCAATGGCTACCTCCACACCCACGGTACATGCCATGGTGGGCAATCAACAAGTCAATCATGTTCAAATAGATGGAGGAAGTGTTTTCAATCTCATTACTGATAAGCTCAGAAAGCAATTGGACATCAAACAACTTTAGCGTGCCCCTTATGACATCAAGTTGGCCAATGGTCATATCACGCGCCCTCAAGGCATCACACCCCTTCACATCAATATAGGAGAACTCAGATTCCCTCTGGAATTTGGTGTTTGGAAAGCCGGCGAAGATCCCGGTGATTATGAAATGTTGGTCGGCAGACCTTTTCTCCGTCAGGCAAAGAGTATTCATTACTGGGCCACGGACCAGCTCGTCATTATAGATGGTCATCTCAATGCCACCATGGATTTGGAAACAGGCAAGATCATCTCTGTTGAACATGCCGAACCTTCTCTCTCAGACACCGATTCTGAAGAAGCCCAAAACATCTATCATGTTCAGGCTCCACCTGCGAGTCTGCCTCTTTCATCCTATCCTGAATATGCTGATCCTTGGGGTGAGATGATTTTGGATCAGGACCAGGCTGTGGCTGCACTGCTCGACCCTTACCTGGCTCCTTGCAATAGAATTCAACGTCTTGACCATTTTTCAGACACAGAACTTTCTCTCGAAATGGTGGACGTAGATGCCGTCATGACGCAACCACTGCTTGATGACGCTCAACAACCGCTTTCCTCACCACACAAAATGCAGCTCATCCCGTCATGTTTCAACCTCCTGCTCATGTTTTCAAGACACGGAAGTTGTTCCACACATTCAGACTCCTGAGGTGGAGATTGTGGACGTTGGCAACAATCAGCCCGTCCGCCTAGCTGCCAATCTCCCGACCATCTATCGAGCACGCGCCGTCACGCTCTTCAAAAAATTCAAACACATTTTTGCCTGGAGCTATAAAGATCTTCGGGGTATCAAAAAAGACTTGAGGGAACTCACCATTCCTACCAAACCAGATGCTCGCCCTGTCTAGCAACGACAGTACTGGCTCAACCCCAATTACCGTGACCGTGTCAAGGCCGAAATTGACAAACTCCTAGCTGCCGGCTTGATTTATGAGGTCAAACATTCTGAATGGGTGAGCCCCATCGTCATTGCTCTCAAACACAACGGTAAGATCCGCGTCTGCGTGGACTATCGCAACTCAATCAGGCCACGGAGCGTGATCACTTCCCGCTTCCCTTCACAGACCAGGTTCTGGAAGAGGTTGCTGGTCATGAAATGTACTCCTTCATGGATGGTTTTTCAAGCTACAATCAAATTCCAATCAAAAAGGCAGATCAACTCAAGACTACCTTTACCACCCCGTGGGGCACTTTTGCCTACAAAGTGGTTCCTTTTGGTTTATCCAACTCTCCATCCACGTTTCAACGCATCATGCTCTCGGTTTTTTACGATTATATGAAGGAGAAACCCTTTCTCCAGATCTTTCAAGATGACTTTTCAGCCTACAGTTCCACGGATGATCACCTGGACAAATTAGAGCTTGTCTTTCAGAAATGTGATGAGTCTGGCATTAGTCTCAATCCTGAGAAATGCACCTTTTGCGTCACCTCAGGTGTTCTGTTGGGTCATGTGGTTAGTAAAGAAGGTATCACCACGGATCCTGCTAAAATCAGTTGTGTGCTTAAGGCTCAAGCACCTTCTAATATCAAAGAGACACGTTCCTTCCTAGGTAAGGTAAATTACTATTCCACCTTCATTCCTGAACTTGCAGCTCCCATTCATAAACTCACGGGTGATGAACGGAAGCTGCTTTCCAACAGTTGAAGCTCTTGCTTACTCAGGCCCCCGTGCTTGTTCCTCCTCAATGGGACAAGCCTTTTCATGTTCATGTTGATGTCTCAGCGTTTGCTATTGGTGCTGTTCTCTCTCAAGCATATGACGAGCACACAGATAAACCAAACCGTTATGCCAGCAGAAAACTCAATCCTGCTGAGCGCAACTACTCTGCCACCGAACGGGAAGCCTTGGGCTTAGTTTTTTATGTCCAACGTTTCCGTCATTATTTGTTGGGAAGCAAGAGCAAGTTCTTTGTTGATCATCAGGCTCTTCTTTATTTAATCAACAAGGCCACGCCCACGGGCAGAATTGCTCGTTGGGTCCTTCTTCTTCAAGAATTCGCTCCTTTTGAAATTGTTCATAAAGCCGACAAATCTCATGTTGTGCCAGATTATCTCTCATGCATTCACACAGATGATCCCTCCACGGGTGTTTCTGATGCCTTCCCTGACGCACAGCTATTCTTAGTCACGGCCACGCCCCATTGGTTTCACAACTTTTAGCAGTATCTCCTCACTGGTGCTCTTCCTTCTGAAGATCCCACACTCTCTCCCGCAAAGCTTCACTCACGCCGCCGTCAGTTTCTCCGTGAGGTCCGTGACTACACCATGGTCGCGGGCCATCTGTACAAACGGGCAAAGATTTGGTGCTCCGACGCTGTGTTCTTCCTCATGAAGTGCCCGATATCGTTCGACAAGCCCATGAAGGGCTTGGTGGTGGTCATTTTCATGTTGACACCACGGCACGCAAAATTCTTCTGGCAGGCTACTTATGGCCCATGCTCTTCAAAGACGCCCACGCTCACGCCCGCACGTGTGATGTCTGTCAGCGTGTGGGTCGGCCCACGGCCCGTGACGCTCTCCCGTTGACGCCGATCGCCACGTCGCTCCCCTTCAGCAAATGGGGCATGGACTTTGTTGTGACGTCCCCTACTCGTATACGGTGCACCCATCGTATACAAACAGAGTTCATCCCCCATACCAGCTCCATGCTGATACAGGGCCCTCCACATATCATTGTAACCGTACTGGTTCCCAGTGGGGAAGAATGAAGGGGTCATTTTACCCCGTCTCCCTCAGGGTCTGCCTACCTGCGGAAGCGTAAACATACATGTCAGTACATATAATCATCACATGTCCACCTCGAAGGGTGGCACATCAACATCTGCATAGACAAAGATCAGCACAATACAAGTGGGTTCCTACCCAAGGTTCAGACTCTAGGAAATGACTGACAAGCTTGGGTCTCCAGAGTTCATTGCAGACAGAATCATGACAAATGGATTTGGCTGGCATAAGAACATGGCAATGGGTTGTCCACTCCATCCGCCCCTCCTGTGCACACTTTGCAGAGTAGGTTGAAGAGTGTTGGGACCTGACTGTAGCCCGCCGGATGCATAGCCAAAGGGGCTATTCCTGGGTTGCATCTCCCCAGTTCCGATGGGGCAGGTAGGGATCACTCCCACCAGAGATCTCCATGCTGACTCAAGGTTAGAGGGCCACTGCCCTTATTCGACTTAACCCACTCGAAAGTGAACTCCACTCCACGATGTTGAGCCCATGCCTTACCCACACTTAGTGGCAAGCCATTAGACCTAGTCTACTGTGATCCCCGGTAGGCCTTACACACCAGAGGGATCGGTCAAGGGTCAGAACACGAACCTCCTTCTGAGCCAGTCTGGCCCCTTCACCCACAACCAGGTGGGGTTCTTGTACACAGGCCAAAATCTAGTAATGCACTAAGAGGGACTAGCTAGGAGCATCAACTACTAAGCTTTAAGTCTCTACCCCCCTTCCCAATACAATGAGTCCACAGAATTCATCCGTCCATCACATCATCATAAGAATAAGAACTAATCTATATCATAGAGTTAGGTTCTTTAGTTAGGGTCAATCTTGGGATCTGCTTGGCTACTAAGGATAATTTAATAGGCTAAACCTATTGGTTCGATGGCTGGAATACGGTTTAGGCTATTAAATCGACCAAATACCTGATCCCTGGTTCACTCCTCTTGATCCAAAGGCGTCCATGTCGCTGTTCTGCTTGGGAATGCGGTCGGAAGGCGAATCTGACGAGCTAGGGCGCACGGGCAGATACGAAGTTGTGGCTACTTCCCGAGTCTATTAGGACTATGAAGGACTTGGTTTTGGCCTTCCCTATTGTGGAAATTACTCTATACTGATTCTCTGCCTGTTCTGTATCTATTGCGGCAAAGATGTGGCACTCACCCTCAATATAGTCGCGCGCTGCCTCGCCGTCGTCGTCAGACGGAGTGTCCCATCTACCCAACTTCGCTAGCGCTGAGCTCATAACGAAGGGGCAATTCGCCGTTCTGTGGCCTGGCTGGAAACATCTGAAGCAAAGCTGCTTCTCTATACATTCCTGCCTCTTTTCTTTGGGCATTGCCTGTAAGAAGGACCGCACTGCTTTCGAGTAGTTCGACCCTTCCTGCTTGTCCTTGAAGGATACCTTCTTTCTTTCCTGCTGTCTCCCCTGGTTGCCACTGTATGGGGATTTTGCTGGACTTGGGCTGGCTGCCCTAGGACTGTGGCTCCCTGTTGCTTTGCCTCTATCCTGGTAGTACGGCTGTTTCTGCACGCTGTTCTGAGGCCCCGATCCTTGCAAACTAATTGCTTTGGATTCTGCTTCGGATACTGTCTTAGGGTCTATTGCCCTTACGAGTTTCCGGATCTCCTCGTTCAGCCCCTCGATGTAGCTCTCCACTGCGTGCTTTTCACTCAACTTCGGCACATACAGCCTTAGTCTCATGAACTCTTCAGTGTACTTCTGCACTGTCTTGTACCCTTGCTGCAATCTGTAGAACTGTTGCATCATGTTTGACTTGTGTTCCCGAGGAACATAATGGCGCTTGAAGGCTTTCGAAAACTTCTTAAATCTGCACCCATCTCTGCTTAAGCCATGGGCCTTGGCATAACCCTTCCACCAGATGCGTGCGGCTCCCTTCAAGTTGGTTGTTGCCACCCTGCCTTTGTTCTTATCCTTCATGCCGTAGGCGTTGCCGTACTCGCTCATCTCGTCGAGCCATGCCTCTGCCTCTAGGCCTGATCTATTCTCGCCCGAGAACTGTTCAAGTTTCTGGGCCTTCCATACATTGCCCAGTGCTGAGTCTACCTTCTTCTAGTAGTCTAAGGGCTTGGTGTCCTTCTGTCTGCCATCTCTACGGTCCGGCACTTGCTCAGCCTCTTTCTCGGACTCAGAGTCCGAGAGCGAGCTTGAGTCGGAGGTTTCTGTACTAGGGGACCTCCTTCTCTTACTCCTCCTCTTATCCTTCCCCGACTTTCGGGGTGTCGTTTGCGGCCCGACTGATGCTTGAGCCGCTAGCAGGGCTTTTATCTGGTCAAGTTCCGTCCGCATTTGCGACATCTCCTCTTCTGGGGTCATGGGACCATATCCTTCGAACAGGTTCCTTCGAATGAGTTGCCTGTCAGGGGTCTCTTCGTCTCTGTTCGGCCTCCTGTTTTGTTCGACCGTTCTTTGTTCCCTATCTGCATACAAAGTTGGCCATGGCCTTATGGTTAGTTCCATTTACTTTATTGTATTCATGTATTTGCCGAAATATTTGGAACCAAAATACACTCAACAAAGTATTTAAATATTTAACACAAAATATTTTTATTATATAATATTTTTAGATACAATTCCTCCGGGATCAAGATTTTAACTATTCTTGAAATCGCCGGTAGGATGGGTTATCTTCTAAGAATTTCTTAACTTGGGCCGTTTCTATCGAGCGTCCCAAGTTCCTGAGGACATTGGTTGACGTCCATACAGCAAAAAGGCTGTCACCAATTCCTCTACCTATGATGGGAGGTGTAGGCATGATTCTTGCCAATCTTCCCTGCCGTCGGTAGGGCATGGCGAAGTCGAAGATGTCAAGTGCTATCGCTCTCTTGACTAAGGCAGCATAGTCGACGTTTGCAGCTATTCGAGCATGCATGCCAAAGCCAGAGAGTGCAATGAGCATAAACACTCCTTCGCCACGGGGACTGAATTTGCGGTGTATCACCGCTATTCTCCCCATCCGGCGGCGAGGGGCGGTAGTATCTCGGCGACTGTCATTGTCATTGTCGTGATGATTCTCCACTTGCTTGGCGTCGGCTCTATGCCTTCCGGCGTATTCGCCGACCTCTACCTCGGTCATTTTCGGTAGTCTCCAATCGTCGATGAAGCCGCGATGTCGATTCTGCTCCTCTTGCGAGGTGGTGTCGACGAGCTCGGCATCAAAATGCTGCGTGGTCTTGCCCACGGATCCCCATCCGTTCTTGGATGGCGTAGAACTCCTCCTCGGATGGCGGTTCTCGAGCTTCCATAATTTGCCGTATGTTCTTTGTAAGCTGGATATCGAAGTCGGCGCCTGTATAGGTGTCGGCTTCTCTCTGAAGCGGGAAGTCGAGAGACTCCAGGACGATGAAGTCGTCTAAGTGCAGTTGCCGCCGTAGTTGGTGCGGCAACTCATCAGCCGGAACTCCCTCTCCCCATTTCGGGAGATTGCGGATATCGGTGAGGAGCAGGTACTCCTCACCGTTGATGATAATGGGGGCTAGGCTTGTAATGCCTAGCCCTAGTGGGGCGACTCACTGAAAGTGTCGGGCGGCTCCGGCTTCGAGTTGGGTAGCTCCTCTTACGCTTTGCCGTTCTTCTTCCTGGGTCGAGCTCAGGTGTACTCTTCCTCGTCGATTCCTCTTCTTACGTTCTTCCTTCACGCTCTTTGCTTTGCAAAAGCATCTATTACAGCTGGCCGAGGATGCTATGGGATCGACTTCCATGGGAGGAATAGAGGTTTCCCCCATTGGGTTTTCAGCACGGTGGGAGAGGAATATGGCCAAGGCGGCGGTGTAGGAAAAGTACTTGATCCTGTCAACTGTCAGGACCATGTAGTCTGGCAACCTTTGTGCCTTGTTGGTCAAATACTTGGCGATATTTGGGACATCACCCAAGGCTGCCTGAAGGGATGGGCGGGGAACAAAATAGCCCATGCAAGGGGGAAGTTGTACTAGGGAGTGACCTACCCTATCTTGGAACTCAGCCAAAACTCGTCTATATGCTGGCGTTGCTTGCAAAGTTGCTTGGACATCTATTTCTTTCTGGAAAAGCTGGAAGATGTTGTTGATGTTGGTCTCGGCTGCATGTGCACTGGCGCTGTACCATCGCCTGAAGTCAGCAGTTGCCATTGCTCTGGTGAAGGTGTGACTAGCAAACAGATGCAGGAGCGCCTATCACAAGGCACCCAAAAAGAAAACCTATATGGGTTTTTTACCCTGGTTATATATGAAAAACTATCTAAAAAAAGCAATGCGTCTTTGTGGGTTGATATCATTAAAAACCTTGTGTGGTTTCCTTGTATAGTTTTTATACCGTGTTTGATAAGGTGGTTTTCTAACATGGTTAATAGTAACAGTTAAATATTGTGAATGTGGTATAACATGGTGGTAATAAGACGTGGTTTAGTATAGTATTATGTTAACGTGGTTCTTAGCGTGCTAAACTAGCATGGCTAACTGACGTGGTAAATTTATATGGTCCTCAATGCGTTTAGATGTCACAAGGCATGATTGTTTGATGACTTGAAGCCTTGCATGTTTAGTAGATCGAAACCATAATGGTTTTAGTATAAATTACTAGTGTTTCGTCTTCCAAAACATTGTAAGTTAATCTATGAAACCATAAAGGTTTCAATATAAAACACTAGTGTTTAATCTTCCAAAACATTATAAGTTAATTTGTGTAACACCATCTAATTTTATTTGCTTGAGTGTAGTGGTTTATTTGCCCAAACCCTTCCTAGTTTAGTTGGCGTGTTCTTTGAAGTGGTTAAGGCCAAATATTACTAATGTCTTATTTTTCAAAGCTGTAGTTCTACAGACCTAGTGGTTCAAAAAACATAATCAAAGGGAGTATTCCACTAGCTTGCAAAACCAAAAAAAATAACAAAAACAAATAGAAGAGACCTCTAAGGATTTGAACCTCAGTTACAATTATCTCCAAAGTCTATACTTCAAAAATGCCTTAAATCACATTCTTCTTATCTATGATATCCTATCCTATGAACATTTTTCCCATAAGAAACTGTTGGTACATCAGCTGAAGCTCCACAACACTGTTAAACTAATATATACATTTACTTAAGACCTAAAAAATGTTTAGCAATGTACAATGCTAAACTCCGTTGTACAATGCAAGTATACGTATCACCAACAAAATGCGTTTTAAAAAGAAAGAACTAGAGTTTCAGGCAACACAAAAAACCAAGAATTAATTGCATCTCCAAGGACTGTGTTCTTAGAATCCCCAAAAGACAAAAGCACAAATAGCAAGGCCACGTAATACACCAATAACTCGAGCTTCTGCACTTTAAATAGCCTTAATATCATTTGGCTCCAAGATCTTATCCTGACATTTTGTGATAGCTTCCTTTAGGGCCTACACAAGCAAACAACAATCTATTATCAAAACCAAAAGTCTTTAAAGCTTAGCATGACATTGACAATAACACAAGACATTTAATAAAGAGAGGCAACCTCAAGAATGTCAATGAACAACTGCTTAATGCCTGCAGCTCCATAGCACCACTAGTATACTATAAACTAATAAATCTGCTGCAGACAAATGCCCGCAGCTCCATAGCAGCAGTAATATACTATAACCAGATCAATAAATGTGCTGCAGGCAAATTCCCCAATGCAAAAAGACACAACTGCTTGACTTACTACTTGTGGATGGCTTGTAGTCAATAAAATGCATAATTATGGCAACAATTGGAAACCCTACCTCTGTCCCTACATCAAATTCTTCAAGGCAGATGGGACAAGAACTGCATTCACTTGGAACTCCCTTAAGTCTAAACTTAGGGAGCTGTTGAATCAGACTCTCAACTGCTTTTCTCTGTTCCATCACATAAGCAAATGTATCGCCAACAGAGAAAGATCAGAAAATCCTTCAAATGTAATCTAAATGTCGTCAGTCTCAATATGTTGAAGGACTAGTAGCAACTAAATAGTTACCCAATAACACTTGACTCTTAAATTATGATAACTGCAGGCATACCTGAGCTGGAGTTAGATTGAGACCAGGAAAGTATGTAACATCATGCATGCCACTTCTTTGCTCTTGAGAAGGAGGTGAAGCTCGAAATGCCCATTCAGGGACCCTGATCAACTCAGCTAAAACCTGGTGTAATAGATATCATGATTTGCATCACAGTGCTAATATTACATCTATATATAGAACATGGTTAGAAATGATTTTATACCTCAAGCTCAGAAACAGTTGTTCCATGTGGAGCAACTTGTAAATGTGATTGCCGCCGTGTCAGCCACTGGAAGCATAAAAAGAAAGCCATATGAACAAAAATATTAATCAAAAAGAGGAGCCTTAGTATGCGGATCAATTGTCCTCTATAAATGGCATTCTACCTAAGTGAGGTTTTTCTAACACAATTAACAATTGAACATTCAGAAATTCAGATGCGTACCTTACTAGCTGAGATGAACCCAACAGAGAACAGCCCACAGTAACTGAAAAGTAACCAGATCAGAAACCCCCATTTCTGGCCTTCCTCGGGAAGCTGCAAATACAATGCCAAATAACATAGGTATGCTTGTACTGGAGTCATAAACATCTACCATTTTGCGATTTTTTACCAAAAACAACCTAGCCAAAACAAACAAGAATCG
This sequence comes from Isoetes taiwanensis, assembly GCA_021234155.1. Lineage (NCBI taxonomy): Eukaryota > Viridiplantae > Streptophyta > Lycopodiopsida > Isoetales > Isoetaceae > Isoetes > Isoetes taiwanensis. The sequence goes on from JAJEKV010000028.1 coordinate 13,159,434, forward strand.
TATACAAAAATGTGAGTTTGATCAGAAAATGAAAATCAGAACAAAATTAGAAGAAATGCTTTGTTTCTTTTTATGTGCCTTACCAAGATTGTGCAGAACCTTCACAAGAATAATTTGGCTGGATTTGAAGATAAACCAACACTGCAGGAGGCCCTCAGTGGCACCAGCTGAGCCACTGGCACGAGTAGAAAGTAGCCTAATCAAGCCCTGAAGGTCCACATTATGCAGCCAGAGTTAAAAAGTCATTCCAAAAAGCACAATTAGCAAGAAAAATTCTTCTACGAAGGTCCACATTACGCAGCTAGACTTAAAAAAGTCATTTCAGAAACCAGAATTAACAAGAAAGGACGATCCACATTCCAAAAACCAAAATTAGCAAGAAAGGTTCTTCTACAAATTACCGTATATGTAGATGTGCTCAAAGAAGTCTGCGAGACTGTACTCCCATTAGCACTGCTAACTGATATGAGATTTACAGTTAGCTGGATTAAATCATAAGAACAAAGTTGATCAATTTTTTCTGCCGAATTGGCAAAGGAATCTGCAGTACGTGTAAGACACACAGAGGCATGCTCCACACAACCTGGTATACAACCAAAGTTCAAAGTGTCATCTCTAAAATAGATTTAATATTTGAATTAAAAGGAATGTTGTTAATGGTACCTTAGAATCTTGGTTTTGTAAAAGCGTTGTCAAAATGGGCACAGCCATCATCACAATATCAGTAGAATCAGATGGAAGCTGCCTACAAATATTTGCAGCTGTAGAAACAGCTACTCTCTGACAAATACAATACCAACAACGACTTAGTACAAAAGCATCCATGTCATAATGACAATTTCATAAGACTTACTTGCACACCGGTAGAAAAGAAATCTAAGTAAGACAATACAGCCATTAGAGCTCCACTTCGCAAGCAAGCACTTGGATGCTCATGAGAGATCTTTTCCAACGCTTGTAGACTCTGTAAACACAAACCGTAGAAGGCACAGATCGGCTACCCTAAAGCAAAAATCGATTTGCTGGGCTTGCATGGCGGCGCCAGTTCTCTGCCCGCCATTTTGGACGAAGAAAGGAACCCTAACTATGAACAATACTACACATCGTGGCAAAGATTTTGCAATAGGCACATGGCCATATCATATATTCAAGACAAAAAAAACCATCGACTCATTTCGTGCTCCCAAAAGCACCAAATAATTCATAAAAGTACATGGGACCCTTTTTCCCAAAGGTTCCGTGTGGCATATGCATACATCCAAAAACTCCTTTATAAAAAATACATCAAAGGTGCATCCCTTCCCCAACAAAACCAATCTTTGATAAGCCTTAGAATAAATCAAAGGTCCCTTCCCCATTTTTACAAAACCAAACTTGATAAGCCTTAGAATAATTCAAATTTCAAGGCGTTTATGAAATTGCCCCCCTAGCCAATTTTACAAGCCCAACCTTTTTATGGAATGCTTCCAATATCCTACCACATATTTAGGTGGGGTTTTACACATGGATATTGACATAAACACTAGCCCATGAATTAAAGCACCCACTTTTAATTATCTATCCATATTGTTTCAAAAATACAAAGCTAATATATTCATCATAAACTATAACAACTTAGCCATAAAACTTTTTGCACAAGTTTTTCCAAATGCAATAATATCTCATTTCTTAACATGTAGATCAATAAGCCATATGACCATATTTCATGTCCTAGCACCAATGACCATGTGATCATATTTCATGTTCTAGCACCAATGACCATATGACCATATTTCATGTCCTATCATCAATGACCATATGCCTTTCATCTGAATATTCATTTTTGTAGAATATTCCAGTCATTGTCATAATAATCCCGCGAATATTCTTTTCAACAAAAGATACTGTCGCAAAATCTGTTCCGGCATAGCTCTGTTTCAAGCTCTGTTCCTGCATATCCATATCTCTATTCTGGCGTACCTTGTTTCGAACCATGTTTTTCCACAGAAGAGAATGGGCAATTTGCTCTGCGAGGCTTGAGAAAAAATCCGCAGAATACCCCCTTTGAAAAGGTTGTTCAATCAGGGGATGCCGGAAAAAATTGGTTATGGCTATGGAACCGGAGCAAAAATAAGCTTGAAGCCGTTTATAGAGGTCGAATGTGGTTGGAAGAAGAATGCAGAGCAAATCCTATTGAAAGAATACAAAAGACCGGCAAAAGGAGACGTCGCATTCGAGCTTCGCTTATTTATTTTTATAGATCTGGAGCACTTTTCCTTTCCATGAGCTTCATATCCTTCCAAAATCATCTTCTTGATTTCGTTCCAAGGATAACTAGGACCTTAGGCTTGAACCCAAACAGGATGCTAAGGAGTTGAAACCCACCTGGAAATCACTATGTTACATGAAACAAAAAAGAAGCATATACACAGGAATTGCAAGGAACAACAAACTGGTAACAGCGGAAGAACAAAAGATGTAAGAACTTGCTCAGACTGGTAACATCGGAAGAACAAAAGATGTAAAGAACTTGCTCGGACTATGGTTTAAGGGAGGTCAACCCTCCCCTCCCGGCCTCCTGGCCTCGAGGGTTATTTGCCGTAATTTTCTTGAGGGTAGGGTTAACCTCCTCTTCTCCTTCTCCTTCTTCTTAGTCCCATAACCTGTTGTAGGGTTCCCATGGATGTTAAACACAATGTCTGTCTATCTATCTATCTATCTATCTATCTATCTATCTATCTATCTATCTATCTATCTATCTATCTATCTATCTATCTATCTATCTATCTATCTATCTATCTATCTATCTATCTATCTATCTATCTATCTATCTATCTATCTATCTATCTATCTATCTATCTATCTATCTATCTATCTATCTATCTATCTATCTATCTATCTATCCATCTATCTAAGTATCAAATGTTAGCAAACACCCCCTAAAGCATTTTAATTGGGTAGATTGTTCTTGGTGTAAAAAGATGAGCATTGAATAAAAGATGTAGCTAAATATTCTCTCACAACTCAAGGAGGGCTTAGTAGCAAGAATGGCACATTTATGTTGAGAATTTTTATGTCTTGAAGTTATGGGATTTTTGTCATAACATCTTACTGGTCTCATTACGGACTTGGATTTACCTGGTATGGCCAAGTATGTACTATTTTTTCTATGGTAAAGATTTTTACTTTCGTCAACTTAAATTAAATGATTATTCAATCAAAAATAATAAACCATCTACAAAACCTCTAAGAAATGACATGCTATATTTTTAACGTCTACAATAATAAACAATTGACCAAAAAAAGGGGGGAGGAGGGACCGCCCGGGGGCCGGGGGAGGGGGGGTGTTGACAAAAAAGAAACCTACGTTATTGGTTTGCATGTTTACTGTTATCCTTGTATTGGGTCCTATTAGACAGCTCGGATACTGTGGGCAATAACGATCAATTCATTCAATGAAGAAATAAAATCATCCCAAGAATAATTCCCGTATCTTTCGAAAACCATGACATTTTACTTCTTAATACATACTTAGACATGGGATATTAAATTGATATTGAAAGTCAAAAACCATGTTATATACCTCTGCTAGTTAATGTAAGAAGTGTGTATGCAAAACTGCCATATAATTCTAAGAAAGCGTTGTTGTATGTTGGTCTTGCAAAGATGCAAAACAAATTACAAAAGACTAAACAATGACAAATTAAGAATTACAAAAGAAGCCTTTGTATTTCCACATGTACTCATTTGCTTGATATTTGAATAAAGTTTGACATCTTTCAAAAAACAAAAATTACAAAAACCATATCTAGTGGTTTGGTGCAATTAATTATGCCAATTGTTTTGTATGATCCTTCTGAATAACCAGTATGGATAGCCACATCCTTTTAGGTGATACCCACGAATAACTACCATGACAATTAGCTTAATATTGAAAACCATGCTACAAACCACAACCATTTTATAACATACATTGTGATGATAAGAAACTAGCATGAATAACCGGTATAAGAAACCATGATATGAACTACTTCAACCTCTTTAAGCAATGTGACAATAAAAAACCAATATGAACACCCATTGCCATACTTGAAGTGGTATTAAGAAACCATGCTACAAATCACTGTCAATTTAATAAACCACGCTATGTTAGAAACCAACATGAATGACCACTGTTTGATGCTAGAAACCATGTAATAAACTAATATCAGTTTTAACACATCACGCTATAACAAAAAACCAGTATGAATAACCATGTACTAGCTATGAAAACCACTATGTTATGTAGTTTTTACTAAGATTGAATTTTTTAGCATAAAAAAGCACATCTATAGTGGTTCTTCAGTGGTTTATTATAGTGGTTAAACTTTTGGATGCCTTGTGTATGGGAGCTGGGAAATCGCCTAAAGGGTCAAGAGCAGACTTGTAGGGTGTCAAGTGGCAAATGGGGTCCTATTTATAGGCAAGGGAAAAACCCTAATTTTTGGATGACCAAGAAATTTATTGGGGTTGGGCAATTCTGACCTATTAGGAGGTCCAAATGAGGATTTGAAGACTAGTTTTAGGGTTTGAGTATGCTAAGATTAGCTAACGAACCTATTGCAACAAACTAGAGGTCATTTGGATATGGCATGGTGGAGAAATTGCGAAGAGGTCTCACACGTTGCGCCCAGACCAATAATGAACTTTTCATTTTCGGTCCTGGCGCGACGTGTGAGACATTGACTCTAATTGGGTTAAACTTGTCCAATTTGGGTGATGTAAGGGTCTAATTCTACTAGATTCGTCGAGATAGGCAGAATTGACCCCTTATTTGGTTGATTTGGAGCAGTTTTGGGCACTTTTGGGCCATGGTCTCACACGTTGCGCCCAGACCAATAATGAACTTTTCATTTTCGGTTCTGGCGCGACGTGTGAGACATCCTCTCAATTTTGCTTAAAGTGTCCATTTTAACTAAAACAAAAGCCAGAATTCAATAACTTAACTTAATTAAGCATGATTACACATATTACTTCCTCCAAAACTCTTTACATTAACAAAATTTTTCTATTATGTACAAAATCTTTATGGTCTCTCTCCCTTGATGTAACTAGCAAGATGCATGTCTTGCTTCATCAGGGTCACTCTCTTTGCATGGACTGTGCAAGCTGTCGAATCTTCAAAATCTTTGCACCGGTTTACGTTACATTTGCCTCTTGTAATGCCGGCAACATCTCATCCAGTCACCCGCATCTCAGGTGTTGTACTCTTGGATCACCTCTCGAACTAGGCGGAGAGCGGTTGCGTTGGGGGGATAAAAAGCGAAGCTTCTCACGAAAATGCCTGATCTCTCTCAGGGCTTTCCTCTCGCTCTCCTTTCTGCCGGTTCTCTTCTTGCCTGGTGGTCTAGGAGGCTTGGGCTTCTGTGGTGGCGGCTTCAGCGTCTTCTTGGGGGGTACTCCACCTTCTACGACCCGTACTCTGTTCTCCTGATAATATGTGTTGTACGCCTCCCACTTCGCCATGAAGGCGTTGTGCTCCCTTAGTTTCTTCTGATAGACCTTAAAGGAGTCTATCACATACGCCTCACTGGCTGGCCGGGGCGCTTTATTTCTGTCCCACGTCGGGTATGGTGGGGGCTTCTACGCCTGCTCGGGCTGCTCCGGGTCAGGTATTGTCTGCTCGTTGGCAGGGTCCTTCGAAGATCCCGCCTCTTTGTTGAAGGGATTAAAGTTCTCATCCTCCGAGTCATCCGAGGAGGGTGGGGGCTGGTCTACGGGCCGCTCTTGGATGACGACTGTCGCTCGTGGGGTTTCCTTGAGTTTCCTTTTGCTTACCGCCACGAACTTCCCCTTCTTCTTCTTCAGCTCCTCGGCTGCATTGGCTTCCTTCTCCTCCCTCTTCCTCTTTTTCTTCTCTCTACGCTTCTGCTTTGCCTCGTGCATCTTGATCCAGGCCTCTAGTTGCTCTTCTTCTGTTGGCTCTGGATTTTGCTCCCTCTGATCTTCTGCCTCCTTGGCTTCTCGCTCTTGTTCTTCCCTCTCCTGTTCCTGTATTTCTCGCTCTATTTCTTCATAGACGTCCTTGGTCTCCTCATCCATGGAAGCTGGTGACGTAACATCCTCTTGGTCCAGCTGCTGATTGAAGATGCCAATCAGCTCGGATGTGTCTTGGTGCTCCTCCTCTGGGTTGCTCTCCTCGCTCGAAGATGGTCGACCTCCCCTCGCGACGAGCCTCTCCCGAAGCATCTGCTGTATGCGTCTAGCATCCTTGGCGCTGGTGGTTTCGCCTGGGCGGAGCTTCCTGGCAGTCTGTTTGGTTCTCGCCATGTTTGACGGCTCGTCAATCCAATGTCAGCGCCCAAAGATCGCCTTAGCAAGGGGAACCGATTTTTCTAAGGAAGAACGTAGAAATGGGGGGGGGGGGGGGGTCCTAAGTCTATTTATAGATGGGCAATTTTAGGTCAAATTTCAAACTACCCTTTTGGGTCACCTAAAACACTTATTATCTTACTACATAAAAAATGAACTTTTCATTATTGGTCCTGGCGCGACGTGTGAGACCATCCTCTTCTGAAGGTTTTGGCTCACTAATTTTTAGTCTTTATATGTTCTAATTAACTTAACTGTTACTAGCTTAGCATGTACTAAAGAAAATGAGAACTTTTTCCCATTTTTTGAGGTTTGAGGATCCTATCAAGTTAGTACTACTGGGAGCATGGTCAGTGCTTTGTTCTTGGTCTCCAAGAACATTGCTCTGATACCACTGTGACGTCCCCTACTCGTATACGGTGCACCCATCATATACAAACAGGAGTTCATCCCCCATACCAGCTCCATGCTGATACAGGGCCCTCCACATATCACTATAACTGTACTGGTTCCCAGTGGGGAAGAATGAAGGGGTCATTTTACCCCGTCTCCCTCAGGGCCTGCCTAGCTGCGGAAGCGTAAACATACATGTCAGTACATATAATCATCACATGTCCACCTCGAAGGGTGGCACATCAACATCTGCATAGACAAAGATCAGCACAATACAAGTGGGTTCCTACCCAAGGTTCAGACTCCAGGGGATGACTGACAAGCTTGGGTCTCCAGAGTTCATTGCAGACAGAATTATGACAAATGGATTTGGCTGGCATAAGAACATGGCATTGGGCTGTCCACTCCATCCACCCCTCCTGTGCACACTTTGCAGAGTAGGTTGAAGAGTGTTGGGACCTGACTATGGCCCGCCGGATGCATAGCCAAAGGGGCTATTCCTGGGTTGCATCTCCCCAGTTCCGATGGGGCAGGTAGGGATCACTCCCACCAGAGATCTCCATGCTGACTCAAGGTGACTAGAGGGCCACTGCCCTTATTCGACTTAACCCACTGGAAAGTGAACTCCACTCCACGGGTGTCGAGCCCATGCCTTACCCACACTCAGTGGCAAGCCATTAGACCTAGTCTACTGTGATCCCCGGTAGGCCTTACACACCAGAGGGATCGGTCAAGAGTCAGAACACGAACCTCCTTCTGAGCCAGTCTGGCCCCTTTACCCACAACCAGGTGGGGTTCTTGTACACAGGCCGAAATCTAGTAATGCACTAAGAGGGACTAGCTAGGAGCATCAACTACTAAGCTTTAAGTCTCTACCCCCCTTCCCAATACAATGAGTCCACAGAATTCATCCGTCCATCACATCATCATAAGAATAAGAACTAATCTATATCATAGAGTTAGATTCTTTAGTTAGGGTCAATCTTGGGATCTGCTTGGCTACTAAGGATAATTTAATAGGCTAAACCTATTGGTTCGATGGCTGGAATACGGTTTAGGCTATTAAATCGACCAAATACCTTATCCCTGGTTCACTCCTCTTGATCCGAAGGCATCCATGTCACTGTTCTGCTTGGGAATGCGGTCGGAAGGCGAATCTAACGAGCTAGGGCGCACGGGCAGATCTTGGGAGTTGGATTTGACTCCTCAGGCGCGCGAACTGGAGCTCGGAAGGTTCGTGGACGGAAAGGGAAAGTTAGGGTTTGGTTACCTTACATAGGCTCTCAGTTAGGTTTAGGGTTTCCATGACCCTTGGTCTGCCTTTAATGGGTTAAAGGTTTAAAGTGTGCACATTGCTAAGTGTGCGCACCCTTGCAAGTTGCCCCCTAGGGCGCCCTTGCTTAGCTACACGTCGGCGTACACGTCGATTGGAGTGGCGTGTACGCGTGACGGTGCAGTACGGTATACGTCTTGAGACCGTATATCGTACTGGAACGTCACATTTGTGAGGCCCATGGATCCACCTGCGCGGCACACCCGTGCCCGCTACATTCTGGTCATCACTGATTATGCTACAAAATGGGCGGAGGCCTGTGCCCTACCAGACAACATTGCAGCCAACACAGCCAAGGTTCTTTACACGCACATCATCACGCGTTTTGGTTGTCCCATGGAACTTGTTAGTGATCGTGGAGTGCACTTTGTCAATCATACCATCAATTTGCATATCCATCACAGAAAAAGCACACCTTACTATCCTCAAGGGAGTGGTTTGGCTGAAAGCACCAACAAAACTCTAATCACTATTTTGAAGAAAATCTGTGATGCCTCTCGCACGGATTGGCAAGAAAAGTTACCTACTATTCGTTGGGCTTACAATACATGTTTCAAAATTGCTACGGGCCACACTCCTTTCAAGTTGGTTTATGGTCAAGAAGCTTTGATGCCCTTTGAATATGTTCTTCCGACTCTTCGTTTCCAACTTGCTACCGCACAAAATCCACCTGCAGCTCTTAAAGAACGGGTTTATCAACTTGAACAGCTGGATAAACTTCGAAGAGATGCTTATATTCGTGTTCTTCATGGCCAACAGTTGCGGAAATCTTTGCATGACAAACATCTGAAAGCCAAAACTTTTAAAGAAGGTGATTTGGTTTTACTTTATGATTCTCGTTACAAACCAGGCAAGTTAAAATTCAGGTGGCTTGGTCCTTATCAAATTATTCAAGTTGTTCAACCAAGTGTTTTCCAGCTGACCGAGTTAGATGGCACTCCATTACCTACACTGGTCAATGGTTTTTGACTCAAACAATTTCACACAGATAATACAACAGTTCATTCAAAAGATCAAGAACAAAATTCAGACTCAGAAGACAGTGACTAGAAGCATATTTATATTATATTCGGGGAGAAAAACAAAAGTTGGGTCTTGCCCATATATATCCGCTATGGGTTGCGCCCTATTTACAAAATCCTAAGTTAAAAGAACCCCTACTCAGGGTTTGGAGCAGAGGTGATGCGGAGCACATGGTAGAGGCAGTGCTCAGGATCCCAGCGCAGATGAACTACCACCTCGATGGGATTAGTCTTGGGGTCAGGATGCTCAGCCATCCCGCCACACCAGCCGTCCATACGGATGTCGCGGTTGCGACATTTCCAGAGGTCCACCGTGTTCATTTTGCAAGTAATCCATTCCTGGCAATTAGTCGGCATAGTACATTCATCATCCATGCTCACGAACTGGTGTCTCAGCTTCGCATACTACTCGTCTTATATAGCCCAACCGATTGGAACTCTATCGACGTGGACCAATCGAAACAGTGCTAATGCAAGGCCATTTCTAAATCCAGACTCTTTTCTCCCGCCGCATATCTAGCCATGGTACCTTCTGACACTTCTTTTTTATGATATCCCACCTCGAGTTGCCAGCATTAAATGACATTCCTTCCGTTCATGCCCGTCGGTCATTAATATTTGTACCTTCGACCCGCTGTCACATCCCATCGTTCATTCACGTTTCATCTCCACCGCTCATCGCTTCTCCTTTAACTACTCGGGGACTTAGCCAAATTTTTGCCTCAAAATCGACTCCTTCTGATCTGTTGCCACCTGGCACCATCAACGGTTCCTGTTTCATTCTCATCATGCCCCTTCTCCACAACTTGTGCGCCCTAAGACCTTTTCGTCTATCTTCGTTTTAGTCTTCTGCTCTCCGCCCTCCGGCTTCCTCAAATCCGCTCTTCCAGTTCCTTTCCGATGCTCTTCGCCATGGCTGCTCCAACCAAATTCCCTACTCTTCAAGTTACTGCTCCAAGGGATCCGGCTCTTTTTGAGTCCGTGATTTTCTCCACTCTCACTTTTCGAGATTCCCTTGCAGGTCCAAGTCGCGAAGTTGCGGAACGCCATGGGCTTTATGAATTCTCCAAGCAGGACCTCCCTGCACCAAATCCGGAGCAACTCAGGCAGTTTGTCGCTCACATGATCAACACCACTGACGGATACGCCACCAAGGTCGATCAGACAGCCATTTTGCTTACCCCGGTTCTGCTTTCTCAGGTATTCCAGTTTCCTCTTCATAGGCCTTCTTTATCTTGGGCTGCCTTACAGGAACATGATGTCTCTAAGTATGGCCAACTTCCTTATCAGGCCAACACTCATAGACTCACGAACATTGCCAAGTCACATGATACTTTTGTTAAATTTCTATGGCGAAAGTTCTATGGGTATTCCATCAAGAATACCCACATAAATAAACAGTTTTTCAACATTGTTATTGTGGCCATCTACTCCACTCATCCTATTGATTGGCCACAAATTTTGTTCCGACTTCTTCATGAAATTGATCGCATCCGAGCAGCCCCTTCTTCAGGCCTTGAAACCGCCGTGGGTGCTCACCTCCAAGCCATCATCCGTCATTGTGTCCCTATACCCAGTCCAGGGTCCCCCACCTCTCAGCATACTACTTCTTAAGCATCCACCCACCAACCCATCCCATTCCTGTTAACCACCAGGCTGAGATTTCATGCCCTCATCCTTCTCTTGGTCATGCTCAAAATCAAGAAAAACTTATTTCTGTCTCCTCTTCCTCAACGGAAACCACACACTCCAATTCTCATCATGTTTCTCAGGCGTCACAGTCTAATCGACAACAGGGCCCCGCACCTCCACCTTCTCGATAGGCCCTGTATCAATATCAACAGGATGTGCAAGCAGTTGTCCTTAAGCTTCAGGACTCGCAAGAAACCTTCATGAATGGCATTCAAGCTTACATTGAGGCCACGGAAGCGGTTCATAGGGATCTCCAAGCTGCCGCCACGGAAGTTCAATCCCTTGAAGATAAACTTCAACAGAAGCACGAGGCTCTTTTACAGGCCCGTGAATCTCTCAAGACTGAACAGGAATAGACTAGCCTGCTCGCTGATCAACAGGCTCAGTTACAGTCAACTATTCAATAATTGTTGGCTACCAACAATGATAAGGATAAACTCCTTGCAGACAAGGATAAACTCCTTGCAGATCTCCAAACCATGTACACGGAGCTCTCTCAGAATTACAACAACCAGGTCCAAGAACTTCGTGAGCGCAATGTGCGCATCACTTCTCTCGAAGGCCAACTTTCCACGATCGAAAATCAGGTCACGCCTCTCCAGGCTCAACTCACAGAAGCTCAAAAACAGAAGATCATTGATGATACAGAGATGGCCTCCCTTCGGCTTCATCTCCCCGCTCATGAGTCATGGGCAATCCTCTTCACAGGGCACGCTATCTAACAGAAGATTCCGTGATCAGTCCCGTCTTCTGCTAGAGAAAGACAATCAGATCCGTGACTTGGAGCATCAACTCAAACAAGTTGTTCAGTCGGCAGAAGAAGCTCAAAGTCAACATGAGATATATATTGAACTTGCTCTCCGCATTCCTTAGGATTTCTTTACGCCTTCCAGCTATCTGGATTATGTGGTTGCCCGACGCCACCTTTTTCTTCTGAAGTGGTATTCGGCACACGGCAAGCTTAATGAGCCCTTGGGCCAAGCGGATCTTCTCAGGATTTGGCCGGACCTTTCCATAGAAGACAAAGGCTTACTCTGTGCCCTCTTTGTCTTTGATCAACTCCACTGTGCAGATCCTGATTTTTTCATTTTCCGGGTTGTTCAGCCTATGGCTTACATTTTTCATGATTTTTATCTGGCAAGGATAAATTCCTAGATGAGGCCCACTGGATTTTTCACGGCAACTCTCATGCTCATTGGCTGTTGTTACTGAACAATCTGTATCTACAAGATCCAGCTCACGCCAACACTCTCATCACGGAGTACATGCCGGAACTTGCTCAACACCTACCTCTGTGGCAAGCCGAGATGCTGGAACAGGTGCGCAAAAATTTAGCTCATCCTGAGGATCTTCCCTTTGCACAGATATACTTGCAGCACCTGGGTGGCTACAACACCCTGCGTGCCTTCCTGGACAGTAAGACTATACCCACGGGTTGGGTTAATCCTCCAGTTTATACCATGCTTTCAGGCTCTGACTGGGATCAGTGGTGCCGTGCTCTTGATGCAGACCTTGTTCGAGAATTTCGGGAACAGGCGCAGCAGCCCACCCCCACAGGCATTGCTCAATCTCCATATGCTTCCTTGGGTGCACCCCCAAGGCCCAGATATCTTACCGGGGATTGGCGTCTTCCCTTTTGGACGACAGTCATGGATGGCCACGCGAACTGGACTCCTGCCCAGATCTCCACAGATCTTAGATGAGATCCCCGTTTTGTTCGACGCTCTGATTGGGAGAATGGTGCTACCTTGGACCACACTGAGAATTGGATCTACATCCCCAATGAGCGCGGTTGGCCAACGCCCACTGAGGCTATCTCAGGCCTTGATCTCTTCTTGGAGCGTGCTGCCACCTCCCCGGATCCATCTGTTCACAGACAAGCAGGATTTTGTGCTGCTTTAAAGTGCATTCTTTTGAATTCTCTGGCTCGCCAGTGTCCTATTTATTATTGCAACCCGAATGCCAGCGTCAGTGCCTTTGGCCTTCAGACCTGCCTTCTTATGGAATGCCAGTTTGTTACAGCTGAAGCACACCGTGCACTGGAAGAGATGGTACACTCAGGGTTTCTCAATGACGCTCTTCCCGCCATTGGTCTCAACACTCCAGGAGCCCTCCAGGCATGGCACGACCTCATTACCAAGTATCATTCTGGCGCCCGTCCTCATACACGCCAGGATGAGTTTCATGTTGCTGGGTTTCCATCATCTGAGAAGCTTTCCCCTTTTCTTTCCCCTGAGTGTCGTTTGGTGGGGGGGAGTGTTAGTCCTGTACATCCTGGTACAGGACTATTCATGCACACCACGGACCTGGTCAAGAACAAGGATCTAAAGGCAGGTACATGTCAGTCGTCAAAAGCCCAGCAGAAGGCCACGCAGAAGGCCACGTCCACGCCAAAGAAGAGGCAGAGAACAGACAAGTGACGGGCCGTCAGCGTCAGCGTGATTTCAGGCACCTCAAGAGGCACCGCCAACATTCCTGCAAATCAGGCCTCCTTCTAGGAGTCGGCACCGAGATCTGACAGAGTATCTATATTGGGCCAAAGGCCATTGTACTATATATATGAGTAGAGCTAGCATTCACGGGCTAGATGAGTTTTTGGTCTTATCTCCATTCTGTTTTCTCTCTATTGCGAGAGCTCATGTATCAGCATTGATATCAAAGAGTTTTGTTCTCATCATTGTGTTCTCATTGTTTTCTTTTGTTCTCTATCATTTCCTTTTCCTTGTTTCATTTGCAAATCCCGCGTGACACAACTATCGGGTTCTCCTGTTGATCCACGGGTCCTCACAGAGGGCTGTCTTGCAGGAGTTCCCGAACCCAAACCCCAAACAAGATGATTTATACAACCAGATTTGGGCTGCCACTAACATGTCCATGTTATTTGAAATATACCAGTTCCTCCATCTATTTTTTTCTATAAACATAGGCAAATGCATTAGAATAAGTTTTTCCTGTAATATTTGCCCAAACCCTGGTTTCTAGTAGAACTAGAAAACTGAATTTAACTAAAAAAACCCTCAAATCTGTTTCCAGACTTTCATCCTTGATATTCCCGACTGGAAATACCAAGTCTGCCTTTAGCAGCCCTAGAAAATTGACAGGAACATTTTCCTAGGCCAGGATAAGGACATAACATTATTACCTTTACCATATTTTTCAAAAGAATAAAACTATATTCCACGTACAACATTAATACAACTAAATTCCTCATGAATGCAATGAGTTTTTTCAATTTGAAACTTATATAATCATCCCAATAACATGGTACGACAAGCCTATAATGTAATACATAGTTCTGAGTTTCAAATATAATCTCTGATTTCCCAATGGAATAATCTTACTTGCAGTCTTGTTTTTTGAACCATCGCTTAGAAAGATAGATACATCAAAGCATGGAGCAAGAAACCTGGTTACCTGCAGTAGAACCAAAGGACAGTTAGCCTTCAGGGTAAGAGCCTAAGCTACTAACAGGTAAGCATTAGGTTTCTTGGGTATTCCCCTTCACCATGACTTTAATGGTACTAGTGTCAATATGTAATCATTGAGAATAACTCAGATTTTCAGGACTTATAAACATCAAATTCATATACTGTCCTAATTACCCAGCAGATTCTGCCTAGCATGTAGTCATAATTATCCAGCAAATAGTCACAGGGTACTCCCTTACCATGGAGTAATATCTAAAGCCCAACTAAACAATTATATTTATTGTACACATACATCATTATTGCAGCAAGTGTAGTGCAGTCCCTAATGTCTATTATTGTATTTTCCATGAACATTTCACATGTTAAAGGTCTGCAGAAGACAGATCTAGTAGCTAAACTAGAACTACATGGTCATCTACATACGAATTTTCAGAAGTTCCTAAACAAGTTATTTGAAGTGCATTTCAATCATCCAGAATATAGAATAAATCTGTAAATAGATTAGTGAAATCTTTACGCCCAGAGAAAGTCTAGAGCATTTCCTCCCAGGCCTATTTAAACTTCTAGCTAGTGCCATCATTTATCAAATGTTACTAACACTCAACCTTCAGCAATCTGCACTATGTGCTAGCTTATAGCAAATGCATAGTCAAAAGGACAATCATATATTATATCCTTTTAATCAACATTTCTTTTTATGGATCATAGTTCGACCATCATGCTTAGCTAGCGTAAAATTGCAAGTATTATCCCTGTTTCTATGTTGCTACACTGTGTAACCGTAGCGAGATCTACTATTTTAAAGCTCTCTATTCATTAAGCCAATGCTAGGGTTAGAAATTTCATAAGACAAGTGCATACTACAATGCTATTCAAGCGTAATTGAGATAAATACTTAGATCCGTGTAATACTTTATTGTAATTTTAAGCTTTAGCTCAAGCATCATGCAATAAATCAACTCTAAGCAATGATATTTCATAATAATGTATAGAACACGAAGATCTTGCGCTCCAATAGTTTGTCGATAAGCCGTAATTCGAAATCCCACTTTTCTTAGGTTCGTGACCACTTTTCTTTGAACTACCTCCAAGATTTGTATTCATGACTATCTGCTCCATTTTTTCAAAGTAGATTTGCCGTTATTTTTAGAGCAGCATTCTTTCTGCCCCATCTCACAGCAGAAATTGCAAAAGGAGAAAAAACGAAATTGCAGGGAGATACAAGGAGCATCAAGAGAAAATATGGGCTCAAACATTTCTCACTCAGTTTTCTTTGACGGAAGACCAGTTCCTCCATCTGGAAACGTCTCCATTTAAAGGCTTCAATAGCCAAAACCCTAAACCGTTTCACTGGGACCCTAGAACCCTAGAGCCAAAGTGGAGGACATGTTAGAGGATTACCGTAACTGTTCGAAAACCCTAAAATCAGACCCTTCGTCATTTTTTATCAAATGATTTAAAAAAATACATGCCATTTTCGAATATCACTATTCACGAAACTATTCCAACACTTAATATGACCATAGAAACCATTGCTTTGTAGCCAAAGCCTTGGTTATTCAAGTTCATGCAAACGTGCATATAATAACCACATGCAAATAATAACCCCATGCAAAAACTTTTTTGTTCAAGCATGTGACAAGTGCCTTGCATGCACCCAAAGGTTGCATGCATTTGCAATACAATGTTTCCAAACGTAAATATAAGGCTATGTTTTAAAACCTATTATTTGCACGACAAACTTTGTACTCATGCCCAAGCCCAAACCTTTGGGCAAGGAGACCTTGTACATGCCAACATGCAATATTTGTCCTTACAATATATACAAGTAAACACTAGGCATAAGATCTTGAATACCAACAGGCCTTCCAAGTATTATCTAGGTTAGCCATCCATGGTTCTTTTGAGAAACAACAATCCTCAAATGAGCATATATCAGTATATTTATAATAAAAAAATCCTTCCTCCAACCGTTGTTCGGGTGGGGCTATTGCTAGTTTTACTTACAAAACATTTAACAGCAATATATACAGCAAGGAGTGCAGGGCCTTGCTGTATGCATAGGCTCTGCCCTCACAATGCTTTTAACTGCTTTTTGCATTCTTGCACTTTATTGTTACACATCTTTATATGAACTCCAACAGTTATGCCATAATCTTTAAGTTACGTACCCTATCTTCCATGATTCTACAATAATCAAGAGGATTGTTCCTTGTTCAAGTATCTTAGGACAATTCTGTATATTTCTTTTCTGCCAAAACATATTTCTGCATATGGTCTTTTTCTTTCCTAGCAGTATGTTCAAGACTTTCAAGACTTTCAATGTCTGTCATCTTTTTCATGCATAAGCTCCAATCTAGAGCACGATTTAACTCTTGGCAAATGCCTTCAGAAACCTTGCTTTCTAGATCCACAATGATACCTTGAATGCTAAAGCCACAAAATGGGATATGTTTTAATCCTCTTGGCAAATGCCTTTCTAGTTATGTGTTGTGGAAATTCCCAGATCCGTTGCTCTATTTTGTCCAATTGTTGGCTCCACATATTATTCCAGTTTGGATTTCTGCATATGCCTTAAGCAAATAGCATCAAGCCTTTGTGGATATAATTATGTTCATCTTTCCTGGCATCATCCTACAATCATAAGCAAATGCATTAGAATAAGTTTTTTTTGTAATAAATACCCAAACCCTGTTTTCTAGTAGAATTTACGCCCATGGCAAAAGCCAGAATCAGGGATATGATTTAACCCCATGGCAAATGCCAAAATCTGGAATATGATTTATCCCATTGGCGAATCCCTTTCTTAGTTATGTACAGCCACATGGTAAGATGATTTATACAACCAGATTTGGGCTGCCACTAATATGTCCATGTTATTTGAAATATACCAGTTCCTCCATCTATTTTTTTCTATAAACATAGGCAAATGCATTAGAATAAGTTTTTTCTGTAATATTTGCCCAAACCCTGGTTTCTAGTAGAACTAGAAAACCGAATTTAACTAAAAAAACCCTCAAATCTGTTTCCAGACTTCCATCCTTGATATTCCCGACTGGAAATACCAAGTCTGCCTTTAGCAGCCCTAGAAAATTGACAGGAACAATTTTCCTAGGCCAGGATAAGGACATAACATTATTACCTTTACCATATTTTTCAAAAGAATAAAACTATATTCCACGTACAACATTAATACAACTAAATTCCTCATGAATGCAATGAGTTTTTCAATTTGAAACTTATATAATCATCCCAATAACATGGTACGACAAGCCTATAATGTAATACATAGTTCTGAGTTTCAAATATAATCTCTGATTTCCCAATGGAATAATCTTACTTGCAGTCTTGTTTTTTGAACCATCCGCTTAGAAAGATAGATACATCAAAGCATGGAGCAAGAAATCTGGTTACCTGCAGTAGAACCAAAGGACAGTTAGCCTTAATCAGGGTAAGAGCCTAAGCTACTAACAGGTAAGCATTAGGTTTCTTGGGTATTCCCCCTACTCTTGCCCTACTCTTGCCCTGCCGCCTACCGCCTAGGCGCCTAGGCGCCCAAGGCCCGTTCTAGCGCTCATGTGAAGATCTCCTTCAGGTGGGAACACCAAGCATCAGCCCAGCCAACAGTACCTGACGTCGGCGGCAGCAAGAATAGAGGATCGGTTCCATCGCTACCTCCAGTTTCGGATTCCCCAGCATAGGATCTCGGCAGCTTCCAGCCAGTTCCACCACCTGGTTCTTGGCCTTCAGTTCTGACTCCCCGGAATTTGCATCAGGTCAGCTTGAATAGGAGGTCCGGTTATTGCATCAGGTCACGATTTTTTTCTGGTTTCTTTTGGTCTGCCAGCACATCTCTCCATCTAGGTTGGTCTGCCAATTTCCGCTCCTGGGTCAAACGGCCAGCTACTGATTTCCGCCCAGCCTATAGGTTCAAGCCCTCTTTTTTTCCAGCCTTTGTCTGCTCCTACCTCGGCCTACCTATCTACCGCTTGTTCTTGTGGCCTCAGTTCCTCTTTCAAAGAATCTCAATGATGGCCGTACAATCAAAGCGCGCATGGCGGGGAGACCGCCAAGGCAAAGAACCTTATCAGTGCACATTGCCATCTGGTCAGCCCTATGATCCCACGATAGAGCCCTATCTCCAGGCAGCCCCTTCTTTTGGGCCTCAGCGTTCAGTCCTGGCACAATCTGCTCTTAATGCCTCCTCACTTGCGGCCTTGAACAGAATATCAGCTCGGATCCCTTGTTTGCCCCCAGACCTGATGCTCAAGCTTCGTACGGTTCAATCTACCGTGACTCTCCGCGGAGACATACGCTCAATTACCGTTAGAGGCTGGGTACGGCTTTTGGAGATACATTTGCGGTCGATAGAATGCGGTGATACTTCACCGGATGCCATGCCCCGGGGAGGATGCTACGATTGCCTAGCCCACACGGCCCATAGAGACCACGGGGGCCCACCCATCGAAAGTGCACGGAGGCTCCACTTTCGGAGCCAAGCATAGACACAGATCACACGTCCGCCCTGAACCTACGCATCGTAGGATTGGAAGAGGCGACTGACACTCTCGGAGCGGTCGAGGTGGACGGTTTTACTTTCGGGTAATGCACATACTGTAAATGGAAGTCCTTTCGCGACACCGGGTTGGAGCATTTCGACCGACCGCCCGGCACTTGCTAATTCGCTTTCGGGATCCCTCGTCCAGATTATACATCCTCCGACATGGCAATCACTTGAAGGGAACCGCTTTCTCCGTCCAAGAAGACCTTACCCCCGCACAGCTCTGCAGGCGAAGAGAAGAATTATGCCGAGTCCCATGGCTTCACCAAGAACAGTGGGTGGGTCAGGTAATGGGAGGCCAGGCTATTATCCGGGATCATTGGCCGACTGATCCATGGACAGTTCTTGTATAGCCCTGGGCATCCTGACTCCATTTTGCTTTGGATTTCCTTTTATTGCTCGCTTTGATGTGGGGCATAGCCCCCGAGTTTTGTCCGGGCTTATGCCCGTTTGTTTTATATTTGCTACTTGAGACTTGTTAGGGGGCATAGCTCCCGAGTTTTGGTAGGGCTCATGCCCTGTATTGTGTGTTGTGACGGGGCTTTGACCCCATGTTCTGTTCTTTGGGCTTCGGCCCTCTGTTCTGTTAGGGCTTCTGCCCTTTGTTTGTTCTGGTCCCATAACCCGATTGGGTTCCGTGGACGTTAAAAATTTCTTCCTTCCTTCCTTCCTTCACCATGACTTTAATGGTACTAGTGTCAAATATGTAATCATTAAGAATAACTCAGATTTTCAGGACTTATAAACAGCAAATTCATATACTGTCCTAATTACCCAGCAGATTCTGCCTAGCATGTAGTCATAATTATCCAGCAAATAGTCATAGGGTACTCCCTTACCATGGAGTTATATCTAAAGCCCAACTAAACAATTATATTTATTGTACACATACATCATTATTGCTGCGTGGGATTGGGTCAGAGCATTGTTCCGGATCAGGATGTGTAGCCAGAAGATACTTCTTCATGTGTTTCCAGCTTCATGGTCCGCTCCTAAGAAGCAGGCTTTCCATCTGTGTAAGGCATGGTTGGTTTGGTTGATTTGGAAACGGCGTCGTTTATGGATTTTTCAAGGGATTCAGCAACCTGCAGCCTCTCTAGTTCCAAGACTCAGACATAAGCTATTCCAGAGTTTTCTTGTGTTTACTGGCTTAGAGGAGACAAAGTTTTGCATCTGGCGAGATATTTTGCACATTGTAAATGCGAATGGGGAGTTTGTACAGTGATTACTAGAGGCGATTGGAAGTTTACGCTCTAGTTTTTAGTATGGAGTGCTGAGGTGTCTTTGTCCCTTCGGGGCATTCTTTTTCCTCACTACTCCTCTTGTATCATTGCCATTCTTTTAATATAAGTGTCTCAGTTCTTCAAAAAAAAAAAATCATTATTGCAGCAAGTGTAGTGCAGTCCCTAATGTCTATTCCTAGGATGGGTCCTAAAACACACATATACGGCCTCTAACAATAGAATATGTAACACGGGAGAATGGGAGCCACCATTTTGCAAAAGAAAAAACACGTTCTGGTTGTCACCACGGGCGATTACCAAAGAATTGACTAATAAGCCGATACATCTCTAGAGAACTTGAAAGAAGGCAAACAATTCCCGCCAAGTAGAAGACTGGCGACGTTCCTCCTCAGAGAAGACTCCAAAAAAGGATAGCATCTCGGAACCAGGCACTAAGAGCCAACCACCCCATCCTTCATCACTGGCATCAAAACCCAAGGTAGACTTGACAACAACAGGGGGCCACAAAGGGGATCTATCAAAGTGAAGAACAACTGTTTGCCATAAGAGGAGCACTTGACGCACAAGTGATGACAAGGCAAAGGGGGTGTCCCATAGGTCAGCATTGCGGAGGTCGAGATGAAGGCCGTATGATAGGGCAGCACATAAGTGACCAAAGACTAGGCGCAAGGATTGGATGAACCCCAAGAATTGAGCAACTCTACGAGCAGTGACCTGAGTTGACACAAGAAGATCAGCACAAATAGACAGGATTCTATTCTTTTTTGCGGCCGAGATGCGAAACACCCCCTCATGAGAGTCAACAATGAAACCTAAGAAAATGGTGCGATGGGATAGATGAAAACGACACTTTTTCCAGGCCAAAAGGAAGCCAGCTTGCTGCAAATCGGCGATGATACGAGATTGAAGAGAAATTGGAAATGACTGACAAAGGAATAAGATGTCATCTACATAAGGTAAGCAACGGATGCCTTGGCCACGCCAAAGCCGAATTAATTGTCTGACGAGTTTGGTAAACACAAAAGGAGCCGTCGCTAAACCAAAGGGAAGGACCCTGAAATTAAAGAATTGACCGTCTAGCTCAAACCCTAAGAATGTGCAATGGGGAGGCCAAATGGCGACATGGTGATAGCCGGATTTCAGATCAACCGCAAAGAGGAAGTCATCACGTTCACATAAATGGGGAAGCAATTCTAAGGACTCATAACGAAAGAAGGGTGTCGACAGGAAGGTGTTCAAAATTCGCAGATCTAAGATAAGGCGAAATTTATCTGGACCTTTAGGGACCATCCCCAAGGGGGAACAGAAAAAGGGGCGGAAAGGGACCAAGGATGCATCACCTCTTTTAAGAAGGTCAGCGACAGCAGAGCGGGCAAACTCTATATGGGCAGGGACAGACGAATGGTTGGGAGCTACAAAGGGGACTGAGGGGGGCGCGGAGGACCATGGGAGACAATAACCGAATTGGATCCAACTCAAAACTTGTTGTGAAGAGCAAAATGATTGTCAAAAAGGTAAGGCTGCAAGAAGACGACCTAAAACGACAGAAGAGGATGCTAAATCATCGGAGGTCACCGGGTTGATGCCAAGATGGGGGATGATGGAGGAAATGGGCGTACATTCTGAAACCATAACCAGAGATGTTAGAAAGAAAAAGGCACCAAACATGAACAGCTAAATCATACCTATAAACCTTAAGCAAACCTCCACCAAATGCTCTAAGAGACCCGAATAGGACAAAAATAGAAGAAATGGAGGGGAAATTTTTTTCTTATGGTCTTTTTGCTTGGGCATTTTGGTCTTTTTTTTCATCAACATCAATGTATTGTTCCTTTTTTCACTAATATTAATATATCATACATTATCGATTACAAACATGGTGTAAATGCATATAATATACATGTATGTTCTCGTCTCGAGTGTAAATTTAGAAAGGATATTTTTTTATATATATACTTTGTGCATGAGATGTCTTAGATTGCTTCCTAAATAAACTCAAACTCTTCAGGTTAGCCAGAATTCTCTTGCTAGGTATTTGATGTTGACTGCATTCTAGTAATGACCTTAGAATTACCAAAGTTGATATATATAGTATTAACTTGACCAGTTAAGCATACATACGGTAATACTCTTTTTGTAATTGGGGAGGGCTTTGGCTTTGCAAGGTCAAAATATAAGTGATATGCAATACCATGCTTGTGAAATCATAAAAGATTTAACTTAAGAAGTAAACTGGTAAACTATTAAGGCATTAACTTGGCCATTAAAACAGTGTGGACCTTTAAGAATGCACATGTAGTGCTTGGGCCATGTACGATCATAATATAAGTTGCATGTAACACGGTTGTTGGTGTGAAATGGTAAAAGATAATGACTAAAATGATAAAAGAATAAAATGGTAAGGCATTAACTAAAAAATTGTGTAAATCATGAAGCGCGGCACTCTAAATGTAGTCAGAAATGGCTGTAGCCTAGCATAGTCATGATATTAAATGCATGGAGCACCAGGGCAGTTAAAGAAAAGAAGATACTATTGTAAAAGAAAAAAAAAATTGCAAGGCATTTTTCTTAGGGCTAGACACGACAGATGTGAACTACTGTTTGAGTCTCACAGAGCTCCTACTAAGAATCTCTAATACAAAAGCTTGAGACTGATAGTCGGATTTAGCAGTACATGAGATCAAGTTTCTCGCTTAAACTCAGCCTTAACCTAGATGGTTTTGTATTCCGAATCATAACTAGAATATAGAACAGATGCTGTAGCCAAACTACAGTTTAAATATGGCCGAGATTGCACTACACGATTTAGGGTCGAGAGCATCCCCCCATTCTGCAAGGAGATTTCGATTCTGCAAAATATTTCGATTTTTGCAAGAGCCTGAATTCGCCAGCATGCAGGCAATACAGACAATATGGACAAGAACAGTTACAAGAGTGATACTAGACAATATGGACAAGAACAGTTACAAGAGTGATACTGGCCTAATTGAGGCGTGTAATCTTGAAACTTAGCCTGACTGAGGAGTGTTGTTCTGATCATGACTCCAGGTAATATGTTTGCACAGCCATGACAAACAGAATATGTGCAAGGCAAAAGAAGCTGTACTTTTATTTTAGTATTCAATAAATTTGAGCATGTCTTTTAGGTGTTTAGAAATGGACAAGCTGACTTATAATCAGTTGAGAGATGATCAAAGCATGGAAAGCAAAAGTCCAAGTTCAAAGAGGAAAGACTCGAAGCATTGGAGGCATAGAACAAATCTTTCACATGAAACAAAGTTTAAAATGAAACGCACTAATTTGCTCCAAACGCACTTTAAAAGGAATCTTTGAAAGATCCCTAAAATCTCCCAAAAAAATGCCCTTTTCTTGGTATATTTGTGACAAGTGTGACAATTTGAATATTTTAGGCACCATTTTTGGAGGGAAATTTGAACTCAGCTTCCATTCAAATTTGTTTGGTACCATTTTTTGGCCCCCTAGTTTGGTTTGAGAAATAGTAATATTTTTAAGGACAAAACAAAATAGACATTGAAAAAACACAGCAAGCGCTAAGAGTGCCCAAAAACGTATTTAGTTCAAAGTTTATGAATTCACTACAAAATTATGAACAAAATTGCCAAAAATGCAACACATTTTGATATTGCCTCAATGAAGCAAATATTTTCACCTTAAAGTGTGCCTCACACGCGAGTTGAAGTCGAAGATGCTTGCGCTTTGCCTTATACACTTGCTCTTATTTGTTCCTCCAACTTGCTATAGACTTACAGATACCGCTGATGGCGACGTATGTATCCAAACGGACTTTTTAGACTTTGTAATTTATTTGTCTCTGTAGTCCTTAGTTTCTTCCAAATAAATTTCAAGATGGTATAAATTTATACCTCAATAGATAGTAATGTGTGGACATAGTATGCTAGAGAGTTCGCACGGTATAAATTTATACCGCAAGAGGACTCGAGCGGTATAGATTTATACAACAAGAGGACTCGAGCGGTATAAATTTATACAGCAAGAGGATTCGAGCGGTATAAATTTATACCGCAAGAGGACCCTAGCGGTATAAATTTATACCGCAAGAGTTTTCTCGGTATAAATTTATACCAAAGCATAAAAAGTATTGTTGTATCTGATGTAAAAGCTAAATTTTATGATATTGGAAATTCTTTCCTGGAAAAAGGCATTGTTTGAACTAGTTCTACGATGGGGGCATTTTTACAGTCCGATAGATTCTGAAAAATACTCTGCCACATGGTTAGTAAATGGACTGTCTATGCATGTTTGGTTCATTGAAATGTTTTTCAGCACATTGATGGCTGTATAATAATGGAAAACGACTATACTCTCTTATACTTGTTTAATCCTTAATGCATGGAAAGAATGGAAATAATAAAGCGTGGCCTCTAAGATTCTCGCGTATAAATAAGGATCCAATAAGTATAGTCATATGCCTGATAAAATCAGGGATGGGTGAACTTTTGACTTGATGTTTTGAAATAGTATTATATGTTCATGAACAAGTGATAAGGTCTATAAGGCTGTCCCAATATACATGTGGAGCTGATAAGTCTGGCCTGACCAAGGGTATCCTTGGCTAGGTTAGATGTCCGAACCTTGTCTTCGTACAGGGCTAGGGCTTTCTGTATATTATATAAATATATAAGATATATAACATATATACATACATATATATATCCGAAAAAAAAAAGAATTCTTGCGGTATAAATCTATACCGCGAGACTTCCTGCGGTATAAATTTATACCGTTTTTTTTTATATGTACAAATATGTGAACGTATATATATCAAATATATATATATATATATATATATATATATATATATATATATATATATATATATATATATATATATATATATATATATATATATATATATATATATATATATATATATATATACAAGTTTTTGTACTATAAATGGGTTTATTAACTATGGATTATGAAGATCTAAGCTTAAAAATATCAGTATCTAAAATCGAGGGTCAAGAATTAGGTTAGAAGAAGTCATATTGAAAGTGGGAGCGATGAACACTGCCATTACTTTTATATAATTCAGTAGTCTTTCTCCTAACACAGAGTTTTTCAAATTGTCGTGTAGATAAACACGAACCATATCTTAGAAAGTAGAAACACAATATTCTACTGAAAAACCTCTCTCAAACCTAAATCCTAAATCCAAAGTTAGGGAGTTCTATAAAGATTTAATAAGTCTGCTATTCCTTTAAGACTACCCAAGGTCCTGGAAAGATTCTATAAGATTCCATACATTTCTAAAATGCCATTAACATTCTCCAAAATACAATGAATGTTTCTTAAGATTCTATATAGGTTTCCTTAAGAATCATTGGGTTCCCTACAAAACACAACCAGTTTGAAAGATTCATCTAGCTCTCACAAAACACATATTGCACTCACCCCCAAAATCACGAGCGCATCTAGTCCAAATGTTAAGAAGGTTTTGCACATATGATTTTTCTTTAAGAAAAGTTCTCAACTCAAGCTTTAAGCCACTACAAAAAAAAAATGTAAAAACATTTGATTATTCCTATAATCGAGGTTTAGAAGCCATCATTGGCACCTCCCTAAAATGTCTAAGTATTATAGAAAGTATGTCAATACCAACTGATTAAACAACACTCACTTTCATTTCGACTTCGAGGGCATTCAAAAAGCTTCGCTCAACTTGACTCAAAGGCATTCGAAAAAAGAAAGTTTTCAAACTGTGTGTACTATGTAGAGCCTCTACGAAGTTGAGTGTATATATTTTAAGGATTATAGACGATAGATTGTGTATGGGTGAACATTCCATGAAATTTTGAAAGTTCGTTTTGAATTCACCAGATTTCATAAAGATCCCACGGTGGAATGCTTAACGCTGCAATTGTACTTCTCCATAAATGGATTCTTATGAGTGTCAACTTGGATTCTGTACCCCAAGCTTGAAATTCCATTGTTCTTAACAGAATCACTGTCATAAATTTTGTATTGTGGATATGTGTTCTCTTATTTTATATATTGGTAAACTCATTCGTATTCACAAACTTAAATTTACGTAGAAAAAGTTGAGATTAAACAACTGATAAGTTGTTGAGGCAAATATTACGCATGAGAGGAGCATCAATAGAAGAATTGTAGCATTTGATATCATACAATGCGTAATTTAAACATAAGTTCGAAATTCCAGCACTTGATGCATCACTCAACTCTTAAATGTACTCTCATAGTCACACACGAGTTGGAAAAAAGGATACGCGTGACAACATACTTCTAGAGTTTTAGGACTCTTGGATATGCATTAAGAGAAAAAATTAAATGACTACAATTTGCATAAAAAATTTGGCAGGATGTATTTAAGTTCATGGTAGAACCCATTTAAGTCTGTTCTATTTCAATGTCTTCTTACACAAACCTCTAGATCTTTTCTGTTGAAACTTATAAATAGCATTCAAGTTCGAGACAACACCATTGAGAAAAGAAGAGCGGAGTTCCAAGCCAGCTTCAAAGATACAACCAACACTGTTGAATCCTTGCTCAACTTGGGCTGAGCCAAAAAAAATTTAGCCCTGTTATAAGAGTTCAGCTGTCGCAGGATGCAACCTGCGATGCTGAATTTGGGCTGAAATATTGATGCAGCATTGAGTCAGCTAGTTTTGAGCACTGAAGGAAAAAAAACGTCATGTGAAGTGCCCATTCAAAACAAAATAGAAAAAAAACCTGGAAACAAGATTCTAGAAGAATCTTTACCATCCAAGTCTACTACAGGCAAGATATCTACGGTCCAAATCAAATATTCAAAGCATATCCCAAAGCCTCAAGCTTCATCCCTAGGCTTTGCCCTTCCGGCAACCCAAAAAGGGCCGATAGTATTTCCCATGGGGTATAACTTAAGCCAAACGTTAATAATTTTACCCCTAGGTGACTTCCCTCGTACACGATATAAGTTACCTTCAACATGCACACATATCACATTATACGATTATACCATTCTGATATTAAGAGCAAAAATTGACTATAAAAACCTTCAAACGGACCTATCTTTCCAGAAATTTAATAGCGCATCCATGAGGACAACCTGGCTATCCATTAGGGTCTAAGCTACGAACAACTTGGCTATCCGCCATTAATTTAGATATTAACTCCACTTAGATATCTATCAATAATACTTTGGCTTGACTGACCAAGTCGACCATGATGGCTGTTACATGCCAATGTTTGGGCATGACTTTAGACATAACCAAACAAAGCCATGTGCTTTCTTGGGAACAGCCCATGTTGGAAATGTTGAATTTAGTCATAAATGTCTAAGTTGATAACAACTATTCTAGCTCAGTTGTCATCCAGCTGACCGAACTTCTATATTTTTGCTCCTTTAATTTCATGGCCACTCAGTTTTACCATAACAGGTCAATATTCATTGTGCAGTCTAGCTTCATTGTCAAATTTATGTTCATATTTTCCCTTTACGTGACTACTGTAAAAACTTGCTTTTTCAATCAATAGATACTTTTACTGCAAATAATGATATTTTCTATGTCTCTCTAAGCCTGTAATTTCGCAAAAATTGCAAACTCTATTGGGTATCTATGATTAAATACATCATTAACATCTTATCAGCTGCATGAATCAGCAACATGTCTCATTTTCAGACAGTCTAATACTCATGCCGTACTTGTGCAATGGTAAACTACACAAGCTGCCATATCATCAGCATATTTTTTGACAGAGTCAATACTGACCTCCTGAAGTCTGACAAGTCTAAAAGACAGATGCAACTAATGGATTTTTGTAAAAATGTAGCATTATGCTGACAGTTAAGCTACATATCAAGAAACAAACGTGAGTTGCTCACCAAGCCATTTGATAACGTTGAGCTACTCTATGGTGAAAACGCTAAAATTAAATTCAGAAAAACTTGAAACTAAAAAATGTGTCTTGCTTATTTAATTTGTGCAGCATTACATCTATCGCCACATCTCCTCCATGCTGCCCTTGTTTCCGCCACATGCATCCATCTACCAATTGTTCGCCATGTTGACGTACAAAATAAAAATTTGACTCTCATAGACACTGCATTGTTTTCCAAATGAACAAAATACATAGCAAATCAATGAATTCACCTATGCGGATAAATAAAAGAAAGAAGAAACATTGAGATCAAATGCAAAAGAATAAAGAATAAAAATGAGCTCACCTTTTTGGCTGTGCAACCATCATTCTACGCTACCATGCTGAATTTGAAATAGCTTGATGAGATATTGAGAGTTGCATAACAATATCAAAAAGTCTTGATACCATTCACGGACAAAGCACGTGGAGCTGAATTCACTTTGCATCTTATATGCTTGGAATTCTTTGCATTCTTGTATCCTACAACCAAATCAACCATTCCTTATCGCTCTTATAAATTTTGGCATCTGAGAAGATGGAAATATGCCGAAGTTGCCATTCAAGGAAGGCAGCATTTGCATTTATATTTTCCTTAATTTTTTTCATCAATATTGTACATGAAATAACGGAATAAAATGACCACTACATTGTAGTGTAACCATTAAGAGTCACTCACTCTCTTTTAGTTCCTGATATCAGTTCGAAAAGTGGAGTTGTGGGAGAAGATAAGCTATAGGCTTTAGAATCCTGCACAAGCGTATTACCTGTCCATAAAAATAAAGACAGGATTAGAGATTACATGGAAAAATCACTGAAACATTGTTCATAAGAACTGTACCAAGCCAAAGCGCTAGTGCGCAGCTGATTCCTACTGGACCGCTTACACACTTGAAGCTGGTGTACAAATAGCATTCATAGTAACCATTAGTAGCCAAATATCATTGGTAAGCCAAATGTGCAAAGATAAATGAATGAATACTTACATCCACATGCTCAATAAAACACCCCATCCTTGTAGAAAAGCTCCCCAAGATGATCCAGTGAACCTGATATAATTTAGTTTTAGATATGCGTCCCTATTATCATATTACGGTGAAAGAAAAATAGTACATACCACATCAGATCCCTTGTAAACAGCGCTCGTGGAAGGAGAAGGGCTTTTCCTAGCATCGCTAGCAATATAGTCAGCACAGAAAGTGCTCGGATATTTCCAGGATTTAAAAAGTTTGACCACTGCCAAGGCAGCATACCATCACGTTAGGCACAAATCAATGACACATTTGAAGAATGCTATACTGTGAGCATTGCAATGGGCATAAAGATACAACACAACAGAAACCCACATGCACTTTCTATGGGTGTTTGTCTTCAAAGAGCCACTTTCCTTGGAGTTCTTAGAAATTTAGTCAACAGATTCTTCAATTAATTCTCTCACTTTAGCTGGTTTTATATTCAAGTGCCAAGAGCACATTCGTAAGTGGCCATGATTAACTTCTAATTAATTCTAGTTTTAACATCACGATTTGTGTATACTCACCATTTGTGCAACTGGTCCCCACATAAAGAGTAAGGTAGCAGACTTTGGAAGCTTCCCAAGACGCTCCTAGAACCATAAGCAAGCAAGCCATTCTTTAGTTATAGCTGCAATCTCTATGTGCATACACTAAGTTAAATGCTTTGTACCAGATTAACCAGTGTGAGGACACCAGTAAATGCAGCAATTCCAGGGACATTACTGGGGAGGAAGGTAAGGCTGAAAAGTTGACCACATGACCTGTGAAAAGCAATAGCCAGCGAAGCAGAGGTTTAGAATAAATAACTCAGAAAATATAGTACTAACAATGAAAAGAAAGCATTCCCAGAAGTGGTCCTATCAACCCGAAAACCAGATAACAACTTCCATTTATCACCAACTGAAAGATATTGGAATCAGAGAAAACCGAGAAACCAGAAAATCAAAAAATGTACAGCAATCTTGCCGCTTCTAATATCCAAGAGCAATTTTGCAGAGTTCAGCAACAGAGATGGAGGCGATTTGAACATTATATCTGCGAAATAAATGCGCTTGGAAGAAACGATGTGGCATAATAAGCATCCAGTAGCCCCTGTTTGACCAGTAACTAAAGCAAAAAAATAGCCGACCATCACTCTGCTCCAGTTTTGCATCAAAAAAAGCCATAATCTAAGTCAAAAAAAGATTACACAGATTACAAAGGTTTTATACTAAGGTTTTATACTAACCAGACTTCTTGCTGCTGATGGTTGCCTATGTACCACGTCATCATCCTGAGAGAAGCCACAGCCAAAAGTAGACAGATCAACGACTCCTGGCAATGCCGAAATGCAAGGAAATAGATATGCATACAAAAAAGCTCCAAATCGGGCAGAAACGATTATGTTTCACCTGTATGAACAGTGGGAAGATCAAACCCTCTAGCAACCAACAACCGCAAATGGAGCCTGGAAAAAGAAACCGCCCAAAAACGCATGGCTTCAAGAATAGATGAAGAAAAATCTCTCTTCCTTAAATAGATCAGCGGAAACACAACTCCCAGAAATTTTATAGGCAGTGGCATGCATATGTAAGCCAGAAGAAATAGGAGAATGGGTGCCCGTGTCAGTACCGCCAATGGACTTAGAACACTAAGAAAAGAACTTATATGAGAACGATTGGGGTAGAGGATATTTCCCTGAACCTGATGAAGGTACCAGAACGAATTTACTCTTCAGAGCTCATGTGCTGGAGACTAGTTTCTCTCGAACTTCAAATATAATATTTCAGTCTATGCTTGGCAAAGGGAAGGCTCTAGATATAAAAAGCAGCGACAAAAGAGGTTCTCAAGGACAACCGCATTTTCTTGCTGATACAACTGAAGACATACATGTCTCGAGCAGTGCTAGAGGCGGAACCTCCAATGTGGATGCCAGATCGTGCGGCTTCTACATGCATGCAATGTGGTACAAGCTTTCGTCCAATCACCAGGCACCATTGCTGTTTCTGTGGAGGGCTTTTCTGCAATAGCTGCAGCGGTGGAAGATCTGCAATAGCTGCAGCGGTGCCATGCATCGAATGAAATTGTTCGAAACCTAAAAACAATCAATTTGGAGCGCACAAGGGCAAGCACTGCACTAAATTTTTTGAACCCATTTAGAGCAACCAAGCTGCAGTGGCTCGATCTTACAGTCCAGCAGAGTCATAGACGCTGGAATACTTCATATGCATGGCAAGAAAAAAACCAAGATAATAAAAAACGGCCATGGCGTTTGGAGCTCTGCCATGGCGCCACCGGACCTCATACACGATGGTAGGATGGGCAGAAGAAAATCGATCCATTAATTTTTTTTTCCCCATTAAGACTCAATGGCACGTATAATGGATTAATTGACCCTGCTAAGGTCACAAAGACCATTTAGTGTGGTGCCACCTCTTTAATGGTATTAATTTCGATCACCTTTTTATGAACGGCCAAGATTAAAACCCCAAATCCAACCGTCCAGATCAAAAGCCCCAAAATTAAGGGGTCATTTAAGGTGGGTTATTTGGGGGCTTCACGTGGGCCGTCCACATCTGAGATGGACGGCCGAGATCAAACTGTCTACACACATCTACACACAAATATAATTGTATATATATATATATATACATATACATATACATATACATATACATATACATATACATATACATATACATATACATATACATATACATATACATATACATATACATATACATATACATATACATATACATATACATATACATATACATATACATATATATATATATATATATATATATATATATATATATATATATATATATATATATATATATATATATATATATATATATATATATATATATATATATATATACTTTCCTTTGCCTAGGGTCTAATCTAGCCAAGTCCATACTCCTAACTTGGTCACTTAACCGAAGCTAGAGAAATTCTGTCCTGGCACTACCCAGGCCCTAAACCAAATGAGTCCAACAAGAATACTAAATAAGCTCAATACTTGTCTGAAGCTGTACATTACTTTCACATTCAGGCTACCTAGTAGAGGGCTGATTTCTCAAGCCCCAAAACTATGTGTCCTTAATGAAAAACTGTTACAAGCGATTCTTAAGCATATCTCAACACTTAACATTTAGGGATATTTAGTCGAGGGCTGATTTCTCAAGCCCCAAAACTATGCATCCTTAATGAAAAGTAGTTGAGACAAATTCTAAAGCATACGTACAAAGTAGAGAGCAAATTGCAAAGTAGACTTATCTTGAAAGTGTATAGTTTAAACAATAACTTGTAAAAGCGATAGCATACTGATTACATTTTTTTCAGTAATTCCATAACCTTCCATGTTAACGCCGACCTTGGTAGCAAAAGCGAGACAATTGGAGGAGAGAACCCGTGACACTGCAGACCAATCATGCAAACGTTAGCGGTAATCCCGTGCGATGCAAGGGCCAAAAGGTACATTGGGTCTCTCGGTTTATCACGATCACCAATTGTATCCTTTTGCCCCGAGTAAACGTTAACAAGAAAGAGAAATGGAATTAAAACTTGAGATTTTTCTTAAATCCCAAAAATTGCAGTTCAAAATATAATAGTTAATCAAAATTACCGATAGCCTCCAAAAAGTAGGCGGAGAGCTACATAGTTTGTTATCTAAATGACAATAGCAAGAGATATAAGCAACCAAACTTCTCAAGAATAGAAGCAAAAGAAGCTCCTTTTGAAGTCTACATTTTGACTTAGGTGCATCTCTCGAAATTTTAAGTCTAAGCATGTCAAAAATGAAGAATAAGTATTTGCTGCCATGAAATAACAGCCCGCACGAGAAACTGCCATAACGGCTTAGCAGAAGACTGCTTTTTTTATTAATTATATGTTTCGGAAACGGCATGATATGCTCTATCCTCTCAAAGAAAAACAGTCAAGTTTTGAAGAGATTTGCTATGTCAAAACGATTTTGAAATCCGACCTAATGAAATCTGCTGACTTTATTATGAAACTTTTGCTTCAAAGTTTCTTTCTAGGATTTTCTACTCCATAACCCGGAGATATACAAAGTAGAACATAACTAGTTCAAGAATAATTTAGCCTATCAATGAATTATCTCAGTTATGCATTTGCATTTTAAGAAACATTATTTCAGCATGTATTTACATTACGTCTTATTTGGGTAGTTTCCAAGTTCTCAAATTAGATCATTATTTTAAGAACTACCATTGATCTTAAAATCAGATCTGTAAGATAGTTTCAATCTTGATAAAGAGTGCCAAAGACGCTGGCTTTTGCTCCAAGCCCATAGCTTAGCACCGTTTGCATTGAAAATCATATGTAAAGCTACATGATTTGTTAGTTAACTGACGATAGTAAGAGATATAAGCAACCAAACGTCTTGAGAATAGAAGCAAAAGAAGCCCCTTTCTTAAGTCTATATTTCATCTTAGGTGCATCTCCATCAAATTTTAAGTCTAAGCTTGTAAAAAATGGAAGATAAGTACTTGCTGCCATAAAATGACAGCCCCTACAAAAACAGGCATAGCTCTTAGCACGAGCTCTGTTTTTTATTAATTATATGTTTCGGAAATGGCACAGTACGCTCTATCTTTTCATGAAAAAACAGTCAAGTTTTGACGAGATTAGCTATGTCAGAAAACGATTTCTGAAATCCGACCTAAATGTGATCTGCAGCTTTCTTATGAAGCTTTATTCTTCAAAGTTTCTTTCTGGGATTTCCTACTCCATAACTAGAGGATTTCTAAGTAGAATAGAATGTAAGACACACCTGATATGTGTTCTTTGTGTGGCTTTGTATCGGTCGTGATAGAATCTTCTAGCTTCATCAAAGATGAGCAATGAGCATAAAATCAGAGATCCGGAGCTTTGTTTGCCATATCCGAATCTTCCGGGTTGGTAGCAACCAGTTGGGTTGGTAGCAACCCAGGTCGCTTCGTTGGCGCCCATGCCCTAAACCAATTTACATGATTGACATGAAAAATTTAAATGTCAAAATTATACTTATTAATTTTGTATGGCATTAAGCCATTTTTCATGTTTTTGTCAATTTTGTTTAACAAAGCCTAAGCATATAGCCAAGGTCTCCAAACTATTTTTCTTGCCATACTCATTGCAGTATGCAAGGCAAGGGAGCATTCCGCCCTCGACAAGTCCGTCAATTACTATCATCAATTTTGTTGACCCTAGCCAAGATGTGCATGTAATGGCCAATGTCTAGGTGACCATAAATATCCAAGGAAAGTCGCCTTTAAATAAAGTAAAGGCTATGCAAAAGCTCGGATAAAACATAGCTCTAGTACTTTGAGGTATGCAATAAAGGAGACTACACGGCTCTTAGTATTTTGAGCGGTGTTGTGAGAGTACTTGACATCTCCTACTGTGGGTATGAGCTTCACAAGTGCCGTAACTAGCTCTTATGTTGCAACTGTCTCCAACTGTTATATATATTTATATTTATATATATATATAGCATCCTACCTCCCACCGCAGAAGTAGGGTCCTAAAAAGAAAATTCAGTATATTGCTAGGTAGCGCAGGGTACCTAGCATTCTGCTAGGACCCTACGTTACCTGTAAATCGTTACTACGTTAAAAGCTAAAAGATAAATCACATAGCAGATATTCATACCTTTATGGTCCTGCTTAATGTTCATAAACCATAGAAATCCGTCATCATTCTGTGGCTAGTACTTGTCATTTTTGAAATTTCCCAATGCATCAGTAAATAGCAAACAGTAAGTAAGTAGCAAACCAGTAATAGCCAATGTAACAGTAGAGCAGTGCGAATGGAAAACATAATGTTCAATAAATCACGAGAGATGTACTGTGTTCAATTAATTCAGGTGGACTCAAAAGGATAGAGTTTCATATCCTTGAATATGATAACAGATGTTTCAGCATATATACTTTCCTTTGCCTAGGGTCTAATCTAGCCAAGTCCATACTCCTAACTTGGTCACTTAACCGAAGCTAGAGAAATTCTGTCCTGGCACTACCCAGGCCCTAAACCAAATGAGTCCAACAAGAATACTAAATAAGCTCAATACTTGTCCAAGTCAGACATTACTTTCACATTCAGGCTACCTAGTAGAGGGCTGATTTCTCAAGCCCCAAAACTATGTGTCCTTAATGAAAAACTGTTACAAGCGATTCTTAAGCATATCTCAACACTTAACATTTAGGGATATTTAGTCGAGGGCTGATTTCTCAAGCCCCAAAACTATGCATCCTTAATGAAAAGTAGTTGAGACAAATTCTAAAGCATACGTACAAAGTAGAGAGCAAATTGCAAAGTAGACTTATCTTGAAAGTGTATAGTTTAAACAATAACTTGTAAAACATATAGCATACAGTTACATTTTTTTTCGTAATTCCATAACCTTCCATGTTAACGCCGACCTTGGTAGCAAAAACAGAGACAATTGGAGGAGAGAACCCGTACCTGCAGCCAATCATGCAAACGTTAGCAGTAATCCCGGTAACGATGTGTTTGGGGTCCGGGCACGGGATCGCCTGAGGGACAGATCTCTGTGAGATCCTTGAAGTCCGGCAGGGTAAATCCTGAGACACTCTTGTCACGCGGGATTTTTGCTAACAGAGGAAAGAACAAGAAAAACTCAGATAAAACAGCAATTGCAATACACAATGAAACACACAAGACACTTGTGGAGAACACGGCAATCCATTGATCAAAACAAGTGTACAATGAAGGCTCAAAAGAGCGCACAACAGGCGACCAGCATGTCTGCTCTGTGGTGACACAAAAGAACACTCTGAACCCTCCCGAAGGAGCAAAAATGCTACAATATATAGGAACACCTGGGTGGCCCTCACGGGCCTGAATCTGATCCTCATCATGACAACGCGTGCTCCACTACTTGGGCACTCGAGCAGAATCTGAGTCCTTTGTCGGCGCGTAGGTGCTATGGACAAGTAGTGGCCCGCCAGAGTAGGTCCTACCTTTGGGTCTTCGCTTCTTGGAGGAGCTTTGACCCGTGCGGGCTCCTTGTGGATCCCTCTTCTTGGACACCGTGGCGGTGGGGCCTCGCCCTCATCACGGCAAGTATAGACCGCGGTGTCTTCGCCAGCCCTGGGCTAACACTCCCCCTACCAAACTACACTTATTGGCTAGAAAAGGGGCATGAATTCCGGGGGTGGGAATCCTCGTTCATCTTTCGATCTTGAATATAGAGATGAGGGAGGCAAACCATTTGTATTCACCGAGTGTTGTTCGTCTCTTTTCCAGATTTGCTTGAGTCCACGGATGCCAAACATAATTTTGCTCCTATGAGAAAGCCTTCAGAAATCATGTTCTCAGTGGCGTGGATCTCGGATGGAAGATTTGTGATCTCCATGTATAAGACAAGGTCCAACCCGAACTTTCCGGCATTTGCATTGGGGTTGCAAAATGGATCGGCACTTGCGTTTTACGCATGACACTGAGTATGGTCATGAGTGTCGCATTGCAGAATTCGCTGCTTAGAAATCTGAGATGGATCAGCTGAAGTTTTGGCCTTGGCAAGGAAGGTTACAAGACCGAAATTGCATTGCAGGCGATCTTCCCCGAACACGCATTGGGCATGTATATCCGGTTGTTGGTGTTGTCCAAAGTCTCATCCTCACGCCATTTGGCGTCTGCGGATGAAGCGTGGGTCCCAACGTTTGTCTGCTGCAATTGCCGTGGGTGTCAATCTGCATGTTCTTTGACTTGATGAGTCCGTAATTCTTGTCTCCATGCCGGGAATTGACCTTGATCGAGGTGGGCATCCAAAGCTTGCTAGTGTACTCGGTTGTTTGGGGGTTGGTGCCGGTCATCCCGCATCGTTCTTGGAATTCCAATAATATCTTCTCGGGTATTTGTTTGGTAATCGTCTCCCATGCTGCTGGAATGTACATGTCTTTATCCACAGTACTGGGGTCCCACTCATCGGGGAGGGCGTTCGTTTCAGCTCGCGGTGCGACTGTGTGCAAGGAAGCATAATGTTGTAAGAACAAGCTGTGCAAGGTCAAGTTCTTGTTCGAGTTGTATAGTGTCCGGCGAAGAGCGTGCCAAGTTCAGCTAGCCATAGCTCCACTTCTTTCAGTAGAAGAGGCATGTATTCCGAGGTAACAGGTTTGCGTAAATTTTGTATCTTGAGGTACTTGTTCTTCTTGGTCAAAAGAACCGGGCTGGCGTGTATCTCCTTTAAAGTTCTCAGTCGTTTATCCGGATGAGCCCGAGTAACATGTGCCGTAGAAGTCGGCATGACATAAGCCCGGGGGCTATGGTTACGAGAGGCGAAATGGTCGAGATCCGCAACACGTAGGATATCAAAATTGACGAGAGCACAAAGTGTGCCTCGTTCGTGGACGTACATCAAGGGCCAATGTCGTTCGATATCAGCTGATCGGGGGACTTGTGGTATCACCCTTGTTTCGGCCGGAATAAAAAAGAAAAGTGTTTTTCCTTGCTTGCACATAGTCATGGTAACCGGGCTGGCCCCGGATAGTCGAGGGGAATAGCGAAGCAAAGCCGATAGGTTTGTTCTCTTTGTTTCTTGCATCATCTGGCTGCCCGCTTCGGCTATCGAAAAGCGTATCTTGTAATCTGCAATGATATCTTGTGCTTTCGGAGACCGTGGGGTCCGTGCAGATTCCGTGACTGCGTGTGAGGTGTCGACTTGTCGGAGAAGTTGGGAATCGAGGAGCTTGAAGCCGGAGTGGCTTGCAAGTCCGTTTTTTTGAGTGCTGACTATTTCAAAGCATCATGCGGCGTGTTTTGCCGTGAGCTGGTCTAACTTGCCTTGGAGAGATGCGATGTGAGCATCCTTAGTCCGCAAGGTGGTTTGAAAGTCGTGACCTTGGACTCAAGTATCAAGTTGGCTGTATGGAAGTGTCTTTGTTCTCGGTCGAGTAGCATTATTCGTGACGACCAGCATTGTTGTAGCGTGTCTCAAGATCGGTGTACTTGGTGTCGTTTTGTTTGAGGGACTCCTTGAGTTCCTTGACAAATCTTTGGGATTGATGAAGGGTTGCTCGATGGATCATGAATTGATTGTGCAAGGCTTCTTCTCGGCCTCTGATCCAGCCAAATCGGTCTTGGTGTTGTGACTTCGGCTTGAGTTGGTCCACGGACTCGTGTCGTGCCACGGTGGCTGCTATGAAGTTACGGTGATGATCACGGAGGGCATCAAGGCGGTGAGGACAGCTTCACTTTGTAGGTATCCACGGTGTGAGGAGGTGGATGGGATGGCTTTTGGTCTGTCACCCTTGTTTATAGATCCTTGGTCATTCTTTGTGAGTGTCCTTGTGAGTACTCGTGAGATCAATGGGAGTTGTGTTGTCTTCTTCTTTGTTGTTTTCTTTGTTCTTTGTTGAGTCGAAAGTGGAATTGTTGCACAAGGTTAAGCCGGTTGTTGTTGTTCCGGTGGTTGGTTATCAAAGAAGGAATAGGTTTTAGAGAATTGGAATTCTGGGAGGTGGAGGCGGTGGTTGTGAAATATTTCATGCGGAGTTGGCTGCCGAGATTGATGGTTTGAGAAGGAGGAGAGTTTGGTTGAAGACCTTTCAAAGCATCAATAAGGTCGGGATGTTGACTTGGTGGAGAAGGGGGCATGATGGCGTGGGGTCACGATGATTAAGGAAAGCACGGAAGTGGGCTCCCATGGGGCATTCCGAGGAAGAGTTAGGATTTTTCGAGTCTGTCAAGTTCTGTTGAAATCTCGTCTGGGGAGTTGAGTCCAATTGATTGTTTTGGTGTTGGTGAGGATATAGTACGGATGGTAGAAAACATCGTTAATAGAGGTATTCTTCATGGAGTAACCCAAAAATTTCCTCCAAAGAAACTTGGTAAAGGCATCATGTTGCTTTGGAAAGGTGGACAGCTTGGTTTGTGCAAACATTATAAGGAATAGAGCGAGAATTTGGAAATATCATATTTACCAATGTCAAGGTAAGACAAGGCATTGGGCGGATTGGGTAGAGAAAGAGGCTATGGTTTGAGGGTTTAGGAGTATAGGGTTTCCATCGACTTGGGAGGCATATCCATCTTACGCCTTCACTGGGTTAGCCACAAATTCTTTGTAATTTGTTCTTGTTGGGAGCCGGGAGTTCTGTTGCGAGAGAAAATGAAACAATCCGGAACTCACCAGAGGTTATAGGTGATGCGGATGTGGGAGCTGGTGCGGATGAAGAAACGAACTTGATATTTTCGAATTGCTTGGCTGGATCCATTGGTGCGATCGCGTTGAGTGTTGAGTTCTTGGAGGTAGAAGCCATCTTGAAGGTCGAGGTCGCCGGAGAGAAGTCGGAAGGGACGGAGTGGAGTATGAGTGAAAAGTGAGGAGGAAGTGGAAGGGGTTTTTTTTTTTTTTTTTTTTTTTGAAGAGTCGTGGGAGACACGCGGTCGAAAGATCGTGACGATTGAGAATCTCAAGAGCGACCTTCCGGACCAAGATCGTGAGAGTTCTGGCGCGGGAGAATAAAACTTTAATGGCGGACGGTATTAATCTGGCCGCAAATTGTCGAATATTAAAAAGAGGAGTCGAAAAGTTTGCGGGTACAAAAATATCGATGGGGAATGATTACGGAATATCCGTGAGGTGACCTTTCGTGAACAATTTGCTAGGGTTGGTATTAGCCTACAAATTGGAAGTTGGGTTCGTCGAGAAGAACCAAAATTCGTGAAGATGGAGAACTCGATACTTGGCGGTCCGGTGAGCTTCCGCGGCCCGGATTACATGCAAGATGGACGGCGTCGACCGCGGGCGTCGAGGAATCGCCGGATCCCTATGGATCCTTGGTTGGAGGCACCGCCGTCAACCAGGAGATGAACTTCGATCGCCGGGGAGGTGATCGTTCAATTTGGAGTGGTCGTAATGGGGCTTCCGCATCCTCCGAAAGTGGAGTGCCCCCGAGTAAAGGGCGATAGTAGACATGATAGGGTTTTCCCAATTTTTTGTTTAGTTTAGGACTTTTGGTGAAAAATCCCACGGTAATTGTAGCCCGGGCAATTTTGTACATAATAGAAAAGTGTTTCTCATAAATTTGTACAAGTGGTATCTTGTTGTAAATTTTGTTCTTGAGCTAAGGATCTTTTTGTGAGGGGTTTGAAATTTCTTGAGTGAAATCCATTGACTAATGTAGGAAATGGAGTGCCATCAATTCTTGTAATTGTAAAACTCGGGATGTGGTATCTCGGAAATTTTGTATGGTCCCGACCATCCGAGCTTGAGTTTGCCGGGATGTTGTTGATATCTCGAGTCGTGTAAGAAGAACTAAGTCGCCACTTTGAAAAGTTTTGTTTTGATGTGTTTGTCATGCCATTGTTTTTGTAGTTGTTTGCCTTGTTGAAGTCTAAGAAAAGCATCTCTTGAAGTTCATCCGGTTGTTCCGGTTGATAAACTCGTTCTTGCAAAAGCTGGCGATGGATTATGTTCATTTGCTAAGCGAAATTTGAGTGAGGGTAAAATGAACTCAAAAGGCATAAGAGCCTCTTGGCCATACACAAGTCGAAAAGGTGTTTGACCGGTTGCTACTTTGTATGTTGTATTGTAAGCCCATAAAGCGTAGGTAACTTATCTTGCCAATCTTTTCTTGTAGGATCACAAATCTTCTTGAGAATGTGGATAAGCACCTTGTTTGTGCTTTTCGGTAAACCATTACCACGGGGATAGTAAGGCGTGCTTTTACGTGATGAATATGCGGATAGTTAGTGAGTTCAGCAATAGTGTGATTGATGAAATGAACTCCACGATCACTAACTAATTCTAAAGGGACATCAAATCGGCGTGATGATGTTCTTGTAGAGAACCTTAGCTGTACTAGCGCCCGTGTTGTCGAGGTAGAGCACTGCGCTTCACCCCATTTGGTTGCATAGTCCGTGAAGACTAGAATGTAGCGTGCCCTAGTGTTGATTGCAGGTGGGTCCATGGGACCAACAAAATCCATACCCCATTTGGCAAAGGGGAGAGGCGTGGCTATTTGTCGTGATTGGCGAGGCGTCACGCGGCCGTGGGTCTACCAAGCCTCGACAAACATCACACGCGTGCGTGTGTATTTGTGAGCATCTTTGAAAAGCGTGGGCGGTAATACCCGGCAAGGAGGAGTTTCCTTGTCTTTGTGTTGTCTCCGCTGAAATGACCACCGCCAAGTCCTTCGTGGGCTTGTTTGACTAGATCGAGGGGACCGTGAGGAAGAACACATCGTCGGAGCACATTGTCTTTGCCACATTTATAGAGATGGCCAGCAA
The DNA here is from genome assembly GCA_021234155.1 of Isoetes taiwanensis. Taxonomy (NCBI): domain Eukaryota; kingdom Viridiplantae; phylum Streptophyta; class Lycopodiopsida; order Isoetales; family Isoetaceae; genus Isoetes; species Isoetes taiwanensis. The sequence goes on from JAJEKV010000028.1 coordinate 13,200,601, forward strand.
CCATCGTATAATCTCGTGCCAGCGAAGGAATTGTTGTTTATGCGAGAAGTTGTCTTTTACGGAGAGCGTGGGGTCACTTGGCGGGAGTGCGCCCGTGAGGAGAAAGCGTTGATAGTCATTGGTACCAATGAGGCGTGGCGTTGACCGGGAACGGTTGAGCATCCGGAAGGGCATCGTGAACTCCTTCCGAGGGATCATCCGTGTGTATGCGTGAAAGATAGTCGGGGACCGTGTGAGCGGCGTCCGGCTTGTGAATAATTTCAAAAGGGCAAACTCTTGCAATATCAATATCCATCGAGCACCGCCCGTGGGGTTTGGCTTATTGATTAAATATAGAAGAGCTTGATGATCCACATAAAAGCGAATTTGACTACCAAGAAGATAGTGTCGAAAGCGTTGTACACAAAAGATAAGGCCAAGGGCTTCCCTTTCCGTGGCCGAATAGTTGCTTCGGCAGGATTGAGTTTTTCACGGGCGTATCGATGGGCTTGTCCCGATTTGGTGCATACTCTTGAGCTAGAACGACTCCAATCGCAAAGCACGAAACATCAACATGGACATGGAATGGTTTGTCCCATTGAGGTGGTACTAGCCGCGGGGCTTACGTGAGCTTGACTTTGAGTTCTTTAAAAGCTTGATTTGCATCGGATGTCCAAGTCCATGTGTATGGATTTCGGTCGGTTTGTGAATTGGATGTGATCGGTGCCAATTCGGAATAAAGGTGGCATAGAAGTTGACTTTGCCAAGAAAGGAACGTGTGTCCTTGATGTTCGCAGTGGATATGCTCCGATGACCACGACTGATTTTGGTTGGGTCCGTTGTAATGCCGTGTCGACTCACGACATGTCCCGTATACACCCGAGGTGACACGGAAGGTGCACTTTTTCGGATTGAGGCTAATTCCAGATTCATCACGGCGTTGAAAAACTAGTTCAAGTTTTACCAAATGGTCCATAACGTGGGTGTAAGTGGAGAAGTCATCCTGAAAGACTTGCAGAAAGGGATGAACTTGCATGTACTCTTGAAAAACAGCAAGCATAATGCGTTGAAATGTGGATGGTGAGTTTGACAATCCAAAAGGAACGACTTTGTAAGCAAAGGTACCCCATGGAGTAGTGAAGGTAGTCTTTAGTTGATCTTCTTCTCGAATGGATATTTGATTATAAGGAGAAGCCGTCCATGAAGGAGTACATCTCGTGGCTGCTACATCTTCCAACACTTGATCCGTGAAGGGGAGAGGGAAATGATCCCTTTCCGTGGCTTGATTGAGTTTTCTATAATCCACACAAACGCGAATTTTTCCATTATGTTTGAGGGCAATAACAATAGGACTTACCCATTCTGAATGTTTGACCTCGTAGATAAGTCCAGCGTCCAAAAGCTTGTCAATTTAGGCTTTAACCTTTTCCGCGGTAGTTTGGGTTAAGCGAATGCTTGTCGTTGCTAGATGGGTCTAGCATCCGGCTTGGTGGGAATCGAGAGTTGTCCCAATTCTTTCTTGATACCTCGAGGAGGTCTTTGTAGCTCCAAGCAAAGATGTGCTTGAAAGCGTTTGAATAAGCGCAATGGCTTGCTCCCTGAATCTTTGGCGTGAGGTCGGCGTGCCAATCGGATTGGTTGATTTGTTCCAATATCAATTATGTCTACTGCGGGGAGTTTGAATGTGTGGAATGACTTGATCATCACGAACGGTGTGGGCTGGCTCCGTGAGTAACGACGGGATGTTCATGTTGACCAATTTTGAAAAATAGTGGCGTGCCACTAGGAGTTGGTGTGGTGTCTTCTTGAGCGGGGAGGGGAGGAGTGGGGGTACCGTCTCCTCATGTGGAACCAATGTGACGTTGTTCTGGGGTGTCAAATAGGGGTCAACCGGCGTTGCTATGCCTTTATCAATATCCATGTCTTCCCATGGTTGATTGTATTACGGGTAAGCCGTGAGTGGCAAACCCTTGGCTTTATGGCGATAGGTGTTGCAAACTTGTTCGAGTCCTTTATGCGATGGGGCGTGATCTCTGAAATGATCGGCCCGTGGTCGATCCATCGTGTGATGAGCTTGCCATCCGTGATAACAAGTTGATCTGTGGCCCGATAGTGAATGCTTTTAGCTTGTCTCAAAAAGGGTTAGATCCTACTAACATTTCATAATCTCCGGATCTTCTCACGCTCTCCAAACACCCGAATTCCATGGTAAATTGTAGATCTCCAATATTGACCGGTATTGGTTGTGTAACTCCTTGTGGTCGCGTGATATGGCCATTCGCAAGCTTGATGTCATAAGGGGCGATTATGGAGCTCCCTTATGCCCAATTGTCGTGCGAGATTATACGTAATAAGATTGAGTACTTGGCTGCCACCATCGATCCGAACATGGTGAGCGACCTTTTGGCCGCGTGTGCATGCACCGTGGGTTGTTGATGTGGTTTTGCATTAGCAGGGTATCTGAGGTTTTGTAAAATGTGCTTTCGTAGTCTTTGGACATAGTTGTAGGATAGTCGTAAGGCTGAGAGGAATTTTGATTTTAGCAAGTTCTTGTTGAAGTTCGGGAGGGATTGCGGTAGTTGTGGTGGATCCGTGGGTTGTTGTTGCTCAGCAATAGATGTCGCTACATTGTTGAGGAGGTCGACTTCAAGCAAGCAATGTTGAGTGGTGGTGTTGCGGATGTCATTGGCATTAGGTGGTCGTGGCTCCCGATCGTGTGGTAGCATTGACGGACTTGAGTGCCTTACCTTACGCGCGTTCGATGAGTTGAAGCGGACTTTTTGCGAAGTTTAGGTTGAACATGAGGAAGTAGTTGATCAGATTGGGTGCAAAATGAAGCAGATTTGGTTGATGGCTCACCGGTACAGAATCATTTTGCAAAAACTTGGTGCACGGGGTGCTTATGGCGTGGGGAATGAGGGAGAACCTCAATCCGGTTGGAGGATTCAAAGGCTGGTGTTGATTGCATGGTAAATTTCTTCTTGGAGTTGATCATCCAATTGTTTTGAGTTGTTTCTTTGTTGGCGTGGTTGTTGTTGTGGTGGCCGTGGTGGCGTTTGAGCCTTTCGGGCGTGGGCCTTGCCTTCCCTTGGCTTCCCATACTTGAAAAGGTGTAAAGACTTGCTTTGTCGTGGTTTTGATTGGTGCGAGGAATTTGTATTTGAACTTGAGGAAGTTGAGGACAATCTGGGGTGATGACCCCATTGGTCCGCGGTTGAAACATTGGGACTTGCTTGGATCAAAAGTGGAGCGAGGAGGTCCACGTTGTGGTTCTTTGTTGTTCTTTGGGGTTGTTGTTGTTGTTATCGTGGGGCGTGCACGTATGCGTGGTTGAGTTTGCGTGGGTACCTTACGCACTTGGTGAACAAGGCGATGTCGATCTGGATTTGGTCGTGGATTTGTACATTCTTCGATTGGTGTGGTTACGCATGTTGCGGCGTTTGCAATGGATCATGCTATCCGCGAGTTACACTCATTAGCCGGATGTCCCGATCGCGGCAAAATAGTACACCAAATGTTATTTGGGGGAAGCTGCCGTGGAGGCGGTCGAGGTCTTGCGATGGGTGTAGCGAGGGAAATGGGAGTATCGTGGCTTGATCACAGCGTGAGGAAACATGAGCAGTGATTGACTAATTCAATGGCTTCTTGTAATGTCTTGGGGCCAAATATTTTCGATCATAAATCGGATGTGAGAGGGTAAGCCTTGAAGAAACCACACTAGAATTTGGCTTTGGGTTGGAAATTCCTTCAACTTGTTGACTAAGATCTCGCAATGGCCTGCGCAAAGTCCGAGGCGATTCTCACGGGTTTACGCTTGAGTGTGTTGAGGTCGTTTCGCCAGTTGTTGATCATCCGCAAAAAGGGTGCCGAATGGGAAAGAAAAGAGGTCTTCATGTGTATCCAATCTTGTTTCCGGTGGCTTTTGTTTGCCATCAGCCATTAGGTAGGGTGCTCCGCGCGAGGTCGTCGAAAAGATGTGGAATTTTAGTTTTGGATCCGGGTGACCATTGAGATCTGCAAGTGACTCAAATTCATCCATGTGAGCTGAGCACTCACGGTCTATGTGTTTACCTTTATCATTTCAAAGAGTGGATATTGGAGTTTTAAAGCATGTGTAGAATTCAAGCATGAATGGGTGTTTGCATTTGTGGAAAAGAAAAGACGGTAGGTGTTGGTTCTTTGCATAGGTACCAAAGCTGGCATAGGTTGTGTGAGATTAGTAAAAAGAGGTAATGAAAACGATTGTAGTGGGAACAAAGGTTGTGGCGAGGCATGAAGCAAAGGTGGGGAGCGATTAAGGGAAAGCGAGCGGTAGGGGAATTGACAAAGGTGGAAGCGGTGGTACGAAGTTCCTAAAGAAAGATTACCAAGAGAAAACATTTTGCGAGATGTTCCGGAGAAAATTGCGGTGGTTCGGCCGGATCTTGAGTTGGGGATTCCGGTGGAGTAAATTCAAAGGGTCGTGGTTGCGGCCGCATGATGTGGCGAGCGGGGAACGGAACAATGGCGACCTTCCACTGGGGGGAGGTCGGTCGGAAAGTTGTCGTGGTGTAGGTGGAACAGTGCGCCTCGCATTACCGGAGAAGAGACAATCGAACGAGTGTATGTGGACATATTCGCGGGAGGCGTCGCGCAGTTCATGGCGCGGCGTCTTGACTCCATCCGGTGTTGAATATGAATTCGGGGAGTAAAGAAGGGATTGAACATGGTATCAATACGCTTTTAGGAAGTGAGCCGACGCAACGCCCGGTGTTTGGGGTCCGGCACGGATCGCTGAGGGACAGATCTACGTGAGATCCTTGAAGTCGGGCAGGGGTAAATCCCGAGACACTCTTGTCACGCAGCGGGATTTTTGCTATGAGAGGAAAGAACAAGAAAAACTTCGGATAAAACAAGCAATTGCAATACACAATGAAACACACAAGACACTTGTGGAGAACACGGCAATCCATTGATCAAAACAAGTGTACAATGAAGGCTCAAAAAGAGCTGTGGCGACCGGCATATACGCTCTGTGGTGACACAAAAGAACACTCAACGAACCCTCGAAGGAGCAAAAATGCTACAATATATAGGAATACCTGGGTGGCCTACGGGCCTGAATCTGATCCTCATCATGACAGCGTGCTCCACTACTTGGGCACTTTCGAGCAGAATCTGAGCCGTCCCGGCCGTGCTAACAGAGACAAGTAGTGGCCCGCCAGTAGGTCCTACCTTTGGGTCTTACGCTTCTTGGAGGAGCTTTGACCGTAGCGTGGCGCCCTTGTGGATCCCTCTTCTTGGACACCAGTGGCGGTGGGGGCCTCGCCCTCATGCGGCAAGTATATAGACTGTGTAATGCGCGGGGCCTGAGGGCTAACACGATGCAAGGGCCAAAAGGTACATTGGGTCTCTCGGTTTATCGCGATCACCAATTGTATCCTTTTGCCCCGAGTAAACGATTAACAAGAAAGAGAAATGGAATTAAAACTTGAGATTTTTCTTAAATCCCAAAAATTGCGTTCAAAATATAATAGTATAATCAAAATTCTTGATAGCCTCCAAAAAGTAGGCGGAGAGCTACATAGTTTGTTATCTAAATGACAATAGCAAGAGATATAAGCAACCAAACTTCTCAAGAATAGAAGCAAAAGAAGCTCCTTTTCTGAGTCTACATTTTGACTTAGGTGCATCTCTCACGAAATTTTAAGTCTAAGCATGTCAAAAATGAAGAATAAGTATTTCTTTGCCATGAAATAACAGCCATACGAAACTGCCATAACTCTTAGCACAAGACTCTGTTTTTATTAATTATATGTTTCGGAAGCGGCATGATATGCTCTATCCTCTCAAGGAAAAACAGTCAAGTTTTGAAGAGATTTGCTATGTCAGAAAACGATTTCGGAAATCCGACCTAATGAAATCTGCGACTTTATTATGAAACTTTTGCTTCAAAGTTTCTTTCTAGGATTTTCTACTCCATAACCGGAGATATACAAAGTAGAACATAACTAGTTCAAGAATAATTTAGCCTATCAATGAATTATCTCGGTTATGCATTTGCATTTTAAGAAACATTATTTCAGCATGTATTTACATTACGTCTTATTTGGGTAGTTTCCAAGTTCTCAAATTAGATCATTATTTTAAGAACTACCATTGATCTTAAAATCAGATCTGTAAGATAGTTTCAATCTTGATAAAGAGTGCCAAAGGCGCTGGCTTTTGCTCCAAGCCCATAGCTTAGCACCGTTTGCATTGAAAATCATATGTAAAGCTACATGATTTGTTAGTTAGCGGCGATAGTAAGAGATATAAGCAACCAAGCGTCTTGAGAATAGAAGCAAAAAAGAAGCCCCTTTCTTAAGTCTATATTTCATCTTAGGTGCATCTCCATCAAATTTTAAGTCTAAGCTTGTAAAAATGGAAGATAAGTACTTGCTGCCATAAAATGACAGCCCCTACAAAAACAGGCATAGCTCTTAGCACGCGAGCTCTTTTTTTATTAATTATATGTTTCGGAAATGGCACAGTACGCTCTATCTTTTCATGAAAAAACAGTCAAGTTTTGACGAGATTAGCTATGTCAGAAAACGATTTCTGAAATCCGACCTAAATGTGATCTGCGGCTTTCTTATGAAGCTTTATTCTTCAAAGTTTCTTTACGGGATTTCCTACTCCATAACTAGAGGATTTCTGACGAAGTAGAATAGAATGTAAGACACACCTGATATGTGTTCTTTGTGTGGCTTTGTATCGATTCAGTGATAGAATCTTCTAGCTTCATCAAAGATGAGCAATGAGCATAAAATCGAGATCACGGAGCTTTGTTTGCCATATCGAATCTTACGGGTTGGTAGCAACCAGCTGGGTTGGTAGCAACCAGGTGGTCGTTTGGCCCATGCCCTAAACCAATTTACATGATTGACATGAAAAATTTAAATGTCAAAATTATACTTATTAATTTTGTATGGCATTAAGCCATTTTTCATGTTTTTGTCAATTTTGTTTAACAAAGCCTAAGCATATAGCCAAGGTCTCCAAACTATTTTTCTTGCCATACTCATTGCGTTATGCAAGGCAAGGGAACATTAAAGCCCTCGACAAGTCCGTCAATTACTATCATCAATTTTGTTGACCCTAGCCAAGATGTGCATGTAATGGCCAATGTCTAGGTGACCATAAATATCAAGGAAAAGTACGCCTTAAATAAAGTGCAGGCTATGCAAAAGCTCGGATAAAACATAGCTCTAGTACTTTGGGTATGCAATAAAGGAGACTACCACGACTCTTAGTATTTTGAGCGGTGTTGTGAGAGTACTTGACATCTCCCTACGGTGGTATGAGCTTCACAAGTCTGCAGTAACTAGCTCTTATGTTGCAACCGTCTCCAACTGTTATATATATTTATATTTATATATATATATATAGCATCCTATCCTCCCTCCGAGGAAGTAGGGTCCTAAAAGAAATTAGGTATATTGCTAGGTAGTAGGGGTACCTAGCATTACCGCTAGGACCCTACGTTACACATAAATCGTTACTCGTTAAAAGCTAAAAGATAAATCACATAGCGGATATTCATACCTTTATGGTCTGCTTAATGTTCATAAACCATAGAAATCCGTCATCATTGCGTGGCTAGTACTTGTCATTTTTGAAATTTCCCAATGCATCGATTAAATAGCAAGCGGTAAGTAAGTAGCAAACCGATAATAGCCAATGTAGCGATGAGAGCAAAGGCGAATGGAAAACATAATGTTCAATAAATCACGAGAGATGTCTTGTGTTCAATTAATTGGTGGACTCAAAAGGATAGAGTTTCATATCCTTGAATATGATATGAGATGTTTCAAAGCATATATACTTTCCTTTGCCTAGGGTCTAATCTAGCCAAGTCCATACTCCTAACTTGGTCACTTAACAGAAGCTAGAGAAATTACGTCACGGCACTACCGGGCCCTAAACCAAATGAGTCCAACAAGAATACTAAATAAGCTCAATATACTTATGCGGTACATTACTTTCACATTAGGGCTACCTAGTAGAGGGCTGATTTCTCAAGCCCCAAAACTATGTGTCCTTAATGAAAAGCTGTTACAAGCGATTCTTAAGCATATCTCAACACTTAACATTTAGGGATATTTAGTGAGGGCTGATTTCTCAAGCCCCAAAACTATGCATCCTTAATGAAAAGTAGTTGAGACAAATTCTAAAGCATATCATTACAAAGTAGAGAGCAAATTGCAAAGTAGACTTATCTTGAAAGTGTATAGTTTAAACAATAACTTGTAAAGCATATAGCATCTGAGTTACATTTTTTTTAGTAATTCCATAACCTTCCATGTTAGCTTGCCGACCTTGGTAGCAAAAAACAGAGACAATTGGAGGAGAGAACCCATTACTGCAGACCAATCATGCAAGCGTTAGCGGTAATCCCGGTAGCGATGCAAGGGCCAAAAGGTACATTGGGTCTCTCGGTTTATCACTGATCACCAATTGTATCCTTTTTGCCTGAGTAAAGCGTTAACAAGAAAGAAAATGGAATTAAAACTTGAATTTTTCTTAAATCCCAAAAATTGCGAGTTCAAAATATAATAGTATAATCAAAATTACCGATAGCCTCCAAAAAGTAGGCGGAGAGCTACATAGTTTGTTATCTAAATGACAATAGCAAGAGATATAAGCAACCAAACTTCTCAAGAATAGAAGCAAAAAAGCTCCTTTTTCTGAGTCTACATTTTGACTTAGGTGCATCTCTCTGAAATTTTAAGTCTAAGCATGTCAAAAATGAAGAATAAGTATTTCTTTGCCATGAAATAACAGCCATACGAGAAACTGCCATAACTCTTAGCACAAGACTCTGTTTTTTATTAATTATATGTTTCGGAAACGGCATGATATGCTCTATCCTCTCAAGGAAAAACAGTCAAGTTTTGAAGAGATTTGCTATGTCAGAAAACGATTTCTGAAATCCGACCTAATGAAATCTGCAGCTTTATTATGAAACTTTTGCTTCAAAGTTTCTTTCTAGGATTTTCTACTCCATAACCGGAGATATACAAAGTAGAACATAACTAGTTCAAGAATAATTTAGCCTATCAATGAATTATCTCGGTTATGCATTTGCATTTTAAGAAACATTATTTCAGCATGTATTTACATTACGTCTTATTTGGGTAGTTTCCAAGTTCTCAAATTAGATCATTATTTTAAGAACTACCATTGATCTTAAAATCAGATCTGTAAGATAGTTTCAATCTTGATAAAGAGTGCCAAAGGCGCTGGCTTTTGCTCCAAGCCCATAGCTTAGCACGTTTGCATTGAAAATCATATGTAAAGCTACATGATTTGTTAGTTAAGCGGCGATAGTAAGAGATATAAGCAACCAAGCGTCTTGAGAATAGAAGCAAAAGAAGCCCCTTTCTTGAGTCTATATTTCATCTTAGGTGCATCTCCATCAAATTTTAAGTCTAAGCTTGTAAAAATGGAAGATAAGTACTTGCTGCCATAAAATGACAGCCCCTACAAAAACAGGCATAGCTCTTAGCACGAGCTCTGTTTTTTATTAATTATATGTTTCGGAAATGGCACAGTACGCTCTATCTTTTCATGAAAAAACAGTCAAGTTTTGACGAGATTAGCTATGTCAGAAAACGATTTCTGAAATCCGACCTAAATGTGATCTGCTGACTTTCTTATGAAGCTTTATTCTTCAAAGTTTCTTCTGGGATTTCCTACTCCATAACTAGAGGATTTCTGAAGTAGAATAGAATGTAAGACACACCTGATATGTGTTCTTTGTGTGGCTTTGTATCGGTCGTGATAGAATCTTCTAGCTTCATCAAAGATGAGCAATGAGCATAAAATCGAGATCACGGAGCTTTGTTTGCCATATCAGAATCTTACGGGTTGGTAGCAACCAGCTGGGTTGGTAGCAACCGGTGGTCGTTTGCGCCCATGCCCTAAACCAATTTACATGATTGACATGAAAAATTTAAATGTCAAAATTATACTTATTAATTTTGTATGGCATTAAGCCATTTTTCATGTTTTTGTCAATTTTGTTTAACAAAGCCTAAGCATATAGCCAAGGTCTCCAAACTATTTTTCTTGCCATACTCATTTGCGATTATGCAAGGCAAGGGAACATTAAAGCCCTCGACAAGTCCGTCAATTACTATCATCAATTTTGTTGACCCTAGCCAAGATGTGCATGTAATGGCCAATGTCTAGGTGACCATAAATATCAAGGAAAGTGCGCCTTAAATAAAAGTCAAGGCTATGCAAAAGCTCGGATAAAACATAGCTCTAGTACTTTTGGTATGCAATAAAGGAGACTACCGACTCTTAGTATTTTGAGCCGGTGTTGTGAGAGTACTTGACATCTCCTACGGTATGAGCTTCACAAGTCTTAGTAACTAGCTCTTATGTTGCAACCGTCTCCAACTTTGTTATATATATTTATATTTATATATATATATATAGCATCCTACCTCCCTACCGCAGGAAGTAGGGTCCTAAAAGAAAATTGATTATATTGCTAGGTAGCGCAGGGTACCTAGCATTCTGCTAGGACCCTACGTTACCTGTAAATCGTTACTACGTTAAAAGCTAAAAGATAAATCACATAGCAGATATTCATACCTTTATGGTCCTGCTTAATGTTCATAAACCATAGAAATCCGTCATCATTCTGTGGCTAGTACTTGTCATTTTGAAATTTCCCAATGCATCGATTAAAAAGCAAGCAAGTAAGTAAGTAAGTAGCAAACCCGGTAATAGCCAATGTAAAAGATGAAGCGGTCGCGAATGGAAAACATAATGTTCAATAAATCACGAGAGATGTACTGTGTTCAATTAATTCAGGTGGACTCAAAAGGATAGAGTTTCATATCCTTGAATATGATAACAGATGTTTCAGCATATATACTTTCCTTTGCCTAGGGTCTAATCTAGCCAAGTCCATACTCCTAACTTGGTCACTTAACCGAAGCTAGAAATTACGTGTCTGGCACTACCCAGGCCCTAAACCAAATGAGTCCAACAAGAATACTAAATAAGCTCAATACTTGTCTGAAGCTGTACATTACTTTCACATTCAGGCTACCTAGTAGAGGGCTGATTTCTCAAGCCCCAAAACTATGTGTCCTTAATGAAAAACTGTTACAAGCGATTCTTAAGCATATCTCAACACTTAACATTTAGGGATATTTAGTGAGGGCTGATTTCTCAAGCCCCAAAACTATGCATCCTTAATGAAAAGTAGTTGAGACAAATTCTAAAGCATACGTACAAAGTAGAGAGCAAATTGCAAAGTAGACTTATCTTGAAAGTGTATAGTTTAAACAATAACTTGTAAAACATATAGCATACAGTTACATTTTTTTTCGTAATTCCATAACCTTCCATGTTAACGCCGACCTTGGTAGCAAAAACAGAGACAATTGGAGGAGAGAACCCGTACCTGCAGCCAATCATGCAAACGTTAGCAGTAATCCCGGTAACGATGCAAGGGCCAAAAGGTACATTGGGTCTCTCAGTTTATCACTGATCACCAATTGTATCCTTTTGCCCTGAGTAAGCGTTAACAAGAAAAGAAAATGGAATTAAAACTTGAATTTTTCTTAAATCCCAAAAATTGCAGTTCAAAATATAATAGTATAATCAAAATTACTGATAGCCTCCAAAAAAGTAGACGGAGAGCTACATAGTTTGTTATCTAAATGACAATAGCAAGAGATATAAGCAACCAAACTTCTCAAGAATAGAAGCAAAAGAAGCTCCTTTTCTGAGTCTACATTTTGACTTAGGTGCATCTCTCTGAAATTTTAAGTCTAAGCATGTCAAAAATGAAGAATAAGTATTTGCTGCCATGAAATAACAGCCATACGAGAAACTGCCATAACTCTTAGCACAAGACTCTGTTTTTTTATTAATTATATGTTTGAGCGGCATGATATGCTCTATCCTCTCAAGGAAAAACAGTCAAGTTTTGAAGAGATTTGCTATGTCAGAAAACGATTTCTGAAATCCGACCTAATGAAATCTGCAGCTTTATTATGAAACTTTTGCTTCAAAGTTTCTTTCTAGGATTTTCTACTCCATAACCGGAGATATACAAAGTAGAACATAACTAGTTCAAGAATAATTTAGCCTATCAATGAATTATCTCAGTTATGCATTTGCATTTTAAGAAACATTATTTCAGCATGTATTTACATTACGTCTTATTTGGGTAGTTTCCAAGTTCTCAAATTAGATCATTATTTTAAGAACTACCATTGATCTTAAAATCAGATCTGTAAGATAGTTTCAATCTTGATAAAGAGTGCCAAAGACGCTGGCTTTTGCTCCAAGCCCATAGCTTAGCACCGTTTGCATTGAAAATCATATGTAAAGCTACATGATTTGTTAGTTAAGCGGCGATAGTAAGAGATATAAGCAACCAAACGTCTTGAGAATAGAAGCAAAAGAAGCCCCTTTCTTAAGTCTATATTTCATCTTAGGTGCATCTCCATCAAATTTTAAGTCTAAGCTTGTAAAAATGGAAGATAAGTACTTGCTGCCATAAAATGACAGCCCCTACAAAAAGCAGGCATAGCTCTTAGCACGAGCTCTTTTTTTTATTAATTATATGTTTCGAAATGGCACAGTACGCTCTATCTTTTCATGAAAAAATAGTCAAGTTTTGACGAGATTAGCTATGTCAGAAAACGATTTCTGAAATCCGACCTAAATGTGATCTGCTGACTTTCTTATGAAGCTTTATTCTTCAAAGTTTCTTTTCGGGATTTCCTACTCCATAACTAGAGGATTTCTGAAGTAGAATAGAATGTAAGACACACCTGATATGTGTTCTTTGTGTGGCTTTGTATCGGTCGTGATAGAATCTTCTAGCTTCATCAAAGATGAGCAATGAGCATAAAATCCGAGATCACGGAGCTTTGTTTGCCATATCAGAATCTTACGGGTTGGTAGCAACCATTTGGGTTGGTAGCAACCGGTGATCGTTGGCGCCCATGCCCTAAACCAATTTACATGATTGACATGAAAAATTTAAATGTCAAAATTATACTTATTAATTTTGTATGGCATTAAGCCATTTTTCATGTTTTTGTCAATTTTGTTTAACAAAGCCTAAGCATATAGCCAAGGTCTCCAAACTATTTTTCTTGCCATACTCATTGCGTTATGCAAGGCAAAGGGAAGCATTCCGCCCTCGACAAGTCCGTCAATTACTATCATCAATTTTGTTGACCCTAGCCAAGATGTGCATGTAATGGCCAATGTCTAGGTGACCATAAATATCCAAGGAAAGTCTGCCTTAAATAAAGTCTGGGCGCTATGCAAAAAGCTCCAGATAAAACATAGCTCTAGTACTTTGAGCGTATGCAATAAAGGAGACTACACAGCTCTTAGTATTTTGAGCCAGTGTTGTGAGAGTACTTGACATCTCCTACAGCGGTATGAGCTTCACAAGTGCCGTAACTAGCTCTTATGTTGCAACCGTCTCCAACCTGTTATATATATTTATATTTATATATATATATATTAAGATGTATAAGATGTATATAGATATATGTATACATAAAATATGTAGTCCAGGAGTATAAGTTTATATCGTGCAAAATCTTGTGGGGTCTTTCTTGCTCCCAAAGGTTTTTGCAACTTAATACTGTTGAAATAACACACTCAAGGGATAATTTTATGCAGTTTTCTTAGTTTTTTAGTTCAAAAAGTTCTAAAATAGTTCTAGATTCTCTGACATTGTAATGCAATGTTAGAGCATAAATTAGTCGAATCCCGTTGTTATTTTTACTTTTTTTTCTCTACACACATGCTAACTTCACTTTAGGCAGCTCAAAAACTGCTACTAAAGGCAAAGGACCCCAAAATGTTATGGAGACACATCTGTTCAACGAGAAGGAAACTGCGTAGTTTGTCCATAGGGCTGCGAGGAGTAGCAACCCCTCAAAAGTTTACCTATTTCTTTGCAAGCGGACAAAAAAAGCAAGATAGACAAATACTTCTCGTGGAGAAATGTGCGGTGACACCCATCGCTCTGAGATGATGGAATTGTCTTTCAAGACTCTCAACATTGACAAGGAGCTTGACTATCTTCTCAACAACACTATATTGTGGATTGGTATTGTGCAAGCCCAAAGACATGATGAATACATCTCAGAGAACAACAAAGAAGGCCATGTAATCACGAGCTTCACTACTTCAACTTCGTTTCCTCGATATAAATTTATCGGCATCGTCGGTTGGAACTTCAACTAAGCGCATGATTTCGTGGATGTATTACCATTTGTAACACCATATGATGCAAAAACAATAATTTTTCATTCAAAGCGGTTTGTTCAACTGTCTCCCAATGTCTTTTAAGGTCAATTAGGATGTTTAGCCAAAATGGTTGTGAAATAACAAATTTTTTGTCTTCTATAACAGCCAATATAAACGTTCCAAGGGATAAGATACAAAAGCGTCTAATTTTTTCATATGAGTTTGCCCCATAATAAATCTTTGGCTTTCATAGTGGTCCTTTTCCCCTCTAAAATGAGATATTTTTCTTTGTTGTTCTTCTCCTTAATGTTAAGTCTTCCTAAAATGTCTGTTTTCATGAGCAGTTTTATAAATCTTTAGACACAAGATAGTAAAAGAGTCCTTTTTAGGGGTATTTTAGAATTTTGTAAATTTTTAGAAGGAATCTTTCAAACGCACTTCTTAAATAAGTGCGTTTCATTTTAAACCTTGTTATGAATCATTTTTGGAAATTTGAATATTTAGGAAAGCAAGGAAACGTCATGGAATAAATGGGCAGACTATTTATGCAGTAGTCAAATGCATATAGATTACCATGAAGATGCAGTCAAGAACAACTTTACATCATAGATAGAAGATTTCTCAAAGCAAAATACTATATTTTTAGTATTCAATTGCAGTGGTGACCATTTCTTTCAATGGAACAATGGCCGAATGGCAATCACGGAGCAAAACAGAAAATGAAAAATGAGGTTGAAATTGGTTTTGAGTGTTTTCTGTGCCACAAACATAGGCAAACTGAGCCAGTCGGCGCCGACCCAACGTGGCCTGCCTGCGAATGATGGATTTGCAGATTCTACGCAACACAGGATTTGCAGCATTTGATGGATAGGCAGCTTATTTGCTGATGGATAACCTGATTCTACGACAGTCGGCGCAGACTCAGAAAGAAGAACCCTAGAAATACATCTAAGAATACATCTAAGAAGAACCCTAGAAAACGCAGTGACTCACCCTAAAAAAGCAGTGATCACAGGTCAGTCGGCGCCGACTGGCTGTCTCCAACAGCCCGAGGCCTTCGACCAGTTCGACCTTTGTTCAAGCACTTTCAAAAAACATTTTGGATGTTCCAACAAAACCTGAATATTCCTTTTCTTTATTGAAAAATTTCCTTTGTTTATTGGGAATTCTCTATTGTAAAATTTTCTATGGTATCTATGCATTATGGAAGGTGTAATTTCGGCGAGCTCGAAATCTCGCCTGAAATTTCGAGGTGACGTGCAGCGCGAGTGGACTCTGCCACGTCACCTCGAAATTTCAGGCGAAATTTCGAGCTCGCCTAAATTCACTGACAAAAAAAAGGAACCTGAAATTTTGTCTTTTTCTTGCTTTTCCGGCATTTATCCGACGGGAATATTGGCGGCGCCAGTTAGAAGGGGACGGCAGGGACCGACGGAGGCACGGGACAGCAGGGGACATAGTCAACTTGAATCGACTATGTTTTTCTTCTTGAAAAAACTTGTTATTTGGCCCTATAATTTCAGAGTCCCTTTTTTTCCGTTTATTGGGAATTCTCTATGGTAAAATTTTCTATGGTATCTATGCATTAGCAATATCCCTGTGGAGGTTACTTTTACCACCGTAGATCCAATGGATCCACCCAAGAATGAAAAGTAATATTCTAGTTTTGTTGGGACATCCAAAGTGCTTTGTTTTTTCCAAAGTTCCCAAAGTTATTGCAAAGAACTACCGTATTGTATTGGGTTGTGCATACAATAAGATATATTGTCTTCCATAGCGCATCTTGGACACTAGACGAGTCATATACACAAGTGTTCATTCCCATCCAATCATGCCAGCACTTTTTAAAATGGAAATAAAGAAGCTGAAGAACACTCCAACTTCATTTTCTCCCACGGGACCAAGGCAGCTTCCTATACAAATCTCTCATTGTCTAGACGCGGTAATTGGATTGCTACAATACAACTGGCAAAAAGAAGAATCTCTCTTTATATGATGCAAGTTTATTTGATTTTGCAGAGCCAATTCTTCAGAGTCCAAAAAATAAAGATCATACTTGGAACATAATTTCCCATTGAAGAAACAATTACACTCCTTGTAAACACATGTTCTACATCATTGTGAAGATACTAGGAAAAGATCCAGCAACTGGTTTGATCTTTATTCAATTAATCCTCTCTCTAGAGAAACTACTTCAATAGTATTGCTTCATGGGACTTCATGGGCAAACATCCGTATTGTTTAAGACAACTTACTTCCAACTTTGATAGTGTAATCATAAGCCAATATGTTAGCTTTGTGGCACAATCTATGTTTCATTTTTTATTAATATAGTTTTCTTAAACATATAAACTCTTGGCTAAAATTGTGCTTTACTTTTCAATTGTGAAAAAAAGACCAAAGTGCCCATGAAAAAAGACCCTATATAAATTTACACTCGAAATGGAGCATGTCCAAAAAACTTAGATGTTTATCCTTTTCTAACAAACAACCGGACATGATGCCTCTTAAGGAAGGAAGGAAGGTACTTTTATCGTCCACGGAGACCAATAGCAGACCACTAAACAAATACTATTCATGCAAGATCAAAATAGAAAAATCATTACAAGAGCTCTATTTAACCTAAGGAGCCAAACATCAAACTTCCGGAACTAGCCATGCTCAATGTAGATGTGGAAAATTAACAACATGAAATAAAGTGGTCTAGCTGCGAGCCAAGAAACATTATTAGTAAACTTGGAACCACACCCAACGCAGCCAGTTGCCATACTTAATGCAACGACACTATCACATCACATATTAGGGCGTGGAAACCCAGGTGCCGGGGCTGGAACTAGGGGTCCTGGTGGGGGGACTCCAGATGGGAAATTAGCAAAAGGGACCCCAGCATTCATACGTGCAAAACACCTCTCAATGGAATGGTTGCCGCGGCCACAGAAAGTGCAAGATGGTAGCTGTCCTCGACGTGATGAAGGAAATTGTGACTAAGGAGTAGCAGAATTAGCAGGTGTCAGAGTAGCCGTAGGTTTAGAAGAGGCTGGTCGCTGCTCTCGGTGCATCTGACGACCTAACTTCAGCTTGCGAGAATCATCAGCAGAAAGAGCAAGGCCAGAATGGTCATCGAAATCAAAGGCAACATCATATCCTTCTCGGTCAGCAATGACTAAAAATTTCATGCGCTGTTGGGTGGCCACTTTACCTTCTTCAATGATCTGAAGTACTGAATCTGGAACCCGAGGAGTTATTGCCATCAAACGTGAATGCAATTTGCAAAATCTGTTCTCAGTAGCACATAAGAATTCATATTGATGACGGGAAGACTCCCGCTTAAAATTCAGCATCGAACGTGCAGCACGCTCCCGCACCTCCAACCGCAGGACCTCAATTTGTTCATGGACAGAAGCTGAGCAGATAAAGATGTTTGCAAGTCCTGGATTTGAGACATCTGAAGGTGTAAGGTTTGAAGCAGTTGTGGTAAGAGGTCTTGGGAGGGCGCAGGTGCTGGATTCCCAATAGAAGGCAAAGGGTGACTTACACCAATGGAGGGGCCGGCCGTGGCATGAGAGAATATTGGCAGAGGAGGCATGGAAACTGGTGCAAATGAGACAGGGGGAGCAACTCGAGAAGGCCCGGCAGCTGTAAATGTGTGGGGCAAACTCGAGGAACCTAAGCTTGTAGCAGACGAAACCAAAGGCGGAGTGATACCAATGGGGGTTGAAGGAGTTGGGATGGCAGAAACATTAGGAGCTTCAGGTGCAAAGGATATGCGGGTGCGGCACGGAGGAGGTGCAGGAAGCGGCCCATCAGTGGCAACCCGTTTCCCTCTGCGACCGCGGAGGGAAGTGCGGACCTCATTCGAGGTGGTTTGATCTGCCATAGAACTGAAAGAACTTCGTCCATCAAAACAACTATTAGTGAGATCCGCGAGAAGCAATGTGGTTACAGAAACTAATACAGTGAAAAAACCAAAGCATGTGAGCTACCAATGAATGAGCAAACCCTTCTGCCCTATTTCACCTATGTGAGAGAAATACAACAACGGTATCTATGTAACAACTGACCTAAAAACTGCAAGAATCCCCACCTTTCTAAAGCAACTAAAGTAAAACTTCCCCTAAACACCCAAAGAGTACCCTACGCATACTGCCTCCATAGAAATCTACTAGACCGCCTAAGACCCATACAAGTGCAAACAAATCTTACGTAAAAAAGATAACTAACTACCTAAACTCCGATTACACTGACCCGACACAAAGAAACCGACCTTCAGATCCTAGAACAAATAGATCCCCAAACACTTTATAAACCGAAGCCTATGGGGTAAAAGGAGGAAAATAATCAACAAACCCGCCCCAAGAACCACCTCTAAGCCCAACTCATCCTAAATATGTAAATCTAAAAAACACCCACACAATCTCATGCTAGCTCGGAAAACCTTATACAAGCAAACAACCTAACTTAGGGTCAATTCCCACTAGCAGTTAGGCTAGGTTAAATAGGGCAAATAACGAAAACTTGCTTTCACACTAGCACTTAAGTTACTACCAGTTAGGTTAGGACTTGGTTAAATTTTAACTATGGTTAACTTAACCAGGCCACTTTCATACTGATAATAGTTAAGTTAAGTTAAGTTAAAACTTTAACTGGACCCCTTATTTTAAACTAGAAGTTAAGTGACCCAGGAGAGGTACACTTAACTCGGTTAAGAACTAACTTAACCTAACTGTTAAGTGAGAAAGGGGTAACAACCTAGTTAGGTTATTTTCTTTTTTTTTTTTCTTTTTTTTTTATGAAAATGGCTTATTTCACCTCTTTGAACAGCTAGAATAGCTTCAGGATCAGAAGTTTTTGGGATTTCCTCCGCTCAAGGGACAATTCATTAGAATCGAATTGAAAAAAGAGAGAAATACAGAGAGAGAAAAAATAGAGACAGATAAAGAATATCGAAAATATAGAAAGAGAAGAGATAAAAAATAAACCTTGTATCTCTTCATAGATTGCTGGTTTCAACAACTAAGAAATACTTTAGATATCTTTAACTTAATGGCATCTCTTAACTAAAGTGAGAAATGGACTTCGTTATCTCTAACATAACAAAGCCTCTTAACTACTAATGTGAAACATCAACTCATTGTAAATGTTAGGTTAAGTTGATTTTTTGAATTTAACCTAAGTGATCCCTAACAAGTCTAGTGGGAATGTATATCTTCATAATCCGTTAAGTTAGTCTTAACTTAACGACCTTAATGGGAAATCATAATCTTTTTTTGGTTAAGTTAAGAGATAACCAACCGGTTAAATTAACTTAACTTAATGGCGAGTGGGAAATGGCCCTTAGGAACCTTAACTTGACCCAAGTAATTGAGCAATATGAACGGCACCCTCTAGCAAACCAAAAATCCAACTAGACATCAAATGCCACCCCTAAGCAAAAAGGATTAATCCAGACACAATGGAAAACCAAACTATCCAGCTAGACATCGAAAGCCACCCTTGGCAAAAAAGGATTAAAGTAGACACACTGGAAAAATAAAACCCCTTGGTTCTTGGCTTAGGAAAGACGGAAATGGTAACAAAGACAGCTCAGCTAAGGTGCAGGAATAACCACTGGTTCAAGAGTAAGGCCAAAGGGCTAACAAAAAGGGGCGGACGTTTGGGGAGAGAACCAGGGTTGAACAACAGAGGCGAAACCGGAGGCAGAGAAGGGGAAGGCTGTTGAATCCCAGAGGCAAAAAGGGGTAAATCGATTAATCGACCGGGGAAGGATTAATCGACCGGGGGCTCAGATAGACAGATCAAATCCGGCTGGTTAGACTGATTCAAGCTGATCGGAGGCTGCAGTTCAAAGGAAGACAAGCCACAGGCTGTTCGATCTGATCCCCTATTACCACAGGTACCGCAGATACAAGCTTTCCTAAGAACTTAGACTCCTAACAAGCAGCCAGAATAGAATAATATTGACTCACCTGAATCCGCAAATTCCAAGCTGCGCTACCGCCCAATGAAGCAACCTCAGAAATCCGATTGTTTGGGACTCACAAGTAGGATCTGCAAACAAAATCGACCACAAAATGACCCCAGAAGAGTCTTCTAATTAATATCTGAGTAAGCAGCCCTAATGCCAGGCTGCTCCATAATTCTTATCAGGCTAAACCTCGAAGATCTGAACCGACATCCTATTACAAGGAAAGCGAGCAGCCAGGCATAAAGCAACCAAAGATCAGGGAAAAAGGATCAGAGAACTTAAAATGTGCATTCGATCGCAGACCAACAGCCCAGCCCAAAAACAACGAGACCCATGCAAGGCCGTCCCTGAATTCCTATACAGCACTGCAGGATGCAGAATCTGAAACCCAAACTAGAAAAAACGCCGAGCAGGCAAAAATTAAAAGCAATCGAAGGGGTTGGTTACTGGGTTTATCCCAATGCTGTAGAAAACCTCCCGATGAGACCAAAAGGAAAGCAAACAGGGTTCAACTTCTAGAATCCGAGACCTCTCAAAGCCAAAAACCAAAGATCAGATACTCCCGACAAGCAGAAACCAGGCGACTAAAAATTAAAGACTGCTAATCCATGCTTGTAAGATCTACAACAACGCAAACAAAGGACACAGCCTATTTAAGGTTGTATACCATATTTATTATTGTAATAAAATATCTTGCCTTCGAGAAAAAAAAAAAAAAAGGACACAGCCTACAATACAAAAGGACGCTTCATATGAACAGTCGGCCTGCCCAGGATTGATCCTGCACAGTCCCGATAGAGAAGCTACCTCCCTACTAGCACCATCCAAACCAATAAATAACAGAATCAGCCATACCTCTAGGTAAGAGATGCTGGTACGACGTAGGAGGCTAGACGACTAAAGAAAGACCAACAACAGCTCAAGAGAACGCCGATGGAAAGGCTAAAGAGAGACATGAACCTATAAATAGAGGAAACCTGAAGAGGGAAGGTGGAAAGACGTCCCCATCCAAGGAATGATGGTTCTATTGCTTATGCAATAGAACCATGGCATTATTGTATTTTCCATGAACATTTCACATGTTAAAGGTCTGCAGATGTTAGACAGATCTAGTAGCTAAACTAGAACTACATGGTCATCTACATACGAATTTTCAGAAGTTCCTAAACAAGTTATTTGAAGTGCATTTCAATCATCCAGAATATAGAATAAATCTGTAAATAGATTAGTGAAATCTTTACGCCCAGAGAAAGTCTAGAACATTTCCTCCCAGGCCTATTTAAACTTCTAGCTAGGGCCATCATTTATCAAATGTTACTAACACTCAACCTTCAGCAATCTGCACTATGTGCTAGCTTATAGCAAATGCATAGTCAAAAGGACAATCATATATCATATCCTTTTAATCAACATTTCTTTTGCAGATCATAGTCTGACCATCATGCTTAGCTAGCCGAAAATTGCAAGTATTATCCTGTTTCTATGTTGCTACAAAAACCGTAGAAGCGGATCTACTATTTTTAAAGCTCTCTATTCATTAAGCCAATGCTAGGGTTAGAAATTTCATAAGACAAGTGCATACTACAATGCTATTCAACTGTATTTGAGATAAACACATAGATCTGTGTAATACTTTATTGTAATTTTAAGCTTTAGCTCAGCATCATGCAATAAATCAACTCTAAGCAATGATATTTCAAAATAATGTATAGAACCTGAAGATCTTGCGCTCCAATAGTTTTTTTGATAAGCCGTAATTCGAAATCCCACTTTTCTTAGGTTCGGCAGACCACTTTTCTTTGAACTACCTCCAAGATTTGTATTCATGACTATCCGCTCCATTTTTTCAAAGTAGATTTGCCGTTATTTTCAGAGCAAACATTCTTTACGCCCCATCTCACGTGAGTAAATTGCAAAAGGAGAAAAACGAAATTGCAGAGAGGGAGATACAAGGAGCATCAAGAGAAAATATGGGCTCAAACATTTCTCACTCAGTTTTCTTTGACGAAAGACCAGTTCCTCCATCTGGAAACGTCTCCATTTAAAGGCCTCAATAGCCAAAACCCTAAACCGTTTCACTAGGACCCTAGAACCCTAGAGCCAAAGTGGAGGACATGTTAGAGGATCACTGTAACTGTCCAAAAACCCTAAAATCAAACCCTTAGTCATTTTTTATCAAATGATCTTAAAAAATACATGCCATTTTCGAATATCACTATTCACGAAACTATTTCAACACTTAATATGACCATAGAAACCATTGCTTCGTAGCCAAAGCCTTGGTTATTCAAGTTCATGCAAACGTGCATATAATAACCACATGCAAATAATAACCCCATGCAAAAAAACTTTTGTTCAAGCATGTGACAAGTGCCTTGCATGCACCCAAAGGTTGCATGCAAACTGTGATATACCCAAAGGTTTACTTTGGGTATCTGGTCCTAGGATGCCCAAAAAGTCATACGTGGCAGGCGGCACTAGGCTAGTGACGCTGGGTTCAGCGATGCCCCTAGAGTTGCCCCTAGTATCCAAAGACTTCCTCAAGGTGGGATTGTGTCCTGCCTACAAAGTGTGCATGTATGGCCAAGGTTTTGCCCAACGGATGTGTGGTGAGTTGGTATAGGCCTAGTAATGCCAAAAATAAGTGTTCACTTGGTCATGGATTCAAACCTTGCCAATGTCACTTATATTTGGAAGTTGGTTACTAGGGGTATACGATGATGATCCCCGACGTGGTAGAACTTAAAAGCCTATACATGTCCTCCACTTTGGCTGCTCATTGGCAGTGGGACAAAAACTAGCTAGTTTGTAAAAAGACTAGTCTAGACCAGTAAAAGTTGGTTTACATATTACTGTGGCTGGTTTACTGGTTACTGTAACTTTGGATTATACCCAAAGGCATAACTTTGGGTATATGGGATGTTTGATGAGGTATATGAGAGTGAGTTAAGGGCCTATGATCAACAGCAGAATACAGATACTTTTTCTGTAATGGAGGCGCCTCAGAATGTCGATTCTTCAGCAGGTTAGTAATTTTAATTAGTGGTTATTAGGATTTATAAATTAGTGATAGTAGTTGAATAGATTATTCTACTTTTGCAGGTAATATGAAATTAGTTGGTAATGTTGCAACTGAAGATTCTGCTGCTGTTGAGAGTAACCACCTGTAGCTGCTGCTGTGAATCCCATTATTCCGAGACCTCTTGTGAATCCGCAAATTCCAAGCTGCGCTACCGCCCAATGAAGCAACCTCAGAAATCCGATTGTTTGGGACTCACAAGTAGGATCTGCAAACAAAATCGACCACAAAATGACCCCAGAAGAGTCTTCTAATTAATATCTGAGTAAGCAGCCCTAATGCCAGGCTGCTCCATAATTCTTATCAGGCTAAACCTCGAAGATCTTAACCGACATCCTATTACAAGGAAAGCGAGCAGCCAGGCATAAAGCAACCAAAGATCAGGGAAAAAGGATCAGAGAACTTAAAATGTGCATTCGATCGCAGACCAACAGCCCAGCCCAAAAACAACGAGACCCATGCAAGGCCGTCCCTGAATTCCTATACAGCACTGCAGGATGCAGAATCTGAAACCCAAACTAGAAAAAACGCCGTGCAGGCAAAAATTAAAAGCAATCGAAGGGGTTGGTTACTGGGTTTATCCCAATGCTGTAGAAAACATCCCGATGAGACCAAAAGGAAAGCAAACAGGGTTCAACTTCTAGAATCCGAGACCTCTCAGAGCCAAAAACCAAAGATCAGATACTCCCGACAAGCAGAAACCAGGCGACTAAAAATTAAAGACTGCTAATCCATGCTTGTAAGACCTACAACAACGCAAACAAAGGACACAGCCTACAATACAAAAGGACGCTTCATATGAACAGTCGGCCTGCCCAGGATTGATCCTGCACAGTCCCGATAGAGAAGCTACCTCCCTACTAGCACCATCCAAACCAATAAATAACAGAATCAGCCATACCTCTAGGTAAGAGATGCTGGTACGGCGTAGGAGTCTAGACGACTAAGGAAAGACCAACAACAGCTCAAGAGAACGCCGATGGAAAGGCTAAAGAGAGACATGAACCTATAAATAGAGGAAACCTGAAGAGGGAAGGTGGAAAGACGTCCCCATCCAAGGAATGATGGTTCTATTGCTTATGCAATAGAACCATGGCATTATTGTATTTTCCATGAACATTTCACATGTTAAAGGTCTGCAGATGTTAGACAGATCTAGTAGCTAAACTAGAACTACATGGTCATCTACATACGAATTTTCAGAAGTTCCTAAACAAGTTATTTGAAGTGCATTTCAATCATCCAGAATATAGAATAAATCTGTAAATAGATTAGTGAAATCTTTACGCCCAGAGAAAGTCTAGAACATTTCCTCCCAGGCCTATTTAAACTTCTAGCTAGGGCCATCATTTATCAAATGTTACTAACACTCAACCTTCAGCAATCTGCACTATGTGCTAGCTTATAGCAAATGCATAGTCAAAAGGACAATCATATATCATATCCTTTTAATCAACATTTCTTTTGCAGATCATAGTCTGACCATCATGCTTAGCTAGCCGAAAATTGCAAGTATTATCCTGTTTCTATGTTGCTACAGGTAACCGTAAGCAGATCTACTATTTTAAAGCTCTCTATTCATTAAGCCAATGCTAGGGTTAGAAATTTCATAAGACAAGTGCATACTACAATGCTATTCAACTGTATTTGAGATAAACACATAGATCTGTGTAATACTTTATTGTAATTTTAAGCTTTAGCTCAGCATCATGCAATAAATCAACTCTAAGCAATGATATTTCATAATAATGTATAGAACCTGAAGATCTTGCGCTCCAATAGTTTGCTGATAAGCCGTAATTCTGGAAATCCCACTTTTCTTAGGTTCGGCAGCCACTTTTGCTGAACTACCTCCAAGATTTGTATTCATGACTATCTGCTCCATTTTTTTAAAGTAGATTTGCCGTTATTTTCAGAGCAGCATTCTTTCTGCCCCATCTCACAGCAGAAATTGCAAAAGGAGAAAAAACGAAATTGCAGAGGGAGATACAAGGAGCATCAAGAGAAAATATGGGCTCAAACATTTCTCACTCAGTTTTCTTTGACGAAAGACCAGTTCCTCCATCTGGAAACGTCTCCATTTAAAGGCCTCAATAGCCAAAACCCTGAACCGTTTCACTGGGACCCTAGAACCCTAGAGCCAAAGTGGAGGACATGTTAGAGGATCACCGTAACTGTCCGAAAACCCTAAAATCAAACCCTTAGTCATTTTTTATCAAATGATCTTAAAAAATACATGCCATTTTCGAATATCACTATTCACGAAACTATTTCAACACTTAATATGACCATAGAAACCATTGCTTCATAGCCAAAGCCTTGGTTATTCAAGTTCATGCAAACGTGCATATAATAACCACATGCAAATAATAACCCCATGCAAAAAAACTTTTGTTCAAGCATGTGACAAGTGCCTTGCATGCACCCAAAGGTTGCATGCAAACTGTGATATACCCAAAGGTTTACTTTGGGTATCTGGTCCTAGGATGCCCAAAAAGTCATACGTGGCAGGCGGCACTAGGCTGGTGACGCTGGGTTCAGCGATGCCCCTAGAGTTGCCCCTAGCATCCAAAGACTTCCTCAAGGTGGGATTGTGTCCTGCCTACAAAGTGTGCATGTATGGCCAAGGTTTTGCCCAACGGATGTGTGGTGAGTTGGTATAGGCCTAGTAATGCCAAAAATAAGTGTTCACTTGGTCATGGATTCAAACCTTGCCAATGTCACTTATATTTGGAAGTTGGTTACTAGGGGTATACGATGATGATCCCCGACGTGGTAGAACTTAAAAGCCTATACATGTCCTCCACTTTGGTCGCTTTCGTTGGCGATTGGGACAAAAACTAGCTAGTTTGTAAAAAGACTAGTCTAGACCAGTAAAAGTTGGTTTACATATTACTGTGGCTGGTTTACTGGTTACTGTAACTTTGGGTTATACCCAAAGGCATAACTTTGGGTATATGGGATGTTTGATGAGGTATATGAGAGTGAGTTAAGGGCCTATGATCAACAGCAGAATACAGATACTTTTTCTGTAATGGAGGCGCCTCAGAATGTCGATTCTTCAGCAGGTTAGTAATTTTAATGAGTGATTATTAGGATTTATAAATTAGTGATAGTAGTTGAATAGATTATTCTACTTTTGCAGGTAATATGAAATTAGTTGGTAATGTTGCAACTGAAGATTCTGCTGCTGTTGAGAGTAACCACCTGTAGCTGCTGCTGTGAATCCCATTATTCCGAGACCTCTGTGTGATTTAGATATTCCTTTCTTCGACAATGTTTCTCTTGAAGAAATTGCAGGAAAAGATGTGAGATTGAGGAAGGCCTTCAACTTATCAGTGGAAGTTGGCAATACTAGCTTTTTAGGAGGAACATTTCATAACTGTATCATTGTATCTGGAGGAAGCAACATTGATCTGTCAGAATTTGTGAAGAATATTGCAGCTAGATCAAGTGTGAAGGAGATTTGAAGTATTTGCAATTTTACCGAGGGCAAGGGCCTCTTACTCGACTTTCCATGTCTTTGCTTTTTCAATGTAACCAATTTTAGAACTTTTTCAATGAATGGAAAATCTTGAACTGATATATTGAAGTGATTTTATCAGTACAAGTGAAGCAGAGCTAATATGGGTTTTCAAGTTCGGGGAAAATCTAAACCAATCCACCTTTAAACCCCATCTTCACCATTTGACTGCAAAATAAACATTCAGCATGATAAGCATGATATAAAGTAGTACCTTCTCTGGCACATATGATCCACGACCAATTTGGAAAAGTATAGAAGGAAATCCAAGAGAAACCGAGAACCCTCAGACATGACCGGTGAGTCTGCTGGCGTCATTGAGTGCATCAAAGCCGGTAGTACCAACAGTTACAAATACAAGCTTCTCTCCTTGAATTGGCGTCTTTGAAACTTTTCCATCAACCATTGTTGTGCATCCCCAGCCTATTCCTAATATGAATCACCCAAAGGAAACCACTCTTTGATGCTGCAATTCGTAAAAGATATAACAAGGGACATGCTTCCCTAGTTCCAGGATTGATTCAAAAATAAAATACAATGTTCTTCATGTGGAAGAGAGGGCTAGTGCGATAGGACAGTGGTGGAATGACTTGGCACATGGAATTCAAGCAAGATGGCATGTAAAACGAGATTTACTTACTAGTTGGTATCCCTGTAAATGTCGGACGTAGCCTAGATCTGTATTTTGTAGTCTTGTGAATGACGTGCACTCTCCAACAGTAAAACTGACCTGAGTTGCTTTTTGAAGGTGTTTCCATAGCGTCACACATAAGACTTGTACAGTAGCAACACAAGGAACTAGTGCATGAGTTTGATCATATTTGGGAGCAAGACATTGAAGAGGATAACATGAAATGGAAAATCTTCTAGGAAGTGAGCCACAGCTCTGTTATCTTTACAGAAACTGGCTATCTATTAATCAATATCTGTGTCTTCCATATCTTGGATCTTATGAAAGAGAATTTAATCTTTTCTTCTCCTCTTTCTCTCAGGAATTGAAGCCCACAGGGTCTGTATCGGGCCATTTTTCATATCCTGTAGTCCAAAGATCAGGCCTTCAAACCGAATCGAGTAAAAACTGCCCGCAAAGCTTCCGATTTTCCTTCTTAGCAGGCAAAAGAGCGAGGTAAGCTTTGGCAGCTTACTCAACCAATCTATTTTTTATGGGTATTCTTGCAACAATGAAATATTCAACAAAATTTGGACTTATTCAGATTTAATAGATAACACTTCAAGAACGCCATTATAAGAATATATGTATTGTTTGATTCTTCTTGATTATTATAATTTTTATAAGTTTATCTTTAAATTAAAACTATAATGGTTATCAAAGAATAAACTTGATTTCCAAACTGATTTTTATTTGAATCTATTTAGAATTAGACATTTCAAGAATATAAAATTTTCAATTTTTAGTGATTTAATGATTCAAGATTTAGCAATCATGATAATTAAATAAAATCTGATGGTTTGATAAGCGACTGACTTAAAACTATTATTAGAATTTCATAATTTACAAACTTTTACACTTTTGAAAATACTTTAAAATTTTAGCTGAAATTAATTAAATGATATAAAGTTATTGGTTTAATAATAACTATTGAATAATTTATTATTGATGAAATAAAATATATTGACATTTAATCAATAATAAATTATTCATTTTTTATTAAACATAAACTTAATCATTTAATTAATTTCAATCTAAAACTTTCTTTAAATATTAAAAAAAAAAAAAAAACCCCAAATCTGTTTCCAGACTTCCACCCTTGATAACTCCTCTGACCTTAGGAATATTACGGGTCATTATCCCTAAGCCGGGATAAGGTCATATCCAAATACTAAGAAATTAAACTGCTCTTAAATAATATAGAAATAAACTCTTATTCATAATCCAAAAGATAACATACTCCATTTTACAACCAAGTCAATAAAAATCTTTCACATCATAAACATGACATCTAAGCCACAAATGTACCTGCAAGAAACCTAGTTACCTGCAGTTAAACAACCAAATATTAGCCAGTGAGGGTAATAATGGAAGAACTAGCAGGTAAGCAATAGGTCTCTTGGGTATTCCCCTTCACCATGTCTTTAATGGTAAGTTTTTGCATGCAAAACCTGGAGCACAACTCATGAATGTACTATCATAATGTAAGTCTGTCACAGATCTGTTCAATAAGTGGTCTGATCTGCTTAACTACTTCTGTAAAAAATGCCACACAGACTCCCTTACCTTGGAGTTACCTAGGGTCTACCAGTTGCAGCCATAGTAAATATTAATATGTATCCAAACAGCATAGAAATTGAAAGTTTAAGTTATGCTTCCAACTTTACTTCTCTGTCCTTTCATAACTATGGTCTGATCAAAGAATTTAACAATTTTTTATCCGACAATCTACCCAAACTTCTAAATGGTGCATGCACTTTATATCAAGATGAACCAGGTGGTAGACTCGAGCACATGCTCCACAACCCATTAAATTATAAAATACAATTAATCCACCGGCCTATACTTCTACAAATCTGCTCATCAATCTATTAAGTGCAATATAGGCCATTATATGTTGCCGCGAGCTATTTTATGCTACTATGCAGTCGCTTAAGCAGAGCACCCTCTTATCATTACCATCATAATTATTCCAGTAACCCATTTATCTAGTGGTAATAAAAATTGTGTTTATACTTTCACAAACATATTCCTACAAACATCCCAAGCATGAAAGCTTATCATAGATCCACAATTATCTGATCTATCTCAAGCCTAAATTATCTTTACCCTATTAACTTCATAAGAATCTGCTAAATATAACTACAAATTTCTAGAATTTAGCATGGATAGCATTAACCTGAGTAGAGTTCGCTCCAAGGGGAAATCCCATGTGTCGAACTGCATCAGTCTTGTTTGCATAAATATCTTTGTTGCTGGCCACCTTATTGGCATGCATTTCCTCCTTTCCTTTATTCTTGGGGGCCTGCTCTACGATTTCAACACTCTTCATGCTCCCATCACATACAGCAGTAGCATTGCATTTATTCACCAAAGGGATATCTATAGCTGTATTTGGATTTGAAGCACTAGCTGCCTTGCGAAATTCCCAGATCTTTTTTCTCTTTGGTGCAAGACTAGCTTCCAGCTCTAGCTTTCTTCTGGTAGACATGTTAAGATCACCCTTCTTTCTGCCCATGCTAGCTTGTGTAAGACTGGACGTGTCCTTAAGTAAGCCCTGTTCATATCTGTGATGCCAGAAATTGTACGAGCTTTCATCATTATCTGGAAGGTGCTGATGCCAGGCATTCTCCTATCTCGATCATTCACGCTGTTAGCTGTATCCGGAGCCCTAAGGAATTTTTTTCTTTTTTCTTTGGAACTCTAACAAACATTTGCTTACGTCATTTAAAATACATACCTTGTCATTTATTTACATCTGTGCCATAGTTTTTAACAAGGTCATCTTATTGTCATACCCAAAGGGTCATATGGCTATCAACTTATATTTTGTCCTGCATAACAACTTATACCATTAATAAAAAATCCTACCTCCGACCTTTGTTCGGGGGGCTATTGCATATTTAGCCAAATTATGGAGCCAAAACTGCAATATACATAGCAAGGGGTGCAGGGCCTTGCTATACCAAGGCCCTACCCTCCCAATGCTTTTATTTTCATTATCAGCACCTATAACATTTTTTTCAGCAACATTATCATATCCCCTTTGTTATACAAAAGTCCTGGGAACTGTTCTTTCTGTATAAATCTCAAAACAGCGGTGCTAGTTTCCTTTTTTCCAAAGCCATTTGTGATAAAAGTCTCTACCAAGCAAGCTATATCCCTGGCAGCTACTGCATGGACTGAATGTGCGTACATATACGGCAATACTTGTGATATGATAACTTTCAATGCATGCCAGTATGGTCTGCAGCTGTCTGCCTTAATGAACCTCAGTACTTCAAATGGGAGCTGATTTCTTTTATCATACCTTAAGATTGAAAAAAGTCCTCTGTCTCTGTCTAAAACCTGTATGGTGATATTCAGAAAATTACACTTGTATCCATACCTCATTGGACCATCAGTTTTGTACTCCGTTTCATCCTTCATACCTAAATGGTGCATATTGTATATTGTGGTTTCTGATTCCTGATTAAAAAACTCGTCAATGTCATTAGCATTTAACATCATAAGGTCATCCACGTACCTAGCAGCATTGTCAAACCTCTTTATATCTTTGAATCTTCCATCATGGGCAAGTTTAAGCATGAATCTAAGTTCGTACCATGCAAGGTAGAGATTACACCAAGCAGGACTACAGGAGAATCCCATAGGTATGCCTTTTTTCTGTCGCCATGTATCCTGCCCCAATTTTAAATAACAGTTGTGCTAACAGCCATCCATTAGCCTCTTTGAATTTATTTTTATCTACTACTCTCCAACAAC
The DNA here is from genome assembly GCA_021234155.1 of Isoetes taiwanensis. NCBI lineage: Eukaryota > Viridiplantae > Streptophyta > Lycopodiopsida > Isoetales > Isoetaceae > Isoetes > Isoetes taiwanensis. The sequence continues at coordinate 13,231,850 of JAJEKV010000028.1, forward strand.
TACTGTCCATGTCTTTTTTTATTAGTCTCACCTATTTTACTTCAAAGGAATCAGCTTTTTCTTTTATGAGCATATGTAATAGTTTCTGGTCTTTTCTCATATATTCCCATGTGACTTCGATAATGTCGTTCATAATCTCAATGATACCATCATCTCCAAATAACGGCATATTTTCGTAGCACTTCATGATATCAGCTGCAAATACACTGTTTATTTTAAATGGTAGATTTAATACCACATCATATGAAGAGTTAACCATCCATGAAGCATTTATCTTTGTCTTGTTAAATAACCTGTATGGGGCTGTTTGCCATAGGCATATATTTGGCCATAATTCAATAATGTTGTTAAGCACTGTAGTAATCCATTGTGCAATGCGTACATAGATCGAATCATAAGCATTTGTTAACCGCCTGTAATCAGCTTTATGAGCTTTGTAACTAGCCATAAGGTATGGTAGTTTTTCCACATCATTCTGTTCTTTTCCCAACAGCTCATAAATTATAGTGTTGCACATGCTTTTAATCTGTTCTGGGTTGTACTTGGTTTTCTCAAAGTCTGGACCTTCAAGTCTTTTCCTTGTCATTTCTAGGATATGCTTTTTGCATATAAATCTAGGGTTATTATTGGCCTTATCCAATCCAGATATAAAGAAATTCTGTACTAGCCAATCCAGGTTCTTTTTTCACCTGTTGATCATCCCATAAAAACTTTTATTGGGTAGTTTTTTCTTCACCAAGATTATTTCCTCATGAGCATACTGTAATAACATCATGTTAATATTTGTTGTATCCGTGTCTGACAGGTCCATGGTGTCATATTTATGGACTTCCCAAAACTGTTTACAAAGTTTGAGAAAATCTTCTCTAAAACTTTGTATGCTAAGACTGCAATCAGGGATGTGGTTTAAACCTTTGGCAAATGCCTCCCTCAACTTAGTACAATGGATAATCATTAAATCCGTTGTTCTAACATGCCCAATGCTAGGGTCAATATATTTAAGCATGTTTGGATTACTACATGGACATTTAATGTCCAAACCTTCAGCAAATAACAGATTTGGTCTGTAAATTTTGTCTTTAATCTGTTCTATATATCTCCAGGCAAATGTAGTACTATCCATAAGCTGTTTACCTCTTTCCTGTAAAGCTTCATACCAGGCCAAATATTTTCCTGATGTCGATCTCATCTAAAGCCTTTGATGTACTATTTTTTTGTCATTTGTTTCCTTACAATTTTTAAGATGTCTCTTACCATAAGCATCTTTAGTAATTGTTCTATTCTGTACCTGCAACACAGATTGTTAGAATGCGAATTATACCAATCCCAATTTAAACATCTATATACTGAGGCATCTTTCAAAAATTTTTTTTTTTTTTTTTCATTTATAATAGAGGCAGCAAATGCTGTTATAATCCGAGACAAATGTCATTTACTACTTGGGTGCTTTTTTGCTTAACCTACCCAACTTTTTGAAGTTATAGCACCTTACCAGCACCTAAATTAACGAGCACGGACGGGCTGGGACGGGCTCATGAAGGGCTCGTGACGGGCTCATGATGGGCTCTGACGGGCTCGGACGGGCTCATGATGGGTTTACGGCGGCTTCAATTCGGCGGTCATCATCATAGAATTTTCAGACGCAAACATCATAGAATTAGAGGCGGTCATCATCATTCGAGCTCTTGAACAAACTTATCTCCCAAGCTTTTTGTATTTGTACTCTGTTTTTCTTCCTTTGCAATTCGTGACTCTTTTGCAACTATACCATGAGTTCACCCCAGCGCTTGAGGTATCGCATTTTTGCTATCTTTTTTAGAAAATGTTTGTGCTTCACAAATTTATAGCATAAAAGTACTCAAATGTAAGTGGTTTTCTTGTTTTATTATATTTTCATTTGAAGCCAGCAAGAACACAGTATGAATTTCTTCGAGTTTGGAAAGTGGAGTCGTCCGGAAGAAAGCCAAGCCAAATCAAGGCAAAAGAAGTATCAAATGCTGAATTTTTATCAGTTTTTGAAGTTCCTTTGAGGTCGGGAAGATCAACATCAAGGAAATCAAGCCTGAATTGAAAGCGAAGTTCAATGAACTCCTTGAAAAGTATACGAATGGCCCTACCAACAATGAAGTGAGGACTCGTTTTGCAAGAGCATTTGTATGGCGTAACACCCCTAAGGCTTTGGTGACCCGAAAATTACAAGGTAAATTGGGCATCTTTAGCGCCAGAGACTCCCGCATTTTACGTAGTTCATAAGAGTAAAGATCATGAAGTAAATTGTTTTGAAGCTAACATCAATGTGATTATCAATCACATTAGAAGCTTGTCAGAAATGCAAAAGAAAGCTGAAGAAGAAATTAAAGGAAAAAAGGCAGCTTTGTTGAAGAAGGTAGGTGCAGTGCAAAGTGCTGAAGCTACTTGCACTTTATTGTACAAGCAAATTTCAGAGAAGAGAGAATCTATCAAACTTTACAGTGCAGATTTGCCTAACAACCAAGCTTTGGTTGCATACTTGAAGAAAGATGAAGCAAGTTTAATGGCTTTACTTTCTGAAACTATTGGGAGTGCTAATGTTTCTGATGCAGAAAAGTTGAAGGAAGAAATCAAATCCTTGGAAGTGAATATTGAAGCATATGGCCATAGGATGGAGTTTTGGAATGCAAAGTCCAAACACATATCTGCTATGCAGATTTCAGCCAAAGGTAAGAAGGAACTCAAAGTGTTTGGGGTCTGGGTTCGGGAACTCCTGGAAGACAGCCCTCTGTGAGGACCCGTGGATCTAACAGGAGAGTCCGGGGGACTATGTCACGCGGGATTTGCTGGAAGAGAAGAAAAAGAAGAGAACAGAACAAATGAGAGAAAGATGATAAGCTTCCTTGATATCAATGATGAAAATACATGAGCTCTCGCAATAGAGAGAAAACTGAAAGGAGACAAGACTCAAAACTCATCTCTAAAAAACTTATGAGCTAACTCTACTCATATATATAGTACAATGGCCTTGGGCCCAATATAGACACGGACGGTGATCGATCGGTGCCGACTCACGGAAGGAGGCCCTGATTGTGGAGGAATATTGGCGGTGCCTCTTGAAGTGCCTAGAATCACGCCGACGCCGACGCTGGCGGTGACGGGCCGTCACTTGTCCGGCGCCTCTTGTTGATGTGACCAAAGGCTTTGATCTGCGTGGCTCGCTTTGCTTAGTCTTCGGGCGGAGGCTTGGATGTCCGACCCGTGGTTGGCCCGAGGATCTTTGAGCTTGACCTGGTGCGGACGTATGCATGAATAGTCCTGTATCAGAGGCACAGACTAACACTCCCCCACCAAACGACACTCGAGTGAAGAAAAGGAGGAAGCGTTTGGGGGGGGAAGCCATCGATCTGAAAGTGATCCCTCACGGGAGTGAGGGGCGGGCACCATTATGGTACTTGGCTGATGAGATCTTGGCGTGATTGAAGAGCTTGAGGTGTGTTTTGGCCAAGGGCAGGATCAGCATCAATAAGAAAACGAGAGCGTACCATGTCTTCAAGTGCAGCGTGGGCGTCTGAAGAAATGTACTGACACTCCATGAGAAGACAGGTCTGAAGGCCAAAGGCACCGACGCCGGCATTTGGATTGCGATGAAAAATGGGGATTACTGCCGATTTAAGGAGCTTAGCAAAATACATTTGAGGGCAGCGCAAAATCACGCTTTGAAGATGGAAAGGATCGTGAGGTGGAGGCGTTCGCAAGAAGGTGTTGAGACCATGAAGCGCATCTGCGGGCTGTTGCCAACCACGCTCATTAGCAATGTAGATCCAATTGGTGGTGTTGTCCAGAGTAGCACCTTCTTCCCAATGTGAGCGGCGAACAAAACGTGGATCCCACCGGAGATCCGTCGAGATCTGAGGTGGTGTCCACCGCATGACCATCCATGACCTTGGTCCAAAAAGGAAGGCGCCAATCGGTTAGGAACCTAGGGCGTGGAGGTGCCGTGGAAGCATAGGGAGAAGGAACCATGCCCGTGGGCGTTGGTTGCCGAAATCTCCCCTGAATTGATCGACAAGATCCGGATCAAGTGCCCGACACCGGCGATCCCAAAGAGAAAGAGAGTGAGAGTTGCGGGGAGGGCTATCCCATCCCGTGGGGGACCGCCTTGCTATCCAACGAGCACATGAATCGATTGTAACCGGCGAGGTGTCGCATATAGACTTGTGCATAGGGAAGATCTTCGGGATGTCCTAGATACTTCCTAATTTGTTCTTGGCGCTTCCGGCTTGCCGAGAGATAAATGATTGGCAAGCTCGCATGTACTCTCGATGAAAAGTTTTGGTCCCGGCGGGGATCCGCAAGATATGGATTGTTATCCGAAGCACCCATTGCAGATGGGGTCACCCCGAAAAGTCGGGCGTGGCCCATTGCCAAAGTTTTTCTGTGTATCACCCGGATAGAAATCATGAAAGATATAAGCCATGGGCTGAACCACGGAAAGTGAGAAAGTCGGATCGGCCACGGTGTATGAGATCAAAGACAACAAGGGCACAGCACAACCCTTTGTCTTCAATGGAGAGTTCTGGCCAAACCGAGAAAAATCAGCACTGCTCAGTGGGATATCCACAGGGCCATCCGCCGCGTGCCACTTTGAAAGGAAGAGGTGGCGCCGAGCAACCACATAATCATGATAGCAGAGGGAGCTGGGAAGTCCACCGGCGGCGTGCGGAAGAATTGAAGTCCGGGCCAAGTTTGGCTTGAGCCTCATCGGCAGGATCAATAGCTTTGCCGCAAATTGTCAGCGAGATCACGGATCCGATTTTCCTTTTCGAGTAGGAGGCGTGACTGGTCACGGACCCGTTTCCGAGAAGGATTGACCTGGGAGGAAGATTGCCCTGGTGTATGGAGACGAAGCACGGCAAGCTCCCGCCATCGAAGTATTTTTCGCCGCACCTCGTAGTTTGATCTTGAAGAGAGGTGAGCCGAGAGGTCCGTGTGGAAAGTCTGAGCCGCCAAGGAGGCTTAATTTTGCATCCCGGGCTGAAAGATTTTGAACTTGAGTGCTGAAATTTTCACACGCCCGAAAGTACAAGGCATTGAGTTTAGCAATATCTTCGCCCTTGGTACTTTCGGGAGAGCGGCTTTGGACTTGTTGTGCTCCAATAGAGTCTGAATTGACCGAGCCGAGCTTGATCTGCGCGAAGTTGGCTGACTTGAGCTTGTGTACTCTTGAGATCCGCATGAGCCTGTAAGAGAGCTTCATGCTTGTCTTGAAGTTTGGCCTCCAAAGTTGCAACTTGGGCAGTTGCAGCTTGAAGGTCTTGGTGTACCGCATCGAGGCCCGAAAAGTGCGTTGAACCCCGCTCATAAGAGCCGCCTTGGGATTCCTCAGAACTTAAGAGCAGCAGCTTGAGCATCCCGCTTGATACAACAACAACCGACGAGGGTGTTGTGGTGGTGGAACCTGGGCCGTTGCCCTGGTTTGGGAGGTTTGGGAAAAATGGTGTGAAGTGGATGGTGTAGCGGAGGAAGAGACAGTGACATGAGTGTGACTGTGGTCATGACCCGGGGAAGATGGGCGTGATGTGCCAACTTGGTGATTGAGTGGAAGGGAGCGCTGAGTGGAAGTATGAGAATTTGGTGGTGTGGGAGGGAAGTAATGACGGATGAGGGCTTGAAAGTGCCCTCCCACAGAAACTTCAGAAATGGAAGTGGTACCCCGAAGGCGGTCCATTTCTTGGAGAAGACGATAGAACATCATTTGGGGCCAATCTATGTGGTGCTTGGAGTGTGTAGCAGTAAGGACCAGGTTGTAGAAAGGCTTATTGATATGGGTGTTCTTGATAGAATACCCAAGGAATTTTCGCCACAGAAATTTCACAAAGGTCTCATGAGGCTTGTCGATATTGGTCGGGGCGATGGACATTGGCGTGATAGCGGGTGCACCAAACTCGCGGACATCAATATCCTGTATAGCAGACCATGATACACAAGGAGTGTGCAAGGGAATATGAAATACCTCAGAAATCAAGTGTTGAGTCAATGAAATAGTGGTGCCATCGACCACAGTGGTGTAACCTTGCGGGCTGTTAACAATATTATGAATGAACCGCACGCAGGCAGGATTTGGAGCGGAAGTTCCATTTGAGAGAATTCAGTAAAAGTTGGTGTCGTTCAACGACTTCTTTACTGGGGCCAACAAGGGCTTCACGGAAAGTGGGCGTCAAGAAGGATACAGATGCAAAAAGGGCCGGATCCTTGGGAGCAGGAGCTTGAAGTGTAGAAAATCTTGGGGCAACCATGGGAATGATTTGCAGAACGAAGAGAGATGCCAAAGGTGGAAGACGAAAGTCGAGCACGGAGGATGAAGGCGCAGAGGAACGAAAAGGTTTGTTTTAGGGCGCACAACTGGAGGCGAAGAGGTATGAAGAGTGCGAAACAGGAACCGTTGATGATGCCAGGTGTCAAAAGATGCGAAGAAGGGGATTGAGAGGCAAAAATTTGGCCAAGTCCCCAAAAACGTAAGGGAGAAGCAATGAACGGTGAGGATGAGACGTGAAAGAAAGATCAGATGTGACAGATGGCAAAGGACACCCATTAATAGTCGACGGGCGTGGAAAGAAGGAATGGCATTCAATGCTGGCAACTCGAAGTGGGATATCATTAAAAGGAATGTGTCAGAAGGTACCATGGCTAGATATGCGGCGGGAGAACAGATTCTCATATTAGAAACAGCCTTGCATTGCAAACACGTTGGCGATTTGTGTGATTGGTCCACGTCGACAAGAAGTGCCTCAGTTGGCTATATAAGACGAACCGAGAGAAACGAAGGCATCCGATGGCGCTCAGTATGGCGGCTGCTGGTTTCAACGAAGATTGCACCATGCCGACGAACTGTCAGGAGTGGATCACTTGTAAGATGAATTGTCTGGATCTCTGGCGCTGCCACAACCGTGGCATTCGTGATGGACGGCCTGGTGTGCGGGATGGTGAACATCCCGACCGAAGACCAACGGGATGGAGGTGGTTCGCACCTTGCTGGGATCCGGAGCAGAACCTCTACCATCTCCTCAGCAAGATCACCTCTGCTCCGAACCCGGAGTAGAGGGTTTTTCCTCTTAGGACTTAGTAGATAGGGCTCTGAGCCCGTTTTTGTATATAGGGCAGTGCCCATAGCGGAAATAGCTGGGCTGCGCCCACATTTTGTAAAAAAAATCTCCACTATAATATAATCTACCGCCTTTCTAGTCACTTTCTGTGGTGTTTGATTCTTGAACTGTCTCTGTGTTTGGATGTTCACTTTCTGTGTGATGAAATGCTTTGAGACGAAAACCATTAACTAATGTAGGTAATGGAGTGCCATCTAATTCAGCGAGTTGGAAAACACTTGGTCTAACCACTTGAACAATTTGATAAGGGCCAAGCCAACGAAACTTGAGTTTACCCGGAAAATTTTTGTACCTGGAATCATAAAGAAGAACCAAATCTCCTTGTTTGAATGTTTTTGTCTTCAAACGTTTGTCATGTAAAGATTTTTGCAACTGTTGTCCATGAAGAACACGAATATAAGCATCCCTTCGAAGTTCATCCAACTGTTCTAATTGATAGACCCGTTCTTTGAGAGCAGCTGGTGGATTATGAGCAGTAGCCAGTTGAAACCGGAGTGTTGGAAGAATGTATTCAAAGGGCATGAGAGCTTCCTGACCATAAACCAATTTAAAAGGAGTGTGACCCGTAGCAATCTTGAAACAAGTATTGTAGGCCCAAAGAACAGTAGGAAGTTTTGTCCGCAATGGGGGGAAGCGTCACAAATTTTCTTGAGAATGGTGACCAGAGTTTTGTTGGTGCTTTCTGCCAACCCATTGCCTTGAGGATAGTAAGGTGTGCTCTTGTGATGATGGATCAAGAGATAATCCGTCAGCTCTTTGATAGTATGATTGATGAAATGAACACCACGGTCACTGACCAGCCTTCAGGCGGGGCGGCCGAATCGCGTGATAATTTGTTGATAGAGGATTTCGAGCCGCTTGCTTTGCAAAGCAGGTGTTATGCGGAAGTGCACAAGCTTCCGCCCATTTGGTGGCGAGTCGGTGAGAACTGAGAATGTATCGGCACGAAAGTGTGCCGCGCAGAGGATCTATAGGTCCCACAAAGTCCATTCCCCATTTGTCAAGGGAAGTGGCGTGGCGAACGGCGTCAAAGGGAAGAGCCGCCACGGGTCGTGATGCCCACCCGGCCGGCAAGCGCCACACGTCGGGGCGGCGTGAGCATCTTTAAAGCGTGGGCCAATAATACCCGGCGAGAAGGATTTTGCGTGCCGTGGTGTCACCATGAAAATGACCACCACCGAGCCCTTGATGAGCTTCTCGAACAATGTCTGGAACTTCATGAGGGAGAACACAGCGTCGAAGGATGGTGTCCTTACCCTTTTTGTAGAGATGTCCGGCAACCATGGTGTAGTCACGGACCTCGCGGAGAAATTGATGGCGACGTGATTGTCGCTTGGCAGGAGAGAGCGTCTCATCTTCTGGTGGAAGAGCACCGGTGAGGAGGTACTGCTGAAAATCATGAAACCAATGTGGTGTTGCCGTGACTAAAAAGAGTTGAGCATCAGGGAAGGCATCTGAGACCCCTGTTGCAGGATCATCCGTGTGGATGCGTGAAAGATAATCCGGAACAACATGAGATTTGCCTGCCTTATGAACGATTTCAAAAGGAGCAAATTCTTGGAGAAGAAGGACCCAACGAGCTATGCGGCCCGTGGGCGTGGATTTGTTGATCAAATAGAGAAGTGCTTGGTGGTCCACAAAGAACTTGATTTGACTGCCCAAAAGGTAATGACGGAAGCGTTGGACACAGAAAATGAGACCCAAAGCTTCACGCTCCGTGGCAGAATAGTTGCGCTCAGCAGAATTGAGTTTTCTACCGGGCGAAGCGATTTGGTTTATCGATTAAGCGCATCATATTCTTGAGAAAGAACAGCCTCCAATAGCAAACGCCGAGACATCGACATGAGCGTGAAAGGGCTTGTCCCATTGAGGAGGAACAAGAACCGGTGCGGCTCGAAAGTGAGCGTAAGCTTCATTTGTTGGAAAGCGGCTTCACCGGGAATTCCAAGCCCAGGTGGATTCGTCACCCGTGAGTTTATGAATGGGATCTGCAATGGCTGCCAGTCCAGGTATGAAGGTGGAGTAATAATTGACCTTTCCCAGGAAAGAGCGTGTCTCTTTGATATTGGCTGGTGCTTGAGCTTTGAGCACACAACTGATTTTGGCGGGGATCGGTGGTGATGCCCTTTGGTCGACAACATGGCCTATGAGAACACCGAAGTGACGCAAAAGGTGCATTTCTCGGGATTGAGACTAATGGGACTCATCACATTTCTGGAAGACGAAGTTCCAATTTATCCAAATGGTCAGCCATGGGCAGAGGCGAGAAGTCATCTTGAAAAATTTGCAAGAAGGGATTTTCCTTCATGAAATCATGAAAACCGAGAGCATGATGCGTTGAAATGTTGAAGGAGAGTTGGATAATCCAAAAGGAACCACCTTGTAGGCAAAAAGTGCCCACGGGTGGTGAAAGTAGTCTTGAGTTGATCGATTCTTTGATGGAGATTTGATTGTAGCGGAAAAACCATCCATAAAGGAGTACATCTCATGTCCGGCCACTTCTTCAGTAACTTGGTCCGTGAAGGGAAGTGGAAAATGATCACGCCCGTGGGCTGATTGAGTTTCCGATAGTCCACATGCACGCCGGATCTTACCATTGTGCTTAAGGGCAATGACGATAGGGCTCACCCATTCGTAATGTTTGACCTCATAGATCAAACTGCTGCAGCAAGGAGTTTGTCAATTTCCGCCTTGACGCGATCCGCGGTAATTAGGGTTGAGCACATGATCGTCGTTGCTAATCGGGTCGTGCATCGATTTGGTAGGAATGGTGAGTTCCCCAAGCTTTTGTTGATTCCCCGAAGATCTTTGTAACTCCAGGCGAAAATGTGTTTGAATTTTTTGAACAGCGTGACGGCCCTGTTACGATAAGGAGCCGGAAGGTTTGCAGCAATGCGGACAGGTTGATTGTTGCCAACATCCACAATCGACTTCGCGAGTCTGAATATGGGGTATGACTTCAGTATCCTGGACAATGTGTGCAGGAGGTTGGAGGATAACCGGATGCGTGGCACTTTGGCGTGGTGAAAAGAGAGGTTGCTCGGTTTCATCTAGCGGTGCTTGCTTCATGACGTGGCGTGTACATCAGGGAGTTGCGGAGTGTCGCGATCCGAAAAGTGATCAACGCTGGATTGGATTGCAATTGCAAGGAGCCAGGTAGGGGTCAAGCAAGGCAGCCACAACCCGGTCCTGATCAAGAGTCATTTCTCCCCAAGGATCAGCATATTCGGGGTAGGAGGATAGAGGCAGACGCGCAGGTGGAGCCTGAACTTGATAAATATTCTGAGCTTCTTCCGAATCAGTGTCTGAGAGAGAGGGTTCCGCATTGTCAACAGAAATGATCCTGCCTGTTTGCAAGTCCATGGTGGCATTGAGATGACCATCTGTGATGACTAACTGGTCCGTGGCCCAGTAATGGATACTTTTTGCCTGGCGGAGAAAGGGTCTGCCCACCAGCATTTCATAGTCACCTGGATCTTCACCAGCCTTCCAAACTCCAAATTCCATGGGAAAGCGGAGATCACCAATGTTGATGTGAAGAATAGGTGTGACGCCTTGAGGTCTCGTGATATGGCCATTAGCCAATTTGATGTCATATGGGGCACGAAAGAGTTGTGTGATGCCCATTTGTTTGCGGAGTTTATCCGTGATGAGATTGACTGCACTACCTCCATCTATTTGAACATGGTTGACTTGCTGATTTCCCACCGTTGCATGGACCGTGGGTGTAGAGGTAGCCACAGCCCCAACTAAAACAGTTGGGAGTGGTAACTGGTCCTTCAGAGCAGGACAGAGTTTTAAAATGGTTGCCAAGCTTAAAGGAATTTTGATCTTGGCAAGCTCCTCTTGGAGTTCGAGAGGTACATGAGAAAAAGGATCTGCTGGTTCCACCGGTGGGAGTGCGTGGCGCGAGAAGCAAAGAACTTTTTGAGTAAGTCAACCCGGCTGCAATATTGGGATATGTCCGAGGCGTGGAGGTTGAGATGTTGAAGGGTATCATGTCTTTGTTGAGCTCTAGTGGTGGCATGAACATTGGCCAATGTGCGCCTTTCAGCCAGCCTTGCATGAGATTCAAAATGCTTTGGCGAACTTTGGGCATGACATTTGGCATGAGCTTTTCTAAGTTAGGTGCAAAGTGAACCTTTTTTTTCTTCCTCATGAGGAAGGGTGTCAACCGCAAAGGCGGGTGCGCGGTCCTTCGAATAATAGTCAAGGGGCGTGATGCCTTGGTGCGGCGTGAAACTAGACCAACCCAATTTGACGGCCGCATCGGGAGGATTAAGTGCACGAAAAATTTCCTCTTGGGCTTGTTGATCCGGTGAGGTTGATTTCTTTGGAGCTGGTTGATAGCGTGATTGCCGAGGCGCTCTTGGGGGCTTCTTAAGAACTGGTCATGGGCCTTGTTTGCCATTAGCTAGCCGAGTTGGTAAGCCGTGAGGCGGACCGATGTGGTCCTCGATTGGTACCGTGAAGCCGCACTGAACCCGTGGAAGTTGAGGACACGTAGGTGGTGGTATGACCCCATTCTTGACGGTGATAACACCGAGCTTTAGAAGGATCAAAAGGAGGTCGTTGGTTGGATCCCGTGGTTGGTCCTGCTGCGATAGAGTTGCGCGGGGCTTTTTGAAGAGGTGGCTGGCGATAGTGTGATTGTGGCTGAGGTGTGGTTTGCACTTGATAAACCATTTTGTGGCGGAACGGTGTGGGATGAGTGCGAGTGCACTCTTCCGTGGCATGATTGCACATGTTGCATCGCTTGCAATGAGGCGGGCCATTGGTGGAGTTGCACTCATTGGCCAAATGGCCTTGATATTTGCAAAGATGGCACCAGATTTGACTGCGCTGTGGATTAGCGTGTTGAGGCTGAACAGCCGTTTGTGGAACCATGACGGGTGGAATGAACGGGAGCTCTTGAAGAGCCACGGAGGAAACATTGATGAGTGATTGACAAGGTCGATAGCCTGCTCCAAAGTTTTTGGACGCAGTATTCATCATGAGTCGAATAGCGGGTGAGGAAGTCCTTGGAGAAACCAGACCAAAATCTGGCTCTGTGTAGGGTACTCCTTGAGCTTACTTAGCAGAATGTGAAGTCGATCCGCAAAATCCCGGGCAGACTCCGTGGGCTCTTGTTGAAGTTCATTGAGTTGCTTGAGATGAAGTTGATCATCATCCGTGGTCCCGTAATGAGAGAGAAAAGCAGTGCGCATTTCGGACCAGTCTTGTTTCCAATGGCTTTTGTTGGACATGAGCCATTGATGAGGAGAGCCACGCAGTGTGGTGGAAAAGATGTGGAATTTCAGTTGAGGTTGCGCGTGACCATTTAGGACAGCTAGAGCCTCAAATTCTTCCATGTGGGCCTGAGCACTTTGGTCTAACGGTTTGCCTTTCGTGTTGCCAAAGGTGGGATAAGTCAGTTTCAGAGTTTGAAAGGTAGATGTGAAAGTGCTGGGCTGTACAGGGACAGTATAGTGAGGATATGGAGGTTGAGGAGGATGGGGCATTGTGCCTGACGGACCCGGATGAAGGGGTGACTGTGGTTGAGAAACTGAAGTAGCTGGAGCATTGGTTTTGAGATCTGTAAGGTTGTAAACAGGAAGAGCAGTGGGAAACGTAGGGAAAGGATATTCCTGGGTAGGCGCAAAGGAGACATGTGGATAGCCGTGCCCACCCGGGGGAGATGATGGTTATGGAAGGAAGAGGCGATGGCCTGAAGAATGATGGATGTAGGCATGTTCGGGGTATGAAAGTACGGTTGAGAAGGTTGAGCCGGATAAGGCTCCCCGATAGTGATGAGGGGACCGAGGTTGTGAGCAATGTTTGCACGCCTGGGGCGGGAACCGGGACGAGCTCGACACGAGGGGTGGGTGGCGCTGGGATCGAGCCCTAGACAGAAGATGGCCTCCCTCTATGTCATAAGCAGATCCATACATGTCTTGAAACAGTTTCCCCCGACGCCGATGGCGCCCAAGCGAGATGCCGTCGAGAAAGGAGTTCTTCCGGGCGTGAAATTACGGACGCACATGGCGGCGTAAGAAAGTAGGAGAAAATCAGACCGGCGGCGGCGGTGTTGTTTGGGGTGCGGGTTCGGGAACCCTGGAAGACAGCCCTCCGTGAGGACCCGTGGATCTAACAGAGAGTCCGGGGACTATGTCACGCGGGATTTGGCCGGAAGAGAAAAAAAAGAAGAGAACAGAACAAATGAGAGAAAGATGATAAGCTTCCTTGATATCAATGATGAAAATACATGAGCTCGCAATAGAGAAAACCGAAAAGGAGACAAGACTCAAAACTCATCTCTAAAAAACTTATGAGCTAACTCTACTCATATATATAGTACAATGGCCTTGGGCCCAATATAGACACTCGACCGATCTCGGTGCCGACTCACGGAAGGAGGCCCGATTCTGCGGGAATATTGGCGGTGCCTCTTGAAGTGCCTAGAATCTTGGCGCCGACGATTGGCGAGGCGGTGGCGGGCCGTCACTTGTCCGAAAGCGGCGCCTCTTGTTGTGACCAAAGGCTTTATTTGCGTGGGTTTCTTTGCTTAGTCTTCTGCGGAGGCTTGGATGTCTGACCCGTGGTTGACTGAGGATCTTTGAGCTTGACCTGGTCTGACGTATGCATGAATAGTCCTGTACCAGGAGGCACCGGACTAACACAAAGTTCACATGGGTGTTTATGATCTGCCTCGAGATCAATTTGCTGAAAGATGTGAAGGTTGTGGTTTGAGTTTTAGCTCGACACGGTTTTCTTATCAAGTTATCATGTGATCATAAATTTCATGTTTGCTGCTTTGGTTCTGTCTTGGATACTATGCATTGTACAGTGGCAGGTTGTGGGGTAGAAGTGCCTGACAAGCTTGAGCAAGAACTTGGTTACTTTAAAGCAGATGAAGATGAAGTAACCGAGGAGTATGAAGAGTCTTCTGATGAAGATGTGAAGGTGACAAAGGTCACAAAGGTGAAAGGAAAAGGTAAAGACATGGGTGAGGATTCTAACTCTGTTTGTAACCGAGTATGACAAACCTATTTCCAAAGATTTTGTTGCTAAGAGGAAAGGCAAGAAGAAGATTCTTAGGAGCAAGCAACAAGAAAGCAAGATCGTGAAGTCACCAAGTCCTAAGATCAGAACTAGTCCCTGAACGTGAGATCCCAACAACTCTGTTACACCCGGTTCTCCACTTGCTTCTCCCGTTACACATGCTTCTCCCTGTTACACCCGCTTCTCCAAGCATGGCCCAACACATGAAGAGCCTACTCCTTCAAAGTCACCATTCACAGATATCCAATCGATGAGGAAGACCTCACTCTTGAGAGAGAAGTTTATAAGGAAATTTGGATAAGCAGATTGCTAGCTTTGCAGGTTCAAGTTGAAGTTTGGTTTTGAAACAATCTCAATGTTAACTGCTCTGTCAGGTAAATTTTGAGTATGATCTGCAATTTTGTGAATATATGCAGGTCTCTCTAAGTTATTGAATATGTGAACTGCATGTAGAATATGTGACAGGTCTGCAATTTTTTGAATGTGACCATGTCTGTAACCACTTGAATATATGAACTTTGTGCTTCTTTAAAATTTTTGTATATTTTTTTTCTTCATTGGTTCAGTTCTCTTGTTTATGCAAAGTGTTTTGTACAGTAACCAATTCTTACAATTCAAACGATATTACGCAATACCACAGAAGAATTAAAACAATTCAAATGATATTCACACAATTCAATTGATATTCTGCAATACCACAGAAGTATTCTGCAATACAATTCAAACATGCATACAGCTCAAATTCTATTTGCCCTTTCCCATAGTTTATGGCTTGCACACAATCTTAAAGATCATCAGAGACCATTCCAAGTGATTATACCACTAAAGAAAATTTGAACACTCTGTTGCAAATCTTAGCTCACTGCCCGGGTCATTGACCAATTTTTGACCTGGTCAATGACGATCTTTTGAAATAGCTAAGTGCATCTGACTTGAGAGAAAGTTTTATATCTACTTAAGTACATCTCTCAAGCATATAAACCAGCTGGATTCAACACGAAATACATTAAGACCTGCTAGCATTTGGCATTTGAAGTACACAGTCTTTTTCTGGAATTGGGAAACCAGTGCAAACTGTGTAACAGAGCTTCATTCTTGCAAGATCAAGGTATAGATTGGTTGCCATGTGCAACCTGGAGGTCCTGCACCAACTCAATTGAGGGATTACCAGGATCTGCAACCAAATCTTACATTTCAAAATAAACCTGCAACTAGTTCTTACTATTCAAACTAGATTCTGCAATAGCAAAAAAAGAATGAAACTTTTCTTTATTACTTGAATATGAATGTTACAATTGAATACAGTTTGGTTAGCACTAGCAATGCTTGTATGCTAGTAAAGAATTCATTTGGTTCCATTTCTCATTGAAGAGCTCTAAGTGTGCTCATCCTCATCTACTAAGCTATCTCGTGATAAAGACTACTCTTGTGCTCCAAAACTCGATCTAAAAGATGATCATGAACATCCTTTGGAAGTTTGTATATGTTTTCACTTACAGGCACCATATCAAAGCAACACGACATGACCAAGTGGCTGTATGCATTGCACTCTGGTGCATCTTCAAGCAATTCAAATTCACTACCTCCTAAAAACTTATAATACTTACACCGAGAGGACCACTTCTCTTCTAGCAAATTTAGCACCCCATGCATCTTTAAAGGCCCTCTCTACAATGTGTTTAGGCTTAGTGCATTTGATGATGTAGAAGTCTACTGTTCCTTGTTGTTGGCCTCGGATGGTACCGCAAAATTATCCCCAACATCAACTACATCGAAACCCATTCATGATCCCCTTCATAGATAGGACCCTGTAATGTTTCAGCTCGTCTTCAAAGACTGGAATTAGTTTCGGAATAAACCCAAGATCCTATTCTCGCTTTTGTTTATGCACTTCCCAAACTTTCTGCCCAACAAGTAATTACGTATAACCGAAATCCATATGAGCAACCCGGTAGGGTCATTGGAATGCACAGTGTCCGATACAATGCAACTTTCGGGAACCGTTAATGTCTTACAATCATGGTGTCACTTCTATCAACCTCATTGATAGCTATCTCCCAAAAAATATCTGCAAAAGGAATCATGTAAAATAACATGCAATGCAAACAACATGTAAAACCTGAACTATCTTGTGTACCGCAAGGATGATCTCCTTCATTGTCACAATCGACTTAAAATGTGCTCGCAAAACACAATCGCATCATGTGCATTCCTTAGTGGTACTTGAATTCCTCTTCAACATCTCATGTGTGAGGGCTCTTTTATTACAAACACCAAAGCACCATCATGCTCACCGCAAGGATTGATTCTGAATTTTAAAGAAATGCCAATAAAAAAAAAGAACCAATAGACTAAAATAAAAGTAATTACCTTTGCCATGATATGATGCAAAGAAATTCCAAAGTGTATTGGTTTTCCGGTGCTGAAAAAGAACCTGCCTAGGAAGTAGAACATCCTTGCTCCTTTAAATTGATGGGAACATCCATCGGACCACATGACATGATTCTTGTAATGGACACCCTTGTCGACAAAGGAAAACTACATGTTTTTGCAAACAATGTTGAACTAAGAGTACATCATGTTCTCTATCATCACTTATGTAAAAATGTGTTTCCTTAATGATCTTTCTATTACATTCGTAGAAGGTGGAGCATGCCTATATGTGATGTGCACCAAAATGGTGCATTGGTCATTCCTCCAATGCAAGCTTTGTATTTCTTGTTGGATTTTGAAGGTGTAGTTCTCTCGCAAAGTCAATCACCGAAACTATAGTGTCCTTTGGAAAAGCCGCCAAACACTCCCTAAAACTGTTTTGCTTGCCATCGGCTTCATAATTATGAGGGATGAATGGAATGAGGAAGGTATCAACAAATTGGAACAACTCGCATTGGTGTCGTCTTGTAAACAAGCTTGTTGACAGGTTTGGGAGCTTCCTACAAAAGAAGCAAAAACATATATCAAGTACCACCTTTTTGGATTTAACATTTCAAGTTACTTGTAATACCTTCTTCTTAGCCTTGGATCTTCTTTTTCGACCTGAATTCTCATCAATAGTCTTACCAAAGACACCACCTTTCTTACGTCACGAATTCTCGCCAGCTAGTCTTGCCAAGACACCACCTTTCTTCGACCGGCCTTCGTTCTTCCCTGCAGGTCTTGTCGGCAGCTCCTTTCTTCTTAACAAGTTTTTTCCTTCTCACCAACCTTCTTAAGATGCTCTTCATCTATGCTCGTCCCATTTTAACTATTGCTATAAGAATGGCAATTGGCAATACCAAACTCTATTAACATTATTTCATCATTAGAAAGGAATGTTACCTTGTCCTCCTCATAAACTGTTATGTTCAAAAGAAGAATTTGAGCTGAAAAGAATATCTCATTTAAGAATAACAATTTGAATTACCTTATCAAATGTCTTCCAATCTACTTGATGGTTCAACTTGTAATCTCTTTCTTTTTGGACAAGTTGGCACTTTGTTTTTTCCACAAGCCTTGCATTTAAGCGCACAGACAATTATGTTGATGCCACTCTTCGATTCATCCTTAGGACATACCAAAGATCTCCAAAGCTCGGAGGTTGAAGCATATGTAGCTTTAGATGCATTGCAGGTTGGTCCTATACCACATACATCACAATTGCATGTGCAATTTGGCCCATGGAGGTCCCGATCTAATCTTACTTTGTTTATGGCCTGTCTCACAAAGTCAACTCTCAAATGGTAGATACAAACAGACAAGTCTCTCTATCTTTTACCTTTCGACATATGGAGGCTTTAGAGCATGGAATGTTTGTAAATGATATTTGAAAGTATGGATATTGCCTTTCAAATCGTTGGAAGAAAACTTGCTGCAAGTAAAACAAAGAACAACATATCAACAACCTTAAGTTGAAAATCTTAAACCTTAACAATTTGAAAACAAATTGCTTTAAAATTACCTGTGTCTCTTCAAGAAAGTGTAGTGCATGCAATATCTTCTTTCCAGAAGTTGCTTTTATCTTGATGACATGTTTCTTACATGGGGAAACTCTTGTATTGTGTCTCCAAAAATCCACCACTAGTTTTCTCTCGTCATAAGAGAGTTTGTCACATCTAATCTTATTTTTGAACATGGACCATGGACCCTCACCAAGTTCAGCATCTACTCTTCTTCTTACAGCAGTTGTGACAATCTTTCTGTTCAGGCATAGAGTTCTGGAGAAAGCTGATTTGTTAATATTGGTATTGACAGCATAAACCATGGCAGCATTTCTTGCCCTCTTAATATCTGTTTTCTTCTCATTCTTATGATCTGCAAAAGAGTTCTTTAAATTCTCCACAATTTTCTTCATTACAGATTCATCCTTGGAGTTAGGAACAACAAGTTCAGGTAGCCACTTTGCAGCAGACTTAATTATCTCTTTCCTATCCCTACAACTTGCATTACCAAGAACCTTTTTCACCTTCACTGCAACCTTTTTTGATAGCATTCTCTTCTTCCATGTGCTTAGATCACCTTGGAGCAATGCTTCTTCATCTGCTGCAATTTCCCTTTCCCTCTTAAGCTCTCTCTCTTTTCTCCTTAACTCAGCTCTATACCTTCTAAAAGCATGACAATCTGCTAGAAAAAAAGAATCTGAAATGAAAAAAGTCAAAGAAACCTTCAAATCATGCAAACCTTGCTTACCTTGAAAATGAGGTTGATCATGACATTGGGTTCCTTGTGTATTATCTTGGTGACACCCTTCATAACAAGAAAGACAACAAAGATTAGCAAAAGAAAAGTTCAAAGTAAATTCAAGGAATCCAATTCCTTGAAATCGACTTAAAGAAGGTTGCACACCTTCTTCACTTTGGACATCTTGAGTTCCCTGTTGGCGCCACCCTTGGACTCTTGGAAATCACCTTCATGGTAAGAAGGTTGCAAATCTTCATGAAATGACTCTTCATTGTCTCCATAAGGTTCGGGATTGTGACAGTAAACATTTTCTAGAATTAAAGCAAACATCAACAAATAAGGAAAGAAATCAACAACAAATATGTAAGTTCAAAATTACCTGAATCTATAGGAATTGATGTAGCCATATGTAACTGATCTTGTCCAGCTTCTTTCAGTTCAAAGCAAACTTATAGATTAATATGCATTTCAGCATACATGAAAATGAAATGCATCATGATCCTCAATTACCATGGTAAATATCTAGCACAAATTCGCTTGCATCTGTTCTTGAATCTGCACTTGCGGATTGCTGACAAATTGCATCAGCAATTCGGGAACAACGCCAAAAATTTTCAGTCGACGACGGAAAACTTGGAGGCTAGATAGCAGTTTTGCAACATCAAAATTAACTTGATTCTTGCACACGGATGCGAAAAGCTTCTCTCCATTCCGCCATAGCGCGTAATTGGAGAAATCTAGCAGCAAAGAAATTCATGGTAGTTATACTCTGAAGAACTTCAAAACCGCCAAATTTACTTTCAAATTGCTTGCCGAACATGGCGTCATCACCTCGCACCAGCAGCACGGATCAACAACCCGCACGGATTGCTGAAGTGGCAATTTCCTGGGCTTCGGATCGACCAACAGAATTTGGCGCCCAGGAGGAAATGGCGGGTGAAGTGCTATGACGAGCGAAAAAAATTTCACTTGACGGGTCCAGCACCCGACCAGCACAAGCGTCGCCCACATAAAAAGTTGAGTACCTTAATAAAAAACACACCCACTTAGAAGTAGTTATTCTTGGGATTCAACCATTGTTTCTATGTCAGCAGGAGTATCTTCATCTAGTGAGATAACTTTGTTTCCACCCTTTCCCACTTGACAATATATCTGGAATTTTCTCAGCAGCTACTACAGGTGCATCCAGATTCTGTAAGTTTCCTGTAGTTGGATCCACAGTAATTCTTGGAGCAAGCCTTGGTGTAAACTTAGGAGTAGGTTTGCTGTACTTGGCCTTGAATATATCTTGTCTTTTATTTCCTTGATTCCTGCTAGTGTTCTCAGCATTATCCTGCAGAAAGGATATTGGTTTTACTGTTTTTTCCACAATATCTGCCATTCTATTGTTGCCAAATAGACTTTTTAAATTGGCATCCTTATCTTCAGCATATTTCATGGACATATTAATCATGACATTACGTACTTCAAGGTATGAGATGTACCCAATGATAACAGGCTTTAAAACCTTATTCAATAACTTTGTAATTGCCACCATTTTCATGATGGGAGTGACATCCTCAAAGACTGCATCCAGGTGGTTCAAAAGATACCAAATGCCCTGATCTATCCAAATAATTCCACAATGGCATGTAGATTTTTTATTTTTGAAGCACTTACTTTTGAAATATGGGCAGTGCATACGCCACATCCTCTTGAGAAAAAAATCATTCCTTTGTTCATTGGGGAAGGCCATATGTCCTTTTTGACAGATTTGAATAGTAGGATCCTTATTGCACACCTCATCAAAAAACGACATATCAAATCCAAGACTTGGATTGATGAAGTTGAATGTTTTCTCCAATCTGCCTGCTGCAACTTTTATCCATAATATTTGAAATAGAATAAGAATGTGAAGGTACTATTATTTTTCAGTGGAAATAGATACTAAGTACTACACGTCTTGCTAAATGGATTTCATTTTTTCAAAAAGTGGAGTAATACTATGAATTTTCAAATTTTTGACCCCTCGGGGACCTAAGCGGGTCTATAAAGAACTTACGAACTTCAAACTTTAAGGAATTATTTCTCGAAAATTCTACCATAGATTTTTCTAATTCTTTTTGTGATAGATTTCTCATATCATGATTTACAAGATGGAAGAATTAGAATTCCTAGGAAAAATCATTTTTGCAAAATAATGTGAGAAATGTTAAAGACTTTGAGAATAAACTTGACCCCTTTGCATTCGGCTCCACATTATATTTGGTAATAGAAGCTTTCTATATTTTTCATAAATTTTTCCTTATATGTACACTCATGGAGGACAACATATTGTAAGTATGTAGACAAATTCTTTATCTCGGAGCTATAATAGAATTTCAAAAAAAATGTATGAATAGAATAGAATAGAATAGTTTTTTATGAACCCATTTGGGTTCATCAAGGGACAACTCTAGTGTTAATCTGGTTATTATTTATTTGATCTACATATTGATATGATCACAATATTTCTCCGAGTAGGATAAAAGAAAACAAAAGGATGAAATGACATGACCAGAAAGGTTTACATATCACTTACTTACAAATATATGCTTACAAGTTTGCATCAAAAGCTTACAAGTTTTATGCTCTCCTCTCAACGATTTCGATGGCACAGAGGGTAGGCTCCTCTCACACCGTTGACATTTAGAGAACCACATCCTTAATGTCTAGAGAACCATTTTTTGCAAACTCGCTGATCTGAATTACAAACAATCTCTTTAAAATGATTGTATAATAGAAATTTTCAATAAAAATTGTATGAAATAAATAATAAATATTGCAAACATTAATAAATCGATCATATATAAGTAGATAAAAAGAAGCATCATCTAATTTCAATACATAAGCTTGAGATTATGAAATATAAAGATGGTATCACAACCTGTTTCCTGTAGGTAAAGACCACAGTCATACATATGAGCATGTGCATTATGAGGATATAATGAGCAAAGCAAATGTTCATGCTGTAGTAATATTTATTTCATTTTCATGTGTTCTCTTCATTAGTCTAATGGCACCCTCTATTGGGCTAAGAGAGCTTAGAGAATTGTAAAAAATAATATGAGATGTTGCAGTAATGGATCATTTGACATTCCAAATCTAGCCTTTTAAGATCTTCGGCAGCAAGGATGATGCGCATATTTATTTTGTTGGATACAAGATAATAAATTGTACCTTATAAATATAGCGGATTTAAAGCGGATTTTGTTAGCAGATATTGATACATAGTTAGTAAACAAAATTCATTATAGATAACTCAAACCCCAAGAAAGAAATGCAAGTATGTAATCTAAGCATAGGTATGTCAAATCTCAAAATGCACAAGTAGAAGTTCTAATTTAGATGATTAACTATAATGAACAGATATTCCAAAGCAATAGCTAGGAAGACAAATTGAAAATGCTTTGAATTTGCTAGTGCAAATAATTGCTTAGTTCAGAATGTAGAGGATTGAATGAAGGGATTTATACTCTAGACTACCACAGTCGTCGGATTTGTCGATCCTACGGCCTGGACTGTATGTGGGAGCCTCTGGGCACCTCTCGTTTCGCTTATGGGGGCATCTATGATTTGAAATATGAAATACACATTCGCCTATGGTTTTGATGGAATATTGAGCCTAATATGAAATACAAGGGGTCGAACCTCTACCAAAAATAACTGAAAGTCCTAATAAAACTACTTTGACCAACATAACCAGTGAGCTAACATGATTGTTTTCCATTTCAATTGTTTTAAGATATGGTCTATGGTTTCAGAAATTGTCATTTTTACATCCATATCAAAACCCCCTGAAACCCCATGTTATTGTGCCACATATTATAGCGAAATTTTTTGTCCAACCAATTGCTATATATGGTGTAGAACACGACTTCCTTAGGGACACTGACATCTTATATTCAGGAGAAATTGGATATGCGGGCTCAGTTGTGTCCCCGATCATTTCATGTCATGTACAAATATAAGATTTATCGGCAAGCTTATTATTGCTAAAGTTTGGTTTTTTGGGTTCCATAGGCATTTGGTCTTCGTCGACAATAAAAACGAATTGAATTGAATTCAATTCTCATACCTAAAGTCAATCAACAAAAGAAATTATCAATTGCAGACCTATCTTCCTCGTCAACACTACTTATAAGATTTTGGCCAAAATTCTAGCTCTTAGAATCATGATGCATTTATAGGAGAATATCAGCTACTATCAATCAGATTTCTTATCTGGTAGACACATTTTGGACAATTACATTGCAACTAATGAAGCAATTCACTGGAATAGACTTTTCAGACAGGGTTGTATGCTTTTAAGAATTGATTTTAGAAGAGTCTATGATACACATTGGTTGGGATTTCCTAAAGAAGGCTTTTCAGCATATAGATATTCATCCGACTCTTGTAGATAAAATTTTGGCCTTAATGAATTTAGCCTCCTCGAGTGTTTTAGTCGCCTCTATTGCTTTTCGCTTCCAATAAAAAAATGGTGTTATATATAGATGTTCGTTGACTCTCTATCTATTTCTCTGTGTAGCTGAACTGTTTCGAAAGATAGTTCTTCTGCGCCAAAATTAAAATACGATCCAAGGGCTAGCTATGTCTGGGTTTGATCAACAATTAATCAATTTACAATATGCAGATGATGGTTTTGTTCTTCTCAAAGCTCAGCAAAATTGTCTACACTGTTTTTTGGACTGTATTGGCCATTTTGGGGCCATCTCGGAGTATAATTTAATTTGGCTAAATACAATATTTTTAAGACCCAAAAAAAAAAAAAAAACTACTTAGACACCATCATGCATCTCAATCAATCCTCCTCATCTTGCTATGACTTTATTGGATCTTCCCTTGGCAATCAATCTGGCACCAAAAAAAAAAAAAAAAAAGGTTTAGAATAGAATAGAATAGAATCGAATAGAATATGATTTTATTGTCCACGGAGACCAACTGGCCTATGGGACCCAAATTGTAAGTAGAATAAAAAATAAGCTTAATACTATATCAGCAAATCTCTCATTTGGAGGAAGAGCTATTATGGCCAACATCCTTGCCGGTGCCCATACCTATTTCTCGCCAGTCCTTATAGCTAAATACATATAGAAAGCAAGGGTTGGGAGCCAAATACATATAGAAAGCAATGAATAGCTGGAACTTACCAACGATGCATTTCAATATGTAGTGGTGAAATAATAGTAAACCTTTGGATATAAACAAATACACTCACCAACTTCTTGACTCAACCTACTATCCATTTAAAGTGTACCTTTAGTAAAAAGAATTTTTACTGCTTGAAATGCAGTAGCTAAAGGATCCTATATTATAAAATCGTGGCGTCTGTCTGTCCGCCCGATCGATGGCCGAGATCGTCTCAATGTCCCTCTACCCTGATCAATGACCCAGATTTGTCTATTTATGCTTCTGCCCCTATCAAACGGCCTAAATTGTGCCATATAGCATAATTTGAATCATTTTTTATAATATAGGATATAGGATAAAAATGAAAGGACGCGAAATTATTTTTGTTGTGGCTTTCCGGTTCCAGCTCTCCCCGTCACTACTAGCGGAAAGCTTGGAAAGGAAGCTAGCGACCCCAATATTTCATCTCAATAGAAGAGTTCGTCCCTTCGACTCAAATAAAATGGACCTGATCTGCAATGACGAAGGAGTTTTTTATTTTGAAGCTACCACAGATGCAGTTGTTGACGATTTGGGAGATTTTTGTCCCTTTTCTTTACTGCTTAGCTCATCCAAACAGGGGAATATAGTGCTGCCCCTTATCAAGATACCATTTCATGGACTGCAATGATTTCTGCATGTGCCGAGTACGGCAATGGAAAGCGAACTCTTATGTGATTTTGGCAAATGGAAAGCCATGGCTTCAAACCGAATAAGGTTACATGCATATGTCTCTTAAATTCATGTAGATTAAAATGGCAAGCTAGAGGCAGATACTTTGATTGGAATGTATATGAAGTGTGGTTACATTGAAGACGCTGCTTGAAATGCTTTTTACTGAGTAGGCTCCATGTTTCAGGGACATCAGGGACAATAGTCGTTTCATGGACTGCAATGATTTCTGCATGTGCCAAGCATGGGGCTCTTATGTGATTTTGGCAAATGGAAAGCCATGGCTTCAAACCGAACAAGGCTTTTTTTTTTATTGAAGGCCGATGTGTATATTTATAAATAAATAAAGTTACAAAAGTTTACTTTCTACAGGGAAGTATAACCCATATCACCCATATATAAAAAGAGTTTTAAAAAGATAAACAGTAAAGTCATGAAATAGGAGCTTCTTCTAAGATAGTCCAGTTCTGTTGTAAGATGCAAGGATCAGCACACTAGAAGGGGGATCTGAGGTGGAAATTGGTAATTTTCTGCCCCCTTCCCCTGACCATGATTGTAAGAACACAAAATGCCACCAGGCATGATTCCGCTTTGGCCATGTTAAATTTTCCTCTGTTATCCTTGGCCTCGCATAGGAGAGCTCTTCTAACATCATAGTTTTGGTCACAGCAGCAGTTGCATAAACAGGGTTCTTCGTGGCCGCATGCAGGTTGAGGGGGACCAAAAACTTTGAGCCATTCCATGTTGGCATTGGGATCAATCTTCCTCCATTTGATCTTTCGCATTCACGAAATTGAAGAAAAAACCATAAGTATAGACTAAATGGCGGCGATTAATCAACCTTTTTAATTTGGGATTTTCGGTCTTCCCAAAAGTTTTTTGATTTTTGTTAACCGATTTCCTAAGATTATTGAGTAGTTTGGCTGCCTGAAATATTTCGGATGACCCAAAAATCAGAAATTTGGCTTTGCATGATTTGAAAGGGGATTTCTAGGTGATATTATTTTTTTTCCGGAAATTTACGTGAAGGGGCGGTTTTCAAGGCTGGCACAAGGCTTTCATAATCGATGCATTAAATTTGA
The DNA here is from genome assembly GCA_021234155.1 of Isoetes taiwanensis. Classification (NCBI taxonomy): domain Eukaryota; kingdom Viridiplantae; phylum Streptophyta; class Lycopodiopsida; order Isoetales; family Isoetaceae; genus Isoetes; species Isoetes taiwanensis. The sequence continues at coordinate 13,257,627 of JAJEKV010000028.1, forward strand.
TTTCGAGAAAGGGTTTTGGGGTTTGGCATCTCCCTATCCGACCTGCTTGATGATTGCAGAATTTTGAGAAAGGTTCACCGGTGCGGATTTTAGCTACTCGATCTTTGGAAGTTCGATGCCCCATGTTACGTTATTCCGGTTATTCCATGACCACATGCAAATCCGAAACATCCTTTCATCTTGTGGAGTTGGAATACTTAGAGGTGCGGTTTGGAATAATCTCACGAGAATGAGAAACATGAAATTTATTTTTCTTTGCAAAGTGCTCAATGCGACTTTTACCTAGCGTTTGGCTAATAAGCATTTGAAGAAAGCCGATGGCTTCTATTGACGATTTAAAACTAGGCTTATTGGAAAGAAGCGGCACTATCTATTGTTGTTATGTTTCTTGCTTAGTGTTCTTTTTGTAAGAAGCGGCGGCAATTATTGTTGTATATTTCTTGCGATGTCTTCACTCTTTGTAGAAGCGGTAGTAGTGGTGTTGTTATGTTCCTTGCTTGATGTTCACTCTTAAGTGTACACGACATTGAATGTAATATGTGCCCAAAGGTAGAATAATTTGCTACTCCCACAGGTCTTGAAGATGATGAAGGTATAAGATTATTGTTGCCGGGACAAAAGATCTCGAGAGGTGCACCGGGCAAGACTCATGATTTAAAATATTGCAGTTTTTGGGATAAGCCGCTCCAAATTTGGGACTTAATAGTATTTAATTTACCCTATTGTAAACGATATGATGACTCTTTATTCATGGCTGTTAGAGAGTTGGTTATATGTGGATATACTGCTGCTACTTGATGGCATTTCTAGAGGAAGTTAATGTGGTAAGTTAATTCTGCGACAAACATATCGGATGATTTAATTACATTTGTGTTTTCGAATCCTTTGTTTTATGCGAGATGGTTTTGGATAGTGCGACCACATGAACATCTATGTAAGTCATTTTCATTTTGTAAATCCTTTCTTTGTTCTAAGGTGTCTATCATCACCACATGTAATTCGCAATAGGGGTTTTGATTCTACCATTCGGCTGACTATATTCAAAGATCACCTTTATCGCCTCAGGCTCCATGGGTTCGATCTACAACACTGATGGAGCATTATGGCTTTTAAGTCTACTACTTTTTAATTATCGCATTGATGTTTGCATGGTGCGTTATATAAGTCCTAGATTCAGGTTCATGTTTTATTTTATGTGGATTTCTATGTTTACACCAAACCTTCTACAAGCAACTGTCGGAAGGCAATTCTTGGTGTCAACCTACAAATAAAAAGAAGCTACGCATGCTTCCTATGGAACAGAGTATAAAAACATGGATGTGCATAAATGTAATGCTTTGTAAGGCTTTAATATTGCTATTATACCTGGATGCATATGTGCGTATGATGCATTGCAAGGTTTTAATACTGCCGGTATATCTAAGATGCACATATGAACTGTGTTTGCAGCTTTCTTACACATTTTAACATTGTGGAGCTATTTGTAGAGCTTTCAGATCATTCCATTAATAGGTAAGATACTTGCACTCTATAGTTTTAAGTGTTATGTTGTTTCTACACCACTCCTCACTTGGATTAAGGCACATTCAATTCTCCTAAACCATGTTGCAGTGTTGTCTATAGCATGCAATGCTTGCTATCAGATTTGACATTGCATAAACTGCTGGAACATCACTCCTTATCTGGATCAAAGCATATTCACATTCTCTTGAAGAATGTTGAAATGCCTATGGCTTCGAATGCTCACTATCAGATATAGATATTGATGTGTGCATAAACCGCTGAAATGACATCCACCAAAGAATTCTGCAACTGACAGAATTTGTATTCTCCATAGCATTTAGAACGATATCAAACATTAGGTCATTTCAGATTGCAAAGCAACATGTTCACGCGTCGATCTTGTTGATTTGGAGTTGCGTAAAAAGGGTATTGAATTACATTTGCTTCTAACTAGGCATGAGAGGGTTCTACAAGAAAAATTGAATCCCACAGAGTGATCAAAATGGATTTGCTTGGAATCTTCAAATTGGAGATATATTAATTTAGGAGTTGGCCATGATTGAGCACAAATATTTTGTTTGGCTGTGGGTTTGTTCATTTATTCTGTGTTTCTTTCTGCCTAATATAGAGAGTCTAGAGATAACAAACCTTGGATTAATTCCTTCCTTGCTTTGATTTATATATAAATGGTCTTTGAGTTTGGTCGTTAGCATTTATCCTATATTTTACACATGTCATTTTAGCGGCTTCAAAATGCTTTATGTATCTTTGTCTTTACAGGTTGAGGAATTGAATCTTAAAATGGATGCATCTTAAACATGCAGCAAATGTATTTGTTGTATTATTCTATCAATATGTCTTTGCCATTGCAGCATGATTATAAATATGTCCTTAATAGTCAAACAAAAAACAAGAGGTAAGAGGCTGGCAACACGACACATCTTTGATAAAGGTACTTTCTTCCCCATTTAGTCTTATTCACCGCATGCAATTCATTTATTTAGAATTATAGAATGTATGTTCTCGAGATGTTTAACCAATTATTGATACGAATGAAAATACGTAGCCAGTGTGGATCCAATTTTGCTTTGTGTTGATTGTTACATGCAAAGTCCAAAAGAAAGAAAAGTTAAATGTGGTATGTGCATCTGTACTTGCAGGTCTTACAACGACCCACTTCTACTGATCGTCTATCACTAATATATGAGATACGTATGATCACATGGATGTGGCTTGATGCGACTTAAGGAATATGTGGTGTTGACTAAAAGATTTTCATTCTGATCTTTTCGAGAATGACGGTAAAGTTCTCCAATTTCAGAGATCAGTTTGCATATAGGTCTGACTCTGAACAATTTCATATGGTATTTTCTTTTCATATTTCAGCTTCAGAGATATCATTCTTATAGCTTAATGTCATTCCTCTTTAAAAGTCGCATTTAATTAAAGTGGGTCAAATCTCAAAATTTGGGACTCAGACTGAAAATGAGACTCACTCATTGATAAAAAGAAGGGTGGGAGGAGAAAGAGGGAGGGGCCATAGGTTGAAGAGGGGAAGGGGATAATTTGGAAGAAGGGCGGCGGGGGGGGGAGAGGAGAGCAAAAGAGGATAAGTTGGAAGAAGGGGGAGGGAGGGGTTAACTTGGAAGAGGGGGAGGCAAAAAGAGGAGGGGGAGGGATAAGTTGGAAGATGGGATGGGGATAGGGGGGGGAGAGCAAAGAGGCAAAAGAGGAGGGGGATGGGATAAGTTGGAAGAAGGGATGGGGGAGGGAGGGCAAAAGGAGCAAAGGAGGAGCGGGAGGGGCAAAGGGGGCAAGGGTCTCTCCCCCCTCCCCAAAAAAGTATTAATTATTAATATATAATCAATAATCAATTAAACTAATTAGATAATTAACTAAATAATAAATTAAATTAATGTAATGACTAAGTTAAATGACTAAATTAAATAAATGTAATGACTAATGACATTCTCGACCAATGTAATAAGCGCCTCCATTCTCTTCGGTGAGTCGAGAATAAGTGTCTGAGTTCGATGGCAAGAACATAGTTCGGCCATTATATTATCGGCAGGTATGAAAATAGGCGTTGGGATATGGGTCCCGGATACCTAGAGTAGCTTATAGCTGTTGGATCCTACGGCCGGGACCACGGGATAGAATTAGGTGTGTAGGTAGAGATTGGAGCGGATACACACTACCCTTGAGACCATCGGACCCTTAGCCCATTTGTTTTTTTTTGCAACATATTTCATCGATTTTGTAGTCAAATCTCTCCATATTGACTTGGTTTAGAGTTAACTCTTCCCTGTCGCCTTGAAGTTTAAATCCGTCTTGGGACTGTTGGCGAGATTTTGCTCTCTGGGTTATGTCCGCAATGCGGTAAAATTCTTCCATTACAGGCGTTTGATTTAGAGCAACTTCTTTGATGATTTTTGAAGTTTAAGTAGCCGGATTGGTGCGTTTGAAGCGTAAAGATGCGAGAATCCGGTGAAAAAGCGGTGCTCCCGTGCTTAAGCATGCAAAGGGGGCGATTATTTACTGCGGGATGTTGGGAAGATGTTAGATGGAGTTCTAAATCCTCGAACTCCACCCACGATGCATTCCACGGGGATCGGCAATGGCTTCTTGTCTTGCAAAAACAAGACCCGGACCATTTCGTTCTTCCGAGGTTCAAGAAAAGCTTTCCCGCATTGCCTTCTTGCCAAGAAAGATTTCTGCGGGAGTGGCGAAAAATGCATCGATTTGATCATAGTAGGTGCAGCGGTGGGATTTTTCTTTCAAGCAAGAAGATAGATTCGCATCAAGGATTCGTATGTAGGCTTGATTAGAAGAGAGCTTAGTCCTCCGCAGAACTGATTTTCGAATTTGGATCGGGGCGAAGAATGTGGGCTTTTAGATCTGCAAGGAAATGGCAATATTGCCATGGCGGGCTCTGCGACAAGCTCTAGATATGAAGCTTCCGTTTCATTTATCAAAAGTTTGAGATCTTTAGCTCAAGAAAGCGCAAGCGAAAAGCTGAGGATGGTTGAAGAAGGATTGCTTGTGTAAAGCTAGGCATAAAAGCTCTGTTAGGTTTGTGCCTTTCAAAAAAAAAACAGGCGATTTGTGAAGGCGGATTTGTGGAATTTTGTGGAAAACAGGAGGTGTATTTGTGAAGGCGGAGCTGTGGTAAGCATGATTTTAAGCATTTCGATCGCATAAAAGCAGTATCTTTGCCGAAAAAAAAGCTATGGCATACCTGTGCCTTTTTCGATCTAAGGAGAGATTAACAGAGCCGGAGAAAATCTCCCCCCCTTTTCAATTTCAAATTTCTAACTTAAGAGGTGGGAGAAAAAAAAAAGCTAAATATTAAGAGAAAAAAGCAGAATAATAATAGAGTGTACGTAAGAAAAAAAAATACGGATATAGTGTGGACAATGGGTTATTTTTCTAAGGTTAATGGGTTATTTTTCTAAGGTTAATGGAAAAAAAATTTGGTTACATTAATATATTATAAACATACCATTAATTGGGCTATAATTTTATTAGTGTAAGCCCATGTAAATATTTGAATTTTTGTCATAAAATTGATAGCATGGTTGTGTTTATATGTGTGCTTGTATAATCATATTTTACACCTTATGTTGACCTTAGGTAAAAATTTAACTTTGCGAAGATCATGATATAATTTACACCTTGTTTAACCCATTTTGAAGGTTCAAGACACAAAATGGGGACAAGTACATATTAATATATAGGTCTAATGCTTATTAATAGATTTAATGCATAGGTCTAATAGGCTCTCGTAGGTTATAATGTGCATTATAGGTGCATATGTTGCTATTTACATGTGCATTAGGCATTACTCTTTACATAGCTAAATATGAGCCCAAATGGTCCCCTCTTCATATAGCTATATGGTATGGTCCATTAGAAAGGGGGAGGGTCCATTGGATATGTGTCCATTAGATAATACATGGGGAGGGTCTATTTTTTATGGAAAATCATTAGGAAATTTATGGGGAGGGTATTTTTTCATAGAAAATATATAGGATGTTTGAAGGTTATTCATTTTCGACCTTCTCGGACTCTGAGCTTTGAAATTGCCCTTTTTTTACTCTGAGTTGCCTTTTTCGACTTGCGAGTCGAGAAAGGCCCTCAAACTTGCATTTTTCGCTTTGAGCTGCCTTTCTCGACTCGCTGACCCATAAAACCTGCGTTTCTCGCTTTGAGCTGCCTTTCTCGACTCGCGAGTCGAGAAAGGCCTTCTGACCCATAATTCTGGGAAGGGACTCGCGAGAGACACAAAACTGGCCGATATAGATAGGCTTGTCATTCATCATAGCAGCAGTATACAATGTGTGGAAACTAGGGGGAGAGAGAGGGGATAGCCGACCATAGGAACAATATCGGACTACCCCCTAAAAAGAAATTTGCCAAGGCAAAATAAAAGGGTAATGGCGACAACTTCTCATCGGGATAAAAAACCCCGCCCTTTCGGGTTTTCGAGGAAAACCCTAATGAGAAATGGTCGCCAACAACCTTGAATGTGTTGCCTGGAGAACGGAGAGAAACGAGTTGATGGCGAACGCAAAATAGAGCACAACCCCAGCAAACGGCGAAAACCTCCCCCGAATGTGTCCATGGAGAACCGAAGGAGAGGGGTGATGGTGAAGCGAAACGAAATAGAGCGTAACCCCGGCCAGGATGGCGGGAAAACGGCGGAATCCTGCAAGCAATACCAAAAAACTCCCAAAAAGAACACCCGTAAATGGTCAGAGAAAACAAACAGCACAAGCTGCACCAAGAAGGTCCGAAAATGAAAACAGAGGAAAAAAGAACATAACAGAAAAAGATAGCATCACCCAGCAGGTGGAGAACCATTATGTAAAAACATGCATCACCCTCGAGGTGGAAGTAAAAAAATTGAGAAAGCATCGGTGGTGGGTGGAGAACCATTATGTAAAAATATGCATCACCCTCGAGGTGGAAATAAATAGCATCACCTGCAGGTGGAGAACAACACAACAAGAGAGCAATGGAACAGAAACATAAGAATAGCAGGGCGATGGAGCGTAAAACATAAGAATAGCAACACTCACGGTGGAGAACAACAAAGAGGCATGAACAACAAAAATACACATGAAAAAGACTCATGCGCCACCGCCGTCAGGCGGGAAGGGAGGGAAGCCAACGAGAGGAGGAGAAGAAGAGCTGCTATGAGAAGACGCCAGATAACCGAGCCAAAATAAAAATGGTCTAATATAAACAGTCTTCCTTCGAATGGCGATCCGAACCGGATCGATGGGATTCAGGAAGGGACTCGCGAGACACAAAACCGCCGACTACCAAAGGACTTCCTCAACTATAAGCCTAGTCGTTGCGAAACCTCCAGGTGAAGCCGATAGCAAGAAGATACTCCTGCCACCACCCCCGAGCAGTCGGATAGGATAAAGGACGCAGAGAGAAAGGAGAGGAGCGAAAAAGAGGGCCGCCGGACGGAGGATCGAAGAGATGATAGGAACCGGTAGAAATTAGGCGCTGAAGGATAGTGATGGGGCATGCGAATGAAGGCAAGCGAGCTAAAGAAATCGTATGACCACGGGCAAATTGGTCTCGTTCGGAGTGGCAGGAGGAGAAAGGAAACCAGTGGTCCCAAAAGTCCGGAAGCTACATCGCTGACGAGAGGAAAAGCCATGCGCGAGCCGAGGGGGGAGAAAAACGGCTGAAAAAGAAGAGCCGGAAGCGCCTGCTATGGACGGTATCAGCTCAATGACCTGAAAAAGGAAAGGACATTAGAGAAAAAACAATGAAAAGAAAAGCACGCCGCCATGATGACGAAGCACCCCGGCAACAAGGCGATGAAAAAACAAACCACGTTAACGCGTATAATGCACATATGATATGAATGCAGATCACGGACTGTCAATATTCGGGAAAAGAGGTCAAACCATAAACCAGATAAAGGAAGATGAATATCAAGAGTGGTAAGGTGAACCTAAAAAGCAACGTCTCAAAGCTTACCAATACAAGACAAACACCAACAGAATGAGCCAGCTCAGAGGAATGACAATAAGAAAAAAGAGGTTGACAACAAGAAGTCGAAAGCAAAGAAGTTCATAATGAGGAGAGTGAAAATGCCAAGGTCCGGTTCAGGGTAGCATAGGAGAAATGTGTAGTGATGTCAGAAGACAAATACCATATGCAAAAAGCCATGAATAAAGGCCCCAATAGGAAAACAAACCGCGGGCCAACGAGGGATGAGAGCGAAGAAGAGAATGTAGACATACTAGCACCGAGCAAAAGGAAGGTCAAGAAGGAAACTAAAGGTAATTCGGAGTACAACGTAAAAGAAAAAATGAGGCGTAACTTCATAAACTATAAGCCCAGCCACCGCGAAACCGCCAGGTGTCGAGTCAGGTGACGAAGCGCGTAGCGAGGGTGAGACGAAGAGGAGTGCCAACGACCATGAGCGCGAGAAGAATGAGAACATGTAGAAGGCACCCATTAACGATTAAGGAGAACACGAATGCGGATAATGGTGAAGCGGCAAACTGCAAAACTACAAGCACCCAAATTGATGTGAGCGATTAGAAATGAGAAAAAATCAACAATTCATGAAAAAAGAGGGGATAGCATAACCCGGGGGTGGAGAAAAGCATCACCCAGCGGGTGGAAGAAAACACATGATAAACAGAAATTTGTGTCCAAATATAGCTAAATAGCAAATATGATGTATAAGGGTAGCACAATGCATAATGATAGCGAGCTACAAATGAAGTCCCCAAAAAAGACAATAAAGTTATGTTTTAAGCCCAAGGATAAATACGAGAAAAGAGGAATGCAAGCCAATGAATAAATCAACAAGAAAATAACCACAGACAAGAGCCCAACGGCTAGAAAAAGTGTAAAACACGATCGCCTTAATAACAACATGAACAATGCTATAATCCCCAAAACCACATCAGTTATATAAAACTGAGGAAAAGGGATCACGAAAAATGATCGAGTGAGCAGGGCTCCCCATAACTAAAAAATCAAGGAAAGAATATACAATATGAAAATACGACATGAAGTTTAAACCAATGAGGTGAATAGGCTTCAAAGGATAAATATGGTGCAAAAGAGCTCGCAAATGCAAAAACATGACAAAGTGCAAAAAACATGGCAAAGAGAAAAACGTGAAAGGTTGAATGAGTATAAGGAAGTGCCAAAGCATAACATCAAACAGATCCAAAAAAAAAAGCTAAATAGCACAAATACAAATGTCGTGTAAAACTAAGGCAAGAAAACCAAAAACTGAAAAGAACAATGGCAAGAACACAACGCTAAACGACAAGGTGCCAAATAGGACCTAAAAGAGGTCAAACCATAAACCAGATAAAGGAAGATGAATATCAAGAGTGCTAAGGTGAGAGTGGAATTCATGAGGTGAATAGACGTCAAAGGATAAATATGGTGCAAAAGAGCTCGCAAATGCAAAAACATGACAAAGTGCAAAAAACATGGCAAAGAGAAGAAGGTGAAAGGTTGAATGAGTATAAGGAAGTGCCAAACGCAACATGCGACGTATCCAGAAAAAGCTAAATAGCACAAATACAAATGACGTGTAATACTAAGGCCAGAAAACCGAAAACTGAAAAGAACAATTGCAAGAACACAACGCCAAACGACAAGGTGCCAAATAGGACTCGGTAGCCCCTAGCAACGAGGGTCATAAGATCACTAAGGGATATCGACATTATCTCTACAATGTCTCTACATTGGCTCTACATTGTTTCTATCAGGGACATATGTACACAGTCCAAAAGAGTCGATTCATGATAAATAACCAATCCCCCTATAGAAATGGAAAATACCCACATTCATGTATCTAAATAAAATTGAGTAAGCCACCACGTGATGAAAAAGTGGCAGAGATATCGGTCCACCAACCTAAAGCCCATAAAGAACCAATAGAAGAAAAATCATCGAACACATAAAATGCATGTATCTAAGCAAAACGGAGGAGCCATAGCCCATAAAAAAATCAATAGAATAAAAATCATCTAGCACATAGAAAAAATGCAGGTATCTAAGCAAAATGAAGGAACCACGATATGATACAAAAAATGTTTCCATTGATCGTATTCTAAGACAAGAAATCAAAGAGTAGGTCCCATTATGTCTAGCAATGTCAAAGGCAACTTCGAGATGCGAAAACAAGAAGAGAAACCGGTATAGTACTCATAAGAACCATCAAAAATCAATAATCGTAAAAAGAATACTACAAAGGAACTTACCATAGTAAATATGTGAACAACAAGCAAAGCCGACATGACCCTAAGCAAAAAACCCCCAATATATGGAATACTTGGAACACAAGCCATGTAGCAATATTGAAAATAACTAAGATGGCATACACAAGTCAGGTAACAATATTTAAACAACGGGCAACAGACATAAAAAGACAAAGTGCAACCTGGCAAATGTGGTGAATAAATCTCGGGCAATCAAACGAATGAAACCATGAGAATGCAGCATATAAAATAGAAAAACAACAAAGACAGCCCGCAGAAACAACACATAGGCCACAGAAAGAAACTAAAGTAAAAATGCGGGCCAGAACATAGACAAGAAAATCAACCGGAATAACCCAGACATGCGGTGCATCAAAAAACAAGATAATCCACAAGTGCAAAAAATAAAACCCAACAACTAGGGAAAACCTAGAATGTAGAAGATAATACCACCCGAATAACGTATACCACCTGAGCCAAGTGTAGTGCATCACACATAAGATACAAACACAAGTGCAAAAGATAAAACCCAAACCACCATGGGGAAATCCTAAACACATAATAAGATACAAACACAAGTGCAAAAGATAAAACCCAAACCACCATGGGGAAATCCTAAACACATAAAAGAATGCCACATATAACCACATGGGAACCACAATATAAAAAATAGCATACAAAAGAGATACATGTCGGAGAAATAACACGCAATGGAGGCCATACTGCAACCTACCATGGAATGCATCAATGTAAAAAAGACAAATGCAACCCGGAAGATGGTGGCCACAAATCTATAGGCAATAAAAAGATATTAAACCAAGAAAGCAGCAGTAGAATTATCAAAACAAGACAACATCCCAAAAAAGCGACCACAAGCGAATCTAAACGAGGTAAAAAGTGAGAGCGTAACATAAACAAGAGAAAAACAGCGCGAGGAGAGCATAGACCCATTTAAATAGTATGGTGCATCGAATCCACGATAAACACAAGTGCAAAGAAGAAAAATCCGAAAACAACCATGAAAAAGCCTCAAATTCAAAGGATAATGTCACATATATAAAAACTAGATGTCCATCAACTTGGAAAAGGTAACATACGAAAGAGATAACATGGGAGGGAAAACCACCCCCTAAAACAAAAACCCCTAGATGCTAATGCAATTATGAATAAGACATGAGAAAAACCTAACAATCGAAAACCCCGCATAGGAAAAAGAAAAGGGACACCCAAATGATAGAAAATATAATGTAAATGTGACTCGTAATTCCCTCCGAGGGTCTGTGTAAAGGGGGCATAAGATAACCTATGTAACCATTATAACAGTAAGAAGGAAATATGCCAGAAGGAAAAGTTGGGGAAAACAAGGAGCAAACAAAATGTAAATATAAGGAAGAGTAAAGATAGATCGATAAGGGAGAGTACTCGAATGTATAAGGGAAACTGAACTAATGGTAGGTAAAGATAGGTCGAGAAGTGGATGGCTAAAAGGCAAAAAGAAGCTAAAAGGAGGCTAAAGTAATAAGTCTGGTATAGAGAGAAGAAAAGACATGTGGAGAAAATCGCAGAGCCAAAGAGGTGAAAACAAGAAAAATTAAACAAGTGCAACCACCATAAAACAATCGCGACCATCATAAATATTGGAAAACAATTAAACTTACCTCAGAGGGGCTGGGCCCGAACTGATGAAAAGCAAGTAGAGACATCTAGAGGGGCATAGGCAGAGATCGTAGAGGCATCTAGAAGATTCATGGAGCCAGAGCTAGAGTTTTGAACCAGGCTCGGAGTTGAGAGAAATGGTTGTGGGATTGGAAACCCAGGTGAGATATGGGTAGAAAGTGGTACAATAAGGAGAATCAGATTTCGATAGAAATTGCAGAATTGGGGCCATGGCAAAACTTCCAATCATCCCAGAAGTGTCCGCTTGATGGTAGGTACGAAAACAGAAAAGAATTTGCAGCAATGGCAGTGGTGACAGACGTTGGAACCCAAAGAAAGGCTAAACCAAAGAAAAGCTGGCTATGGCAGTGGTGCTAGATCATGAGATGGGCGAGGAGAGGATGCTGCCATCATACAGGACTAAGGGGCTGAGCCCATCGCTTAGGAAGAGGCGAAGGCCAGCTGAGGGAGAAGGAGAGCTACGAGAAAGAAAACAACGAAGTAGAAGGGCGGTTTGGTTGGAGCAGATCGAAGCACGCAGATGCCCACATGGAAGAGATCAAACGAACAATCAGAGGAGAAGAATGAGAATCTGAGCATGATGGAAGAGATTAAATCCATAATGAAAAGAAAAAGGGATGATACAAATGAGACTTAGAACCTGAAAACATATCGAAGTAGACTACTCCCAGTCGAAAGGATCGGATCCAACCACGGAGCTCATCACCGGCACAGATCGAGATCGCAACAAACCGTGCCAAGCCGAAAAGAAGGAACTCGATACCAGCAGAACGGAAAGAACGGACTCCAAAGCAACTGCATATGCTGCCCACAAGAATCGTGCCCACCGGCACACATCGCGAAAAGCGCGGAGAGGGATGAGTACATGCAATAGGAAAGAGGAGACATGCACAGCGTGAGAGCAACACGGTTAGCAAGATCTAAACAGAAAACATAGGAAGAACAAGATTGCACAAATTGCACAAATCCCGATGATATTGAAAACCTTCAAGAGGATGATCGAGGAAAACTCGCCAAGCAGAAAGCGGAGACAAGGAGGCTGAGACGCGATCCGGTAGTGATGCCAGACAAGAGATTCGATGAAGAGAAAAGCATCGTGGACAAGAGATTCGATGAAGAGAAAAACGTCGTGGACAGGGGCATCATGGACGAGGGAAGCCACGAGAGGAGAAGAAGAGCTGCTATGAGAAGACGCCGATAACCGAGCCAAAATAAAAATGGTCTAATATAGGCGCTCGTCCCTTCCCAGAATAGCGATCCGATGGCTCGGATCGATGGGAAACCCGCGTTTCTGGCTTTGAGCTGCCTTTCTCGACTCGCGAGTCGAGAAAGGCCTTCTGACCCCTAAAACCTGCATTTTTCGCTTTGAGCTGCCTTTCTCGACTCGCGAGTCGAGAAAGGCCTTCTGACCCCTAAAACTTGCATTTTTCGCTTTGAGCTGCCTTTCTCGACTCGCGAGTCGAGAAAAGGCCTTCCGAAGCGTTTTCCCTCTGAGCTGCCTTTCTCATGCCTGTATTTTCCAAAATGATGCACACTAATAGACAAAAATTCCAATTATGGCGAGTTTTCGGGTCGGGGTGCTTCTTTTTGTGTAAATTAACAGGGTGGTTCAAAAAAATGGGAATGGAATGAGTCCCACTTTAATTAAATACGACTTTTAACATTTCGAACCTCAATAGTAAAATATGGCAGACAAACATGATTTAGCATTGTGGAGAATCATTTTGTGGGCTTGGGTATATGTATGCTTTGAGAAATTTGGAGTCTTCGATGATATTTTGGGAGTGTACTTGGAGCTTCCAGAATAATGTATGGAGCAGGAAAATGACGCCAATGGTTTAGTAACCATATACAATATTCAGTGCAAATTTCAAACCAAATTTAAACAATAGATAGAGAAGTATTTTAAAGCAGTAAAAATACAATAACTCAACAACAGCTTATGAAGGTGGTTGATGCCTCAATATGGCTCAGAGTCTACGTTTTTATACTGAGTAGTATTGTATCTGCAAACATATTGTCCCAATCTCTGTTGCTTGCCGGGATTCTTGAGCGGCGATTGACACTTTGGGCAGAGGATGGAGAAGTGCGGGCTCGCACGCAGGCAGGCTTCTGCCCCCGGCATTCTACTATTGACCATATCTTCACTCTGCGAACACTCATAGAGGATAGCCGGAATCGACGCCAGAATCTGTATTGTTGCTTTGTGGATTTCGCAAAGGCTTTTGACACAGTGCCTCGGGATAAGTTGTGGGACAGATTGAGACAGCTAGGGACCCCCGTCGACTTGCAGAATGCTATATACAGACTATAAGAGGCTTGCTCAGGTCGTCTCACACTGTCAGGGGAGCCCGTTGTTAGTAGCATTGGGGTGCGCCAGGGCTGCCCTCTATCCCCGACGCTCTTCGGCTTGTACATTGACCGCCTAGAAGAATGGCTAGTTGAGCACGTGGGGAGGCTTCGGTTGATGCACCACATAATCCGCAACTCATATAGTTGACCTGCTCGCATATACCCCGAGAGGACATGCAATGCCCACGGATGCTTTGGACACTTTCGCCAATTCATCGACATGAGTTAACTTGGCCAAGACAAAGTCTTCTTTGGTCCCATCATCCCGGCACCCACGTCTTCCCTCATTCACTTACCAGGGGCAGGTAGTGGAGGTGGCTCAGTCTTATAAGTATTTGGGCATTGAGTTTTCTACTACCACACACTGGGATGCATCCATCAGGTTACGGGTCACTGCAGGCTGGAAAGCCTTGTATGCAATGCAAAACAACAGTCACAAGGCAGAGTTGTATGCATGGGGTCACCAGGCACACTTGTTCAGGGCCTTGGTTGAACCGGTCCTCCTCTATGGGGCAGAAGTGTGGGGGCCAGTGATATCCCTCACCACTTGGAACGATCTAGAGCAGGTACAGAAGGCTTTCTTGGCCCGGGCACTGGGAGTGAAATCCACGGTCCCATATCAGATCTTGCTCCAAGAGACAGGCTTCCTTCCATTCTGAGGCTGCTACTGGAACGTCACATTATTTACTTCCAGAAGGTGGTGGCTATGGATGAAGCCCGGCTGCCCAACCTTGCTTTGGCAGTGGCGATGGGCCCGCAGCGACTCAAAGCCTGCTGGAAAGACAAGCAAGCCCAGTGGTTCTCGCTATGGAATGTGCAGGCACACAGATGTGGACCAGTGCATACACCGAAGGAACGCGCTGCCTTGAAGCAGTACTTGGATGCTTGCTTCATGGCCAAGCTTTGGGATGCAGAGGCCCTGTCACATGTCAAGGTGGCAAATTATCGACAGCAGGTTAATCCCATGCTCACGAGGGGCCCACACCACTACCTGCGCACCCATCTACCCATGAAAAAGCGCAGGGTGATTGCTTCCATTCGCACAGGTGCACACCACCTCCGCATTGAGACAGGGAGATGGATTCGGGAGCCGCGTGAGGACAGAGTCTGTCAGTGCTGTCAACAGGGCGCCATTGAGGATGAAAGTCACGCCCTCCAGGCCTGTCCGGCGTACGAGCATATCCGGGCTCGGTATGCTCGGTTAGTTGTGCCCCATCAGGCCTTGCATGAGCTACTGAGCACGGCCTCTGTAGGCTTGTTGGGATTGTACCTCCGGGAGGTAATGGATACGCGGACTCAGTTATGCCCCCCTGTCCGACATTAACCTCAGCTGTACTTGTGATTATGTATATAACTGTGCAGTATGTCAGCATCCTTATTGCTACTAAGGTTTTTCCCCCGAAAACCCTTCGGGGCGGGGGTTTTTTAATCCTGGTAGTAATACGCCTGCTGCTCTCTCTTTGTACTTGGGTCCCATAGGCCAGTTGGTCTCCGTGGACGATAAAATCATATTCTATTCTATTCTATTCTGTAGGTTTCTATTTGTTTAGGAACTAAAGTCATAGCATAACAGTGTTGCAAAGCATGGCTTAACACAACCTATAAACATGTCTTCATGCCAGTTCACATTTAGACGATGACCATTCCTATACTATAATGACTATGCCTTTAAATTTAGCAAGGTCATATATATCTACAACTTGAGGGAAACCTACAACAAATTGTATCTTGAGCGAAACCTACAAAAAGTTGTATTTATACCCAACCTGTCTAAAGCCTACCCAATACAAAGTATTTTTGATAAAGCCCGGGAATCTCATGGAGTAAGTGGTATTTATTCAAGATATTGTTAGGAAATTTGCGATGGACTAATGCTATCTTAGACAACCATTTTCAAGGCTAAATACATTGGCTTACAATATGGGTATTCGTGTTCATCGTAGTCTCCACAAAATACCTATGAAGTCCCTACCCCAAACTCGATCACCCCAAAAGCCCTCTTTGAATATCAATCCACATCAAACATTCAAACTGTTGATCGTTGTGCCACCATAAATTACAAAAATCAACCTATGCGTTACAAAGCAAAATTGGTCTCCCATAGATGACTTTGCAATATCATGCCCCTAGAAGGAGTAACTCATCATTAAAATGTCTACCATTAAACAATTAAATTGCAGCTTTAATACCAATAAAACATATGCTCTATATTACAACCAAATATGCAATTCACGTAATATATGCACATAAACTAGATACAAAATTCAAACCCTTACAACTTGGCTTAAAGTTTTACATACCAATCACCGCTGAACTCGACTCTATATCAACCTTCAGTTATATGTGGGATCTTAGCCATAATTTTGCGTACGACGAACAACACAATTAAACAAATGCTTCTTTGGGTATTTTTATATGCTTGTCTACTAACATGTAGCTAAACCCCGCCCATAGGACATACTTGCAAAAATCACAACATACAAATTTGCAAGGCATGAATGGTATTCATGTTTTCTCATACGCGATGTAGCAAATCATTTGCTCATAGCTATATAGCAGTACTTTGTTATAGAGATCATGCCAAATGAAATCGTTATATAAAGGCAAATCTTCTCTCTAAAAGGTATTACGTAGTATCATCTGACAGCTTCCTACAACCACATCATATACCTCTCAATATCTAATTTTTCCATCTTCTCTAAAATTACCAGTGCATCCAGCCAGTGCTTCTGAAAAATCCCAAATTAAAAGGGTTGATTGGTACCTATGCCCGGCAACGCCGGGCACCCGTTACTAGTCCAATTAATATCATATGTAATATGCTTGATGACAGCTTCAGGATGAGTAATCTCATAATTGAAGATGAAAATATTGCGTCCTTTCCAGATCCTCCATTCTCCAATCGTTCGGATTGTCAGGCAAAAAGAAATCCAGGGATTTCATAGATAAGAGATTGTAGCCGAAAAGATTGGAAGCTAAATCCAGCACCCACTCCGACCAGATACAATTTCTGAAAAGATGATCTTCGTCCTCTTTTTGCCCCAAACACTTGGGACAGATGTCTGAGTCAGCCATTTGCATTCTGTATCTCTTACTGTTTGTTGCCAAGGCCTTATGCCATAATTGCCACATAAAGGACTTGATTTTGGGGTAGATTGGGCTGGACCACATGAATTTTAGGTTTCTCGCACACCTATCTGCCCCTTTTGCCATTTATCATGGATAGACATAGTAAAACCCCTCATGAGGAATTTATATGCCATCCTGACTGTAAGAACTGTTTTACCATGATAATTCCAGTTACAATCTTCATTGGTCCATTCCCCTTGAAGCAAGGTGGTGCAGATATTGTTGTAGAGATTCTCGCATGCTTCTCCTTCTTCAGCAAGGATTGAGTCCCTAAAGGGAATAATCCCATCCTCATTATACATATCCCTGATCAGAATAATTCCTTTGGTGCTCCAGAGCTTGGCTTGATCTGGGAAATGATAGGCTAAACATAAAGAAGGATTATTAGTAAGAATAGCAGGATTCCAAAAAATAGATTGGTCCATAGATAGCCCATCCTTCCATTCGAACACTCCCTTGACCGAGTTCCAGGCCTTAATCCATTTCTTGATCAGAGCCAGAGTAGATCTAGGTATAGTGAACGGAAAATAAATAGAATGAGGAAGAACTACTTTGAGCTGCCTCCAACCAAAGGACCAACATTTCCTTAAATAATGTCTAATGATGATCGAAATCGGGTGCTTAATCAAATTGTGAGCTTCTTTAAAAAAATACTTGGCAGCAAGAGCTAGGCCTTGCTTCTCAATATTTATGACACCTAGACCTCCCTCTTTTTTCCTTTTGCAGCATTCTGTCATAGCCACTGGGGTCCAGCATCTTCTGTTCTGGCCACAGGAGATAAACCTGCCAATAATACTCTGCAACTTGTTAGAGACTTTTTTGGGAGCAAGGATCACTGAAGATTGATAGACATGAGAGGAAGAGATAACCGAGCTGGCAATGATTGCCCTGCCCTGCTTGGAAATATACTTAGAGTTGAGATTATCTACCCTTTTTTGGAATTTCTCAATAATATCTGTCCAGATATCAGAGGGGCTCCCTTTTAGAGCATAAGGAATACCAAGAATTTTAGAAGAATTGGTTGGAGTAATATACTTACAGCCCAGGAGATCAGCCGTCTGTTCTCCTTTTACCTGGTCTTTGGCCAAGACTTTCGACTTGATAGGATTAATCTTGCAACTGGATGCAGTACCAAAGTCCTCCAGAATGACTTGAGTATTGATGATCGACTGATTATCCTTGGAAACCAGAATAAAGGTATCATCTGCAAAATGTCCATTCAAAATTTGATCCATTCCCTCATCATTATTAGGAAGGTTTAATCCACGGATCAAGTTAGAATTTTTGGCACCCTCCAATTTGCAATGTAAAGCCTCCATGATGATGAGGAAGAGAAAAGGGGCTAAAGGGCACCCTTGCTTTACTCCTCTTTTCAGAGGAAAAAAGGGGCTACACTCCCCATTAATCAGAACCGAAGATCTTGAATTAGTAAGAATAGCTCTAAAGATAAGAATTACCTCATTGGAGAAACCCTTGGCACTGCAGCACTTAAAGAGGAAGTTCCAACTTACTGTATCAAAAGCTTTAGTAATATCAAGCTTGATTAGAGCAATGTCCTGGTTGGAATCTTTTGCCCAGTTAAGGCCCAGAATGGCTGTAACCACATTGTCTAAAATAAACATGTCCTTTAGATATGCAGCCTGAGAAGAACTAATAATTCTGTCCAACACAGGTTTGAGCCTCCAAGCAATAGTTCCCAAGATTAACTTGTAGACCACATTAGAGAGAGAGATTGGCCTGTAATCAGAGAAGGATGCTGTCATATCCACCTTAGGGATGAGAGTTATAAGACTGGTATTAATTCTGGCATCCAAACATTTCTTATCCCTAAATTCATTGGCTATGCTAGTAATGCAATCCCCAAGAATAGGCCATGCTTTTAGGAAGAATCCGACTGGGAGTCCATCAGGCCCTGGGGTCTTGCATATGTTATATGCATATGCCTCCTAAATTCATGTAGATAAAAATGGGAACAGAAATGCAAACCCTGAAAGATCCACAATCTTCTGCGCTTCCAGATGGACCACAACAACCATCCTGATGCTAAATGAAATGCTTGGCTCCGCCAACTTATTCCAAGTATTCGGATAAATAGCCAGAAGCACTTGTTGACTTGTCAATGTCACATGAAAAAGAGAAAGCAACCAAGACCAAACAGGCTGGAGATGATCACATAAAAAGAAACAATGCTCAATGGTCTCGTCCCGTTGCTTGCACAGTGGGCAGAGTGCTGACACTCGAGCATCAAATCTGTGGACAAGCACATTTAGACGAGGGCATCTGTGAAAAAAGCACAACCACCTTAGGATGGAGTAGTTTATCCCAAGCGCAAGTTCACATACGTCTCCATCCAGGAGGTGAGAGCTGAAGGGATCACTTAGTGGATGGCGGAAGGATATCACCATTGACAAGCAGCCTATACAGTCATATGTATTTATCAACAAAGAAGGAACACTATCTTAACATGCGAAGCTCGAGCTATTTTAAATAGGATTTAGTAGCTGGAATATATTTTTTGTCGATCCATACAAAGGCAGAGACTATTCAAGTTTCCTGAGGTCTTCAAAGGCATATCTCTCATTTTGGAGATGCCCCATGGTTTTATGGATTGTTCTATTTGTATTTGTATGATGTGATATTGGACTTCAATATATCTCATATATGCACAACACAAACCATTAGCCCTTACATCATCAAGAAATCCCCCCTATAACCCCCTTCTGTTTGGGTGACTTCAATCATCACGAGCTATTGGACGGGCATATGCACCAGTTATGCCTTATTTTTTGCCATGAATAGTGGTCCTCACTTTTTGGTTACGTCTCTATAAGTTGGGGTATATTGTATAGCAAGTTTAGTCAGATACTATAATTAATTTGATACATATATTGTAGAATTGGAGGGGTGAAGGGGAAAAAAAGAACTCGGTGCCCTACTTCACTCCACGTATGAATATGCACCCAAACAATTGGCCAATTGGTCTCCGTGGACGATAAAAAATCTATTCTACTCTATTATAGTATCAATGAAGTTGGGAGCAAAATAAGAAAGTTCATAAAAATCTAGACATATTCAAATAAATATTGCTTTAAACAAACGCCCATAAAGAGTAGAACAAATTCCATAGATTTACCATAATGTCAATGAAGTTTGTTACATAAAGCTGCCTAAAAGCCAACCAAATATTCGTGAAGACTATGGTGGTAAACTGAAATTAGACAGATCCAAATTTTAATTCTATTGGAATTTAGATTCGTGGTAGTTGTTTGCTTTAAATTCTATTTTATAGTGGTAACCTTATTTTCTTATAGTATGAACTTCAAATTTACAACATCTCCCTGGAATTTCATGCCTAGGATATTCTGGATTGGCTCTGAAATACGTTCTTATAAGGGCCTGCAATTTGGGACAAAGTTACTTGGAGGCCATTTGGGGGTATTTTACATGAATATGGCATTCATCGAGGCAGACATGATGGGTTTAAACACCATAAGACCTTATTTGTCAAACGAAAGACAAATTATACAAGACTAAGAGCATAAAACATGAACACCTGCCGACGAACATCTTCAATGACCCGTACCTTTGGAGTGATAGTCGTAAAACCAGACCAAAATGAAACCTGGTCACGCTCCAGACCTGATATATGATTCTTACACCATCTCCTCCCCAGGAAACTCCCTCACTCGAAGAGTCCTGAGGTCTGGGCGAAATTGGAGATCCAAATGATGGGATTGTTGTGAAGGTGTAAGCTCACATGATAAACGCTATTATAAGTTGCCTAGGCCTTGGATCAGCCAAGGGTATCCTGATCAATCTATCACATTTAAGAGTATCAAACCTCTTAGCATTGGAGTGATATGCATGAACTAGAACTAAATTGATCAGGATGAAACATGATCATGCTCAGACTTGGTATGTGATCCTTACAGTTTTCCGATACATCTTGTATTTAATGTAGAGAAAGAGAAATGTAACGTCATGCTTTGTAAAAATGTGCGGGGCTGTGTAGCCAGATTTTATCTCATCTCTTGAAAAGATACATATGAAGATAGCCTTTCGGGTGTTCTTGCTGGATATGTTCACCCATGTGAAATCAGTGGTTCATGTGTCTACTATGGATGAAACTCGAGCAGACACTCCAAAGTCTCCCGGACATCACCAACCAAGTAACCACAGATGAACATGGTTATCCTTGATGTCATTGGCTCTCCACTGTATGCATTGCCATGCAAGAAATTTATCGCAACGGTCAACGCCATTGTAAACATTTTTCTTTCCTAACTTCTTTATATTTGGAGAAGTAAGTCGGTTTAGCAGGTGTTGCAAATCTTTCTCTCGTTCCTTTCTCTTGTTTTTTGTAGACCCTTAGATTGCAAAAGATTCTTTGAAATTTTCCACATCCAAGGAATATGGCAGCCTGCTACTTCCCATGTGGCGAGAGCAAGTTCTATCACGCCGGTTTACATGATAATATCCAATAAC
This sequence comes from Isoetes taiwanensis, assembly GCA_021234155.1. Lineage (NCBI taxonomy): Eukaryota > Viridiplantae > Streptophyta > Lycopodiopsida > Isoetales > Isoetaceae > Isoetes > Isoetes taiwanensis. Next base: position 13,279,031 of record JAJEKV010000028.1, read on the forward strand.
ACAAGCAGTTGGGCAATGTCATACTCCTTGGAGACTTCAATGCACGACCCAGCAGAAGAACTTTGAATCCAATACCTTGAAAGATGATGGCAAAACATCATGCGAGGAGCTGGAATAGATAGAACTTAGTTCGGACGGCACCTAGAGGAAGGTTTGTAGAGACATCCAGAAACACGTCGTGATTGTCAGTCAGGCATCTGGCATCAATACACCCCACGTCGTGCATTGATATAAAGAGGATATCTTTTGAGGATACCTTAGCTTGGTGGTACAAGGATATTAATGGTTTACCTCGGCACATCTGTGAACACTTGATAACCCTCATTTGAGGCACGAACCCATCGAGGCAAAACAAGCATCAGATGAATCCAAAGTATGCACTGCGAGTCAAGCAAGAACTAGACAAGATGGAAGCAAACGCTCTCATGAACCAAGTTGAGGTGTCAAAGTGGCTATCATCAATAGTAATCATTTCGAGGTGGAGTACTCGAGCTAAAGTACTACAGTGCTGCGTCATCCAATATGAAATTCCAGACCTACTTCAGGCCGCACATGGAGAACCAAGAAGCAACCACTTTGGGAGAAAGAAGACAGCTTTGAAAATCCTTCAAACCAAAATCTGGTGGATCTTTTGAGACGTAGAAGATTTTTCCAGATCATGCATCGATTGCCAACGAACCAGAAATCCACCCACCAAAAAACCCACCAGAAAACCCACATGAACGATGGTTTGCCCCCCTAGGGGCAACCCAATATTCGTGAAGACTATGGTGGTAAATTGAAATTAGACAAATCCAAATTTTAATTCTATTGGAATTTAGATTCGTGGTAGTTGTTTGCTTTAAATTCTATTTTATAGTGGTAACCTTATTTTCTTATAGTATGATATGAACTTCAAATTTACAACATCTCCCTGGAAATTCATGCCTAGGATATTCTGGATTGGCTCTGAAATACGTTCTTATAAGGGCCTGCAATTTGGGACAAAGTTACTTGGAGGCCATTTGGGGGCTATTTTACATGAATATGGCATTCATCGAGGCAGACATGATGGGTTTAAACACCATAAGACCTTATTTGTCAAACGAAAGGCAAACTATGCAAGGCTAAAAGCACAAAACATGAACTTCTGCCAACGAACATCTTAAATGACTAAGTTCCATTTCTTCCCCAATCTGAGGGCATAATAACAAACAAGGTTACTTTCTCCAGCAGCTTGAATGCATGCAGCGGTATTGGCATCCTCGAGAAATGCAGACAAATCCATATGCAGATTGTCGAGCATAGTGTGTCCCGCACATTCCATACTTGACACGTGTCGGATCACTCATATTGTGGCTGCAACACTCAAAATACAAATGTTCTGTGTATATATTTTTACTAAATATTCTGTGTATTGTTCACCAAATGTATAGCATGTAAGAGAATTTAATGACTAGACATCTGGACTAAACCCTAAACCCTAGCGTAAACCCTAGCCCCATATTCGGCAAATCAGATCTATTTTCGGTTGCAGAAAAGAATGCTGGCAAATAAGGCGCACCTCTTTTTTCTGATCTGTTTATGCAGATCGAACATTGCAGCTCCGATCCATCGCCCATCTAAGTTCGTTGGAAGATAAAAAATTTGAGTTGGAGCTTCCTGAGTTAGATGATTGCAGGTGAAATTTCAAGAGCTTCCTGTTCAAGAGCAGCTCCTGAGTTGGAAGACAAAATATCTGGAGATGGAGGCTTCCTGAGTTAGATGACTGCAGGTGAAATTTTCTGTCGCATTTATGGAAGCCGCGTTCAGACTTAGGGTCTGGAATCTGGATACTTCCATTAAACCTAAACTTAGGCATTGGATATTTCGTGAAAATGCCATGCAATGTTTTTGAAAAAGGTCTTTGAGATCAACGGATATCTTCAATCCAGCCAACGGCAGAGATGCAATGCCTTTTGCATTTCCTGAAAATAATAAATAACCCGGGCACAACCAATTTTCTTCATGGAGTTTGCAAAGCGCATAGAAAGTTTCGCCATGGATAGGAGATTATAAGCAAGGTTTTGAGACTCGATTGAAAGCAAGCTACATAGTTTTGGAAAGCAAGGTAGAGCGTTTCTTCATTGATTGGAAACCAAGGTTAGGCTTTGAAAATGGATCGGTTCAGTGTTTTGAAGAAATTAGGAGAAGGGAGCTACGGAATTGTATGGAAGGCTTTAGATTTGGAAACAGGAAAAGATGTGGCTATCAAAGTTTTGAAGAATCAATCCTATGCGAGCTGGGAAGAATGGGCAGAGTGGAAAGCTCTGTCTAACTTTGACCACCCAAATATCATCCGCCTTAACTATGCACACTCACAAAATCAAAGCATGTATCTAGTCTTTGAATACATGGATTCCAATCTCCTTCGACTCATCCAAAGACAACCCCTCTCTGAAGATACAATTCGCAACTTAACTTTCCAGCTTCTGCAAGGATTGAACTACATCCACGGGAAAGGATATTTCCACCGAGATATTAAACCAGAGAACCTTCTCCTGCGAAATGATGTTCTCAAAATTGCAGATTTTGGCATGGCCAGGCGTCTCAATTCCAAGGACGAACTAGAGAAAGAAGTGTCTACTCTCTGGTATACAGCACCGGAGGTTCTATTAGGAGCACAAAGTTACGACGAGGCGATCGATATGTGGGCAGTTGGTGTGATTATGGCAGAGCTTTATAATTCTGTGCCTTTGTTTTGTGAAGCCAACATGATGGATCAGGTATTAAAGATTTGGGAACTACTTGGGGCGCCGGATGATTGGCCATATGGCTTGCAGCTTGCCAAAAATTATGGCTTGTTTTCTTCTCCATTTGCTAAGAAGAAAAATCTCCACTCGACTCTGAGGCAGCAAATTCCAAGAGCAAGTAATGAGGCAATAAATCTAATTCAAGAGTTGCTCTCTTGGAGCCCTACCAAACGTCTTACTGCATCACAAGCATTAAAACATCCCTTCTTCCATTTGCAAGTAAGAAAGGAAATCCACAGATGTCCAATTCAAAAGCATCTCAGTTTCAGGCATCCCAATGTATTTGCACCCAGAATAGCAGTGTAAAGAGTTATTTATATTGTTTTGTGCATCACTATGAACGTTGGTGGATTTGTACATATGCTCACTATTTAATAAAGTGATATTTTTATAGTCGTGAAATTTATTTTATCGTGGTGTCATGCACATGCCTTCAAAGAAGAGGTCTAGATGTCATAACGAATGTTTCTAAGGTGGGGGTTGGGGTTATTCAAGTTCAATACATTTTAGAAATCTATGATTCGTGGTGGTGGATTTTGACATGGTCTTGATTATTCTTAAGCTTTGTCTTAATCTTGATGTGAATGTTGCAACGTTCATCATGCATGCATGCAAGGCCAAAATGTATGCTCCTAGTCTAGAGGCCATATTAAACCTATTTAGCTAAGCCCATTTGTGATCTTTGGAGGGTTAGGCATATGCCAAACATTATTGGAGTTGATCTAGCCATCTTCTAGTTTGAGTGGATGCGGGGCAAATATTTTGTCAAAAGGATATTTTGTCAAGATTTAGAGCTCCAACGGTGTGGATGCGGGGCAAATATTTTGTCAAAAGGATATGCTTCATAAAGCCTGTGTGAGGAATAAGGGGAGTCCATTTCATTGGGAGAGGTTTCTAATACAAAGAGAAAAACTTGTTCTTTTTGTTTGCAAGAAGAAAGTCAAGGGGCACGAATTGGGAAGGAAAAACTTGGAAGGCCATAGCACTAGCACTGGGGGTCATGCAAAGAGACATACGATTAAAATATTAAGGCAAAGAGATCTGCATGAGGGTCCAAGGCCATATAAAAGAGAAGCAAGTGGTGCCAAAAATAGAGCTTAAAAAAAAAAAGGATATGGCAAGCTGCAGGGCTGCAAAGGCAATAACCATGGCAATGGTGGTTGTGACAATGCTGAAAATGGCAACCGTGGGAGAGGCAGCCTGTGCGACGGACGTGACCACGGTAGTGCACAGCCTCAGGTCCTGCCATAACGCTGTTATTAATAACGGAACCAATGGTGTCCCTACTCAAGAATGCTGCACTGCCCTCCGTTCATGGCCGCACGATTGCCTCTGTGCCTTCTTGACCGCCCCTGCTGGCCCTTCCTTTCTCAACATGACCTTGGCCCTTGCTCTCCCTCAGCAGTGTGGCCTTCCTAGCTCCCAAGCATGCTTCTCTGAATGATAACTTCATATCACATATTATTTATTACTACTTGTATGCATGGTCATATAATAAAGTAACCCGTGTTTCTATTGCTTTGTTCATCAGAATTGCACTGTTATATTGTAATCAGTAATTAAAACCTTTAACTTCCATTACCATCTAATCCTTCTAGCAAAACATGAATCAATATGGTTTTGTGGAACACTTCAAATAACAATATGCATCAAATTTCATCAAAATTGTCATTCAGCAAATTCGATTGTAGATAACTTTATTGTTTTTGAAGTCTGATGAACGTGGTCACTACCGTAAAGTAAATCGGTATTCAGTCGCCTTATATGGTCCGCTCTAACATTGCGAGCCGTAAACGTTTTTTTAATTGAAGGCATGCTAGCCTGTAAACTTGCATTGCATCATTACTAAACATTTATAGTTATCAAGACCTTTGTTTATTTAACTTTACATGGCAACAGAAGGCAAGCACTCCCTATGCACATCATCAAAGTTGATAACATTCCATTTCAAATCCCCCCATCATTACAACCAGTTCTGGCAAGAAAGTCAGTGGCCCACATAGCTTACAATGTAAATTGAACTTCAATAGCTTGCATAGTATTGTATCTTCCGACTATTCAAATCTCCTCCTCTTACTTTCTGAACAAGTCAGAGTAATAGGTAATGGCAGCCCACTTAAATATTGTAAAAATGGTAATATGCTCACCACCGCTCCATCTTCATTTACAATTCAGACCAAATATCAGTAGATCAAATATTCTTTTCTTTCTGTGCCAGGGGGTCTAAACCTTCTAGGGCATGTAACCACGCCAAAATTGTAAAACTCTCTCCTGATCAGATTGCCCATATGCTTGCAAACAGTGGGCAATTCCTTGGTACTACCTTCACGTATCATCAGAATTTGCTTGTCAAGGTGAGTATATTGAGTCCTGTATCCAACTATTTGAAACTACTAGAACTAAAAGAGCTCCTATTTACAAAAGAATGGATATCCAATCAATTTATGAAATAAGGGTTGTGGACTTCAGAGCTGCTTCTGCTACCAAGGCAGGAGGAAGGTGACCTTGCAAATAAGTACCAATATCCAAGGGTGATAACCACTTCCCATCAAAAATCAAATTTATGCCGGGAAGAGGGACTTCACCAACGTCAGCTTCATCAAGAAAATCCGGTTTTGCCAGCAAGGTAGTTGAAGAAAGGTTCAAATTCATTTTATTCCTTTCTTGGTATGCTGGAATAAGAGGAAAAGACCTGAAATTCAAATAGTTTAGGAACTCTTGGCTCAAAAGGTATAAGACTGCATAAATGCCATTAAATTACCTTAACACATCGCCATCAAAACTTAGTATTTCTGATCTCCGCCTTCGACGATCAAAGCGAGGGGCCTTTGAGTCCCTAGGACTAACAAGGTCTGGTTCTGCAAAGGGATTCCATTTACCACTTGGAGTCTCTGTCAGGGATGGCCCTCCGGGACTTTGCTGTTCCCCACAATAAACCAATCTGGACATAGGTCCACCAGCCTGATATTCTGCAATGAATTCATGCAATTTTTTCTTTAAGTCACACATTGCTTCACGTTGTCTTAGAAATGACTGTGGCTGGAAAATTTCAGACTGGACAGCTGCTTCACATATACGCTTAGTAAGTTTTGTGTCAGAAAGTGGAAAACCAAATTCTACACTTTGGGGTACCCATTCCTCTACCCTATCCATCTGAAATGACCATGATTTTGGAATCCGTAGCATGCGCACATACCCAGTGGTCTGGAGTTGAAGTTCCTCCACAACATCAAGCAATATATTAGATGCAGGACTGATTGATGCCTTACTTTTTACAACAACGTCACGGCTCCATGACTGTAAAGCAGTGCCATCAAAACTGGAGGAACTTAGCGGCAGTGCAATATCACAGGTAACTAGATCATCTTTTCCAAGATGGTCTTTTGTGAAAGGTTGTATGAGTATCGCAGAATGTCTTAGCAAGGAGTTCAAACAATGCAAAAGAAAACCACCAGGAACCAAAGTGCCTTCAAACTTGCCTCCTGCTCCACCAACAATGCTTCCATCCCATGTCCAAAGGAGTGCTTTGTAGCAATGAGCAAGAGGTGGTGGAAGAAATCTCAAACGTTGCCCTTTAATAAGTACTATAGAAACTGGTCCACATTCACCAATGGAATACAACAGTAATTTCATCCAAGGTGTCATAACGGCACGGGATGGAGGACCAAAATGTAGGGGACCTTGCCCTTCAACTGTTACTACTGGAGGCGGGGATGCCAGTGGGACCATGGATACTACAACATTATAATCTCGCTCAAATATCCGCTGCAATGTTGCAGAAGGTAGTCCAGCCAGACTCTCACAACGAAGAATGTCAACTTTGAATTTCCTAATCCTCTTTGAACGATGCTTTCCTTGGACTTGATTGTCTGCTGCAGTAGGCGACACCGGCATTTGTTGAACTGTTTCTCCATTCAGTTCCAATTCAGCCACACTCTCGCTTAACTCTAACCCTGTCTCATTTGTTTCGGAAAACTTGCTGCTGTTGTACTGCACAGGAGTCCCCACTGTGCTCTCAGGAATATCAGGCTTCTGATGCGGTACACTAAAATCCTCAGGAACTTCCTTCCCAGGAAACTTCAAATCTGTCACTCTTTCATCTTCCAGTTCATTGACCTCCAATTCCAAAGAAGCATCAGTAGCTGTGCCACCAGATCGAAGGCATTCTAAGACATAACGCAGGCTCAATGCGTGATCCAAAAACTGTTGCAATTCACCTTCTAATTTTGTGCCTTCCACTTGCCTCAAGTCGTTACACAACTCTGTGACACTTACATCTCCAAGCTTTCCAGCTTCATAGAGTGTCACAGCATGACCTTTCAAACCTGTATCAGATTATTAGCCAAATAATGTTCCAGAAAAACAACATGTTTACTTGCCCTACAGAGGTTGTGGCTTTAAAGCAATGTAAATACCTGGAGAAAAGCTACCCATCATCAAGTAGGATGTCAAATTTGCATCAACTAGAAGAGCGACCCTAATGGAGGATGAGTGTTGTTTTCCCGACTCATTGCTAAATACAGTCCGTTCAATGTCATGGCTGGGACTTTGTGAACCAGGGCTTCCTGCGCCAAATATGTCATCAATTCCGCCACCCTCACTAGTAGGGGACCCCAAAACATTTATATCCTGCAGAACAGATGTTAGATCTAATACTTTCTTAGCCCAGCCAAGACGGCAAGCCAAAGAGACAGCAGCTTCCAACTGGGATGGCTCAGCCTGCAACATCGTGGCTAGCTCACCAATTGTTGAGTGCTCACTAGATGCAACAAAAACAGTATACAAAAGCCTGAATAAAAAAATTAGTCAGCTTAGTTGTCCCAACTGATATCATCCTTTCAATGAACAACTTTAACACATACTCTTCAGTTGGATCTTCATATGACTGTTCACGGTTAGAGATGAATCCTTCCAGGTTAGAAACTGTCACGAAAACATGTCAAAAGAATTAGTTAGAAAAAAGCCTATCTTATATAATCAAAATCAAGGTTAATACTCAATTTAATCTAACAGTCTACGAACCTTGAAAATGGTCATCTGGATACACGGGTACATCCAAATAAACCAGCCCCTTTCTATACAGGGCGCGCACAACATCAATATCAAGTTCTCCAACAAGACCTGTTTCTTCTTTGCAGACCTTATCAACAACTGTAAGCTCCTCATCAGAAAGTTTCTGTCATAAGATCCAGTAGTTAGTTAACTTAAATCAAGACTCTATTCCCAAGGAGTGACAACCTCTTCCTGATGGTGAAAACTTGTAAGGACTGAGGATGATGAGGAAGATACAGAAAGGTGCACTTATGGAATTGATGGAGTTGGTTTCCAAAGGCTAAAAACTGGCAAATGCATTTGGAACTAACTATAATAATTTGCCAGGCTGAAGGGTTGCAGCTTGTAGAGGTTATTCCTTGCATTATCCATGACATAGTTTTCTGGGAAATTTCTCGACTAGAATTACAAGCTAATAACTGAAAGCAACACAAGATCAAGCATCATGGTTACCCGATACTCCTCTAGAGTCAGATTGACCACACAAACGGTCCACCATGATTCTATAGGAAAATCCACAGGTTGAACAGGTAGCATTTCCTTGATTATGGATCTGTTCAGTTTCCACATAAGCTTCTGCAATCAGGGTTTCAAAATCGTCAGTTCTGCAGGCCAAGGGCAACTCTGGAAGCAAGTCATTCTTAATCATTAACTTAAGCTAGATGCTACTTATTGCACTCTGAACTTTCAAAGCTTTTTCTGGGTATCCTATATTTTGATGTAGCAACGTATTTTCTTTCTTTGCTTATGTTTTTTACAAATTGTATTTCATTTTCTTATAATTAAAAGCATGGCATTAATGCTTTGGCATTATTTTAGCGATGACTGAGCGAGATTCTCACCTTTGCCCTGCACTTATTCATTATGTCAATAAACTCGTTTCTACCAACTCCTGTGACCCTCATAGCATCAGCTGCACTGAAGTTTGGAATACTATCATAGGCCTTCTCTGCAAATTAAATCATATGTATATAATGCAAGATTGCACAGGACTTGAATTATTGACATGAAAGATGCACAGTACCACTCTTCATAACTTCGTACACCATATCACAGTAGTAACGAAATGGTGTTATCCTCATAATGCGGCAAACATTCTCTGATAAATGGTAAGGATATAACTGCAAAACAGAAAGAGCTTTATCTATTACAAGAAGTAACAATAAAAAGTTCTAATGCCCTCATTACTATTATAGTAAGAGCTAAATCTATAACAAGAAGTAGAAAAGACTCAGCATATTAACAAACAGCAAAACTTGGTATATTTCTAAGTTAACAAACAGAAAAACTTGGTATATTCCTAAGTTGAACATTTTACGTCGTTTTACACATGCATTTCCTTCCCAAAAAGTTGATCTACAGTATAGGTATTTATTCCTGATTATCTCTGTGTCAAGTTCTTTTCTATGCTACTAAAAGTATTTATATTGTTCTTCAAAATGACAGTATGATTCAGAGGAAAGACACAGTGATATAAAATGCTCCTTTCTCTACATGTCAGAAACGGATGGCCAAACAAACTCAAAACTGGAAAAACTATGAGAACAACCCAAAGGAAGTATATTTTGATAGAAAAATCTTGAGAGGCTGGAATGCACACCGCAAGATTCTTACGTAGGTAACGCATTAGATCTTCATAATATTCATTCTCCTTACAAGCAGTCCTTGCAAAACAGTCACTCCATTTGAATCGCCTCTTGATACAATACTCCTTGACTCTGGATCAAAGGTAACAACTCAAAGTACTTAATAAGGGACTTGCAATTACAAGAAGAAAACTAGCAACAATAAAATCAAATGACAGTGTTCAGAGCATACAAGGAACAAAGCAGATCTTACAAAATATGCAACAAGTAAGCAATCAGAAACATATTTGACTACTCAGTTTCTCCTTCCAGAACACATATTTTAATAACACCTAATCAACAAGACACTGCAGGGCAACTGTCTGCAAAGAGTGAGACTCTCTGTAAAGAGGTATAAGCAGGAAAGTAAAAGTAAAACCCTCTGCAAAGAGATACAAAATTTGATGAGTCCAATGCAACGCATCTCCATGCCCATTGCCTAATATTATATGGAACAAGTGAACATGTAGGGAGAACCTCGTCTGTCTTTTGCATGAGTGAAAGAGCAAAGATGGGGATGTACTTCCTGTAATAGTCCTCCTTGGATGAAAGAAAAACTTTTAGTCGTTTGGGTAGACTTTCCCATGTGGCTTCCTCCTGAATAGCCTTAATAAGTATCTGCTCCTCCACATTTGAAGCTAATCGATGCATTTCCTCACTAAATCACAATCAATCCCGTGTTCAGAATAAATAATCATAAAATAACTGTAGCATTATCTACACTTTGTTGATTGCCCAAAACGAAAATAACTCCAAGACAAGGTTAGATCTCAAGTGTTTTTGCCAGATTATGCTGATCGAGCTAGATGCAGCTACATCCAACAGTTTCTTACCCAGAAGAGTTGTTTTTATTTGCTATAAAGATAAAACAAGGGTTAGGGGGATGCGGAACCTGAAAGGTGAAGCTCCAAACCAAATGTGATGTATCTGCTTCCCGTCAATTACTATTGAATCACGCTCCAAACAATGCGCGAGAACAGCCAGAACCCATTATTCTGATACCTTGAAGCATGGAGCACGGCAGTGCAACAAAATTAAGGATTAAATTAGTATGATTGAGAGAGATCTCGATCCCTGTACGCAATGCTCGAAGCAACCATTTCAATGTTGCATTCTGTGGAGTCAAGGGCCGCACCAAATTTTCCCATTTCAGTCACGAGATTGTTGCCACGTTGGTGCCATAAAGGCGCCACGTCATTTTAACTTTTATTTATTTATTGAGGATCATTGCAACTAGGCCTATTAATTTTTCAGGGCCATACCCCAGAGGTGAAACCTAAGGAGCAATATAGCAGGGTTGTCATTGAAGAGGGTTTGGATCATGGAAAGGTCTTCCTTCTCTGTGATTATATTCTAGGCTCTAATCCATCTTTTCAAGTCAAAATGTGCTCATTTTAAGTTCTTTGTCCAAAAGAATGGCACTTATTAAGGTAATGCTCGAGCAAGATGGGAATTGGGTGTTGATTTGGTTTTAGGCAATCCTATAAAAATATTTGGCACCTAAGGCTCCTTGATGTTCTAAATCACCATGCCCTCTATGACTTTTCCTTTTGCAACATTCAACCATAAAAATTGGTGTCCACCAGCTCTTATTGCCACTACATATGTATTGAATCTACCAAGAACACTTAAAATGTATGAATAACCCTTATTAGGAGCCAAATTAATGTATGATAGATTGAGAAGCGCCTATAACCGGGCTTTCTGGTTCAATTGGGACACGCCTAGGTCTTGCCACAATGATCAACACCATAACTAGTATATATTGTTGTGGTGGGGTGGGGGTTGTGCCCATGCCCTCCAACATTTATCAAAATATATATAAGCAAAGCAAATGATGCCCTAAGCCTATTTGTTAGAAATTACCATACTAAGAGATTGTTATGGGGTCTTTCCTAAGACAAGAGTGTTCGTGACAAGTCTAGCCCTTTACGTGTAAATAGGACAGGCTTCTACTTTCGTCCACCCTCTCAGGAGAGGATCAACCATGTAACTCTAAAGGCAGGACCTTGGGCTGACGCTCACAGCAAAGCCAAAGGTGCTGCCCCAAGGGTCTAGATATCGCTAACAATCACCTTGACAACCCAATCTGAGTATGGTCCTTGATATCCTAAGAATAACAGAGGATCGGTACCCCTTGAACTTACACTAGGATATAGTTCACTAGGGAGAGAATATGCATTTTCAGTAGACAGGCCAAATCAGGAACTACTCCTATCAAGCTTCGCCCTTCAACCTGGTGCTAATATTGGCTCCCTCGTTTTAAAGATAGCTCGAGCTAATCACTGTGAGTTGCTCACAAGAATCACGTAATTAGGTCGAACTAATCAAATGAAAATGACATGGCACGAGACGATAGCTAGAAGCACTCTAATGCAATGATGTTTTCACATGTTTTATTGCACATCTATTGCGTGCATGTGTTTGGTGATCAGCTCAAACTAATTACACATTTCCAAGAATCGTGCCAAGGTTCTTCCCTTACTTATTGCATCAGAGGGTAAGCTTCTGGGAAAAACTTTGTGTCAACTGTGATTAGCTCAAGCTAAAAATCCTACCTCGTGAAGCATGTGGGATACACTCACGTGTACAGGTCGGATTTGCAGGTGTGTGAACACACGATCGGGGATTGCAAAAGAACATGCCACACATTGCATAAAGAACACGCCACATAAGCACCACATCATGTGGTTAGCTCGAGCTAATCACGCAATTCGCTCCCAAGAATTTGAAGATTCACTTGAGCAAATCATGTTGGTGCCCCGATTAAAACTGTGGACACAATAAAGTGTGTGCCTTCCACGTGACATACCATAACATAGTGGCAGCCACAGCATGGCTCCCACATCAAACTAGAAGATGGCTAAGCCAACTCCAATAATGTTTGGCATATGCCTAACCCTCCAAGAGAAATATAAAGATCACAAATGGGCTTAGCTAAATAGGTTTAATATGGCCTTTAGACTAGGAGCATACATTTTGGCCTAGGACTTAACTAGCTTAGAGTTCCTTTTTTGCATGCATGCATGATGAACGTTGCAACATTCACATCAAGATTAAGACAAAGCTTAAGAATAATCAAGTCCATGTCAAAATCCACCACCACAAATCATTAACAAGGAACATCATACCTCATAGATTTCTAAAATGTATTGAACTTGAATAACCCCAACCCCCACCTTAGAAACATTAGTTATGACATCTAGGCCTCTTCTTTGAAGGCAGGTGCATAACACCACGATAAAATAAATTTCATGACTATAAAAATATCACTTTATTAAATAGTGAGCATATGTACAAATCGACCAACGTTCGTTCATAATGATGCACAAAACAATATTCTTTACACTGCTATTCTGGGTGTATATACATTGGGATGCCTGAAACTGAGATGCTTTTGAATTGGACATCTGTGGACTTCCTTTCTTACTTGCAATTGGAAGAAGGGATGTTTTAATGCTTGTGATGCAGTAAGACGTTTGGTAGGGCTCCAAGAGAGCAACTCTTGAATTAGATTTATTGCCTCATTACTTGCTCTTGGAATTTGCTGCCTCAGAGTCAAGTGGAGATTTTTCTTCTTAGCAAATGGAGAAGAAAACAAGCCATAATTTTTGGCAAGCTGCAAGCCATATGGCCAATCATCCGGCGCCCCAAGTAGTTCCCAAATCTTTAACATCTGATCCATCATGTTGGCTTCACAAAACAAAGGTGCAGAATTATAAAGCTCTGCCATAATCACACCAACTGCCCACATATCGATCGCCTCGTCATAAGTTTGTGCTCCTAATAGAATCTCCGGTGCTGTATACCAGAGAGTAGACACTTCTTTCTCTAGTTCGTCCTTGGAATTGAGACGCCTGGCCATGCCAAAATCTGCAATTTTAAGAACATCATTTCGCAGGAGAAGGTTCTCTGGTTTAATATCTCGGTGGAAATATCCTTTCCCATGGATGTAGTTCAATCCTTGCAGAAGCTGGAAAGTTAAGTTGCGAACTGTATCTTCAGAGAGGGGTTGTCTTTGGATGAGTCGAAGGAGATTGGAATCCATGTATTCAAAGACTAGATACATGCTTTGATTTTGTGAGTGTGCATAGTTAAGGCGGATGATATTTGGGTGGTCAAAGTTAGACAGAGCTTTCCACTCTGCCCATTCTTCCCAGTTCGCATAGGATTGATTCTTCAAAACTTTGATAGCCACATCTTTCCCTGTTTCCAAATCTAAAGCCTTCCATACAATTCCATAGCTCCCTTCTCCTAATTTCTTTAAAACACTATACCGATCCATTTTCAAAACCTAAGCTTGGTTTCCAATCGATGAAGAAATGCTCTACCTTGCTTTCCAATGCTTTCGTCTCAAAACCTTGCTTATGCTCTCGTATCGATGGCGAAACTTTCTTCTTGCTCTACTAAAAACCCTTCTCGCTTTGCAAACTCCATGAAGAAAATTGGTTGTGCCCGGGTTATTTATTATTTTCAGGAAATGCAAAAGGCATTTCAGGAAATGCAAAAGGCATTGATCTCTGCCGTTGGTTGGATTGAAGATATCCATTGATCTCAAATACCTTTTTCAATCACCAAATATCAAATGCCTAAGTTTAGGTTTAATGGAAGTATCCAGACCCTAAGTCTGAACGCGGCTTCCATAAATGCGACAGAAAATTTCACCTGCAGTCAGGAAGCCTCCACCTCCAGACATTTTGTGGTAGAAAATGTAGAAATCCAACTCAAATTCTTTATCTTCCAACTCAGGAAGCTGCGCTTGAACAGGAAGCTCTTGATTTCACCTGCAGTCATCTAACTCAGGAAGCTCCAACTCAAATTCTTTATCTTCCAACAAACTTAGATGATGAAAATCACCTTTATGCCGATGGATCGGAGCTGCAATGTTCGATCTGCATAAACAGATCAGAGAAAAGAGGTGCGCCATAGCTCAGGGTTTACGCTAGGGTTTAGGGCTTAGTCCAAATGTCTAGTCATTAAATTCTCTAAAGCATATTATACATGCTAGACATTTGGAGTAACAATACATAGAATATTTAGTAAAAATATATACACAAAACATTTGTATTCTGAGTGTTGCAGCCACAATATGAGTGATCCGACAGGTGTCAAGTATGGAATATGTGGGACACACTATGCTCGACAATTTGCATATGGATTTGTCTGCATTTCTCAAGGATGCCAATACTGCTGCATGCATTCAAGCTGCTGGAGAAAGTAACCTTGTTTGTTATTATGCCCTCAGATTGGGGAAGCAGTGGAACTTAGTCATTGAAGATGTTCGTCGGCAAGTGTTCATGTTTTATGCTCTTAGTCTTGCATAGTTTGTCTTTTGTTGGACAAATAAGGTCCTATGGTGTTTAAACCCATCATGTCTGCCTCGATGAATGCCATATTCATGTAAAATAGCCCCCAAATGGCCTCCAAGTAACTTTGTCCCAAATTAGGACTTTGCAGCCCCTTATAAGAACGTATTTCAGAGCCAATCCAGAATATCCTAGGCATGAAATTCCAGGGAGATGTTGTAAATTTGAAGTTCATACTATAAGAAAATAAGGTTACCACTACAAAATAGAATTTAAAGCAAACAACTATCGCGAATCTAAATTCCAATAGAATTAAAATTTGGATTTGTCTAATTTCAATTTACCAGCATAGTCTTCACGAATATTTGATTGGCTTTTAGGCAGCTTTATGTAACAAACTTCATTGACATTATGGTAAATCTATGGAATTTGTTCTACTCTTTATGGGCGTTTGTTTAAAGCAATATTTATTTGAATATGTCTAGATTTTTATGAACTTTCTTGTTTTGCTCCCAACTTCATTGACATTATAATAGACTTGCTATACAATATACCCCAATTTATGGAGACATAACCCAAAAATGAGGACCACTATTCATGGCAAAAAATAAGGCATAACTGGTGCATATGCCCCTCCAATAGCTCGTGATGATTGAAGTTACCCAAACAGAAGGGGGTTATAGGGGGAATTTATTGATGATGTAAGGGCTAATGGTTTGTGTTGTGCATATATGAGATATATTAAAGTCCAATATCACATCATACAAATACAAATAGAACAATCTATAAAACCATGGGGCATCTCCAAAATGAGAGATATGCCTTTGAAGACCTCAGGAAACTTGGATAGTCTGCCTTTGCATAGGCCGACAAGAAATATATTCCAGCTACGAAATCCTATTTGAAATAGCTCGAGCTTCGCATGTTAAGATAATGTTCCTTCTTTGTTGATAAATACATATGAATGTATATTGTCAATGGTGATATCCTTCCGCCATCCACTAAGTGGTCCCTTCAGCTCTCACCTCCTAGTTAGAGACATATGTGGACTTGCGCTTGGGATAAACTACTCCATCCTAAGGTGGTTGTGCTTTGGTGGCAGATTCTTCACAGATGCCCTCGTGTGAATGTGTTTGTCCATAGATTTGATGCTCGAGTGTTAGCACTCTGCCCACTATGCAAGCAAAAGGACGAGACCATTCAACATTGTTTCTTTTTATGTGATCATCTCCAGCCTGTTTGGTCTCAACATTGTTTCTTTTTATGTGATCATCTCCAGCCTGTTTGGCCAATCGGTCTCCGTGGACGCTAAAAAATCTATTCTATTCTATTCTATTCTTTTTCATATGACATTGACCAGTCAACAAGTGCTTCTGGCTATTTATCCGGATACTTGGAATAAGTTGGCGGAGCCAAGCATTTCATTTAGCATCAGGATGGTTGTTGTGGTCCATCTGGAAGCGCAGAAGATTGTGTATCTTTCAGGGTATATTCCTCCTGCAGTTGTCCTCCAGGACGCACAGGCTAGAATCGCTAAGGCCTACCATTGCTCTTCTCTTGCTCCTACCAAGCGGCAGTTGATATTTGAGTCCTATTTGAGTGTGTTGTCTTATGCATAGGCTGGTGGTTCTACTCAGTGGATCATGATTATCCTCTGAGATTTTATTCCCGCCTCTGCATTTGTATCTGGCTTTTGGCTTGGAGTTTCAATAAAGTTTGTCATTCTTCAAAAAACAAAAAAAAACATATGAATGTTGAAAACTAATGTTTGTATGTGCACTCTAGATGCAGACATTATGATAGCGACCCCATAGAAAACTGGCAGGTAAGGCGGCTGCAAACGTTTATTTGGTTCTAAACTGTGAAGTTGAAATATTCGTCGCGGCCAAACGAACATTTGCCCCTGCATTGGATAAACTTTTGTCTAGTTGTGATTGTGTTGGTTGTATAATTTGGACGAGAGACAAATTTAAATTTAAATGGTCATGTGAGCAATTGGAATGGTATAGACAGTTGAGTGTTGTATATAGATACATACTATTCTATTTTTATTTTTGCTTGATTGAGCATTGTTTTTTTTTTTTTTTTTTTTTTTGCTTGATTGAGCATGTTGCCAATGCATATAAAGTTATACCTTGGGAACATAATAAACCAATCATTCCCCGAAGCCCCATTAATTAACTATCACTATTCTCCTATTTCGTGTTTTAATGCGATTTTAAGCTACATAGGATATGGTTACTAATAAAGGCTCTATATAAACATCCATAGTCAAAATGGAATGAAATATTCACTTGTATCACATGAGAAAATCATAAATTATCTACATGGGTTTGCACCAATTAGAATGAGAGGCTTCCACCGAAGAGAAAGCGAGCTAGATATCCACTAAACGAGAGCAATAGCCCCATATATTATCATCATGGGTTTGCACCAAATAGACTAAATGAAAGCAAAACTTGGCACGATGTATCTCATTAACCATGAAGACAATCTCTTCACCTTAAACCACCCCAAACATTCAGACAAAAGAACGTAATACAGGCAGGAACATGACTCGATCTTTTAATTTCCTAATTCTTTCCTGGATATAAGATCATGACAGGATATGTATAGCTATTAATTTCTTGTGAAGCACATGCGACTTGAGTGTGACAAGTTTACCAAGATAATTATATGCATCCCAACAACAGATATGGACCTACTAGCAGAATTTGGATAAGCACAAAATTATTTCAGCACATACCAAAACATAGACTACTTTCTTGAATAGCACATATGTCCTCGACGTGACATTTCACGTCTTTGAATCACACAAATACTAGCAGGACATGTCAAAAATATCCATCTTAAATCTGAGATGAAATGCACAAAAATATTCAGAATACTGTCACTAGATCCTACTTTTCTCATGGCCAGGAAAAATACATGTTGTTATCAAATATGTTCAAGCTATATTCAGTGTAAGCTAAAATGAATGTACAATCGAGCGTTTCTTAGGTAGTGGCCGTCCTCAGTTGGTGAGTTGCTTCTTTTGCCAATAATCTGCAAGGAGGGATTCTAAAATAGTTTGTCAATTTGTCTTTGTAGAACATCTCTTCATGTCTAGAAATTTGGATAGCTAGCCTTGAGTGTTTCCAGCTCTATTTTAGGCCTCTCTAAGAAGACTTATCTGTGGCAAAAGGCTTAACATAAAAATTACTATTTTGAGCTTTCTATAACCACTCTCAGAGTGAACAACCTTGCTTCTATACTCTAGTTATATTCATTTGAACATAGCTTGAGCCAGTTCCATGCGCTTTCTATATAGCCACTTGTTATTCACTTTAACAAATTGGCTCTTCTCTATTAAATGTTTTCTTTTCCCCTGCCATAGCCAAAGGCATACAACAAATAGCATGAAAGCCATAAAAGCCTGGAACGCATTCAACAAAAAAGGCTCAAGGTGGGCTTAAGTTTTAGGTGATAGTAGGGGTGAGTGGCCAAAGGTGCTCATTCATAAGAAAATTTGTAGCAGCTGCATATGCCAGCAGGTCCTCCAACTGCAGTTCACAGTTCATTTTGTTGTCAAGGCCATCAGCATTTCTAAGTATCAAGAAGTGATCATTAGTAAGAAGCATATTAGTACAAACAAAGACACTATGTAAGCCCTCAAAGATGTCAATAGCATTATATGTCTTATCCTACAATTTATTTTGTAAGCCTTAGCAATTTGGAAGGAGACTTCGGTCCAGACAACATTAACTTATATTCCTGAATAATTGACTCTATTCCTATGCTTCCATAAGACCCAAGATGCACTTTCTCTTACAGTGTTCAAAAATTTATTTCTTCCCCTTAAAACATCCATAGGATTCGCCCAGTTACCAATGTTATATCCTTATCTTAAAGGCAATTATCTAGCCATCTCCAAAAATCCCTAATTTTAGGACCAAAAAAAAAAATGTGCCGGATTGTTTCAGCATCATGACCACAGAATTCACATCGAGTGGATGTATCATCAGTGTTATTTTTTATACATGTCATGCATAACCTTATTGGTTGGAATAGCTTGATGAAAGCATCTCCAAATAAAGGCTTGAACTTTGGTTGAGAATAAATTTTGCATACATTTGCAATGATATTGGCAATGTATTGTTGAGAGGTCTGCCACTTACTAGCATGAGTACTAGATTTGTCTAGGGCAATCACTTTATATCCCGTATGCAACAGAGTTTTTGTTATGCCAGTTTGGGTTTCTAGACACATCACATTCATCTTGAGTTTTAGCTACATTCGTGATGGTTTTTCTCTCCAAATTTTCCATCTGGTATCATTACAAAGATGTTGAAGTTGGGTGATGCCTGCTTCTTTCCGTTTCTTCCAAATTAGGGGGTTGTCTTATAGCACAATAGACATCATTAGCTTTGGTAAAAATTGGGACCAAAATAAAGAGAAAGAGGCACTATCATAGCTAACTTCTTTATGATCAAACTAGAAAATTGCCTGCCTTCGGTAGGCTTTCCATGTGGTTGTATATGAAGATTGGGAGACTAATGCGTTCTGTATGAATGGGTGATGTTAAATTGCAATGTGTTGAGGTTATATATATTAGATTTTTTATGTATATATTTAATAATGGGAAATTGAATAATAATTTGGAAACCCAATGTATTCTGTTTAATGTATGGTAAGACTTGGTTGTATATTATGTTGGATTTTAGCATTTTTATTTTATTTAATAAAATCTTTGATTTATCTATGTATTGTATTGGATTAACATCTTGAATTGTAATTTTCTGTCGGTTTTGATTCATGTAGTTGTCGTGTTGTACAGACAGTTGGAATGTATGTGGAATCCATTTTGCTTTTGCCAGATTTTGTTGGTATAATTTGCCTTCGTTGTCCTAGAAATAGACATGAAATTAGATAAGTATTGTTCAATTGCTTTGTTACACATGATATTTGTTCTACCCGAGGTTCTTATTTCATGCAGTTCACTAAAGGATTTTTGTAGTTTCAGCAGAGAGTCCCAACGACTTTCTCAAATTTTTATGAATTTAATACACTTTTCTCTGGTTGCCTAGAAGTGCATGCAGCACTATAATTGTCTCAATGCGGCCAACTTATTTCAAGATTTCAGAGCAAAAAATGTAGATATCTTTAAACTGCAAGTCCAATGATAAAAGCAGAACCCAGTTTTTTAACATAGGAAATCATGGCCATTCCAGACCAACAAACAGCAATCCTAATTCCAATGGCACGACAGATGTTTCCTTTTAATTTCTGGTGATATAGACATTCAATAATTACATGGCAGATCCAGATCATCCTGTATCTAAATCGTTCTTTTGACAGTAACATAATGCATCCTTCCCTTCTATCTGGAGCTTAAAACTTTGTTTGCATTTCCAGATACTGAGCAGAACCCATAACCTTTTAATGTTTCCAGGAGAACTTCAAGGAGTTGATGCTGACCTGAGCAAGACAGATGTCATTGTGCTGATGATTCAGATTCTCGACAAGTTAAAACATGTTCTACATCTAACAACAATATGCTCTTTTCATCCTCTTGATTCAGGAGGCTAAACATTATTTCTAACTTATGACTGAACTGTTGATTCTAAAATTTCAGCAATCAATGAAGGCTAACTTATGGTCTTCTAAGGTGGTAGATTCAGCTGGTTTTCCAGCATTGGCACTCATCAACATTGCAACCCAGAAGGCCTCGAGCCATGCAAATAATGACACAGATGGATGCATTGTAGCATTGTAGATGAACATTGCAGATAATATTGCAAGAGCACATGAAAACCTATAGCAAGAATGTTGGTTAAAAAGCCCAAAGTATAAGCCAGGCTTTTCCAAACTTGATTATCTGGTAGTATATTCAAGTATGTATAAAAAACAAATTGACTGACTATGACTGTGGATCAATGACATGGTTTTGAAACTCTAGTTGCAGCGAAAAAGATAGTCTTCTTACACTCAATGTTTTGTTCAAATGATAATAGGTTCGTAATGCTGCATGGACACTTGTCTTCAAAGAAGGATAATATTTCCATGGGTGCATAGCCAGATTCTTCTTCATGTAAAGTATATAAAACTAAATGATTCATTTTTCCACTTACATTTACTTCTTTAGTAAATTATTCGAGAAGTGTATGTAGCTGGTTAAATCTGGACATAGAGATATAAAGATAACATATGCAATGCGTCTTAAATTCCTATATGTAGGATTATGCCCTTTAATGTTCACGGGAGAACTTGATGGAATTCATGCTGATCTGAGCTTATAGGTAAATAATATAAAGCTCGATGGATGTAAATAATATAAAGCTCAATGGATGCAAGAAGCAAAATTGTGAGAAGTGAAGATTGCTTCTAGGTTCGTATGGTGTTTAGGGACAATCTTATCATAGCGAAAGCAATAGCAGCTGAGTGTGGCATTCTTACAGAACATGGAACAACAATAGAAGGCAAACGTTTCGTGCCATGACCGCTGATGAGCAATATCATATTCTTTCCTCGGTTCAGGTACAAAGCCTTTTCCCACCATTTATTGTTTTTGGTGGATATAGACATAAAACTTGTGCTGCAGGTGATGGCATGCTCTTCTCCAACAGATAAATATACTATGGTTAAAATGGTTACTGAGCTAGGAGAGATTGTTGTTGTTGCAGGGAATAGAACCAATGATGCACTAGCTTTAGATGAGGTCACCTATTTTATCTTGCAATGCAATTCTGAGATATAATATCTTAACCACCTAGTGTTGTTTTCTTTAGGCATCCATTGGGCTTGCGATGGGCACTGCTGATACAGAGGTGGCAAAAGAGACCTATGACATAATAATCATGGACGACAACTTTGCAACCATTGTAAAGGTCAGGCCAGGAAAATGCTGCTCTTTGTATTTCAGTTTATCACTTGAATATTAAAAAGAATGCGAAGAATGTTCAGTATGACGCCAAGATGCTGGCCTGTTCTCAAGCCATTTGTTCCTGAGGAATTTAAATTGAAGATGCTTGCCAACTTAAGGAGCTTCTCATACCTAAAGGATGGTGTTTTTTGCTCTGTATAAAAATGTGGCTCTTAAATAGTTATTACATATTTGTTTTAACATAGAAAACATGTCGAAAGTTCAAGAACTTGGAGCTCACTGCAAAATGAGCTGCCACAGAAATAATATACATCAACACAAAAGTAATAGCTCAAAGCATAAAGTTCAAAACCTTTAAATGCCATCATTATGTATAAACCAAGCCGAAATGCAAAGCAGTCAATAGAAACCAGGATTAAAGGAAGGGACTTTAGAAATGTAGTAAAGTTCTTTTACACATGCATTGATGCAGTATATTATCTAATTTACTGCTCTATCATTCAAGGATCGGAGAACATGGTCAGATGACCTTTCATCCGTGGCATAAGGAATCGGTTTCTAGAAATCATGCATTTTATCTCAGACAATAATTCAATTTCATGTTAATAACCTTGGTAACAGGCCGAAATTGATGCTCATCCTTTTGTCACAATTTCTGCCAGTCTGTCATTGAAGGTTGTTTGGATACATACTGAGAAATTCTTGCAGCTCAAGATTGTCAGAATTTTTGCATGTGGCTGATACTAGAACATTCCAAGCTAGCAATTATGCATTTCAACTCAGACAATAATTCAATTTCATGTTACTAATCTTGGTAACAGGCCAAAATTGAAGCTCATCCTTTCGTCACAATTTCTGCCAGTTTGTCATTCAAGGTCGTTTGGATACACACTAAGAAATCCATGTAGCTCAAAATTGTCAAATTTTTTGCATGTAGCCTATACCAGAACATTCCAAGCTAGGAAGGATTGTTGCAAACACTAACATGGAAACTTGACTACCAAAAACCCCAGATGGCATGCACACAGATGACATGCACACTTTGCGCAAGTAACGCTAGTCACTACATCTGCCTGCTCCTTATGTTGACCAAAATCTCATTTGCAAGCCCCCTGGGATGCACTTATGTATAAAGGGGATATGCCATTCATGTAACATATGAACACAAGCTATTGTTTTTAGTCTTGGGACCAAAATAGTATAATAGATATCATGCCACCGGATTTTGAGACATCTCCATTAATCCATTTGTGTGCACAAAACTTTTTTCGTAGCTAAGCAGTATTAGTGGAATACATGTGAAAGGAATTATAAGAATTCACATGCCTTTGAATAAGTTATCTGAGTTTCATTTGAAGTCCAGATATATGCAACCTGCAAAAAGCTCACGTACTACATCTAGATATGTCCATAGCTAACAAAACATACAAAAAAACAAACTTGAATGCTCTAGGAGCTATCACCATGTGAAAATAAGTTAAGGCCATGTTGCAAGGTAAATGTTAAAAAAGCAAGAAACAATTGTTGTAAATTACCCCTGAATATGTGTTCAAATGTTTTTGACCAGGTTTTGAAGGGATAAAAGCAATCTGCAAAATAAAATATATGATCAGTCTGACATTGATGTGGAATGGTCTCGCTACCCCATGCAGCATTTGTGGTCTCAGACTTCACGGGGGATTATGGATCCATTGATCATTACAAAGCAGGATTAGTGGCAAAAGGATATTCTCAAATTGAAGGGATCGACTGCTTTGACACTTCCAAATAAACTATAACTGATTTAATGAGCCATTGTGGTTTTACAATACAAGGTAGCTTATACTTAACCATCAAATAAACTATAACTAAGTTAATGAGCCCTTCAGGGCATGGTCTAGTAGCAGGACCTTAAATTACCACACCCGAGATCACGGGTTCAAACCTGGCCAATATTGATCTAATAATGGGGACCTTAAAAATCCATTGCCTTGAGGTCACGGGTTCAAGTATGACCAACTGGTCCTGTGATAGAGACTTGCCATATATACGTGATAATCACATGCAAAGTAGCTCCTAGCATATTGTGTCTAGGTAACTTTCTCTTATGTTGTCAAAATGACATCTATAAGAACTCACCTTACACTTGTTGCTGCTCAAGATACACACATCCATCAAATGGATATTAAGACTGTATTTCCTAATTGATAATTTAGAAGAAGCTATCTCGCACGCAAGTTTCAAGTCTTGATACGGCCTTAAGCAATCTCCAAGAGAATGGCATCAACAAATTCACACATTTCTTAAGTTACAGAGCTATGAGCAAGGGGGAGCAAATAACAATAACTATACCAAGAAGAGAAACTTCGATATCTTGCTCTTAGCTATATGTGGATGATGTCATATTGATAAGCAATCGCACAGATCGCCCGTGCGTTGTCACCTTCACGGTGGCAGACATTCGCGTGTGTGAGGCAATTCTGCGTCAGAGTAGGCAATTGAAGGGGACTACCCTGTATGTCGACCAGGATCTTACTCCGATGCAACAGGAGTCCCGCCGACAGCAGCTGGCTCAAGTCAGGGACGTCCATCGTCGAGGGGGTGCTACAGGCCTGGTCCGAGGCAAGCTTCACATTTTTAGGCCGGCGTCTGCTGAGGTCACCGATGCAATGCGTCAAGCTGCTGCCACTCCTGCTACTGCCACCAGTACCCCTACTGCACCTCTTGCTCCCGCTGCTGCAAAGATTCAAGTCCCAATGCTTTCACATCATATCCTACCAAAATTCCCCTTGCCTTTGAATTCAAAAAAGATTCAAATCTCAAGAGGGTACATAGGAGGAAGAGCCGAAATGCAGGTGTCAAGAAAAAAAAATTGAACCTTTAATAATTTTGTTCCCTGAAAAAAAATCCGATCAATCCGCATAGCAGATCGAGATTCTAGAGCAAGACGAGCATGCAGGCGTCGCATGCATTTTGGAGCTTCTCATTCGGATGGGAGATCACTATTTATTACAGAGTCCTTCATCAATTTCTCATCGGCGCTTTCTCATTTTTCAGCAATTTCCCTTGTTTTTGTTTTTATGATCTCATTGAGAGGAGGGTTTTTTTCTAGCATGGGTTGACCTTTCTTGGCAGTCCTTATCCTATTTTCTAACCTCTTCTATCTTAGCCTTTTATTCAGCATGGGACAATCCTTCGAACTTCGCCTCAGATCTAGTTTTGGAAGTTCTCTGGTATCGGGATGTTGTTGTCTGATACGAGTCATCACATGAGAAAACTATCGATCTGCACAGCGGATCGGGATTCCCGAGCAAGATGAGCATGCATGCATCGCATGCATTTTAGGGCTGCTCATTCAAATGGGAGATCGCTACTTATTGCAGAGTTCTTCATCGACTTCTCATTGGTGCTTTATTTCTCAACAATTTCCCTTGTTTCTCACCATCCCTCCCTTAATATTCTTCTTTTATATAATAATGTTGTTTGTTAAAATTGTCACGCGGCACACGTGATCAGCCCCTCGATTTTCAAGGTTTTGTGGCGTGGGATGCCTGAACAACCCCTCATTTTTTGAGGTTTTTTTATTTTTTCATATTGTGTTTTACTGTTGGTGATATGCAGGCCAGGGGTGATGCGCGACTCCGGTTTCTCCGTGAAGTGTGATTTTTTTTGGAGCATTTAGCAGCCTTGCGTTTGTCTAAGCCCCTTGACGAGAGTTTATCGCTAGGGTTTTTCCTCGAAGACCCAAAAGGGCGAGGTTTTTTAATCTCGGCAATAAGCTTCAGTAGGTACACTAGCCAACATCTGCAGCAAACAATTTTATTTTTGGAGTCCAGGTGTTATAACTGGATACTTTCTTTGTTTTTTTTTTCATTTTCTGGGTAGCTTTCAATGTGCAACTACCCACTCTATACCATTGTAGACAAACTGCCTATCTGTTATTGTTTCATGCGACTCACAACACGAGAATCGACATTTGTTGGCCATGCAAGCAAAAAATAATGGAATATAATCAAAATAATACAACTGCTAGATATTGAACAACTACTTCCAACACCAGAACGACTTCTCCACAAATGGGTCTAGTTATCTGATCCTTGTTTCTAACGTAAGTAAATAGGCGTGTCAATTTTTTCTTTCAGATATGTATGAGAGAAAACATAAACTCATAAACTAGTAGGTGGTATTATATGTTACTGTTAATTGTAATACATAAGCTCTTCCAGAGGGCAACATAGACTCATAAACTGGCAGGTGGTATTATATGTTACTGTTATCTATTGTAATACAGAAGCTCCTCCAGTATTTAAGCAAGAATTAATTAATTAGAGAAATTTGGAATTCCCGTTTAGCATGAAATAGGTTCTAGGTTAGCCATAAAGTGCAGAAACTGATAGCAAGTGAGTAAAAGTTGGCGTTTTTTAGTACAAGTTCTACCAATCAATCGCAGTCTTTCAGAAATATAGTTTTTACTGCCCATGCAAAGGTCCATTGTGGGTAAAAGGTAGTAGTATGGAATGCTCGATGTTCTCTCAAGGATCGCGAACGCGATCTTTCGCAGCTGAAAACAGACAAAACAATGGCCTTTTTATTAACACCATATGAGAGCATTATGTACTCCAAATGAGAAGTGGAGTAGGCACATCACACACATTGCACTATTTTAAGCTATGTATTTGCTACAGAGGATCGCGGCCGCGATTATTTTCAACAGTAAACATGCACCAAGTAATAATAAAGACACAAAGGTAAAGTAAATTAAATTCCTGAAGCAAAACTTTCCATTGATGGATGTACTGTACAATAGGGATGCAGTATCATTCAAATGATTGTGTTTCAGAAACACTATCAGGGATCACACCCAATTCATTGGCTATACGGATTACATGTGCTCTACCCAATTTCATAGCTTGTGTTGTGTCCATCTCTGAATAACCTGTGACATCCGGAATTTGCACGTCCATGGCCTTTGCCAAGAGCTCCACATGTGGATCAGGTTTCTCACTTTCACTATCTCCTGCATGGTATAAATTCTTTCTCCGACTCGGTAGCACTCTCGTCTGGATGAAAGGTTTGCAGCTTCTTGCAGGCGCCCTGATGCTCTTGTGTCCCAACACGCTCATCTTGGTTTGTTTCCATGTGGTCCACGCCCATATATTCAAACCTAGGTTGGCCTGTCAAGAATGGCATGTACCCATCAAGCTTCTGGTTTAGTGCCTCTAGTTTTTGAAAAGTAGGTTCGAGCTCATGAATACCTTTTTTCGTCGCTTCCAGCAATCGCTTTGTTTCCTGCATTCTCTCTTCGTAGCTTTTAGCATCGAGGTTATAATGGCATCCAACCCAGATATATCTGTCTGTTGGGTAATATTGATATCGGGCAGCAAAGGATTGGCCTCTGCATTCTCTGCTTTCTCCTCTTCTTCAGATCCCCCAGTAGTTTGGCGGGCCATTTTCTCAAGCGTTTCTAAGAAGGACCTCAGGAAATGGCACACTTTACCAGAACTTTCAAAGGCCACGCTCTTTTTCCCTTGCATTAGAGCGACACGAGAAGCTGTCCCAGCCGAAAAATAATCCAGGACGCAACCGTCAGTGGGCACCAGCTGATCAACAATATAATAGGCATATGAGGTTTTCAGCTAGCATTTCAATACAAGATCTCCTTCCATTGCTGCCCATTTATATCTCGGTTTGCCTGTAAAAAGAGTTTGGAATTTCTTTTTTATCTTTTCATCGGCATCCTCATTTCCTGTAAGCGGCATTGGAGGCAATGGTGTTTGCTTCGGAGCCTTGTCGTGTGGAGATAGACGAAGCTCCAGCTTAGGTTGCACAGGTGCTACACGAGTGTCACTCCTGTTAATGCACATATGACTAATATAATACTGATGCTCTTTCACCTTTCTTTTGCTCTCCCAGCATACTTCTTCATAAGAACCCAAAGACAGATGACCCCTTCCCTGAATCTGCTTCTGACTGTACATGCAATTCGGCAAATTCACAAAGCGCATGATAACAACCAAATGATAAACTTTTGCAGTGGTTGTGGTGGCTATCCTTGTAAAAAGGTCTGTATATTTCTTGCAATCCCATATCTTGTTGATCCCTCGGATGTCAATGAATATCAAAGTGGCGTTCTCGGAAACTGTGGAGGATGTAGGGATGCCATCCTTTGTCACTACCAGCACAATGTTTTTCTTTTCCTTTCTTTTTCTAGCCTCTTCTGGCTTTAGAATATTTCTGATTGGCTCCAAGAAGGCCACAGGCAGGTTGCCTAGTGTATGGTCCTTGTTATAATTTGCCTTCACGTACTCTGTATCAGTATCTGATATATCTAGTATTCTCTGCTTTGTAAAATCAGGAAAAGACTGAAGCAATTCCTCGAAGCTATCGAAATCACTTTGTAGCAAATTAGAGGCATAGGATAATATTTCACGCCTCATAAAAGTCAGGGTTCTAATGTCAGTTGCCCGTTGCTTGCAATCAAACCTGCCGCTATACCCTGACTGCACCTTTAGATACGTCTTGCCTTCCATAATTTCATCTAGCAACTGTGCCACCTCTGCATTCGACATACCTCGAAGGAACCGTAGCCAGGTCTTGTTAAAGAAGTCCTTGCTTGGCTTATCTGGAAACTCACCATGGTCATCACTGAGCTTACGATTCACCCACAACTTCCATTAATTTCTTGAAAACTTTTTCCTCCATAAAGATGAATTGTTTTTCATCTTTAAGGTCCTGCACTTTCAAAGTGGTGGTTGCAATTTCATGGAAGTCCTGCAGAAACAAAGGTCGTCAATATCGCGGCCGCGATGTTGGTGAGTAGAAAATGAATAACTACCTTCCAAGCTGAACTCGTTGCAGTCCCTATAGGTCCTTGAGGAGGACAGCCATTAGCCTTGTGCTGATGACGAAGTTGTTGCAGCTTTTCTATTAGAGGCTCTCTGTAGACGGTGTTTGCAATCACTTCGTTGCATTGAATGCTCAACTCTATGTATTCTTTGTCTGTCAGATTTCCGTTGAGCACTCTCGATCTTCTTCTAGCATAAACTTTAGCAAATTCTAATTGCTGCTCTAACTGCCCGACGACCGAACAAAGAAGCTGTGTCGCGCAAATACTGTGATTGCCGGATATAATGTAAAAATTTTTGCCCTTCAGATCCTCTGGATTGCTCCATGTCACCCTCTTCCTAAAAAATGGATAACGATCAAGTCAAACCTAAATAACGAAAGTCCAAAAGAAAAACAAGCAATCACCTCGTAATGGGGTCAAATGGTACGACGTCAGCAGGCGTGAGGACCTCTGTTGGGTATGTCTTGAAGCTTTTAACCAGTATTTGAACATGGTCATTTGAGCGCATTCGGTGTGTCAGGTTTGCCGGTGTTGGTTCACAATCAAAAATAGAAATCTTAGTAAACCAGTTAACCCCTAAGGGGTAGAACCGTTTAAACTGTTCAAGCTTTTGAGTAGTCTGCTCTGCCATCTTGCGTTCCTCTTCCAGATTGAACTTCAATTCGATTGGAATGGCAGGTGATGTCAATAACTTAGCAGAAGAGACTTCAAGGGGGGGTTTGAGAATTGCTGGGTTGTGGGCTTTCCTCAGTGTTCAGATTACGAAGGTTTATTTTGAAAGTAGTACTTTTCGTAGGAATGAAGGCACCAGAAGTAGAGCTATCTGGGCCTTTTATAGCAAGTGGAATAGTAGGGTTAACAATACCGGAGGGGTTCAAGGTGGATTGTGGTTCTTCAACATGTATCTTTGCTGCTGAAGGCTCTCCTAAAGTAGCTATTCCTAGGATGGGTCCTATGATAGGTATATACTGGCCGAAGTGAAGTGGTGTTCTCATTGAGCTTTGTAAAACATTGAGTACAAATGGATCCCTCACTAGGGATAGATAAATTTGGAAATATGAACTTTAAATGCTCCGAAACTAGACAATCATCGAGAGCATGATGAAACTGAAGAATACAACATAAAAGATGGTTTAATCTGCCACTTGGTCGATGCAAAGTTGAGAAGACCCAGTGACTGCTTCTCATCGGGAAGAAAAACCACGCCTTCTTAGGTTTTCGAGGAAACCCAAGCAAATAGTTGAAGCACGACCCCACGCACTATGGCAACCACGAAGCCTTAAACAATCCTGCAGAATCAAGGCTGAAAGAAAAATAACCCGTCAATGAGTTAGATGCCATAGGCAAGAAGACTCGGAGGCTCCAGGGCCACGCCGAGAAAGAAACAACAGCCGACCAATCGGGAACCATCCGCAGAATGACCATCGCGGGAAAAAACAACTGATTAGTGCTGCCTCGGAGGCTACAGCGCCACGCCGAGAAAAAACAATAAATATGATCTCGGAGGCAACAGCGCCACGCCGAGAGAAAACATGAATAATAAATATTGACTCAAAGGCTACAAAGCCACACCGAGAGAAAACATGAATGAATAAATAAAATACTAGTGCCATGCCGAGAAAGAGTAAACCAATAAGTATGCCTCAAAGGCTGCAAAGCCACGCTGAGGAAATAAAGAATGCAAAATAAAGGACATAGAAAAGGAAATAACAAACACGATCAAATGAAAAAACCATCAAGGGAGGGAGGGTGAGGGAAACTGATAGGATAGAAAAGAAGGAGAAATCTAGCTCAAGAGAACGCCGATGATAGAACAATGAAGAGAGGCTGAATAAATAGGAGGAGTGACAAAGGGACGTCCCCATCTAAGGAATGTCGGTTCTATTGCTGTCGCAATAGAACCGTAGCATTCCTAGGATGGGTCCTATGATAGGTATATACTGGCCGATAGAAGAGGAACAAACTCAAAAACTACTCAGCATGGAAACTGAAAGAAAGGGAAGCTAAAGAGAAATATAGTATAAAGAACGGGAGAAACGAGTCTACAAGGTCACTGGAAAAGAATGCATAGATAAGGTTGACGGCAATCAGAGTAAAACGAAGGAAGAGGAAACTAAGAAAAATGGAGGAAAAAGGGGATAAAGAGAAGACAGAGACAAAGGAACAATGAAGAAGCAGAAGGAGCAAGTAATGCCGGAATGGAAACAATGGAATGAATAAAAATGAAGGAGAACACGATGGAGGAATGTTATGAGAGATGGAAACGGGAACATAAGAATGAAGAAGACAATGGAATAGTGCAGTAAGAGATGAGGGAAGGAACTTATGGGACAACAGAAGACAGAGCCACGAACATGATGTCATCATCAAAGTAACGATCTCAAATGACTAATGTCCAATAAATACTACACTAACAAAGATACTATAAAAGCAAACGATCCTAACTAGCAATAGAAAAAAGAGCAAGAAGACAAAGAAACCAAAGAAGGAACCAATGTGACTAATAATGTTAAAAATAGGGAAAATGCTTCTTGGCGCTGTTGCCTCCGTCTGCGGCTAGGGCGGCAAGGGGAGAGGACGCCGCCCTCCTCTTCCCTGATTCCGGCACTGCCTCAGTACTCCTTGCAGATCAGAGATTGAACTGGATACTAGCGGGGTTTTGCCATCAATTTCAGGTGGATCTTTCTTTTCTTTAAAGAATGTTCCGGAGTGCTTGCCTGAAACTGCTTCAAGGCGGTCCTAATGTTTTTGCCTGATGCCACTAACGTGGCCCGATTTGCTAATGGATGAGCAAGATCATGTAAGTTTTCTGGAATTTACCATTTTCTTGTTTATCAAGATCCGAAAAGGCATACAGCCTATAAGGTAGCAGATTTTAGCAGAAACATAAAGAGAGCAGTTCTCGTGTAAATATATTCTGGGCAGTCTAATCTATGGTGGATCTTCTGAATGATGGCTTTTTCCCCTTTCCTCTTGCTCTTTCTTTCTAGTGGAAAGATCTAAGAATGTTGTTCTGGAAGGAGTCAGGGTAAATTCTTGATTTCGATTTCACAGTTTAGGAACAAAATGCTTAATTTTTCTGAGATTACCGAGCTAGGGAGATAACAGTGTCCAGGAAGACGCTTCCATATCGATCCAGATATCATGAACCAAAATTTAGGGAGGTTTTGGTGCTGGGCTATGTGTCTAGCTTTACAGGTAGGCTGACTGGCACATCCCGACAATGCAACATCTCCTTTTAATTTCGCATTCTGTAGAAAAATTGCTGAATCAGATCATAGTTTGAAGCAGTTGGGCTTCTCTGAGCAGTGCGGGAGAATTGGTCAGATTACTCTTCAGCTCTTTTCTCTTCATTTTTAGTTTTGCAAGAGGTTTTTTGGAGCATTCACGACTTATCTGCAGTTTCTGGAAAGCTTGTGCTAAGCTCCTGTAGTATTTTATCTAAACAGGAAGATTGGTTTTAATCATGTAGTATTGGTTAGATAGAAGAAGATGTTGAGAAAGGCATATTAGTACAGAAATTATGGATATGAAATCTGATCTACATGAGATCTTTGTGCTTAAATTCTTTCTGGTCTATGTGAGACCTATGATGTAATTCTTCCTATCTTTTAATAAAAATTTTCTTACCTTAAAAAAAAAAAAAACCCAGCCAGAGCTAGCCTTGACATAAGCCTAACTAGCACTGCTACATACTTCGGTCAATCCCTCAGTACTGTTAACACCCCATATGTAAACTGAGCTAATTTACAATGGCATACCAACTCAAAGATATCAATATCATATCCCAGTCCATATCTCACATGTCCTTATTCAATTTACCTTTTACATCATTCCATTATCACCACCATATATGGTTCATAACTATGGTTCATACCACATTGTACATATTTCTTTATCTTTAACATTTTATTATCTTCAGACAATTGGTTACTTGAACCATTATAGTATTACTATAAATTATGCTGCTCATTTTATGTACCACATCACCCATTTCATATTTTATTTATGCCACATACAAAGATTATCATGTCATTTCCCAATTATACTTCAAGAGACTCTATGTCTAGTTTTTATCACAACTACATGCCATAATCTATATTTCAATTCATATTTCCTTTTATACCGTGGTATCCATATGTGTTATTCATAACTTCCCATAATCAGACCTACCACATGCTAATTACCACATATTGTTTTAAACAAAATAAAACGGATGCACACAATATAAGTGAAAAAGGAGTTTTCCTGTTTAATATCCATCCCCGTAAGCCTATATGCTTTCAAAACTTTTCATATTATCTACTTTTCAACATAAGCCCACTTATCGCTTTAAAAAATCAGGCTTATCTTTTCGTTATAAGGGGATATCAATCCGTGATCATATACTATAGCCTTTAATCTCACTAGTAACATAATGCTTTACTTTGCTTTCTTTAAAAACCACCGTAAACCCTATGAACATTAGATAGGTAAGAGAGAAGTCTTCCTGCTTAATATCCAAATCCAGAGGTCTGTATGCTTTGAAATCCTTTCATGCAGCTCACATTTTTCTTCTATAAGTCAAAGTGTCATAAAGTTCATCCGTATCACGTGTTCAATATATTTTTACCATCCTTTCCCTATTGATCTTGAGCACAGGAACAAAAATAGACAATGAGAGAAGAAACCCTCGTACCTGCAGCCAACCAAGCCCACGTTAGCAATAATCTTGGTAACGGGACCAGGGCCAAAAGGTACATATGGAGTTTCTTGGCTCATCGCCTTTCACTCATTGTACACTTTTGCCCTAGCCCAAAACCAAATAGAGAAAGAAAGGGTTATAACAGTTTTATCAAATAAATGGAAGTCCATAGCATTAATAAATTTATGCTTTTACTATTTAGCTACTTTAGCTTAATCTCTATGACTATGCAGTGTAATATCACAGTGCTATATCAGCCATAGCTTCACATCATTAGAAATCCAGTAAATATTGCCTTACCACAGTTCCACCATATCATAGCAGATGTTAAGATTTTATATGCCTATAATCAGCACTTCATTTATCATTTTCCTCCCATATCTACCTGTAAGTCGTCATTCTCCAAGACATACGCCTCCTCTACTTGTGTTTCAGGGACTTCCGCATACGAGGTTCCACCATATCTTGCATTTGGCTGCTTATTTCTATTGAAATATGCTGGCCTCTTACTATACTGCCCGGTATTACCATCACTGAAGCCTCTTTTAGGATCAAAATCCCTGTTCTTCCCATATTTATCCATGTTACCAGCTTGCTGATTTGAATTTAGCCGACACCAGTTTAGCTCCTTCTCTAAGATTATCTCATTCAGCGTCTCAGTGTCGATGCTTCCCTCAGAATCCAAATCTGAGTCATACCCCATATTATCAGATTTGCTTATAATCAATTCCCGTCACTTCCTAAGCCATAAATGCCAGCGACTCCGCCCACCAGTTTTGGGTTTGCGCTCCAAATATGCATTCGTATCAATATTGATTTCCTTGTAACCCTAATCCAATAAATATCATATCCATTCGGTATCTTAACTTATCTTAGAATGATAATCATATCCTATAGAGTTAGCCAAACATATATAGTATGACTCCCCATAATATTATTCCTATGATGTTTCATACCACATCATCATATTATATTCCTATTCAAGATAATAATAAAAAAAAACCCTACCTCCACCCGTAGGATGAAGGCAATCTCCCTTGACAAAGTCATACTATAATAATAGGATGGGCAAGCCCCTACTATTACAGCAGGGGTCATGCCACATCCCAT
The DNA here is from genome assembly GCA_021234155.1 of Isoetes taiwanensis. Classification (NCBI taxonomy): domain Eukaryota; kingdom Viridiplantae; phylum Streptophyta; class Lycopodiopsida; order Isoetales; family Isoetaceae; genus Isoetes; species Isoetes taiwanensis. The sequence continues at coordinate 13,313,267 of JAJEKV010000028.1, forward strand.
AGTTTTTTTTAAAAAAAATTCAATACATGCTGATAAAAATTAACACTACCATCTATATATGGTGTGAGTAGTACCTCTTAAAACTTCTCCAGCATTTGTACGAGTGTATTAGTGTCATATTTAAGTCCAGGAAAACTTGCTGAACTGATGTATTTGATAACTTTTCGTTTTACTCCCTGTTTATCAAAGCCATTCCGGCAGAAGACTCCCCATCGGGCCCATGATGTCCTTTTGGCAAATTTCTCAAGACCTGAATTTACATACATATATGGTAGTATTTGGGATAACACCACATTTCTTGCCTGCATATATGGTCTACAAGCATTAGCATGAACAAATTTTACTGCCACAAACTGTAAGCAATCCCTTTTATCATATCTTGTCGTTCTACACAACAAGAAAAGGGTCATTTAGCGACGCCAATAGCGACGTCGGCGGCGACGTCGCTGGCGACGCCCGACGCTGCCGCCGCTCGCCGCGTCGCGCAGACGCTGGCGGCGCTATGCAGACGCCGCTCACCAGACGCGTGACGTGACGTCGCAGACAGACGCCGCGATGGCACGTGACACGTGAAATATACACGTGGAATATACACGTGGAACATCACCAAAATCCACGCGTGCCGTAAAAGCCACGTGTATACGTCGCATGCGACGTGACACGTGGAACAGACACGTGGAATATACACGTGGAAAATACACGTGGAATATACACGCAGCGTAAAAAGCCACGCGGTATACGCCGCGATGCGACGTGACACGGAATATACACGCGGAAAAAACGAAAATCCACAGATAGAAAATCCCGTGGCAAAAAAAAAGCCACGTGGATACGTCGCATGCGACGTGTAGGGGAAAAAAAAAAAAAAAAATAAAAAATATATTTATATAAAAAATATAAATATAAAAATATTTTTAAATAATCACAAAAGTGTTTTTATATTCATATTTTTAAATAGTCACAAAATTATTTTTATATTTATATTTTTAAATAATCACAAAAGTGAATTGTATTTATATTTTTAAATAATCACAAAAGACTCGTTAAGAGGAGTATCCACCCTTTTAGCCTAGAGCTACTCTCTCTCAGATTCAGTGGAGTAGTCATCCGAGTACGTAGTTAGAGGACGCCTCAAACCGCCACCAAGACGGTTGCGATTGGATGGCTCTCCAGCGACGTTTGCAGATCCCTCGCCCGAGCCAGCCCCATGTCATGCTCTAGACCTTCATTCATATCCGCCACTGCTTCCTATAAAAACCAAAAGAATATGGCGTTAATGTAGTTCATAGAATTATAATAATTTTCTACAACGCACCCCCGCATTCCCGCGAAGTGGGAGAGTTCCCTCGTCGTATAACTGTTGATACAGATAAACAGACTCCACGCCCGTGGCTACTTGTAACGTCTTCGCTTGTTAGGGGCAAACCCGTATAGATGTTCCTATGACAATATAACGAGTATTAGCTAGTGACATTTAAAGTTCTTATTAAAATTAATGTGAACTAATATAGCTCTACGAATCTATAGAGAAACCCTTTTTCGACCACGGAGTCCAAATGAGACGCTTTTTGGTCACTTTTAGTTGCTTTGTCTGGTCCCGAGCTCTATGTTTGCTTTCTCGATCCTTTTGCACGCTCGAATGCAACTGATTGCAAGGCACACAACATTATCACAAGTTAAAGTGAACGAATGACAAAAAAAAAATAAGAAATACCTTGATATCTTCCTTGTGGAGATTAAGTGGTTTAGGGACTTTTGACCAATCGCCTCCCTTCTTTTCGCAAGTCCGCTTCAGTTCCTTGACCACATGGTGCCTTTGACATAAATCGATAGATCAACGCCATATCAAAATAATAAAAACAAGACTATGACTAGGTCATGTACCTCCTCCTTTTCAGATAAGCTCGCCCATCATCGGTGAGCTTCTTCCGCTTAAACGCCTTTGTTTTTTTCTATCTCCGGGAAACTCGTTTCATTTTATTTTTGACGCTCTCTATTTCGTTGGTCATAAGCGCCAAAGCCACTCCCCTATACCGCGGGGAGGCCATAAACGAGAGATATTATTTGTGACCGCGTCCCTCAGTGTAGTATAAAAGACACTTCCCTCATCATCCTTCTTAGGAAGAGCGTCCCTGAAGCATAAATGGTGGGTATATAAAAGCGTGTTTATGTCTACCGTCAATATACATATCCCGTCCCGATTAAGAACCTTTTGAGCACTTTACAAACACAAAGGCCTCTCCAGATCATTCGAGAAGGCGCGAAACGTTCTGATTAGCTTCCAGAAAGACCCGATACCTTCCAGAACGGCTTCTAGAAATGCTCGATCCTCTCGGAATCTTCTAGTAGGGTTGCACGTACCATTGAAATATCTGCATTTGACGTCTAATTATAGAACATTCTAGGATCTACCCTATTATAATTATATGTTAGAGATAGAGATAGAGATAGAGATATACGAGTTGAAGGAGTTTTCAATGGTAAATAAAAACTACCACATTTTAGGAATGTTAAATATTGCTGACATGAAAGCCAGCTAGATACCGCGCTGGAGAGAAAATTGAACAGTATTGGTAGATTCAATTAAAAAAGAAATTGCATTGGTAGCTTTTTCCGAGCTATGGCTCCATGGAAGTCTAGAAGTATTCCTCGCCGGGATTACCCCAAGCTTCGGGAGCTCGAATCTTCCAAGTGGATGACTCAAGCAGGTTTGTGGGATTTTTTCAACCTAGAACTGGACAATATAGATGTCAATCTTGTTTCCCAGTTTGTCCCGACCTTTGAAGATGCTAATGCAACTGGAAGCCTGAATGGAGTGCAGTTACAGCTTACTACGGAGCTTGTTACCCAGGTTTTGAAGCTTCCCTACAGTTTGATCTCCGTTGATCCCACCTTTAAACTTGGAAAATCAGAGATAAGTGCTAAGTTTGGTCTTAATGCCTTAACCAAATGCGGTTATAAGATATCTATGGCAAAGAGTGAATCCTTCGGTGAGCTTCTTCAATTTCTAGTGGATCGGTTATGTCTGAGGCACGAGATGCAGTATGCAAATGATGATATCATCGTGGCTGCTTTTGAAGTTTCTAAAGGGAATACTTTAAATTGGTCTGACTATGTCATTGACAAGATCAAGAAAGAGATTGCATGCATTAAACGAGATTCTAGAAAGACAATATATTATGGGCAGCATCTTATGACCATCATCAATTTCTGTTTGCAAAGGAACGCTGTCACTAGTTGCCAGAAGACTATTGGTCTAGTTGAGCAAGATGAAGGGGGGAAAAAGAAGAGGAAGATGGACGAGATCTTGATGAATGATATAGACCCATTGAAACAGGAGAAGGTTCTATTGGCAAGGCAGGAACAACATGTCACAGAATGTATTACTGAAGTGACCATGTTTATGAGACGGGGTTCATGCTTGCAGATACAATTAGGACAGAGTGTGCAGAAAGTAGGAAATGCTTTAGAAGAATGCAAGCACCAACTTTTGTATGGCAGCAGATTGCATGATAATGCATTAGCCACCTCAGAAGTAGGATTAGGATTGGTAAAAAACACTGAAACTGAGGATATAGAAAATGGAAAGCAAGTAGATGTTCCAATCATGGATCGCACAGATGAGTCTAAAATGGTGCAGATCATTCCGTTGGATAAGGATGCAGAGCTAGAGAATGTCAAAAAGAGGAGGATCGAGTTGGGAGAAATTTTAACGCAGAAGCAAAACGTTATAAAAAATCAGGAGAGTTTGGTTGCTCGGTGGGTTGCTGAGGGAAGCTTTTTTACCATAAGTATTACAGTCCTTCAGAGTAAGGTAGGGAACATGAGAGGAACTCTAGAAGCATGCAAGGAGTCTTTAGAAAATGTAAAACAATATCTTGCAGATCTAAGGAAGTTTCTGAGAGAGTTCTGCTGGACGCTTGACTGAGTCGGGTTTGATTTCTAGAATGAGCCAATTCTGTTTTTGTAAGAAAATTGTAGTATACATGCCTATCTGAGTGCCTTTTTGTGAAGTTGGCATTTCAGTTTTACTTCTTGGTTCTGGAGGAAATGTTAACATGTATGTATGTATGTATGTGAACGGCTAACTATCTATTACTCAATGTGAGTTCTGCATCCATCAGAATGATTTACTGCTGGTGCTATTTAATGTATCAGTGCTTTTAAACTGGCAGAACGCTTATGAAATTGCTGCTTCTTATTGCACAAACTTTGGAAATTTGAGATATTGCTAACAGGCTCTAAAGAGGTAATATGAGTTATGTTTTTGCAGTCCCATTAGAAACTTTAAATATGCAGGTTGCACTAGAGTTGAGCTGCACAGGTATTCGTTCTAGGTCCCCTTACCTTTTCTGCTTCTTTGTCACTGTCGATATTGTAATCTATCCATGGTGGAAGAAAGATACAGAGTATGAGTGCCTAAGAGAAACCACTAGCTTTAGGAAAACAGGCTAACGCGTGAATATGGTTTATATAGAGAATATAAAGAATGCCATGTCAGCAACAAGTGTGCCAGACCAGCAGTGTGACATCATCATACGCGGCAGCATATAAATCTAACAGCCCTCCTGATGACTAACACTGCTGCAAACTGAAAATAAAACTGGTGGAAGACGTCAACCTATAGAGTAGATTTATCCAGAGTAGAAGCCATGACTGGCAATGAACCACAGTCTTGGAATAGCAACAAGACATTCATGTAGCAATGAGCAGACGCTGCTTTCCTTGTGAAATTGAACCCCTCCTGGATTCATAAGTTCATGGAAACATTTTCTAAGCTTGAATAACCAAATGTTTTATTCATGAATAAAGACCATCCAATTATCTGCATTTCAGCAGCTAACCAAGAAAATTCTAATTGTCATGAATAAAGATCATCCAATTATCTGCATATCAGCAGCTCCCAAGGAAATTCTAATTGTCATGAATAAAGACCATCCAATATCTGCATATCAGTAGCTAACCAAGGAAATGCTAATTGTATCGATCATCATAGAATTTACCTGTTTCTAATATTGAAAAGAAATGCTTGAACTTTCTGTTATCATCCAAGCAAGAAAAATCCAAAGGCAAATGGTCAGCAAATTGATGAACTGCTAAGAATGAGGGAATAGTAGCAATGTCGAGAATATCAGTAATATAAGACACTTCTAATGGCTGTAATATGCCTCCAGCAACTTGTTCTAAACGACTTGAATACTCAAGATTATTCAAAGAGGAATCTAGCTGTTCTAGAATGTTATATTCCGTTTCATGATCACCGTTATAAAGCTGACAGTTTGTTGATGACTGAAGTAGTACCATGTTCTTGCAAGAAATTCAGAGTGGTACAAGAATGCAAAGTTATCCCAAGAAGTGCCAATCAAATGGTAATCATCACTAATTCCAGCTGGAAGATAGACAATAGCATTAGAAAACTTGGAATTTTCTTTCACAGTCTTCCATGCAGATGAGTCATTTTTTGCAACGCTATACTGGAAAATCATCCCAAGATCTATCAATCAAATAAGAATCAACATCATGAAAATCAGAAACTTGAAGATAGAAAACTATCAAAAATTTCCCACCAAGCCACATTGCTCAAACCTGAGCTGTAAACAATCCCATAATTCGCGGGAAGTAAAATTACATAAGACCCATGGATATATTTTCTGATTAATGTTGGATCCAAGGCATTTCCCTAAAGCTTTGGGGATCTTGGGTCCCTGATATTGTATGCACACCATTCACATTAACTGTGATAGTAAATAAACTTCTTCATGAAGCCTTCCAAAGAAAATAACTGTCATGAGAAAGGGACTCAAATGCATACCATTCTGCCAAGGGTATGTCTCAAATAGTCATACCATGGATCAATAGATCGTGCCCTGCCCAAATTGAGATGTTAGATACTGCCACAAATCCTTAGAAGTAGAAAATGAGTGCTGCAAAACCCTTGAACACGAAGAATCATCAATGGTGAACATTATGGATTTGTAAACTTTGTCTTCTTCATCAAGAGTTCTTTCCTCTCACAACATGCCACAAAACTTGAAAAATCAATACACAAGTCATATGAAATCCCCATTCCTCATAATTATGCATGGTCAATCTCTTCCAGAGGTGCTATTTTTGATAGAGTTGTTGTGCAAACTGGGAAGAAAAGCTGACCACGATGACATTTTCTAAGAAACCAATTTGCTCCTGACTGGAATTCCCTCCTAAATGCTAAACTACTCAAGGAACAATATATTTTCCCAAAAAATTGGTTAATCCTGTCTCAAAGAACAAATCCGACTCCCTATCCCACAAGAATCAGTTGAGTATTGCAAAAATTCATCTCAAAGACACAATCTTATTCGGTTCATCATAAAGAAGTTATAGTCAGTTTATCAAAAATACCCTTAAAACAGTTAAAACAGGGGCATTTTCACAATTTTGCAAAGAAAAAGGGTATTTTTACATTTTGCCCATATTTCTATTACTGTTGCCGTTGGTATGGCATGCAAGATACCATAATCTCTGTTCGGCTGACGTTTCAAAATTCTTTCACAATGATCCCAGCAAAAAAAAATAAACTAGCCAAAAGGCATTTTTGATTATTTTGCAAAGCAATTAAACTATGGCAAAGTCGTATATATCCATGATCATGAGGTTCATAGTTCAAATCGTGAAAAGAAAGTTACCCTTCTCAGGCTAATGTGGCACAGTTCCAATAAGTTACCCTTCTCAGGCTAATGTGGCGCAGTTCCAATGGTTGGTGATTCCATCCCGTAGAATAACCAACGGTCATGATTGTGCCACGACCCATAACAAGAACAAGGGTTACTTTATTTTCACTCATTCAAATCAGTACACGGGTGCACGTATGAAGACCTATGGAAATATAATGTAAATTACTATAAATTGTGATATTGGATTTACAATGAAATATGGAAATATGATGTAAATTACTGTAAATTATAATGTTGGATTTACAATAAATTCAGGTCACTGTAAACTAGTAACGGGTGTCGCCGGGCATAAATACAATTCTATTGCAACTTGATTCTTTTTTTTTCGCAAATGATGTTTTGGATTTGCAATTAGTTTTTCTTCTAGGTCTCCTATGGATTCCTATAATTTTTTAGTTTGAGTTACATAAATATAGGAGTGGATAATGTCATGGTTCTATGGCGAAGCATTCGCAATAAAACCGACATTCTTTGGCAAGGCAAGGGGTGTTGCTATTTTGGGACCGTCTATATGCTCTTCATTTTTAGTTTTTCCTTGATCGGCGTTCTCTTGAGCTAGTTTTCTCTACTCTATTTTGTTCCTTCTAACTTGAGCTGGTTTTTGTTTCTTATCTTACAAGTTTCTTTCTTGTCGATCATCTACTTATTAGATGTCTTACAATTAAATGTTTGGTCTTGCTTGTTGCCTCAATCTTCTAGGAAGTCGCTCCAATGCTACTCTTCGCTCTGGCGGTGGATTTAGCTGTGCCAAGCTGTTGCTCGCCATCATTTGAAGCAGCTTAGATTTCTGTTGGTGGTTAATGTTTTGATAGAGTCTGGTTGAAAGCTGGTTCATGCTTGAGGAGTGGATGCATCTGATCTGATCATGCAGGGTAGTGGACCCCTCTGTATCTAGCTGGTGTTAGGACCGGATCTGCTTGCCATGCCATTTTAAAGATTGTCTACACATCAATCCTGCTTTTGTTTTCATGTTTCTGGATTGTTAGGGTTGCTATACATGTTTTTCTGCTGGTGCACGGATGTTATCTCTGCTATCGAATTGTATTAGGTAGCTAATCGGATAGGCCTGCCTGATCTATTGAACAATGCATGTCATGTTACAGGATGGGCACCCGATTGTTTACACCTCATTTTCCATTAATAAGCACAATTTCATTAAATATGAAATATACAAGGCAAGTTGGAATAGTTTTAATATAGGGTTACTAGAGGGTTATATATACCTCTATACTAGTAGGATTATGTGTATTAAAAAGGGTTATGCATATCTGTTGTAGAACAAGATTACATGTATTATTACTCTGAATCATTGTCAACAGTCGCTCCACAGATCCTTTCGATTCTGAACAAACCCCACTCTCGATTGCATAGAAGGTGGATCACAACTTCAAAGGGATCAGGATAATTGTGGGCAGGATTGATAACAACAACAGTCAACCAGTCTTCAAGTGGTATACCTCGCTGGCGGCACCTACAGAGGTCCTCATGATTCATCGTGCATGTAATGGAATCACAATCAGGATCAGAATGTGCCATATCAAGGCGGAGGTCAATGTCGATGGTGTCAGCAATTTGATGCATATCTATTTATACCCACAAAAATTATTGATGGTATATCTAAACATGTATAAATATTATACAATGATTCCTTTAGAATATTCGTGTCACCGGGGCACTTATCCAGACTGTCCCTTCTTCAACGATTCTTGGTTGCGATTCACTGCCCAATCAAATTTCTTCCAGCTTGCATCGAATGGACATGAAAGCGACCATGATTGCATCAAAAAATGTTGAAAACAACATAGGTAAATCTTGAAAAGGACATCGGCATGCTGTTGGCTGACAAAAAATTTGGTTTTTTGAAATTGTGTGGATCAATTTTGTGTGGATATAGTTTATTTGAGCTCAAATTTAGAGGTTTTAATGGCGATTTGATATGGGTTTAGTAGTCGATTAGGTGTTTGTTGCTAGAAATTTGATTAGAAAGATTTAAATTTGTAATTATTATGGACGTTGGAGAGGAAAGTTGGCATACCTATATAAATTAGGGTGGTATGGAAAGGTTTGCATTGCAGATACTATGGTTGATAGGAAGAGGAAGTTTGATGAAGCTATGAATGCATCTGATGGGTTTATGCCTGAAGCTAAGAGAGTTAGATTAGATGAATGGGCAGTGATTAAAGGCTGGATGGTGTGTGAGGATTTGGAATACACTAGAGATGATGATATGGTGTCTGAATTGGAATCTGAAGATGGTGCCAAATTGGAAAATTCTGTAGATGGCGGTATTGATTTATCTTTGTCAGTAGTTGCAGATCTCCAGTAGTTGTAGATTCTCCAGTTGGTGATGGTGGAATTGGAGAAATTTATTTATTTATTTTATTTATTTGTCTAGTGCTCACTTAGGACCTTGAAAGGCCATGGAGCAAATATTTACAACTTTAACAAAAATGTACGGTGTGTATCCGCCCTGTTCATATACTCTCCTACAAAAAATGGTTCCAGATTTAACAATGTATAAAAACTGTCTACGTATACCTCGAACTCTTCCCTTATATGCTCATATGCTGTGCAGTGCAAAAAGGTGTGGGCTTCATTCTCCACTTCATCGCCACATATCTTATATTTCCTGTCTTCTATGGGAATGTTAAACCATCTGTCTACTTCAATCTCTAGCCGATGAGAGCTGGTTCGGTATCTAGCCATTACTCGTTTATATGCCTTTGGAATATCTGAGCACATATAAGCTTGGCTTTTGTACTCTCTCATGTCACTTACTGTATTTCTGTAATAAGACATTTTGCTACCCGGGGCAGCCCATAAACTGTCTACTGCAAGTTTTTCCAGCAAGGTTCTAGCTTCATTTTTATCAGTAGGCCAGTTTGCTTCCGACAACCCCCATCTTTTTGCCCAATTCCAGAAATCTCTTAGCCACCCTTGTTCTGAATTTGCCATAGCTTGATAAGAGATTCGAGTTGACTCTTGTTCTTGTAGCCTGTTCATAAAGTTTACAGTTTGATAAAGAGCTTCAAGCTCGAGAGGTAGCAACCCAACTTCTGCTAACATTATTGCATACGGAGTTTGAGCTTTGATCCCAAGCTCTTCTCGTATAAACATTTTTTGCACGGATTCTACTTGACTCCATAGCTTAGCCGGACAACCGGGTCCCCACACTGGTGTACCATATAACAGCACCTTTGCACAAGAGTCTTGAAAAGCGTTTTTTTCAGCTCCCAATCAATTAACGAAGCTTTATCACATCTTGTTAGCATACTGTATAAGGCTGATTTTCCACCCGTGACTCTTCTTTTCACGCAATCTTTCCAGCTGTAATTTGAAGCAAAATCAATGCCCAAATATTTGTAGCATTCTACTGTTTCAAGAGCTTGACCCTGATATAAGAAATCTGGTCTTTCCCTGGTACCAAAAACCATAATTTTGGACTTAGCTATGTTTACCTTCATCCCCTTTGCAATGCAGAATAATTCCAGCCCGTGCAAATGTTTCTGCAATACTTGCTTTTTGTTGGCAAGCAATACAATATCATCTGCGTATAACAACAACTGAATAAGACAGTTACCTAGTTGTGTGCCCTGTAATGATTGGTCTTTGAGCCATTCTTCCAGTTCGTCTATGAAGATGCCAAACAGGGTTGGCGATAATGGGCAGCCTTGGCGTACTCCGACCGTGCTTCTCACTAGTGTGCTCAAATCTGTTGAGATTTTAATCAGAACTTCAGAATATAACTGGGCTATGGCTGCTCTGATTTCTTCAGGAACCCCTAGCTGCACCATCCTCTCGCTTAGCTTGTCTCTTGGAACGGAGTCAAATGCTTTGGCGAAATCTATAAATGCTACAAACAGAGTTGCATTCGGATGTCTAGCTTTCTCCACCAATACTCTGAGTGCAAGAGCATGATCCAACGTACTATGTCCTTTCCTAAAACCAGCTTGGCATGGAGAGCGTTTATCATTTCCTTCTGCCCACAAACTAAGCTTAGATTCCAACAGGCTGCCCAAATTTTTTGCAAAAGTACTCCCAATAAGAATTGTTCTGTAATTTGATATCACTCTCTTATCACCTGCTTTGTGTATTGGATGAACCCTGTTTATGTTCCAATTATCTGGCAAACCATGCCTAATCCCTTCATTTATCAAATTGAACGTGAAGATTGTGGGATCGTAGTTGTGGTTATGTGCACCTGTTGTCTGTGTATTGTTCTTGGGAAAGAGACAGATGAATTTGGTAGATGTAAGAAATGCTTGAAGTGTTTTGGAGTTCCTGATGGAGATGTAGTTGTGGATATTGAGTAGTTATGTTTGTTATATGTGCGTGATATGATATGAGAGACGGTTGTGAATGAGAGGTGGTTGTGAATATATAAGATGTAATATACAACTATGATATGATAATACATGAGTTTTTGTAGATTCATCTTCAAATTGTTCTATTTATATTTTGAATGTATGAACATCGTTTATAAGTCTCTCCTCATCTTTAGGTGGTATCCTGAAGGTTTCTCTGTCAAAATTAGTATTGTCCATGATAAGGTTTATCAAATCTTCGAAGGGCCCACTTCAAATTCCATGGTGAGCATGACAAAATAGAATTTTTTTTTTTGAAGAACGACAAACTTTATTGAAACTCCAAGCCAAAAGCAAAATACAAATGCAGAGGCGGGAATAAAGTCTCAAGAGGATAATCATGATCCACTGAGTAGAACCACCAGCCTATGCATAAGACAACACACTCAAATAGGACTCAAATATCAACTGTCGCTTGGCAGGAGCAAGCGAAGAACAATGATAGGCCTTAGCGATTCTAGCTTGTGCGTCCTGGAGGACAACTGCTGGAGGAATACCCAAATCCTGAAAGATACGCAGTCTTCTGCGCTTCCAGATGGACCATGACAACAACCATCCTGATGCTAAATGAAATGCTTGGCTCCGCAACTTATTCCAAGTATCCGGATAAATAGCCAGAAGCACTTGCTGACTTGTCAATGTCACATGAAAAAGAGAAAGCAGCCAAGACCAAACAAGCTGGAGATGAACACATAAAAAGAAACAATGCTCAATGGTCTCGTCCCTTTGCTTGCACAATGGACAGAGTGCTGACAAAATAGAATTGGATCTTTTTCTGGGGCAAAAGCTTGCTGAATGCAAAATCTGTTATGCAAATAAGACCCTCATGCAAAATCTGACCCTGAAGAACCCTGAGAAAAGGCATTTTGCATTCATTTTTAGCTAACTGGTTTTCTTTTTAGCTAACTTCTGATCCAGATTGCCATTTTTAGTTAACTAGAATGTGGTTTCATGCCATGGAGTTGCAAAATTGAAGGATACAAGTTAGTTACTGGTGAATTGCTTGGTAGATTTTAATGAGATAATTTATTATGATAGAATTCAGTGGAACTCCTACATGGGAAGCAGGTTGCTGTTGCCCATGTTTACTAAGCTATGAGTACATCTGCATCTATTCCTAAACAAGGAAATGCATAAGTGGTTGGTTCGTGACATGAGGCAGTGTTAGTCAGATATCATCATCTCACAACATTGTGGATGTTAACCATGTAATTAGTCTAGTCTAAAACAATAGCACGCATTAGAAATTTTTGGTTCCCATTGTGGCTGTTGGATAGGCATATTCACCCCTTATTCCTTAATCTACACCGTACGTAAAGTTCCTCGTTTGTGGGGTATGCAAGTACAAAATTTGCTATACTATATAACAAGATTCGCAAAATACTATAAGATTTCAAGCGGAATACTATATGGTGTTGATTTTGTACGTGCAAAATACAATTATGAGGGCTCTCGCTGCCCTACGTCACCCGTGTGAATATGCACCCAAACCAAAGGGGGTTTAAGGGGGATTTTAATTTAAATGTGTTGGACCCAATGGTTGTGTTAATTAATGTCAATGTTAGTTATGTGTTGGTTGTTAATGTCAATGGTTGTTATGTGTTGGTTGTTATGTGTTGAGGGATTTAATTTTTATATGTTGAATGTTAATGGTTTGTGTTGCAAAAAAATTTTTTTTGGCCCCTTCGGGGCCTTAGGGACGTCCCAGGTGTGACAAAAATTTTAGAATTCAAACCAGAAAAAAAAAACTAGAATTCATTTGAGGATTTCATCACTTGTAGCTTTTGAATTTCATCACAATAAAACAAATAGAACATAAGTAAAAGTTACCATAAAGATAGAGCGGATTGATCCCATTATTCTGAAAGTCATAAAGTTTGCAACACCCATACACAAACATTTTTCAACTGGAATTTAACAGCAGCCTTTGGCCGCCATGGATTCTTGTGGTGAGAAACCAAAGTGGGAAAGTTTTCTGCTTGTTAGCACAAGGATCTAGAAGCCTTGGAATTTGCTTAATAACTGCCTCAAAATCTAAAAATGCATGGTAATTTTTTGCAACCTTCATTCGGAATGAGCCATAAAACAATATCCAATAGCGCAATTCTGTATTAATCAGCTGGTAGGATGTGAAAGCCTACCAAACCCGGCCGAAAAATTGCTGTTTTAGCATAGATAACTTAACCAAACATATCCATATCATACACTATCAAAAAGATCTCGGAGAGAGCTTTCCAACGCAATAAAAATCATCTCAAACATAGCTCTGGATCAAAAGTTATGATAAGAAATGTGTTGCTGGTGGGGAAACTGCACTACATGCGCCCTTCAAGCCCTTCATGTGCCCATTATGCACCACACACACAAAAAGAGAGCTTTTGTTGTGAGCCATTGATTGTTGACCATTATGCACCACACGCACAAAAAGAGGGCTTTTGTTGTGAGCCATTGGTTGTTGACCATTATGCACCACACCTAAAAAAAAGGGCTTTTGTTGTGAGCCATTGGTTGTTGACCATTGGAAAAAAAAAGGCTAAAATCAATGGCTCAGAAATGGTGCACTCTAGATGTACGCATTAGTACATTCATTTGAATACATCACGAAATCATAGGAAAACCTTAGTGAAAAGCGTACAAAAACACAAAGAAAACCCCCTGTTATTATGCTACATATTCATCTTGGCTATTATCAACAGGATACAAATATTATGTGGCTCTGAAATCCCTTTGCCCATTTTCTACCTGATGCAGATTTTCAAATAGCATGTGAATGCTAATCGCCTTTTACGAGTATTGGTTGATTCACAGCAGCTGCATCCTGGTATGCATGACTAAGATGTGTTAACTGCCATCCAGCGTACACCTGTATTCGCGAAGATTGGGATTAAAATGAAGTTTCTTAGCATAGAAACGTTTGGAGGGTTTTGCTAGTTGAAAAGTAATCTGAGGACAGTCTGTACAATGCATGCAAATTGTTGCAAATGCCTTTCAAAGAAGTCAAGTGATTTAAGACTCGTTTTAAATAGTTGAAAAAAATTTCAATCAATGGCAGGGGAAAGTGATGCGCAAGATGGCATACCTTGGCCCAAGGAAGAAGGATACCTGAATTTTCAAGCTTCCAACCTTGTAAAGCTAGGGTTATACGGGGTTGATATTCAATTACACATGTGGTCAAACCACTGTCAGCATTTTTTAAGCAAAGAAAAATGAAGAGTTTGATCCTGCATTTACTAACAGTGTGAGTCAGGATTCTGAAACAACTGACAGCACTGGTTCAATTGTGGGGTTTATGGTGATGCCTAGATTTCATGTTGAGAAATGAGCCATAAGATGTGTTGTATACTTGGGTAGCACACTTTCTGATGGTTGATCTCCATCCAGATTCCAATAGCATTACATGCTTCTCGGAATACTGGCTCTGTCGAAAGCCAGTTGCAGCTGTAAATTTTTACAAGTTTGAGATGCACCAGATATTACTTTTATTAGTTAAAGCTTCCGAAGGTGATGAATGGATTAAATCAACTAAATTCTTCGCCTATAAAGGTTCAGGTTCAGGATCACATCCAAACAGACCTGATGCTTGATGCCCTTCTCCTACCAAAGGTAATTGTGTTGCATAGTAAAATGATGTAAACTTAGCTCAAGCACTGAGCTTTCTCTAAAAGTTCTATTGTTGATCATTCTCTCTCTTGCAAACTTGCAAGGTTAGGATTTTGATTTAATAAATTAAGATCCATTCTTGCATCTGTGGCATTGTTTGCTCTGCTCTTTCTGCTATAAGACAGATTTGTGAGATATTAGGATCCAGATTTTTTATGGTATTTGCAGTTATTAATAATGAATAATACTCAAACAAATAGAATATGCAGAAAATAATTGGACCATAGCGTCTCCTTAGAATTGCAACATGCCATACTTACAAAACAACAACGATGTTGTCCTTGAAAGCCCCCAAATGCCAACTTCAAAAATTTCAAATTTCTTAATCCTATACTTTATATCAAACTGCAGCCATAAAATTGGGTGTGGTTTTTATTTGTCTCATGCTGAGATCTTGCCCTAGCATAATTTACGAACTCCAAAAGAAATGCAATTTTATATTCCCAACTGATGGAACCACAATGCAACGTTAGGGGAAGAACAGAGGTGATTATATGGCATCTCAGTTACTGCATTAACTTCTGAGAGCTTCCTCACGCAAGCTAGCTTATGAAGCAAATATTACTGTTTAGATTAAGCAAGCTATGATTCCATGGAGTGATGTTGCTATAATGGGGAATAGTAACTTGATGTCCATGCCTTTTTAAGTGGATAGAATTCAAGATTCTACTTAAACGTCCTGGTCCATTTCTCAAAAGGGATGAATGCATTAGATTGCTAAAAGTCATAAATCCAATGCAAGTGGGAGACCTCTTGTGCAATATGATGAAAGGCCTGCTAATTTAAAAACTTTAGAAAATGCAGACTTCATTTAAGAATGCAATGTATATGATGCTTTATAAACAGCATGTGCTTCTCTTTGTATATGATGCCTAGTTCTGTAATCTACAATGTACAGTAAATATCATGAAAACAACATGATTTTTGCTGGAGATGCCATAATAATCTTGTGCGATCTCACAAAAGGTCAACTAATTTTAGAACTTTAGGGAATTTCAAGATGCTAGGTTTATCTGCATTTAGATTGCTTGCCTTGCAAGATAAGTATTTGTACATGTAAAGATGATGATGTGACAACCATCATACTAATTGTGCAGTAAGATCATGTGATCTATGGAATTGAGATGCAGTTTGAAATGAACCGCCTATTTATTGCTAATTAGAAGCTTTGGAACTGTGATGTCTGAATTGGAATCTGAAGATGGTGCCAAGTTGGAGAGTTATGTAGATGGTGGTATTGATTTATCTTTGTCAATAAGATCCTCCATTAGTTACAGATTCTCCAATTGGTGATGGTGGAATTGCGGAAGTTGAATATGAAGATTGTGAGATCGTAGCTGTGGTTATGTGCACCTGTTGTCTGTGTATTGTTCTTGGGGAAGAGATAGATGAATTTGGTAGGTGTAAGAAATGCTTGAAGTGTTTTGGAGTTCTTGATGGGGATGTAGTTGTGGATATTGAGTAGTTATGTTTGTTATGTGCCCGGGGGGTTCACCTCTTTTTTCCGTATAAAACATGTGCGTGGGCGATGGAGGGGTTTCTTTGAGTTTTTGAAGTACGTATACCTAAGGTGTCTCCCACGTTTTGGCGCCGGAGGAGCTGTATTTCCACGGTTTGAGGAGCGGTTTTCCTGCAGGGGTATGCACTTAGAAATACGTTAAGGGGGTTAGATGCTTTGCTGGTTGCCGGGCAGATACGTTTAAGGGTCCTTGGATTTCCGGAGGTATGTTTTTAATTTTTTTTCCCTGTACAGTTTTTGCCTTAGAAAACTTGTTTCTATAGTTTCTTATGAACGGATTAGTTTCTTATCAGGAGATGCATGATTCGCAATGCTACTATGAAAGCATGTTGCCGCTACCAGTGATGCTCCCATCTACAACGATCCGGAAGCTACAAATCTAGAGCATGGAGTGGAGCCGGATTACACCAGAGACGCTTCTGTTGAGGTTTTTTTTTGCCACTTTTTGCTTCTTATTTGTCAGGCATTCGATCTGCTACACATGAATCTGGAACATGAGAACTGCAATTAGAACAGATTTTATGATCTTAGAGTTGTTCTTATTCTTCATAACATGTCTGCATAAGGATTTCGGCCTTTAGAACAAAGATGTGCAGGTTTTACTTCATACTTTGTAATTCCTGCTTCATGCTTTTCCAGAACTGTTTTTCCATGAATGTTTATCTATCTAGTTAGTATTTATGAGGAAAACTTTGTGTCCATATGCTTTAATCTTCCAGGATACAAGCACATGCATCCACTGGTCTTCATGTACTTGGCTGCATAAAGATTTTATAAATCCTTATGCGTAGAGAGTAGAGGAACCAGAATGGAAGGTAATCCACCAACTCACTACTAGTAGTATTTGTATGAATTTTGGAGTTATCAATATCAAAGTGTTTAATTTGGTAAGGAAATTCTAATGCAAACATGAAAGGGCATATTCAATTCTGGCCCGTTTTTAGTAGAAGCCTTGTATTGTTACTAACTAGTTTTAGCTGAAAAATTTGTGATTTTAGTGGTTCTAGACGTGCCAAATGCATCACTTAGACTGCTCGTAGAAAGTGAAGTTGGCAAGGGGACAAATATATTTGTCAATCCCAGGGGAAGTACAGAAAGAGATACATTCCTTTTTCAGGGTGGGTTTCATCACTAGAAAGAAAGCCCGTGTTATGAAGTACTGATAATTTTATAAACCTACTAGTCTTACACAGCTTCTACTTTTGCAAACCAAACCAGTGATAGAGCAAGGCTTTTTCGGAACACTCAGGTACTGGTTATTAATTTGAGTATTTCAAATGTTTTTCCTGTCTGAAACGCAAGTTATATAGTTGGATGGTTATCTGATTCAATTTTCTTCATTGGAGGAGTCAGCTTATGAATCCTTCTAAAAAGTTCCAATTCCTGGAGTTGCACCTTTGACATATTTCTCTTCCTTTCAGTGTGCCTTTATTGTCAATAAACTTTTCTATTATGTGTTTGTAATGCATGCATTTTAACTACCTCGACTCCAACTAAACTGATGAGGCCTAATAAAACTTTTCTATCCAAAAATTGTCATTTAATCAAGCTTCTAAATAACCACAAAGGTCTTCAAAATAACGTGTGGTGTTACCTGATTAAGTAAGCCTTTTAAGGCTATAGAAATGCATAGTTTTCTAGTAGGATGCACAGTCCTTCAAGAAACAGAGATATGGAGGTATGTTGAACCTCAGATATTGTAGTTTATC
The DNA here is from genome assembly GCA_021234155.1 of Isoetes taiwanensis. Classification (NCBI taxonomy): domain Eukaryota; kingdom Viridiplantae; phylum Streptophyta; class Lycopodiopsida; order Isoetales; family Isoetaceae; genus Isoetes; species Isoetes taiwanensis. The sequence goes on from JAJEKV010000028.1 coordinate 13,331,232, forward strand.
AGTATATATCTTTTATGTGATTTCAATATATGGAACTTCTTTGCAGGATTTAGCAAATTGGTATTGTCTAGCTACGGAGGAGTGAATAACAATAGGCATCTCACTTTGCAAATAGCATCAGATGCAGTCAATATGATTGCTGCTAGAATGGATTCAGAATCTTCTCAAGATATGGGAGATTTTTCTATTGGAACTAATGGATATGTTGATCCATGCATGATCTGTATTCTTGCAACTTTATCATATGCTAGGGAGTTAATGATTCTTTACAATAATAACACCTCAAATCAGATAACTCCCTTGGATTTTGTTAGCAAAGATGGTACTATGTGGGAAAGAATCTTAAAATCTATAGGGGAGCAAAGCCTGTCAATCAATCTTCTCTTGTTGAAGGGCCATTTAGACTTCTCTCAAGCCTTTGATTTTGTGTCATCGGTTATTCAAGCACGGATATTTTTTCTGCTCAAATCTTACTCAACAGATTTAAAAGAAGATCTTCTCTTGTTGAAAGCAGCAGATTGGGAAGGCTTTAGCAGTGATGATGGGAGCCAGTTGTGCCCAACCTGTCGATGGCAAAATGAGGTGCAAAGTTATAATGATAACCTTGCAGTACAGTATCGAGCTTCAAGAAAAGCTCTGATGCATGCTGTTTCTGCCCAACTTCTTAGTAATAGGAGAGGGGAGAGTGGTAACTCGACTGGGATGGGCGTTGTTGATACAGAGACTGAATCTGGGGTGGAAGTAATTCGAGAGGTATGGTTTCTTTTCCAAGTCATACTTGGTTATGAGGTCCAATTATTTATCTTATAGGTTAATGTTTATTTTTAGTTTGTAAATTGGGGGGAAAGCAATGGTTTGGATATTTCAAATAAATTGGAAATTGCAAACTTTGTGGTGGATGAAGACCATGATCATGATGTTTCTCATGGAAACGGAAGCCTAGTACGTGGTGTACTTGTCATAGAGGAATATAGAAGGTGAAATTCTTTGCACGCTATCGGTGAGTTTTATCTGGCTTTATTTGTTATCTTCTCATATTTGATTTGAGAAAATGATTGCGAAGCTTTTATGTTATCTTCGTAGATGCATGCGGGTCTATTTGATAAAAATGAAGCAAGTAACAATATAGGAGACAGTTGGGACATGGCTGCGGCTCGGTTGCTTCAGGAGAGGTACATACAGTTCAGTAGTTCTTTACCGCTTCTGGTTGGTCTGACTCCAGGTTAGTTTTGATGTCCAGAGCTCTTGGGAATCTGTCCAGGTGGGCTCCTTATATTAAAGTACTTCCCCGTGATGTTCCAACCCCAATAAGTATGGATGTGGAGGTCAGTGTATAGACCTTATGTTGCTTGGCATGTAATGTCTTGCTATCTTTTAATTTTGTGCACTGGGGCATACACAGGAACTTGAAGTTCAGTAGTGGCTAGTGATTAGGGAGACTATACAAGCACGGAAGGCTATCAAAGAAAGTTTTATTATGTTTGAAAGAGCAAATCTTGCATGGGCAGAAATTCAGGAATATCGTGAGCAAAGTCATTTGAGGAATTTAGCATTTTATTATTTCAATATTTTGTAGAAATATTGTTTTTTCTTGCAGAATGGGCTGCAGTCTGGTTTTATGATCTTAGAGTTGTTCTTATTCTTCATAACATGTCTGCATAAGGATTTCGGCCTTTAGAACAAAGATGTGCAGGTTTTACTTCATACTTTGTAATTCCTGCTTCATGCTTTTCCAGAACTGTTTTTCCATGTATGTTTATCTATCTGGTTAGTATTTATGAGGAAAACTTTGTGTCCATATGCTTTAATCTTCCAGGATACAAGCACATGCATCCACTGGTCTTCATGTACTTGGCTGCATAAGGATTTTATAAATCGTGCTTGATGCTTTTCCAAAACTGTTTTTCCATGTCTGTTAATCTCTCCAGCTATTATTTATGAGGGAAACTCTGTCCAGGTAATTGAATCTTGTAAGGAACATGCACATGCATCTACTAGTCTGATGTACATGCAGCTTGGCCTCTTTATTGTCGTTTATGAATACGTCTTCTTAAAAATGCAGATGTGGACGTATAACCAACATCCAGGATTACCTTTCTATGCTTATGATAAAAATTGGAAGTGATTAACCAGTCTTGCTAACATATCCATTATCCATATTCATAAATGCTTTGTGCAAGTTTAGATACAGTTAGGAAACGGATAAAAAACAGAGTTTCTCTTCGCTTACCTGCTAGTTGCTCCATGCTTACCCTTATCCGGCTAACGCATGTCTGGTTTGACTGCAGGTAACATGCGGAACTCACCTTTCTATGTTTAAAATATTTAAGTGCAAGATGTACTTCGGTTCTACGAATACAAAACGAGACTTATACGGGAGTTTTTCTGAAACTTTACTATGCTGCTGTATTTTGAAACATAATATGACAATTGTGCTTTATCTTGGAAATTTTGGGTATCGTTCTGGCTTTATCTAGATAGCAGACCCCACTCTGGATGGTTTTTCCAAGCCGATGTCTATTTTGAGATCTTAAAAGGCTGCCTATAATAATGTCATAAAATTGCTGGCTATATGACAGGAAATATGAATCTTAGGAGCTTGTGACACTTGTCATTATATTTGCCAAGTGATTTAACAACATATACTACTCTTAATATGAAAAATGCTATCTACCTGGCTATCTGGAACATAATGTCATGTCATAAAGGTGTATGCATTATGGATTTGCACACTCATAGTAAAGAGGTCACTTGGCTTTAATAATGAATATGTTTGATTTTGAGTGGCCATATTCATCATGACAGTGGAAAGTTTGACTGTAAATAAGTAAGAATGTTGACCTCTGCCCAAAGTTTGTACATAGCCACACCATAATGGTTGTTTGTGAAAATAGATCGGGTGTATTGAATCTAAAAATTGGACATTTATAGAGATGTCTTTTCACATGACCTTAATCACACTGCTATCTATTTCTATTCGTCTCTTAGTTGCTGCATAAATGTAGTATTTAACTACTACATGGTGCTCGTTTCATGAACGTGGAGGGGTTTGGACAAGTGTATCTTTGCTTGGGACTGAACATTCAATCTCTTCATTGATTGCTTGGTTTTATCACTCCATGTTAAAATATGCACTTAACCTTTCTAAGTTTTCTTGAAGCTGTTTGGTCTGTTTGGGTCTATTATCGTAGTCCCCTTCATTCTTTGATGCCTTTGAAGAATCCAGGAAGGAACCTACATTTGCATTCACTACGATTAAGGGTCGGGGCCTGGGTAACGCTAGGGTAGACTCATTCTCAAGCTCTAACGAGGTTTAGTGTTTGGAGTAAAGGTTTTGCTAGATAAGACCCTAGTAAACGGGGGGCAGAACTATGGTTTTAGCACCGGACCTTAGTTCAACTAATATGAATTTAGCATTGGTATGCAACCAACCTTGTGGAGCTTGCAAAATTTGGAGGTTGAATGTAAATGTAAGGTAGAGGGTAGGCTACATTAGTGATATACTTGACTAAAAATACGGTTAAGGGTAGGGTCAATGGGGACTGGACTAGGCGTAAAAGTATTGAATCAGGTATTATTTTTCACCAACACCAGACTGTATACATAGGGGTTTCTATGGGGGGCGAGCCATATACGGAGGGGTTTCTCCCGACCCCTGGAACGCACATGCCATATCCCCTTTACATAGAGGTGAACCCCCCGTGTGGGATGTTTGATGAGGTATATGAGAGTGAGTTAAGGGCCTATGATCAACAGCAGAATACAGATACTTTTTCTGTAATGGAGGCGCCTCAGAATGTCGATTCTTCAGCAGGTTAGTAATTTTAATTAGTAGTTATTAGGATTTATAAATTAGTGATAGTAGTTGAATAGATTATTCTACTTTTGCAGGTAATATGAAATTAGTTGGTAATGTTGCAACTGAAGATTCTGCTGCTGTTGAGAGTAACCACCTGTAGCTGCTGCTGTGAATCCCATTATTCCGAGACCTCTGTGTGATTTAGATGTTCCTTTCTTCGACAATGTTTCTCTTGAAGAAATTGCAGGAAAAGATGTGAGATTGAGGAAGGCCTTCAACTTATCAGTGGAAGTTGGCAATACTAGCTTTTTAGGAGGAACATTTCATAACTGTATCATTGTATCTGGAGGAAGCAACATTGATCTGTCAGAATTTGTGAAGAATATTGCAGCTAGATCAAGTGTGAAGGAGATTTGAAGTATTTGCAATTTTACCGAGGGCAAGGGCCTCTTACTCGACTTTCCATGTCTTTGCTTTTTCAATGTAACCAATTTTAGAACTTTTTCAATGAATGGAAAATCTTGAACTGATATATTGAAGTGATTTTATCAGTACAAGTGAAGCAGAGCTAATATGGGTTTTCAAGTTCGGGGAAAATCTAAACCAATCCACCTTTAAACCCCATCTTCACCATTTGACTGCAAAATAAACATTCAGCATGATAAGCATGATATAAAGTAGTACCTTCTCTGGCACATATGATCCACGACCAATTTGGAAAAGTATAGAAGGAAATCCAAGAGAAACCAGAACCCTCCGACATGACAGTGAGTCTGCTGAGCGTACGAGTGCATCAAAGCTGGTAGTACCAACAGTTACAAATACAAGCTTCTCTCCTTGAATTGGCGTCTTTGAAACTTTTCCATCAACCATTGTTGTGCATCCCCAGCCTATTCCTAATATGAATCACCCAAAGGAAACCACTCTTTGATGCTGCAATTCGTAAAAGATATAACAAGGGACATGCTTCCCTAGTTCCAGGATTGATTCAAAAATAAAATACAATGTCCTTCATGTGGAAGAGAGGGCTAGTGCGATAGGACAGTGGTGGAATGACTTGGCACATGGAATTCAAGCAAGATGGCATGTAAAACGAGATTTACTTACTAGTTGGTATCCCTGTAAATGTCGGACGTAGCCTAGATCTGTATTCTGTAGTCTTGTGAATGACGTGCACTCTCCAACAGTAAAACTGACCTGAGTTGCTTTTTGAAGGTGTTTCCATAGCGTCACACATAAGACTTGTACAGTAGCAACACAAGGAACTAGTGCATGAGTTTGCTCATATTTGGGAGCAAGACATTGAAGAGGATAACATGAAATGGAAAATCTTCTAGGAAGTGAGCCACAGCTCTGTTATCTTTACAGAAACTGGCTATCTATTAATCAATATCTGTGTCTTCCATATCTTGGATCTTATGAAAGAGAATTTAATCTTTTCTTCTCCTCTTTCTCTCAGGAATTGAAGCCCACAGGGTCTGTATCGGGCCATTTTTCATATCCTGTAGTCCAAAGATCAGGCCTTCAAACCGAATCGAGTAAAAACTGCCCGCAAAGCTTCCGATTTTCCTTCTTAGCAGGCAAAAGAGCGAGGTAAGCTTTGGCAGCTTACTCAACCAATCTATTTTTTATGGGTATTCTTGCAACAATGAAATATTCAACAAAATTTGGACTTATTCAGATTTAATAGATAACACTTCAAGAACGCCATTATAAGAATATATGTATTGTTTGATTCTTCTTGATTATTATAATTTTTATAAGTTTATCTTTAAATTAAAACTATATTGGTTATCAAAGAATAAACTTGATTTCCAAACTGATTTTTATTTGAATCTATTTAGAATTAGACATTTCAAGAATATAAAATTTTCAATTTTTAGTGATTTAACAGATTCAAGATTTAGCAATCATGATAATTAAATAAAATCTGATGGTTTGATAAGCGACTGACTTAAAACTATTATTAGAATTTCATAATTTACAAACTTTTACACTTTTGAAAATACTTTAAAATTTTAGCTGAAATTAATTAAATGATATAAAGTTATTGGTTTAATAATAACTATTGAATAATTTATTATTGATGAAATAAAATATATTGACATTTAATCAATAATAAATTATTCATTTTTTATTAAACATAAATGTAATCATTTAATTAATTTCAATCTAAAACTTTCTTTAAATATTAAAAAAAAAAAAAACCCCAAATCTGTTTCCAGACTTCCACCCTTGATAACTCCTACAGCCTTAGGAATATTACAGGTCATTATCCCTAAGCCAGGATAAGGTCATATCCAAATACTAAGAAATTAAACTGCTCTTAAATAATATAGAAATAAACTCTTATTCATAATCCAAAAGATAACATACTCCATTTTACAACCAAGTCAATAAAAATCTTTCACATCATAAACATGACATCTAAGCCACAAATGTACCTGCAAGAAACCTAGTTACCTGCAGTTAAACAACCAAATATTAGCCAGTGAGGGTAATAATGGAAGAACTAGCAGGTAAGCAATAGGTCTCTTGGGTATTCCCCTTCACCATGTCTTTAATGGTAAGTTTTTGCATGCAAACCCTGGAGCACAACTCATGAATGTACTATCATAATGTAAGTCTGTCACAGATCTGTTCAATAAGTGGTCTGATCTGCTTAACTACTTCTGTAAAAAATGCCACACAGACTCCCTTACCTTGGAGTTACCTAGGGTCTACCAGTTGCAGCCATAGTAAATATTAATATGTATCCAAACAGCATAGAAATTGAAAGTTTAAGTTATGCTTCCAACTTTACTCCTCTGTCCTTTCATAACTATGGTCTGATCAAAGAATTTAACAATTTTTTATCCGATAATCTACCCAAACTTCTAAATGGTGCATGCACTTTATATCAAGATGAACCAGGTGGTAGACTCGAGCACATGCTCCACAACCCATTAAATTATAAAATACAATTAATCCACCGGCCTATACTTCTACAAATCTGCTCATCAATCTATTAAGTGCAATATAGGCCATTATATGTTGCACGAGCTATTTTATGCTACTATGCAGTCGCTTAAGCAGAGCACCCTCTTATCATTACCATCATAATTATTCCAGTAACCCATTTATCTAGTGGTAATAAAAATTGTGTTTATACTTTCACAAACATATTCCTACAAACATCCCAAGCATGAAAGCTTATCATAGATCCACAATTATCTGATCTATCTCAAGCCTAAATTATCTTTACCCTATTAACTTCATAAGAATCTGCTAAATATAACTACAAATTTCTAGAATTTAGCATGGATAGCATTAACCTGAGTAGAGTTCGCTCCAAGGGGAAATCCCATGTGTCGAACTGCATCAGTCTTGTTTGCATAAATATCTTTGTTGCTGGCCACCTTATTGGCATGCATTTCCTCCTTTCCTTTATTCTTGGGGGCCTGCTCTACGATTTCAACACTCTTCATGCTCCCATCACATACAGCAGCAGCATTGCATTTATTCACCAAAGGGATATCTATAGTCAGATTTGGATTTGAAGCACTAGTCGCCCTTGGCGAAATTCCTGGATCTTTTTTCTCTTTGGTGCAAGACTAGCTTCCAGCTCTAGCTTTCTTCTCGTAGACATGTTAAGATCACCCTTCTTTCTGCCCATGCTAGCTTGTGTAAGACTGGACGTGTCCTTAAGTAAGCCCTGTTCATATCTGTGATGCCAGAAATTGTACGAGCTTTCATCATTATCTCGAAGGTGCTGATGCCAGGCATTCTTCTATCTCGATCATTCACGCCGTTAGCCGGATCCGGAGCCCTAAGGAATTTTTTTCTTTTTTCTTTGGAACTCTAACAAACATTTGCTTACGTCATTTAAAATACATACCTTGTCATTTATTTACATCTGTGCCATAGTTTTTAACAAGGTCATCTTATTGTCATACCCAAAGGGTCATATGGCTATCAACTTATATTTTGTCCTGCATAACAACTTATACCATTAATAAAAAATCCTACCTCCGACCTTTGTTCAGGGGGCTATTGCATATTTAGCCAAATTATGGAGCCAAAATCGCATAATATACATAGTAGGGTGTGCAGGGCCTTGCTATACCAAGGCCCTACCCTCCCAATGCTTTTATTTTCATTATCAGCACCTATAACATTTTTTCAGCAACATTATCATATCCCCTTTGTTATACAAAAGTCCCGGGAACTGTTTCTTTCTTCAGATAAATCTCAAAAAATGATTGCTAGTTTCTTTTTTTTCCAAAGCCATTTGTGATAAAAGTCTCTACCAAGCAAGCTATATCCCCCGGCAACATCGTGATGGACTGAATAAAAGTATTACATATACGGCAATACTTGTGATATGATAACTTTCAATGCATGCCAGTATGGTCTGCAGCTGTCTGCCTTAATGAACCTCAGTACTTCAAATGGGAGCTGATTTCTTTTATCATACCTTAAGATTGAAAAAAGTCCTCTGTCTCTGTCTAAAACCTGTATGGTGATATTCAGAAAATTACACTTGTATCCATACCTCATTGGACCATCAGTTTTGTACTCCGTTTCATCCTTCATACCTAAATGGTGCATATTGTATATTGTGGTTTCTGATTCCTGATTAAAAAACTCGTCAATGTCATTAGCATTTAACATCATAAGGTCATCCACGTACCTAGCAGCATTGTCAAACCTCTTTATATCTTTGAATCTTCCATCATGGGCAAGTTTAAGCATGAATCTAAGTTCGTACCATGCAAGGTAGAGATTACACCAAGCAGGACTACAGGAGAATCCCATAGGTATGCCTTTTTCTGTCGCCATATATCCTGCCCCAATTTTAAATAACAGTGTGCTAACAGCCATCCATTAGCCTCTTTGAATTTATTTTTATCTACTACTCTCCAACAACTACTGTCCATGTCTTTTTTTATTAGTCTCACCTATTTTACTTCAAAGGAATCAGCTTTTTCTTTTATGAGCATATGTAATAGTTTCTGGTCTTTTCTCATATATTCCCATGTGACTTCGATAATGTCGTTCATAATCTCAATGATACCATCATCTCCAAATAACGGCATATTTTCGTAGCACTTCATGATATCAGCTGCAAATACACTATTTATTTTAAATGGTAGATTTAATACCACATCATATGAAGAGTTAACCATCCATGAAGCATTTATCTTTGTCTTGTTAAATAACCTGTATGGGGCTGTTTGCCATAGGCATATATTTGGCCATAATTCAATAATGTTGTTAAGCACTGTAGTAATCCATTGTGCAATGCGTACATAGATCGAATCATAAGCATTTGTTAACCGCCTGTAATCAGCTTTATGAGCTTTGTAACTAGCCATAAGGTATGGTAGTTTTTCCACATCATTCTGTTCTTTTCCCAACAGCTCATAAATTATAGTGTTGCACATGCTTTTAATCTGTTCTGGGTTGTACTTGGTTTTCTCAAAGTCTGGACCTTCAAGTCTTTTCCTTGTCATTTCTAGGATATGCTTTTTGCATATAAATCTAGGGTTATTATTGGCCTTATCCAATCCAGATATAAAGAAATTTCGGACTAGCCAATCCAGGTTCTTTTTTCACCTGTTGATCATCCCATAAAAACTTTTATTGGGTAGTTTTTTCTTCACCAAGATTATTTCCTCATGAGCATACTGTAATAACATCATGTTAATATTTGTTGTATCCGTGTCTGACAGGTCCATGGTGTCATATTTATGGACTTCCCAAAACTGTTGACAAAGTTTGAGAAAATCTTCTCTAAAACTTTGTATGCTAAGACTGCAATCAGGGATGTGGTTTAAACCTTTGGCAAATGCCTCCCTCAACTTAGTACAATGGATAATCATTAAATCCGTTGTTCTAACATGCCCAATGCTAGGGTCAATATATTTAAGCATGTTTGGATTACTACATGGACATTTAATGTCCAAACCTTCAGCAAATAACAGATTTGGTCTGTAAATTTTGTCTTTAATCTGTTCTATATATCTCCAGGCAAATGTAGTACTATCCATAAGCTGTTTACCTCTTTCCTGTAAAGCTTCATACCAGGCCAAATATTTTCCTGATGTCGATCTCATCTAAAGCCTTTGACAAAAACGTAAGATGTACTATTTTTTTGTCATTTGTTTCCTTACAATCACAAGGCCCCCAAAAATTAACTTGCAGTCATAATCATGATGGAAACATGTATAAGGGTGGTTTTTAATACATGCAAGTCATAATGTCAATAAAAACTAGATGACTTTCATGGTTTTGTAATATCACTACTAGTTTGATCATAGTTCTTATACTAATTCTATGTCTTACACTAGTTTCTTAAAATTAGTACTAGTTTAGGAGGTGATTTTTAAGCATGCATTGCAATATTATAATTAGAGATGATTTTGCATACTAGTTAACACTATCGTATACATAGTTTTAACCCGGTTTTAATCCTCCAAAGTTTTTTTTATTGGTTCAAAAACCATGTTTGATTTTGAAGGGTGTTATGTTTTTTGGCACATGCTTATTTACTATGCTTGTTAGCAGTCTATTATGTTGGTTTATATTGTTGTTTATTTAATATACTTATTTCAATCCTTAAAGTTATTACGAACTTTGAGCATAATTTTTTACATTAACTAGTATTTCCAACTATTATATCTAATTTTGCACTACTTTTAGAGCATGATCCCTATTTGTAATTATAGACTATGTTATGTACATTGACTTGTTTAGTGGTTGCATGGTGTGGTCTATGTTTTCTACCTAAGTGTACATTTGTACTTTTCTTTTCGGCAATGTATTATGTGTGGTATACTATTTAGTATCCATACAGTGTGCACATTTTGTCAAAGAGGTCTTAGATTATTTAAAATGTTTATCATGCATGATTTAGGTGTTCCCTTGCATATTTAGAGTGGTGAAGAGCTCTAGAGGTATGGTGTAGAGCATCATTGTCAAGGATTCTCTTATAGCAACAATGACAAATCCTTTCGTTACCAACAATGTATCATTCTAGCCTAGATTCTAGCGAAAGTTGAGGGCATAAGTCACTTGTGATAAGGGGTATTAATGTCCAAAACTCTAATTAACGTCGAGCATGTTCCTAAGACTTTTATTTCTTATAATAAGCAATGTTCAATTTTAGATGTATGGATAGAGAAATAATGTAGTGAATCAATGATACATTTCTCCATCCTCATTTCCATCTAACCTTATTTTAGAAGTCCGTTAGCCAAGCTAAAATCATAAAATCTCAAGAAAGTACAAGATCCTTTTTTAGACTCCAACAATATTCATATCCATTGTAACATCTAGAAATAAGGCGCCAAACGTTCAAATAATTAACTTCACCTAGGCAACAACGTAAAACAACATGCTTTACTTATATTCAACACTGACAAAACCTAAACCCTACATATTTCGTAGGGTTTAAGTATCAGGGTACCAAAACCGCTCCATCTGCTAATTCCATCGTTCAAACGGTAGCTCATCTCCCAAGGAACGTCTCCGAAAAGAAAAAATGGCCATCCACCGCACGGATGTGCCAAACCCCAAATTCTCCCCTTTTCGACATAGGGGCACTAGGGGGAAATGAAGCGTTCCCCCAGTTCGCCACTCTAGCAAGCTCGGAATGTGGTTTTGAGTTCGCGCATGAGTCCGTAGCATCCAATTTACTCTAGGGACCAACTATTATGATCGGCGAAGCCAAACTCGACTCGCTATGGGCAACTAGCAGACCTTCCGCTCAACGCACTTGGCATTGCTCAATGCACTTATAATCCAAAGATAGCATGTAGTCGGCAATCCGGGCTTTTGAACGATCTCTGCAAACATGTGTCATAGGGTAACTCTAGCCTTCTGGATGCAACCGTGCAGTCGAACTATTGTTCCATACCTTCTAGCATGCTCGGTCGCACAATGTCTAGCTTGTTACGAGCCATCGCGACGAGGCAAGTCTGGAACTGGTACTTGGGGGAGGGTTTTTTGTTCTCCTCCTCTTCAAACCCTAGAGAAAACCCTGCAAGCAAGCTCTCGGCCACTTCAGAGGCAGGGAGGGCTGCCAAAACCTAAACCCTACATATTTTGTAGGGTTTAAGTATCGGGGCACCAAAACCACTCCATCTGCTAATCCCACCATTCAAACGGTAGCTCATCTCCCAAGGAACGTCTCCGAAAAGAAAAAATGGCCATCCACCAGATGGATGTGCCAAACCCCAAATTTCCCCCCTTTTCGACGTAGGGGCACTAGGGGGAATTGAAGTGTTCCCCTAGTTCGCCACTCTAGCGATCTCGGAATGTGGTTTTGAGTTTGTGCATGAGTCCATAGCATCCAATTTACTTTAGGGACCAACTATTATGATCGATGGAGCCAAAAATCTTCTCAACAAAAAACATCAACTCAAACAACTCAAGCCAATATAGAATATTCTGGAATATTCTAGATACACACGGGTTCGACTCGTTCTAGCCGACCTTTCGCTCAACACACTCGGCCTTGCCTAGTGCACTTATAATCTAAAGATACCATATAGTCAGCAATCCGGGCTTTTGACCCATCGCGACGGGGCAATTATGGAACTCGTGCCTGGGGGGTGTTTTTTGTGCTCCTCCTCTTCGAACTCTAGAGGAAACCCTGCAAGCAAGCTCTCGACCAATTCAGAGCCAGGGAGGGCTGACACAAAACCTAAACCCTATATATTTCGTAGGGTTTAAGTATCGAAGCACCAAAACTGCTCCATTTGCTAATCCCACCATTCAAAGGGTAGCTCATCTACCAGGAACGGCTCCGAAAAGAAAAAATGGCCATCCACTGCACGGATGTACCAAACCCCCTTTTCGACGTAGGGGCACGAGGGGGAAATGAAGTGTTCCCCCAGTTCCCCACTCTAGCGATCACGGAATGTGGTTTTGAGTTCGTGCATGAGTCTGTAGCATCCAATTTACTTTAGGGACCAACTATTATGACCGATGGAGCCAAACTAGACTCGTTGTGGGCAACTAGCCGACCTTTCTCTCAACGCACTCGGCCTTGCCTAGTGCACTTATAATCTAAAGATATCATATATTCAGCAATTCGGGCTTTTGAGCGGGCAAGTATGGAACCGGTACCGAGGGTGTTTTTGTTCTCCTCCTCTTCGAACTCTAGAGGAAACTCTGCAAGCAAGCTCTCGACCACTTCAGAGGCAGGGAGTGCTGCCAAAACCTAAACCCTACATATTTCGTAGGGTTTAAGTATCGGGGCACCAAAACCACTCCATCTGCTAATCCCACCGTTCAAAGGATAGCTCATCTACCAAGAAACGTCTCCAAAAAGAAAAAATGGCCATCCACCGCACGGATGTGCCAAACTTCAAATTTCCCCCTTTTCGACGTAGGGGCGCGAGTGGGAAATGAAGTGTTTCCCCATTTCCCCACTCTAGCGAGCTCGGAATGTGGTTTTGAGTTCGCGCAGTCTGTAGCATCCAATTTACTCCCTAGACCAACTATTATGATCGACAGAGCCAAACTCGACTCGTTATGGGCAACTAGCCGACCTTTCGCTCAACGTACTCGGCCTTGCCTAGTGCACTTATAATCTAAAGATAGCATGTAATTGGCAATCTGGGCTTTTGAGCCATCGCGACGGGGCAAGTATGGAACAGGTGCCGGGGGTGTTTTTTGTTCTCCTCCTCTTCAAACCCTAGAGGAAACCCTGCAAGCAAGCTCTCGGCCACTTTAGAGGCGGGGTGGGCTGCCATAACCTAAACCCTATATATTTCGTAGGGTTTAAGTATCAGGGCACCAAAACTGCTCCATCTGCTAATCCCATTGTTCAAACGGTAGCTCATCTCCCAACGAACGTCTCCGAAAAGAAAAAATGGCCATATTTTCGACGTAGGGGCATGACGAGGCAATATGTTGCAGAAAGACATTTTATAAATTTCGATTTAATATCATGTTCCTCTTCATTGCAGTTGAAGAGCTGTGTACATAGAACTTATCAGATGTCTACATAGTGTGTTTCCGCTTAGGAGATGTCTACATAGAACTAATGTCTACTGTGTTTCTCGAGAATGCTCGTCTTAATAAAAAGGAAACCTTTCGAATTAAGATTGTCCTGTCGTGCATCAAGTCTTGTGGTTTAGACGGAAGCATTTGCATTGATCACATATATATTTCAAAAACAAATGAACAAGATCACTTAAAATTCTAAATGTCAGAATAGGGCAAGAAATGGCAGACACACAATTTTAATATTCTCTCTCCTTTTGAGTTCTCCATAACTCTAGCTCTGTGTATACATAGGGCATTACCAACCCATGTGAGTTCAAAATGGTCGTGTCTTGCTTCTAGACCTTAACCTTGGGCAATTTAGGCAGTCATGTCTGCTTCTAGAATTTTAAGTGCTGATGAAGTAATAAATCATTACTTATGCTTTAGACATGGCATATGGTCTGAGTCCTTTATCCTAGCAAGTTTCACAACTAACCCCCATAGCCAGTACTGCATATTATTCTAAGGATTCGTTGGCAAAATTTCTTGCAATTATATGAGGCTGGGAATGACTATGGTGCAAACAACGACACTATTAAAGAGGTAAGTCACTAGGATATGCTCTAGCATTTCTCAAATGATAAGTTTAAAAATTGTCTCAAATTTGGAGTTTGGTATGAATTTAAGGAAAAAAATCTTTGTTGTGATATTGCGGAACTTCCACCCAAATTCGTCCCCATTATTAGATCATGACTTGATTTGAGCAGTTGATTGTGCATGATGGTCAGATTATCAGTATCGATATTGCAATCTTTATGGTTTGAATTCAGGGTATGTAATGGAAGGCACCCAAATGGTGGAGCATAAAAAACAATCATGTTTCTGAGACATAAATCATACAGGCGTTTTATACTCTCTATAATTTCATTTAACACTGTGGTGATCAAGGGGGAAAGTACTTAATACTCCCAACAAAGATTTTCCTTAAGTTCATACCAAGGAGAAATAGAAATGTATTCTAAGAAATATGGAGATGTACGAAAAAAAAAAACGGCAAATCCAGCATAGTTACCATCAACGACAAATCCAGCATAGTTAAAAAATCCGTATACAAAATGGAATACCGTTACAAAAAACGTCGTATTTGTGTTAAAACTATGCCGTATATTTTTTTTTCTAGTTTTTTTGTAACAAAAACTTATGAACGAATTTTTTCCGTCCCTTAACCTAACCTAATACAGACCGAAGCTGACTGAAGCCGCTGCCGGAAATGCTCGTCTCACCTACAGATTGAAGCCCTGTCACAGATCGAAATTGCATGCACTAATTAGATGAGAGGTCGGAATCACAGATTGTAGCCGTTTAAGCAGGTAAGAACCAGATTAGATTTAGATTTAGAACCAGTTCTGAAACCAAGTACCCCCTATATAAAGAAGTAGATCTTTGCGAGTCAGATGGTCCTCGAATCTTAGCACATCTATGATGACCAGGAAGAAGAGTGGCTTTATTCTGAAAATGAGCGCTTTATGCTACAGGTGGATGAGGAGAGGTTTTTGCGAGACTTGGTGAAATTGTTTCTGAGTTTGTTGGCAAAAGAAAACATCATAGGCATAGATTGAAAAAGAAACAACACCGCTCAAAGCCACTGATTTGAGTCAACTAGTGCTTCTTGTCCCTTTGGCTTCTTGCTTGAACATAATATCTCCCTTTCATTTTTGTAAATGATGTTGTGGGGATACTAACTGTATAGTTTGTTATGTTTTGGCAGATACATATTATCACTGGCTGGCATTGAGAAAGATCTTCTTATAGACGGGCCACGGGGAATATCTGCTGTGGAAGCAGTGATGCCATTTTTGTCCTACAACATGATAACCCGCCTATTCCTCTCAGGTGGGCATCTGAGGTTAAAGTGTTATATGATATTATAATGTTAACAAAATCTCAACTATCTGCAACTAACTGGCTGCAGTTATGTGACAGAGACAGAGAAGAGAGGCACTTCCTTTATATCCTCATAGGCATATTATAGCAGGACTTGCATCAGTTATTGGGGGGCTTGTTGCACCATATGAAAGGGCCACTCATGTACATCAGAGACCTCTAGTCAACTGGCTGTGGGCATGCAGTCATCATCCCTTCGATCCATTTTCGAACACTTTAGGCATTAGCTAACTATTGCTGGACACTGCACTGGTGATTTTCCAGCTATTGCAATTTTCCATGCTGAGGGCTAAGCATCTGTCTTTCAAAATTAGGAAAACATTGACAAACAAGAACATAAATGTTTCAGTAAGCATTCTTTTATATGGAAGTGGAATCCTTTATTCTAGCTGAAACTGGTTGCTGATCCACCTTCCGCTTCCACTTCCCCTTGTACTTGGTGGGAATGCTGGGTATTGTTTATGCTCATCTTGTTTGCTTGCAATGTGAATGTGTTCGAAATTTTCTCAACAAATATTTGTCTATCTTTATGGTCCTCTCTTCTGCAAATGCATGGTTATGAAAGCTTTCTGTGTTTATTCTCTAATTGATGTAACTGAGCTAGACATCTCAATTGGAATCCAGTTGGACAAGCACTAAGTTGAATTGCCAATTTGGGCAGCCAGGCTTCATTGCTGCAGCCTTTGGTGGTAGGAGCTCCTAGCCCCCTTAATCTACGACAAGACATCCCTGTTTCCTGTAAAAAGATTGGGCGTGGATTGTATATTTTTAGTTGCATCATCTCATGCTTGCATCTTATTATTTACTAACTTTTCATATATTTGTTTTGCAGCGGAACTCAATATATGCACAAGTAGATGAGGCACTGCATACTATAAGAGAGTCTACTCAGGTCAGCATTTATGCTTGTTGATATGTTTAGACATGAATATCTTTTTATACTAACTGTTTTTGTGATTCTAAGACTAGATACAAATTTAATCTATCCAAGGCATTTTATAATTTGCAATCCGGTGATATGACATACAGGCTATTCAATCCTTCACAAATCAGTATTTGAGGACACCACTTGGAGAAGCTGTGAAATGTCAAAAGCCAAATCTGTACCAGAACTTTGGCTTGACAAGTTTTACAAGAAAACCACTAATCTTCTAGAACCAATTCCTCATGAATTAGGACAACAGCGGGAGCCTTATCTGAATGTAATTTATTGTCTTCAGAGGACATTCATGATTTTGCCTTCCTTTTCCCGTGTTTTCCAACATCCAACCAGCAATGTTGATGAAAACTTGCCATCCTGCTCTAATGCTGAAGTGTTTTGAAGGTTCCATATGCTGTATCAGTTAGTTTCCAGTCTACTGATACGAATCGACAATACTTTTGCTTCCTCTCTGGGGCGATTCCTCTCGTCTTCCTTTTTGTCATCATCTCTCCAACTTTGCAGGTAGATATATACATCTCAATTCGGAGGCATTTTTTCTTTCTGGTAGCTTAACTGCGTGTTCATTTGATTGTAAAGAATCTGCAGAAGATAGAGAAATATGTTCCCCAAGCAACAGGGTATTGCTGTTGGCAATAAATTTGGACCTAATGTTCATCCAAAAAATTGACAAATCATGTTTACCTTTTTCAGATGGAAAGAGGTGCAAGCCAGATATTCCTGATATTATTGTACTCTCGCAAGATATTCCTGATATTATTGTACTCTCGCAGCAAATTCAATGGAATTTTTTTTTGAGCATCTTTGTCTTCTATAGTCTTTGCTTTTGTAATCCCTATCATAAATAGAGATAATGATAATAAGAATACCCAGATTTTGAAAAAAAATGTTCAATGAACAATTCTGAAATATACCAATTAATAGTAGATATCACAATACGGATAGATATCACAATACGGAATCACGTGGAAAAAATCATGTTCGAGCCCTCAAGGTTTACTGCGCTAATATACTAAGGTGGTACTATGGTCTCTTATCGTATCACTAAACTTGCCACACGAAGCATAGTAGGATATCAATACTAAAATGACATATACCTACAACCTTCTATAATCGTCCATTGATATCATCAAAAGAAAAACACACAGTTTTTCACATTCAAAATTGGACATATTTACAATATTCTTTAGTTGTATTGGTATCATGGAAGAAAAAACATACTAGTATATCTAAACCAAGCATAGTTTTATTGATAATTAAGCACAATAAAATATCATAATAACTAGGCACTTAAAATTATGAAGATGATTAATCAGTGTAAAATATCATACTAATTACGCACGCAAAATTACAATGTCAATAAACAAAGGATAATAGACGTGATCAAATACCATTCCGATAAACTTGATAAATTAAGTAGCAGCACACATCATATATTTAAGCTGTCATAAAAACTAGCTATAAATTATCATCTTTCAATACCATGTGAAGAAGCAATATTTGTTTGTCACATTATGAAATTGCATTAATGAACTGTATTGTATAACTAGATATGGTTTGTAAACTTTTTGGCCCACATACCGGTATTGATTCTAAGAGTTGGTTTTCATTAAGTAATCATTAGAAAAAAATCATACTAATTCAGTTTTGGGGGCCTTGTGAATTTTTAAGATGTCTCTTACCATAAGCATCTTTAGTAATTGTTCTATTCTGTACCTGCAGCACAGATTGTTAGAATGCGAATTATACCAATCCCAATTTAAACATCTATATACTGAGGCATCTTTCAAAAAACTTTTTTTTTTTTTTTTCATTTATAATAGAGGCAGCAAATGCTGTTATAATCCGAGACAAATGTCATTTACTACTTAGAAGTAGTTATTCTTGGGATTCAACCACTGTTTCTATGTCAGCAGGAGTATCTTCATCTAGTGAGATAACTTTGTTTCCACCCTTTCCCACTTGACAATATATCTGGAATTTTCTCAGCAGCTACTACAGGTGCATCCAGATTCTGTAAGTTTCCTGTAGTTGGATCCACACTAATTCTTGGAGCAAGCCTTGGTGTAAACTTAGGAGTAGGTTTGCTGTACTTGGCCTTGAATATATCTTGTCTTTTATTTCCTTGATTCCTGCTAGTGTTCTCAGCATTATCCTGCAGAAAGGATATTGGTTTTACTGTTTTTTCCACAATATCTGCCATTCTATTGTTGCCAAATAGACTTTTTAAATTGGCATCCTTATCTTCAGCATATTTCATGGACATATTAATCATGACATTACGTACTTCAAGGTATGAGATGTACCCAATGATAACAGGCTTTAAAACCTTATTCAATAACTTTGTAATTGCCACCATTTTCATGATGGGAGTGACATCCTCAAAGACTGCATCCAGGTGGTTCAAAAGATATCAAATGCCCTGATCTATCCAAATAATTCCACAATGGCATGTAGATTTTTTATTTTTGAAGCACTTACTTTTGAAATATGGGCAGTGCATACGCCACATCCTCTTGAGAAAAAAATCATTCCTTTGTTCATTGGGGAAGGCCATATGTCCTTTTTGACAGATTTGAATAGTAGGATCCTTATTGCACACCTCATCAAAAAACGACATATCAAATCCAAGACTTGGATTGATGAAGTTGAATGTTTTCTCCAATCTGCCTGCTGCAGCTTTTATCCATAATATTTGAAATAGAATAAGAATGTGAAGGTACTATTATTTTTCAGTGGAAATAGATACTAAGTACTACACGTCTTGCTAAATGGATTTCATTTTTTCAAAAAGTGGAGTAATACTATGAATTTTCAAATTTTTGACCCTCTGGGGACCTAATTGGGTCTATAAAGAACTTCTGAACTTCAAACTTTAAGGAATTATTTCTCGAAAATTCTACCATAGATTTTTCTAATTCTTTTTGTGATAGATTTCTCATATCATGATTTACAAGATGGAAGAATTAGAATTCCTAGGAAAAATCATTTTTGCAAAATAATGTGAGAAATTTTAAAGACTTTGAGAATAAACTTGACCCCTTTGCATTCGGCTCCACATTATATTTGGTAATAGAAGCTTTCTATATTTTTCATAAATTTTTCCTTATATGTACACTCATGGAGGACAACATATTGTAAGTATGTAGACAAATTCTTTATCTCAGAGCTATAATAGAATTTCAAAAAAAATGTATGAATAGAATAGAATAGAATAGTTTTTTATGAACCCATTTGGGTTCATCAAGGGACAACTCTAGTGTTAATCTGGTTATTATTTATTTGATCTACATATTGATATGATCACAATATTTCTCCGAGTAGGATAAAAGAAAATGAAATGACATGACCAGAAAGGTTTACATATCACTTACTTACAAATATATGCTTACAAGTTTGCATCAAAAGCTTACAAGTTTTATGCTCTCCTCTCAACGATTTCGATGGCACAGAGGGTAGGCTCCTCTCACACCGTTGACATTTAGAGAACCACATCCTTAATGTCTAGAGAACCATTTTTTGCAAACTCGCTGATCTGAATTACAAACAATCTCTTTAAAATGATTGTATAATAGAAATTTTCAATAAAAATTGTATGAAATAAATAATAAATATTGCAAACATTAATAAATCGATCATATATAAGTAGATAAAAAGAAGCATCATCTAATTTCAATACATAAGCTTGAGATTATGAAATATAAAGATGGTATCACAACCTGTTTCCTCAGAGGTAAAGACCACTAATACCATACATATGAGCATGTGCATTACGAGGATATAATGAGCAAAGCAAATGTTCATGCTGTAGTAATATTTATTTCATTTTCATGTGTTCTCTTCATTAGTCTAATGGCACCCTCTATTGGGCTAAGAGAGCTTAGAGAATTGTAAAAAATAATATGAGATGTTGCAGTAATGGATCATTTGACATTCCAAATCTAGCCTTTTAAGATCTTCGGCAGCAAGGATGATGCGCATATTTATTTTGTTGGATACAAGATAATAAATTGTACCTTATAAATATAGCGGATTTAAAGCGGATTTTGTTAGCAGATATTGATACATAGTTAGTAAACAAAATTCATTATAGATAACTCAAACCCCAAGAAAGAAATGCAAGTATGTAATCTAAGCATAGGTATGTCAAATCTCAAAATGCACAAGTAGAAGTTCTAATTTAGATGATTAACTATAATGAACAGATATTCCAAAGCAATAGCTAGGAAGACAAATTGAAAATGCTTTGAATTTGCTAGTGCAAATAATTGCTTAGTTCAGAATTTAGAGGATTGAATGAAGGGATTTATACTCTAGACTACCACAGTCGTCGGATTTGTCGATCCTACGGCCTGGACTGTATGTGGGAGCCTCTGGGCACCTCTCGTTTCGCTTATGGGGGCATCTATGATTTGAAATATGAAATACACATTCGCCTATGGTTTTGATGGAATATTGAGCCTCTATACGCTTCACCTAAGGTTTTAGAATATGAAATACAAGGGGTCGAACCTCTACCAAAAATAACTGAAAGTCCTAATAAAACTACTTTGACCAACATAACCAGTGAGCTAACATGATTGTTTTCCATTTCAATTGTTTTAAGATATGGTCTATGGTTTCAGAAATTGTCATTTTTACATCCATATCAAAACCCCCTGAAACCCCATGTTATTGTGCCACATATTATAGCGAAAATTTTTGTCCAACCAATTGCTATATATGGTGTAGAACACGACTTCCTTAGGGACACTGACATCTTATATTCAGGAGAAATTGGACATGCGGGCTCAGTTGTGTCCCCGATCATTTCATGTCATGTACAAATATAAGATTTATCGGCAAGCTTATTATTGCTAAAGTTTGGTTTTTTGGGTTCCATAGGCATTTGGTCTTCGTCGACAATAAAAACGAATTGAATTGAATTCAATTCTCATACCTAAAGTCAATCAACAAAAGAAATTATCAATTGCAGACCTATCTTCCTCGTCAACACTACTTATAAGATTTTGGCCAAAATTCTAGCTCTTAGAATCATGATGCATTTATAGGAGAATATCAGCTACTATCAATCAGATTTCTTATCTGGTAGACACATTTTGGACAATTACATTGCAACTAATGAAGCAATTCACTGGAATAGACTTTTCAGACAGGGTTGTATGCTTTTAAGAATTGATTTTAGAAGAGTCTATGATACACATTGGTTGGGATTTCCTAAAGAAGGCTTTTCAGCATATAGATATTCATCCGACTCTTGTAGATAAAATTTTGGCCTTAATGAATTTAGCCTCCTCGAGTGTTTTAGTCGCCTCTATTGCTTTTCGTTTCCAATAAAAAAATGGTGTTATATATAGATGTTCGTTGACTCTCTATCTATTTCTCTGTGTAGCTGAACTGTTTCGAAAGATAGTTCTTCTGCGCCAAAATTAAAATACGATCCAAGGGCTAGCTATGTCTGGGTTTGATCAACAATTAATCAATTTACAATATGCAGATGATGGTTTTGTTCTTCTCAAAGCTCAGCAAAATTGTCTACACTGTTTTTTGGACTGTATTGGCCATTTTGGGGCCATCTCGGAGTATAATTTAATTTGGCTAAATACAATATTTTTTAAGACCCCCTCCCCCCCAAAAAAAAAAAAACTACTTGGACACCATACGCATCTCAATCAATCCTCCTCATCTTGCTATGACTTTATTGGATCTTCCCTTGGCAATCAATCTGGCACCAAAAAAAAAAAAAAAAAAAAAAAAAAAGGTTTAGAATAGAATAGAATAGAATCGAATAGAATATGATTTTATTGTCCACGGAGACCAACTGGCCTATGGGACCCAAATTGTAAGTAGAATAAAAAATAAGCTTAATACTATATCAGCAAATCTCTCATTTGGAGGAAGAGCTATTATGGCCAACATCCTTGCCGGTGCCCATATCTATTTCTCGCCAGTCCTTATAGCTAAATACATATAGAAAGCAAGGGTTGGGAGCCAAATACATATAGAAAGCAATGAATAGCTGGAACTTACCAACGATGCATTTCAATATGTAGTGGTGAAATAATAGTAAACCTTTGGATATAAACAAATACACTCACCAACTTCTTGACTCAACCTACTATCCATTTAAAGTGTACCTTTAGTAAAAAGAATTTTTACTGCTTGAAATGCAGTAGCTAAAGGATCCTATATTATAAAAATCGTGCAAACCGTCACGTCGTCCGCCCGATCGATGGCCGAGATCGTCTCAATGTCCCTCTACCCTGATCAATGACCCAGATTTGTCTATTTATGCTTCTGCCCCTATCAAACGGCCTAAATTGTGCCATATAGCATAATTTGAACCATTTTTTATAATATAGGATATAGGATAAAAATGAAAGGACGCGAAATTATTTTTGTTGTGGCTTTCCGGTTCCAGCTCTCCCCGTCACTACTAGCGGAAAGCTTGGAAAGGAAGCTAGCGACCCCAATATTTCATCTCAATAGAAGAGTTCGTCCCTTCGACTCAAATAAAATGGACCTGATCTGCAATGACGAAGGAGTTTTTTATTTTGAAGCTACCACAGATGCAGTTGTTGACGATTTGGGAGATTTTTGTCCCTTTTCTTTACTGCTTAGCTCATCCAAACAGGGGAATATAGTGCTGCCCCTTATCAAGATACCATTTCATGGACTGCAATGATTTCTGCATGTGCCGAGTACGGCAATGGAAAGCGAGCTCTTATGTGATTTTGGCAAATGGAAAGCCATGGCTTCAAACCGAATAAGGTTACATGCATATGCCTCTTAAATTCATGTAGATTAAAATGGCAAGCTAGAGGCAGATACTTTGATTGGAATGTATATGAAGTGTGGTTCTGTTGAAGACGCCTGCAGTCTGTTTTACGGAGTAGGCTCCATGTTTCAGGGACATCAGGGACAATAGTCGTTTCATGGACTGCAATGATTTCTGCATGTGCCAAGCATGGGGCTCTTATGTGATTTTGGCAAATGGAAAGCCATGGCTTCAAACCGAACAAGGCTTTTTTTTTATTGAAGGCCGATGTGTATATTTATAAATAAATAAAGTTACAAAAGTTTACTTTCTACAGGGAAGTATAACCCATATCACCCATATATAAAAAGAGTTTTAAAAAGATAAACAGTAAAGTCATGAAATAGGAGCTTCTTCTAAGATAGTCCAGTTCTGTTGTAAGATGCAAGGATCAGCACACTAGAAGGGGGATCTGAGGTGGAAATTGGTAATTTTCTGTCCCCTTCCCCTGACCATGATTGTAAGAACACAAAATGCGCACAGGCATGATTCCGCTTTGGCCATGTTAAATTTTCCTCTGTTATCCTTGGCCTCGCATAGGAGAGCTCTTCTAACATCATAGTTTTGGTCACAGCAGCAGTTGCATAAACAGGGTTCTTCGTGACCGTACAGGTTCGGGGGACCAAAAACTTTGAGCCATTCCATGTTGGCATTGGGATCAATCTTCCTCCATTTGATCTTTCGCATTCCTGAAATTGAAGAAAAAACCATAAGTATAGACTAAATGGCAGCATTAATCAACCTTTTTAATTTGGGATTTTCCGGTCTTCCCAAAAAGTTTTTTGATTTTTTGTTAACTTCGATTTCCTAAGATTATTGAGTAGTTTGGCTGCCTGAAATATTTCAGATGACCCAAAAATCAGAAATTTGGCTTTGCATGATTTCGAAAGGGGATTTCTAGCTGATATTATTTTTTTTCTGGAAATTTCTGTGAAGGGGCGGTTTTCGAAGACTGGCACAAGGCTTTCATAATCGATGCATTAAATTTGATTTCGAGAAAGGGTTTTGGGGTTTCGGCATCTCCCTATCCGACCTGCTTGATGATTGCAGAATTTTGAGAAAGGTTCACTGGTCTGGATTTTAGCTACTGATGCTGGAAGTTCTGATGCCCCATGTTCTGTTATTCCAGTTATTCCATGACCACATGCAAATCCGAAACATCCTTTCATACTGTGGAGTTGGAATACTTAGAGGTGCAGTTTGGAATAATCTCTGAGAATGAGAAACATGAAATTTATTTTTTCTTTGCAAAGTGCTCAATGCAGCTTTTACCTAGCGTTTGGCTAATAAGCATTTTGAAGAAGCCGATGGCTTCTATTGACGTATTTAAAACTAGGCTTATTGGAAAGAAGCGGCACTATCTATTGTTGTTATGTTTCTTGCTTAGTGTTCTTTTTGTAAGAAGCAGCAGCAATTATTGTTGTATATTTCTTGCGATGTCTTCACTCTTTGTAGAAGCAGTAGTAGTGGTGTTGTTATGTTCCTTGCTTGATGTTCACTCTTAAGTGTACACGACATTGAATGTAATATGTGCCCAAAGGTAGAATAGACTGCTACTCCCACAGGTCTTGAAGATGATGAAGGTATAAGATTATTGTTGCCAGGACAAAAGATCTCAGAGGTGCACGGGCAAGACTCATGATTTAAAATATTGCAGTTTTTGGGATAAGCCGCTCCAAATTTGGGACTTAATAGTATTTAATTTACCCTATTGTAAACGATATGATGACTCTTTATTCATGGCTGTTAGAGAGTTGGTTATATGTGGATATACTGCTGCTACTTGATGGCATTTCTAGAGGAAGTTAATGTGGTAAGTTAATTCTACACTGACAGCATATCGGATGATTTAATTCTGTTGTGTTTTCTGAATCCTTTGTTTTATGCAGATGGTTTTGGATAGTGCGACCACATGAACATCTATGTAAGTCATTTTCATTTTGTAAATCCTTTGCTGTTCTAAGGTGTCTATCATCACCACATGTAATTCTGCAATAGGGGGTTTTGATTCTACCATTCGGCAGCTATATTCAAAGATCACCTTTATCGCCTCAGGCTCCATGGGTTCGATCTACAACACTGATGGAGCATTATGGCTTTTAAGTCTACTACTTTTTAATTATCGCATTGATGTTTGCATGGTGCGTTATATAAGTCCTAGATTCAGGTTCATGTTTTATTTTATGTGGATTCCTATGTTTACACCAAACCTTCTACAAGCAACTGTCGGAAGGCAATTCTTGGTGTCAACCTACAAATAAAAAGAAGCTATGCATGCTTCCTATGGAACAGAGTATAAAAACATGGATGTGCATAAATGTAATGCTTTGTAAGGCTTTAATATTGCTATTATACCTGGATGCATATGTGCGTATGATGCATTGCAAGGTTTTAATACTGCCGGTATATCTAAGATGCACATATGAACTGTGTTTGCAGCTTTCTTACACATTTTAACATTGTGGAGCTATTTGTAGAGCTTTCAGATCATTCCATTAATAGGTAAGATACTTGCACTCTATAGTTTTAAGTGTTATGTTGTTTCTACACCACTCCTCACTTGGATTAAGGCACATTCAATTCTCCTAAACCATGTTGCAGTGTTGTCTATAGCATGCAATGCTTGCTATCAGATTTGACATTGCATAAACTGCTGGAACATCACTCCTTATCTGGATCAAAGCATATTCACATTCTCTTGAAGAATGTTGAAATGCCTATGGCTTCGAATGCTCACTATCAGATATAGATATTGATGTGTGCATAAACCGCTGAAATGACATCCACCAAAGAATTCTGCAACTGACAGAATTTGTATTCTCCATAGCATTTAGAACGATATCAAACATTAAGCTGTTTCAGATTGCAAAGCAACATGTTCACGTCCAGTACTGTTGATTTGGAGTTGCGTAAAGGGTATTGAATTCTGTTGCTTCTAACTAGGCCGCAGAGGGTTCTACAAGAAAAATTGAATCCCACAGACTGATCAAAATGGATTTGCTTGGAATCTTCAAATTGGAGATATATTAATTTAGGAGTTGGCCATGATTGAGCACAAATATTTTGTTTGGCTGTGGGTTTGTTCATTTATTCTGTGTTTCTTTCTGCCTAATATAGAGAGTCTAGAGATAACAAACCTTGGATTAATTCCTTCCTTGCTTTGATTTATATATAAATGGTCTTTGAGTTTGGTCGTTAGCATTTATCCTATATTTTACACATGTCATTTTAGCGGCTTCAAAATGCTTTATGTATCTTTGTCTTTACAGGTTGAGGAATTGAATCTTAAAATGGATGCATCTTAAACATGCAGCAAATGTATTTGTTGTATTATTCTATCAATATGTCTTTGCCATTGCAGCATGATTATAAATATGTCCTTAATAGTCAAACAAAAAACAAGAGGTAAGAGGCTGGCAACACGACACATCTTTGATAAAGGTACTTTCTTCCCCATTTAGTCTTATTCACCGCATGCAATTCATTTATTTAGAATTATAGAATGTATGTTCTCGAGATGTTTAACCAATTATTGATACGAATGAAAATACGTAGCCAGTGTGGATCCAATTTTGCTTTGTGTTGATTGTTACATGCAAAGTCCAAAAGAAAGAAAAGTTAAATGTGGTATGTGCATCTGTACTTGCAGGTCTTACAACGACCCACTTCTACTGATCGTCTATCACTAATATATGAGATACGTATGATCACATGGATGTGGCTTGATGCGACTTAAGGAATATGTGGTGTTGACTAAAAGATTTTCATTCTGATCTTTTCGAGAATGACGGTAAAGTTCTCCAATTTCAGAGATCAGTTTGCATATAGGTCTGACTCTGAACAATTTCATATGGTATTTTCTTTTCATATTTCAGCTTCAGAGATATCATTCTTATAGCTTAATGTCATTCCTCTTTAAAAGTCGCATTTAATTAAAGTGGGTCAAATCTCGAAATTTGGGACTCAGACTGAAAATGAGACTCACTCATTGATAAAAAGAAGGGTGGGAGGAGAAAGAGGGAGGGGCCATAGGTTGAAGAGGGGAAGGGGATAATTTGGAAGAAGGGGCAGGGGCAGGGAGGGGAGAGGAGAGCAAAAGAGGATAAGTTGGAAGAAGGGGGAGGGAGGGGTTAACTTGGAAGAAGGGGGAGGCAAAAGAGGAGGGGGAGGGGATAAGTTGGAAGATGGGATGGGGATAGGGGGGGCGGAGAGCAAAGAGGCAAAAGAGGAGGGGGATGGGATAAGTTGGAAGAAGGGATGGGGGAGGGAGGGGCAAAGGAGCAAAGGAGGAGCGGGAGGGGCAAAGGGGGGCAAGGGTCGTCTCTCTCTCTCCCAAAAAAAAGTATTAATTATTAATATATAATCAATAATCAATTAAACTAATTAGATAATTAACTAAATAATAAATTAAATTAATGTAATGACTAAGTTAAATGACTAAATTAAATAAATGTAATGACTAATGACATTCTCGACCAATGTAATAACTGCCTCCATTCTCGACTCGGTAGTCGAGAATAAGTGTCTGGAGTTCGATGGCAAGAACATAGTTCGGCCATTATATTATCTGACAGGTATGAAAATAGACGTTGGGATATGGGTCCCAGATACCTAGAGTAGCTTATAGCTGTTGGATCCCTGCAGCGGGACCACGGGATAGAATTTGTGTGTAGGTAGAGATTGGAGCCGGATACACATTACCCTTCAGACCATCAGACCCTTAGCCGCTGTTGTTTTTTTTTTTTTTTGCAACATATTTCATCGATTTTGTAGTCAAATCTCTCCATATCGACTTGGTTTAGAGTTAACTCTTCCCTGTCCGCCTTGAAGTTTAAATCCGTCTTGGGACCTGTTGGCAGATTTTGCTCTCTGCCGGTTATGTGCTGCAATGCAGGTAAAATTCTTCCATTCTGAAGCGTTTGATTTAGAGCAACTTCTTTGATGATTTTTGAAGTTTAAGTAGCCGGATTGGTCTGTTTGAAGCAGAAAGATGCAGAATCTGGTGAAAAACAGTGCTCCCAGGCTTAAGCATGCAAAGGGGCAGTTATTTACCTGCGGGATGTTCGGAAGATGTTCCGATGGAGTTCTAAATCCTCGAACTCCACCACAGATGCAGATTCCACAAAATCTGGCAATGGCTTCTTGTACTGCAAAACAAGACCGGACCATTTCTGTTCTTACCGAGGTTCAAGAAAAGCTTTCCACAGATTGCCTTCTTGCCAAGAAAGATTTCTGCGGGAGTGGCGAAAAATGCATCGATTTGATCATAGTAGGTACGCAGTGGGATTTTTCTTTCAAGCAAGAAGATAGATTCTGCATCAAGGATTCGTATGTAGGCTTGATTAGAAGAGAGCTTAGTCCTCCGCAACTGATTTTCGAGGCTGGATCGGGCGAAGAATGTGGGCTTTTAGATCTGCAAGGAAATGGCAATATTGCCATGGCGGGCTCTGCGACAAGCTCTAGATATGAAGCTTCCGTTTCATTTATCAAAAGTTTGAGATCTTTAGCTCAAGAAAGCGCAAGCGAAAAGCTGAGGATGGTTGAAGAAGGATTGCTTGTGTAAAGCTAGGCATAAAAGCTCTGTTAGGTTTGTGCCTTTCAAAAGAAAACAGAGGCGTAGCTGTGAAGGCCGGAGCTGTGGAAGCTGTGAAAACAGAGGTGTAGCTGTGAAGGCCGGAGCTGTGGTAAGCATGATTTTAAGCATTTCTGATCGCAAAACAGAGTATGCTGCCGAAAGAAAAAGCTATGGCATACCTGTGCC
Source organism: Isoetes taiwanensis (assembly GCA_021234155.1). Classification (NCBI taxonomy): domain Eukaryota; kingdom Viridiplantae; phylum Streptophyta; class Lycopodiopsida; order Isoetales; family Isoetaceae; genus Isoetes; species Isoetes taiwanensis. The sequence goes on from JAJEKV010000028.1 coordinate 13,360,471, forward strand.
TTTTTCGATCTAAGGAGAGATTAACAGAGCCGGAGAAGCAATACTGCGGCTTCAACAACGGCGCTCTTCAACAACGGCTGGGCCGAGGTTCTTAGAAAATTTTCTTGAGAGTTCGCCATAGCCAGCCAGGATCTTGAGAGTTCGCCATAGCCAGCCACGATTTCGTAAGTGTACCAAATTTCTTCTTCTCAAAAGGTATGTACCAAATCTCCCCCCTTTTTAATTTCAAATTTCGAAAATCTCCTCCCCTTTTCAATTTCAAATTTCTAACTTAAGAGGTGGGAGAAAAAAAAAGCTAAATATTAAGAGAAAAAAGCAGAATAATAATAGAGTGTACGTAAGAAAAAAAAATACGGATATAGTGTGGACAATGGGTTATTTTTCTAAGGTTAATGGGTTATTTTTCTAAGGTTAATGGGAAAAAAAGCTGGTTACATTAATATATTATAAACATACCATTAATTGGGCTATAATTTTATTAGTGTCGCCCATGTAAATATTTGAATTTTTGTCGCAAATTGATAGCATGGTTGTGTTTATATGTGTGCTTGTATAATCATATTTTACACCTTATGTTGACCTTAGGTAAAAATTTAACTTTGCGAAGATCATGATATAATTTACACCTTGTTTAACCCATTTTGAAGGTTCAAGACACAAAATGGGGACAAGTACATATTAATATATAGGTCTAATGCTTATTAATAGATTTAATGCATAGGTCTAATAGGCTCTCGTAGGTTATAATGTGCATTATAGGTGCATATGTTGCTATTTACATGTGCATTAGGCATTACTCTTTACATAGCTAAATATGAGCCCAAATGGTCCCCTCTTCATATAGCTATATGGTATGGTCCATTAGAAAGGGGGAGGGTCCATTGGATATGTGTCCATTAGATAATACATGGGGAGGGTCTATTTTTTATGGAAAATACGTAGGAAATTTATGGGGAGGGTATTTTTTCATAGAAAATACATAGGATGTTTGAAGGTTATTCATTTTCGACCTTCTCGGACTCTGAGCTTTGAAATTGCCCTTTTTTTACTCTGAGTTGCCTTTTTCGACTTGCGAGTCGAGAAAGGCCCTCAAACTTGCATTTTTCGCTTTGAGCTGCCTTTCTCGACTCGCTGACCCATAAAACCTGCGTTTCTCGCTTTGAGCTGCCTTTCTCGACTCGTGAGTCGAGAAAGGCCTTCTGACCCATAATTCTGGGAAGGGACTCGCGAGAGACACAAAACCGGCCGATATAGATAGGCTTGTCATTCATCATAGCAGCAGTATACAATGTGTGGAAACTAGGGGGAGAGAGAGGGGATAGCCGACCATAGGAACAATATCGGACTACCCCCTAAAAAGAAATTTGCCAAGGCAAAATAAAAGGGTAATGGCGACAACTTCTCATCGGGATAAAAAACCCCGCCCTTTCGGGTTTTCGAGGAAAACCCTAATGAGAAATGGTCGCCAACAACCTTGAATGTGTTGCCTGGAGAACGGAGAGAAACGAGTTGATGGCGAACGCAAAATAGAGCACAACCCCAGCAAACGGCGAAAACCTCCCCCGAATGTGTCCATGGAGAACCGAAGGAGAGGGGTGATGGTGAACAGAAATAGAGCAGAACCCCAGCAGATGGCGGAAAACGGCGGAATCCTGCAAGCAATACCAAAAAACTCCCAAAAAGAACACCCGTAAATGGTCAGAGAAAACAAACAGCACAAGCTGCACCAAGAAGGTCCGAAAATGAAAACAGAGGAAAAAAGAACATAACAGAAAAAGATAGCATCACCCAGCAGGTGGAGAACCATTATGTAAAAACATGCATCACCCTCGAGGTGGAAGTAAACAGCAGAAAGCATCACCCAGCGGGTGGAGAACCATTATGTAAAAATATGCATCACCCTCGAGGTGGAAATAAATAGCATCACCTGCAGGTGGAGAACAACACAACAAGAGAGCAATGGAACAGAAACATAAGAATAGCAGGGCGATGGAACAGAAACATAAGAATAGCAACACTCACAGGTGGAGAACAACAAAGAGGCATGAACAACAAAAAATACAAATGAAAAAGACTCATGCGCCACCGTCAGCAGGGCGGGAAGGGAGGGAAGCCACGAGAGGAGAAGAAGAGCTGCTATGAGAAGACGTCGATAACCGAGCCAAAATAAAAATGGTCTAATATAGGCGCTCGTCCCTTCCCAGAATGGCGATCCGATGGCTCGGATCGATGGGATTCTGGGAAGGGACTCGCGAGAGACACAAAACCGGCCGACTACCAAAGGACTTCCTCAACTATAAGCCTAGTCGTTGCGAAACCTCCAAGTGAAGCCGATAGCAAGAAGATACTCCTGCCACCACCCCCGAGCAGTCGGATAGGATAAAGGACGCAGAGAGAAAGGAGAGGAGCAAAAAAGAGGGCCGCCGGACGGAGGATCGAAGAGATGATAGGAACCGGTAGAAATTAGGCGCTGAAGGATAGTGATGGGGCATGCGAATGAAGGCAAGCGAGCTAAAGAAATCGTATGACCACGGGCAAATTGGTCTCGTTCGGAGTGGCAGGAGGAGAAAGGAAACCGTGGTCCCAAAAGTCCGGAAGCTACACGCTGACGAGAACCAAAGCAGCCGAAAGCGAGCCGTGGGGGAGAAAATGAAGCTGAAAAAGAAGAGCCGAAAGCGCCTGCTATGGACGGTATCAGCTCAATGACCTGAAAAAGGAAAGGACATTAGAGAAAAAACAATGAAAAGAAAAGCACGCCGCCATGATGACGGGCACCCGCAACAAGGCGATGAAAAAACAAACCACGTTAACGCTGCGATAATGCACATATGATATGAATGCGGATCACTTGGGATCATCAATATTCGGGAAAAGAGGTCAAACCATAAACCAGATAAAGGAAGATGAATATCAAGAGTGGTAAGGTGAACCTAAAAAGCAACGTCTCAAAGCTTACCAATACAAGACAAACACCAACAGAATGAGCCAGCTCAGAGGAATGACAATAAGAAAAAAGAGGTTGACAACAAGAAGTCGAAAGCAAAGAAGTTCATAATGAGGAGAGTGAAAATGCCAAGGTCCGGTTCAGGGTAGCATAGGAGAAATGTGTAGTGATGTCAGAAGACAAATACCATATGCAAAAAGCCATGAATAAAGGCCCCAATAGGAAAACAAACTGTGGCCAACGAGGGATGAGAGCGAAGAAGAGAATGTAGACATACTAGCACCGAGCAAAAGGAAGGTCAAGAAGGAAACTAAAGGTAATTCGGAGTACAACGTAAAAGAAAAAATGAGGCGTAACTTCATAAACTATAAGCCCAGCCACCGCGAAACCGCCAGGTGTCGAGTCAGGTGACGAAGCGCGTAGCGAGGGTGAGACGAAGAGGAGTGCCAACGACCGTGAGCGCGAGAAGAATGAGAACATGTAGAAGGCACCCATTAACGATTAAGGAGAACACGAATGTGGATAATGGTGAAGCGGCAAACTGCAAAACTACAAGCACCCAAATTGATGTGAGCGATTAGAAATGAGAAAAAATCAACAATTCATGAAAAAAGAGGGGATAGCATCATCCGGGGGGTGGAGAAAAGCATCACCCAGCGGGTGGAAGAAAACACATGATAAACAGAAATTTGTGTCCAAATATAGCTAAATAGCAAATATGATGTATAAGGGTAGCACAATGCATGATGATAGCGAGCTACAAATGAAGTCCCCAAAAAAGACAATAAAGTTATGTTTTAAGCCCAAGGATAAATACGAGAAAAGAGGAATGCAAGCCAATGAACAAATCAACAAGAAAATAACCACAGACAAGAGCCCAACGGCTAGAAAAAGTGTAAAACACGATCGCTCTAATAACAACATGAACAATGCTATAATCCCCAAAACCACATCAGATTATATACCGACAGAAAGCAGGATACGAAAAATGATCGAGTGAGCAGGGCTCCCCATAACTAAAAAATCAAGGAAAGAATATACAATATGAAAATACGACATGAAGTTTAAACCAATGAGGTGAATAGGCTTCAAAGGATAAATATGGTGCAAAAGAGCTCGCAAATGCAAAAACATGACAAAGTGCAAAAAACATGGCAAAGAGAAAAACGTGAAAGGTTGAATGAGTATAAGGAAGTGCCAAACGCAACATGCGGCGTATCCAAAAAAAAAGCTAAATAGCACAAATACAAATGTCGTGTAAAACTAAGGCCAGAAAACCAAAAACTGAAAAGAACAATGGCAAGAACACAACGCCAAACGACAAGGTGCCAAATAGGACCTAAAAGAGGTCAAACCATAAACCAGATAAAGGAAGATGAATATCAAGAGTGCTAAGGTGAGAGTGGAATTCATGAGGTGAATAGACGTCAAAGGATAAATATGGTGCAAAAGAGCTCGCAAATGCAAAAACATGACAAAGTGCAAAAAACATGGCAAAGAGAAGAAGGTGAAAGGTTGAATGAGTATAAGGAAGTGCCAAACGCAACATGCGACGTATCCAGAAAAAGCTAAATAGCACAAATACAAATGACGTGTAATACTAAGGCCAGAAAACCAAAAACTGAAAAGAACAATTGCAAGAACACAACGCCAAACGACAAGGTGCCAAATAGGACTCGGTAGCCCCTAGCAACGAGGGTCATAAGATCACTAAGGGATATCGACATTATCTCTACAATGTCTCTACATTGGCTCTACATTGTTTCTATCAGGGACATATGTACACAGTCCAAAAGAGTCGATTCATGATAAATAACCAATCCCCCTATAGAAATGGAAAATACCCACATTCATGTATCTAAATAAAATTGAGTAAGCCACCACGTGATGAAAAAGTGGCAGAGATATCGGTCCACCAACCTAAAGCCCATAAAGAACCAATAGAAGAAAAATCATCGAACACATAAAATGCATGTATCTAAGCAAAACGGAGGAGCCATAGCCCATAAAAAAATCAATAGAATAAAAATCATCTAGCACATAGAAAAAATGCAGGTATCTAAGCAAAATGAAGGAACCACGATATGATACAAAAAATGTTTCCATTGATCGTATTCTAAGACAAGAAACCGTCAAAGAGTAGGTCCCATTATGTCTAGCAATGTCAAAGGCAACTCGAGATGCGAAAACAAGAAGAGAACCCGGTATAGTACTCATAAGAACCATCAAAAATCAATAATCGTAAAAGAATACTACAAAGGAACTTACCATAGTAAATATGTGAACAACAAGCAGCGACATGACCCTAAGCAAAAAACCCCCAATATATGGAATACTTGGAACACAAGCCATGTAGCAATATTGAAAATAACTAAGATGGCATACACAAGTCAGGTAACAATATTTAAACAACGGGCAACAGACATAAAAAGACAAAGTGCAACCTGGCAAATGTGGTGAATAAATCTCGGGCAATCAAACGAATGAAACCATGAGAATGCAGCATATAAAATAGAAAAACAACAGCACAGCCCGAGGAAACAACACATAGGCCACAGAAAGAAACTAAAGTAAAAATGCGGGCCAGAACATAGACAAGAAAATCAACCGGAATAACCCAGACAACTGTTGAAGAGTGCGGTGCATCAAAAAACAAGATAATCCACAAGTGCAAAAAATAAAACCCAACAACTAGGAAAAACCTAGAATGTAGAAGATAATACCACCCGAATAACGTATACCACCTGAGCCAAGTGTAGTGCATCACACATAAGATACAAACACAAGTGCAAAAGATAAAACCCAAACCACCATGGGGAAATCCTAAACACATAATAAGATACAAACACAAGTGCAAAAGATAAAACCCAAACCACCATGGGGAAATCCTAAACACATAAAAGAATGCCACATATAACCACATGGGAACCACAATATAAAAAATAGCATACAAAAGAGATACATGTCGGAGAAATAACACGCAATGGAGGCCATACTGCAACCTACCATGGAATGCATCAATGTAAAAAAGACAAATGCAACCCGGAAGATGGTGGCCACAAATCTATAGGCAATAAAAAGATATTAAACCAAGAGACTGCAGCGTAGAATTATCAAAACAAGACAACATCCCAAGTAAACGACCACAAGACGAAACGAGGTAAAAAGTGAGCCAGAACATAAACAAGAGAAAAACAGCGCGAGGAGAGCATAGACCCATTTAAATAGTATGGTGCATCGAATCCACGATAAACACAAGTGCAAAGAAGAAAAATCCGAAAACAACCATGAAAAAGCCTCAAATTCAAAGGATAATGTCACATATATAAAAAACAGATGTCCATCAACTTGGAAAAGGTAACATACGAAGGAGATAACATGGGAGGGAAAACCACCCCCTAAAACAAAAACCCCTAGATGCTAATGCAATTATGAATAAGACATGAGAAAAACCTAACAATCGAAAACCCCGCATAGGAAAAAGAAAAGGGACACCCAAATGATAGAAAATATAATGTAAATGTGACTCAGTGAAATTCCCGAGGGGGTCGTGTAAAGGGGGCATAAGATAACCTATGTAACCATTATAACAGTAAGAAGGAAATATGCCAGAAGGAAAAGTTGGGGAAAACAAGGAGCAAACAAAATGTAAATATAAGGAAGAGTAAAGATAGATCGATAAGGGAGAGTACTCGAATGTATAAGGGAAACTGAACTAATGGTAGGTAAAGATAGGTCGAGAAGTGGATGGCTAAAAGGCAAAAAGAAGCTAAAAGGAGGCTAAAGTAATAAGTCTGGTATAGAGAGAAGAAAAGACATGTGGAGAAAATCGCAGAGCCAAAGAGGTGAAAACAAGAAAAATTAAACAAGTGCAACCACCATAAAACAATCGCGACCATCATAAATATTGGAAAACAATTAAACTTACCTCAGAGGGGCTGGGCCCGAACTGATGAAAAGCAAGTAGAGACATCTAGAGGGGCATAGGCAGCATCAGTAGAGGCATCTAGAAGATTCATGGAGCCAGAGCTAGAGTTTTGAACCAGGCTCGGAGTTGAGAGAAATGGTTGTGGGATTGGAAACCCAGGTGAGATATGGGTAGAAAGTGGTACAATAAGGAGAATCAGATTTCGATAGAAATTGCAGAATTGGGGCCAGGGCAAAACTTCCAATCATCCCAGAAGTGTCCGCTTGATGGTAGGTACGAAAACAGAAAAGAATTTGCAGCAATGGCAGTGGTGACAGACGTTGGAACCCAAAGAAAGGCTAAACCAAAGAAAAGCTGGCTATGGCAGTGGTGCTAGATCATGAGATGGGCGAGGAGAGGATGCTGCCATCATACAGGACTAAGGGGCTGAGCCCATCGCTTAGGAAGAGGCGAAGGCCAGCTGAGGGAGAAGGAGAGCTACGAGAAAGAAAACAACGAAGTAGAAGGGCGGTTTGGTTGGAGCAGATCGAAGCACGCAGATGCCCACATGGAAGAGATCAAACGAACAATCAGAGGAGAAGAATGAGAATCTGAGCATGATGGAAGAGATTAAACCCATAATGAAAAGAAAAAGGGATGATACAAATGAGACTTAGAACCTGAAAACATATCGAAGTAGACTACTCCCAGTCGAAAGGATCGGATCCAACCACGGAGCTCATCACCGGCACAGATCGAGATCGCAACAAACCGTGCCAAGCCGAAAAGAAGGAACTCGATACCAGCAGAACGGAAAGAACGGACTCCAGCAACTGCATATGCTGCCCACAAGAATCGTGCCCACCGAAGCACGCATGCGAGTGCTACAGGAGGGATGAGTACATGCAATAGGAAAGAGGAGACATGCACAGCGTGAGAGCAACACGGTTAGCAAGATCTAAACAGAAAACATAGGAAGAACAAGATTGCACAAATTGCACAAATCCCGATGATATTGAAAACCTTCAAGAGGATGATCGAGGAAAACTCGCCAAGCAGAAAGCGGAGACAACGAGGCTGAGACGCGATCCGGTAGTGATGCCAGACAAGAGATTCGATGAAGAGAAAAACATCGTGGACAAGAGATTCGATGAAGAGAAAAACGTCGTGGACAGGGGCATCATGGACGAGGGAAGCCACGAGAGGAGAAGAAGAGCTGCTATGAGAAGACGCCGATAACCGAGCCAAAATAAAAATGGTCTAATATAGGCGCTCGTCCCTTCCCAGAATAGCGATCCGATGGCTCGGATCGATGGGAAACCTGCGTTTCTGGCTTTGAGCTGCCTTCTGACCCCTAAAACCTGCATTTTTCGCTTTGAGCTGCCTTTCTCGACTCGCGAGTCGAGAAAGGCCTTCTGACCCCTAAAACTTGCATTTTTCGCTTTGAGCTGCCTTTCTCGACTCGCGAGTCGAGAAAGGCCTTCTGAGCGTTTTTCCCTCTGAGCTGCCTTTCTCATGCCTGTATTTTCCAAAATGATGCACACTAATAGACAAAAATTCCAATTATGGCCAGTTTTCGGGTCGGGGTGCTTCTTTTTGTGTAAATTAACAGGGTTCCGAAAAAAAATGGGAATGGAATGAGTCCCACTTTAATTAAATACGACTTTTAACATTTCGAACCTCAATAGTAAAATATGGCAGACAAACATGATTTAGCATTGTGGAGAATCATTTTGTGGGCTTGGGTATATGTATGCTTTGAGAAATTTGGAGTCTTCGATGATATTTTGGGAGTGTACTTGGAGCTTCCAGAATAATGTATGGAGCAGGAAAATGACGCCAATGGTTTAGTAACCATATATGGTTATGTGTGCGTGATATGATATGAGAGGTGGTTGTGAATGAGAGGTGGTTGTAAATATATAAGATGTAATATACAACTATGATATGATAATATATGAGTTTTTGTAAATTCATCTTCAAATTGTTCTATTTATATTTTGAATGTTGAAAATCGTTTGCAAGTGTCTCCTCATCTTTAAGTGGTACCTCTGAAGGTTTCTCTGTCAAAATTAGTACTGTCCATGATAAGGTTTATCAAATCTTCGAAGGGCCCACTCCAAATTCCATGGTGAGCATGAAAAATAGAACCGCGTATTTTCCTGGGGGCAAAAGCTTGTTGAATGCAAAATCTGTTACGCAAATTAGATTTTAATGCAAAATCTGGCTCTGAAGAATCCTAGGAAAAGGCATTTTGCACTCATTTTAGCTAATTGGTTTTCTTTTTAGCTAACTTTTGATCCAGATTGCCATTTTTAGCTAATTGGAATGTGGCTTCATGCCATGGAGTTGCAAAATTGAAGGATATAAGTTACTGGTGAATTGCTTGGTAGATTTCAATGAGATAATCTATTCTTGCACTGCGACTCGCATGAAACCAACAACATCCTTTCTAACCTCTTCTATCTTTGTCCTTTTGTCCGGCAAAGGACAATCTTCAGCCTTTCTCCTCGGATCTAGTATTTGAAGTTCTCTGGTATCGGGATGTTGTTGGTTTCATGCGAGTCGCAGTGCAAGAATGTCATCGATTCGCGTAGCGAATCGGCATTCTTGCACCAGACGAGCATGCATGCATTGCATGCGTCGCATGCATGCATCGCATGCATTTTAGGCCGCTCATCAGGTTGGGGATCGCTACTTATTGCAGAGTTCTTCATCGACGTTTCATCGGTGCTTTCTCATCTCTCAGCGGTATCCATGGCTCCCACCCTTCCCCCCCTTAAAATTGTTATTTATATGTTCATATTTGTTATAATTGTCGGCGTGGCGGCGTCCACCACCCCTCGCTTTTTTGAGGCGTAAATGTTGTTTTTGTCGCGTGGCACGCGTGAGCCCCTCGCCGAGGTTTTTTTCTCTATTAGTTTTTACATTTGGTGATGTGCGAGGTCGGGGGTGATGCGCGACGGTATTCTCGTGGAGCGTGGGTTTTTGTGGGAACGTTTAGCAGCCCTGCGTTGTCAAGCCCCTTGCCGAGAGTTTATCGCTAGGGTTTTTCCTCGAAAACCGAGAAAGGGCGGGGTTTTTAATCCCCCGATAAGCTCTCGGCAGTACACTAGCCAACATCGTAGCACACAATTTTATTTGGGGTCCGGTGTTATAACTGGATATTCCCTATGTTATAACAAATATGAACATATAAATAACAATTTTAAGGGGGAAGGGTGGGAGCCATGGATACTGCTGAGAGATGAGAAAGCGCCGATGAAACGTCGATGAAGAACTCTGCAATAAGTAGCGATCCCCAACCTGATGAGCGGCTAAAATGCATGCGATGCATGCATGCGACGCATGCAATGCATGCATGCTCGTCTGGTGCAAGAATGCCGATTCGCTACGCGAATCGATGACATTATGATAGAATTCAATGGAACTCCTACATGGGAAGCAGGTTGTTGTTGTCCATGTTTGCTAAGCTATGAGTACATCTGCATCTACTTCTAAACAAGGCAATGCATAAGTGGTTGGTTCATGACATGAGAAAGTGTTAGTCAGATATCATCATCTCACAGCATTTTGGATGTTAACCATGTTAATGTTTAGTCTAAAACAATAGCATGCATTAGAAATTTTTGGTTGCCATTTTAGCTGTATTTCATATCTACCTAGCATGGGTTCTATCATGATCTCACATATTTATCTTGGCTATTATCAGCAGGATGCAGATATTATGTGGTCCGAAATCCCTTTGCCCATTTTCTACCTGATGCAGATTTTCAAATAGTATGTGAATGCTACAATCGCCTTTTACAAGTATTGGTATGATTCACGTCAGCTGCATCCTAGTATGCATGACCAAGATGTGTTAACTGTCATCCAGCGTACACCTGAATTCGTGAAGATTGGAATTAAAATAAAGTTTCTTAGCACAGAAACGTTTGGAGAGTTTTGTTAGTTGAAAAGTAATCTGAGGACAGTCTGTACAATGCATGCAAATTGTTGCAAATGCCTTGCAAAGAAGTTAAGTGATTTAAGACTCGTTTTAAATAGTTGAAAAAAATTTCAATCAATGGCAGGGGAAAGTGATGCGCAAGATGGCATACCTTGGCCCAAGCGAAACTGCATGCAATTGAAAAAGAAGATACCTGAATTTTCAAGCTTCCAACTTTGTAAAGCTAGGGCTATAGGGGGGTTGATATTCGATTACATCTCATGTGGTCAAACCACTGTCAGCATTTTCTAAGCAAAGAAAAATGAAGAGTTTGATCCTGCATTTATTGACAGTGTGAGTCAGGATTCTGAAACAACTGACAGCACTGGTTCAATTGTGGGGTTTATGGTGATGCCTGGATTCGTGTTGGGAAATGAGCCATAAGATGTGTTGTATACTTAGGTAGCACACTTTCTGATGGTTGATCTCCATCCAATAGCATTACATGCTTCTCAGAACACTGGCTTTGATGAAAGCCAGTTGCAGCTGTAAATTTTTACTCATTTGAGATGCACCAGATATTACTTTTATTAGTTAAAGCTTCTGAAGGTGGTGAATGGATTAAATCAGCCAAATTCTCTGCCTATAAAGGTTCAGGTTCGGGATCACATCCAAACAGACCTGATGCTTGATGCCCTTCTCCTACCAAAGGTAATTGTGTTGCATAATAAAATGATGTAAACTTAGCTCAAGCACTGAGCTTTCTCTAAAAGTTCTATTGTTGATCATTCTCTCTCTTGCAAACTTGCAAGCTTAGGATTTTCATTTAATAAATTAAGATCCATTTTTGCATCTGTGGCATTGTTTGCTCTGCTCTTTCTGCTATAAGACAGATTTGTGAGATATTAGGATCCAGATCTTTGATGGTATTTGCAGTTATTAATAATGAATAGTACTCAAAAAAATAGAATACGCAGAAAATAACTGGACCATAGTGTCTCCTTAGAATTGCAACATGCCATACTTACAAAACAACAACGCTGTTATCCTTGAAAGCCCCCAAAAGCCAACTTCAAAGGTTTTAAATTTCTTAATCCTATATTTTACATCAAACTGCAGCCATAAAATTGGGTGTGGTTTTTGTCTATCTCATGCTGAGACCCTGCCCAAGCATAATTTACGAACTCCAAAAGAAATGCAATTTTATATTCCCAACTGATGGAACCACAATGCAACGTTAGGGGAAGAATAGAGGTGATTATATGGCATCTCAGTTACTGCATTAACTTCTGAGAGCTTCCTCATGCAAGTTAGCTTATGAAGAAAATATTACTGTTTAGATTACGCAAGCTATGATTCCATGGAGTGATGTTGCTATGGTAGGAAATAGTAACTTGATGCCCATGCATTTTTAAGTGGATAAAATTCAAGATTCTACTTAAACATCCTGGTCCATTTCTCAAAAGGGAAGATAGGACAGCACGTGAATGCATTAAATTGCTAAAAGTAATAAATTCAATGCAAGTGGGAGACCTCTTGTGCAATATGACGAAAGGCCTACTAATTTAAAAACTTCAGAAAATGCAGACTTCATTTAAGAATCCAATGTTTAAGAATGCAATGTATATGATGCTTTATAAACAACATATGCTTCTCTTTGTATATGATGCCTAGTTCTGTAATCTACAATGTACTGTAAATATCATGAAAACAACATGATTTTTGCTGGAGATGCCATAACAATCTTGTGCAATCTCACAAAAGGCCAACTAATTTTAGCACTTTAGGAAATTTCAAGATGTCAGGTTTATTTGCATTTAGATTGTTTGTCCTGCAAGATAAGTATTTGTACATGTAAAGATTATGATGTGTGACAACCATCATAGTAATTGTGCAGTAAGATCATGTGATCTATGGAATTGAGATGCAGTTTGAAATTAACTGTCTATTTATTGCTAATTAGAAGCTTTGGAACTGTGAAAAATGGAAACTTCATTTACAAGCAAAGAATTCAGGTCTGTCTGGATATAGATTGCTTGCCTTTGAAGACAAGTATTTGCGTTGTTAAGGATGACGATGTGACAATGTCGGTTTCTCATTTATATAAATAGATAATGAGATGCTAACCTGAGTTCATCGTTATTTGTGGATTTGCCTTGCATTTCAGAATCGGTTGGTGTGATGATTTGCCTATGCAACTAGAAATAACTTGATTGCTTAATCCAGGTATGTCGCCGCTCAGCTTTTTTATTATTGTTTTGTTTACTATTTTGTTTGCTGCTTATTTCTTTATAGATGTTATTATCGAACACTTATTGTCACATCACTCGTCACGTTATCGTAAAATATATCAAAGCCTTTTTACCTTCCATCCTTAGCCCAATAACATAAAAAACAATTTGGCACACTTTATATGTTCGTTGGGTGTTTCTATTGCGGACAAGTAGAAGCTGTGAAGATCAGATTTGATTTAAAATTTGACCTCCCCATAAAATATATCAAAGCCTTTTTACCTTCCATCCTTAGCCCAACAACATAAAAAACAATTTGGCGCACTTTATATGTTCGTTGGGTGTTTGTATTGCGGACAAGTAGTTGTGAAGATCAACTTTGATTTAAAATTTGACTTTCCCTCTGTACTTTTCCAGGATCACTTGCTCCTCTATTCTTCGGCGATTCGACCTTGTCCATTTTCTCATCCTCCCCATCTGCTATTCTCCCAATAATCCCATCGATCCGAGATATCGGATCGACATTCTAGAATGGGGCGAGCATATGCATGCATGCGGCGCATGCCCTTTCTGGTTGGGAGTTCGCTATTTTAGGTGCGGTTCTGCATCAACGTCTCATCGGCGCTTCCTCTTCTCTCAGCAGTACCTTATTCTCTTTGAATTGTTTCAGGCGGGGAGGGGCTTCTTCACGCTTGGTTTGGCTAATTTGGCGTTTTCTTTCATCTTTGTGGCATGTCCTTTCTCGACCTTGGCTCTTCTTTAGCCTTCATCCCGTGACCTTAGGTCCCTCGATTCTAGTTTGTTAAGGAAGTTTCTCGGTATTTGGGCGGTTTGTTGGTTTCATCACGAGCCCCATTCTAGAATCCCATCGATCCGAGACATCGGATCGACATTCTAGAATGGGGCGAGCATGCATGTCTTGCATGCATGCATGTGGCGCATGCCCTTTCTGGTTGAGAGTTTGCTATTTTAGGCGCGGTTACGCATCAACGTCTCATCGGCTTCCTCTTCTCTCGTGATACCTTATTCTCTTTGAACCCACCTCCCCCTTCTTTGTTTATTGTATTTGTCGCCCGGCACGCTGCGTGACCAGACCCCTCTATTTGAAGAGGTTTTTTTTTTTTGTCGCGTGCACGCGGCGTGATCAACCCTCCACTCGGGAGGTTTGTTTTGTCTCGTTTTGTTGTGTTGGTGATGTGCAGGTACAGGTTGGCGAGCGGCATCTGTTTCGACTTCTCCATGCGTGGGTTTTTGGGAGCGATTTCTATGCCTTACGTTTGTCCAAGCCCCTTGCCGAAGGCTTATCACTAGGGTTTTTCCTCAAAAACTTGAAAGGGCGGGGTTTTTTAATCCCGGTGATAAGCTTTCGGCAGGTACACCAGCCACACATCTATTAGCATTGTATTTTTTGGGGTCCAAATGATATAATTGGATTTTCCCTTTATTTTTCGTGGGTAGTTCGCATGTGTGCGGCTACCCACTGTCCACCATTGTAGAAAATCTGCTGAGATGAATGAGAAGCCTATCTATGGCGGTTTGTTGGTTTCATGCGAGCCCCATCCAATAATGTGGTCATTTTCTATTGGGTTGTGCAATCCTCTATTATTTTTTTGTATACAAGAATGTCTGTTTACTAGATACCTGACCGTGTACTGTTCATGTTTATTTGACCGTAATGAATTTCAAGACCGATTCGTAGAACCTACATAGTTTTGTCCCATAGCTAAGTAGGCATGAATGTATAGACAGATGTCGTCTAAATAGGCACGGATGTAAAGAAGGATGTTGTGCGAACGTTAGATATAGTCCTTAGGTTATATCGTTCGATATATTTATCTAGTGTTCTTTGGTGCTTAAATGCTTTGCAAAGTTTTTGGTATAGCAAGTCCAAAATCTATATTGTACGTTCCCAATACTCAATTCCTTTGGTTGCATTCGAGCCTTTAGTAAATTCATTTGGTATCATTTAAGGTCTAAACATTTGCATATCAATTTCAAAATCTATATTGTATGCGGCCCAAAATCTATATAGTTTTGTCGTAGTGCTGAGTAGGCATGGATAGAGACGGATGTTATGTGAACATTAGATATGGTCTTTAGACTATATTCAA
Source organism: Isoetes taiwanensis (assembly GCA_021234155.1). NCBI lineage: Eukaryota > Viridiplantae > Streptophyta > Lycopodiopsida > Isoetales > Isoetaceae > Isoetes > Isoetes taiwanensis. The sequence continues at coordinate 13,375,592 of JAJEKV010000028.1, forward strand.
AGCCTTAGCAAATTCATTTAATTTCACTTGAAGTTCAAAACATTTTCAACATTTTTAACATATGATATGCTCAAATGTGATGTGAAGATTAATCATTTCATTATCTAGATACCCAAACATAGTCTCTAGTACATGTTTAAGGCTTTAATAATTTCATCTAGTGTTCCTTGAAGCTTAAAACAGTTGCAATTTTTTGGCTTGACAATTCCAAAATCTATATTGTATATTGTCCCAAATATTCGATTGTCTGGAATATATTCAAATCCTTGGTAAATTCATTTAGTGTGATTTAAGGCCCGAACATTTGCAGAATTTTTAGCATAGCATAGACTCAAAGACGAATATGTAGCATAATAACAGGGGGTTTTCTTTGTGTTTTTGTACGCTTTTCACTAAGGTCTTCCTAGGATTTCATGATGTATTCAAATGGATGTACTAATGCGTACATCTAGAGTGCACCATTTCTGAGCCATTGATTTTAGCCTTTTTTTTTTCAATGATCAACAACCAATGGCTCACAACAAAAGCCCTTTTTTTGTGCATGTGGTGCATAATGGGCACATGAAGGGCCATTGATTTTAGCCTTTTTTTCCAATGGTCAACAACCAATAGCTCACCACAAAAGCCCTCTTTTTGTGTGTGTGGTGCATAATGGGCACATGAAAGGCTTGAAGGGCGCATGTAGTGCAGTTTCCCCGCCGACAACACATTTCTTATCATAACTTTTGATCCAGAGCTCTGTTTGAGATGATTTTTATTGCGTTGGAAAGCTCTCTCCGAGATCTTTTTGATAGTGTATGATATGGATATGTTTGGTTAAGTTATCTATGCTAAAACAATAATTCTTCGGCCGGGTTTGGTAGGCTTTCACATCCTACCAGCTGATTAATACAGGATTGCGCTATTGGATATTGTTTTATGGCTCATTCCGAATGAAGCTTGCAAAAAATTACCATGTATTTTTAGATTTTGAGGCAGTTATTAAGCAAATTCCAAGGCTTCTAGATCCTTGTGCTAACAAGCAGAAAAGTTTCCCACTTTGGTTTCTCACCACAAGAATCCATGGAGGCCAAAGGCTGCTGTTAAATTCCAGTTGAAAAATGTTTGTGTATGGGTGTTGCAAACTTTATGACTTTCAGAATAATGGAATCATTTTGCTCTATCTTTATGGTAACTTTTACTTATGTTCTATTTGTTTTATTGTGATCAAATTCAAAAGCTACAGCTGATGGAAAGCCTCAAATGAATTCTAGTTTTTTTCTGGTTTGAATTCTAAAATTTTTGTCACACCGGGGGGGGGGGACATCCCTAAGGCCCTCAATTATTTTGCACGTACGAAGTCAACACCATATAGTATTCCGCTTGAAATCCTATAGTATTTTGCGAATCTTGTTATACAGTATAGCAAATTTTGTACTTGCATACCCCACAAATGAGGAACTTTACGTACGGTGTAGATTAAGGAATAAGGGGTGAATATGCCTATCCAATAGATCTCGTTGCCCGGAGTCACCCCCCCGTGTGAATATACACCCAACCCAAGGGGGGTTTAAGGGAATTTAAATGTGTTGGACCCAATGGTTGTGTTAATTAATGTCAATGGTAGTTATATATTGGTTGTTAATGTCAATGGTTATTATGTGTTGGTTGTTATGTGTTGGTTGTTATGTGAAGGTTAATTCATTGCATTATCTACGTGAGTTTTGTTGAGGTGCATTCGACAACATTACGTGCTATAAATGGATGGTGCGGTAGAGTTGACATTTGATGTAGGGTAAAAGCATGTTAGGCTGTACCACTTTTGGAACCTGCAAAAGTACATACACTAGGTACTTCAGAACTGGGTACTTTCTCATTTTTCTTTTCATTAAAACTAATACAAAAATCCAAAACAAAAGTCAAGGACATGGTAATATTCAAAGTTAAGGTAAAGATAATGCTATCGGAGACCAATATATATATAAAAAGTTATAAAACATACCTTATATTGAGATATTATACAGGTACCCAGTACCCAGTCCTGGCTACCTTTTTAGGTACCTTTTTGGTCACTAAATAATACTTTTTAAGGGACACCCTAACATGCTTTTACCCTGTATTCCAAAGTCTAGGTATGAGTACAGTTAGAGGCCATGAGTTCCTGCTTGTGTACTCGTTGGTCTTTGGTGCGAGAAGGAGTGGACAAACAATAGCTTTTCTTAGATCCATTGAAAATAATTATTTATTTTCGATGGTCTCATTTGAAGAGGAAGATATGAATAACATTGGGGTTACAAATTCTAGTGATTTATTTGAGGATGTCGTAAGAGACGGAAATATGAGCCCTCACCATTTGTTGTTATTATGGTTTCATGAGAGGCGATTAATGGTGTTGAGGGCTTATGGAATGGTTTTTGACCTTGAAATGAACGGGACTTTGATCTTGAGAAATGATGTGACAATTCAAGTTTTCCGTAAAAGAGAATATCATGGACGATGAAATGGATATATAGTTATAGATTCATTCTGATAGAGTGTCCCTATTGTTTTGTTAGCCCGATCAATTTGATAATATGCTGCAAAATTGGATTTCGATGTAGTTGAGAATGAGAATGAGAATGAGAATGAGAATGAGAATGAGAATGATTTTTTATCGTCCACTGAGGCCAATCGACCTATGGGACCCACAAGGAGCGCAGCAAACTTATTACTATCCGGGTTAAAAAACCCCCGCCCCGAAGGGTTTTCGAGGGAAAAACCGTGGCAGTAATAAGAATGCTGTCAAACTGTACAAGTATGAGAGCTTATACATTATAATAAATATAAATGAAGATAATGTGGTAAAAAAATATGTACTATGTCTATTGGAAGATAGGTATTCTGAAGATATCATCTTATGTTGCTATGTAGTGCAATGGAGGATCAACCTGGGAAGGAAGGTGAAGTACACCATTTCATGTTACTCAAGAGATTGGTGAACATTCAAATAGCCAGGCAGTATTGCATGAGATGTTGGTGAAGAAGAAGCCGTCAACAGTCTGGGAGTTAATGGAAAAATTAAAAAAAAGAGACGAAATCAGATTGCATTGCATATAGCATCGTATAGGTTATGTGTCAAGACCAAGCGCATTGAGGAGATTAGACATGCAAGTAGAGAGGTTATCACCGGAATTAGACAAGATGTCCAGTGAAGTTCTTAAATTATATGTAAATATTAACAAAATGTGCGGGCAACTAACTCGCTTGCATCGTCTTCGGCAAATAATCGAGTGTACTAGTGATATTGCAAGAAGCATGTGGGCCAAACAAGTGTAGAAAAAAAAAATATTGAAAATATTACTGTATCTAATATATAAATTTTTGTTATGTATGTATAAACACATTGGGATATATTTTCTAGATAAACGTCTAGATAAACGTCTGCAAAGGTTCTAGATTACTTGAGGTTCTAGATAAACATCTGCAATTACTGAGCCCTCAGTAGTCATTATCTCTGTTTGTCTAGTATCATCATTACTGCAAAGGTTTTTCCCTTGAAAACCTTTCGAGACAGGGGTTTTTTAATCCTAGTAGCTAATGATTGTACTAGCCCATTGTATGGGTCCCATGACCTATTGGTCTCCGTGGACGTTAAAAAATCTATTCTATTCTATTCTATTCTATTTTGGCATTCTTCATGTGAACTTTCAGTAGTTGTACTGAATCAAAATAGAATCAAACGTAATTTTTCTTAAATGTGTGTTTATATGTGCAGAGGTTAACTATAACTGTTGTTGATGCGCGTGACATAACTATAAAAGAAGTACGTATTTTTCAAGGTTATCATAGTTTTGTTGGTCGTGCATGGTGTTAACCTAAATCTTAAATTTAATATCAACTAGATAGCGGCTAGAAAACATGTGTACTGGACAGGGTTTTTAAACTATATATATAAAAAAGTTACTCATGTGGTTCTATATATATATTGATAGATTTCAATGGGTAGACCATTGCCTGATGATATTCTTATTCAAATGCATGGGAACAAACGTCTTCTTTGTGGAACCATTCGAGAGTTACAATATATGTTGGATGAACCTTATTACATGAACTGTGGTTGATTGGAGGGACCTGGGCCAGCGATCTATAATGCACTTACCGAGACGAAATATTTTTCTGATTCCCTATTTACACAAGTCGGAGCAGTAGACACATATAGACCATGTGCAGCTTTGGCATATTTTTTACGCAAATAGGAAATCCAAGATTCCGTGAACCAGTTGCTACCTTTCGAGTGGAAGCAAATTGGGTTGAACAAACCTTGAAAGTGTTAGTTTACAAAGTCTCGGACGATATGTCGTAGTATATTGTTGATAAATTTCCATTGTCTCAACTTAGTCATACATACATACTACGTATGTATGAGTCATATCTCATTTTCATCAATATAAAGCGTATCTTTCGTCCTACAGATGCATGTGCAATTTTAGGATACACATATACATTAATGCAAGTAATAAATATATGAGCTTTTATCATGCTTTTGTTTCTTGTGAATTAGTGGACTGGTTTTTTATAGATAATTTTTTCCAAGTATATATTTATGTTGCAATGTACTTATGATTCGTCATTGTTTATGTGGTCAGAATCTATATGAGATGATATATGAATCAAAGCGACAAAAAACAGGTACGTAATTTTTAAGCATTTTGTAATTTCTTGATTGTTTTGTATACAGTGTTAGCTAGAATTTCAAATTCAATGCCAACTAGAGAGAGATTAAAAAGAATGAGTGAGGGAAGTAAGGAGAGATTACGAAAAAAGGATAAGAGAGCTCTATGCAGCCTCGTACAGAAAGCGAAAGAAATCAATTGCGACAAATGGCGAGTAGTAGACGGACAGAGAGAAGGATAGGTAAGAAGACTAGGACAATCAAGAGACATACCTTCTTTTGACATGATGTCGTCCTCCATGAACCCTATTAGTCACACTCGGTCGACCTCTGTGGACATTGATGCAAATGATGATGGTGGCGCACCGAGGGCCACCATCAGTGTACTCGAAAAACGTATTGACCTGACGACTCTAGATGGGACCAATATAGGTAATGGACAAAGTACGCAGAATGTGAACAAAGGACCTTTCACCCATTGGCAATCTTGTGCACGACGTATGAACTTAGCGATACATCGAACTTACACGATGTGCAGATGGAATAAGAGATGCACGTACTGCAGAATATCATTGCTCAATGTTGAACAAGATGGATTTTGTTGTAACAATGAGAAGTGGTTATTGCCTACATTGCCACCTTTGCCGACAGCATTAAATACTTTATATAGTACACCTGGTTTTGATGTAGATGCAAGAAAAGTGAACAAGTTGTTCTGTTTCAGCGTATTTGGAGTTGATGGTGGGTTTGTAAACCTAGATTTTCCTTCCTCTGTGACAATTACGGGTCGTACATATCATCGAGTACTTCCTACTACGAATGTTGGAAATCCGTACATCTATTGTTCAAGCATGTCATCAGAGAGTACCATGTCAATGGATTGCAACCACCGGTTCAGTCCTTGATCAAATAAATCCATTTATTCAAAATCTGCGGATTTTGGGAAACATGCACATGCCGTCAGCATACATAACAATTAAAGGAGCTATTGCAAGTGATGAAATTGTGGCCATCGCCGAGGTTAATAACATGGCTAACATTAGCCCTCGGTCGCCGGTTTTTGGGTGCGAAATCAATGGGAGCCGACATTTATGAATATCCTCAATCCTATGTATGAGCCACTTCAATACCCTCTGTTCTACTGCATGGAACATTGGGTTGGGGACCTGCAAATGAATACAATTTCACACAGTTGCAATGGTATAGGACGAGATTATTGCATGAGGACCGTTTCCTACAACTAGGTCGATTATGTGGAGAGTACCTAGTCGACATGTACTCGAGGGTGGAAGATGCCAGATTGAATTACTTCAAGACACCAGTGTTTCGAAGCAGAAGGGTGCAGTATGATGAGGATTACTCTGAGCGTGAGAACAATGACCAGAATGCAATCATAGTATCCTCATCATTTTTGGGTTGCAAAAGATAGTGTTCAGTGCAAGCAGCAGATGCATTGGCACTTTCAAGGGTAAAAGGTCATCCAACTTTGTTCATCACAATGAAGACAAATACAGATTGACCTGAGATACGAACTGCACTTAGGCCAGGACAGACCGCATGTGATTCTCCTATGATTGTTGTTCGTTGTTTTCACAGTAGATTATACCGATTGAAGGAGTTGCTTCGTAAATTCTTCCAGAATGTATCATACATGATGCATGTGATAGAATTTCAAAAACGAGGATTACCGCATGCACACCTTGTGTTGCATACAAAGCCTGAAATACCAATGGAGTGCATTGATGACATTATTTCTACCGAGTTGCCAGAAGATCCTGTCCTTCGAGGACAAGTTCAAAAGTTCATGATACATAAACATACGGCAAGATGTTCTCCAAACAACAGTCTGTGTTGCTATAATTTTTCGAAGCCTCTGAACCCCACAACATATATCGATTCGAGAGGTTATATACAATATAGAAGAAGAAGTGTGGAAGACATGTGGGTAGTTCCATACAACACGTTCTTGCTTCATGAGTTAGATTGTCATATCACGGTAGACGTTGCATCTACTGTGCATATCTTCTCTTATCTCTATGGTTACATATACAAGGGATTTGATACTGTCAATTTTCATGTAACTGAAGAAAGTCAATTTGTGGCTGAATCATTGTCAACGGATAATCGAGAGATACAGCATGCCTTGCAACATTCGTCAACAAATTTCGATGGCACAAGGCATTCATTTGCTATGTCTCGACGTCCTGCTAGAGTTCTTGAGAGGTCATAATTGCCTTCTCATCCTGAACAACTCGACTCCATTGCTTGCTCTATGAGCTTCAAAGATTTATTTGGATGCAGTCAAAGAGGTATCATCCTTGATCCCTGCCTGGATGACATAGCAAAGGGTCGAGAGACAGATTCCCCTGGCGAGTACCGTGTTGCTATCCATCTTGTTTGGGTTCCAGAGCGCGACGCTATGAGCTTGATAATATCACCAATGCCTGTAATTTATGAATCATGTATGCTATAAGAGTATTATGCAGTTATTAAAGTATGCTATAAGAGTGATATGCACTTATTAAAGTGTGCTATACAAGTATTATGGACTTATTAAAGATGTAAGCATTTATAAGCGATATAAGATATAGTAATGTACAAAATCTCATTTATTAAGATGAATGTGCTATGTCCTTCCACATATCTACAATGTATTTTGGAATTTGCACAGTTTTCGGCCTCTTGCCATTGGCATCCCAAGCATAATGAATAGCATTTAACTTTTCATACCTTGAAGGATCGGCAGGATTAGGCCGCCAATGCTTAGTTAAGCAGCTAAATATAGCCATAATTTGTAGATTCTAGAATAAGAACAACATTCTCTTTATAATTCTAACCAAGTGGCAGTGTTGTCATCTCCAGGTCTGACTAGAACAAACATACCCTTGAAAACATGTATGCGAGGATCAAACTCTTCAAGAGGCATCATTGGACGCCCATCTGAAGGGCCACAATAAGAAGGTAAAGGCCGCGTGACCAAGGTAGCTCCATCGATCTGGAGCAAATGGAACTTTTTTTGGAGGACCTTGTCTTGTTTGTGGCCAAAATGCATCATTTTGAGGATGCCATGAAATAACATCCTCCAATGAGATAAGAAGCTGGCTCCAATACTCAATACTTGCTGTGTCCTGCCTTGCAAACAAGCTACCTTCTTGATTCTTACATATGTTCTTCCATAAGGAGATGTACTATCCTTCAAACTAGGGAGATCTTTCAATGTTGTTCTAGGAGGATGTGGCACACCAATTGGCAACATTGCATGTTCATCCTCTTCCACATTCTAACTCCTGGAGAATCTGATGGCAGGCACTCTTTATGTGTAAGACGCATTCTGTATTGCATAACGGGCCAATCTCCTACCATCTTAAATTTGAAGATCAATGGTTTAGTATGACCAACCAGACATTGTCCCTTATCAGGGATGAATCCCTTCACGAAAGACTTCCAATCTGGGACAGTATGGAATTGGAGATTTTGCATTGCACTTATTGAACGAGTAAAGTAGCTTTGGTAGTGTCAAAGCATTTGATGAACTCAATAAGATTGAAAAATTCCCAAATAAAGCATCAATATCATCATAGGTATGGCCGAGCATCATAAAGCCCATCTGGATCTCATCAAAGACCTTAAGCCAAGTCAAATAAGATAAGTACGAAAATACATATCTATTTTTGTTTTGGCCTGATGTATTATCAAGTTGCAAATAGAGATTTCTGGAAAGAGGGTTAAATACCCCTGGATTGTAGTTGATGTCTTTGGCAATAATTATGCTGTAGAAACCAGTTTGTTCTTTAATGGATTAATGTCTTTGACTTCTTGCATCAATTGGCAATCTGTAGGCTTACTTCTACATAAGTCACCTATTCTATTCTTGTACCAATTCCAAGTTATGCGATATGCTAGAAAGTGAACCAATGTGGAAATATGAGTCATCTTTCCATAAATCAAGTGAAAAATGACTATAGGCACGATCACCATGCGCATGAGTCAAAGCTCCTGTCAAACTGCTCTTCAAGCGATCATCTCTCCATACAGATTTTGCTAGATGATGATTTCTAGGCCCTAATGTCTTGACATGATCCATCTTATCATGTATTATACATAGATGATTTTAAGGAGATCGTTGCGACAATGCTCTCTAATGCCAGTACTGGTGAACATTTTGGTGAAGCCTATTAAAAGGCATTATATCTACATTTGCATTAATATCCAGTATGCTAATCTTTTGTAGAAATTCTATCTTTAAGCAAGGTTATTACCTTGAAGCAAACGACGCAACTACGCCATTTGCTTAGTGACCATATTAAAGCAAACGACGCATATTGAAGCAAACAACACATATAATTTCCCTACGTTTATTTCTAAGGCTGATTTTCCATGCTTTTTCTTCTAGTTTCTTAGTAAATGGTGCCATATTTTTCTTCTCAGCAATCAATACCATGCCATGTCATCCCAAATGTAGCGGTTTTTTAAGGAATCATGGCGGCTTTTTCATTAAATAGTGCCATTTTAATTGCTAAAAATGTGAGAAAACAGGGAAGAAACTAATTTCGATACAAATTGGAATCACGAAATTTCCATATTTAATGAAATTGTGCTTTAATGAGGCAATTCTTCAAAAATCTCGATTTTGGATTTTTCAAGTCTCGAAGTTGCAGCTTATGTTGCTAGGATCTCAGTATCACTGTTAGACTATGGAACGCGGAGTTTCCAAAGCAAAATTATGTCTGCAATTTGCTTCATGCTTAGTTCTGTGTGTCGCCGTTTCTACCCAATTTTCTCACAGCAATCTTTTGGTGTCAGGAGGCTTCTCGACACTAGGCGCTTCACCGATTATTCTAAGACAACTGTAACAAGTTTGTCTTCACTGTAAGTTCTCTATGCATTGATCATGTTAGCAAGATTATTCGACATTTTTTATTGCTCATCTCTTTAGGCATAGTGGACTTCCCTCCTTAATTAGCTTAGACATTAATTCATATATTTATGCAAGTTTTCTATTTCAATTTATCATCTAGCATAGGTGCATATTGTTGATTGACATCTTGTGTGGTGGCTTTCAATTGGACTAGCATGTAGTCCCATGTTGCACTCCTGAGTATAATGGTGATCATTTGATGAGCAAGGTGGAGGTGCCACGGTCGTGTATTCGAGTTGATAAGCACATTATTTAAATTTTGGTTATGTTCTTTCTTCATGTTTCTCATATTTTCCTAGAACTTTTGCACCCCCTCCCCCTCTTTGTGAAGAGTGTTGAATAATTAGATCATATCGCTTAATGTTTGATTTCTGTAGTCACATTTTTTGAGTTTCTAAGCACGAGATTGTTTAGTGAGATTACACATCGTGATGGGTTTACCACTTCATGGTAGCATCAAGTTGTGTGTTCATCATGGGCAAATGCTTTGACCTGTATTCCATTACATGAATGTGTATGTATTATGTTGAATGCATATGCATTATATTTGCTTAAGATACATGCATTGCCTGCCAATTGTATATCGTGTATGATGGATGCATTACCTTATCCTTATATATGTCCATTTTAAGTCAAAATAATTATTTTGTAAAAGCTATATTCACCACACTATCTCAAGTATGTTCCCCTATATTTTCACCACATTATCTTCAGGTATGTTCCACTTAGCTCAAATAGTTGAGGTTATGATGCATTACCTTGTAACTCATATCATTGGTTTTATGAAAGCTTGTGGCAGTATACATTGGGCCCGTTTGCATCCTCTAGCTTAAAAACTTGGCATCTTTGTGCATTAATCTTGTTCATGAACTTCATGTGTTGTCTGAAGGTTTTTTGGTTGAGGATTTTTTGCCATAGGGTCCACAACTTTGGTTTGCACTAGGTTGCATAACAGCTTTGTATCATGTGGCATACATTTGCTGCAGTTTCTGCTATGAGGTTCCATTGATCACGTTTTCCCATGTATTTTAGCTAGTTCTAGTTTCTCCTTAGCCTTTTTCTTTTCCCTTGTTCCATGCCATGTCAAGTCTTTGAGCTCGGATTGCTCCTAGATGTTGGTCCATTATGGCTAGATTTCTATTAATTCTTTCCATTAGCTTTAGATAGTCTACAAACTTTACCATCATCTTCCATTTGATCTATTTGTATCATTAGTTCATATATCTTGGTTGTTCTATTTTCTGCATTGTTGGAAAGAGCGCCCGTTGGGCTGTGCAACCAGAGCACTGCCTGATGCTTGCCAGTTCTGATCCTGAGCTTTTGCAACAATATCTCATTGGTCGTTTTTCTCAAAAGATATGGGACGCAGTTACTTTGGCCCAAGTGAAAACTGGTCATTATCATGCACACATAAATCCCACCTTGGTACCAGGGCCCCAAGCTTATTTGCTTGCTTCATTGTCCAGGAACAAGCTTGTAGCTATTGCATCAATTCGCATGGGGTCCCATAGGCTACGGATTGAGACAGGTAGATGGGAGCGGCCGCAATTGCCGCGAGAAGCGAGACTATGTGCCTGTTGCCAGTTACAGGTTATTGAAGATGAAAGCCATACTCTTCTGAGTTGCCCTGCTTTTGAGATAGTCCGGAATCATTTTTTGACCCTAGCATTCCATTCCACGCTTCCACAACTTCTCAGAGCACCATCTGTGCATGACTTGGCATTATATATACTTGAGGTTCTAGATAAACGTCTGCAATTACTGAGCTCTCAGTAGTCATTATCTCCGCTTGTCTAGTATCATCATTACTGCAAAGGTTTTTCCCTTGAAAACCTTTCGAGGCAGGGGTTTTTTAATCCTAGTAGTAATGATTGTACTAGCCCATTGTATGGGTCCCATGACCTATTGGTCTCTGTGGACGTTAAAAAAACTATTCTATTCTATTCTATTCTATTCTATTCTATTATATTCTATTCTATTCTATTCTATTCTATTCTATTCTATTCTATTCCTTAGGGTTGGTTGCCTCCTCATATTTTTGGCATCTTTGCTGCTCTCTTTTTGTTTGGGTCCCAAGGCCAATTCTATTCTATTCTATTCTTAATACATTTTATCTTTATGATTGTGTCACATTGAGCCTGTTTCGAGTCCATTCTTGAAGGTGCTTTGTTGCTAGTCCTCGGCCGACAAGGTATTGTGTCACATGGATCTATTTAATTTTCTGGTGAAATTTTCCATTTGCTCCATGTTCACCATATTTCTCCTTTTTGCCCTTTTCGTTTTAGATTGATATATAGCATTTTTTGATGTTATGGTTTGGGTTGCTTTATATTTCCATCAACTTAGTTGGTTATGTTAGTTCCCATGGTTGGATACAACATTTGCTGCATTTTGGCATGTTTGTCCAGGTTGTTCTCTTGTTCTGCAGTGATGTTTTCTGGCCCCCTTCATGGGCTAGGGATTTGACATTGTGTTCTTTGTTGGCCGTTATTTTTTGTTGTCACGTTTTTCCTTCCCTTTGACCTTTCATTTCTCAACTACCCCTTTGCTCCAATCATTCTGTGTGTTCGCCGGGCTTTGTTGCTTCAGTGATTTCATTTGATATTATGGTTCTCAGGCGTTTTTGTATTTTGTTTATTTCATTATATTTTTGGGAAGGTGTTTTTTGGAAATTCGTCTATTCAATTTTTCTGTTTGTCTCCTTTGGAATTTTGACATGTGGTTAATGATTGTGGCATATTTTAAAGAGGTATCATGTTATTTGGACAATATACCTTTATTGTTTTATTGTTAGAGGAGATGGAAAATTGTGAGCTTTTGGAAAGGTGTAAAATGAGACTTGAAATTGGCAATGCACTAAACAGTTATGACTTATATTACGTTGAATACTATATATTTTGTTCCTTAATGTATATAAGTTATTTCTTGTGATGTTCTTTTAGACAAGTTATGATGCGAACTTTCACATCAAGAATCTTCATTACTTCGTTTCGAAATTATGCATTCTGCAATTTTTAATGCAAATTATAGCTTATCAAAATTTTACAAATCTTCGTCTTTAGGAATCCTTGGACAAATCCTTGGACACAATGCTCATGACTTAGCAAATTTCAAACAACAGGTATCCTTTAAATCACAAACACACAACTATCGACTAATGCGCTAATATTACTTTACATTACCTTGAAGAGTGCTGATCAAAGAATATACGAAGAAATTTAAAAAAACCAATAGGAGTTCTTAAAGTATTTCGTCTTAGTTTAGTCCAAACAATATATAACAATGAAAAGAGACATGGGATTTCCATCCAAAAGATCACTATAATAGAGAGCAGAATCTACATTTCTCATTCAACAAATACAACACGTTAAATCACATTGATGAAGTACAAACCCTATTATGTTGCTCAATTAAATTGAATACATTGTTTATAAATTAATTTATGTGAAATGAAAGCTTTGTACGATCTAACAACTAATGCCATTATATTCATTGTATTAAATGTGCCCGATATTTATTGTGCCTAGGTCATTATGCAATTGAACAAGTTACAAATCTAACTATTACTGATTCCATATGCTAAACAATTAATCAAACTCACAAATCATCAATATGGAACCACAAAGCTCAACAAGTAGAAACCCTTCGCAAAATAATCAACCAAAAGCCACATTCAAGCATCTCCACTCAACCAATATCCACAGCACAATGCTAAAACCACATTTGGGCATCTAACTAGAACACTATGCTAGGCTAGCCACATCTGGGCATCTGCACTAAGATACAACACATCTATAACCTATGCCTTAGTTCAAATACATCTTATAATATATACACTATCACAAAGTGCAGTTCACATTCTATGGTTATTCTGAACCCTCGAATTTGACCAATTATTCTTAACATTTACAAAGAAGGTTAACTACCCCAAGTAAATACACGTAACAAGGGCTCGAATATGGACACGCATAACAATAACAATTTTTGTATATTTAAATTTTAAAATAAATATTTTCAATTCCTCAACCTATTATATGCACATATATTTTTTGTGAACAACATGAATCCTATTTGGCATCGTTGAAACATGGCCTTTGTAAAATACAATTCATATTTTATAACTTTTGAACTTAATGCCTGACAAAAAGCTTAGCAATGCTAGGCACTTTTTCTAGTAGGTACTATGCCACCGAAACCAAAGCATATTAATTTGCGATTCTTAAGAGATCTAAAGGCATTTTTGCGATTGATTAACTTAAAACTCTCCTTGTAAACGCATGCTGCAAGCTATCTGGAGCACAAGAGAATGTATTTTTCCTTAAATTAATGAAATGGTGCTTTCAGGCAGATGGATTGGAGAACCACGCCAAGACAGTCTTTGTCCGTGCCATTGAGGATGAATGTCACACTCCATAGAGCTATCCGGTGTATGATCACATATGCTACACTGAGTTGGTCAGGCCCAACCATCATGTGATATTGAGTTTGGCTTCAATGCTGCTGCTAAGATCATAGTCATGGATATGCGGGCTCAGCTATGTCCTCAGACACTGTCTTAACATGTACTACAGATTGTAAAGCATATTTTCCTCAACACTTCAATAGTAAAGCCCTCACTTTGTTCTTTTGATCAAATACGAGCTGTCATTTTGCCATGCATTGACTGTCAACACTAACTCAATGACACCATCGACAAGGCACCTAGGTGTAAAGATTTCAGCGTGGACTGCGAGAACAGTATCAAATCAAGGCAAACATGCACTATGGTGTTTCTTCTACAACATATCCATAACATTAGAATGTCAATGTTTCTTTATTAAATTGATGATCTCAATCTAAAGGTTGCTTCAATGACACATGTCCTTGAACCGACATTCTTTGCATCCAATAGATGCCCTCATTATTTCAAGAAGTGTTCACAATCACGTCAAGGCAAGTGGGCCTGCCTTCCGACAGTTTCTGCATCCATTCTAATCAAGAATGGCAAATCGCTACCAAAAAACCTGTAGAATCCGGTTAGATTTGCCTTGACGTCGTAGAACAGGAAGGGTTCAGGCATTCTTGCCAGCCCCCTGACCTGCAGAATCCGGTCGGCGCGACCGGATTCTGCAGGTCAGGGGGCTGGCAAGAATGACCCCCCTCCCGTTCCACATTACATAATGAATGCGCACATTTGATGGTGGTGTTTATGAGAAGATTGTGCTTACGTGCTACGAATGAAGTTATAGCTTTGCTGCTAGTGTGATGTTACATCTTATTGAGAAAGTAAATTTTCTAGTATGGGCTCCTATGGGTCGGATTATAAAGTGGTCCTCTTTGTCCTCATCTATTGCTGGATCTATTGAAAAGAAAAAGAAAAAGACTAGCTAGACTAGACTAGCCAAACTAGATGGATCAGCTGTATTAAGAACCTTTTAAATGTAATACCAAAATAAGATAAAACTGTAAAATGTTGTTCCAGGTTGCATAGTTCTTAAAAATGGATGGATACCTTCTAAGATTATCAAGAAATTTTATCCTAACAAACCAAGGGATAAGTTGTACGGCTACGATTGTGCCCAATATTTTCGAAACACCTTTACGAGATTATGAAAGCCGTTAGATGAGGACTTTACACGTCATGTCCACGTAATAAGAACTCGATGCCCATGCCAGGTGCCATGCATGCATATAGACCCACTTTTTATTTTTTACGGCTGAGATTTTTCTGCTATTTCTTCTGGAATATCTAAACCGTCCATTCTCTGCCCCTGTATCTCATGCGCTCTCCATGTCTGCATTCATCCCAAGAGAGCTAACAGGGGTCGGCGCCGGAGCATCTTTGTTCCTCCCTTTCTTCCTTATTTTCTGTGTATTCTGTTTGAATATGAAGATTTAGCCCCCTGATTATTTACCTAACTCATTTCGCAGCAGCATTTCTGCTGAAATTTATTCTTCTGATACCAGGGAAAGTTCTTTCCTTCTCCATTTTTTGGCAATTGTATCTGTTTTTTTGATATGGTATGCACATGAGAATACTTCTCACATGGGGAGCTTGAAGAACTTTACAGTTTCGCACAAAAAAAGGGTCCTTGTGTGAAGTCATTGATTAGGTTGAACAGATGTACTTGAGCCCATTAAGCTCTCTTATGGAAATTTGTTTACTCTTCCCTCCTTTGTGGATATGACACTTCTGCAGAAAGGTCTGTCCAACAATTTTTGCATGGGACACAAAAACGTTTTAGCTTTGGGTAGCCAGATGTTGGAGCTTGATGGGTTGTGCTAATGATGGTACACAATGCATTAGTAAGACGATGGCAACGATGGCAGTGCCTTTGTCTTCCATGGCTCCTGCTCCCATGGTTGGTACCCCTTCTTCTCATATCAGGCCTGCAAGCCCTGCTAATGCAGCTGCTTCTGCCGCAGCGTTTCAATCTCATGATCTTTGCTCACCCAATCGAAGCTCTCAAGCATTGGAGGCTGGAGCAGGTGCTTCTAGCCTTTCTCTTGGGCTCCCTGTATCTACTGCATTCACATTTTCTGGATCTGCTCTAAATCAACACTCCTCAGTTGTTACCCCAGTGCCCTTATCTGCCCTGGCTCCACCTTCAGAGAATGGATCAGGACTTTTGAAAGTGAAACTTACAGACATAATGCCAGAGGATGGTGCACCATCTGCGCAGTATACCAGAGCTATTGAGAACCTTGCTGCATCCCTTACAAGAGTTAACGCAGCTGTTATAGAATTAAATGCAGAAGATGCAGCCCTTTTAAGGTGTGCCTTAGAATCAGCTAAGCTTTATTTTCAGACAAGAGGGAAGACGTCTCCTCCATCCCAAACATATGCAGCAGACTGGACGAAATCTCCTGGTTATGTGGCGACTTCAAAGAAGGATATGTATTATTATCATGCAGGCAGGTTTGTGTGTTATCAAAAAAAATATTCTGTAATGCATGATGGTGCATGTGGAGATGATTGATAAACTGAGGAAATGCAAATCTGCATGTGAAATTTAGCATTCAAATCGGATGGATATGAAATTACATATGTTTCCTAATTGGTCAAGAGATCTGGTCCATAGGGACAAACCATGTGAACTGAAATGGCATCTTATAACTATGCAAATACATGATTTTGGAGCTTGTCTTTGCTACAGTCATGATAAATGGACTGTTTTCTGGGAAGTTGTCTTAGAAACTCCAAGTTGTTCACAATTCATCATTATGGTTATGCAGGTCCTTGTGTGCCGAAGATGACATTCCACCGCCATGCATGTCCGAAGTCTATCGTCTCTTAGGTAGAGCCTCAAGGGCTGCTTTGAGTGCCATTGCCAGAAGCCTCCGATTGCGCGGGGAGTAAGGCCACTGTCTCTTATGTAGGTTAAGTTTGGCTCATTGTACATGTTGTAATTGAATGGGAGCTAATGATCAAAGTTAGCCATTGCATGACAGATTGCTTGGTGTTTGCTCTTAAGGAGCATTTGAAATGTCAATTTAGAACAGTCCAACATAAGCAATCATTATTCCTGCAGTACACAAGTTAGAACTGTGTCTTAGTATATGTGGTTATAAGTCTGTTGTATTGCTTTGTTATAGTCAGACTAGAAAAAATGTGTGGGGGATTCAACCATTAGACCTGTAAAGTAGGCGGGACACTTGAGTGATCTTGATAATCTGGCTTTACTTTTAAATGAATACCTTTGGATGCTGTTTTTGGCACTGTTGCAAATTAAAAAGATGGTTGTTATGCAAGTTTTACATACAGAAGTTCTGACGAAATATTCAATCTTTGCTTCTCTGCAGCGTGTTTTGCCCCTTATTAGATGACTCACCACTCTCAACAGGAGAAGCTTCATCATCTGTCTTGACTGCAACATTGTATCATGCACCAGCTCCAAAGGGAACTTATGTAGAACCTCCCACTGCTCATGAGGTGGAAAAAGGCTTGCTTATACTGATTGCAGCTGATACACCTGGGCTGCAGGTAATTTATTTTCCTGTCGAATTTTTCAGCAGATTATACTCTCTAATCATGTTTATCTCAACAGTAGAATTTACTCCATAGTTATTTGCATCTGCAGGTTTGTGATACAAGTGGCCGTTGGTATTTGGCAGACAGTGCTGTAGCTCCTGGAGATATAGTGCTGTTAACAGGTAGAGCATTGAGTCAAGCCACTGCAAGTCATCGTCGTCCCGGGTCTTACCGTGTGTTACCACTTTCTTCGTCAATGCCAGGTTCTTCTGCGAGGTTTGTAATGCATTCAATTCATTCATTAGCATTATGAAAATGCGTCTTTGATTTGTCATTCCAATTAGTATAGCTATTACTATCAGGACTTCATTTTGATAGCTTTTTTCTAGTACCATCCTCCAAGGGTATTCAGTCAAGCAAGGTAGACTATAGAACTATCCTTTTTTCCGGTGCTTTGCATTCTTACGTGCTAAGGATAAATTTTGTTAGTCTTAAGATTCAGAACCTCATTGTTGCATACCTGGACACGTTGCAATGGCATGTTGCAGGACTTCTCTTGCCTTCAGACTCATGCCTCGCATAAATGCCACCATTGATTGTTCTCCACTTATAGAAGCTGGGTATGCTGTGCCTGATGGATATGAGCCCGTCACAGTTGCACAGTTTATGGATGGGTTGCAAGCTGCAGAGGCATTGGTAGGCAACCGCTGTGACAACAGTCAGGTGAGTCAAGTTCTCTAATTATACTTGAGTTCTCTTCATTTCATGAAACATTGTGGCAAAGGTAGTTGGTGAAGTGTGACCGATCCACATGATATATGGTTCTTAAATTCTTTTGGGATTTGCTCTTTGCAGGATACGGCTGTAACAAAGTCGGAACTCAGCTTAAAATCAGTTCTTTGTGACCCTCTTACGTGAGTGTATAGCTAGCTGTTACAGAAATTGTTATAATAAGTAACAGCTTTAATAAGAACTGTGTTATAACTTTAGAAGGAGCTGTGTAACTAAGACCATTGCATCTCCCATTTCAAGCATTAATAGTAACAGAAAGCACTGTCCACCTTAAATTTTGGTTATGCTGGTGAAGTACGACAAAATTAAACACTCATAGATTTGAACCCGGGACTAGGCCATTGCACACTCCCACATGCTAAGTTCTTCCACACATGATGGATTTTGTAATAGGGAACAGGTATTTGGCAGGATTTCATCATTAACAAGTGGCGTTGCATTTCAAACATATCAGCCATGGTGTCGTGTTCAGAAATTTGTTCCCATTTTCATCCATGATACCACTCAATCCTTATCAAAAGGGAACACAGCAGTTTTCATTAATGCTGTCAAGAAACTTGTTACTTATCATGTGACCTGATCATGACTTTATCGAAGGGGAAATGCTTGTGGAATTCAATGGCCAACCTTGTTTTCTTTCATCTTTTCAAATTGTTGCAGCTTCTCCATTCTTGTTGCAGCTCCTCCATAATTTAAATTGTTGTTTGATACCCCTTGCACCTGCTGATAGTACATTGCTTCTTGGAAATCCTCTGTGCACTGACCGTTAGTAGGTTTTCTCTGAATCCCTACGAAAGGGAAATTAATCCATCTGATTATACTTGGAGATATTCCTAGGTCATGTTATGCATTGTTGGCAGATTCATGTCATTTGAGTCCATGACAACGACAATTAGCTACACTGTGTTACTATTAACTGAGGGTACTTTTATGGTTATGAAGAATTTGTAGTAATTTGAATTTGTTTGTCTTTCTGCCTTGCATATCATATGCTTGACCAGTGATCTATAAAGCTGGTTGTGCACATGAGTAAATATTGGCTTTTGCACTTTCAGTGGATCTTTTTTGGAAGATGCTGTTGTTGGCCATTGTGGGCATTCTTTTGGTGGTGCAACTCTTCAAAGAGTCCTCGAATCGGTACATAATTCATCTATTTTAGATTAGATTCTTGGTTCCAAGATGGAGAGTTTATGTTGTACAATGTCTGGATGTACTTACGATAATCTTTGAGATGCTGTAGATGTTCTCAAGTCTATTGCTGGTGTCATAGGTTTCTTCTTAGCAGAGGGATGTAAAATCTATTGAATCTAATCTACAAATGAAATTAGGTTATTAAGGGCTTGGCCATAATTCTATGAGCTATACCTGAACTTATAAATGATAAACTGTTGGCAAATAATAGACTGCTATCTCTAGCTATTGATTATCCTTTTTGCAATCTTAGTTATAGGTATTTCCCATATAATGCATATCTGCTGATGAGTATATTCATATCAGCATATATGCTGTTAGAGGCCATTTCATAGCTTTTGAGCACCTTACCTTTCTGCTGCATGCATAAAAAGGGGTGATTCTTTTAGAGGGCATTATATAAACATTATTCGATACTAAGTGTTTGTGTCAGCATAATTATTTCTCCATGCTCTTAATGATGGTTCTTTTATATTTGAAGTCTGTTGGCTACTGATTGACTTGATGCACTTTGTTTTATTTTGCATTTTTCCAAACCTATGTTTCAGCGGGTTTGCCCATTTTGTGGTCAAGGGGTTGAGGGCAATGCGCTGATTCCAAACCATGGTATGAGATTGCAACTACTGAAAGAATGATGAATACTTGTTCATTAGATCTGCTATATCCAGTTGTCTGACCAAATCTACACATAGGAGCAGACTACAGGCTATCTAGATTTGAACACATCCAAGATTATAATATGTGCATGAATACGTGATCATGTATTTTTTATATAAGTCGTCTTATGGTAATTTGTAGTTGTCATTGTTGTGCATGCTCATAATATGCGCATGAATACGTGATTATATTTCTTCAATATAAGTCATCTTATGGTAGTTCGTAGTTGTGATATGTTGCAATAATTAATCATTGTCAAATTTCTTTTCAGCACTCCGGGCAGCAGCTACTGCCTATAGGCGTGAAGATTATGAAAGGCCAGATCAGTTTGGACGAATCAAGCGGAGGAAAGAACCCAATGACTTGGGAGAAATAAGAGTTAAAAGACCACCCAACAAGGTAATCTTATCACATTGAAAAGTTGGAATTTTCTATAGAGTAGCTTATATGCTGTCTTGTAAATCTGCTATTATAGGAAGATGCTGGGTCTCAATCAGTAGACAAAATTGCTATTCTTCGGACATTTAAAGGTGTCCAATATCCGTTTGACGTAGATGAACGGGTTATGATAAAGGTGAGTACTTACTCTATAAATTTCCATTTTACACATTATCTTGCTTATCTTATGTCATTCTGTTTATGGCAACATTAATGTGATTAATGTGTAGGGTAATAAACGAACTCCAGAGAAGTTTGTTGGCAGAGAGGCAGTGGTCACATCTTTGTGCTTGAATGGCTGGTGTGTGAAATATCTTTCTCTAATGTTTTGTATATTGTAACAGAGATGTTAACATTGCATTCCTCAGGTACTTGGTTCGTACCTTGGATACTGGAGAAAGTGTGCGGCTGCAGTATCGATCTTTGCAGAAGGTAGCAAATCACTGTAATGGTGCAACTGATCAAGGCCCCAGCCAACAACATATGCCGGTACAACATTTCTAGAAAAGCTGGAGCATGAAGCATTTTTGGGTATATTTGTCCCATGGCTAACATGTCAAGTAACTTCATTTTGATATCTTGTATCCTTCAAATCATTTTTTGTGTACAATTAGTAGAAGGCCAGCTGCTGGTGTTAATCTCTAGGCTTGTGTAATATTCTTGAGAATATTACAATTTTTAAGATTATTAACTTTCGCATGTTTGTGTACAATTACTACTGTACTAGAGGGTATGCTTGAGAGCTGCCTCTATGCTAGGCAGAATACTGGCCACCTTCGAATCTGAGATTAACAATTTCTAAAGATTTTGACTTTGCATGTTTGTCGTCTTCTCTTCTAATCTTCGTGGGTGCTTTATTTTCCTGCATTTCTCATTTGACAAGAGGCTTGATTCCCAAGGCTTCTAGATATCTGAAATTATAATAAGAGATCAGAACAAGGACTATGGAATAAAGTTTCCAAGGCCTAGCCTAGAATGCAATGCTTCTTTTTGACTATTATGTTTACAACGTTCTGCCTGTCTACTGTAGAGGCATCTCTTCCTCCGTTTCCCCCTTCTTAGAAATAAGGGGAAGCCTTGTACAATTTGTCAATTTTTCTCGTCTTATTGTTCCAAAAGGAATGGGGATAAGGTTTCGGACGAGTAGCTGCAGAAGTCTCTGCTTTGCACAACAATTATTACTTGGATGAAGTCTAGCCACCACAAGACGTTTGCTTGCTTTATTTTCATAAAACCATGTATTGTTTGGTAAAAGTTATGGGCTGAGATGATCACAATCTAATTTATGAGATTCATATATTTGGAAGACAATTTTTAAAAGGGTAGTTTGTGTATGTCGATGGATCTTGAGAGGCACGGAGAGGCTCTTTGTCGATCTTCAATTCAACACAATTAGGCTAAGAAATTGAGGCATTTTCATACATTATTTACTTCAATTCAACACAATTAGGCTAAGAAATTGAGGCATTTTCATACATTATTTATATACCGGAGAGGTTCTTTGTCAATCCCACGTAATGCACCATGTTCTTGCAAACTACAATGAATATTTAGCTTGTAGCAATTACGGTTATTGGGGAACCCATCAAACACAACTTTGACACTTACCCTAAAGTGTCATGTGAATAGAGAGCTGTGATGCTATGCCGTCAAGCATATGTTTGAAGCCTTTGTGCTGTAAATATCTAATGTGAATAATCTGATACATGCGAGGAACCACTTGCTTTTGTTAATTTCATTTGCACCATTCACTTTCATTGGGATTTCGTGGCTCTTGATCTGGCACAACGACCAGATCAAGTGCCATAAAGTTTTTCTAGGGAAACCCAAATGAAAGTTTCAATGATGTAAATTAAATTAACAAAAGCCAAGGGTTCAAACATGTATTAGATTATTCACATAAGATATTTATAGCACAAAGGTTTCAAACACATGATATATGCTTGACGGCATAGCATCACAGCTCTTTATTCACATGACAGTTACATAGAAATAGAAGTAAGCACCAACAACAGAAGCACACATAGACCACCCTATTCGCATTCCTTCCTCTTGCTGCAGCCCGCAATGTGAGGATCATTATGGCGCCCTATGACTTCTAGTTCTCCCAACTTCTTCAACAAAAGCGCCCTGCACAAATTGAGGTGAAAGCGCAGAGTGCCTTGCTCCAAGATGATGAAGTTGATTCCATAACTCTGCTACTTCCCCATCGCATCCTCAACTATATGCGACACAGAACAACCGTCACAAGGCAGAGCTATATGACTGGGCTCATCTATCACACTTGTTCAGGGTCTTAATGGTATTTGTTCTTTTATATGGGGTCGAAGTCTGAGGTCCGGTCATATCCCTGGCCACCTGGAATGAATTGGAACATGTACAGAAGACCTGTCTAGCTCAGACGCTTGTGGTAAAATCCACAATCTCCTATCATATCCTTCTGCAAGAGACATGTTTCTTACCTTTACAGCGGGCAGTATTTGGCCGCCACATTATCTACTTTCAAAAGGTAGTTGGTATGGGCAATCATCATCTCCCCAACCTGGCTTATACACTGGCCATGGGTCCGCAGCGCCGCAAATCCTGTTGGAAGGAGAGGCGAGCTCAGTGGTTCTCCGAATGGAATGTGCAAGAGCACAGATGCATACAGGTGAAAACTAAAGAGGACCACCATAACTTGCGACAATACCTCAATGATTGCTTCCTCGACAAGCTTTGAGATTCGAGTTCCTTGGAACAGGTTAAAATATCACACTGCCAACTCCCAGCCAACCCAACGCTTACACGGGGTCCACAATGCTACCTGTGTATACATCTATCATTAGTGGGCTCGAAAGGTGTGCGAGGATAGATTATGTAAGTGAGGATGAATGTCAGACACTGCAGCAATGTCCAGCATTCAATCACATTTTGAGCCCGCTTTATTGAGTTGATTCCATATAACCAATTGCTTGATGCGCTGTTGGACACAACGTCAGTGGGTTTGTTAGGATCTTTTCTCCAAGATATCATGGATGCACGCACTCAGTTATGTCCTCAAACATGCCACTGAGATTAAAGTGTAATACACTTTAATCTCAGTGGCAAAAAACCCCTACCCCAAAGGATTTTCGAGGGAAAAACCTTGGTAGCAACAGGTATGCTGAGAGACAGTCTCTCAGCATACCTGTTGCTACCAAGGTTTTTCCCTCGAAAATCCTTTGGGGTAGGGGTTTTTTAGTCCTAATAGTAATGCACTTGTTGCATACTTGTTTGGGGCCCATAAACTAATTGGTCTCCCCGAATGATAGAAATCAATTCAATTCTTTGAGAAAATTTTCTTTCTTTTGTTTCTACCTTTTCCACACTCCTAATCCTTCTTGCAGTCCTGCCTTTTCTGTACATGTCCACTTTAGTTTTTTGATGCATTCTTTTTTTTTTTCTTTATACTTCATTTTCTTGCTTGCGGCCAGATGTTCTTTTCCGCATTAGTTTGCAAATGTTCCTTTTTATGGATGCTCTATGCACTCTAGTTTGCATGAGTTTTTTATTAAACGAATATCCTTACCCGTCCAATTCTCTGTGCTCATTTCTATTCAATTTGATATGTTTGGTGACGTCTTACTGGTGGTGCTCCCTTCTGGCATGTTAGCATCTGTTTATGTCAAATGATTTATGCATGTTTCTCTGGTATTTAAGCTAAAAGATCTAGGATTTAAGGCCCTCATGCTAGTGGAAACTCTTTTGAAAGGCCCTATTTCTTGGAGGAGAGGCAGAGCTTCGGGCCTTTGGGTTTGGCAAGGCTTCCTAGCAGGGCTGGCCATGGCGATGGCAGGGTTCGTCCCCTACCAGAAGAAGAGGAAGTGAAAATGAAGATGTTTTTTTTTTTTTTTTTTTTTTTTAGTTCAAGGGCGAATAACAGAAGAGTTTCTACCAATGGAGTTTCTGTCTGGAATTTTCAATATTTTCTCCAGCTGGCCAAAACACTACAGAAACGTAGAGGAGTTCTACCAAGAGGGCCTAATATGGAGTTCCTTTTGGCGTGCCAAGCTTGGGTTGGATTCACCTATGTCTACTCTAGCCATGGCAGCTATCTGTACAAGGGGTTAACTGCAGAAATTGAAGGATTTGGCCATGGTCGCTAAATGTGAATTAGTTAAACTTTTTCATATTTCCATGGATCGTTTCTCAAAAAATTAGCTTCCTATTATTTTACGCTTTCTCGATTTGTTCATTTTGCACCATTGGAAGTTGCAAATAATTTTTTGATAGAAAATTCTCTGGCCATTGATCTAGCATAAATTAAAGGATATTAAACAAATCAATGGTCAAAAATACCCCTGCAACAAATCGTTTCATGTTGCAGAGGGTTTTCTCGCAGTGGTTGGAAATATGATTCGCGTATTGTATTATATTCAAAACCGTATTTTTAGCCAAGATTGAGCTGTTTATTTGTTTTGGAGGCCAAATTTCTATTTGAGAGCAATGTTTAGGGTTTTTTTTGGAATTGATCCGAATAAGAAAATGAAGGTTGCGAAATTGGACAAGTTTTGGAGTGGAGACATGATGCGTCCGATCTGTTGGCATGCCAAAAATAGCGGCCATCATCTCTTCCTGCACTGGAGCAGCAATTGTGGCATGGAGCGAATGGGTGAGGATTTTATATGCTAGTAAAGTTGCTTTTTGCTTGGGTAGATTCGTTGCTTTTTTTTTTTGGAAGTGAAGAGCCATTCAGGACGACAGCTGCGAGTTATACTATGGCTGCATACATTCCTCTAGACATTCATGATTATGGATTAGATGTGCTTTGATGTACTATTCTAACTTGTGTGTAATGAATTGTGTTGTTGCATGACTATTTCTCACCGGTTGCTCATGTTCTTGCAGGTGACAATAACGCCAGAGTACGCATGATGGGGAACGCAAAATCATTATCATACGTGATAGCTCCCAGGACTTAGAGTCTTCAGATCAATCTGTTGTTGAATCTGAAGAAAGAAAGAACAAAGTGGATTTGTTGCAGGCTTTGACAGATGCAGAGGAGAGGACATGTGCATAGCTGTGCAAGAATTGCACTTGGCGTTCCCTAACACATTAAACCAGATTGAGTCTAGGGAACTCTATACCCAAGTACTTGTAAGTGGGTGCTACCTCCACAATTTGCCCCTGATAAGTAAAGGAGGGAAGCCTTGGATATCACAAAGATGAGACAAGTAGTATCTTAGTCTTGGCCAAATTGATCTGCATTATGGCTCGGCAGAAAGTGTCCAGAGCATGCAAATGCACCTCTGTTTCCTCCACCCACATCGTCAATTGTTGCTCCAGAATGCTGGCCATCAATTTTGCAAAGAGGGGGTTGACCATAATTGTTCTGTAGTTGGCAGGGCTGCTGTATCCCTTGTCTTATAGATGAAAACTACCCTCCTAGTGATCCATAGTCTGGGAAATCCTTCCTGCAATGCCTTGGTGAATAGTGCACTGAGGATGGACACTATCGGTGCCCCTACCCATTTGAGCAGCTCTTCTTGCATTCTGTTTAAGTCAGCTGCCTTGCCATTGGCAAGACGCTGGAGACCCTAAGAGATGTTTGCTTCTGCGATTTTCAATACTGGGTCCGTCTGTAGAGGTACCTCTGCTCGGATCCCAAGAGGATCATAGAGCTGGCGCAAATACTGTACCTCTGGTCAGGGCTGATATTTCCTGTGGGTTGTAGGGGTTTGTACAAGACCTTTCTCATAGAAAAGGCCAATGTAGAGAAATTAGAAGAAAGAGCAATATCTAGAGGTAGGAAAAAAGTTCATAATAAAAGGTTCTAAAGAAGATGTCATCCACCTGAGAATAATGGTTCTATGTTGCTATTGATTCTTAGGAAGATTCTATACAACAAAAACGAAGATCACATTGCCAATAGATGAGGAACACTCCAGCTCAAAAATCCAAACTTCGAGAAATTGTGAGGCGTTCACCAATACTTGGAGAGTATAATAAATGCGCAAGGAATCTAGTTACTAAAGCCCATGAGGTCATACAATATAGCACAAAATAGAGGCTACAAATATCATGGTAGCACTATCTTGTCGTGCACAGAACCCAACAAAGGTCGAAGCCAAGCAAAACCAGAAACTCGAACCACCACCTTCTGAGCCAAAGAATATGATAAAAAATATGAGGGTTAGGCAAGCATTAAAAAACTCTCCATAAGAGATAAAAGGAAGTCTTAGCAATGAAATATATCCGACTTTAAGCAAAATTTTTGAAACCATTGAACTAGTTTCGATCCACAGAATACTGCTCATTTGGGATTCACCCAATCACATTCATCAGTTGACCGGACCAATTTGCTTTAAAAACCTTGACTCGATCACAATTATGTCTTCAACTCCTGGAATGCACATAGAAATCTGTAGCCATGTCATCAAAAATACCTTCAAAATGTTTTGTAGATGCCAAGAAGCCCTAAACTATTTAAAAAGTGACAGAGGATGATTAGAAAAGGTAAGTTTCTATATAGGAGAAGTGTTCAATGAACTCAAATGAAGTGATAATTTGAATCCAATCTCCAGTTTAGAAGCTCAAGCAGTCTGTTAAGATTGCAAGTGGCCATCAAAATCATTGCTTCAGCTTAAATATCTTCTCTACCTCTCTGATTGTAGTATGATTCCCTATAAAATTCAAACTGAGCATCCATCATCTTCCTACTGTTTATCTCAAGGAAAAAAATAGTATATCATCTGGTATGTTGCTTTACAGAACTTTGTTGTCCAATCCATCTCAACTTATAAAACCTGTAGCCAGTTTAGAAGTCTAACTCTAACTATTCCTGTCCCATAAGTGTCACCACTGTATAACCTTACCTCCGACCACTGTATAACCTTACCTCTGGCAGATCAAATGCAGTATCAAATTTATCTGTGTAGTTCACGAGATAATCTACGAAGCAAAGTATCGATATTAATAACTTGTTCATGACAATTGAGTTTGAATAAATCATGAAAACCTAAGAAGCTCCTAATATCATTCCATCTAGCATCAGAAGTATTTTGAGCACATTTATCTTTATGAGCAGTAGCAGCTAACTCGAGAACATGTAAATTAAATTCGATTCAAATGCATGATGCTTTATGGTCTCCATATAGATAATTATTTTTATGCTTCCATTTCCAAAGTGCAATGAAGCTAATGGCATTCCTAAATGCAGAATTATTTATAATAAATTGAATCAAATTATTAGGCAAACCATTAGTTGAAACTTCTTTAAAACTAGTTCAAAATTGACAAGCTTTGAGCATCTAAAAATATGTTCCATAGACTCAACAATATTGCAACCTAGAGGACTGTCTGGAGAAATCAATGATGTGGTATTTTGATTGCTACTGTGGTGTCTATGAAATGTTTCCAAATTAGACAGGCTTTTCTTTGCTAGCAGCTACTTACTTTTGGAGGGGAATAGAAGTTCCAAACGCTTCTGAAAAGTCTAGTCTTAGTTTCTTCAGGGATATTCCAGTACAACTTTAGAAGCTTTTTTAGATATTGCAAGATGCTTATAGATGGAAGAAGCTTTGTACTGTATTTTAATATTAACCTCCAGTCAATTTTCTTTCCGTTGGCATTTGTACTGTATTTGAACAATAATCTATCTGAGGATGTCCCTCTAATTTTATCCTTAAAGGCAGTCCAAGTGATCCACATATCATAAAGCCAGAAAACCCCTAGCTGAGAAACACCATATTGCAGCCATTTACTATGGACTATAGGGTGTCTAATTGCCAAAGAAATACCATTCCAGATAGCAAGCTTGGAATTCCAAAAAATGCTAGTATTATGATGTCATAACTCCACATTATTATGAGAGAAGGTCTTAGAAGCACGATTCCAAGCTAGAATCAAATTTCTCATTAAAGGAGAGGTGTTTGCAGATGGTTTAATGCATGAGAAGGCACATGATAGCAAATTATGAGGTATTGAAGAATGGCCCTTTATATGACTTCTCTATAGCCAGTAGTTAATAACTCTGGAAGTAAGGTTTTGCTTGTGGTAAAGAGTTCTCTAGATAAATTTATCTGTCAATGCATAACCTTGAAGAATTAAACTTTTGCATCCAAGAACCCCATGAGGTTTGCCTTTTGTCATTGTATGCCAATTGACCTTATGAGTTTTTCCCCAAAAAAAATTTCTAATGATTCTCTCTATCTATTGGCAAATACTTTTGGGTGCCAAAAGAGCAGAAGAGAAATAAATATGAGTACTTGCAATTATAGAGTTTTCAACAATTATCCTGCCAGCAAGAGATAAGCAGTTACCATAATTGTTCAGTTTCCTTTTGATTTTGGAGACTATTGAGAACCTTAGGCCTTAAAGACTAGTATCCAAAGAAAGTAGCATGTCTAACAAATTAGTAGCTTGAGCAGGAGTGATACACTTGATGCTAAGCATGTCTGTTTGGCTCAAATCACCTATGATGAGAGATTTATTCATGTCAAGATGGATTCCAGAAGCCGCACTGAAGATGTTAACAAATAAGGAAAGAACCCTATATTATTAAGATCATTTTTGAGAAAGCTGAAGAAGTCATCTGCATATTGCAAGATGCTTAACTTAGAAATATTGCCAGGTGACATGAGGCCAGTGATATTGCCATGATGAGATGATATATGGCCCTTGTTAATTGTTCAGCCATACACCATTAGTTGAATGATCTCATCAGTGAAACCAATGTTTTTAAGGGCATAGACTAAAAAGTCCCATCTAACAGTGTCAAAGACTTTTGAAAAATCCAGTTTAAGTAGAAACCAATTTTGGTTGGAGATTGAATTCCAAAGGAGACTTTCCATAGCTGCCACAAAGGTTGATTGGTTCAAGCTAATACATCCGTGAAGATAGCCTTTGACTATGTTTGCAATTAATTTAGCACATAACTTGTATGAAGTATTGATCAATAAAAAAATAGGTCTATAATCTGAGAATGCTTTTAGGTTATCAACTTTTGGAACTAAAGTGGTCATCCCAGAAGAGATTGCAGGGTGAAGGTGATTGTAATTTCAGAACCCATGAACCATTTAGATGTAATCAAGTGTGATAGTTTTCTAGAATTGAATGTAGAACCTGGGTGATAATCCATCAGGTCCAGGACTCTTTCCCTTGGCCATGCCTTTAACTATAACTTATATCACAAAACATGGTTCATCGCGCAAAACAGATTTATACGTGGTTTTCGTTATGGTTTTAATATGATTTAGGAACGGTATTTGTGTTTGGGTGTATAACACGTATTTCTAAAGCACGCATATACTTCCTTATGTTTTTTTTATGTGATTGTCCTATGGTTTGCTCGCATATATATTTACAAAGTATTTGAAAGAAGGTATATGATCATATGCACAGGTCGAGGCAATCTATTTAGGGTTCCCTTGTCCAGCCGAACTACGCAGATACGTTAAGCTTAAAATTTCACTGGGCGCCATTGGAGTCAATTACTTCGATGATCCTTACCACAGAATGCTGCACATCACGAATAGATCTGACCCCTGCAAATTCAACAAACTCAGATACAAAAGGTCAGATATAACCTCTAGAAACATGAACTGCTGGCACAAATTCGCCACCCATCGGGACTCAGACGTGCAAAAAAGTGCAAACGAGATCTATCTGGCTCAACCCAATCCTGAGAATCTGATAGAGCAACTGCTCCTTCTCTGGATTTCTGCCTTCAATTTACAAATTAAGGAATTAGGATCTGGCTTTAATTCTTGAGCAACAGCGGCTCCTCTTCCTGCTTTGAGAATCTGTCTATCCATCTGGATAACTCTTTGGGATAATCATGAGGTCTAGTATAAGATTCAAATAAGACTTGTCTTATAACTTCAAGAGATTATGGAATCGTGCTTCTTCTCCAACTTCTACTCATCACTTTATCATTTACTTCCAGAAGGTGGTCGCTATACACGTTTGCCCAACCTTGCTTTGGCCATGGCGATGGGTCTCCAACGCCTGAAAGCCTGCTGGAAGGACAAGTAAGATCAGTGGTTCTCACGCTGGGTTGTACAGGCAAACAGATGTGTACATGTAAGGACAAAGAAAGATCACAAGGCACTTAAGTTGTACCTGGATGCTACTTTCCTTCGCAAGCTCTGAGATGCAGATGCTCTGGCGCACGTTAAGCTGGCACACTATCAACAGCAAGTCAATCCCAGGCTCACGAGAGGCCCACACCAGTACTTATACACCCAGTTGCCTATGAAGAAGCGCAGACTTATAGCTTCCATTCGCACGAGTGCACATCGCCTCCGTATTGAGACAGGACGTTGGGCTCGGGAAGCACGAGAGCAAAGGCTTTGCCAGTGTTGCCACCAGGGCACCATTGAGAATGAATGTCATGCCCTCCAGGTCTGCCCATCGTTTGCCCATATCAGAGAGCGGTATGTTCGATTACTAGTGCCTGGCCAACCGTTGCATGAGTTGTTGAATATGGCGTCAGTGGGTTTGTTGGGGTTATACCTCCAGGAGGTTATGGATGCACGGACTCAGTTGTGTCTTCTGGGACGACATTGAACTGTCCTACACAATTGTACAGCATGCCAGCAGACTTATTACTGCTACGGTTTTTCCCTCGAAAACCCTTTGGGGCGGGGGTTTTTTAATCCTATCAATAATGCATTTGCTGCTCTCTTATTTGTTTGGGTCCCATAGGCCAGTCGGTCTCCATGGATGCTAAAAATCTATTCTATTCTATTCTATTCTATTCTATTCTATTCTATTCTATTCTATTCTATTCTATTCTATTCTATTCTATTCTATTCTATTCTATTCTATTCTATTCTATAAATTGATTGCTTATATACAATTCTTACCTTTTAGAAGTATCTTGACTTAGCTCAAATTATATAAGCAAATCATTGCCACGTATAGAACGCGCATAGATTGGAGACAAAAATTAGAAGATGGTTTAGGATTCTTTCAAAAGCTAAGATTTGCAAAGTATGTACATCTAGAAGTGTAGAAATTGAATGTCATACACTCTTGCAATGCTTGGCATATGCACATATAAGAGAGAATTTCGACATTCAGGCACTAGACTTCCACTCATTGTTGGTTATGCCATGTATAGTATTGGGATCCTATTTAAGGGCAGTGGACACACCGATCCCTATTATTAAAATTGTAAATAGCTCTGTTTCTAGACTCAATGGCCTCTCAAGGCCCTAAGAGAGCAATAGACATAAATAAATAAATAAATAAATAAATAAATAAATAAATAAATAAATAAATAAATAAATAAATAAATAAATTTGGCTTCCTACTCAAATCAGCCTCCAGCCAGGCCTTTCAGCCAACTACAAAAAAGTCTGACAACCTTTGGATCAAATTTCGTCTGACCCCTATGCTTTATTCAATTCCCTATAATCTATGCAGATTCACAGATTTCCATTTTTCTTTCAGACCGGCACAATACATGATACCCAAGATGGATTTCTAATAGGATAAATGAGGTCAGCAACCACCATCTTCTCTATTTCTTCCTTGATCAAGTTTAGCAATGAGGGATTAATTTTTCATAGTTTCTGAAGTACAGGTTTAGCCCCTTCTTCAAGTTTAATTTCAAACTCAGCCACATTATTGGATTCCCCATTAATTCTGAGTAATCCCATGCAAATACATCAGCCATACCTTGAAAGAGCTCCTGAAATTGGTGGCACTCTTTTGTATTGGTTAGTTTCCCCATGAATCCATTCTTTGTGATAGTTATCTCGTGGGTGCCTTCCTCTTGAGAAGCATTGATCACCAATATGGGACGAAGTTGTTGTAGCTCTTTCTCTAGCAGTTCATATTCATGGACAACACCTTCACTTAAATGTTCCTGCAGAACTGATCAACCTCTTGGTTGAATTCCCTATTACCATGCACAATTTTCTAAGAAGTGAGTAGTGAAAGTTTCTCTAATAGCCCATTTCTGAGCATCTCCATGTCCTTATTTTTTGCTTGAAATTTTCCCTGGACTTGTTTACAGACTAGAAGTGAATCACCAAAAATTGTCAAATGGGAAATATTCAAAGCTGCTTCACCAATTCCAGCTAGAAGGGCCCCATACTCTGCATCATTGGACATGATGGATGAATGGATCCTGCCTATAGTAGCTATCACTTTATAGTCAGTATCCTTGAGAATAGCACATGCGGCAGCCATATTCAATCTCTTAGAGATCCCTCCATCAAATCACAAATAGGCTTTAGAAGGGGCTTGTTCTTGGCTGGTCTATTCAAGAATAAGAGATGAATGACGAGTAGCTACATGATGGAGCATTAGAGAATAGTTACCTTAAACTTTCTGGTACCAAAAATTCATCTATCAGGTTTACTTGTGGGCTGGCAGATAAGTTTCCATTCTTATTGTAAAGGGTAGCAGTGATCTAACCGTCCGAAATAGTACATATTCCTTGTTTCCAGATTGGCCGAGCATCAACAGTCTTCATCCATCTCTTTCCTAGCAAGAGGTCATAGACTTCATCCTCGTCTTCTTGAGCAAAAGATATAACTATAAAGTCAGTAGAGACAACAATATTTTCAATTGATATTTGTAGATTAATAATGAGCCCCATTGGACGAACCCTTTGATTTGAAAAACTTTTCAACATGAGGGTATTAATCTGCAGCTTAAGCCTTTTGAAAACATGATAAGGCATTACGTTCAATCTAGACCCAATATCTAAGATAACATTAGAAAGGGAAGAACTATTTATGGTAGCTTCACAAAAGAATATGCCAGGGTCATCATCAGTTTGTGGCAACACCAAATGACTACTAACGTCTTCATGCAATATCGTATCCCTCAACGCCTTTTTCCCTATACCGGGGTGCAATCCTAAGAAGTGTAAGCAGATCAATAGAGATTAAATCAAGGTCGTCCATCTCCTTGGTTATAAATTTCTTGCTAGGAGAAAGGAGAATGTACGGTTCAAACGATTCAACAAGTACCTATGTATCCTTTGGTGACAGTGAAGTTTTCCTTCTTTTTGACAGCCAACACTCCCTCCACTGCGTCGTATTCTTGTACCTCTATAAATTGAATAGAACATCTAGAGGCCTGCTTCTTTGCTTCTTGTTAGCAAAATATCTCTTTACACTACATTTAAGGTCAGTGTGACTAATCTGTTTACAAAAGGAACATTGAGGGCACTCTCGTCCATAGTGTCCTCTTTTAGTTTGGGCAAGGTCTTAGAAAGCATGTATTGTCCGAATGATTAATTCTTTGATAAATAGAGCATGCGGCATTAGAAGTATTTGTTGGCAAGACATTTTGACCCTTAAGAACTTCTGCAAATTCTTAAGACACGTCCAGCAGGGTTTATATAACTATAATTATCTCTGCTCTCACTTCATCTTCAAATCTAACCATTTTCTCTTTAGAAACTGTATAAACTGTTGAACAGAAGGTTCCTGGTCCCAATCTAGATAGAAAGTCTCCTGAGGGTATGAAGGATACTCTTCTTCTGGCAGCGAGATAATCCTTTTTGCAACAGAGATGGCTTTGGCAAATGCCTTATGAATTGAATCTAATTCCCACGTATCCTCATGTTTCAACAATTTTCTATAGATCTTGAACTGGAGTTTCAGTTTTAAGATGAAGTAATGAACTAAATGTGTAGTAAGATGTTCCAATTGAGCTTGCTGGCACTTTAAGAGATAGGCATTAAATCGCTCTACATAAGCTGGCACATTTTCTTCTTTTTTTAATGTGAAAGAGAGGCAATTCGTCAATAAGATTACCACAAGTTGTAGGAACACCAAACCTTTCTATGAAGTTCTGGACCATTGTTTTCCATAAAGAGACATTGCAGCTTCTCATATAAACCACATATTTGGTTCCTCACCTTTCATACTTTTTTCAAAAATCGAGATGTGTCACCTTCTTTCTCCCATGCTCTCCGTAATATTCCTCAAAGACCTGCAAAAATTCTTGAGAATTCTGAGAGGCTGGAAAACGGGCATATTAACTTTAGTGTGACAAGGAAATGGAGGATAATTTTGGGAATGGACTGGCACATGAGTCTCCTGTTCATAACCAATTTCACCATTTTCGGTAGCTCTTCGTGGAGCCATAGAGTACAACACTAGGTATGTATAGATCTCGATAGAACCTCCAACAGATGTTAGCCTAAAACCTGGCTTTGGCCAACATTCAGAAGGGTGATATGGTAAGAACCTCGAGATCTAATTAGAGGGAAGATGAACCCCGAAATAAATAAGAAAACATTGTCAATGGTTAAGAACTAGAACATAAAGAAAAGAAAGTCTTGTTATCAAATGCAGTTTGTAAACATTTCTTACAATGGAGTAAATTTTTTTCTTCTTGCTGGAAAGGAAATACAATGGAAACAAGATTTTTGAGAAGAATACACAGTAGAACCTTGCTTGATTCAAAAAATAGATACACCTTCCAAAAGGACAGTTTGAATAAACCATAGCAATTTGCTTGATAAGAACCCAAAAGAAATGAATATCGTGGAGCCTTCTTGAGAGAAAATGGAATGTTTTTACAATCAGAGTAATTCTTGATCTTGAAATTGGCGAATGCATATATGCTATATGCTGTTAGCTGCAAAAAACAAAATCGACGTCCTCTTCTCTTCAAACAACTTTTGGATCCCGCCAAGAAATGGTTAGATCCATATCTTTGCATGATATCAGCAGGTTTGGAGCAGAATTGCATTTATCAAGTTGTTCGAGCTTTTTTGCATTAAAAAAAAAACAAGGTGCTGCGCACGAGGGGTTGCCCTTCGGTGACGTGAAAGTGTGTTTTTATAGTTTATGTTTCAGCGTTTGTTTTCATGTAAACTGCAACCTCGGTGAGAGCCATTGTGTTGTTGTAATTTTGATGATGTTTTTATACTTTTGTAAGATTGAATTCAATTTTATCATTTGAGGATCCAAGACAAAAAGTAAACAGTAGACCCCTAATTTAATGGCTAACTTAAATACTTGACAACTTTTTAGCTTACTATGTACTTCGTATTGCGACCCAATACAAAATGTGTCGATCGTAAGCCCATAACTATGCATTCAAAAAACCCTTCCCCGAAGGTTTTGTAAGAAGAAACCTTGTAAACAACACCTATGAATACGTATGAAAATCGATATATCAAAACTAGACAAAGATGGGATGATTGGTCCAGAACCTCCATGATAAAAGATATTAATACTGCCATAAATGGATGCATATGCGGATTATAGGTGCAATTAGACTGAGATTTTTTCTCTAATAATTGCAAAGACTAGACACATTTGAAGAGTATGATGTCAATCTTTCATTGCTCTCATTTCACAACATTGGCATAACCTATTTTCATGTGGCATAGAAAGTTTAGCAGTATCCCACAAAAAAGATGCCTCGTAGCCCCTCTATTATGACATCCAAAGCATCCTGAGACATGAATACTCACAAGTTGAGATTCATCTAATATTTAATGTCGTGGTGCTAAAGTTCTATAAGGGAGGTGAAATTTCTCCTGAGGTCTTACAGAAAATGGACTATGCAGATCCTCCTATCATTAAAGGAGATGAAGAGATGCTAGAATCTAAGATGATTCTTACACATCACAATACACAAATCTTCTTATCCAAGGTATCTAGTAATGTTTAAGTTTCATCCACCTTCTAATATAGTGTGGTATTCCAAGGACAAACTAAAAGGATATAAAGCACTTGTGGATGAGTATGAACAAATTCACGAAATTCCAACATGGGATATTTAAATAATTGTACACCTTGGTCAGGCTTAATTGCCTAAGAATCAAACATCTCTAAATGAATTGAGATAGAAGTTCTCATGGACCTGATAGAAGTTAATGGCTGTTAACAAGACTGATATCAGCCATGTCATTAGAGGGATTTGTACCTTAGTCTTTCACTTGAAAAAAAAAAAAGCTAACAAAGATGCTACTTCTGGAATCATAACAAAAAGCTATGTTAATTTCAAAAATGGAAAAGGAATTTTCCCTTCGAGGACCTTTCAAGAGATTATAAAAACCCTCACATGGAAGGATGGTTTGCCAAGCCTTACCATCATAGCTTTGCTTCTATTGCTCTCTTGATTTCCAATATACTTCTAATTCTCCATAGCCAAGCTTGTTGGTCTGAGCAGGATAAAGATTTCATGCTCCAAGATAAAGACTTTCTGGTGAATTTAGATTGGTGAATTGAGTTACTCCTAATTAATTTTTTTTGCATTTCTTTGTGACTTTTGCAGGTGATTCTGAAGAGGTCATATTAGTATGGATATCCACAACTTCTTCAAAACTATGCATCAAGTCAAATCATTACATTACCATGTTGGCTTAGGAAATTTTGAAAAAGCACTCAAAGAAAAATGGCAAACATAATATTGGGTTGTAACATAAAGAACAATATTATTTAGAACACCACGTCCAAAGCTATTGTGAAGAATCTGTAAGGTCTATTAGGGGTGGTCTACAGTAGTCCCTTATCAAAAGAAAGATTCCATCCTTACAGTGTTATACTACGGATAAGACGAGCATATGCAGCAAAATAAGTTCAACTATGGGACTAGAATGTTTTATAATGATATTTTGAAGTTTAGTTTTTCCAAGTTGTAGAAAAGATGGGCAATTGAGGTCCTTTATTGGTAGTTTGACCTGAAAATACAAAATGAATTGAATGCCTTGCCCCTCCGGACTCGCCCATTTATCTGAGGTGACAAAAAATAATGGAGATAGGAACTCGAAAAGCTCATCCATTTGAAATGTGTCTGCTTGTAGAGTTATATATCTCATGATCTTCTTGCTGCAAACACTCAATCTCTTCGATCTCCAACTGCCTTTCAAAATTGTAAATGTGCAAAAAATACTCAGCAGATTTGGTTTTGCAATACTGCACAAGAAAATCTACTTTTCCAGTTCGTTATAGATTAGAAGTTGCTTGAAGTTTTTTGAAGGGCTTATGAGCTTAAATACTTTGTTATTCTTCCTGATGCCAAAAGTTGTGGTTACAGTTCGACTAATAGCCGAGTACATAAATTGGGCAGAAGGAACAATACACCAAGTTCTTTGAAGGCAGATGTGCTAAATGTAATGATGTTGTTCTATCATTAGAGCAAAGTTTGACTGGCCAATTATGTTGTCTATGAAGTGCTTAAGGCCATTCATTGCTGCTAGAATTTGCAGAGGCGATATTGCAACATCTGCAGTACCAATGCGGGTTGCATGTTTGTGCACAGAGTTTCATAAAGCAAATTATGATTTTTGACATGGATTATTGATGTAGATTGTGTGGATCATTGACCAGAAGAAGAACTTTTCCCAGAGGATATATTTCTCATGAGAGGATCACAAAATCTGTCAAGAAGAAACTAGATGACTTACAGCCGGGAGAAAACAAAAAATACACAAATGTATTTGATCTCGTTATGGAAACCGATATACTTCTAGATGCTTGTCAGAAGATCAAGGCTGGAGGTGAAGGAGATCCCTTACAAGTTGAGATGAGTAGGACAGAACTGAATTGTGTACGGGAACTATAGATTTTTCATGTTTTAAAGTTCCAAAAGCAGCACTCAAGAGAAGGAAATGGCCTGTGTAGGGGTGTTGCAAGAATGATCAATTGTTTACAGAGGCTTAATACGCAGCCAAGTTAAGTTGGGACTTTTCATAGAGTCTTTCAAGCCAAATTATCTAATTATGGATTACATGTTATTATAAGGACTGTTTGTATGCACATCTTCTCTTCAGGGTTGTATGTTCTTGTGCGTGAGATATTCTTCTCAAAACAAACTATGAGAGGCATGTCTTATTCCGAATTTATGAACAGCTTGTATGTTACTCTTTAAGTTTTCATCTTTGCTTCTTCTACTGAAGCATAATATAGAAAGCTGATAATTTTTAGGCAGTTCCTCACCAACATGTGATCAATAAACATAAAAGAAATTGTATAACTCGAGTTTCACATCTCCCTATTGCTGCAATTTTTCAATAAAGCTAAGTTCAAACCATGCTTTAAGATACAGGTTAAAAAATTCCAGTCATAATTGTTTCCAAGTTAATCTTCTATATGCCTATGCAAACAGTCAAATAAAAGCCAAGAGTTAAAGTGTGGCTTCCAGCTTACCAACATTGCATTGAGGTTCACTTTTATGTACCTCTTGTACTTAGGCTAGCATGAATTCGCGCTGGCATGTTCAACACTACATCATATATTGAACTTAGGCATCAACCTTCCCAGACACAATCAAATCTATATTGGCAGGTTATCAGGTGTTTTCTGCACCAGAAGAGCTTTCTCACATGTTTCTCAGCTCTTCTCTTGTTACATGCTCAACCAGTTCTTGCTCTTGTACTTTTGAATATGTTTCTGTGGCTCTCTCTCAAAATATGCAGCCTAGGGATTCAACATATAAATCAAGAAGTATTTTCACGTTAGGATCTGCAGGAGCATTTAGATAACTCAAATAAAATTATGGCTTGTAGCATAAATCCCTTAAATGCTCATCTAATGGTAGGGCTCTCTATAATGTGTATTTCTTAGCATGAAGCTTACGATTTCTCCATGATGCATTTTCGCTGTTGCAATGGCCCTCGGCAAGAGACAGACATCAGTCCAGAGGAGGCTTTATATGTCACCGTTTTATAACCCATGAGAAAGTAGAAGCATAAAATTGATGCATGTACATTAAGGTTCTAATGCAGTTAAATGGGAAATAGATGATGCAAGGGTCTTGAAAATTCTGGGACTGCTAGTAATACTGCTCTTATAAATTAAGAACCTTGGTCACAAGAAATTAATTCATTATAACATTGCCATCCATCTCAAACGTTGTCCATAAAACATTATCTGAAATGTTGTAGATTTAGAAATGTTACCCCATAAGCTCACAAGCCAAATGCGATCCAAACACCCTATAAGTTGCAAGTGCCCAACTTGAGAATCTCTGCTATGGCATAACTTGCACACTCCATATTATTATATAGTCTACAGGAACAAAAAAGTGCAGTCAAAATCAACATATTAGTTGGACGGGCATCATAGCAATAAGATCTATTGCTTCACATTGACAACCTGCTCGTCCAAGAAGATCAACCATACAAACATAATGATTGAGCATTGGGTATATTCCACAAACTACACTCATAGCCACAAAGTAGTGACAACCTGTATTGATTAGACCCACGTGACTACATGCACTAAGAAAAGGTAACCCAATTTGGCCTTAGGCCATGGTATTGCATATCATACAAAAGAGCTAAAACTTCGATATCATTACCATGGCTTGCAAACGCTGACAGCATTGCATTCCAAACAATCAGATTTTTAGCAGGTAGTTTAACAAAAACTAGAAAGGAATCCCCAATGCTTCCACACTTTGCATACCTGTTCATAATACTGCTTCCCAAAGCAACATCCATGAGTCCCAAGACACGATTACACTCCATATGAATAGCTTTGCCTAATTCCAGACATCCTATAGCACACTCAGATAGATAATTATATCAGACTGGAATCCCTTGCATTGAATATGTGCAAATATAATGAAGACCTTACCCACATCACCATGTTCTGCATATCCTGAAATCATCACACTCCATGAAATTACATCCTGTTCAAGCAATCTATCAAAAACACTGCAGGCATCATCAAGCTGTCCAAATTTAACATACATATCAACAAGTACGCTGCCCACAATGTTATTGAACTCCCACTAATCTTTGATGACATGTGCGTGGACATGTCTACCCAATTCTTGACTTGTCTGCACTCGTACAGGCACTGAGAACAGTTGTGTATGTCACCTTATATGGCTTATAACCACATAAGGCTATTTGCCAAAACAGGCCTACAACTTGATTATGGGCTCCGTTCTCGGTAAAACCTGATATTATTGCATTCCATATGACCACCTTTTTGGGTGCACTATATGAAAATAGATTTTATGCTCTACTGCTTACCAACAATTGGCCTAGAATGAAAGAGGTTATGCACAAGCCAAGCTAAGTTCCATTTCTGAAGCATGCACTGTCCAACTGAGATCTTTCTTAGCATTTAACCATCTTGTCTCATCTGGAATTGTATGTCATGCCATTGGTAAAACACTATTGGACGTGCAATTTTCTGTTTTGGCTCAGTTGTAAGTGTAGTACGCTATACTCTCCAAAGTCATCTCTGATTGTAAAATCAGAACACATTTTCCTTTATCTTGCTGAAGAAGTTATCAAAATGCACATACCAAGAGCAGATATTGCTGCCAAACAAGCTTGTTACAATCATAAACCAATCTCATGCTTTTCGAGCAAGAATTTGCATCGCCAGAGTAGCAACATACCCAGTTCTTCTTTTGGTTTAAATAGAAATGCAATCAATCACAAAGGGTCTTTCAAGGCATGTACCTAAATCAAGAAGCACAAGCTCGCTTATACTCCACTTTCTAATGAGTCCTTTGTTAAATCACAAGTCGGATCAAGGAAAAAGGATCCATGACAGCACAAAGGGTAACATAATAATCTTTATCTGAAATGTATTCCAACCACATTCCTCTGACAATGTATGGGTAAGGTTTTTACAAATCACAATAATATCCTCGTCAAGATGATGAATAGCAGACATTACTTGCTTGCTCTTGATTTTGACCATTTGAGACTAATTGACCTAAAAATGAGTGATTTTGCCTCAAATTCCAGAAAAGCCAAAATGATTAGGAGGAAGGTAGGGGTGCTTACCAGTGCTTGG
The DNA here is from genome assembly GCA_021234155.1 of Isoetes taiwanensis. Taxonomy (NCBI): domain Eukaryota; kingdom Viridiplantae; phylum Streptophyta; class Lycopodiopsida; order Isoetales; family Isoetaceae; genus Isoetes; species Isoetes taiwanensis. The sequence goes on from JAJEKV010000028.1 coordinate 13,416,874, forward strand.
AGGTGATTGAATAATGAGCCAAAATCGCATAAATCCGGCACCCATAACAGGACCACCTATATAAGCTCGTTCGCCATGGTTTTGCTCGGAAATCGCATAAATCCGGCACGCAAATGACCAGTCCTTCACTGACATGGATATGGCAAGCTCGATTTTCCGGTCAGACGGTTTACACAGCGGCCACCCAGCAACAGGGGCGACCGCGAATTTACAGCCGATATGGAGTTTGAAGCAGTTTTTCGTATATTTCAGGTATATGCTAGCATATACCCCAAAGATGCCAAAAACCCACATAAACAAGGGATTGCCCCCTAGGGGCAACCCAAAAAAGTAAACAAGGTTTAAAATGCATAAAAACAATCTTAGAACTAGTGTCATCATGATATTTTATTGATGTAGCAAACCATCACCACCACATATGTGCTTCCGCCATTTCTTGCTGCAACTCAAAAGATAAACTCCTCAAATAGATTCCGGACAAATCTATTGTAGCCCATATTTTACTTCAGCATTAGACCATGTGGAATATCCATCTCCCACACTGTGGCAATGGGGCCTCAATGCCTAAAAGCCTATTAGCGGTAAAAGAGAGCTTAGTGGCTGGCCAAATGGAATGTGCAGGAGCACAGGTGCATCGGAGTGCAAACGGAGGCAGATCGGCACAGTCTCAGACAGTACCTTGACACAAGCTTCCTCAGCAAGCTATGGCATGCCAGCACCCTTGAACAGGTCAAGACGGCACATTATCAATGCCACATAAATCCTATGTTGGGGTAGGGCCCGCAATGCTACCTGCGCACTCATCTACCCATGAAAAAGCACAGAGCCATTGCCCACACCACCTCTGGATTGAGACGGGGAGATGGATTGCGGAGCCGCATCAAGAGAGGCTTTGTCAACGCTGCCAGGTTGGAGCTGTGGAAGACGAATGCTACACCCTTCAGAGTTGTCTGGTCTATGATGACATTCGGATACCCTATGCTGAGCTGGTCCGTCCTGGCCAGCCCCTGCATGAGATGCTGAGCACGGGATTGGTACGGAGGTTAGGTTCATACCTTCAAGAGATCATAGATCACCGAGATCAGCTCAGTCCTCGGGCACTTACCTGATACATGTACATATTTCTTTTCCCCATGATACATATATGTTTTTGTATTTGTACAGTTTGACAGCAAACCTATTCCTGTCACGGTTTTTTCCACAAACAACCCTTTGGGGGGGGGTTCCATAGGCCAATTGGTCTCTGTGGACGATAAAAACTCTGTTCAATTCTATTCTATTCTATTCTTAAGAGCATATCCTCTCAATGGAATAATAAGATGGCGAATGTGCCCTTGGAATATTCGATTATGAGGGATTTGATAGTGAATGTGTCCTTGGAGTATTCGTTTATGAGAGTAGTCGAAACCCCACTAAAATAATTCAATACCCCTTATAATAATGCTTGGATGAACACAATCATCAATCTAACTCGATTATTTTGGGTTGCCCCTAGGGGGCAAACCCTCGTTTATGTGGGTTTGTGGGATATACTGAGTATATGCTGGAATATACTCAGTATATGTTGATGACTGCTAAAAACCTTTTGTTCATTGTAAATGCACGGTCAGTTGCGTTGTGGATCAAGGATGTTCTGGACCGGGTAACTGGCAGCTCCAATCTGATGAATAAGAACACAGCAGGGAGCGATAAATTTGCTTATGGCTATATAGAAAAAAGAGTTCCGGAATTAGAAACAGAGGGTGAGCATAAACGGCTGATTGGGGAGTCGGATCTGGTTGCCTGGTGCGGATCTAGGTTGTTTGTTTTCCTAATTAGGGTTGTTTGTTTGTCTGCCGGATCCTCCAAAGGCAGAGGGATTATTTGCCAAGAATACCCTGCTTCAAGGCCTTGAAAAAATAGGAGCCGGCCTACTTCCTGGCCCTGAAGATGTGGCCGTGGATTCGGAAGGAAGACTATACACAGGCTGTGCAGATGGATGGATCAAAAGGATCTACCCACATGGCAAGGTTGAGAACTGGACTTATGTTGGAGGCCATCCGTTAGGTCTGGCCTTTGGAATCCATGGTGAGCTTCTTGTTTGTGAACCATCCATGGTAAGTTCTCGCATTCTTTTGCTTCTTAATTTTATTTTGAGAAAGTTTCCTTTCGTTTTAATTTTCCATATCTCCTCATTTTTTTTCTTTCTATTAGTCTCGCTTAATAACATGAGTAACTTTGCTTTTATGTTTTTATGTGTAACCTAGCGATCTTTTTCTACTAGGGCTTGTTGAATATATCACGTAAGATCATGGTGTGCAAACACTTTCGGACATGGCGGGATGGCGTGAAATATAAGTATGGATATGCATTTTTTCCTTAGTGCGATTTGTCAATAGCTCGCTTTTAATTTATCCGCAGATTGGGTGATGAGCTTCTTTGTGACAAAAGATGGCACCATATATTTCATCGATGCCGGCGCCAAATTTGGGATGAATTCATCTTCCCCGATATTCTTGAATTCAGACCTACAGGTGGGCTTCTCAGATATGACCTGCGATTGCGCAGAGACCCTTTGTTGTCTTTGAGAAACCTCTATTTTGCTAATGGCATAGCTCTTTCCAAAAAGCAAGACTTTTTGGTTTTCTGTGAAACAGTAAAGTAAGTAAAATTTAGTGTATGCATGTGTAATGTTTTAAAATTTGGTGGTTGATCTACACTGAACTAAAAATATATTGTTATTATTTCCTAGAGTAAGGTGTCAAAAGTATTGGCTTCAAGGACCCAAGAAGGGAACAACAGAGTTATTCATAGATAACTTGCCAGGATTTCCAGACAACATACATCACAATGGAAAGGACACGTTTTGGATCGCTTTGGTTGCAGTAAATATAAAAGTACATTAGACATAGTATGACCATCATGATCATAGATGGGTATGGCTTTGTTAGGATGAATATGGCTTAATTGTTAGATGTTGTCATTATTATGCTGATAGTTATATTATTAATTCAGATGAGATCTGCCTCAATGGAGAAACTTCAAACATAGATATCGCAATCAAATGGGTAATTTCACATCCAAAGCTTGTGGGCATCATGGATAGCAGCTCCTCCAGGATGGCCAAGATACTAGGGGTGAAGGAAGATGGAAATATAGTGGCATTCTTGGAAGACCCAAATGGTAAGAGCATTGCATTTGTTACCACAGCTTTGCAAATTGGAGGTGACATGTATTTGGGCAATTTGGCTAGAGATTATATTGGCAAATTGAATATTGCTTCATTTAACTTGCCATCATGAAGTATTATAAAATAATGTACCATTGCTTGTCGATACCAAATGGTAAAGATACCATGCCATTGGTTCAGAAAGATGCCATGCAAATTGGCTTAGAAGTTGAAGATTGCCTTATTTTGCCACGGCGCTTTTAATATATGAAATATCGTAACATTGGTCATCTACCATCTTAATTTACAAGAAATATGGAACGGAAGTTGTGTGTGCAGAGTTAGGTAGAATTATGAATTATAGAGGTGAAATCGTTATGAGGTTGAGGTCTTTTTTGTCCTTTTGTTGCGATTTTTATATTATAAAATTATAGTGTAAATATGTGTGTAAATATGTGTGTCATCTATCAAGCCCTAGATTGAAAGAATGAGATTCGCTATTTAATTGAACGGCCAAAATTTAAATTTTTAAACAGTAAGATGTTTTGATCCAATGGTCGAGATTCACTTGTTTCATTAGAAGTGAAGATCCCTCGCTTCAATCCCTTGTCAAAATGTTTTTTAAAGTGCAATGGGAGAAGAGGAAAAGGGTGAAAAAGGAAAGGGCAAAATGGGGAAGGGAGCCAGAAAGAGGGTAGGTAAAGGGAAAGGAAAATGGCAAAAGGGGAGGGGAAAGGCGAAAAGGAAGGAGGAAAGAGGGAAATTGGAGAAAAGAGAGAATGGAAAGGGGAGGGAAAATCGAGGAAAGGTAAAATAGAAAAACAAGAAGGGGAGGGGAAAAAGGGAAAGTGGAACATAGATAAATAGAAAAGCACAGAGTAAAAAAATGGAAAAGAAAAACGTGAAAATATAAGGGCAAAAGGGAATGGGGAAATGAGAAAAAAAGAAAAAGCAAAGAGGGATGAAAGGGAAAAGGGAAGAAGGAAAGGTAAAAATAGGAAACTAGCAGTAAGACGGGCTTGAGGTAAAGGGCTAGATGGGATGAACCAAAAGTGAAGATGCCTAAGATGTAACCCCGATGTACCATGTCGTTGTACTTGATGTTTATGATTAATGAAATTCGTTCTTCAATAGAAAGAAAAATATATTACGCCCCTAGACATGCTCTCAAACATTGACACTAAGTATGTTATGCCCCTAGACATGCTCTTAAACGTTGACAATAAGATGTTAATTGTAAAAAAGAAGCACTCAACGACCCTCCCTACCCTAACAGTTACACATGCGTAAAACATGAGTTTCAAGTAATTGAGAACGTAAAAAGATAGGTTATAAAAGTTACACATGCGTAAAACATGAGTTTCAAGTAATTGAGAACGTAAAAAGATAGGTTATAAAAGTACGAGATAGGGAGCAATCCACATTGTTGAATCCCAAAATATTGCAATCACGTGTACTTTGTTATAAAAAACATCTTCATTGTTCTATGCATTCAAAGACGAATTGGTTCAGAGGACTAAGAAATGTTGTAACCTTATGGTTGGTTTGTTACAAACGTTTTATAACCCAAGGATATTGGCAAATGTTTTCTAATTGATATTACTATAGTGCTAATTTCCCCACTAATTATGGAATGTGGATAACTGTTTCACAATTTCTGCTTTCCACCAGACATAAGTTTAATTAGTGAATGCAACATGATGCTTACACATAGCTTCTAATCGTCCCTTTCCATGCTACTTTTACCTTTAATGGCGCAAATAAAATCAAAGCATTAGTCCTGTTCTCGATAACAGAAAACAACTTTATGAAGAAGTTATTGCGTTGGTATCACAAAATTAATAGCGCCTAGACCACTGATTTATGGCAAACATCTAGCTAGAATGGGATTTTACGGTACCTAGACTATTGATTATAAGAAACTTATCGCGGTGGCCTCGAGCACCAAAGATTTCTTCAGGCCAATTTCCATAAAGTCATGGTATCAAGTATTCTATTGTCTAGAAGTAGCAACTTGAATTGATTGTCAAAACATGACTTTCAACTATGATTTAAGCCACCTCACCCTCCGGCCATGGAGGGCAACCCTCCGTGCGCAGCACCTTGTTTTCTTTTTCTTTTTTTTTTTTTGAGATAACCTTCAATAATTTTAGAGTTATTGTACGTGGTCTTGGATATGGTCATTTATGCATCTAGTTAGATCTTTCTGGCGTCCTCAAGTTATTATAGTAAGATATTCTTGCGTGCTGTAGTCATTGGCACTATATGTGCAGCCTAAAGCATGTAGTAGGATCATTGGAGGATGAGTTATAAACATGTTAGAAATTTTGGTTGTTGCATGGTAGCGAGTTTTTGAAGAACTAATTCGATCGAAGTTTCGTATTCTGCTTTTGCTGTTTGCATAAACCCCCATGATGCATTGTTAGTGGGTGGGCACCTTTTTAGGTTAAAGAGATTGCAAGCACGATCTTTGTACATTCTAAAACCGCTTGCATAGATTACCAGACAGATATAGCATCTTCAAGCAATATGAAAGGTTGTGAAGAGAAGGGTTGGAAGTCTTTCTTCTTGTGTGGTAGCACGTTGTACGTAATATGGAGCAGATGTTAAATGCTCCTACAGAGCCTTCAGGACGTGCAAGCTTTGATATTTAACCTATTGTCACTTTATGCCAAATGTGTGAGCATACTGTTGGAAACTTATGCACTCTTTGAAAGGAGCATGTACAAATTGGATCTGGATTTAATAAACATATTTAGCTAGTTTCTAGACGTATACCTGCCTTACTAGCCTATCATGCTGGATTATCCAATGTAATGTCAAAATATTTTCTTGCAGTATCCATTCTTGTGATGCTTCCATGCACCCTTGGAAGCTGAGTTTGTATTCATGTTAGATATTGCATTCAATATGCTATGCTTATGTGATCGTAATGTTGTTACACCCCTAAGATAATTTTTGGTTATTTTTCTTAAATTCTTTAAAGGAAGAGTATGTTTTTCTATTTTTCTTTCGCCTTAATCTCTTTCCAAAGATTAGGATAAAAGAACAAGGTGCTGCGCATGAGGGGTTGCCCTCCGGTGGCCCTAGAGTGTGTTTTCATCGGTTCTATTTCGTTCTTTTGTGTTGGGTCTTGTTTGTTTTGTGTGGAGCCATATAATTATAAATGCTATGAATGCAGGTTGTCGTTTTTCTTAGTCCAAGAAGGCACTCATTGTTGCAGGTTGTCATTGTGCTTATGACACGACTGATCAGTTCCCTTTATATCTCTAAAGAATGCATAGAGAAATTGGACAAGAAATGAGATAACACAAGACTGTAGGAAAAAACTTCATAGGTAGTCAAACTTTGCAACTACACTTGAATCTCTTCATATATGGACATGAGTAAGCACTTGAGCAAATATTAGGAGTGTAGTTGTGATTGCTTTAGGAAACTTTGAGCGCAAAAATCATGGGAAATATATGGGGGATGGGGCAAGTGCAACCTATGTATTTTAGAACCTAGGAAAACCATGATTTGAATTGGATGTTCGCGTTGTATAGGAGTTCATTGATAGTATTCCTACCTTACAAAGAGCTACCTTAAGAGACATGTACATGTTCAGAAAGATGCACGAGAGGGTGAGACTTACCAAATTTCTATATGTGTTACTTGAAAGGAGCAATGTCAGCATGCCAAAATGTTCGCAACTAGTCTGTTTACAACATGGTGTCTCCTTTGACTATGTTAGTAACTCATACTTTTTCACGAGCTAGAACAAACTTGCCTAGCTCATCCTTTTTCACGAACTAGAACAAACCTGCTGAACTAGAACAAACCTGCCTGCTTGTGATTTCAAGTCAATCCCTCACTAGAAAAGTGGCACATAGGCCCGTCTTATAGCCATTAGGCCTTGAAAGAGTCCTTGCCACACATTAACATGACATCTTTGGCACAAGGTGGCATGTACACTCAAGCATCTTGACAAACTCATGGATGTTGCATTTTATTTTTTATGAAGAGCATTCCAACTTCCCTCATAGAATAAGTGCCTATGAGAAGGTAGATCATTTGATAAATTATCCTTTATCTTAGGCTTATCTATGCCAAATCCTTGTTCATAACAATGTGTCTACTAGCTTTCTCTTGATTATATCAATGAACCATCAAATGAAAATCACGTTCATTGGGTGGCATGGATGGAAAGAGGCCCATTTAGCACTTGCCCACATGTTTCTTATAATTTGAAGCCTGCCGCAGTTTCTATATTCATGAACAAATTACCTCCGTCCATATAAGACCTTTTGTTATCCATATTTTAGTGCTTTGCTTCTCTCAAACGAAATGAGATCAGTTCATTCCACATGAGATCAGCTCATTCCACCCAAATCCTAAACTAGGAAATCTTCAATTTTATTGCCCAACCAGAAAGATGTTCGATGCACTCCTACATTTCAAACAAGTACTTCTCAACACATATATACATGTTAACCAAGATTCTGCAACATCAAACCCTCATGTAGTTACATATTAACCAAAATTCTGCAACATCAAACCCTCCTGTAGTTAAGGCCCAAGAGGAAATAAGTTTTCAGAAGCAACTCTTTATGATGCACTTTATGGTTCCCTTATAATACTCAGATTTAGCTTATTTTTATCTTCAGCCGACAGTAGCTGGTGCATTTGATAGTTCATTAATCATCTTCTTCTTAGAAATGGTTGAATACAGGTTAACCATGCCTATGATGGACAAACATACGGTGGCTTCCACAGTTGCCTCAGTATCCCCCCCTGGATGTAGGTATTTAAGCACTTTAACTCTTCACGATGCTCTTCTAATACTGCTCTCACAACATCACCAATAGACACCATACCCTTCACCTGCTTATCTTTTACAATGGGAATATGCCTAATCCTCTTCTCTGATTATAGTCACAAAACATTATTAGTACCTATTATGAAATATTGTAACAGTAGCAAACAGTCTGGTGGAAGCATTACCTGTCATCATCTGCATTGCATGCAATACGCGTGTCTCTGGAGTAACGGTTATTATTTTTTTATGTAACCAATGTTGAATAAGAAATAAGCAAATATTCTCTAATGAAAACCAAATTCAGGGACAACTGAATACCTTCTCAGTCATAATATCTCCAACGCGTCTAGTCTTTAATGAATGCCCTTGCACAATGATTTTCCTGAGATAGTCTACAGACAGAAGCATGATTGAAGAACCACAACAACAATGAGAAAAGAACGCCACCTTAATTTAAAAGGACAAGCTGCCCCTTGTTATAAGAAAATGTAAGAAATCATCTTGGTTTTTGAACATGCTATTACACTATTTTCACATGGATAGGCTCCAGCAGACAATCAATTTGAAGGACCTATATGATATCATTGCCTTACAAAGAAAATGACCTCAAAAAATCAAGCTCACCTCTTTCTGTGATAATCCCAGCTATTTGTGCTTCTGTTCCTGGTTTGACCACAAGCAATGCTCCAACGTTGTGGTTAGTTATTTGATAAAAAACAATAATTCAAAACCATTGTGTAAGTTCTATATAATTTGCCATTTCTTTCTACCAGATATAACATTGGATCCCCATTAGTTGCTCAATCAGAAATCAGGACGGCTTATGTTTTGCATGACTTCTGAATTGTTCATGTCAAGTATCCATGGTTATGCTTATAATACTGCATGCAAAATTGAACACTATAACTTATCATTGAAAAGGAAGCAGTATAAAAATTTTACACACTGTTTTGCACACATTCTTATATCAGTTACAAAGCTACAAAGAGCTTGTTGATTCTACAAGCTAGTTAACACACCCTAAGTGGTTCATTTGAATGTTAGTTGACCATTGCCCATATTTTAGTGCTTTGCTTCTCTCAAACAAAATGAGATTAGTTCATTCCACACGAGATCAGCTCATTCCACCCAAATTCTAAACTAGGAAATCTTCAATTTTACTACCCAACCAGAAAGATGTTCAATGGCCACTTACTGATTTAATGGCATCATACACTGTATCATCCGTGGTGCAGAAAACCATTCTCCCTTTGCCCCTTTACCTTTTGCTTTCAAAACGTCTGCTATTGTTGTTGACTCAAACCCTCCTTTTAAAGTGGCAGGTTTTGCAGATGCATGATGGCATTGCTGCCGTGAAATACCAGGAGTTTGCAGAACACGAACATGTCTAAGAATACCAGCTTGAACAACCTTACCGTGGGTTTGGATAGTTCTAGCAAGGAGGAAGAAGCTGAAGCTATAGCAACCTGACCACCCGTTAACCGGTTTCCACAGTGGCTGCCCACCAACAGAAATGACCGCTAGTTTACATCCAATAATGGGTTTTGAGCAGTCATTGGCATATTCTAGGCATATACTAGCATATATCTAGAATATGCCACAAACCCACATAAACAAGGGTTTGCCCCCTTAGGGGCAACCCAAAAATGAATCAACTAATGAAACTAACTAAATTACCGTGTGTCGATTGTTCTTTGGCTTGGACGGGGCATCTAGTTCATGTCGCCATTTCCGAATCAAGAGGTGAGCATGGACATAAGGACATTCACTCTAATGGAGAAAGAGGTCCTCCATCACGTGAACCATAACATAGAAGTGTAGTCCTCCAGATTCCATGATTTGTTGTCGAGATATCTTGAATTTACAGAGGATCTTCTACTTGAAATTGCAAGAATGGATTCTAACTAAATTAAACAGAATATCAATAAAGACCATATCCTGAGGACTCTTCCTCCCATCATGAAAGCTTGCATTCATCACATCTTGCTGCCAGACATTGATAAATTGTGTCACCATAAAAGGAACGTGATAAAGTTGTGCACACAAGTAGGTATTCTATCTACTCCTGTATTTGAGCATGCGCAGCTGATCTGTGTCGATATGGGAGGGTCTTAAACTAGATTGGACAGTATCTCGATATGTTGAATTTTATGGAAGGATCTAAAGTTTATCACAGATTGAAGAAGATGGTCATGCTTACATTGGATCCTACGAGGAGCCCGGGTGAGAATAAAAGTTCATAAAGCAACACCAGAACTTTGTCACGATATCGTCATTAATAGAAGCGTGGCCAAAGTTATATATAAGCAATCAAGATTGGGTTTGCGATTCTCTTTGAAAGATCATCCAAGAAAGAAGATAGAGATACCTGCCTTTGAACCAACAGCTAACGAGGAGGCTGATAAGAAAAGAAAGAAGCACCAGAAGGCAATGTTCATAGGCACGATGAAATATCGTTGGATGGGAATGGATGGCGATTTCCTCTTCCAACCTCAAATGAAGACGTCTTATGCCTGGGAGGAGTCCCACTTTACTGCATGAGGCCCATCTGTTAGAGTGTGCCCCACTTTAATGTAATGCGTCTAGCTCTTCTTGCATTGCTCCTAGCCACTTATCTTTGTCACCAGAATCTAAGGCTTCTTCAAAACTTTTAGGTACGACTAAGTCATCCATGATTGCCATAATTTTGCCATTGAATTCATCTGGATGCTCAAGTCTTTTGCTTTTTCCCATTTCAGTTATTCTATATTCATCAATGTCTATCTTTGCATCCTCAAGTAACGTCTTGATCTAAAGTTTTCTTCTTTTAATCTGTGGTTCCTTTATTTTTGCATCCTATGTCTGTGGTGTATCAGGCTACTCATCATCTGTGTTTTAGTTTCCAGATTTTCAGCATCATACTTATCTGTCCCATCATTTGAGTCTAGATCCACATCAAATCTGACTTTATTTTCTACTGCAATAATTGGCTTTGTGTCTTTCTTTGTAAATCTATATCTGTATAAATTTCTCATCAAACACCAGATCTTTGCTTATTACAATCTTCCTTGTTTCAGGCACAAAGATTTTATGTCCTTTTGACTCCTCATCATAGCTAACCCAAAACTCAAGTTCTGCCATGTTGCCAAGCCTTTGTCTGAGTTTAAAGGGTAGATGCGCATATGCCAGTGTGGAGCGGTCAACACAACAGAAATTTTGATTTTTGAGTGAAACAGTGTGAAAAGAAGCTGCAATGAAGACGCATGGGCTCAAAATCGACCAAAGTGCATAGTTACAAGGTTATTTTGAAGATTTTGATGCTTATATTATTGAAGACCATTAGAAATTCGAATTTTAATGGTAAGGAGAAAGCACAAAGCAGTTTGATTGGAGGAGACCATATTTTTGGATTGATGAGGTGTCAACATCTCCATGGTTGTTTAGGATTAGTTATTTAACACTTGGGTGCTCCAGATTGATTTGTCTCAAGGGCTCGGACTTCGGTTGTGTATAAGTACATTGTGAATGAATTCGAATTTTACCTTTGGCCCGAATCGAATTTTTGCCTTGAGCTGATGCTAATGTGTAATCTTATACGTTCTCGCTAATTTGGTCCCTCCAGTATGCTGCTTGAGGTTATTTCTAAGTTAATAAGATAATGATGTGTGAGAAAAGAATTAATGATGCTGTGTAAGATCAGATAGGCTTGCTAAAAATCTCTTTTGAATTTCAAGCATCCTACTCTGTATCTGTGAGAATGGTGATCCGCTTTGATAAGAAATAAATGGAAGTACTAAGAATGGAATTAAAAATCTGAATTGAGAATATATCGGTTGTTCTTTGCCTGAAGTAATGATTGAGGGAAGGAACTAAGAATCCGGAATTAAAAATCTGAATTGAGACTTGATTGTACTGATCTGTTGCTTCCTGTGTAAAAGCAAGAAGGATTAAAATAAGAGATAAAGTCAGAATTGTAAGAGAGTCTTGGGCTGTCTGTCGCTTGCCTGTATGGAAGGAAAGAGAGTAAGAAGTAAGGAAATAAAAGGAGTTAAGGAAGAGGATGTATCTGCGATTAGTTCCTGTAAAATCTGTGATTGAAATATTAAGAAAAGGATAAAACCAAAATAGAGGATTGAATATGCCTGGGATTGCCTGCTCATCCATCTGACGCTCATCCAAGAGCAGACCCCAATCCGAAATCTGCATGCATCTTGCTTGCTCATTGCTATATCTGCAGGTAAAAGAAAGGCAAGGAGGGATCGATTGAAGCAGAGGGATCGATTGAAGCAGAGAGGAGATTGAAGCCCTGGCCGCTGGTCGCCGCCCTGGCCGCTGGACGCTGCCCTAACAGGTATTTCTTGCCTTGTGTTTTTTTTATTTTTGTTCAATAATAACCTAACTAAAAGCTAATGGATATTGTTGTCTAAAAATAAGAGTAAAAAGGGGTTAACATGGGTGATTAAGGAATTCGAATGCATTAATGGGCATGAGCATGACAACCAAGGTTAATATATATTATTGATAATTGTGATACAAATATATGTCCACAGTATAAAATTGTTAATATTATATAATAAAAAAAATATATATATTAAGCAAGGAGTAAAAGGAAGCGGTGCGGCTAGGCTTAAGGGGTATAACGGAAGCTATGAGCCTAGTTGTGGTGGTGTTGGCGTAAGTAATTAACGGAATTATATTTTTCGCTGTCATTAGTATTATTATTTTGTCATCCATTGCCTAAGAACTCTGTCGGGCTTGGGGTAGGTTGACCCGGCTAACATTTAGTGGGGGGCATTGCGAGAAATTAACTAAAGGGTAATCGTGTTGACGAATAATAGTACAACTTTTGAATTTTTTGTTATATTTTCGAAAAAAAAAGAGGGAATAAAAATAAATAAAATAAAATAAAATTTATTAAATTTTTGTTGGATGTATAATGGCTTGCAGGAATGGAAAATTGGCCACATTTACCCATCACTAAGCACAAAGTACTTATTTTAAATAATCCTCGTAAGAGAATTCAACCTAATAGTGGTTGGGGAGGCGGTGGACCATGGGAGGAACCACGACCAATTCACGGATGGTTGGGAACAGAAGAATTTGTAAGAAGACTTAGGCAATCTTCATTTGAAGAATTTGTAAGCCAAGAGGGGCATCCACCTCACGTAATTAAAAAGTTATTTGTTCGGTAATTAAAGTTTTTGCATGAATTGGGGCCTGGATGCTGAAAGGAGAAAGAAGAGCATCGAGAAGCAAGAGGCTGAACGTAGTGCTAGACTAGAGTTTAGGGAACAAAAAAGAAGGGAATTAAAAGAGCAAGTCTTGGAAGAGGAAAGACTGTTAGTAGAGCAAGGGTTTAGTAGCAGTAGCACCATACCCTCTAGCCCTGGGGAAAGTAGTGAAGAGGAAACCAGTTATTTAACTCCTTCTAATACTTCGATTCTTAATCCCATGGCAACTAAAACTTCTAAAATGAAATACCCAACCTTTTCACCTTTAAAAGGGGGGGAGGCTGATTCTCACATTCAATCATTTCTGACTATTAGTGAGGCCAATCAAGAAGATGGTAATGCTGAAAGACTTAGGCTGTTTGGAGCAACCTTAGAGGATGGGGCAATGGAATGGTATAGAACCTCTAGGAGTATTACCCCTTTTTTGACTTGGGATGACCTTAGAAAAGCATTTTTAAAGGCCTTTAGGCCTATTGGCCTTCAAGAAAGAATAAATGATGAGCTAACATATTTACGCTTGCTGCCTAATGAAAGTCTGCAGAGCTATGTGCTGAGGTTTAGACGGTTGGTAGCCAAAAGAGAGCCCACCCCTACAGTTGAGGATCAAGTAAGATACTTTACAAATGGGTTACCACCGGATTTGGGCTTTTTCACTAAGGGTCAAACCCAGCCAGATTTAGAAAGTGCCATCAAGATTGCGACTAGGCTGGGGAACAAGCCAAGCTAACTATGGCCCGCCATTATAATCCCGGGTTGATTATGCCTACGTGTTGGGTGGGGTAGCCCTCAAGAACCCTCTAGAACCCCTTTAGCAAGCCCTCACTTGGGAATGTTGGGTGTCACGCCCTAGTGACTTGGGTACCATAGATTATAGTAGGCTAGCCACATTAGGGAGTGGTGCCCCAATAACAAAGCCAACCATAGAGGAAGGGGTTGATAAAAAGTTAGAAAAGGTGGTAGAGACTCTTACTAATAAAATGAACGAGATGCAATTGAATTGGGTAAGAGGTGTGAGTAATAAGCCACAAGTAAACAATGAGAGGACTAACATGTGGTGTGTGAAATGCAAGGGTTATGGCCATTTACCATCCGAGTGTCCTACTCACTGCAAACATACCAATTCCTTGCAAAAGTGTGGTAAAACTAATCACCCTCTGAGAAAGATGCTATTTTTGGAGAATGGAAGCTAACCCTAATACCCCTACCCCTACTTATCAAGCACAACCCTTTTATCCTACAGCTTATGCTACCAACGTGGAGGAAAGGCAAAATCGTCCTAGAGTTATGAAGAGGCCTCCACCCCAATGTTATAGATGTGGAGAGATGGGTCATATAGCACCTCATTGTCCTAATCCTATGAGACAAGTTGGATATCAACCCATATGCGGGATCTGCCAAACCCAAGGCCTACATAGCCAAGAAAATTGTCCTCACAAATTAAAGGCAAGAGGGGAACCATCTTCTAATAATAAGGGAAAGGAAGTGGTGGTAGATAGTCGAGTTGTGTATGTGGACGAAGTTAATATCCCAAGTTATGTTGTGGAGACTCGTGGGGCAAGAAGACTCAGAGAAGAAGAAAATGAAGCACATGTGATGAATGAAGGGGATAATGAAGTTAGTGAGGTTGAGGAACCCGAAGCGTTGTTTGAAGATATTGACCAACTCCCCCATCCAATGGAAGTTAAAGAAATTTTAAATGATTTCGAGTCTAATAAAGAAAATACGGATAAGGGTAAACGTAAGAAGTACACTAGAGTTTTGAATTTAAAGGAAGAACAACCCTATGATATTTTGAAGGATTTGGAAAATAAAAGTCCTTCCTTAACATTCAAACAATTATTGCAAATCGCTCCTAGTTGTCGTAAGGTGGTCTTGGCCGCATTAAAAAGTCATAAAAAGTAGTTGTCAAGTGCATGGCCTATAATTGCGAGATATGAGTTCACCTTGTGCGGATGTGGAAATAAGTGGGCGAAAGTGATCTAAATTGCACTATTGATGGGGGCTCGGGCGTGAACATTATGCACGAGAGTATGTGGAGGAAACTAGATTTGCGAGCCTATGCCCGTAAGTTTTATAGTGAGGATGGCTGATCAACGAAAAGGTAACACCTTTGGGATTAGTTCTTTGGGATTAAAACCTTAATTCTTTGGTGTGACTTTCTTTGTGGATTATGTCATTTTAAAGATGCCAAATAGTGCATGCACTTATCCATTGTTGTTAGGAAGGCCATGGTTAATGCAAGCATCAGCTAAACATGATTGGTCTACAGGCTATTTGCAAATTGGAGATGGGAATAATTTAATCAAGATAAGGGTCCATGTTCAATCGGTAATAAGGATGACAATGATAGTGATACTAGTTCCTCAATTGAAGATATGCATGTTGATAATAATGATGATGATGTAGATAGTAACGAGAATAATAATGAAATAGAAGTAGACCAAGTTTATGTAGAGCAAGAGGGTTACGAAAAACTAACAATGAGGGATGATACTTCATCTGTGGCTATAGAGGAATGGATGAATTGTGTAAATGTTTTTCTTTGTAAATGTGGAAGAAGTAAATGAAACTATAAAGGAAGAAGAAGAGGAGAGATATCACGAGTACTTCTCAAAATTTGAGGAGGGAGAACCCAAGCTAAAAAGAAACCCCCTCCCATTGTGCATCCAAGGAAGTCCAACAAATGCTAACCCGTCCCACTTATGATGAGTTGAATTTAGGTACTTCGGGAGAACCCAAGATGGTGCGATTGGGAAAACTTAATCCTGGTGAAGAACATAAAGAATATAAGGATCTCCTCATGGAGTTTAAGGATGTCTTTGCATGGACGTATGAGGATCTGAAGGGTATATCACCCGAGTTAAGTGTGCATAGAATTGTACTTGAAGCTAACACAAAAGCTATAAGGCAACGACCCTACAGGATGAACCCTCATTACTCAAAGGTGGTAAGGGAAGAGCTGGATAATTTAATTAAAGCTAAGTTTATTGAACCAGTGGAAACTAGTGAGTGGTTGTCCCCAATAGTTATAGTTCCAAAGAAGTCTAAAAAATTAAGGGTGTGTGTGGACTATAGAAAATTAAATGCTGCCACCATTAAGGATGGGTTTCTGTTCCTTTTTCGATAACGTTATTGATTCTGGGTTCTTTGGCCATGAGTACTATTCTTTTCTTGGCCGGGTTCAGTGGGTACAATCAGGTGAGTATTGCCAAGGAAGATAGGGAAAAAACCACATTTGTCACGGAATGGGGGTGCTACATGTATAAGGTTATGCCATTTGGGTTGTGTAATGCTCCTGCCACTTTCCAAAGGGTAGTTACGGGTGCATTTAAAGATTATCTAAGAGAGTTTATGGAAGTGTTTCTTGATGATTTCTGTGTTTTTAGTACCAGGCAAGAACATCGGGAGAAACTCAGATTATGCTTTATGAAATGTCGAGAATATGGTATATCTCTAAACCCTATGAAATGTTTGTTTGGAGTTACCCATGGGACGTTGTTGGGTAGGATCATTTCGGGCAAGGGTATTGCAATTGACCATGATAAGACTAAAGTTATTTCGAATTGGAGCCACCTACTAACATTAAGCAATTACAAGCATTTCTTGGGCATATAGGGTATCATCGAAGATTCATAAGATATTATGCTAATAAGGCTTTACCATTAAGCGCACTCCTTAAAGGGGGAAGGAATATCGATGGACACAAGAATGTCAAAAAGCATTTACAAGTTTAAAAGAAGCACTAATAACTCGCACCCATACTTAGTTTTCCTAATTGGGAAAGGGAATTTCATGTCCATGTAGACTCTTCAGGATATGCAATAGGAAGTATTTTGTCACAACCACAACAAGATGGGTGGGATCATCCAATTTATTATGCTAGTCGTCAATTGTCTAATGCAGAAAAAGAATTATTCAACAACCAAGAAAGGGAAGGATTGGGCATGATTTATTCAATTATAAAGTTTAGCCACTATTTATTGGGAAAAGAATTTGTATTTTTGTTGACCACCAAGCATTGAGATATTTAATTTTAAAACCTTGCGTAAGAGCGGGAAGAATAACTAGATGGTTACTCATGTTGCAAGAGTTTCAATTTTCGTATAATTGTAAAACCGGGAAAATCTCATGCACTGCTGACCATTTATCGCGATTATTGAGTGATTCTAACGATAAAGGGGTAAAAGATGACTTGCCCGATGCTAACTTGTTTATGGTATTTGCAGTTCGAATGGTATGTTGATGTGGCGAATTCCTTTCCTTTGGTGAATTTCCAGATGATATGAGAGCCATAGAAAGGAAAAGATTAATTCAAAAATGTAAACCTTTCACTTTGCTGGCCGGAACCTTGTATAGGGTAGGTAAAGATGATATCCTGCGTAGATGCATATTCCCTCATGAAGTGCAAAAGGTCATTAGAGCTTGCCATGATTCCCCTATTTGGAGGTCATTTTCTTTGCGGATGTCTTTGCTAAGAAAGTGTTAAATCTTTGGTTATTGGTGGCCTAGTTTGTACCATGATGTAACAATCCGGGTAAAACATTGTGACCTTTGCCAAAGATTGGGTCGGCCTACTAGGCGAGATTCTATGCCTCTGAACCCGATAGTTCCCATATTACCTTTTGAAAAATGGGGGATAGATTTTGTAGGTCCCATTAATCCTCCTTCAGCTCAAACCCGTTGTGAGTATATATTGGTGTGCACGGATTATGTTACCAAATGGGTTGAGGCAAAAGCATTGAGAAATGCTAATGCAAACTAGTGTAGCAACTTTCTTATATGAAAACATCATTACTAGGTTTGGGTGTCCCTTAGAGTTGGTTAGTGATAGAGGTTCACACTTTATCAATGATGTGGTCGCTACCTTGTGAACGCCACGCCATAGCCCATAGAAAGAGTACACCCTATCATCCTCAAGCTAATGGCCGGGTTGAAAGAACCAATAAAACTCTATGTAATATAATGACGAAGATTTTGTAACGCTAATAGGACTGATTGGGATAAGAGATTGTTAGATGCATTATGGGCCTATAGAATAGCTTACAAAGTTACCACAATTTTAAATCTACTCCCTTCATGTTAGTGTATGGCCAAGAGGCCATCTTACCTATTGAAATAGAAATTCCATCATTACAGTGGTGTAAGGGAAAAGCTTGATGAAGATGGTAGTCTTAAGGCACGCTTGCAAGAATTAGAGAAGCTAGATGAAGTACGTCTTCATGCATACATGGCTAGAGAAGCACTCCAAAGGCAACGTAAAACATGGTATAATGCTCATAATAAAAATAAAGAATTTGTGGAAAATGATTTGGTATTGTTATATGATTCAAAACATTGGAAGAAACCTGGAAAGTTGAGAATGAGATGGGCAGGACCATATGTAGTCCTTAAAATTTTTCCTAACGGTTCTGTGTCATTGCAAGATTTTGAGGAATGAGCTCCCAACGCGAATTAATGGTGCCCGATCTTAAGCCATATTATGCACCAAGGACTTTCAAGAAACTTCCGGATGCAATGTAATTCATCGAGGCGATGAATACAAGTAAGGGGGATAATAGCATAATAAGGGAAAAATTATTAAAAAGTGAAAAAAAAAAAAAAAAAAGAATTTGATTTTTCTTATTATTCATCTGCTTGCTCTCCGTATTACTCAAATTCATCTCATTTTTCATTCTTACACCTCATTCAATCCATAAAGGCGCCAAATCAACCGCATCAGGCAAACAATTTGTTACTAACTTTTATGGTTTCCATGATAGATTCACCTGCTTGTCTCCATTTTTAGTCAATTCATTTCACATTACACTCATCCACTCCATGTCAATCCATTAAAGTCTGCCATGTAAGCTTTACCATCAGGCAGCAATGTTTTTACTAATTTTTTGTTTCCATGGCAGGTTCACCTGGTTGTTCTTCGTAATTAGTCAAACCATACGCCTTTCATTCATCCATATCATTCAAATCATAAAGTCTTTGCAATCAGCTTCACCATATTAGCAGACCATATGTTCTACTAACGTTATTTTTCGCTGCAGGAGCATCATTTTTTCCATCATTTCATGTCCATCTGTTTTTAGTTGGCTTACCAACCATGACCATTGTTTTCTTTACCATTGTTTTTCCATTTCCCGTATTGCTGGCCATTGTCTCCATCCCAGCAAGTTCAAAATAGGCACGGAATAGGATGAGGTTGATGCGGATCGAGAGGACCCTAACAAGGATAGTGACATCATTATTACCAGGGTTTTTCCTCGAAAACCCGAAAGGGCGAGGTTTTTTAATCCCGGTTAATAATGGTGTTGCTACCTTGCTAAGAGAAATGAGAAGTTCTAGTCCAATCTTTTATCATACTGAGCAGATTTTTGAAAGCAAGTTCGTCGAGACGTCGAATACAAGTAAGGGGGGATAATGTGGAGCGGTCAACACAACAGAAATTTTGATTTTTGAGTGAAACAGTGTGAAAAGAAGCTGCAATGAAGACGCATGGGCTCAAAATCGACCAAAGTGCATAGTTACAAGGTTATTTTGAAGATTTTGATGCTTATATTATTGAAGACCATTAGAAATTCGAATTTTAATGGTAAGGAGAAAGCACAAAGCAGTTTGATTGGAGGAGACCATATTTTTGGATTGATGAGGTGTCAACATCTCCATGGTTGTTTAGGATTAGTTATTTAACACTTGGGTGCTCCAGATTGATTTGTCTCAAGGGCTCGGACATTGGGTTGTATAATAATTACATTGTGAATGAATTGAATTTTACCTTTGGCCTGAATCGAATTTTTGCCTTGAGCTGATGCTAATGTGTAATCTTATACGTTTGCGCTAATTTGGTCCCTCCGATTATCTTCGCTTGAGGTTATTTCTAAGTTAATAAGATAATGATGTGTGAGAAAAGAATTAATGATCTTTGTGTAAGATCGGATAGGCTTGCTAAAAATCTCTTTTGAATTTCAAGCATCCTACTCTGTATCTGTGAGAATGGTGATCCGCTTTGATAAGAAATAAATGGAAGTACTAAGAATGGAATTAAAAATCTGAATTGAGAATATCGTGTTGCTGCCTGAAGTAATGATTGAGGGAAGGAACTAAGAATCCGGAATTAAAAATCTGAATTGAGACTTGATTGTCTTGGGACATTTGCTTCTCGTGTAAAAGCAAGAAGGATTAAAATAAGAGATAAAGTCAGAATTGTAAGAGAGTCTTGGGCTGTCTGTCGCTTGCCTGTATGGAAGGAAAGAGAGTAAGAAGTAAGGAAATAAAAGGAGTTAAGGAAGAGGATGTATCTGCGATTAGTTCCTGTAAAATCTGTGATTGAAATATTAAGAAAAGGATAAAACCAAAATAGAGGATTGAATATGCAGGATTGCTCGCTCATCCATCCGACGCTCATCCAAGAGCGCAGACCCCAATCCGAAACCGCATGCATCTTGCTTGCTCATTGCTATATCCGCAGTAAAAGAAAGGCAAGGAGGGATCGATTGAAGCAGAGGGATCGATTGAAGCAGAGAGGAGATTGAAGCCCTGGCCGCTGGTCGCCGCCCTGGCCGCTGGACGCTGCCCTAACAGGTATTTCTTGCCTTGTGTTTTTTTTTATTTTTGTTCAATAATAACCTAACTAAAAGCTAATGGATATTGTTGTCTAAAAATAAGAGTAAAAAGGGGTTAACATGGGTGATTAAGGAATTCGAATGCATTAATGGGCATGAGCATGACAACCAAGGTTAATATATATTATTGATAATTGTGATACAAATATATGTCCACAGTATGAAATTGTTAATATTATATAATAAAAAAAATATATATATTAAGCAAGGAGTAAAAGGAAGCGGTGCGGCTAGGCTTAAGGGGTATAACGGAAGCTATGAGCCTAGTTGTGGTGGTGTTGGCGTAAGTAATTAACGGAATTATATTTTTCGCTGTCATTAGTATTATTATTTTGTCATCCATTGCCTAAGAACTCTGTCGGGCTTGGGGTAGGTTGACCCGGCTAACAGCCAGGCATCCACAGACTTTAAACATGCTAAAATCTAAATTCTTTTTTTTTTTTTTTTTTTTTTTTTACTTCATCCAAAGCATTTGAGATACATTACCTTTAAAAACGGCAATGGGCAGTCTATTTTGTATCATATGGCTGTTTTGAGTGCTTCCTTCCAGAGATAATTTGGCAGGCTGTTGTGCTTGATCATGGACTTGATAGCATCTATAATGGTCCTATTCTTCCTTTCTGCAACCACATTTTGTTGTGGACTATACCTACAAGTGAGTTGTCTCTTTAAACTATTAACAATGCAATATAATTTAAATCTGGTTGACAAATACTCTCCTCCATGATCTGACCTAATGCATTTCAGTTTTTGGCATGTCTCTCTTTCCACTTCAATTACACTACTACATAGTGGAGAAGCTTCTTTTGCAAGATGGATGCCTGCTTTTCTTTTCATCTGGTACATTTTCTAGAGGTACTTTAGTCCAAGAGAAGAAGAGCATGGCTTTGGAATATGATGACAGAAAAGCTAGGTTTCTGTCAAGTTTTTTGCACCTTGACAACCTAGCTAAGGATGCTCCAAAAACAGAAGGTGAAGAGCAAATGAAAAGGGAATCAAAGTTCAGAAATGGAGAACCTTCTGAAACGGCCCCTACCATTGACATCTCTGAGAGTATAGTACTATCTAATGACTTGGATGCTGTCCTCAGTAATTTTCAAGGTTACAACTATGCTGAGATATTGAACAGATTAAAGAGAGGTATATTTACTTTGGAGAGGGATGTGGCTGCTATAGATCCTCTTTTCCAAAAGCTAGAAGGATTGAATGATGGTTTGGATGTCTTGCTACCACTAATAGGTTGTAACTTTGTGCCAGGTAACCTTATACTAAAAGAGTTGCTATGGATGACGAGGATGAGCCTAAGGACAATGCTGGGGATGGGTCTTCTTAAGAATTCAGTAAGATATTAGTAGTATGCATCACAGAGCACCACAACCCTTGCTTGGTGCTCTAGGAGAGGACTTCTTTGAGATACTCAAGAAAAATCAGGAAGGGCTTAAAAACTATACTGCTAAGAACAAACAGGAGATCCCTGGAAAGTTTGGCTATACTGATATGGATACAGAAGATCGCCTGGACTTGGCTCAACAACAAATAGATAGAGCCGCAATAGAAGCGACCGATGATACAGACAGGAATCCCGATGTCGTTTAAAAAAATGATTTGACTATTGCTATGGCGATTCTTCTAAGCTTTCTCGTACATAAAATTTGAGTAATATAATATCATTTTCCTTTAGAATAATCGCCATGGCGATTCTTCTAAGTTTCATGAATGCTATTAGTATAGCATTATGAATGTTTTTATCAACTTATATGGCATATTTAGGTGTTTTCTTGGTAGAAAAGATCGCATTTGGCAATCTTCTTCATAAAATCACGTACTGTAAGGTAGCTACATCCTTTAGAACAAGCTTAAATCAGAGGTATATTAAGGAGAACGACAAGAACCATAAACAAAGCCTATCAAATTGCGATTATCAAGCAGCATGAAGGCTTTATTGCTTTAGACAAACCACGACCAATTACAAACTACCCTTTTTAACGCATGCTTCGAGCTATTTGGATCAAAATAAGATTGTATTTTTTCTCAAACTAATGAATTCGTGCTTGAATTGGCACTCCCCAGCAACACTCACATATAATGTGCATGCCAATATCTTTCCCTCCATGTTGGATCTCACCGGACGCATGCTCATTATGACAAAACTCCATCTAGAGAATATCGGCCTCGCGAAAGCGTGCCCACTTTTCTTGAACCCCATAGTTGTGTTTTCATAGAGGGAATGTTAGTCCTATGCTCACAGACACAAGACTATTCATGAACACCTTTGATAAGACTCCCAAGCGTGCTAGAACAGGCACTAAATCTAAGCCCACAAGGCAACAAGAGGCAAAAAGACACTCCAAAGTGAGTTGCTCAGCCTCGACATGAATTCAAGAAGAAAGTACCTGCCTCCTGAACACTTTGTCATATAACTGACATTTCTTGCTAGCACAATGAAAGAAGCAGGACATAAGTAGTTTCCTTCTCAAACACAATGTATGATATTCCCTCCTAGAAGCTGCATATCCAAAGCTTGCTTTATAAATTAGAGGTAGAGGGAATCCACGTTAGTGGATTATCTATCTTTCTTAGTCTTATAGGCCAACATCCCAATCTTGGGCTAACCCTTCTAGCATGTGTTGGGGAGACATAGCTTATGTCCTACCAAAAAGAGATGCCACATTAATGGCTTACGTGAAGCAATTAATTATGGCCGTTAGAAAGGAGGAAGGCTATGCGCCTCCACTAGATTTGTTAAATGGGTATAGAAAGTGCAAATCAATCCATGACCTGCTAGCATCCATTGCCAGGACATTTGCATCATAGAATGCACTCCACCAACCAAAAGGGATGGCGGGCAACTGCTGCCCTAGCCATACCGTTAACACTGCCATCCTGTTCCTCAATCTCAGTTAACATTTTTTCTAACATGACGACATTTGACCCCTCATTGTGAAGCCGCCCAACACGTCTCTATGTTGCCACTCAGTCCACCATCACCACTTCATGCATTTATGTATTCACTTCCATCTCCATCATCATCAACACCAATTTCACAAACTACCAACAACAACTTTAACTTCAAGCAATAGCACAAAAATGTACACCTAAGAACAACACATGTTTTCACGACTGTCTTTAAAACTAGCAAACTTTAAACTAGCCAGGAGAATCTTACAGCCCTAAGAACAACACAAGTTTTCACGACCGTCTTGAGAACTAGCAAACTCTAGCTAGACTATCTAAGAGAATCTTAGTGCGATAGACACAAAGAAAAAAGTAGTTAAAAATTAGCTATGGGTGTAGTTGTTTACTGAATAGCACACCCCATAAAACATGATAATATTTGAAGGTAAATAGTATGCTCATGGACTTTCGAGAGCTGCTTGTTAAAAATCACATTTTTGTCTTAAAACATGTGGAAATATGGTGCTAGGCTATGGAGTCTCCTTTGATGTCTATCAACTTTGGCTTGAAATTAGACCCTGAAGTAGCTGTAAATTTGATCAGTCGAATCATGACCAAAGAAATAGAATAAATGGACATATAAATATGTCGTACAAATTGAAATTGATGCCTGCCTTTCTCCATGGAATCTGGTTAGAATATGGACCACAAACACATGCATTTGACATTCGATCACTTAGGTGAGTTGCATAGGTAAGAACAAGATGCAGGGCACACACAAATTCAATACATAATATTGGAAAATGGTTGGGGCAAAAACTCTAGTTAGAGTACAAGTGGATACTATTTCTCGAGGAAAATATAAACGTTCAACTAATACCTCATAAAAACAAAAAATGGGATTTGGCTAGTTAAAGATCCAACAATAAAAACAGCCGAAAGAATAAACAAAAAAACAATAATAACGAAAACAGCTTTCCCAAAATTACGCCAAATAATAATCATATTGGGTAATTAAGACCCCTTTAGGAAACATAACCCCAAAATTAGCTGGAGGTGGCGTGGAAAGAGGACGCGAAAAAACTTTCCCGGCAATCGGGAAAAGATGATTTTATATAATCCAACGACTGCAAAAAAGAAAAGAAAATCACGATTTGGTGTTCGATTTTTTTTTTTTGTTTTCTCGAGACAAACAAGCGTATTCTTTTCTAGCAAAGAAGAAGAAAAGAAGCAGAGAGGTGCACCGCCGGATCCTTTTAGTCCAGATCTGCGCCATATCTGCTGCTTCTGGAGCTCGATTCTTGCCGGAGTAACCCTTCCCATCATTTTCTCCTCGCAGTCCCCTTCAATTCGAGCTTTTTTTGGCCCCGTTTTGGCACATTTTTTCTCTTCTTTCGTATCATCACCTCTGGCTTTTCTTTCCCCTCTTCTTCCTCAATTCTAGCTCCGATCTTGCGTATTTTCACACTATATGGTTGCTGATTGTAAGATTTCTTGAGAAACAACACACAAAGATTATCTTGAAGATTGAAAATATTTAGACACCGCTGTTAATTCAAGCTTGCGATCAGAGCATGGCCGAAAGGGACTTTGATATTGGCTCTTGGGACTGGCATGAAGATGCCTTCAAGCTTGAATATTATGTTCCACAAGGTTTTATCAAAACGCTTTGGTTCTCTGCTTGTTAGATTTTAATTCTTGGCCAGAAGCATTATTTTCGAATTTACATATAACTCGGATCATTTTCATACTATTCTTGGCAGGTATATCAAGATCTTTGTGGGATGAATTTATATCGTCAGATGCAGAATCTCAATCAATATTTCTCTCTACTTCTGCGACAGAGAACACAGATTCTGATCCGGCTTTGCATTCTTTTGATAGCCAAGGTACAAACGTACTCATGACTTTGGTTTAAGAATCTGCATTATATTGTTAGTTTAAGTGGGTTTTGCATTGCAGATAGTTCAGGTAATTTCTCGTCGGAGTTACCTATAGACGAAGATAATCTTTCTTACAAAAGGAGAAGGATGCTGTTTTCTGATTATTGCGGGGCCCCTTCTGATGCTTCCGAAACCGTCCCTGAACAGACTTCGGTAAGTCTCTGCCACCATATCTATACCCTGCTTAACGATTCCTGGATTTGAACCTATTGTTTATGGACAATCTTGTTTTAGAGTCTAGAAACTTCTGTGATCAACGCAACGGATTGCCTTACCGTGGGAAGCCCAGTTTCTTCAAGCCCGCTGTGGTGCGGTAAGTGCATATAATTATTTGCCTGCATGGGTCTGTTTTTTGGGCATGTATTTATGCACCGCCTATGATTTTTATAGATGATAATAACATTGCAGGCAGTTTGGCGGATCAATGGTTCTCAAATGCGATTCATGAAACCAGCAGTGAGCAGTGCCGTGAGATGATGTAAGTGAATTATATGGGTCTTTCAGTAGCGCCAAGTGTGGCATTCTGTACGAATCTGAATCTGATTATTCAATTCATGCAGGAAAATGGTCGTCCCTGTGAAACAGATTACTGGTACGAGATTTATATGCTGGGTTTCTGCATGTCTTTGTTATTTCATTATACGTGCTAAGTTTAGACAATTGAACTGCATTCTGATTCTTCAGGTTTATGGAAGACCAGCGAAGAAGAAGTCTTGCAGGGGCCCCAAACACCACATTCAAGCAGACCTCCCACACCGGGTATCAGATTTAGTTACTTTTTGCTGTTTGGATTGAAGAATTCTAAGCATTGGATAGTAAGTAATATGGTTCTGAATACGCAGGAAGTAAGGCCAGTGCTGTTAAGACATGTAGGGTGTCAACCCCAATAGCATATCCATTTGCTTTAGTAAAACCATCAGAGGCAGAAGGGGATATAACACTGAAAGATATAAACCAAAGAATTTCCAAGACACCATCAAAGGGTGCTGCTGAATCAAACGAAGATTTGTCGCGCTCTCCTGCTGAACTGGGTGTTGGACTTTCTGGCAAATCCATAGTTACTCTAACAAAAATCCACACGGAGGGCCATGGTACAATCACCATAATGAGGACAAAAGGGTGACTTCCTGTGGAATCTGTATTATTTTGATACAATGCTCGAGGTACCGATTTGCATAGCAGATTAATTTACATCTCTGATCTTGTCGAATCTCGAGTGCAGCAGCTCAGTTATAGTTGCAGATGTTGATTGTATAGCAAACCTGTTTTGAAAGCGTGACCGTGCAAATGGGTGTCCAATTCAAAGCATGATGAAATGGGGCTTTTGATTAAAAACTTCCCCAACGATTTTGTGCCTCCTGTTATAAGGTATGAGCCATTATCGTTGGACCTGTAAAACTTAACAGAATGCATGGAATGTAAGAAGCTTTCCATTACATTCGGATCGTAGTCATAATCAATACATCAAATGCTTATTGTGTGTGCATGTTAAGAATTTGAATGCGGATGTGCAGCGGATGAGGATGAAGAAAACATGCGAGATACAGAAATCGAAGCATTAAACCATGTGTTTAATGAATAGCTGTAAAGAAAGAATTATATATGCGTGTAATCTGGATAATCTACCTGGCTACTGCTAAAAAGTAGATCCGAGCCTGCATGGTGGTCACGCCTGTTGGCACTGCCCAAAAGAATTAAACGCAATATTTTACCATTTAAGTATGCTTCATACTTTATTGGCTCTTTCTCTGGATGTTAGATCCTTGATTCTCCGAACATTTGCTTGTATTGGTGATGTAGACGTGGTACTATATTTTTTCGAAAGGCTTACCTGACCTGTCCAACCTTCTGCCTGTCTGTGCAAGACATTGGAGCAGAGACATCTTGTAACAGGTTAAGGTTGACGTGACTGCTAACCTCTGTTAGGTATTAACATTGTTATCCTTATAATTCTTTTGGCCTTTCAAAAATCCTTACACCGTCGAATTTGTTCTAGTTGCCATGTATTTATCACTGCCAGATCCCTGTCCTGCCCTACAATTTGAACCCTGAACCTCAACTCTGCCTGTTTGAACTAACCCTGTGCCAAATCAATGCCAATTGATCCATCAATCATGCCTTGCGTATTTCTTACATCCCTGTCTCGCGATTTTCAGCGGCCCTGATACTGAAGTCCAATATTTGAAACTTTATGAGATCTCTGAAACAGTACTTGGTCCATTTTTATTTTTGTCTTGTTTATGCTTCAAACTTGATCTCAAGGAAAATCTCTGATCTTAAAGATTCTGAAATTTTTTTCGTTCTTCTGGTGCTCTGAAGGTTTGAGTTGGAAAGTTTTAATGGGGATTTTTGGAAGGGTTTATTATGGAGATTATGGAGACTGTTGTACAGTACAATCAATCTATGCTTGCAATAGAACAGTGATGTGGTACGTGGAATAGGGATATATGGGTGTTAGTTGCTGAACTGTTTAAATTTAAAGATGTAACAGAATCAGATTCGAAAAGAGGATGAAAATCAGGCTGTGATGTTACTTAAGTAACAGTTTAAGTTGATTCCAACAAACAGGAGGCAAAACGTGCACGCTTTTCTGGCGAATGAATGATGCGCTCTTTTCTTAACACTGCCAAAGCGTGCGTCTCTGTATCGTGCAAACAGGCTAGCTATCCTTATCCTTCCCCATTCCTCCGTTAGCTAAAATTTAATTATAAGGAAACTGCCCCTTCGCACACATTCTAGATTTGGCTCACCCTACATTTAGCCCCTCCCCATAAAAGCAAAGCTGTTATACTTGGAAACTCGTCCTTTGGCATACGTGGCAGTACTTTGCTGACATGGCCTTCTGTGGTTTTTTTAAAGGGTTTTAACTGCCTTTGCGTGTTCTCTAAGTGTGTTTGGTACCTTCCCTTTTATTTTGCTCTGACCTTTGAATTAAGATCTTCTACCTATTTTTTTTGAATAAAGTATCTAAAGTTCATGGCTTTTAAAATGCTCCATCATTACATGCTACATTCCTTAATTCTGTCTATAGCTTTCTTTTGGAAATCTCAGTTTAGAATTGTTAAACCTTGTGCCCAAGCTTTCTTTAGTGGTTAGACACTTAGATCAATTTACCATGAAATATCTAATCTTTCACAACCTTCTACTTATGATTTTGATGTGGAGATTCGAGAATTCAGTGTTATGCGGATTTAAATATTGGGTTACGACGTCTCATTTGGTTGACATAAAGGGTGGGCCTACAAACACAACCTTTGCAAAGATTTAGCCCCACTTGCTTGCATCACATTTGTGGACGAAGATTTGGTAAATCAATAGTTGTATTTGTGGTTCAAGGCATGCTCGAAATTTTGGCATAGTTTGCTTTAAACGTCTCGTCAATTCAATTCATCGGTTAAAATCATTGGAAGGCTAGTTGTTTTGAGTTATAGATTGACTTTGAGACCAAATATCCATGCAACATAGAAAAGGGTTATATTTTTCTTTTTGCTGGCATGCATTTTGATCCTGCCATGTGGGGTATCTTAAATGAAGTTGGGTATCTTAAATTTCGCTAACTAGGTTTAGCTGGTTAGGTTTATCTTTCAATAGATCATAAACAAAAATGTCACAACAGACCTAACCACTGGTCCTTGTAAGTTATGTTGATCCATCCCTTGCCCACCGTCGGATTGAAACAGGGTTATTTTACATAACTCTCAGAATATTCTTGCTTTAGCCCTTCGAATATTCTTCTCCTAATGAATATTCCACTGATTATCGTGATTTTCCTCGGTTTCCTGTGGCCCTTTGTTTTTCTATCTTCCTCTGTTTCCTCTATTCCATGTATTTGGCAAATCACTGCTAAATCGGCGTGTGTATAGCAGAACTCAAGGCAAATAGTGCCAGATTGGAAAGATCAAAGCAGATTTCACAAAAAAAGGGCTTCCAAAGCACAGATCAAAGCAGAAATATTTGTTGCTCGAAGATTTGTCCGATTCAGGCCGTCGTAATGCAGCATTCTTTATGGAATCTCTCTTTCAAGCAGCATACAGGATCCAAATCAAGGAAACGGCGAACAAATCCCCTGTATTTTGTAGCAAACCTGTTGCAAAAAGCATGCATAAATTCTGACCAAAAAATGGCTCCAAATTTGCAAATCTAGCCTCTACAACGACCTCTGCCTTTGTAGGATCCGATTTTTCCCAAGCATATACGAATTTATCCAAATTCGGCACACTCCAGAAGCAAAAAAAGGCCAAAGATCCACTGGAATTCGCCATAGCTGTAACAGAGGAGATTTGCCAAAGGGCAGCAATTGGGTGGTTCGGATTTATGAAACCGTGGATGAAATTTGGAACATGATCAGAGAACAAATATTTCTGGGGAATCTGTGGAAGCCGGAAACAAATATTTCTAGAGATACTTGCTCGGACTAGTGGTTATTTGCCATGATCCCTTCAAGGGGAGGGTTAGCCTCCTCATAAACATGAGAGGCTCATCACAGATGAAAACAAAATGCTTGACTTTGTTCAACCAGGTTCATAGATTTAACAAAGTTTGTTCTGCAAGAATGCCTGAGAGGCCATTTCGAGCTTTCGCTTGCCGGACTATCCACCATAGATTCAAAAAGCGTAACAAATTTGCTACACTAGTATGATTCAAGTAACTACGACATTCTAAAGTATTTTATTCGTTATATGTACAAAAAACATGACACATCACCTTGAGTAACACCACTAGAGGATGGGTTGTTTGCGACGTCAGTTTGCGACGTATATGAAACGTCCACGTCGCAAAAATCGTGTACGTTCCCATGACGTCGCACAAAATTTAAACCACGTCGCAGATAAAACGTTCCACGTCGCAGTTGGAACGTCTGGTCAGACGTCGCAATGGCAAAAATCGAGTACGTTCCTACGACGTTGCACAAAATTCAAACAACGTCGCAGGTGGAATGCCAGACGTCATAGTTGGAACGGCTGGCCAGACATCACAATGGCCTACTACGTGTCACGTCGCACTAGCGACGTGTCACGTTGCAAGTGTAACATCATTAAAGCGTGAAATGTCGCAACTGCAACGTTTCATTGCGACTTAAACAATAAACACAAAATAAATACAAATACAAGCTATTGAGGTGTTGGTAAGGCCTCAAGTTTCTTAGCCAAAGGTTAGGGGTTCCAAGTCCACAAAAAAACATTTTGGGCGCACATATATGTACGTCTTAGGAACATATAAGCGACGTCTGTAAAATGTCATAAGGATATATTTTGTATGTATTTGGGACGTCCATGATGTCGCTAATACACTGCACATGCGATGTGACATCGCACATGCGACGTGACATCATACTACGACGAATTCACGGCGACATCATTTGCGACGAGCGGGAAACGTTATTAAAGTGTGCGCATGTGACGTTTGATGTCCTCGTTACGTCGCTAAGACGTCGTAAACGATGTCGCAAACTGCCTATTCTGTAGGAGTGTAATGGTATATTAACTATTAATGTGATTAATTAACGGGACAACGTTAGCTATACTAAATTAAATACACTAGGAATGTGTGTCCGACAATGTCGGGCATTAGACGTGAGCATGTGGAATAAGTGACTAATATAGTTTGTAGGTGGAATAAGAATGTGTAAATGTAATCGATTCTGTAGATATCCTGGAGTATTAAGTATAGAGGTTTAGGATTTAGGCATTAGCCATTGATAGGAATAACAAAAAGCATAATATAATGGTGGATGTAATGGAGTGCATACAGTTTATGGTATTGGTTTAGAGCTTGCCATGCTTTAGGCTTTTGTGTATTTTTTGCATTAAATTTCCAACATTTCAGGCACAACCTTTTAAATTTGTGGTTTATATGTTTTTTTGAATTTTTATTTCTTTTTCAAATCCAGAAAACAACATCTCCCATAATACATAAAACAAAAAATTTCAGCTTTTTTTTTTCGGATACAAAACGCGACCACGATAACATTATCTCTTCAATATCTTCATAAAAGCTTATTGCACGATAACATCATTTCTTCAATATCTTCATAAAAAATTATTGCACTACACCGATGTAGGACAAATGATATGACTAGAATGATCAGCTGGGCAAAGAGTATGATTTGTTGTTGTGCAAATCATGTTTTAATCAATTAGTGAAGTGTGAAACCCTGCCAAATCCGTTCGGAAATTTGCTGTTTTGACGTAGAAAACTTAACCAAATATGAGCATCTCATACACCTTCAAAAAGATCCTGTAGAGAGCTTTTCAAAGCAATAACAAATACAAAAAATGGATTTCGGATTAAAAATATATTATCATCAAATCAGCATGCACTTTGCAAAAAGCTATTGGGATCGAAAAGTTCAAAAAGCAAGTATCTATCTTGATAGATCTAAGTCAAATCATACGCTAATGGAAAGTTCTCTACATAAGCTTTCTAAGGAAGCCAAGATCATCTGAATCTGACCTCTATAGCTCAAGTTACGAGTGCAAAAACAATTGAGATTATTTTTCTAGTGCTTCTTTTATTTATCTATTTTTAGTGACTTAGATATTATATACAACGGTTTGGTAAAAAAGAACCTCTTATAAAAATTTTATTTTTAATTAAATTTTTTTTTTCCAACAAGCTAAAATTTAGCTAAGGGTCCTGGTGCACTCTGTGAGGGGTTATTCCCTAGGCCAAAATTTTCAGGTCTATAATGTTTTTAATTTTATTTTTCCTAATTAACACTAGCTTAGCTTATTGTTCGAAAGATGAAATTTTTTTCCCAATTTTTGAGGTTCATGCTTGGGTTGTTATCCTTAAGACTGAAGGTCTACTGTTAGTCCTATCAGGAATTAGTTAGTGCTCGATCTTAGTCTACTAAGATCATAGCTCTGAGACCACTGTGACGTCCCCTACCCATCTACGATGCTCCCATCGTATCAGAAGCCGGAGTTCATCCCTCTGGCAACCAAGCTGACTGAGGCCATCCAACTGACACCAATCCCTTGGCAAGGAATCGATGAGAAGAAATGGACGTGTCATTTATCCTGTCTTCCCTCGGGATCATCCTAGCTGCGGAAGCGTAAACAAACATAGCTGCGGAAGCGTAAACAAACATGAAAGCACAATTTCATTATTTTTGTACAAAACCTGAATTTATGGACCATTTTTTGGAGACCTACTTCAATAACAATTTTTCCCACACTAACAAGCATCACCAGCGAGGGCTGCATATGCTTCAGCAACGGGCACTGGAATCTTGATAGTGTTGGGGAGCTTCTTCCTGTTCGATGGAGACCAAGCAAAGTCGATTGTCTCCAACTCAATGCGATCACTAGCAGTGGTTGGCCTCCACCTTTTCTTCTAACAGTTTACATAATTGGCCGGGTACACCTGGTTCCTTACGGGGACAGGCTCCCACCAAGTGACCTGTACTGTCTCAAAGTTCTCCTTCTTATCATCCATTTGGGGCTCCTCCGTGGCATACCCTACCCATGTGGGACACAACACGTCATCAGGACGTGCCATAATGAACATACCTTTCTTCACGTCCTTGAATGGATTGAATTCTGGTATGGGTTTATCCTTCAATGGTCCCACGTATGGAGGAGCGATGCTTGCAATTGGCTGCGGTACTGCAACCAATCCTGGAAGCTGAACTCCTTCTTGCCTGGTGCATGGCCAAAAGTCCTCATAACTCCCTTCCGGGCACGAAATCTTCCCTAGCTCCTGTAAAAGACCCATCCAATACTCAATGGTAGCCGTGAATTGTGCGGAATAGTCGGCTGTTTCCGGGGTGCCCTTCTTGCTTGTTGATATTGCAACCCAATGAAGGATGTGCTTGTGGATGCTGTTTCGTAACTGGCCAAGGTCCTTAACTGTTGCCTTTGGTTTAAGCAACTTGGGTGTTCCTACAGGCATCATGGGCTTCCCGTTTTCCCCTTCCTTCCACATTTTTATACCGCCTGTAGGCAGCCAATCCAAGAAGCACGGACGGGTTTTGTAATACATGACAGGCCACTCTCCATTCATTGCAAATTTGAATGTCAGGGGGGTGGTGTGGCCAGTCAATCTATCATCGCCGTCGGGTATGTACCCTTCTATAAACCCCTTCCAATCTGGCACTTTATCAACAATGTATGGTACAAGTCCATTTAGATTGCATGTGTGGAACTCATATAACAATTCGGGCATGGTCAGCACCTCGGCCTTCTTTAGAGTGGAGGAGAAGTTGCCAAACATAGCATCAATGTCTTCATGTGTATGTCCAGGCATCATGAAACCCAACTCTATCTCCTCGAACACACCAAGATATACTAGGTATGAAAGATACGAGAAAACATACCTGTTTTTGTTTTGACCCGAAGCATTGTCCAGTTGCAGCAACAATGTTCGGGAGAGGGGCTTGAAAGAAGGTCCTTCTCGTGCAGGCAAGCTTGCAGGGATGTTGCTATTGGTGAGTGCCAATTTCGATTTGAGTGCCGCATTATTACGCAAGGAAGTCACCCAAGCTGGAGCTGATGTTTCCGGCATTGAAAGATGGCCTCCAGGATACTCATGAACCATCTCAAGCCTTCTCAAGATACTATTCAAAGAACCGACATGGAAGTTCGAGTCATCTGGCCATAGATCCAAAGCAAAGTTTCCATAGCTTCCCCTCCCATGACCATGAGTGAGAGCACCCGTCAATGATGTTTTAAGTTTATCCAGTCTCCAAAGTGACTTCATCGATTGCTGCAATTTTGGAATCATTGTCTTTGCCTGGTCCATCTTATCATGAATTATACAAACATAGTCTTTGGGATGCCTATGGGACAACAATCTCCACGACCCGATCGGGTACCTGACGGAGGCTTGCTCCAATCTATGTGCTCTTCTCTGATCATGCAATATCCGCCTTTCTGCCTCATCCTTTGTCTTCAACAACTTTGTACGAATGACCTCGCATGTATCACATTTGGAGAACGGAAATTTTTTTGCAATACTGACATCCATAAAGCTCCTTTTCCAAGTTCTATGAAAGCCCGCTGGCGATACTTTCTTGCCTGTCAGTGCCATGACTTCTACATTCACCTCTTCTAGGATGCTTGTTTTCGTAAACATTGCAGGCAACTTCCTAATATTTTCCCGGATGCCTTCTTCATTCCTCCGACTACGGTGAGGCAAGGATTCGCAATTCTCCCTTACGAACATTGAGAAAACAGCCTCGGAGGCTAAGGTGGATGCACGACGCTTGAAAGTACCACAGTTCCCGTGCTCTGCTTTGCGCGCACCCTCGATGTATTGTGCTTTCCATGTCAGATACCCTGACTTTGAGATTCCCAGCCCAAGGTACCAGGCCTTCTCACAGACTAGCCTCCCATGCAAGACCAGACGTTCCACTCGACGGCCTTTCATGTTGTTCCCAAGCATGTCATACACAAATGTCACCCTGTCGCTACACTTCATTGCATAGAACTCCTTGTGCATCTCGATGACCTGATTATGTGAGAACTTTGCAGAACACCTGTGTTTGCAACACAAGGTCGCTCGATATTTTAAAATAGCCTCCTTAGAGCTAAGGCGCTCAATCTTAGGTTGTCTCAAGAACCGCCTACGCTGACGGGAGTGGAAAGTGTACTTGCGCCTCTCGAAATTTGGATGCTTCTCAACAATAAAGCTGCCTTGACTTGAGGGAGTATTTGATTGCTCAGTTGGCTTTGCAGTCAAGATCTCGGACACCTTTACACCATCCACTGTAACATATTCGTTACTCCACCTCACAAGCATACCTGCTTTTGGTACCTGTAAACAAGCCTGACAGCGGAAATTCACTTCAGGAGGAGTCGGGTAACCCTCAACAATTGTCACTCCAATGCATTTCAACCCTAAGAACTGGTCGCATACTGCATCATCTGGGCCTATAAAGGATATGAACCCCTTTCCAGCGGGAATAGAGACGCAAGAGTGCCATATTTCACAGTCCTTCTCCAGTAAAGTGTATCTAGTCTGGGGGATAAGTCCCATAGTTGATTCCACTCTCTGTTTTTTGGAGGTGGACCCGACATCCTCTACATTGGATTCACGGACGTCTTCCTCTCTCCAAAGAATGAAGGATCCTTTGGCTTCTCCTATAGTTTCTGCATCCGGAGTGGGCCATGGTAGGGCGTGACACTCCTCGAAAACCTCTTCAACACCCACACTAACAGCTCCATGGGGGATGCTTCTGAAATGGCACTGGTTAGAGTCTCCAGCGAACCCTTTGGCAATGGGACGACCATCCTTGAAGATGTACATTTCCTGCAGAACAGAGGGGTCAGAACATGGGGCCAGGTTATTGAGAGCAGAACATACTGCAATGGGCATCCAAACGGGTCTGAAATTGGGCGGTCGCCCAAATTAATTTTGAAACATCGCTTATGAGCCAACTGGGAAAAGTAAATTGAGCAGCCACCCAATTTACTTGGCCCAAATGTAAATAGGCAAAAGCACACTGGCCAAAGCAGACTGGACAAAGCACACTAGCCAATGTAAATTGGGCGCTCGCCCAATTTCTCCTAGACATGAGCGCCTACAGTCATGGTTTGGCCATAAGACATGGATGACATGCACGTGGAAATGGCCAAAGTAAACTGGGCGGCCGCCCGAAATGGATCCTGTGCACTTGGCAGTGGCCAAAGCAAACTGGGCGGGCGCCCAAAATGGATGCTGTACACGTGGCATTGTGCATAGTAAACTGGGCGCCCGCCCACGTTTATCCCAGGTGTTTTTGGAGGGCTACACAATATTGGTTGGTTTTGAAGAGTGTCAGAATTTAACTCCCCCACAGTGGACATCCACATGTATCAGAACTTGCACTGAGTTATGAAAATGCAATCTTACAAGCATTGAATTGATGGGCCATAGAGAGAGAACGTATACACAGCAGACTCCTCTGTGTACTAGCCTGCCAATGTGGCATGAAGTCTAAAAACCTGACAAGTAGATTTCTTGTAGAATTTGAGTAAGGTGGAAGGATGCACTGCAGCTAGCAAAGCCAGGGGGACAGAAATTGAATCCCAGGTGCTGACATTACTAAAAAACATCTTGCAAAAAATGTTACACTAGTCGAGCAAACATGATTCAGAACTGAAGAAACAGTCCCAAGATCACAGATCTACCTTAGTTAAGAAAAATTACCTTTGGAGTCAATGGCGCCATGTAAGATCTTCGACAAAGTATATTAAAGTAGGCGCTCAACAATGAAGGCTTCCAAAAACAGAGGGCAATAGAAATAAATGGGGAATTTAAGATGCGTATTTGAATCACTCAACAAATTCAAATTCCGAATTCAAATTCTCCCCCCATTTGTATGCATTTATTAGGGGGCAAACTTTATTAACGTTATTGGTGACACGTGCGAGGTGTCATTAAATGTAGCGCACGTGCGTGCATTCGAATATTTTTGAATTTCATATTTGAATTGTGGACCCTGGGTCCATGAGCCCCCTTTAATACTTTCACATACGGCATGCCATGTGGCGCCTACATATTGGTGGAGGAGGGATTTCCAGCTGGCGTCCAGGCCACCCTTCATTATTTTCGGAGCCTGCAAATTAATTATGGACTGCAACGGTCCATTATAACCGGAATCGGACACTTGTCCTCAGCGGGTGCAATGTGAGTGCATGCCTCACTTATAAATATTCCTTTCTCTGGATAACCGCATTTTCAACAGTCTTCAGTTCGCCTGCGAAACAGCCGCTTCCTTATCACGATATCATTAAACGACAACTAAGGACAAGGCGCCCGCTCTGTATTGGTTATGGAAAGTCGCCCTACGAAAGGTAATGCTTGCATCACTGCCGGGTTGATGTCAATGTTTATTTATTTTTTAATAATGCTTCCCAAGACGACATGGCATCCATTCTGTCTTCCATCTGTTCCCCTTCGTGCTTGAAAAGAAGCTTGCTCCTATTCATTCAAGGTCTGACCTGAAGTTACTGCAATAATGATCTTTTTTTCCTTCTAATCCCTCTCTATTCTATCCTTCTAATCAACTATCTTACTCGGTCATGTGCTGGATATTCGAGCCACCTAGACTTGCTTCCCTCACCTTTTTTTCTCAAGCTATTTTTCTGACAATGACAGCTTTCAGCATGAAAAAGGCCTGATAGTCGATCCACCTAACCTTGTTTCCTTCAGTACATTGGGCGCCCGCCCAATTTTTCTTTTGATGACTCCTTTCAGCAGAAGCTGTGTTGGAAACTTGAAGTATGTCACCTGCATTCCCGCTCTGTAAACCGGGCGACCGCCCTGTTTCTTTGCTAATAACTTCTTTCAGCAGGAACTGTGTTGGAAAGTCGAACAATGTCACCTTCATTCCCGCTCTCTAAATCGGGCGCGCGCCCTATTTTCTGAGCAGATCACGTGCATGGAAGTCGAAGCACCTCTACTTCCTTCCCCTTCATTGAATTGGGCGGCCGCCCAGTTTCAATTGCAGGCACAGTAAATTGGGCCTCGACAGTTATGCTTGTCGGCATGTACCGGGCCTAGCAAATTGGACGGACGCCCAATTTCAGAAGGGCATGCCTCTCCCCTAGCGCCACCCTGAACCATTCCTACTAACTTTCAAGTAACTAAATTGGGCGGGCGCCCTATTTATCTTAAATGTATGCCCACGGTACTTTCCGTAAGCTGTACTCACTTCAAGTTTGATGCAATGCAGGAGTAATGGCAAGGACAAAGTCGACTGCCCGCATGCCCGGCTATGGACCTCGCTTGCCGCAGGCTGTTGCTGCGGCTAAAGAGACAGAGGAGGATGTGACATTTGAAGGAATTGAAGTAGTTCCAGAAGATATCACTTCAGTTGCTGACAAGTACACATGGTGCATTGAAATTGGTAACGTAAATCCTAAGTCCAGCACAAACCATCTGAAGGATTTATGTTTATATTTTGACGTGCCTGGGACAAAGAAGACAAGCAATGTCGGGATAGCAATTGATATGGGGATAAACGCAGAAGTACCCGGGGAGATAGAAATTTTTGTGGAAGACGTATTGGACAAGTGCTTCCGTGCTTACAGGCTACCCCTCGCCACGTATGACCCTCAACTAATGTCGGCAAGCATAACCGAAAATCAAAACTCCTGCGCCTCAAAGGGTTGGCAGCTGGACTCATATGAGAGCTTGGAAAAATCTGGAATTAGAAAGCGTGGAGATGTTGTTGACGGTTTCTACACAGTCAGGCAGTGGATTCTTGAACACAAACAGACCAGGTCGAAAGGCCTATATACAGAATATCATGGGAAGGCCCAGCCAAAAGTGTATGACACGGCCTGGTTGAAGTCTCGATACGGAGTTACCAAAAAGGGAGAAGCAGAAAAAAGTGCAGAGAAGTCTAAGGGAGGTGACAAAGGCACTGCTACAAAGAAGAAGAGATCGTCTTTGACAACAAACCCCAGCATTGAGATGCCTGTTGTCATGCTTGGAGGTATGCAAAAGAGACCAAGATCCTCTGATCGGAGCAACACTTCCGGAGAATCTAATGAACATTCTCCTGATCTTCGGTTGAGGAAGAAAAAAAGAGCAGAGGATCAAGCAGGCACCTCCCATAAGACACGAAGATGTCCCACTCCGCCTCAGAGTCCATCCGCGACAAGCGAGGACAGTGAAACGGTTAGCGATAGTGCAGAGGGGGGATCATTGCCAATTGTACAGTATACAGCCTCCACTGGGGAGTTAACACAGGAAAGTAAGCGTGAATTATCTCAGAGCGCGATGTTAAACATCAAGCAAAGGGAGAGGATTTACCCACTTGGTGTAGGGTTCGAAATTGAGGTCGACATATTCAAGATGCATCAAGCCCCTGCAAACATGACTTGCAGGGTACGTGGATACCCTTTATGAATCTTTCATAACTAATGCAAATGCATCCTCCTTGTGCAGATGTCGTTCCGTTTGACCCTTCAACAGGGCGTGCTATTAAATGGAAGAGAGCAAGTGATTTGGATAATGCAGAGTTCTGGATCGTCAATGGAAATCACACTACAGCCGTTGCTCAGATCCTTGTGAACCAGGCATTGGAATTGCCTCCTGAAAAGAGCCATTTGAAAGATTTGATATTTTTCTTTTATGCGAAGAGAAAGTGTCGTGTACTGGCTGGAAACCTAACTCCAACAGAATATGTTAAGGTCAGCCAGGAAACAAATGATATTATAGTGAAGACAATTCACGCAGATGTCTTCTTTGAAGAGGTCCAGCAACTTCGCAATCAGTGGGAACTCTATGGCAAGCCCAAGAAAGGAAAGCATGGTCAATCAACGGAAGGCGCTTACTCTGTAAGTTATGTCCCCATTAACCAAATCGGGCGCCCGCCCAATTTCAACCATCCAATTGCTCTTCTAATCTCTTCTAATGTATGCACCTTCAATCGAGTTCACTCCAAGTAGGGCGCCCGCCGAATTTCATAGCCTTCATGCCTGTCCATATTGTAGTTTCGTCTAATTATATAGTCGTCTCAAATTGTCTTACAATATCTTTTGTTCGCAGGAATGGCTAGCTATAGCAAAGCAGACCCTGAAGAATAAGAGCATGCGGGACTATGATTATTTCGTCTATCTTGACGAAGAAACTTGGAATATGTGCACTCGTGTCGCTCAACTATTTTACGAGGACGAGCTGAAGGATGAGAATGGCGAAAGAATTGAAGTCAAGGATCGTCTACAGATGTTCACAAACAATTTTTGTCGGCCGATGAAGTCTATGCACCCCATGGATTTGCAGAGGTTAATGAGGGAGATCATGGCAGGCAGCACGTTCATCAAGGCCACGAAGGCTTATAAAGGAAGGCGTGTCATGAAGACTAGAGCGCAAGAATTAAGGAAGATTGGCATTGTTGAGCATGCATTACTGAAATATCTAAGAGAGGTGAAGAAGTTGAAAGTTGAAAATATGGATGAAGTCAGACAGTTTCATCCGATATTCACAGAGAACCTCATGCTAATGTTTGCAAACAGTGTCAGTGATTGGACGGAGAGTCGGAAAGAAGCTGAGAAGGAAAATCTACCAGAGACTCTTATTACAAAAGTCAACGAATACCTCCGTGGACCAGTTGAAGAGGGTTCAAA
Organism: Isoetes taiwanensis; assembly: GCA_021234155.1. Lineage (NCBI taxonomy): Eukaryota > Viridiplantae > Streptophyta > Lycopodiopsida > Isoetales > Isoetaceae > Isoetes > Isoetes taiwanensis. The sequence continues at coordinate 13,457,540 of JAJEKV010000028.1, forward strand.
GGCTTTCAAATGCCTCACTGTCAGTCCACTGGGGATTTGTGTTAATGTCGTCAACACGTCAGCACGTCTTATTGGATGTGACTTTAGGAACCATATTAAATGGTCCATGGAGGAGTATCAGAAATTCATGGATCAGATTAGTATCCTAACGGACCATTGTATTGGATAACCATATTTATAAACCCAGAGCATTTGAATGAGTGCTTGGCTGCAATGAAAACTATAGATGGCGGTAGTCGGGTGTGGATTGGAGCATACCAGGATCCGAAAGCAAAGTCAGGGTCAACCTCCAGAAGACCAAGCGGCATCTCCTGCACTGGATGACTTGAATCTATGCTTTATACACAGTGACCATCCACAGCAGCATTCAAAATTTCCACAGCATCTTAAGGAGGCAGAGGACATCGCGAAGAAATTACCCGACGACGAGGAGTGCTCGGCAGGTAATATTCTTTGAAATATGGCAGTCGCACAATTTATGTCTTGCTTTTGCTAAAATAGTTTCTCTTATAGCATATTGGTTGTATCGTCCGTGGGGTGATAAGACTGCAGCTGGTGGGTCTGGACCTCTCATTCCGAATCAACTACAAGCCAAGACCTGCATATATTTGGTGCGGAAACTCATGATGGAGGGTTGCAGTGTCCTTGATTTTTTTTCTGGAGGCTCATTCAGTCGTGCAGCACTATGCGAAGGATACAAAGCAACTTCATTCGAGATGCAGGAGACCCTACAGCTCAAGCTAGTGCAGATCTTCGATCAATTGGAAATAATGTTGGACAAAAATAAATCATTGGCCCGCCGGAGGCAGAAGATTGCAGAGGGCAAGAAGAAGAAATCAGGTTCCAAGCCTCCACAGTTACAAATGATTGCCCCATCAGCAAATCCATTCCCTGCTCAGACGGTTCAGGAAATGCAGTCCACGCTTCGCCTGAGTAAGGAATCCCTTGCAGAGCAAATAAAGAAGGCTGCAGGATTAGGAAGTAAGGATCTATCCATCTTCCGAATTAAAAAAGATAGAATTAATATGCTGGCAGGAACCCAAATGGTGAACACTCAGGATGTCATTGACGCCAGCTCGAAATTCAATGATATAGTGGACAATGATCGTGAGGAATCCATCGTGAAGGATACACCTCAAAGTCAACAGGAAAAAGAACCAGAGAAAGCGCAAGATGATGACGAGGAAGAAAATCAGGTACACAACGTTGACAGAATATTGGATGACGAGAAGGAGATGGGTGGCATAGAGATAGGGCAGGGAGGGCCAGATGAAGAAGGTGGCTCCCTGAGCAATGAAGATTTCATAAACAAGATGGAAGCTATAAAGGAAGCTGCCAAGCAACAAGAAGATCAACTTCATGACGTCGACAACACTGAGGAGAACCCCCCAGATCCGTGAAAAAACCTTAATGATTAACAGAGTTGCTGAAATTGGGCGCCCGCCCAATTTCTCAGTCACATATGTCGAATCTATGGTATATCATGTATTTTTCTATCTAAAGTCAAACATACAATCTCTTATCTGTAACATTTTGAGATCTTGAAATACAAATTTTTCATGTGATGCTGTTCATTCTATTGGATCTAATTGCTTGTATTCTAATAGAAGTCTGACATAATTGGGCGGGCGCCCAATTTCCCTGCACTAGAAGAGTTCCCTCATAGAAATTGGGCGGGCGCCCAATTTGAACCTTAAGGCTATCAGTGCGAGCAGTTGAACATGAAGTCAAGTGGAAGTGCCTTACAAATTACAAAAGCAAGAGTATTACGACAATCCGATTACAACAAGATGACTATCACATTACAACAATCTGATCTAGGGGGACTCTTCTCAGTCATTTTCACCAGCCACCCCAGAGATCTTTTCTATCATGTACATTTGATGCTCTCTATTCCATATCAGATGGATGATAACATCGAAGGGATCAGGATAATGGCGAGGATTGAGACTCACAGTGGTCATCCAATCTTCCATGGCTATTTCTCGCTCGCGGCACTGCTTGAAGTTTTCGTGATTCATCTTGCACGTAATGGAATCACGTTCAGGACCAACAGGAGACCACATGGTTAGACTAAGGCCAAATTTGTTGGCCACATTGGTTTGATATATATTTATACCAACCAAAATTATTGTTGGTATTGTACACAATAATTATTGGATATACTTACCAGTCGTATGTACGCCCAATAATGTTACTACAGTGCTTCATCAATAATTACTTGGCTATAAGTATAGCCACATTCGAGTGCATAGCACAGTCCTTTGCTATGTCTCGCCGCCTTGCTAGAGTTCTTCAGAGGTCCCAATTGCCTCCACCTCCAGAGCATTTGGACACCCTCACTTGCCTCATGACTTTCGACGACCTTCATGCATGCATTATCAAAGGGATCACCCTTGATACCTGGCTGCATGGTATAGCTACTGGTCGACCGAAAGACTCCCCCGGCGAGTACCATGTTACTATCCATATTGTTTGGATTCCGGAGCGCGACGCTTATGAGATTGACAAAATCACCAATAATTACAATCTATGAGATGTATTTCATAAGTCCATAAGAATTTATATCTGATATGACTGTATTAGGTAGCATCCACACTTGGTCTTATAGTTTTCAAGTACTTTTATTTGCGTTGGATTAATTATATTTGTGACAGTCTGTATTTATATTTTCTCGCAAGTCTAACGAAATTGGGCGGGCGCCCTATTTCCTTTGGAGGCTTCTATTAAACTTTGTTCAGACGACTATCAGGGCAAATTGGGCGGGCGCCCAATTTGCACAAAACAAATTGGTGTCTAGGGATTGTGGCCTATGCTCCATCATAAAAATAGATAGAACCGGTTCCATTCATTAAGAAATGCATTACATAGATGTGATACACATATTATAAAACCAATAAAACAACATGCCTCGACGTAGGCAGTTCGACAAAAACAGAATACAAAGTAGAAAATATCAGGGTGCCAGGTTTCAGTCAATGGCTAGTTCTACTTGAATAAGATCACCCTGATCGAACTCATCAATGTAATTTCTGCTATACAGGTCCAGCCATTCATATTCAAGGATCGAGTGAGGAGTGTTGACAATGAGCTTGGTTACCAAATCTTCACGCTGCCTTTTCTCCTTTTTATAAAGCTTCTTAAATAATGGTCTGAAGGTGTTGTGCAGCCAAACATCCTCTAATTTGAGTAGCCTCTTCAGGGCCTCTCCCCTGTAGACATGTCGTTTCAATGATATTAGGGAAGCTTCCAACTCCACCCTAGTGAGTTGATAATTGTTTTCCTTTAACAACCCATCCCCACGGAGGAGCTTCATGACCTGCCCACTGATTTCGTTTCTTCCATTCTGATTTATCTCATTCTGCACCTCAACCTGCAATTGATTCGCGTGGGCTAAGATTTGCTCACTGATATGGGACTGCATTTCAGTCATTGTGAGTCCATACCGGCGCCTCGTTTCAACCATTCTCACTGCTTCGTTATGAATCTATGCTGCACAGATTTGCAAAACAAAGCCTCACTAGCAACACCTCTTATACAGGATGCGCTTTTCTTTGACCGCGAGTTGGGCGGGCTTTTCCTTGGCTTAATAGAAAAAGCTTCTGCCATCTCACCTACCTGCACGTTTCCCGAAAATTTACGTCATTCTATTTAAAAAACCATCATATTTCAGAAATTTGACTCAATTTCGGAGACGTAGACTCAGGGAAAGTCCATAAATAATGAAACAATGCTTATGAGCACATGACATCAAATATAAATAGCTCCACCTCGAAGGGTGGCTCACCATAGCATACATATGTGAGAACGTCAACAACATCAACATGGGGGACATCCTACCCAAGGCTCAGACTCAAGGGAAATGGACTGACGACTTGGGTCTCCAGAAGTCATTGCAGACAGAAACATTAGGGCGGATTTGGGGTCTCAAAACAGCCTCTTATCAGCCATTCCACGTCATATTTCCGCTCCTTTTTTCCCATGCCACCTAGGATACCAAACTCTCATAATTACAGATTTGCTTGGAATATTCTTTCGGAATAAGGGGGATTGCACATTCATGGCGCCATATGTATTTAATTCTGTTGGTTGTCAGACAGACTGATGCAACACGTTGCGCTTCTAAAATGCCACTTGCATTATAGCATACCGGCAACTCATGATGGTGTCTCTTGGTTTGTCAGATACCAAGCGTGCGCGTCACCGCCTTCTACATTTCAAAATTTGAATGTGTAGGTTGAAGCTTTGTATCAGATCAGACTTTCATTTCGAGGCGCTGCGGCTGCACCTTAACCGATCTTCACTTCATCCTAATACAGCCTTCCCGCCCCCTACAATTCGAAATTTGAATTTGCTTAATGTATAAAAGCATGGATTGTGGCAGAATGGACTTTTCGATTTCCATATGCACGTTGCAAATTTCAAAAACGAGGTTAGTACGGACGTTCGGCTCACACGAAGCGAATTGTGTTGGGGCATAAAAATTGTACACCTTCATTTCGCGCCGTGCGATCCACGCAGTATGGAAGTTGCTTGTTGTCAAATTAAACTTAAACACAAGTGAGGTCGGCACTTACGTGCTTTTCTCGAGGAGGGTTTGGAGTGTTTTTTTTTTAAATCCCAATTATCGACATAGTGTGACGTAGCATCTTGGTATTAAATAGTATGTTAAATTCGAATTATATCGGCGTTCATTTTCAGGTTAAACTCAAATCATATAGGTTTAGGAATAAGGTTAAAAAAGGAAGATATTGGATATTTAGGAATAAGGTTAAAAAAGGAAGATATTGGATATTTAGGAATAAGGTTAAAAAAGGAAGATATTGGATATGGCTCAAATTTTGAGACATGCACATAATGGCATGTAATGATGGTTGATAGGACTGGAATTCGAATTATTCCTACGATTTTCACGTCTAATCCAGCCTATATCTATTCCAGCCTAGATTGGCGCCCATTCTCCCCCCAATCTCGCCCAATCTTCGCTAGATCCTTCGCCCAATTTCGCTAGTCCATCGCCATGAAGAGATCAGCTACGGAAGAGCCGGAGGTGTCCTCCAAGAGGCGCCTATTACGGCTGGAAGAGGTGTTCCCTCCGTAGTTCCCTCCGCTGCCCACGATTCTTGCTTTGAATGCCTCTGATTCCTCTGATTCCTCTGATTTCTTTGACGAGGAATCAGAGAATGAGGAATCAGAGGAAATTTCGGAGCAGGAGTTCATCACAGGTGTTCTTGAAGGCGGGATAGGAGATTCTTCAGAGAATGAGTGGTCTACCGAAGGAGAAGAAGCCGAAGATGATGAAGAAGATGAAGAAGTTGAAGACGAATCCGCTGACTACGAGGAGCTCATGGCGTTGCTAAATGGTACATGCATGTTTTCTTTCTTTTCTTAAGCATTCAACTAACGGTTATTTCTTATTTTTTTGTTTTGCAGATGGTGAAGCAGATGAATGAAATTTGTTAGGGCAGAGCACCTCTTTTTTTTTTCCTTGTTCTTAGCCTCCAGCTTAGCCTCCAGCTTGCCTCCAGCTTAGCCTCCAGCTTGCCTCCAGCTTCTTACCATATGACTGCAAGCCTCCGGGCTTTTTTGTTGTGAATAGTTGAAGCCTCCGGCCATTTAAATTTACAAAATGATGTTCTGATGTAAAGCCATACGGCCATAAAAAATTTTGAATGTAAAAAGTTTTTGCTTCTAATTCCATTTGAATACCTAACTTGTTTTTTTACTGTACATGTGTTACTGTACATGTGTTTTTTACTGTACTGTGTTATGGTGTTTGTGTTTAGATACCTCTAATACAAGAAGTCTTTGACTACTTTTCACAACAGATTCCTTTAAAAATCTATTGCTGTTTAAATTATAGCAAAAATGAGTCTTGAAACTCTTTAAGTAGTAGAAGAACTCTTTGACTAGTTATCCATTTGATGACCATTTTTTAAGAAAATATGATATGTGACATTCTTATATGCAAACATTCATAAAATTTATGAACATTGAAGGTCAAAGCCATCCTCGTTTAAAGAGGATTAAGCAGTGTGATCCTTATAAAAAAAAGTAAATAGAAACACAAATATTGAACTTACGACTTAGCATAAAGAAATAGTATTTTAATAAACCAACACTTTACATGCTAACACTTTACACTTTAAATATGATATTTCTTTCTTTCTTTTTACTTGAAAGCTATTTTTTTTTTCAAGATGGATCACACCAAGTTTAATAATACATATGCAAAAAAAAAAGGACACACTAAATTAAATTGCATGGTGTGATCCACTTTCTTATTTGTTGTCAAATTAAAATTAAACACAAGTACTCATTTCTATTTGTATCTAAAATGCTTTACCACTCTTAAGTACATAAGTCATTATCCCTTTTCAAAGAGCATATCATTTTTCAAGAAGGATCACACTAAGTTTAATAGTACATATGCAACAAAAATGGAACACACTAAATTAGATCGTGTGATCCACTTTCTTATTTGTTGTCAAATTAAAATTAAACACAAGTACCCCTTCTCATTTAATGCTTTACCACCCTAAGTGCATAAAGTTATTAGTCCTTTTCAAAGAGCATATCTTTTTTTAAGAAGGATCACATCAAGCATCCTATTTGCATCTAAAATACTTTACCAACTCTAGTAGTACATAAAGTTATTAGCCTTTTTCAAAAAGCAAACACTTTACCAATAAATGAGCACGTCACATATCCACACTTAACTTCAAATAAGACACATATATATTTCTTTTATTAAAAGATAATCAAAGTAATTTTACTATAGGAAGTCATCTTTTTCAAAAAGATCACACCAAGCTTAATTTTGTATAAGCTAAAAAAAAGGTTGGAATATACTAAATTCGCATGGTGTGATCCACTTTTTTGTTTGTTGTCAATAGATAATAACACCAAGTCCCTCATCAATAGTCTCCCATTCGCATATAAAATATGTATCATTCCAAGTTATATTATGTTTTATGAACTAAACTTTTTCAAAGAGGGTCCCAAAGCAAAATACAAACACTTAATCAATAAGCCAACACTTTACCAACAACCAAAGCTTTATTAAATAAGATTTTTATGTTATTTTATCAAACCTAACAATGTTTTCATATGTGACACTTTGAGTTAACTGATCCAAAGGCTCATGAAAGCGACATTTTATACAATATATCTTTGGAGCTTTTGTGTCGTGGCATTAGTAAACACCTCTAATGGAGCAAATATTTTGTAACTCATTTTATCAACAACCCTGGATGCACGTCTTATCAAACATTTCTTCATTGCAAGGACACCATTCTCATAAGGCTTGCACAATTCTAAAGAGGTCATGGGACGACTTTCAAGCTGGGCTCCCACAACTTTACAACGTAAAACTAGATGCCCATTGCCCTGAATGTATATCTTGGAAAAGCATGTCTCTTATGTCCATATGTTAGACAACAACGATGCTAGTAATGCTTTTCCCTAGTTTCTAATCCCCGACATCTGATAAATATAGCCCAAAGAAAAATATTTGATTCAGTGAGTGAATATAAATCAAGAAGAGGGAAGAAAAAAGAAGCAAGGATCACATGACGCGAAATCTCACTACACATTTACAAAGTGCATATGCATTTTCGCATGGTGTGATCCATGTATTATTGAGGGTGCAAATTTGCAAATATCCTCCTCTTCAAATCCCTTCCCCCCTCCCTTTTTTTTTTTTTGCAATATATTATCCATAGCATTTATTTTGAACCCTATAGTTCTACCTATTCATTGCGTATGAATGTCGCGCTCCGTGATGTAACTCCATAGTCACCCTTCGTTAAGGATAGCATTCTCACCCACGAGCCTATGGATAGATATCCTTCCACCGTCAGATCGATCGGTCGTTGAATTGTAAACATGGCATGTAACGTACGTTTGCTTGTCCGCACATCGGCTCGCCGTCTTAACTCTATGCTCGCCGTTGTTGTCGAGCGAAGGCGGAGAGGATGCACGTAGCGACGCTAATGTGAACAATGGAAATCTTGGTGCCAAAATTTGATAAGGTGGTTGGTGCATGTGGGCATGTGCATAGTAGGCGGGAAAAGTAGCCATTATTTTGGTCCGCGATACGATTTTCGAAAAATGCGGGCCATTAATGTGGTTGCAATGAATGCACAAACATGTCCTATGAAATTTCGCCATGTGGATGCCAAGTAAGCCTGCTCCTCTTTCTACTTGCCAACTAATACTGACTTTGGAAAAAAATGCGCAAACATCATTGGTCGCGAGAAACATGACGTGGAATTCTGGCATCCAAGATATGGGCCATTTTCAGACCCCAAATCCGCCCTAATATCATGGCAATCGATCGGGCTGGCAGGAACATGGCTGTTGGGTTGTCCTCTCTGTTCGCCCCTCTTGTGCATACTTTGTTAAATATGCTGGTAAGTCTTGGGACTTGACCGTAGCTTGCCGGGTGCGTAGCTGAGGGGGCTGGGTTTCATCTCCCCAGTCCCGATGAGGTAGGAGGAGATCACTCCCTCCAGAGGTATACATGCCCATCATACGCGGCTAGAGGGCCACTGCCCATCTATGACTTGAACCTCATTGAAGGTGACGCGTCACCCAAGAGGCGTCGAGCCCACGCCTTGCCCACACGCAGTGACAAGCCATTAGGCCTAGCCCGCTAAGATCCCTGGTGGGCTTTACACACCAGAGGGATCGATCTGCAATGAGACATGTCCTCCTTATCCACCGGTCTAGCGCCGCCACCTAACAGCCAGGCGGGCTCTTATGCACGGGTCGCATTAATTGAAAATTAATGAGGTCATCTAGATACATCAACTAATAAGGTTTTCAGGGTCTCTACCCCCTTCCCAATGCACAGGAGTGCGCATAGAATGGAACATCCTCACATAGAACTGAAATACAGAATAACATCTAATCTATCTACCTAAACATACATGGTTAGGTACCTTTGTTAGGGCTTGTGATTTCAAAATCTATAAGGCCGCTAAGGCTAATTTAACATGCTAACCCAGCTTATTGCCGAACTAAAAGTCGGCATTGCACAATAGAATTACTGTCTACCTGATCCCTAGCTTGCTCCTGCACCTCGAAACGCGTCCATGCCTTTGCTTGGGTTGAAGGCGATTGAATCTTATAGATATGTCGTGCAAAGGCAGCTTGGCAGCGTCTGGCAATGCGAAATAGCACCTTGGCTTGGCCAGAATGGCTCAAGGAAGCTGAAATGCGAAAATGAAAAAGGTTTAGGGTTTCCCTTTGTTCCTTTTACATGACCTTTTAGGGTTAGGGCTAAAATGGGGGTTTTGACGGGGTTAAATGCACATGTTTATAGACATGTGCAACATAATAGGTTGCCCCCTAGGGTGCAACCCTTTACGATTTCCAAGTACATGTCATCAAGGTGACATGTACGAGTGGCGTGGCAGTATAATATATGTATTCTTATTGTATATTATGCTGGAACATCACACTGGCCTAGTAAGAAACTTGATTTCTATTTGCCAATTGGTTTTATTTGGAAGACTTAAATGTAAAATCTTTCTCAATAATAAAATCAAATTTATTGGCAAAAGAGTTGGGAATCTGTTTGGACTTGTGAGCAACCTCCAAGTTTGAGTAGTGTTGAATGCGTCTCATACAAAACTTGGCATACTCAATTATGTCACACAAATTTTGCTAATGTAGAAGTGTTGATACAGAAAGGATTGATATCTACTGAAAAAGGAGGTGAAAAAATATTGTGTGGCCTTCAATTTAAAAAAGAAAAAAGAAAAAGAAAAATGTTGTGTGGAGGATGTATTCTTTGCAAGCAAACAAAGCTACCATTTAAGAGAACTACTAAAAGGGCGAAAGGAATTTTAGATCTTATCCATACAGATCTTTGTGGGCCTATAACTATAACAAGCATGACAGGATTTAGGGACTTCATGACATTTATAGACGATTTTAGCAGAAGAACCAAATGCTACTGCTTAAAAACAAAAGATCAAGCATATGAAGCCCTTAAAATGTTTGTGGCAGAAGCCCAGCTAGAGATCATGAGAAAAATCAAATGCATAAGATCAGACAGAGGAGATGAGTATTTGTCATATGAATTTAATGTTTTTTGTGCTAACCGTGGAATCGGGAGGCAATTGACATGTAGAGCTTTGCCTCAGCAGAATGGTGTACCTGAGAGGAAGAATAGGACACAACTTAATGCTGTGAGATCGATGTTGAATTTTTTTTGGCTACCTAACTATGTTTGGAATGAAGCATTGAAGACTGCTGTACTTATTCAAAATATTCTGCCAACATCAAGCACAAATGGTGCAGTTCCAGAGATGCTCTGGTCAGGTAAAATACCATGTTATAATGATTTAAGAGCTTATGGCTGTCTTGCTTATACACATATACGAGAACAATTGAGACAAAAGATGGATGATAGAGCATACATAACCTATTTGGTAGGCGACAATGCTAACTCGAAAGCATACATGCTTTATGACCCCTGCACAAAGGAAAATATTAGTAAGTCGAGATGTTATTTTTGATAGCATCGATCCGAGCCATCGGATCGCCATTCTGGGAAGGGACGAGCTACTATATCAGGCCATTTCCTCCTTCGAACCGGTTATCGGCGTCTTCTCACAGCAGCTCTTCTTCTCTTCTCGTTGCTTTCAATCTTCCTCTTTCAATCCTTTTCCTCATACTCTACCATGATCCCATCTTCCTTTCTACTTCTATTCTCGTTGCTTTCTATCTTCCTCTTTCAATCCTTTTCTTCATACTCTACCCTGATCCTATCTTCCTTTCTAATCCTTTTATCCATGACTCTAGCATTCAGCTGCCAGATATGGCTTTCACATGTTTTGAAGCGATTTGGAGCACTCTACTGCAAGATTTCGTGGGCATTTGATCAGGACTTAGTGATTTGAACTCGGATTATGCAGATTGTTTTTGTTTCTTATTTGCACAGTTTTTCTAAGTCATGCATGATTCATCCTATCGGTCTGGTTTTTATGGCTAGGTGGCTCCTGACATATCCTTCTTTAGGATTGGTTACGATGGCTAGGAGGATTCGATGCAGCCATCCCCTCTTGTTGCTTTGGATCATGTGATAGCAGCATGGGCAGGAAGCGATTCTCTGTCTCTTCTTTGTGTTTCTCAGATTTTTTGTGCAGGAGTCGTTTTTCTGGCGGACGGAAGGAGCGGCTTGATTCCTCTGTTCTGGTTTGGGCCCATTGGTGCCAGGCAGGAGCTCCAGGGCCGCAGATCCGCCATGCAGATCCGCCATTCAGTATCCAGCATCCAGCGCAGCACACCGCCATCCGATTGGCTCAGGGATCTACAATCTGTTCAGCCTACTCATGGGCCTGTTCCGCCATGCAGATCCGAGCTATGGTACAGGGCCATCTGGATTCCGATCCCTATGCACCATAATCAGTTGTAGCTCATGGCATGATAAGTTCTAGCTCAGATCCCCTATTCTTGGACCGCCGTCTGGGCCATCCGTTTGGATTGCCACAGGAAGCTCCTCCGTTCCCTCTTCTTCCGGCCGCTCCACCGTTCCCCCTGCCTCGACTTGCCTGCCCATCTCTCTCGCCTTTGGCTTCTACCTGCCTACCGTCTTTCAACCATGTAGTAGCTTCCGGCCTGCCTCCTGTAACAGGCCGCCGCCCTTCTCTGGTTGCAAGCTCCTGCCCACATGGCAGGGCCACGTGGTCGCAAGGTAATCCTGCCGGTGTAGATCCCGTGGAGCAGAGGTGGCATCCCCGATTTAAGAAGTGCTCACCTTTTAACGCACCATGGTTTTATAGAACTCTTGTTAGAATTTAGAATTTGAAATGCATTCTCTTTTCACCCTTTTCTATCCATAATGTATTTGATGCTTCGATCCATGCATTATTTATGCCATCAATGGTTGAATTCTGCATTTTATCGACACAGACGATTTTTAGTGCCTCATTTTCACAACCTTTGAACGGTTATACTCATAAGCACAGGACATGTAAGAATAGTAGCCATCTTAACCGTATCCCCTTACCTTAGCTAACTTTTTTTCTTTTTGACCCTAGCTATCTATCAGTTTTATGCGTTTTTGCGTCGTCTTTCATGTTTAATGGTTTTTTCATATCCCATCGATCCGAGACATCGGATCGCCATTCTAGAATGGGACGAGCATGCATGTTTTGCATGCATGCGGGCGGCGCATGCCCATTCTGGTTGGGAGTTCGCTATTTTAGGCGCGTTTCTGCTTCGACTTCTCATCGGCGCTTCCTCTTCTCTCTCAGCAGTACCTTATTCTAGAATCCCATCGATCCGAGACATCGGATCGCCATTCTAGAATGGGACGAGCATGCATGTTTTGCATGCATGCGGCGGCGCATGCCCATTACGGTTGGGAGTTAAGCTAGTTTAGGCAAGGCGTTTACGCCGACTTCTCATCGGGCGCTTCCTCTTCTCTCAAAGTGATTACCTTATTCTCTTTGAATTGTTTCCAGGCAGGGGAGGGGCTTCTTCCTGCCTGGTTTGGCCAATTTGGCGTTTCTTTCATGCTGTCCTTTCTCGGCCTTTAGCCTTCATCCTGTGACCTTCGTCCTCGATCCTAGTTTGTTAAGGAAGTCCTTTGGTATTCGGGCGGTTTGTTGGTTTTATCGCGAAGTCCCATTCTAGAATCCCATCGATCCGGAGACATCGGATCGCCATTCTAGAATGGGGACGAGCATGCATATATTTTTGCATGCATGCGGGCGGCGCGATGCCCATTACAGTTGGGAGTTAAGCTATTTTAGGGCGCGTTTGCCGACTTTCTCATCGGCGTTTCCTCTTCTCTCTCAGCAGTACCTTATTCTCTTTGAACCCACCCTCCCCCCCCTTCTTTGTTATTGTATTTTTATCGCGTGGCACGCGTGTAATCAGCCCCTCCACTCTGGGAGGTTTGTTTTGTCTTGTTGTTTTGTTAGTGATGTGCGGTACTGGGTTAGCGGCTGCATCTGTTTTCGACTTTTTCCATTCGTGGGTTTTGGGGCGATTTTTTATGCCTTTACGTTTGTCTAAGCCCCTTGCCGAAGGCTTATCACTAGGGTTTTTCCTCGAAAACCCGAAAGGGCGGGGTTTTTTAATCCCGGTGATAAGCTTTCGGCAGGTACACTAGCCTAGTCTCTATTAGCATTGTATTTTGTTGGGGTCCAAATGATATAATTGGATTTTCCCTTTATTTTTTATGGGTAGTTCGCATGTGTGCGGCTACCCACTATCCACCATTGTAGAAAATCTGCTGAGATGAATGAGAAGCAAGTCTAAGTCGGGCGGTTTGTTGGTTTCATGCGAGTCCCATTCTAGAATTATGCATTCTTCATAAAGGGCGCGTGATCCATTGTGGAATAGCGTTTTTCGACATTATTTTCCATGAGGTGATAACTTTGTTGAGTCATATTTAGTCTCGCTTTTCTAGCCATCGTTTGTAATAAGATGCTACATTTGCCAGTTTAATCTTGCCATGATTTTCCTTATACGCACTTGCATTCTCTATTTGCGATCGGTCTTCTTGGATATTGTTGCATTCATCCTCCTAGTTTTGATTGCTTTTCTTTCTCTTTTTGCACTCTTTGATCTATGCCTTGTTCATGGTGTTGTTGAACTCGGTTTATTCGTATACGTGATTTTTTTATGCATTTGTGTTTGCTCATCTAGTTGAGGTATATTGCCTCTACAGATATTTAGGTCTTTTTTAAAGGAGTTATTGTTCTGAGGCATTTATTTGCAAAGATTTTTGACTAGTATACCATGGGTGGCTTTTACGACCTGTATGTGTTATTTGGTTTTGCTTTCTTATCTTGCTAATCTCTTTAGATTCCACCCCAATTTGGGCCCTCCTCACCTTCATCTCCTCTTGACTCTTGGCCATAACCTCTCATTTCCCTTCGACCCCACATGCTTCGACTTCTTCATTCGAACCTGGCATCTTATCTCTTTCTATATTTGCGCTTCCTTTTTACTCAGACCCGCGCTGTCTTCGGCTAGCTATTAAGATCCTCCTTGGTCTAGTACATGTTGTAGTTTTTTGACCTATGCCTTGTTCATGTTGTTGTTGGGACTCGTTGTGTGTATGACAGACATTTACTTGTTTTTGCATTTGCTCCATTGTCTTGAGGTCTATTGGGATTTGCACGTATCATCATTTGCTATCTAGGGTGTTATGTGGCTCAGTTCTTGTTTTCCCGGTGGTTATTTTCTTTGAACTCTATCCCATTGTTATGTTGATAATATGATATCTGGACCCGAAATTTTGCATTTTTATTCTGCATTTGAACATTTTTCATTTTTAGTTTTTATTTGCACAATGAACCATTCATGTTCTCAATTTTATTCTTGACCTTCCGCTTGATTTAGTACCCACCCAAGTAACCCGGCCACGTTCTACCCTAGTTTACTAGAGGTTGTTTCTGCACCAACCTCTACCTAGAACACGATTATTCGTTGTCGCATTCTCCATTGTTCGGCGCTCTCGGTCCTTGCCACCTCCATTCAGGTGGACCCCTCTCCCATGCGTGCTCCACCTCGGTATGTCATCCCAGTTGTTTAAGATAGTGTGACTTGACTTGTGCCTGCCATCTCAGTTATTTTAGGTGTTGCTATATGGCTTGTGTTCCAAGTATCCTTTGTGTTGGGGGTTTTTTGCTTGGGGTCAGGTACACGGTTGTTGTTCCCACGTTTACTATGGTAAGTCCCTTTGTAGCATTCTTTTACACCTATTGATTTTTAATGGTTGTTCTTATGAGTGATACCAGGGGTTCTCTTCTTGTTCTCCGCTTCTAACCTGAACCCGATCTTTACACCCTCGCTCTCATATTCTTGTTCCATCCTTGCATAGATCTTATGATCCTCTTTGCTAGGGGCCACCGAATCCTATTTGGCACCTTGTCGTTTGGCGTTGTGTTCTGGCAATTGTTCTTTTCAGTTTTCGATTTTCTGGCCCTATCATTACCCGTCATTTGTATATGTGCTGTTTAGCTTTTTCTGGATACGTCGCATCTTGCGTTTGGCACTTCCTTATACTCCTTCAACTTTGACATTCTTCTCTTTGCCATGTTTTTTGCACTTTGTCATGTTTTGCATTTGAGAGCTCTTTTGCACCATATTTATCCTTTGAAGCCTATTCACCTCGTTGGTTTAGACTTCATGTAGTATTTTCATATTGTATAGTCTTTCCTTGATTTTTCGGTTATGGGGAGCTTCGTTTTGCCCTGTTCACTTGATCATTTCTGCTTTCTGTCGGTATATAATCTGATGTGGTTTTGGGGATTATAGCTTTGTTCATGTTGTTATTACGGCGATCGTGTTTTACAATTTCTCTGGCCGTTGGGCTCGTCTGTGGTTAATTTCTTGTTGATTTGTTCATTGGCTTGCATTCCTCTTTTCTCGTATTTATGCTTGGGCTTAAAACATAACTTTGTTGTCTTTTTCGGGGACTTCATTTTTCGCTCGCTATCATTATGCATTGTGCTACCATTATACATCATATTTGCTATTTAGTTATATTTGGACACAAATTTCTATTTATCATGTTTTTTCTTCCACCCGCTGGGTGATGCTTTTCTCCACCCTTCGGGTGATGCTATCCTCTCTTTTTCATGAATTGTTGATTTTTCCTCATTTCTAATCGCTCACATCAATTTGAGTGCTTGTCGTTGTGCAGCTTGCCGCTTCACCATTATGCAGGTTCTTGTTCTCTCGCGTTCACGGTCGTTGGCGCTCCTCTTCGTCTCACCCTCGCTACGTGCTTCGTGACCCGACATAACACTTGGAGGTTTTCGCGGCGGCTGGGCTTATAGTTTGTGAAGTTACGCCTCATTTTTTCGTTTACGTTGTGCTCCGAATGACCTTTAGTCTCCGTTTCCTTATTGACCTTCCGTTTGCTCGGTGCTAGTATGTCTACATTCTCTTCTTCAATCTCATCCCTCGTTTGCCAAAGTATGTTTGGCTCATTCTGTTGGTGTTTGTCTTGTATCTGGTAAGCTTCGAGACGTTGCTTTTTCTGTTATTGGTTGTGGTTGACATTTCATGTTCTTAGTTTGGTCTTTTCAATATTGTTCTTACAACCTTGGGCTGCTTACTCACTTTTTGCTAACCCTTTGTTCTTGTTAGCTCCTTGATCATATTACTACCCTCATGAATTCCACTCTCACCTTGGCACTCTTCATATTCATCTTCCTGTATCTGGTTTATAGTTTGACCTCTTTTCCCGGGTGTTGACGTCGTGTGGCTCTTGATCTTTTTTGTTGTCAACTTTCACGTGGTTTTATGTTGTCTTGTGGCAGCTACCTCTCGCTTTTTTACCCCCCAGGAGGTCCCCTTATTCCTTCTTTATTTTCCCTTTGGGTTTTTCTTCCGCGCCCCCTCCACCCTCACGGCTTCTATGGCTCTATTCTGCCTCTACGCGTGGGCGTTGTCTTTCTTTTTCATTGTCTCGCGTTGACGTTTTTATTCGCCCTTCTAAACGAAACCAACTTGCCCACGGTCATCCGATTTCCTTAGCTCACTTGCCGTCGCTCGCATGCCCCGTCACTATCCTTCCGCGGCTGATTTCCACCGGTTCTTATCATCTCTTCGATCCTCTGGCGGCTCTCTTTTTCGCTCCTCTCCTAGCCTATCCGACTGCCCGCGTGTGGGGAGGGATTGTCTTCTCGCTATCGACTTGGATCCATCCCAATATGGTACACATTATTTCGTCTGGCTGCGGGTTTCGGCATGCGCGGCTCAGCATTTATTCCTAACTTTTTCGGCTTTTTTGCATGGTCCTAAGTTCCTTATGAAAGTGTTTTCCTCTTAGGTTGTTCTAATGTGTGTCCTTCAGTTGGTTTGAATTTTCTTTAGGAGGATGCGCGAGCATTTAACTTATGGGTGCATTTGCGTGGTTTTTAACTTGATCATTAGAGGGTTTTCTATCGGGTATGTTTTTGCACATGTATATTGTTTTTGGAATATGAGATGAATCTCACTCTGCTAACCTGACGACCTTGGCTCTCTTAATATTTACCTTCACTCTCTTATTTTTGTTCCAGACCATTTCGCAGACCTTCTGCACTTCTTTGCTAGGTACTTCTATTTGATGCCACCCTCATTTTGCTTCTGGACCTTTTTCGTGACTTTTGACTTTGCACTAGTATGTCTGCCACCTCTGACTTTACCTCATCTCTCCTCTAACTTTACTCGCTCCAAATGTCCTATTCTTTTCCTTATGACCTCTCATTTAAACACTATCATTTATCTTTTGTTCCACATCCACATCTTGTTTAACAATTGGGTTGCATTGCATTGATTTGGACACGAATTTCTGTTTATCATGTTTTTTCTTCCACCCGCTGGCTGATGCTTTTCTCCACCCCCCGGGTGATGCTATCCTCTCTTTTTCATGAATTGTTGATTTTTTCTCATTTCTTTGTACGTAGTTGTTTGCTCATTCGATCATTTTTCGTATTCTGTTTTCTGTCGGTATATAATCTGATGTGGTTTTTGGGGATTCTAGCCTTGTTCATGTTGTTATTAAGGCGATCGTGTTGGGCTCTTGTCTATGGTTCTTTTCTTGTTGATTTGTTCATTGGCTTGCATTCCTCTTTTCTTATATTTATGCTTGGGCTTAAAACATAACTTTGTTGTTTTTTTCGGGGACTTCATTTTTAGCTCGCTATCATTATGCCTTGTGCTACTATTATACATCATATTTGCTATTTAGCTATATTTGGACACAGATTTCTGTTTATCATGTTTTTTCTTCCACCCGCTGGGTGATGCTTTTCTCCACCCTCCAGGTGATGCTATCCTCTCTTTTTCATGAATTGTTGATTTTTCCTCATTTCTAATCACTCACATCAATTTGAGGGCTTGTCGTTGTGCAGCTTGCCGCTTCACCATTATGCACGTTCTTGTTCTCCTTAACTGCTCATGGGTGCCTTCTACATGTTCCAATTCTTCTCGCGCTCACGGTCGTTGGCGATCCTCTTCGTCTCACCCTTGCCACGTGCTTCGTGCCCGACTCAACACTTGGGAGTTTCGCGGCGGCTGGGCTTATAGTTTATGAACCACCTCTCGCTTATTTCCCCCAGGAGGTCCCCTTATTCCTCTTTTATTTTCCCTTTGGGTTTTTCTCCCGCACCCCCTCCACCCTCACGGTTTCTATAGCTATATTCCGCCTCTACGCGTGGACGTTGTCTTTCTTTTTCATTGTCTCACGTTGATGTTCTTATTCGCCCTTCTAACCGAAACCAACTTGCCCGCGGTCATACGATTTCCTTAGCTCACTTGCCATCGCTCGCATGCCCCGTCACTATCCTCCGTCCGGCGGCCCTCTTTTTTCGCTCCTCTCCTTCCTCTCTACGTCCCTTAGCCTATCCGACTCCTCGCGTGTGGGAGGGATTGTCTTCTCGCTATCGGCTTGGAATATTTTGCTCGTCGCGGCGGGGTTTCGGCAGCTGCGGCTCGGCATTTCTTCCTCACTTTTCAGGCATTTTTGCATGGTCATAAGTTACTTATGAAAGTGTTTTCCTCTTCGGTTGTTCTAATGTGTGTCCTTCAGTTGGTTTGAAATTTCTTTAGGAGGATGAGCGAGCATTTGCCTTTTTTTTTTTTTATTTATGGGTGCATTTGCGTGGTTTTAACTTGATCCTTAGAGGGTTTCTATCGGGTATGTTTTTGTACATGTATATTGTTTGGCGCTGTCAATCTCTATCATTGGTATATTTGCTATTTGGGTTTATCTGGATATGATGCATATTGCGTTGGCACCGCCTTGAGATTTTGCGACTTGGGTTTCTATTGGATCATCTTTCTTTTTATGCTTCTTTTTGTCTTGATGGGGGGGTCTCTTAAGTTGACCATTGTATACAAGAGGTTATATTGGACACATTCTAGTTTTGTGCATGGTGCTGGTTCTGCCTGATTGTAGTTATCTCGTGAAATCCATTTCTAGCTGTCTATTGAGGGCTTCTTGCACTTATCGTGGATCTTTTTCTCTTTTGGTATGTTCGTTATATATCATTGGTCATTTGCTATTTAACTTTATCTGGATATGATGCTTATTGTGTTTGGCACCGCATTGAGATTTCGCGACATGGGTTTCTATTGGATCATTTTTCCTTTTTATGCTTCTCTTTCTCTAGATGTGGAGTGTCTTACGTTGTTGTACACAAGGTGTTATCTTGGGCACATTCTAATGGCCACTTTTAGTTTGTTTCGTGTTCTTAACGTTTTTATGGTTTTCCATTGATGCTTATCTTTCTCTCGATGTCGCGTTTTTTGTGGACCGTTTTTTGTGGGTAGTGCTGTTTGTTTCCACCGTGATGGTGACGCACATTTCTATTTATCATGTTTTCTTCCCGTTGGGTGACGCGTTTTCTCCACCCTCCGGGTGATGCTATATTCCCACCTCGCGGGTGACGCATATTTCGTTATATATGATTGTTATCCACCCGTTGGGTGATGCTTTTCTCCATACTATGGGTAATGTTATCTCCACCTGCAGGTGCTGCTGTTTATTTTCACCTCGAGGGTGATGCATATTTCTTTGTACGTAGTTGTTTTCACCCTTTGGGTGATGCTGTTCTCCACCTTATTGGGTGATGCTCTCTTTTTCTGCTACATGTTGGATTTTCTTTAACCATTCACGGGTGTTTTCTTGAGGTCTTTGTGTTGTTGCTTGCAGGTTTTACGCCCTCGGCTTATAGTTGAGGAAGTTCTCTGGTAGTCGGCCGGTTTTGTGTCTCTTGCGAGTCCCTTCCCAGAATAGCATCGATCCGAGCCATCGGATCGCCATTCTGGGAAGGGACGAGCTACTATATCAGGCCATTTCCTCCTTCGAACCGGTTATCGGCGTCTTCTCACAACAGCTCTTCTTCTCTTCTCGTTGCTTCCCTCCCTTCCCCCCCTGCTACGTGGGGGCATGAGTTTCCTTTCTCTAACCATTCACGGGTATTTTTTCGGGGTTCTTTGTGTTGCTTGCAGGCTTCCCCGTCTTCTAGGGTCCTGCTATATTTGTGTTCGCCATCAACCCACCTTTTTCGGTTCTCCAGGCCACACATTCAAGGATTTTGCCGTCTTCTGGGGTCCTGCTATATTTGTGTTCGCCGTCAACCCATCTCCTTCTGTTTTCCAGGCAACACATTCAAGGTTGTTGGCGACCATTTCTCATTAGGGTTTTCCTCGAAAACCCGAAAGGGCGGGGTTTTTTATCCCGATGAGAAGTTGTCGCCATTACCCTTCTATATTGCCTGTGCACATTTCTTTTTACGGGGTAGTCCGATATTGTTCCTATGGTCGGCTACTCCTCTCTATTCTTCAAAACGTTGTATACTGCTGCTGTGTTGAATGACAAGCCGGTTTTGTGTCTCTTGCGAGTCCCTTCCCAGAATGAGGGATAATTTTACAAAAGAAATCCAAAGGTCAATACTCATGATATACAGAAAAGGAAGAGAGCAATGAAATTAAAGAACTCATAAAGAGATTGCAAAAGAAAATGATAAGAAAAGCTTTGTTGATGACACAAGTGACATTGAGGATGTATAATGATACAAATAGCATGCAGATGGACATTGTGCAGGGAAATGACATGAATATGACACATAATATTCCTATTGAGAGGCCTGCCAAAAGAGGTAGAAGAACAGAGGCTCAGATCTTGAGAGATGAAAATAGATCAATGCTTGAAATACATGGAAGAAATGAACAAGGCAGAAGCAGGAGGTTTCATGCTAATGAAGGAGGGATACATAGTGTTTTGATGTATTGCTTATGAAAAACACAGATTTACCCAAGAACTACTTTGAAGCAGTAAATGGAAAAGATTCTAAATTATGGTCAGCACTCATGCAAGAGGAAATGGAAGCTTTTAAGAGGACATGAACTTATAACAACCAACACATAACTACCAGTAACATTAATTAACACAATCATTGGGTCCAACACATTTAAATTAAAATCCCCCTTAAACCCCCTTTGGTTTGGGTGCATATTCACACGGGGGGTGACTCCGGGCAACGAGAGCTGTTGGATAGGCATATTCACCCCTTATTCCTTAATCTACACCGTACGTAAAGTTCCTCGTTTGTGGAGTATGCAAGTACAAAATTTGCTATACTGTCTAACAAGATTTGCAAAATACTATAAGATTTCAAGCAAAATACTATATGGTGTTGATTTTGTACGTGCAAAATATAATTATAAGGGCTCTCGCTGCCCTACGTCACCCCCCGTGTGAATATGCACCCAAACCAAAAGGGGTTTAAGGGGGATTTTAATTTAAATGTGTTGGACCCAATGGTTGTGTTAATTAATGTTAATGGTAGTTATGTGTTGGTTGTTATACTAAAAACAAATTTGGGTCCTTCAGGCCCTAAAAAAAGCATAATATGAAACCTGAGTAACTATAATGTTATAGCATAATGTAATTTAATTACATACACTTCACCACAGCATTTAATTGCTAAATGGTATAGATATATAATTTGATTCTTCACCACAGCATTGTATCCTGTATATGAATGGCATAAAAACATAATTTGTCTCTTCATCACAAGATCTATTTTCTGGCACGAACACGACCTATTTCAGGTCAGGCCTCGAAGCAAAAAAATCATAAGACAGACATAGAACTTTGGTTTTGAGTAAAGTGACTTTTGCTGAATAGAGGAAGACTCTAGCAGCAGTGTTGGAGTTCTTAACTTCCCTTTTTAAAAAGCACACCAATTTCAATTGAAGCAATTTGAACATAATATCCAGAATCTATTATTTTGTAGCTCACAGGCTCCAAAACTGACTTCACATCCTTTAGTTAAACCAAAATGGTATAAGAAACTGGTCCGAAGCAAGAAAAGGCTCTACATGAGATCTAAGAATGAAATGTTAGGACAGATGTTCATAGAGAATCCGAGATCCTTCTATTCCATCCTGAAAAAGAAATTCTCTCAGCCAGAACTCTCAATGGAAGATTTGACCCAACTAGTACATTCCTTGTACTACAAAGAATCTGCAAAAGGGATGCCACCAGAGGCAGTAACAGAAGGATTGTTCACAATTGAGGAAGTAGAGAGCAAACTTTCAGAGATGCAGAATGGCAAGGCAACTGACCTGTACGGAATCTCAACAGAGCTATTAAAGTGGGGCGGAGATGAATTGTTAAGAAATGTAACAGATCTTATTAATAAGGCAGTATGCTACGGTCTACCAAGAGAATGGAAGGAAAACAAGGTTGTACCAGTTCATAAGTCTGGCAGCAAGAAGGTGAGCACTAATTACAGGACAATTATGGTAGGAAACACCTTTGCAAAGCTTGTAGGTGGACTGTTGGAACGGAAAATCAGCATATGGGCAGATGAAAAAGGTGTGAGAGCAAAATGCCAAGCAGGATTCCGGAGAGGCCACTGCACCTTAGATCATGCTTTAACACTGAGAGTGATGATAGAGAGAGCTAAAGGTCCGAGAAAGGTGGTATGCTTGGCATTTGTAGATTTTTCTAAGGCTTTCGATACAATTCCCCGTGACAAATTAGGTACAAGGATGGAACAAATTGGGGTTCCTATCACGTTAAGAGGTGCGGTAGCAAGACTATATGAAGAGGTGATAGCTAAGATTTCAGTGGAGATGAAGTCAGAGATTAGGAGCACCATCGGGGTCAGGCAAGGTTGCCCGCTTTCGCCTACATTATTTGGCCTTTACATAGATGAATTGGAGACATGGCTCCGAGATAGAAGCATAGAAGGCACCAGGTTGGGAGAATTTGTGGTACAACTGCTTCTTTATGCAGATGATGTGGTACTTATGTCAGATAATCCGACTGGTCTACAATCTCACCTGGATGCATTAGCATCTTTCTGTGAAGAGAAACAAATGAAAGTCAACTTGGAGAAGACAAAAGTCATGATATTTGGCACAGTGCAACGTCCAGATTTCTGGTATAAAGGGGAGACGGTGCAGGTTGTGGAAGTTTATAAATACTTGGGGCTGGAATTCAATTCAAATTACAGATGGGCAGAGTGCATTAAGAAGAGGATAGCAGGTGGAAAAGCAGCGCTGTACGGAATGTTGAGAAGATGCCAAAAAGTCTCACTTAACAATTGGGGATTGAGGAAGATGTTGTTTAAAATATTTGTTCAAACGGTTGTGTTGTATGGTGCGCCTATTTGGGGAGCTCTAATTTACGGAAAAACGATTGGCGACAAGTTGAGAGTATCCTTAAAACATTCATATGAGAGGAACTTGGGATAAAGAAACAAACCCCTTATCGCGATCATGTTGGCTGAAGTGGGCTTCATCCCTCTTGAGGCAGAAGCTCTCTGTATGACAATAAATTATGTAAATAGAGGCAGCCAGATGGATGATGACAGATTACCAAAGATGGCTTTACTTCAATCCGCACAAAAAGGTTGGTACAAAGAGGTGAAAGATTGGGTCTCCAAATGGGGATTGATGACGCCGACCGGCCAATAATGTAAATTGGAATTAGAGAACTTGTTCAAGAAAAAGTGCTAAACAAGATGTGGCATAATCCGGGATCAAGGATGAAGATATCTGAGAGAAGAAATAAATCCGATGGTGACATACACAAGCTCAGAATACTTAAATGCACACATATCAAGATACAATGGGCACACGATAGCAAAGTCTGAGGACAAGTTCACATCAATTAAGGGTAGAAACAGGAAGGTGGGAAAAGCTCCCGGAGAAGATCGAGTTTTGCGGTTTGTGTAGATAAGGTTGAAGGCGAGTCACATGTTTTTCTGCACTGCCCACTTTATTCAGACATAAGGAGACGATTTGGCATTGATTATCCAAACTTTTACACTCTACTCCAGATAGAACCTAACAGACTAAGCTGCTTCTTTAGAGAAATTGAAAACTTTAAACATTTACATGATTGACATTGTATGTTTCTTTTGTCGCTCTATGACCTTTTAGGGTCCTAAAGAGTGTGATCAATATATTTTCATTTTCATTTTGATTAACCAATGGTTTTATTTTGATTAACCAATGATATTAACCAATGATATTAACCCATTTGCATTAACCAACCCCATTTGCATTAACCAATTGTTTTATTTTGATTAACCAATGATGTTAACCAATGGTTTTATTTTGATTAACCAATGATATTAACCAATTGTTGGAATGGTTGGAATGAAATTGTCAATTGTATGTTTTTATTGTTATGTGAGTTGGTAACTTGTCTAATCTTTTGGTAATTTTAGACTTGGATGATTTAGCTGTTGACTTGGCTGCCATATTGCCTGATGACTTGGCTGTTGACTTGGCTGCCACCTTGCCTGCTGACTTGGCTACTGAATTGCCTGCCACCTTGTCTGTTGACTTGTCTGGCCGACTTGGTGTTGACTTGGCGCCACCTTGCCTCGGGCCGACTTGGCTACTTGATTTGCTCGCCACTTTGTTCCACGACTTGTCCGTTGACTTACCTGGCTGACTTGGTCGCCACCTTGTCCTGGCGACTTGGCTCTTGATTTGCCCCGCCACCTTGTCTGTGACTTGTCGTTGACTTTCTGTTGACTTGTCTGCGTTGACTTACTCGTTGTTTTGGGCTGGCTGGATTGCTGCTTTGCTAGCAACATCACATTGTGCTAATATATGTGAGCAAGTCCGCAAACTTTCAAGTATGTTTTCATGGACATCGCCTTCCAATTCAAACATATTACATCCCACATCTTTCATTTCAAAATTGCATGACACAACCCGGTGGCTATAAATCTGCTAGCGGTCGGCTCATATTCAAGCGGCTCATATTTGTTGTCTCCTACTAGTTTATAAAACTTGCCTGTCACGACGACTTCCCTCCTCCCAAATTTTTGGCCCCATGGGTCTTTGTAGGCCTTCTCTACAACATGCTTAGGTACAGTGGACTTTAAGATGTAGAAGTCAACCTTCTCTTTGTTATCTGCTGGAGCAACCACTGCAAAGTTCTCCCCTACATCAATAATATCTGATTTCCACTCAGCATCCCCCTCATAGACTGGCCCATCCACAAGTGCAGTATCATCTTGAATCCCTGGTCTTAATTCTGAAAAAGTCCAGGTACCTATTCTATCTTTGTTTATGCATTTACTGTACTTACCCAACCAACAATCATGACAAAAGCACGAGTAATTCATATGTGCAACTTGAGTAGCATCCTTGGAGTTTACTGGCCTGATGCTATGGAATTTACTAGACCCTGATAAAGTAGCACAGTCAAACTGCTCAACTCTGCTTACTTCATCAATCTTTATCTCCCAAAAGTACCTAAAAACAATTAATAATTTGTTACAGTTAGTAATGTTTACCACAGCAGCACTGGTACAGCAGTCTTCATTAACATATGCAGTACCTATGTTTGTCAGAATCTTTGAAGTGCTCCGTGCAGAATTGAACAACGTCTCGGGCATTTCTTAAAGGTTTGGAATTTCTTTTCAATATTTCATGGGTGAGTGCTCTCTTCAGAACAGCCCCTGCCCCATCATGCTCCCCTGCAAGGCAACAAACAACTATCTTTAATGTTTTGCAGATTCCAGCCTTAATGAGACATTGGAATTTACCTTTTCTATGATATGATGCAAAGTAGTTCCAGTGAATTGGAATGCCTGATACCTTATAAAATCTACCAAGAAAATAGAAATTTCTTGCACCCTTGAACTGAGATGAGCAGCCATCTGACCACATTATATGGTTGTTGTATTTGACTTCCTTGTTGGCCAAGTAATCAGCATGCTTGTTAAGACAGTGCTGGACAAACAAGGTGTCATGCTCCCTATCATCCGAAATGTAAAAGTGTGTCTCCTTGATGATATTCCTATCACCTTTGCATAATGAATTCTCCTCCACCTCTTTTGCAGTTGCATGCCTATAAGTGATGTGCACAAGTATTGTGCATTGGTCATTTCTCCAATGTAAGCTTTGGATCTTGAAGGTATAGTTTTCAGCGAAATCAATGACAGACACCACTGTGTTTTCTGGGAAAGTGCCTAAACAATCTCTGAATTGTTTTGCCTGCCATCTAGCCTCATAATTATGGGGAATGAATTCAGTTAAAATATTTTTAGCATATGACATCACATCTGCTGTTGAATTCGTCTTGTATACCAGCTTCACAACAGGCTTTGGAACCACCTTTGTCCCACCTTTGCCATCAGGTTCTTTTGCTGATTCATAAACCTAAAAGCAAAGCAATGATTAGTTTAATAAATCACAAAAACAGAAAGGAAATGTACATCACCCACCCTATCAAAAGTTTTCCAATCTACTAAATGCCCTGCAGCCTTGCTTAATTCTTTTGGACACATAGGTAACTTAGATGGGCCACAAGCAGTGCATTTCAACAACATGCAATTATGAGTATACCACTCATCTGCAATGTCCTTGGAACATACAATTGACCTCCACAAATCACTTGAAGATTTGTAGGTCTTAGTATTAGCTTCACACTTTGCTCCAGCACCACAAACAGAACAAGTACAACTACAATCAGCACCATGAATCTTTGTATCCAACCTAATCTTGTTTAGTGCTTGTCTAACATAATCTAGTCTCATATGATACACACAACAACAAGTCTCCCTGTCCTTTACTTTTCGAACAAATGGAGGTTTCAGTGCACGAAAAGCTGAGAATAAAACTTCGAATTTTAGATATTCTTTTCGAAAAGTAGCATAAAAAGAACATTGCATTAAAAGTAACAAGTACATTAGTATTGTAAACAAATGAATTATAAACTTAAAAGAAAAAAACCAGCCTCAGTTTCTTCCAAGAAGTGTAGAGCATGCATTATCTTCTTTCCTTTGCCAAGCCTAATCTTAATAACATGTTTCTTGCATGGTGACACTCGGGTCTGATGAGTCCAAAAATCAATTACTAATTTCTGCTGTTTTCTGCTTAGTTTATCAGATCTGGTTTTCTTTTTGAACATTGACCATGGGCCATCACCAATTTCTGCTGTTTTTCTCCTCTGAACTGCTGTTGTCACATATCTTCTATTCAAGTTTAGGCACTTGGAAGTTCCCAAGCAATTAGTGCCAGGGGGTGTAAATATGATAATGCTACCCAAAAAGCACCGTCCGGACAAGTGCTTTAGGTGCTTGAGGTGCTTTCTACTCGATGAATTTTCATTCAACAACCTCGGGGGTTGTTACTCCAGAAATAGTATGCATGTTCCGGTTGGGGAGGGATCGATGACATGGATGTCCCCGCGCGAATTGCCAGAGCAATCCTTATGTTTGGCGGGATCTCAAGTTGGCGGGATTCTTGAGGAAAGTTTTCTTTCTTGGATTGTCATTCTTCCCAAGCTTCGTTACCATGGCTGAAAATTCACTGGCAATTCTCAATTCTAATTCCAATCCCAATCCCAATCCCAATCCCAATCCCAATCCCAATTCCAGTTTTCCATTGCACCTCCATTTTACGGCCAATTCTGAAAGCCTTGATGATCAGAATAGAAGAATTTATCTGGAATTTGAAGCCAACAGGAAAAGATAATCGAGAAAGAGAATGAAAGAAAGGGAAAAGGAAAACATTCCACCAAACCAGAGGAAGAAAAACAATTGCTTAGTGAAAGAAGATTGCAGGAACTCTCAAAAGAGTTAGATGATTCTTTTAATCACATTGTCAGGAACGTTTCTGAGGATTTGGATAAAGGGAAAGTTCTTCAAAGACTTTTCAAGAGAAACAAACATTTGCCATTGGAAGCAGATGTACCAGATCCCAGGGATATTGCTATAATGAAAACCATGATTGTGAATGTTAGGGAGACAATGCAGGCACAAAAAATGCAAAGAACAACTGATGTCCTCCAAGCAAGAAAGAGCACCCTTCAAATGGCAGCATCTTCGACAGGAGGGATTAATCAATCTGCAATTTCAAGGGTTCTATCTGTTCCAAGAAAAACTATTACCATGGCATTTAGAAGACGTATATTTGCAGAGTGTGAAGCTGGCCCTTGGTCAATATTTGGAAGGAAGAGAAGAAGTGACGCATTTTCAGCTGAAGAAATATCCACGGTGAGGAAGTTTTGGGATGAAAATACTAGAGTCTCACCTTATAAGAAGCATGTGAGGAAGCATTTGGCTGAAAATGGTGATAAAATTGATCATCCTATTCATTTGCTAGAGATTACACAGGTAATAGTTTCGACCAGAAATTTGAAATGTTGTGCACTAATTCTTTCATTCACTTTATAAAATAACTAAATTTATTATTGTTATTGTGTTCAGGTACAATTGTACCTTGCTTTCAAGAAGGAACATCCTAATATAAAGATGTCCCAACAGGCTTTTGAAAAACTGAAGCCAAGCTATGTAAGAAAACTTCAAGAAAGGGAGACTTGTTGTTGCCAATACCATTTGCACTTAGAATTTGCAAGGCAGGCCATCAACAATATGAGGACAGATCCTTATGATGTTCATAAGGATTGTAAGTGTCAGTGCAAGGTTTGTGGACCAGGTCTAATCTGCATGGCTAAGGAGAACATCATCAGATCAAGTAGTGATTATTGGAGAATGGTGGTCTGCCCAAAGGATGAGAGTGATGAGTAGCATAAGCATGCGTGTCTGATGCAGACTTGTACAAAATGTGGTTTAAAGAAGTGAGTACATGGTTTCCTTTGTTTCAAACCTATAATTTTGCTTTCTATTTACCATGTTTGCTATAATGTATTGCAGGCTGCCAACATGTCCTAAGGAGAGGAATAAGAGCAAGACTTACAATGTGAATTGGAAAGTGTTTGAGAAGGTAATGACTTTCAAATTAGATTGCAAAGTGCATTTAGTGACTTCATTAAATATGATTCAATCATATGACTTCCATATCAGGAGCTGATAAATTGGCCTTAACATGGCAGGTAGAAGTCCAAAGAAAGAAGACATTGAAGTCATCTAAGAAACCTCCAGAGGTTACAAAATTGGCCTACAAATTGGGTAGCCCTTTTGAATTTAATGAGCATGCAAGAAATACTTTGAAATCTTTTGTACCTCATAATTATAGAGCTCATTGGCAAGCCAAGGAATTCAGGAAATGCTTGGCAACACTTCAAGATGATACCATTGTTTCTGTCATAGATTTTGCTGAGAATTATGGATTTAAGATCCAACAAGAAGCTCAATCCCGTCATTGGCATACTGACCAGGTGTCAATTCTAGTGCATATAACCTACAGGAGGATGAAAGAGGAAGAAGAAGAAGAAAGAAAAAAGAAAGAGGAAGAGAACTCATGCAAGAAGAACAAGAACTTGGCCAAAGAAAAAAGGAAACAAAGTCTCCAAGGTATTGTGAAGGAAACTCATTTCTATATTAGTGATGACAAAACACATGACACAGAATATGTCCAACATTGTCTACAAATGCATGCTGATTGGTTGCAAAGTATTGGAGTTGAATATAAAAAACATGTGTTTTGGAGTGATGGATGTTCTTCACAATTCAAGTCTTCGAGACCATTCCACTTTCTTGGTAGATTTTATGGAAGAATGGGCAAGGATCTTCTATGGAATTTTTTTGCTAGCTCACATGGGAAAGGTGAGCATGATGGTGCTGGAGCAGTTATAAAGAGGATAATAACTCAAGAGCAAATGAAGTATAATGGATGGAAACTACAGTGTGCAAAGGAGGTAGTTGTTTTTCTTAAATGGCACTTTGAAAATCATTATCAAAAGGTATAATTTTGTAGTGTTTTACAATTTTATTGCAGACATTTCAGCACTTCAAGCACTTTCCAGCACTTAAAGCACTTGCTGTTCATATTGTTACAGGTATTTCTGGGAGGTAGAGTCTTCAAAGATAGATAGATCAGAAAGATTGGAATGCCATACTTTAAAGGGAACTCAATTGCTCCACTGCATAAGACCATGTGACAAGAAGAACTCTTTGAAGGTAGCTTACAGACCTTTGTCATGCTTTTGCAACTACTGCATTCAATTTAAGTGGGATAAATGCATCAATATGAGTCGAATTGGTTTTTGGGCAACCATTCAGTTGAGGTTGAAGGATCCTATGAATACAGGTGACAGCAATGATTTGCAAGAAAATGATGAGTATGATGTTGAGGAAGAAGAAGAGGATGAAGATGATATAATGAGTTCTATGATAGAAGTGGGTGACAATTTTGCTGTAAATGCTGAAGAAGGGAATGAAGAAGGGGTAGATTTTTATGTACTTAAATGCACTGAAGCAAAGAATACTTTGCTAGAAAATTATAAGGATGGATGGGGAAATGTATTCGGGGTCGAAGAAGTTATTGTGACGGGACATTATTACAAACAAATCGATGGTGGTCTAAGGTTTCAACTATTGCAGAACAAACCAGTTGCCAGTGTAAATAGCCATCTTGTTAGACTTTCTAAATTTGACATGATTGCAGATGCAGAAGGCTCAAACTTGTATATCATGGCAGAAGACACTTGCCAGCAGATCATGAGTAGTCTTCCACCTGCCTCATAGAAGGTAATATGTACAACAGTCTGTTCAAAAGAATAAGACACACAAAATTGAGCATCCCACATATCTGCACTACACATATTTGTTATCACCAGGCCTGCAATGTGTTCAAAGTGATATACACATATCTGCAATGTTAAAAGAGCAAGACACACAAAATTGAGCTGAACTGTGAATCTGTTAGCTTAAGGCCTGCAATGTCTTCAAAGTATTGGACAAACTTGAAGCAAGAATAACAAAATAACAAGATAACAAAACATAACAGAATTGAGGCAAAGTTTTACTCGTATAGTATTACAAAGTGTTTCACAAAATTGAGGTCTCAGCCTCTATGTCACAGTTTTCACAAAATTGAGGCATATCTGCACTCATATACTATTACAAACAGTTTCACAAAATTGAGGTCTCAGCCTCTATGTCAAGGGTTTCACAAAATTCACATGTATGTACAAGAAGTATTCTTCTAGGCAATAGTCAAATATTTCTTCATCTGCTCCAACTGATCAGCACTGAAATGTTTCCCAAAACCATCCACTATCCACTTAATCTGACCCTTGCAGTAAGCTCTAACTAATAAACTCTGATCCTGACCAATTTGTTGCTAAAATAGTGCATCCAGAACACCTAGGGATGTTCTTGTAAAAGCCTCTGGCCTAGAATTTATCTTCAAAATTGCAGAAACGTCTTCAACCTGTGCAACTTGTCTAATCATTGGAAGCAAATAAGAGTCAAGAATATCATCATGAGGATGGCTTTGGAAAGTAGGCACCAGGGACATGTATGTCTTGTATACTTCATCATCTGCAAGAACCACATTATTTCCATATTCTGGAAAAGCTTCATACACCTTATGAAGTGGCTTCATGAATACTGGATTTGCAGATTCGAGTGGCCATTTGAAAGGCATCTCATCACAATATTGTTGGTCCCACACAAATACAAGTTTACCTTTGATAAAAGGACAGACAACATCAATAACTTCTGCAACATTGAATGCATTCATGGATGACCAAATTGCAAGGTCGAATAGTCTAGAGGCTTCCTTCAAGAATGCGTGAACACCTGGCCTCAACACAACCAATTTGTTAGTGGTTGATGTTCTCAAAAGCTGAGTGCTAAGCCGTCTCAGGTCTTCTCTTATTTGATTGGTTCTTCTATAACTCTTAACCAGCACGCCATTGAGATCTAGTATCAACAACTTCTTTTTCATAGGTACAACTTGCACATCAGAACACCTAATAAGTTAAATAACATGCAATTCAGTGAATTATTCAAGAAAAGAGTAAAATTAAAATTAAGAGTAATAACCTCGAAGTTAAATTGCTGAGTTGCAAATCAGTTACAATTGTACTTTGCAACTCGGTAGACCTGATGTTCAGACAATTAATTAAGTGAATACAGGATCAATAGATCCACAAAAACTTCAAATTAAATTAAAAAGTCATAAACCTGGAAGTTAAATTGGAAACAGTTAAATCCTTATCAAGTTGTACTACTTTGTGAATCCCTGAACATTAAAATATCATTTATGAATTAGTGCTCTCAAAGAAATATTTGAATTTCCTCTAAGAGCATCCATAATTGCTGCAAAGTTACTATTTGTACCTTCATTGTGTACAGATTTGGCTGCAGCATTACCATCTTGTTCAAAACCTGTATCTGCACCAGTAGGATCTACATTTGCAACATCTTCAAGGGTGGACCTTATATTCTCCATAATTGTCTTCTCAACACCCTCTTCTTCCCTGTCTTCATTCACATCGATGTGCATTCTCCGTCTCAATGGATACTTTCTACCCTCCCCAATTTTTTTCTTGTTCTGCCTGGCCTCAGTCCCTTTTTTCTTGCCAGTCCCAACTTCAACCCCTTTGGTCTTGCTATTGTCCTTACCTTTCTTCTTCTCAACCATAGCATCCTTGTTTGGTACTGAGTGCTTTTGTTTCTTTCTGGTTGGAGTATCCAACACACATTCAACTTCACTCTCAACAAGACCTGCATCCGAACCACCTGCCTTCTCATCCCCAATTTTACCACTACTTCTCAATTGCCTTGAACTCAACATCTGAACTTGATCACTTAACTCTGCAAGATCTGGCTCAAAATCAGCATCCCTTGCATGTCTCAGCCTCCTCTTTCTGCTACTAGAAGGGGACTTCAACTGCTCAGGCTGAACATCAACTAGACCTTCAATATCAGGCCGAGCTGTATTTGATCCCAAATCAGCCCGAGCTGTCTTTGATCCCACATCAGATTTCTTATGAGTAAATTTAGGATCAAAAGAAGCAACTTGCTCTAATCCTGTTGGAGTACTCATACCAAGTTCAACAAAAAGGTCTTCAGGAATATTACATTCACATTTCAAACATCTCCCTTCCTTCAACAATGCAGCACACATCACATGATATTCATGTTCACAATCAAGAAGTATGGACATCTTGTATTTATCATGAAAACTTAAACCACAAGCAATACAATAACTTTGCAAAAAACCTGGTAGCTTTCTTTTGATGGTGTTGATGCAGAAAGGAGAGTTGGTGATCTGCCTCAGACTTTCAAGGTGGCTAGCATTTTCTTTTGCTGCATTTAGCTCAACATCATTTTCAGTTATCTGAGCTTCCAATGACTCCTTCTTCACAAGCAGAAGTGGATCTCCAGGTTTGCAAACAGACTCCAAAGATTCACAGGCATACTCTTCAAACATCAATTTCTTTTCCAATTCTGTGATTTCTAGCTCCAATTCCTTTGTACTAATCAAAGCTCTCTTCTCGGCAATACTAGACTTAAGCTTTTCCATATTACTTCTTTTTTCAGACAACCTTTTGAAAATTTTATCATTTGATTTCTCATCAGCAGCCAGGTTAACAACAATATCTTGCATTTCTTTTCCCATCTCAGCCTTTTTTATCTCAAGCTTCTTTAAGTTTTCTGTCACTAACTGCAAGTTATGATTCAAATAGGTCTGATCTAGAATAGGCTTAGGATTTTCTTTTGCAGAAATATCACAATTTCAGCTTTTGCTTTTTGTGGATTTTTTCTCGGCCTGCATTTCTTGTACATCATAACCTGTGCACCATATGAAGCCCAATTTATCTGATGACCTACGGGATCAAGCAATCCTTCAGGGCAGTTTTCCCAAACAAAGGCATAAGCAACCTGTTTTCTAACTTCATTGTTACAAACACCATCTGGGTAAAATACTCTCAATAA
Organism: Isoetes taiwanensis; assembly: GCA_021234155.1. NCBI lineage: Eukaryota > Viridiplantae > Streptophyta > Lycopodiopsida > Isoetales > Isoetaceae > Isoetes > Isoetes taiwanensis. The sequence goes on from JAJEKV010000028.1 coordinate 13,491,181, forward strand.
GCTTTCCAATTTTCCTCTCAAATGTGGTTGAACAAAATGAACCTTGATTGCAGACTTTGAGTTGAAAGGTTCCTGCCAAACGGATTCCCATTGATCCTTTGTAACTTGACTTGTAAGCCAACTGTACTTCAAATGGGGCTGCAGACCCTCGTTCGACAAACCATGCAAAGCAACAAAATCCTCCGCTGTTACTGCCTCTTCTACCATTTCGCTTGATTGACGAAGATCAGTTCCGGATAAACGATCTATGTTGTGGGCGGGCGAAGAAATTGGGAAAAGGATACTCTGCTATAGAAAAGTAGATCAAATTTGGGACATCAAATGATTTAGGAAAAGCTTTAGGCGGCGGAACCGAGGAAAAGGATACTCTGCTATAGAAAAGTAGATCAAATTTGGGACATCGAATGATTGAGGAAAAGCTTTAGGCGCGGGAACCGAGGTCGAGGTACTAGAAGGTATTTATACCGTGCAGTCACGAATTCTGTCGACCACAAGTGCTTTAGGTGCTTTTAGGTGCTGAGTGCTTTCGCGTTTTTTTGGGTAGCATTACCATATTTACACCCCAGGGACAACATCATATACCATGGCTGAGGTCCTTGCTGTAAGTACGTCAGTAGATCTGGCATGCTTATGGTTTGCAAGAGAATTCTTGAGGTTGTTAACTATCTTTCTCATTGTGTCTACTTCTTTCAATTTTAACATTTCAAATTCTGGCAGCAACTTACAAGCACCTTGAAGAACTTCTTTCCTCTCATTCTTTGAAACTTTATGACATACCTCATTAGCCTAGTCTGCAATCAACCTCGACAGTTGTTGTTTTCTTCTCTTACTGAAAACATTCTCTTCAAATTCTTTGTCCTCTTCCTTCAATTCGGCTTCCCTTGCTCTCTTTCTTGCTCTCTGCTTTGCCTTTCTTTTTCAGCAGATTTTTAACAAACGGTGTTTCATATATTCGCAAATAGTAAACAATACTGAGAATGAAGCACTACATATGAAATAAATTAAGCACTACATAAAACAGATTGCTTAAAAAAAACTGCACATGAAAGAATGTACCTACTTCTATCTGTGTTTCATATTCTGCAAATAGTAAACAATACTGAGAATGAAGCACTACATATGAAATAAATTAAGCACTACATATCACAGCTTGCTTAAAAAAAACTGCACATGAAAGAATGTACCTGCTTCCACTGAGTCCTGCATGTGCTGATTTTGGATGTCATGTACATAATCAACACAAGTATCATCATATGTAGGAACGTTTGTATCCTCCACTTCTTCTGCAAATTAGGAAACAGAAATTCAAGAACCAAAATAAAATTCCCATGGCATCTTTGAGCACTGATTACGGGGAGGGCATTCATAGACAAAAGATTGTTGTATAATTTCGAGTATATGGAGTCGACCCATAGACAAAAGATTGTTGTATAGGCTGAGCAATCTTGGAAGCCAGACGACCACATAGCTCCTTGAATTGGTGGGACTGCTCTTGAAGATTATGCAAACTGGAGAATAGATTGTTTGGATCAAACAGTACTCCATTCCTTGCAATGGCCAAACGAAAGAGATCCGCCAATTTACCGCATTGGAAGAATTCTCGAAAAGAAAAACAAGAAAATGTGCATTCTCCCAAACAAAAACATTCTTTGGGAAATTTGCCCGCCAATTCCAAATTCCAAACACCATCCAAGCAGCTACATACCAGGGATCGCTGACATGGACAACACATCGGCTGATCTTCCTGAATTGGTTACGGATCGAGCGTTCCGGAGGTTGGAAAATTTTGGCGGGCCTGGGAAAAACAGTGACGGGCGCGAAAACGTCACGATGAAGGACGGTCAGCACCTGTTAATCACCCTATGTCGCGACATGCTGAATTGTACACCACCAATAAAAAAATACCCTACAACACCTCCTTCAAGACGGCTCAATCTTTAGTACCATCCTTCAAAAACGGCTCAAACCCTAGCCCAAAATAAAACCCAAAAAATTTTGCCGGAAAAATTGTAAAACATTTCAAAATTTTGCTTTTGGCCGGAAATGGCATATCACCGATGGACAAGCTCCCCCAAAAACATTTTAATGTCATATCTTGTATTTTCACTTGGCCTTTAACGTCCATGTATGTGCAACTTCTGAAAACGCCACAGGTTGATGCATTGCAAGAATGGTCATGATTTGCTTATGTAAATATTTTTGTTGTTGAAATTGTCTAATGACATCATCATCATTGTATTAACTTTGTGTTTGAAGGATAGAATTTTGTCCTGGCGTTTCAAAGATTCCAACATTGACATGCTCTAGGGGAGGTAAGCATGCACTTTAATAAGCACGCGCTTTAATAATTTTCTAACGTAATGTCAGCGCCTACAATATGTGCTACATGTACTTGACTGTAGACAAAACAAAAAGTGGGAGAAGGCATAACATTTATTGGTATCACTTTCTTTTTCAAATTATTGCTTTTGACTTATGTTATGGAAAATAAAAATCATGAAGTTCCTCTACTTCTACTTCATTAAGTGATTGGACATGGACATAGTAAAGGAAATATAGCAAGTTCTTAGAAGGCCAAACTGACAACAAATCAAGCCAATCTTTTGCAACTTCATCCTGCCCCTTTTGTAATCTTTTACCTGTAAGGATTTAAGTCCATGCAGATAGGTCAAGTACAACCAACAAAATCCACTGTCTCCTTTACAAAATCTAGTAAATATAATACTTTACAAAATCTAGTAAATATAATAAGCCGGATAATGTTCGCAGCTTATGCAATCATAAAAAACACATTGGGAATGTGTTTCGTTGTGTGACAATATCTAGGAGAAAATACAGGTAGATATCAAGATCGAAAACTTTATTTCCAGAAGCATTCCTTATGATATACAACACTCATAATGCTGCATGCACTCATTACCATAGCAGAAGCATTGATTGTATAATTGATCTTATAGTCATATGATGGTAAAAACTTTTACCTTAAGAAGAATAATGTATCTACAGTGTGGTATCCTCTCATATAAGTCGAACAAATTTTTGAATACAATTACCCTCAAGTCAAACAAATTTTTTGCCCAAAACTTTCGTTCTTGGACTTGCCATTTTGCGTCTTGCCATCGGAATGCTCATCTGCAACCTCCATTTTATTTTCCAAGCACATTTCATTTTATAGAAGCTTAGCAATGGCATTATCCTTTAGAATAATCAACAAATCTTCCCCACGAATCTAAAGTATAACTGGAGTTTTTGTAAGACTACCAATTTAGTATTTACAGTTGCCAAGATATCGAAGTTCGCAGCTGCCCAAGCATGTCAAACTTGTACAACTGGATGCTCTTATGGCCTTGCACAAATAATAGCAAAGACAAAGAGCCTGAAAAGAAGGCACATCCATACAACTCAAAGGTCATAGAAAATGGTAGATTGCAAGGATTTGAGCCCTGATATGTCAATAAAGCAAAACCTTTCACTAAGCTTGCACCTCCTCATATAGCGAGTTAAGAAGATAATAAAAAAAATGGCATGTATGACAAAACTGCTTTGGTAAATCTAGCAATACCAGTGGCTGCTATATGCTGTTTAGGATCACAATTCGAAAATTGGCTTTGAGCTAGTAAATTAAGCACATACTGCTCGGCAAAAGTATGGCAGTGTTTAACGAACACAAGTGGGGCATGCAACCAGACCACTTAAGGTTTAAAGCATCAAATAGACCCCCGTAGCATAGCCTTATAGAAGTGAAAGTAAGCTTGAAGCCCTAGCATGTACAGATGTAACTTGCAACAGCAAAAGGGATAACTATTAGCCAAGCACACCAAATAACAAATTACAAAGAAGCTCCTGAGACCTCTCTTGTTTGAAGCCAACTACCTGTTCTTAGTGCCAAAGCATGCACGTTTAAATTGCCTGTGCAAAAGTCCTAAAGTCCTAAAGTCTTAGTCCTAAAGTCCTTAAACATCAAAACCTAAAGTAAGCAAAGATTCAGGAGGCCTGAAGGTTAATAAAAAATATTGAAACATTCTTGTAAAATTGGATATGAGCAAAATGTTTATGGAGCTCTAAGTGTGCAGTTATGCATGAAAATATGCATGCCATATATGTGGATTGCATTCTGCATGCCATAAATGTGCATGCTAGTGTGCATGCCATGTTATAAAAGAATAGATCATAACAATGTGTATGTGCTATATCTACTTTGAAGTGCAATGCAGACGAATACCTTCACCTTCAGACGTTTATTCCTAGTATGCCATCCAAGATAGCCTGCAGAAAGTTGAGGGTTACATGCATGATCAAATGATAGAATAAGACTGATAAGACGGCAAATACCAAGTGAAGGATATGAATGTGTACTTAGAGCCTCTTGTAGAGGAACTTGACATCTTATGGAGGGGAATACATATGTATAGACAACCACACAATTTCATGTTTCATAGAATATTATGTTTCACTATTCATGACTAACCCGAACTTGGTGTTGCATCAGGTACAATGTTATCATTCATTATTTATTTTAAACTATTTTCCAACTATATTACAAGATTGAAGTTGTACTTTGCAGGATTGCAAACTAGTGGAAAATGTGGATGCCCATCATGTGGCAAGGAACTAATGTCTTATAAATCAAAACACCTATCAAAGATGATATACACAAACCATAAAAGTATATACATCACATGTGCCTAAAAGAACAACTCCACGTGATTGGTTGCAAACATAGAATGATCGTGACCTAAATAGTTCTGCACCTCCACCTGGCATGAAGAGACTATCCATATTTTACAAGTTGGAATAGTAGTCTTAATTGAAGATTGCACATCTCTTGGATCATTAACTTGTGTATAAATATTGATCTATTGGTCTCCATGGACGTTAAAAATTCTATTCTATTCTATTCTATTCTATTCTATTCTATTTTGTGGGTAAAGTGTCGCATTCATAGGCTCCTCTTTGCTGCTTTCTTTACATTTTTAACAGTCTGATATTGCTAGTTATCTTATTATGGTATCATTCTTCTAGATTCACACTAGAATGGTTGAGCACAATTGTTGGTTTGGTTTGCTATTAAGGTTTTCGTGATTTAAATAGCAGTTTCCTTGTATCATCAATTTTTTTTAACAGTCCTAGGATTTGTGCTTCAATGCTAATGGTCAAAATGTACGAAGTATATATTCAAACATTTTAGAAGACGAATATCACTATATGATAGATTGCCTGAAAAATGAAAACGCTTGAAGATGTAATCTGAAACCTAAAGATCTATTGATAGATACATTTATCACTACGAGATAGTAAATATATTTCATTTCATTTGATGGAATCAACCATGCCGTATGCGACTTATACTCTATAGATGGAATCTGACCCATAGGAGGTGTCTAACCCATGCCTAATAGCCCATCCCATCTCATACGGTATCTCCCACTAAGTGTTCTAGTCTAGGAATTGTTTACGTACTCTCTGACGGTCTTGGCCATTAGATCTATATCATAATTATTATTCAGCCATGTTCCATATTTGGTTCTTGCACACGACCCACATTTTATTGGGATCTAAGTGTTTTCTATGTATAAAGCACACTAATAACATCATCTATTAAGCCTCTCTCTCTTACCTAGATTAGCAACTCGAATCCGTCAAAACATATCGATGATGCCTAATCAAAGAAAATAAGAAACAAAATGAAGAAAATGAATCAACCAAGAGCATGAGCTTTGCTGCCATATCAAATCAGAAAGTCATAATCTTCCCTAAGATCCACAATAATGGCATCAAAGACTCACGATTGTCCATGGCAAGGTGAGCTTTCCTTGGGTTTGCGAAAGTACCCCTGAGGTAGACTCATGATATCAAGAAAGCGTCAAAGCAAATTTGAGCTGAGTCTGTTCTTAGGCCATTTTGCTTCCCGTACGCCACCCTTTTTGGATCAAAATTAGGGCTAACATTAAGATTCTTAGGGTGTTGGAAGCACCAAAGATCAGCCAAGGAGTCCCACTTTGTGCTGCACATGAGCTGCGCCGTGTTGGGCAACCCCTTGCCCCTATGTTATTCATTTAAAGGTTAAATGTTAAAGTCTAAGATTACATGTCCGAGGATGTATTGGTGAGAAATCCATATCCAAATGACTACGTACGATAGCGAGGAATGGCGCATCCACTGCATGTCAACTATAACGAAGTCGACGACGTGTAATTTGTCATGTAACTTTTCCTGATTAATATATTTTCACATCCTTAAAGATTAATAAATTTTCACATCCTTAAAAAAATATAATAGGAGGTCAAATATATCATGATAGTGAAACAAGGAAAAACAAATCCATAAGAAGGAACTCGGTGCCTTCACATGGCATTAGCAACAATTCATTTGGTATATCATTCAAGGTGGCAAAGATAAATTCTTGAATGAGGACGATTGCATGTGGAATCTATGTAGTAGCAGGTGTATCTACAATCTATTGTATTTGAAACCTTGCCTCTCTCAACTGAAACGTCAATCTTATCAACCTGCTTTTAGTAATTCAAACAAGGTAACAATATTGAGCATTCCAAAGAGAAAAACATAAAACAAGTGCAGACCCAAAGCAAAACGGCCTGAGAACAGACTAGACTATACAAAATGGTTCTCTTTCTTCATTGTTTCATCAGAACACACAATATGAATTCCTGAATATATTCATTCAGCTCAAACAAAAGTATTAAGTACTGATCTCTAGGCTGCTTCTAGTGCTTCTTCAGAATCAGCAAACGTAACACGTTATCCGTAAAATACAATTGAATGTTAATATGAAAGAAAGAAGATAATACTTTTCAGCTGTCTGCCTGCACTCAGTGGTCGACTGCAAACTTTAGGAACTAAGTAAATCTTTATCATGCCGCCGAACCAGTCTATTCTATCAATTCTTTAGACGAAATATCTGGCATCCAAATTCACCTGCGTTGGATTACATATTCCTGGAAATCCTGAACAAGGCTCCTCATTCATACTAGAAAACATGGCCACCATCATGCTGTGCCATATTTCTTCTTCAGGATCGTGATAATAATTATCCTTCTCGTACTTGGCTTCAAAGAAAAGATGATCATCTTCATCAGATTCCAATATTTGTGAATTAAGATTAGCATCATCGTTGCCCGATCTGCCAATAAAACCGCCTAATCTCTCAGAAACGTCACAGCGATCTTGTTTTGCCATTCAAGAACGCCTGTCTCATACATAAAAGCTAATTTAGAGGCCATCTCCCAACGATGCCCTTTATTCTTTTCCAGTTCCGGCGATGCCCTTGAACCTGTGTCACAAGCAGCAAAATTGTTAGCCCTAATTCTGCATTCTTCAGGTACGGCCAAAGTTCCAGTAGCATTCTGTACAGAATACAAATCGCCTGGCGGATTAGAATCGCCATAGCCGGAGCTTGGAGCGGGGCTACATGTGGCCATGGCCGTGATTTTGTTGTGCATCTTCCGAGCGATCTTATCATAGTCAAGCTGCGTGCAGATATCTTGTAAGGGCCTTTTTTTGCGAATAGGCCGAACTTTAGCTATGGCGATGGAGTCGATCGCCGGAACAGGCTTGTAGAGTTGCTCCATGGCCGCCATGGCTGCAGCTGCCCACGGACGATGCCATAGCTATTTATTTTCAACCACGGTAGTTTGTGACCGTCCGATACCTACAACTCATCGTGGCCGCAGGTTGATTTACCCGATGTATGTAGTTTTGTAAATAATTGTTTGAATACGTGCGGTTGAAGGAGCTTCTTTTTGGACTATTTGGACCCTTAAAAGTCCGATTTTTTTTGGGGTAGGGTCCCACTTCTCAAAGGTGCGAATTTTGGGAGCCTTGAAAATGGTAAGAAGTTAAGAAAAAGAAGAACAAGACAAGAACATTTACAATACGTAAAAAGTCCATGTAGGAGTAGGACGCTTTCAGTTCCCAATTCCAATCAATGAATGCCACGTGGCAATGTTTCTTTCTTTAGATGCTTAGTGGGCATCATATTCTTTTGGGCTTTATTTTTTTAGGCAACTTATAATGTGGAACGTTTGTCAAATCTAGAACAACAGCTAAAAATCTGAACCAATTTTCAAATGTAGAAGTTTAGGTGGGGGGATTCTGGCCAAGAAAAAAATGGCTCGCGGTGTCGCACTCGCCATTTTTTAATGGTCAAAGTCTCGAGCCCAAGGTCATTCTCCTATCCAACTTCAGAGTAATGAAGGAATTCCACGTGAGTGTTCCAATAAAAGTCCATGGTCCATCCGACCCAAATAACAAATTTATACCTTCCTGTCTTTTGATACTGTTTGTTACGAATGACCTGTTCTTCCTGCAAACTCATCAACTTATTAGAAAGTAAAGCACCACAGGTACTCGATTTACCACCCAACCGGACCAACTAGAAGAGATGTCACCAAGTCAAGCTACTCCACAAGACAAGCTCTCTCTAGCCACCAACCACTGGTGTTACATGAACTCCTTCTAATGATATGATCAAGCAAGGAACAAGAAAAGATACTAGAAGGTAAGGCTAGGCACATCAACAACAACATAGGAAGAAGCCGATCTAGTTGTGCAGTCAACTCAGACCCCTATGCACCTTTCTGGATATAACTTTCACACCGTAAGGAATCTATGGACAACTTTGAGATGTGATATCTCCGCGACCACAACTCAGAAATTGGCGATCCTTACCTTGTTGGAAAGCCCTTGAAGTCTAGTTTCCAGATCTTGATACGCTTTAAGGGAAAAGCTTAAAGACGTATCACTGTTGATGCAATATATGTATTATGGCTAAATTGTGTATTATGGATTTTTGTCCATTGGATTGCAGCACATGTGGGAGCATATTCCCTCCCCTTAAATCCAGAGCGTACAAACTGAGTCTTTTGCAAGTCAAACTCGCCCTTGTTTACCCGGCCATGAGAGGCACATTATTAAGGCAAAAACCATTACATAAAAGGGTATTTTCAATGCAATACAGTACAGTAGAAAAAGAACGATGCTAGGAAAACAATAAGTAGAGCCTGGGGGGAACCCCAGATATCCAATGCCCATGCCTTACCTGTGTTCCACGTTCGGCCCATGCATAGGAGCCATCGAACACATGCCATTGACTATGACTCCAAGATCCAGTTGTCAATGGCATGCATTCGATGATCCTATACATGGCTTTTTCTTCGTTTCCTGGAAACCAACAAACACAATTCGTTAGTGAGCTTGGGGAATTGAACCCCAACGCAATGCCAATGCTCATCCGAGCATAAGGGAGATCCGGGTGCAGGGGGTCTCCCTTATGCCAAGGGGCCAAAGCCCTCTTCAGCCCTGCAGATGTTAGTAACCAAATGGAAAGCGCAAAGCATGTACAAGACATAGCATGAAGCAACAGGACTTCACATATTCACAGGCTCAGAGAATGTACATGTGGCCTGGGGCCACGCATATCAAACTGCATAAACAAGAACACTGCAAACACAATAGAAAGAACAACGCCTAGTTCCTAGGCTGTCCAGATGTAGCCCCCTGATCACAGCATCAAGCTGTCGGATTTCCTGCGTCAACAAGCACCTGGCCAAGCTCATGTGAGACCTCAAAGCCTGTAGTTCAGATAACGGGGCACCAAGCTGCTCGCAGGCCACACTGGACATCGCGGAATCGATCGCCACATAAAAGCTAGTCAACTGCCTCCTCAGGATGATGAGGGAGGCAACTATTCGATGGGCCTTCGTTCCAACCTGGATGATACTGGTCAAAAATTTCTTCGCAATAAACATCTGCTCCCCCTCAAGAGCATAAACCTCAGGATTTGGATGGGAATCCTCAATCACAATGTTTATGAAAGATGGATCTATGGTCATAACAGGATGACTGGTCTCCCCAAAAGGATTGCCATCGGTCTCCATCCCTATCCTGCAACAACTTGTTACCAATACAAACACATGCTGAAACAAACCAAAACACGGACAGAAATAAAGTTGTACATGCAACAACAAAAATAACAGGTTAGCCAACTGCCATCATATGATCCCCGGTGTGGATGGGGATATAATCAACACCATGGTCAGGGATTTCAATATCAGGGCTGAACGATGGATCATGGATCTCCTGGAAATTGCAGTCCAGGGTAAAAGAAAGCTAGGGTGTCTAAAAAAAATGCCCTTACATTATGTATAATGTAGGGCATGTAGGCACCCGTTTTTGTTATTTTTTTGAATTTTAGTTAGTTGGGATATGTAATGATTAGGAGTAGCCACGTCAGCAATTCAAAATTATGAGTGGCAGTGGCAACCAGAACGGACCTTCATTGCAATTTTTCAGAGGGAGATTGCGAGGTGTTTCCTGTTTAGGAAAAAAATTTGCCGCCGTTCCAATTTTTTGTGTTTGTGAGTGAGCAACGAAGTAATTCGACTGTAACTATTCTTCTTCCTCGAAATCCTTGCCTAAATCCAAGCAATGGACGCCTTTGCCTCCCGGAAGTCACCCAGATTAAACAAAAATTTGAAAATAGTCGATTCTAGCAAGAAAGCCGAAAAAAACAAGAGGAAGGTTCAAACTTCTGAGGAACCAGGGCCAAAAAGAAGATTTATTTGTGAAGAACCCGCTGTTGTGGAAGCAAAGCATGTAAGATGTGTCAATGCAGATGAAATTTTTCCAGATTTACAACAGATAATGGACGAAAGCGTGGGGGCCCAAAGACATCTGGGGTTCAAAGAATCTAGCGTGAAGCCGAGTGGGCGAGAACTTCTACAAACATTATGAAATTGTTTTTGGTAAGCGGGGAGGTCACAAATCGCCATGTACCGAAGTACTTTTGCTCGTGCATTTGAACTTCAATTGTGGGTAAAAAGTAGATTGGGATACTTTTAAAGTTTTGGCCAAAGATTTGGCAAAGGGATGAGCAAAAGAATCTGCTATTACAGAAGAAATTGGGACCTCTAAATCCACATCCAAGGTTCCTAAATTTCAGCAAGGATTTTACCCTAAGGAAGAGCTTGAATTTGCAGAAACTCTGTTGCAGCAGTGTCATGGAGAGTTAATTAGCAGCACATCCAAGGTTGAAGAACTGAAAATTCAGCAGGCAGAATTACGTGACAATATAAATAAGATTTCAGGAAGAAAGGATGCACATGAAGAGGACCTAGCACAGATACAAGAAGACATCAATAGTGTTCTCGACGACGCTAAGCAAAATAAGAGAGACATCAAGACTGTGCAGCAGGAGGTTGACCTTTTAATGAGGGATAGAACCAGGAAGGAAGAAATGCTGAAGAGAATTCAGGAGCCATTGGAGAAAGCCATTCGGGAAAAGGAGTTATGTGAAAAGAGGATTGCAGAACTTGAGGAGGCAAACAAAGTTCAGTTTGAGTGCTGCACACGGCTTGATGATATGCATAAGTACATGATGCATTCTGCAGCGATTCTCCTTCAGCCCAAAACAAGCTTAGTGATCTCTCCAGCTGAAGAAAAATTCATATCTGTGCATGGATGTGTGTTTTGTAGTAATGGCTTTGCTAATAATGAACCTATCCTAGTTGCTCCATGCGAGCATTCATTTCATATCTTCTGTTTCTCATATTCTATTTCTACTAGACTATCCTGCCCAAGAGCATGCAAATGGGACGAAAACATTTCAAAGATCTTGGGTGTGTACACTGGAGGTAAGCAGTATTTCATGATTTATGTTTAATTTGCTGCACCCATGATTACTGCAATGTAGAATCCATTTACATGTAGAATCCATTTACATGTAGATTGCTGCACTTAAGGTTTTGCTACAGCATGTAGGAGTGTACTGGTTATTTTATACTTATAGTTCCATGGCTTGCATGTCATACATATATGTGTTTCTTACATACATGTTGTACATTCACAGTGTAGGGTCCTAGATGTAGAACTTAAATACATAAAATTAGGAGTTGTGTACTGAGTTTTGTGGCAGAACATTTAGAGGTATTTTATGTAATGTCTGATGTGTACATGTGCATACATTGGAGCACATTCATGTACATTACATGTACATTCCATCTAGATAAATAGCTGTTTACATGTGTATGTACTCAAAGTACTTCAATGTAGATCAGTTCTAGTAATATGTACAGCTATTGATATGTACGTAGAGCGGTTAGAGACCTGATTAGTTTGAGGCCCGATATCCATCGTTATGTGATTTATTTTCGAGCTTCAAAGTGCCAAAAAAAAACCGGAAAGAAATTACACCACAGATCAGGTGCGCTTGTTTTCAAATTGTTTTGCATTGTGTCAGAGGAAGCAATTTCTTATTCTTGGTTCGGTTTTCACAGTTTTGGAGGTTCCAAAGAAAATTGAGGTGCAAGATGTAGCCGAGGGAAAGAAAGCAGTGATTGAAGGAAAAAGCAAAATCACTATTCCTGCGGTGATACAGGTTGAGGAGGCTGGCACTTCAGGTCTGCATGGTGACATTCCAGATTATGACGAGGAACTCGAGAGATTGAGGGAGCAGGCTAAGGCCACATCTTCAAAAGTAAAGGCAGCAGCAGAAAATGTGACTCCAAAGAAGAAGTCCACGCCTAAAAAGCCACAGAAGAAGACAATTAAAGCAGTAGAAACAGGTAAGATAGCATTTTATTTGATTAAAGACGGCGGTGAGAAGTCCATGACATCCTATGTTTACAGGTCCTAATGAAGAGGAATCTTAGAGCATCAAGATGTAGAGCGGGGATACTCTTAAGTTTGTGTCAAATCTTGCTTCCGACATAGTAAAAAAGGCCGAAGTTTCATGACAATGAGAAATCGAAGAGGTTGAAGACGAGGATTCTGGACCTAATAAGAATCTGAGTGAGGAAACCAAAAAAGATGGGAAGGAAATGGATACTGACTCCGAGAAAACAGTGTCAGCAGAGCAGAAGAATGATCTCTACTGGTAACTTGATCTACATATCTTACATTTTTTTTTTACATCTAGTATCCAAGTTAAAAACTTTAAAATAATATGGATAGTAGTAGACGAATATAGATGATTTGTGTAAATGTACTGGTCATTGAACCCGCATCGCAGATTCGAATCTGAGCCATATGATGTCTTGCTGAACCGAATGATGAAGCTCAAGAAGGCAAGGATTTTCCCAGGATCTTTGCCTGAAATGGAGTGTTATTTATTTGAACAAGATGTGCTGGACATGGATGTGGGAAAATTTTCCAACCGGCATGTGGATATGTATGCCAGGTACTGGACTTTGAACTTGTTCATTTGTATGTGTAGGTCAAGTTAGTAATTTTATCCTTTTCAACTTATTATAGGTACCTGCAGCTCTGTGTTCCAGATGATAAGAAGGCCGACGTCTGGTTCTTCCCACCGGACAGCTTCATGGAATTTGCAGCATGGACCAAGGCAAGCGAAAAAGATAAATCTATGGCAGCCTCCGAGCGTGGAAGAGATATTGTAAAGGTAGCTCTTACAGGGATAAATTGGTTGAAGTGCAGATGGATCATGATTCCAATGCTATGTAGAGTGACTGAACATCACACTTTGGCCATCTTCAACATGGCACTTACTAAGAGTAAGGACACCATCAACATTCAGATCTTCAATTCTGCCGAGGACATTGACGTTGACATGCTTGCACTTAAGAGGTATTTTGTCTTTCACATCTCCTTTTATTAATATTGAGTAGATTGGATACCATGTTAGCAGCTTCTTTCACACTCACCCCGGTTTTTGGTCCACTGTTGAAAACATCAGTTTTGGTAGGTCTACATGTCCTGTTTTCAAAGAATCCTACATGTGGATTTGTGGAGGTATGGTTTTGTTCGATAATGGTGTTCTTTTTTTAGTGGACTAAAACATCCACTGTTGTTTTGTAGTTTCTTCTGTTGTGACATGTCATTTTATAATACAATCCACTATAGGAAAGAATACTTGAATTTCTACATGTCTAATAATTCTATTGTCACATGTCTTTATAGATGTAGGAAATAATATTTGATTCTCTACATGTCCTATACTTCCATTCACATGTCTTTATAGTAGTAGGACAGAGTACTTTATTTACTAAGGCATTGTAGGAAAGAATACATGAATTACGACATGTGTAATACTTCTATTGTCACATGTCTTTATAGAAGTAGGAAAGCATACTTGATTCTCTACATGTCCTATCCTTCCATATCACGGGTCTTTATAGTGGTAGGACAGAGTACTTGATTTGCTACATGTGATGCACGTGCATGATCACATGTCCTTATACTAGTTTTCCATGTAAGACAAGTTACTTCAACTACTTCAATTACTTAACGCCTATTTTTGCATAACAAAACCATCAAGAATTTGATTTGTATTCCTTGAGGGGGTGCAGGACCGCTGCAACAAATCCCTAAGCATTAATGTCATAGGACCACGCAAGATCCTGACAATATCCTAACATTTTGGATATTGTTAGAGAAAGACCATTAAACCACGCCTACATTTTTGCATAACAAACCATTAAGAATTGTGAGATGTATTTCTTTATGGAGGAAAGGACCATTGCAACAAATCCCCAAGCATTAAAATGGCAAGACCATGCAATATCCTAACATTATTCCCCTATTTTGGATATCGTTAGTGGAACACCATTAAACCGTTCCTACATCTTGGTATAATTTAGACCATTAAGAATTTGAGATGTAATTGTTTATGGGGAATAGGACCATTGCAACAAATCCCCAAGCATTATAAAATGGCAAGACTACGCAATATCCTAACATTATCCCCCCATTTTGGATATCATTAGTGGAACACCATTAAACCATGCCTATATCTAGTTGGTACTAAGGTTCGCTATAGGCGATCCAATAGTTATCCCGCGTCATCCAATGGTTTTAATTGTATCTAATTTATCTTATCCAATGGTTCTTTCTAAGAATGCAATGGTTCTTTGAAAAACAAGATAACTTATTGCACTTAGATGATTTGCACTAAGAATCCAATGGTTTTTTGAAAAACAAGATAACTTATTGCATTTAGACGATTTGCACTAAGAATCCAATGGTTCTTTGAAAAACAAGATAACTTATTGCACTTAGACGATTTTCACTAAGAATCCCATGGTTCTTTGAAAAACAAGATAACTTATTGCACTTAGACGATTTGCACTAAGAATTAGAGATGTAATTGTTGGAGCCATCAAGCAAAATACCACAGCTAACACCTTAAACCTAAACACAAACTCGGGAAAACCTTGCTCGGGAAAACCTTGCTTCCGAGTCATGTGCATGAAGGTATCAGAGCTCCTCTGCATGGTAATCCTCTAAACTAGTGGCTAGACGTTATAGTTTGGCAGCTCCCCAATTCCAAACAATTGCATCAAAATATCTTTGTCATACTTCTGCATAGGAATCCTTTAAATCGTTGACTAACCTTCCTAAGGAGTATGGATGCAATAGAATTGACAATTCCTATTTGAAACACTTAACTATCCATTTGGCACTACTTAATTTGTTTATCTGAAATTATTTTCTCGGTCTAAGACTTAGTGTGATTTATCTAGACGATGGTGAAAATTAGTTGCTCGTGTCCTATCAGGAAAGTTCAGCCTACCGTAACCGTAACCTGCTGCAGTCTTATCCACTAACTTTCTTCGTATTTAGATTAGTGGGTAATGCCTAACTATCTAATTCTTTCTCATTGTAACTTCCTTTTTTAAGATACTTTGTTTGAGGATTTCTCAATATGCTTATGGATGATATTGCATTATGCATATGTAGGTTTTTTGGCGACTATATTGGGTGGAAAGACTATCTCTTAAGGGCCTTTATTCTTTGGGTCGAATCGCTATACGGAAGGTTTTAGGGCTCGATCTTTCGGCGTCCAACGCCTCCCACTACCTCATGACATTGTGCAAGATCACGGTCCAATCGGCTGGGGTATGGCCTCCAAAACGTAAACCCCGCGGCGTTGCTAGGTTATTGTAGGGTTTACGTTATGGAGGTCGAAGTTTTATTCGATTGCACTTTTGAGACATGGTCGAGAAGCCGCAGTTGAAAAAAAGAAGCAATAGAAACCCGGCGAAATGGGGTTTGGATTTACCGAGGGCTTTTTCTTACCGGTGCTCCTCAGGAGGGCAAATGCCAGTGCCTCCCTTCCCGGAGCCCGGTTTCCCTATCCGACCGTTGAATTCTCCATTCAAGTAACTTGCTTCGAGCAGGCTCAAAAAAATTCAAGATCTGTCCGGGAGAACATATCAAACCGCAAAGCGTCCTGCAGTCGACCGTGTAGAAACCCAAGTGTTTTGTCGTTCGGGCAGTACAAAGGCTCCGGAATGGAGATTTGACTTCGCCATATCGTCCGAAACAACGAAATTACCCTAGGGACCAAGTTACATGGTCATTTTTTGCAGCAAAAGAAACACGAACCCTCTACATGGCAGTATTCTGCACCCTCTGCTAAGGACAATTCACTACGAACATGTTGGACATGAGCTACTTTGGCGCTTCCGGGAGCAGGGGTGGTCTTCTGCCCACGAAACTTGGTCTCCAGGGTAATGTCGATGTTTCGAGTCCGTTGGCAGAGTCAGATCACAGTTCCGGGGTGGGATAGTTGCCCGTCCGTGGCCAGGGACCCTCCAGAGAGGACCTTTGGGTCGAACTTCTTCTGGAAGGTTTTAGGGCTCCGTCTTCTGGCGTCAACGCCCTCCCACTACCTCATGATATTGTGCAAGATCCTGGTCCAATCTGGCTAGGGTATGGCCTCCAAAACATAAACCCTGTGCAATGCTAGGTTATTGTAGGGTTTACGTTATGGAGGTCGAGTTTTATTCAGTTGCACCTGAGACATGGTCGAGAAGCTGCAGTTGAAAACAAGAAGCAATAGAAACTGACGAAATGGGGTTTGGATTTACCGAGGCAGGCTTTCCTACCAGTGCTCCTCCGGGAGGGCAAATGTCAGTGCCTCCCTTCCCGGAGCCCGGTTTCCCTATCCGACCGTTGAATTCTCCATTCAAGTAACTTGCTTCGAGCAGGCTCAAAAAAATTCAAGATCTGTCCGGGAGAACATATCAAACCGCAAAGCGTCCTGCAGTCGACCGTGTAGAAACCCAAGTGTTTTGTCGTTCGGGCAGTACAAAGGCTCCGGAATGGAGATTTGACTTCGCCATATCGTCCGAAACAGCGAAATTACCCTAGGGACCAAGTTACACGGTCATTTTTTGCAGCAAAAGAAACACGAACCCTCTACATGGCAGTATTCTGCACCCTCTGCTAAGGACAATTCACTACGAACATGTTGGACATGAGCTACTTTGGCGCTTCCGGGAGCAGGGGTGGTCTTCTGCCCACGAAACTTGGTCTCCAGGGTAATGTCGATGTTTCGAGTCCGTTGGCAGAGTCAGATCACAGTTCCGGGGTGGGATAGTTGCCCGTCCGTGGCCAGGGACCCTCCAGAGAGGACCTTTGGGTCGAACTTCTTCTGGAAGGTTTTAGGGCTCCGATCTTAAGCGTCAACGCGCCCTCCTACTACCTCATGACATTGTGCAAGATCCTGGTCCAATCTGGCTAGGGTATGGCCTCCAAAACATAAACCCTGTGCAATGCTAGGTTATTGTAGGGTTTACGTTATGGAGGTCGAGTTTTATTCGATTGTTTTTGAGACATGGTCGAAGCTGCAGTAAAAAAAGAAGCAATAGAAGCCCGGCGAAATGGGGTTTGGATTTATCCTCCTCCCAGTGTCGCAATTAGAAGTCAAGAACACATTTTGTAGTAGCAAATTTTTTTGGAATGATTCGGGATCGCCAATAGATCCAAAGTCTGTTATTTCAGTTGCCATGGCTCCGCATGCATGTTCGAAAAAGGTACACCAGGTCCCAAGTGCAAGTGACCACGTTTTGGCCTCCATAACGTAAACCCTACAATAACCTGGCAAGACACAGGGTTTGCGTTTTGGAGGCCATACCCTAGCTAGATTGGACCAGGATCTTGCACAATGTCATGAGGTAGTGGGAGGGCGTTGATGCCAGAAGACGGAGCCCTAAAACCTTCCAGAAGTAGTTTGACCCAAAGGTCCTCTCTGGAGGGTCCCTGGCCACAGACGGGCAATTCTCCCACCCCGGAACTGTGATCTGACTCTGCCAACGAACTCGAAACATCGACATTACCCTGGAGACCAAGTTTCGTGGGCAGAAGACCACCCCTGCTCCCGGAAGCGCCAAAGTAGCTCACGTCCAACACGTTCGTAGTGAATTGGCCTTAGCGGAGGGTGCAGAATACTGCCATGTAGAGGGTTCGTGTTTCTTTTGCTGCAAAAAATGACCGTGTAACTTGGTCTCTAGGGTAATTTCACTGTTTCAGACGACATGGCGAAGTCGATCTCCATTTAAGTCTTTGTACTTGCCCGAAACGACAAAACACTTGGGTTTCTACACTGGCCGACAAGCGGGGACACTTTATGGTTTGATATGTTATCCCGCACACATCTTGAATTTTTTGAGCCCGCCGGAAGCAAGTTACTTGAATGGAGAATTCAATGGTCGGATAGGGAAACCGGGTTCCGGGAAGGGAGGCACTGGCATTTGCCCTCCCGGAGGAGCACTGGTAGGAAAGCCTGCCTCGGTAACCTTTGTGATGCCAGTCTCCTGGGGTCTGGCCACCTAGGCTATAACATGCCACCTAGGCTCCAACATGCCACCTGGGCTCCAACATGCCACCTAGGCTCCAACATGCCCACCGGGCTCCAACATGCCACGTGAGCTCCAACATGCCAAGTTGGCTCCAACGTGCCACCTACGCTCAAGCATGCCAAGGTGGCTCAAATATGCCACCTAGGCTCCAACATGCCAAGGTGGCTTCAACATGCCATGTAGGCTCCAACGTGCCAACTAGGCTCCAACATGCCTCATGAGCTCTAGCATGCCACCTAGGCTCCAACGTGCCACCTAGGCTCCAACATGCCACCTCGGCTCTAACATGCCAAGGTGGCTCCAACATGCCACCTAGGCTCAAGCGTGCCAAGGTGGCTCAAACATGCCACCTAGGCTCCAACATGCCACCTACGCTCCAACATGCCACGTGGGCTCCAACATGCCACCTAGCATGCCACCTAGGCTCCAACATGCCACCTGGGCTCCAACATGCCAAGTGAGCTCCAACATGCCACGTGAGCTCCAACATGCCAAGGTGGCTCCAACGTGCCACCTAGGCTCAAGCGTGCCAAGGTGGCTCAAATATGCCACCTAGGCTCCAACATGCCACATAGGCTCCAACATGCCACGTAGGCTCCAACATGCCAACTAGGCTCCAACATGCCTCGTGAGCTCAAACATGCCACCTAGGCTCCAACGTGCCACCTGGGCTCCAACATGCCACCTAGGCTCAAGCGTGCCAAGGTGGCTCAAACATGCCACCTAGGCTCCAACATGCCACATAGGCTCCAACATGCCACATAGGCTCCAACATGCCACCTTAGGCTCCAACATGCCACCTAGCATGCCATCTAGGCTCCAACATGCCTCCAACATGCCACGTGAGCTCCAACATGCCAAGGTGGCTCCAACGTGCCACCTAGGCCCAAGCGTGCCAAGGTGGCTCAAATATGCCACCTATGCTCCAACATGCCACGTAGGCTCCAACATGCCACGTAGGCTCCAACATGCCAACTAGGCTCCAACATGCCACCTAGGCCCAAATATGCCAAGGTGGCTCAAACATGCCACGTGGGCTCCAACATGCCACCTAGGCTCCAACGTGCCAAGGTGGCCCAAACATGCCACGTGGGTTCCAAAATGCCACCTAGTTGGCTCAAACATGTCACGCTTGCTCCAACATGCCACCTAGGCTCCAACATGCCACCTAGGCTCCAACATGACACCTAGGCTCCAACATGCCACCTAGGCTCCAACATGCCACCTAGACTCAGACATGCCAAGGTGGCTCAAACATGCCGCGCAGGCTCCAACATGCCACCTAGGCTAAAACATGCCAAGGTGGCTCAAATATGCCACCTAGGTTCCAACATGCTCAAACATGCCTGTGGGCTCCAACATGCCACCTAGGCTAAAACATGCCAAGGTGGCTAAAACATGCCACCTAGTCTCCAACATGTCACATAGTCGCCAACATGCCACCTAGGCTCCAACATGCCACATAGTCTCCAACTTGCCACCTAGGCTCCAACATGCCACCTAGGCCCAAATATGCCAAGGTGGCTCAAACATGCCACGTGGGCTCCAACATGCCACCTAGGCTCCAACGTGCCAAGGTGGCCCAAACATGCATATGCCACATGGGTTCCAACATGCCAACTAGTTGGGTCAAACATTCCAAGGTGGCTCAAACATGCCACAAGGGCTCCAACATGCCACCTAGGCTCCAACATGCCACCTAAGATGCCAAGGTGCCTCAAACATGCCACGCGGGCTCCAACATGCCACCTAGGCTCAAGCATGCCACCTAGGCTCCAACATGCCACCTAAAGTCGATGTTGTTCGAGGTCTATTAGAAGAGCCAATTTATGGATTGCGGGAGATGCCCATTCGTTGCCAGGATCATATGGAGAGGACATTTGAGACAAACTACTTTCCAAAAGGTGTTAAGGGTCCGTCTTCTGGCGTCAACACCGTCCCTCTAAGTGATGATACTATGCAAGATCCTGTCCAAAACGACTAATGATTGTCTACTTCCACACCAGGTCTGTCTCGAAAAAAAAATATGATGCATGCCTGTGAGTTAACTGGATCATGCAACGACGGTGGCCGTAAACATTCAAAATCTTCAGAGCACACATTCCATAGCACAGACCCTATTTTTCTTCACTTTCGTAAAGACCTACAAAGACCTATAAATTCCGGTTGAGGAAAATCGTGTCGACCAAAATCCGAAATCTTGATTTTCTTGGACAGAACGAGAACCGACAATTTGGCATGCTGGACGGTTAAATTGCAAAGCTGGACGGACGATTTGCATAGTCTAGCTTTGGCTTGATTACATGTCTAGCTTTGCAATTTAACCGTCACACTTAAGTCTAGCATTGGCTTGATTACAAAAAATAATAAACCTATATTGTATATTTTCGATGAAAAGCAATAAAGAAAGCATCCTATTTAACGGTCGTGATGGGGCGAGATGAACGGCCTAGATTGCGATCTAGGCCCTATCATCCTATTGGTTTGCCATTAACGGGCCAGCCAGTCTGTGTTTTCTTTCCCGCCTTACGCAATGGGTGGCTATGGCGATGGCCGGCTATCTGTTTTCTTTCCCGCCCTGCCTAGTTTGCACAGTGCTCCTACTCAATAGGCGGCTATGGTGATGGCCGCCTATCTTTTCCCTTTGCTCAGCAAATCCGGCAGCAGGCAGCTATGGCGATGGCAAGCTTTGATTGTTTACAAAAATAAAGATGAATCGGACACTGCTCTAGATGCCCAAGCGAACATACAGATCCGTCTTCCAACATGTTTTCAGGTTCCATCAAGTAAATCCGGCATGCTTGTTTATTCTGTAACCAGCATATCTCCTGTAGATGATATGCACAGGCCATATTTGCGCAGGATGGGATTTGAAATAACAACATTTAGGCGCCTCAGGGCAGATCTTCCAACTGCATCTGGCACTGCATTTAGACTATGCATCCGGTCTGTTCATGTCCATCTTTTCCATTTGCTTAGCAAATCCGGCAGCGTCCTTGCGACAATCAAGATGCTGATTCAGTTGTTTGTGGCAGCTCTTAGGTTTCTGCAAAACCTAGCTCTGGAAATAATGCATGTATCTGGTAAGAAAGGCAAACGCCATACTGCTGCTATTCACTTCATGAAGTCGCCTCCAGCCTAGTATGGCTCTGACGAGTTTCTTTCTGATATTTAGATCCAGCCTAAAATGGCTCTGCCGAGTTTTATTATGCCGTTTAATCTTCATTGGGAGCGCCTGCAACAGAGGATCATGTTGCTAAACCAGACATACGATTGTAAGAAAGTAAGGAAGTTTTTTGTCTGTTTGATTCTGTATTTGTTTACATATGATCGTGTGATTTGGTGCCTCTTATGTCCAATGCAGAAGCTCCCTGGATTTTATTTTACTTGAAAATGCTGGCGGATTGGCTATGGTGGATATCCTTTATGGCAGAAATGCCAGCCGATCTGCATGCCTTTGAAACTCGGATATGGAATGCTAAGGTGCTCATTTTGCATTTCCCTGGGCTAGACGGGCTATTTCTAGGCAGAGCCTGTTGATTCGTGCAACCTTGCCTGCTGCAGACTCCCATGGCTGCAACCTTAGCTTCTGCAGAGCTATTATTCTCAGGTAATACTATTTTTGTTTTCTTGTTCTTTATTTCACTTTTTTGTCTTGCATGCCACTGTCCTTTTCATTTTTGAAGCCAAAATTTTCTTGGAGAACTAAGATTCCACAATGAACAGGGCATTCGGGTATGGCTTGCATATATTTGGATAGCACAGCATATTTTAGTGGAGGGAATAGCTCCAGATCGAGCATTCAAGGAAGCTGACCAGCACAAAGTAATCGGGTCAATACCCTGGCTAATTGAAACAGTTGCAATCAAATTGATGTTAAAGTGATGTTCCACTTGATTTAATGTTTTTAAAACTTTTGAAATCAATTTAAGTTGATGTTTTGAACCTTAAGGGAAACCTTGGTTCCCCTGAAAATAATCTTCTGAAATGTTTTGAACTTTAAATGTTTTTGCCTAAGTTAAACCAGTGAAACGGAGTCAAAATTTGGATTGCAACTTACAATGCCTTTTATGGACTTGTTTGGGTTCGATTCCCAAAAAGGCTTTTCTAAAATAAATATGAGCAATCAAGAATTCAATGATATTGAAGTTATATGAGAAACAAAAATATTTAATATATTGATTTTCAAAATGTGGTTATTTTTTTTAACCACTATTGTTTTTAATTAATTTAAAAAAAAACTATGTATTGTTAGTAAATTGAAAAAAAGGCCATAGGTAGTTTTATTGATTTTTTTGCAAACATTAGGGCGGATTTGGGGTCTGAAAATGGCCCATATCTTGGATGCCAGAATTCCACGTCATGTTTCTCGCGACCAATGATGTTTGCGCATTTTTTTTCAAAGTCAGTATTAGTTGGCAAGTAGAAAGAGGAGCAGGCTTACTTGGCATCCACATGGCGAAATTTCATAGGACATGTTTGTGCATTCATTGCAACCACATTAATGGCCCGCATTTTTCGAAAATCGTATCGCGGACCAAAATAATGGCTACTTTTTCCGGCTTATTGCACATGCCCACATGCACCAACCACCTTATCAAATTTTGGCACCAAGATTTCCATTGTTCACATTAGCGCCCTTCGTGCATCCTCTCCGCCGGCTCTTCATTTGGAATCCAAGTCTCCAATAGTGTGCGTGTTTTTCGCGGGGCAAGCATAGAGTTAAGCAACAACGGCGTAGGCGATGTGCGGACAAGCAAGCGTGACGTTACATGCCATGTTTTTACTACCCAAATTTTCATTCGAAGTTTTCCTACTTTTCAGCTCTTCCCATTCATCGTATTGCTCCCTGCCATTCATTCTTACAATTCAACGACCGATCGATCTGACGGTGGAAGGATATCTATCCATAGGCTCGTGGGTGAGAATGCTATCCTTAACGAAGGGTGACTATGGAGTTACATCGCCGGAGCGACATTCATACATAATGAATAGGTAGAACTATTGGGTTCAAAATAAATGCTATAGATAGTATATTGCAAAAAAAAAAAAGGAAGGGAGGGGGGAAGGGATTTGAAGAGGAGGATATTTGCAAATTTGCACCCTCAATAATACATGGATCACACCATGCTTAAAATGCATATGCACTTTGTAAATGTGTAGTGAGATTTCGCGTCATGTGATCCTTGCTTCTTTTTTCTTCCCTCTTCTTGATTTATATTCACTCACTGAATCAAATATTTTTCTTTGGGCTATATTTATCAGATGTCGAGGATTTGAGACTAGGGAAAAGCATTACTAGCATCGTTGTTGTCTAACATATGGACATAAGAGACATGCTTTTCCAAGATATACATTCAGGGCAATGGGCATCTAGTTTTACGTTGTAAAGTTGTGGGAGCCGAGCTTGAAAGTCGTCCCATGACCTCTTTTAAGCGAATTGTGCAAGCCTTATGAGAATGGTGTCCTTGCAATGAAGAAATGTTTGATAAGACGTGCATCCAGGGTTGTTGAAAAAATGAGTTACAAAATATTTGCTCCATTAGAGGTGTTTACTAATGCCACGACACAAAAGCTCCAAAGATATATTGTATAAAATGTCGCTTTCATGAGCCTTTGGATCAGTTAACTCAAAGTGTCACACATGGAAACATTGTTAGGTTTGATAAAATAACATAAAAATCTTATTTAATAAAGCTTTGGTTGTTGGTAAAATGTTGGCTTATTGATTAAGTGTTTGTATTTTGCTTTGGGACCCTTTTTGAAAAAGTTTAGTTCATAAAACATAATATAACTTGGAATAATACATATTTTATATGCAAATGGGAGACTATTGATGAGGGACTTGGTGTTTTTATCTATTGACAACAAACAAGAAAGTGGATCACACCATGCGAATTTAGTATATTCCAACCTTTTAGCTTATACAAAATTCGCTTGGTGTGATCTTTTTGGAAAAAGATGACTTCCTATGGTAAAATTACTTTGATTATCTTTTAACAAAAGAAATATATATGTGTCTTATTTGAAGTTAAGTGTGGATATGTGACGTGCTCATTTATTGATAAAGTGTTTGCTTTTTGAAAAAGGCTAATAACTTTATGTAAGAGTTGGTAAAGTATTTTAGATGCAAATAGGATGCTTGATGTGATCCTTCTTAAAAAAAGATATGCTCTTTGAAAAGGACTAATAACTTTATGCACTTAGGGTGGTAAAGCATTAAATGAGAAGGGGTACTTGTGTTTAATTTAAATTTGACAACAAATAAGAAAGTGGATCACACGATGCGAATTTATTGTGTTCCATTTTTGTTGCATATGTACTATTCGCTTGGTGTGATCCTTCTTGAAAAATAATATGCTCTTTGAAAAGGGATAATGACTTATATACTTAAGAGTGGTAAAGCATTTTAGATACAAATAGGAATGAGTACTTGTGTTTAATTTTAATTTGACAACAAATAAGAAAGTGGATCACACCATGCGAATTTAATTTGTCCCTTTTTTTTGCATATGTATTATTCGCTTGGTGTGATCCATCTTGAAAAAAAAAAATAGCTTTCAAGTAAAAGGAAAGAAAGAAATATCATATTTAAAGTGTAAAGTGTTAGTATGTAAAGTGTTGATTTATTAAAATACTATTTGTTTACGCTAAGTTGTAAGTTCAATATTTGTGTTTCTATTTACTTTTTTATGCAAGGATCACACCAGGCGAATTTCTTATATGCAATTACTTCTGCGCATGAAGATTTCGCATCATATGATCCTCTTTAAACAAGGATGGCTTTGACCTTCAATGTTCATAAATTTTATGAATGTTTGCATATAAGAATGTCACATATCATATTTTCTTAAAAAATGGTCATCAAATGGATAAGTAGTCAAAGAGTTCTTCTACTACTTAAAGAGTTTCAAGACTCATTTTTGCTATAATTTAAATAGCAAAGTAGTCAAAGACTTCTTGTATTAGAGGTATCTAAACACAAACACCATAACCTTTGTACTTCAAGGATTATATAGGGTAAAAGAAAGCTAGGGTGTCTAAAAAAAATGCCCTTACATTATGTATAATGTAGGGCATGTAGGCACCCGTTTTTGTTATTTTTTTGAATTTTAGTTAGTTGGGATATGTAATGATTAGGAGTAGCCACGTCAGCAATTCAAAATTATGAGTGGCAGTGGCAACCAGAACGGACCTTCATTGCAATTTTTCGGAGGGAGATTGCGAAGTGTTTCCTGTTTAGGAAAAAAATTTGCCGCCGTTCAATTTTACGTGTTTCGAAAGTGATCAACGAAGTAATTCGACCGTAACTATTCTTCTTCCTCGAAATCCTTGCGAAAAAATCCAAGCAATGGGCGCCTTGCCTCCTCGGGAAGTCACCCGGATTAAACAAAATTTGAAAATAGCCGATTCTAGCAAGAAAGCCGAAAAAACAAGAGGAAGGTTCAAACCGAGGAACCGGGGCCAAAAAGAAGACTTATTTGTGAAGAACCCGTTGTTGTGGAAGCAAAGCATGTAAGATGTGTAAATGCGGATGAAATTTTTCCAGATTTACAACGGATAATGGACGAAAGCAAAGTGGGGGGCCCAAAGACATACTGGGGGTTCAAAGAATCTAGCGTGAAGCCGAGTGGGTCGAGAACTTCTACAAACATTATGAAATTGTTTTTGATGGCGGGAGGTCACAAATCGCCATGTACCGAAAGTACTTTGCTCGTGCATTTGCCCTTCAATTGACAAGTAAAAAAAAGTAGATTGGGATACTTTTTTAAAGTTTTGGCCAAAGATTTGGCAAAGGGAGGAGCAAAAAGAATCGCTATTACAGGAAAGAAATTGCGACCTCTAAATCCACATCCAAGGTTCCTAAATTTCAGCAAGGATTTTACCCTAAGGAAGAGCTTGAATTTGCGTAAACTCTGTTAAAGCAGTTGTCATGGAGAGTTAATTAGCAAGACATCCAAGGTTGAAGAACTGAAAATCCAGTGATGTAATTACGTGACAATATAAATAAGATTTCGGGGAAGAAAGGATGCACATGAAGAGGACCAGTACAGATACAAGAAGACATCAATAGTGTTCTCGGCGACGCCAGCGAGAATAAGAGAGACATCAAGGCTGTGCGGCAAGGGAGGTAGACCTTTTGATGAGAGATAGAAACAGGAAGGAAGAAATGTCAAGAGAATTCAGGAGCCATTGGAGAAAGCCATTCTGGGAGAAGGAGTTATGTGAAAAGAGGATTGCAGAACTTGAGGAGGCCCACAAAGTTCGGCTTTTGAGTGCCGCAGACGGCTTGATGATATGCATAAGTACATGATGCATTCCCCGCAGCGATTCTCCTTCAGCCCAAAACAAGCTTAATGATCTCTCCGGTGAAGAAAAATTCATATCATTGCATGGATGTGTGTTTTGCGGTAATGGCTTTGCTAATAATGAACCTATCCTAGTTGCTCCATGCGAGCATTCATTTCATATCTTACGTTTCTCATATTCTATTTCTATTTGGACTATCCGCCCAAGAGCATGCAAATGGGACGATAACATTTCAAAGACCTTGGGTGTGTATTAATCGGAGGTAAGCAGTATTTCATGATTTATGTTCAATTTGCTGCACCGTGATTACCGCAATGTAGAATCCATTTACATGTAGAATCCATTTACATGTAGATTGTGCACTTAAGGTTTTGCTACAAGCATGTAGGAGTGTCTTGGTTATTTTATACTTATAGTTCCTTGGCTTGCATGTCATACATATATGTGTTTCTTACATACATGTTGTACATTCACAGGTGTAGGGTCCTAAATGTAGAACTTAAATACATAAAATTAGGAGTTGTGTAATCGAGTTTTGTGGCGTAACATTTAGAGGTATTTTATGTAATCGTGTGATGTGTACATGTGCATACATTGAGCACATTCATGTACATTACATGTACATTCCATCTGGATAAATAGCTGTTTACATATGTATGTACTCAAAGTACTTCAATGTAGATCGGTTCTAGTAATATGTACGACTATTGATATGTACTGAAGCGATTTAGAGACCCGATTAGTTTGAGATCGATATCCATTTGTTATGTGATTTATTTTCGAGCTTCAAAGTGCCAAAAACTACGAAAGCAGAAATTACACCACAGATCAGTGCTTTGTTTTCAAATTCGATTTGCATTGTGTCGTGGGAAGCAATTTCTTATTCTTGGTTCGGTTTTCACAGTTTTGGAGGTTCCAAAGAAAATTGAGGTGCAAGATGTAGCCGAGGGAAAGAAAGCGGTGATTGAAGGAAAAAGCAAAATCACTATTCTAGCGGTGATGAGGTTGAGGAGGCGGCACTTCAGTGCATGGTGACATTCCACATTATGAGCGGGGAACTTCGAGATTGAGGGGGCGAGGCTAAGGCCACATCTTCAAAAGTAAAAGGCAGCAGCTAGAAGATGTGACTCAAAGAAGAACTCCACGCCTAAAAAGCCGAAGAAGAAGATAATTGAAGCAAGAGAAAGCAGGTAAGAAAGCATTTTATTTTAGTGTACAAGAAATGAGAAATCCATGACATCCTATGTTTCTGTGTCCTAATGAAGAGGAATATTCCGAGCATCAAGATGTAGAGCCCTATACTTTTAAGTTTGTGTCAAAACTTGCTTCCCGACATAGCAAAGGACATTTGAAATTCCCGACAATGAGAAATCGAAGAGGTTGCGACGCGAGGATTCGGACCTAATAAGAATGAAAGTGAGGAAACCAAAAAAGTAGGGAAGGAAATGGATACTGACTCCGAGAAAACAGTATCAGCAGAGCAGAAGAATGATCTCTACAGGTAACTTGATCTACATTTCTTACATTTTTTTTACATCTAGTATCCAAGTTAAAAACTTTAAAATAATATGGATAGTAGTAGACGAATGTAGATGATTTGTGTAAATGTAGTAGTCATTGAACCCAGGCTGCAGTTCAATACAGGCCATACGATGCCTTGCTGAACCGAATGATGAAGCTCAAGAAGGCAAGGATTTTCCCAGGATCTTTGCCTGAAATGGAGTGTTATTTATTTGAACAAGATGTGCTGGACATGGATGTGGGGAAATTTTCCAACCGGCATGTGGATATGTATGCCAGGTACTGGACTTTGAACTTGTTCATTTGTATGTGTAAGTCAAGTTAGTAATTGTATCCTTTTCAACTTGTTATAGGTACCTGCAGCTCTGTGTTCCAGATGATAAGAAGGCCGACGACGTCCCGGTTCTTCCCACCGGACAGCTTCATGGAATTTGCAGCATGGGCCAAGGCAAGCGAAAAAGATAAATCTATGGCAGCCTCCGAGCGTGGAAGAGATATTGTAAAGGTAGCTCTTACAGGGATAAATTGGCTGAAGTGCAGATGGATCATGATTCCAATGCTATGTAGAGTTACTGAACATCACACTTTGGCCATCTTCAACATGGCACTTACTAAGAGTAAGAACACCATCAACATTCAGATCTTCAATTCTGCAGAGGGACATTGGCGTTGACATGCTTGCACTTAAGAGGTATTTTGTATTTCACATCTCCTTTTATTAATATTGAGTAGATTGGATACCATGTTAGCAGCTTCTTTCATTCATTTGCTACAAAATAGATCCGGTCTTTTTGCGGGCTCCATATCCTCACTATGGCACGCGGTTGTGTCGAAAGTGTCCCACTTTTTGAAGCATGGACAAAATCCTTCACCGGTTGTGAAGATTCATAAGTGTCCCTGGCAGAAAAGATGGGGATTCATGTGGCCTCTATGTTGCAGCTTATATGCAGAAGTTTGTAGACACAGTCGTGTGTGGTAAAACTACCAATGTGAGTGTCTCACTTCTTTTGTCTTGCAAACAAATAGTTTTTAATACTTATTATGTAAGTATTGTTGTCACATTTGCAGATTACCCGAAACTGGTTCTTGACAAAGTATGCATCGATCGTCGTGATGTTCTCACCCGAAAGCACTACTTCAGGAGTTAGACCACATTCAAATCGCACCCGAACCTATTAGACCACCTGGTACTAATAAATGTTGCTAAGAAACAGCCTCTCCCTATTGTCAATGCTAAACACTATTTGATTATAAAATACACATTTTTTCATTGAATTTGAATACAATCTCTTTTTATTCAACTCCACCATACTTTATTGATAAATTGCATGTTCTTTCATATCAGGTGTACAGAAAAGGTTGATAGTGTTTGATATCAATAATGTTTTGGCAAAACAAATACATAGGACTTTGGTATCAGATGATCAGCTAGTTGGAAATTATGACATAATAGGCAAGAAAGTGTTGTTTTTAAGGCCGCACCTAGACGAATTCCTGGAATTTGTATTTGAACACTTTGAAGTAGGAATATGGTCATCAATAGCTCCATGGAACCTATCAAGAGTAGTGGATAAAATCTTGACAATGACGCAGATAAGGGACTTAAGGTTCACCTTCGATGGAAGCCACTATTTGGAGCTGCCTTTCCGGATTGCAGCAAGTGAAGATAAACCTTTGTATCTGAAGCCAATTGAGTTTATATACGAGAAGTATCCAGACAGGAATAACAGCAACACACTAATAGTAGACGACTCCGAGTACAAGATGCTCTTCAATCCCAACGAAAATTGCATATGCCCACCTTCATGGCAGGAAAGTGATGTTGAAGACACATGTCTCTTGACACTTCTGAAACCATGGCTAGAGGGTTTGTTGATAGCACCAGACCTGCAACAGTATGTGAAGCAGAATCCTTTACGCAATCCATCCGATGTACTAACAACAGCTGTTTGGAGGCAAATGCTTTCAGAGGGCTACAGGGACAGAGATGGCATGTCCAGGCTATGGACAAGCTGCAAGAAAGTAACATATTAAAACAGCAGAATAGTATGTACTGGCTTCACATCGGCTGTGACCAGATTTTGAATGTAAATTAATGTTAATATAAAACATGAACAACAGACTTGTATATATTGGCATCATATATGATATGACCAGGTTGTATATCTTGTGATATGTAATACAAGAGTTTTTGTCTCCATACATGTTCCACTTTCTGCTTTGTTTCATGAATCAAAAGAAAAGCTATTGATATCCATTATAACAGAACAAGTTCACAGACTAGTTTAACTTCTTCATGCAACAATTGATGAACATTTTGTACTTTTCGATATACATTGTGCTTGGAAACGAGAAGATATTGTGTGATCTTGAAATTTAAGTATCAAAATGCACTTCAGATTAAAAATAAGTAAATAAGAAAAAACTTGCAGCAATCGACTATTTTTCTCAACATAACACAGACTAGTTTAACTTCTTCATGCAACAATTGATAAACATTTTGTACTTTCTGATATACATTGTGCTTGGAAGCGAAGATATTGTGTGATCTTGAAATTTAAGTATCAAAATGCACATCGATTAAAAAATAAGTAAATAAGAAAAAACTTGCAAACAATCGACTAGTTTTCTCAACATAACTGAGACTAGTTTAACTTCTTCATGCAACAATTGATAAACATTTTGTACTTTATGATATACATTTTGCTTGGTCACGAGAAGATATTACGTGATAATTGAAATTGAAGTATCAAAATGCACTTCAGATAAAAAATAAGTAAATAACAAAAAACTTACAAAGAATCGACTAGTTTTCTCAACATAAGAAGAAGATGATGGCAAATATGAAAGTTCCTTTGTACGTAACTTAGTCATGTGCACTCAACAATCTCGGGGTAGGCTTGATATAAGCATGTCATGCACCTCTCGTGTGATCATATATTTGTGACGTGCCCCTTCAACTTATGCTTGACCTGCCGTGATCGTGAACTTTGCTCCAATTCTGATTCATTTGGTACCAATACTATTTTGTCATCCAAGCAACTTGTACTTGTGCTTTGTGCCTTGTAGCGGTTGATAGTAATGACCGACTATAACCCCATCACCAACCAAAGATTCTATTTCCATAGTCGTCAATCACATCTTCCGAAGAATATGCATCTCCTTCACGATAGGGAGGGCCGAAGTATGGAACATTTTCATGATTCCCCAGGGCAGCAAAAGATGCAAATATGTCTCCAATTTGGAGTACATCGGATAGTTCTTGCTCATCACCGCATAAAACCAACTAGCTCTTCTTGTTCATGGCGACGGGCGAACTAGGCTCCAGCTTATGCGACTTCCATGCACCACAATGCTCGAGATTCTCACATTCTCCCCATCTGAAATTCAAGCAACCATTGCAAAAACATGGCGAGGGATCTATACATGACAAGTGTTAAATTTGGATTAATAGCGGACACACAATGTATAGCTAGAGTACCAGGCAATGTCTCACAATCTGAACGAGGGTCCCTGTTAATGTCTTCTGCCATCACCTCCCATATGACTCTGTCCATTTTGCACTTCTTTTGTCTCAGCAAAGTGCAAGCAGAGTTGGCACCCAAAATCGGAACACCATTCTCTTTCCTTTGCTCGTCTGCTAGGAACCTTTTCTCCAAAGCAGCCTGCCCATCATGTTCTCCTTTTCCATGGCCTGAGCCAAAATAATTCCACTGCATCCTAATTTTATACCTGTTATAATATTGGGCCACATTCAAATAAAAGGCTCGAGAACACTTAAACTGAGCAGCACACCCATCAGACCACATGACATGGTATTTGATGTGGCCAAAACCTTTTTGCATCATCCAAATATGGTGCTTCTTGAGTGCAGCCTGAACAAAGAAAGCATCATGCTTCATAACATCGGAAACATACAAATGAACAGTTTTTTTCAGCTCGCCATTGACTTTCATCATGGTTATATGCACCAGAATAGTTATCTGGTCATTGTTCCAATGCTCGGACTGAACTTCCCTGAATGGCTGCAAAGTGTAGTTCTCTGCAAAGTCCATTACTGACAAAACAGAATCATCCCTCAAATTTTGCACTGATTTCCTGAATTGTTTGCTCGCCAACTTTGAAAAGTTGTGAATAGTGAACTTTGTAAGGTCTTTGAAACATCTTGTCAAGCAATGTACACAGAGTCCCGCTTTTCAAGAACAAGCTTCAACCTCCTTGAAGTGCCAGCTTTGGAAGGTTCGTTCACGTACTTGTAAACTTGCCATTCAATGTTCTCATTCTGCGACTCTTTCTCCTTAGGACAGATTTGAATATTTTCAGTGCCACAGTTCTGGCACTCTCCCTTCACACAGTCCAAACTATGCCACTCTTCGCCTTCCTTATCACAGACCGTAGCTCTCCACATAGCACCAACATTTTGAAATGTTTTAGAAGGAGCTTGGCAGACGCCATTGTTCTCATCTGCTGCACAAACACCACAAGAACATGTACAGTTGGCATGAAATTTGCTCCTCAGGACGCTAAAAGCTTTCCTGTATAGATCAGCTTGTTCATGCTTCACGCAAAGCAAAGATGTGTTCTCTCTTTCAACCTTCTCACACACGTGAGGCTTAAGCAGCTCGAACTTTTCGATGCTAATCTTCACTTCGGGGATGTTCATCTTTGAACATCTCATACAATTCACTCGCAAGGAAAAAAAATGGCATGTATAAGTAAGATATAAATTAGAACTACTTACTTAATTCAAAGATGTTTGCAGACATTGCATTAGTTCTATGGCACTCAGATCATGATTTGATATACATTCAACTACTATACCACACCATCATACATACCCTGTACATGATATGTACAAATGTATAAATAATGTACTCCAAAGAGTTCCAGATGTACATAAAAAAACTCAATATGTAACCAGGTGTCACGGTATCATCGTCAGACAGATGTATGTATTTCATACTTTTCTTATGGAAGGAAGTACATTTAAATACTTTTATGTATCACCCTATCTTTAAAGACTATCCTGAGAGAGGAAAGGCTTAAAATGTACTATAATGTACTTGGGAACTACAAAAAGCAAGACTATAATAACACAACCGACTTTCAACACATTTTCGCCTTATGCCACATTGGATGTAACGGAAGTACATCCAAGTACTTTTCCCCTGTTAAACATAGCCCATTCAAGTACCTCCAAGTGTAAAATATAATTATTGTAGTTGGATGTACTACAATGTATATCGATACATCCCTTACATGGAATGCAAATAGGATTACTAAACTTATCCGGGATGCACATAAGCTAGCTTCTATCAAGCTTGCAAGAAAGAGGATTAAAAGACTTAAAACTGACACTGGGGCATGTCCAAAAAACTGGATTGGAAGTGTCCTTTTCTTCCCGACATCCCCCGCACTTTGGAGAAGTTTTTTGTGTGGGTTAACCAAAACTCATTTACCAACCGTTTGGTTGATTAGGAAGCATGTCCGCCTGGGTTGCCTTCCCCGCCGGTGCCCACATATTAGCACCGATAATGACATCCGCTTTCTTCTAATTGCAGCTTTTGTGAGGTTTCTTGCTTGCACTTGAAGAATTTTGGAGGCTACTCCTTTTTGCACGAGTTTTCCATTCTCACCAACAATCATTGATAACAGGGAATGCTTAGTCGCTAATTTATCATTGCTATTTGCTCTTTTCACTTCCACGGAGACCTTCCGTATTATATTTTTTAGCATAGTATCCTTGAATTGCTTTATTTGGATTTCCAATGGCGGGGTTCAAAAAGAAGTGCAGCCTTTCATCGAGCAGTTTTCCTTCGCTAAAGCTCTCCTTTGCACGGGACGTAAATCTTGAACGATCATATATAAATTTACAAATTTCATCAATCTTACGCTTCATTTTCTTTGTCACATTCCCGATATTGCAATCTTCTTGCGCCATTTCTGTTCCTTCGTTGTTCATCATGGTTCTTGCGTGGTTTAGGGTTAGCTGGAGGAATTCTGGCAAGAAGGAGGGAAATCCTGGAGCTGGGCGAAGTTTTAGCCAGAAAGTGGGAAATTCTCCTAACGTTCAGGCGTTTCTTGGAGTGGTTACAGCGGCGGGAATTGAAATCTGCTTCATGATTGCGTTTTAATTGACGTGGCAAGTAGTTTCGAAAAAAAAGATTCCATAATATAGCTATTATGTACATACTGAAAAAACGGTTATGTATTTGAAATGTGATACATCTCTTACTCTACATTTGGCCAAATGTAAGACACCCTAGCTTTCTTTTACCCTATAAACCCTTCGCATTGCAAAGTATAATGTCATTTATTAGCATCTTCGCGGACATTTCCCCTTCCTTATCGGAAGCAATTCATCTCAAGGAACTGTATTTGATTCCGAATGCCTTCATCCTCTCTCAATCTCTCACAATATCCCAGGAGGCCAGAGTTACCGTCACCACAAAATTGGACTAAACTTGAAACGTCCCGAAATGACGGTTTCTTGCCACTCAACGGATCCAATGGATATAAACTGTCATCTGCCCAAATGTCGACACTTTTTGAGCCTGCAAGACGCAACACGTCGAGATCTAAGTTCTTATTTTTTAGACCTCCTTTTTTGCGATTGAAGACTGGAGCATATTCGTGAGTCGGGTTGGATCCTTATCCACACATCATTTGAGCTTCCATATCGCTGCGTGGATCGCGACGCGGTAGCGAAATGAAGGCGCATAATTTGTATGCCCCAAAGATAATTCGGCCGCGTGTGAGCCTAACGTCCGCATACTAACCTCGTTTTTTGAAATTTGCAACGTGCATATGGAAATCGAAAAGTCCATTCTCCTACAATCCATGCTTTTATACATTAAGCAAATTCAAATTTCGAATTGTAGGGGGTGGGAAGCCTGCATTGGGATGAAGTAAAGATCCCGGTTAATGCTGGGTTCACATGGATGAACTCGCGGTTACCGGCTTAAAACCCGCTGAACTTGGGTCGAGGCAAAAAAATTCAGCCCCGCTTTTGGAAAATCAGCCCTCGCGAAGATCCAACTTGCGTGGAATGATGCAAATTGAATTTTTAATCAGTCTCGACTCCGCTAGAACTCAATGAGGGAGGGCCTAAACTTCTCCATGTGAACCACCCATAAGGCGCAGCCGCAGCGCCTCGAAATGAAAGTCTGATACAAAGCTTCAACCTACACATTCAAATTTTGAAATGTGGAAGGCGGGAAGCTTGTATGGCCATGGCCTCTAAATGAAATAGCGCAAGAATCGGTGACGCGCATGCTTGGTATCTGACAAACCAAGAGACACGTGTTGCATCAGTCTGTCTGACAACCAACAGAATTAAATACATATGGCGCAATGAATGCGCGATCCCCCTTATTCCGGGAGAATATTCCAAGTAAATCTGTACTGATGAGATTTTGGTATCCTAGGTGGCATGGGAAAAAAGGAGCGGAAATATGACGTGGAATGGCTGATAGGAGGCCATTTTGAGACCCCAAATCCGCCCTAATGATAACACTTGAAACAACGTGTCTTTTGTTGATAAAAACAACACTTCTCAACGTCGCTTTTTATTTTCTACGTGTTCTTTTTTTTTACACTTTCATTTATAGCATTGTAATTTAATTCTTCACGTGTTGTAATTTAGTTTTTCATGTGGATTTCTTGAAAAATTATGTATGTTTTTTAGGGAAAATAATGTCAACTTAAAAAACTACAAGTAGAGAAAAAAAAACAACACGCATAGAAAAGGAAAAAACAACTGTCTGTTTTAGTTTTCCACATGTAAGAATATTCAAATCTAGATGTGTTATTTAGAAGACAAACAACGATTGGCTCCTCCAAAAACAATAGTCAAGAAAAAACCACACGTTGACAAAAATCTGCTAAAAACAACAGTGAAAAAAAGGACACGTTGACCAAAAAACAAAAAGGTGCCAAAAAACCACCGTGGGAAATTTTTGCCAAAAAACCACTGTCTCTTTGTGCAAATCCGGATAAACGGGCCACGTGGACTTTTGGGGCCATTTTGCTGTTGTTTTTGGCATAAAACAACACTTCCGTACAACTAAAAAACAACTGTGGACCAAAAATTGGGGTCAGTGTGTTTCATTCATTTGCTACAAAATAGATCTGGTCTTTTGCAGGCTCTACATCCTCACTATGGCACGCGGTTGTGTCGAGTGTCCCACTTTTTTGAAGCATGGACAAAATCCTTCACCAGTTGTGAAGATTCATAAGTGTCCACAGCAGAAAGATGGGGATTCATGTGGCCTCTATGTTGCAGCTTATATGCAGAAGTTTGTAGACACAATCGTGTGTGGTAAAACTACCAATGTGAGTGTCTCACTTCTTTTGTCTTGCAAACAAATGGTTTTTAATACTTATTATGTAAGTATTGTTGTCACATTTGCGAGACAACCAAACCGGTTCTTGCCAAAGTATGCGGAGGATCGTCGTGATGTTCTCATCCGAGCACTACTTCAGGAGTTAGACCACATTCACATCGCACCCGAAACCATTAGACCACCTGGTACTAATAAATGTGGCTGAGAAACAGCCTATCCCTATTGTCAATGCTAAACACTATTTGATTATAAAATACACATTTTTTCATTGAATTTTAATGAATAAAATCTCTTTTTATTCAACTCCACCATACTTTATTGATAAATTGCATGTTCTTTTATATCAGGTGTACAGAAAAGGTTGATAGTGTTTGATATCAATAATGTTTTGGCAAAACAAATACATAGGACTTTGGTATCAGATGATCAACTAGTTGGAAATTATGAAATAATAAGCAAAGAAAGTGTTGTTTTTAAGGCCCCACCTAGACGAATTCCTGGAATTTGTATTTGAACACTTTGAAGTAGGAATATGGTCATCAATAGCTCCATGGAACCTATCAAGAGTAGTGGATAAAATCTTCACAATGACGCAGATAAGGGACTTAAGGTTCACCTTTGATGGAAGCCACTGTTTGGAGCCGCCTTTCCGGATTGCAGCATGTGAAGACAAACCTTTGTATCTGAAGCCAATTGAGTTTATATACGAGAAGTATCCAGACAGGAATGACAACAACACACTAATAGTAGACGACTCCGAGTACAAGATGCTCTTCAATCCCAACGAAAATTGCATATGCCCACCTTCATGGCAGGAAAGTGATGTTGAAGACACAGGTCTCTTGACACTTCTGAAACCATGGCTAGAGGGTTTGTTGATAGCACCAGACCTGCAACAGTATGTGAAGCAGAATCCTTTACGCAATCCAACCGATGTACTAACAGCAGCTGTCTGGAGGCAAATGCTTTCAGAGGGCTACAAGGACAGAGATGGCATGTCCAGGCTATGGACAAGCTGCAAGAAAGTAACATATTGAAACAGCAGAATAGTATGTACTGGCTTCACATCGGCTGGACCAGATTTTGAATGTAATTTAATGTTAACTAGTAAACGGGTGCCCGGCGTTGCCGGGCATAAGTAGCAGCGCGTATTTCTATAGAGCTTCAATGTAAAATTGATCTTTTATAGGAGTTACAACAATTCTTGACTTAAATATCAGTACATTCAGACACCAACACATACCCCCAATACATATTACAATATCTTCAACACATATTACATCACAATATCTTCAACACATATTACATCGTAGATGGGAGGGATATAGCAATTATGACAAGGTTTGAAGG
This sequence comes from Isoetes taiwanensis, assembly GCA_021234155.1. Lineage (NCBI taxonomy): Eukaryota > Viridiplantae > Streptophyta > Lycopodiopsida > Isoetales > Isoetaceae > Isoetes > Isoetes taiwanensis. Next base: position 13,529,327 of record JAJEKV010000028.1, read on the forward strand.
GAAAAAGGTGGATGCTAAATCCGTGTATGATACAGAAGTGACTAAACATGAGGCAAGTATAGAAAAATGCTAACACATTTTTGTAAAAAGATCAGTCCATAACATTAAACACCATCAACTTTGAAAATCACAATACAGTTGATCATATCATTAATTTTAACTGCCCTAGATGCAAAATTGTTGTATCCATCAGAATACTTAAAAAGGATCATGCATAGATTAGTTCTTTTATTTCTTAGTACCATTCCATTTCATGTGATTCTTCTAGTGCTCGCACTGGCAATCCATATAAGCCCTAGTAATGTATATTGACAATTGATGTAGGCCACATTTGCTATAAAGAAAATAGTCCAGCAAATGCAAAATAGTCGAGTTGAAATGGTCAGAAATTGATTGATATGGAGCAATCTGAAACAGTCATGATCAGCTTGCACACTTTAGAGATGACTGATCTAACAGGCAACATAGTCGCCATTTGTCTTTGTAGTGGGACAGATGAATGGAACAGTGCATTCAGTTTAGAACAATGCATTCAGAAATATAGCACATGTTCTGTCCACCTGCCTGCATCATTCAGTGGGTAGAAACTTCAATGATTTGCATACAATGCATTTGGTGTCAATTTAACCAGGGAATAAAAACATCAACATGAGAGAACTCAAGGTCTTGCAATACTTACACGATTGAGGAGCAAATCCATTGTCCATTTCTTACGTTCTTAGTACCATTCCATTTCATGTGATTCTTCTAGTGCTCGCACTGGCAATCCATATAAGCCCTAGTAATGTACATGACAATTGATATAAGCCACATTTGTTATAAAGAAAATAGTCAAGCAAATGCAAAATAGTCTAGTTGAAATGGACAGAAATTGATTGAAATGGAGCAATCTGAAACAGTCATGATCAGCTGCACACTTCCAAGTTCTAACTACTAACACGTTCAATCATTCCTCAGCTACTTCGCCAAGAAAATGAATTCATTGCAAGAGCAAAATATGGAAAACTGCATCCATTGTCAATTTATTATGGCGGAGAAGCAAAACTGACATACCTGAAGATTTTTGCTGCTGAATCGAGATCTAGACTCAGACCAAATAAGTTTTGGATTTAACTTTTCTGCTATGGTAAGAAGTGGCAACATGTGGAAGATACTTTTTCTTTCTTGCCAGAAAGTAAAGATCTGTGGAAAATTAAAACCCCTGAGAGACTAATGGCCAGATGCTGTCTGCAATACCCATAAATAAGCCATCCATTGTATGAGCAATTGGAAGAAAGGTTTGGAACAATAGTGTTTCCTCATACAGATTGCCTTTGACTCCTTTATAGCATCCATTACATATTTGGGAAGAAACGGATCCTTTGTAGCAGAACTCAATAAAAGCCCAACAACTTAATATACTTTGTACTGCAGCTTCTTCTTGCTCCACAATCTGCAAAAATATCTGCACCAAACCTGAATCAGAAAGAGTGGAGATTGATATTAACAAAATACTAATTGCAAAAATACAGAACTACAAATGATGTTAGAGAGCAAGCGATGGTAGATATGTCATGCACTCAAATCTTATGGAAGATGCCAACGTCAAACCTAATGCAGGCACTCAAATCTTATGGAAGATGCCAACGCCAAATCTAATGCAGGAACTCCTGCTATGACAATCAAGTGGATAAAAAAAAAAAGAACTATAGCACATCAGATTGCATTTTCCAGGCATCTTGACGCAAAAGAATGAGCTGGCGTAGGTAGGACAGAAGCAATGGCGTAGGTATAATTAAAAATAGAAACAGAACAACTTTGATTTCCTGGCAAATCTTGAAGCTACTGCTTGACAATACATATATTAGAAACTCAAAATTTCGAAGAGGTGTGTACCTTCTAATAATTGAAATGGCATTGTCCTTGGAAATCTTTCATCAGATAGAATGAAGCTGGAGCTATTTTAGTACGTGTTCTGTACAAACAAAGCTTGCACCAATGTCGAAAGTCTCTATTGATGGCAAAACTTTGCTTTTGGGTCACCCTGGAAAAATGCCATCAGCATCAGCAAACATTTTCTAATTTGCTGGTAATGCCGCTGCCTAAAGACTCTTCATTTTCAAGCTCTGAAAGAAACCATGGAAGGCAGAGGAAAAGGATGTTGACAACATAAAAACTTGAAACCCTGCTTACCGAGATGCTCCAGCAGAACAGTTCCTCCAACATGCAATTGGCTCTTACCTCCCCAGCCACCTCTGCATTTTAGTACTCAGCTGTTGACCTGGACCCAAGCGTTACAACACGTCCAAACCCTGCACAGCTTAGTATATAGGAAATAAGAGCTCCAAAACGAAATGCTCACAATGACAATGGCAACAAAATGCTCAACGATTTGCACCTAATCTTTTTCTTCTTCTGATATTTCGAAGCCTAATCCTTTCAACTAAGTTGCCGCAAAACAACCATAGAGGACGACTTCAGAGAAATCATGGAAGACAGAGGAAAAACCCCGCCATGATCTTCCTGCTAATTTATGGTAACAGGCCAGAATAATGCCGGCACAAAAGCAACGCAACGGGAGCGGGAAGATGCCGAAAAAGTCAGAAAGGGTAAGTTATGTAGAAAAACTGCCGGAAAATGCATTTTGGAGAAAATGAAGAAAGTGCAATCTGCTGAGTCCAGAAGAAGCTGAGGATGAGCGCCAAGTTAATAAATAAGTGCCAGTGCCTCGACGCCGGATCTGCTGAGCGTTATTTCCCCCATCGGGGAAAGAAACAATTTTGGCCGGAAACCCAAAATTACCAGGTTCACATACTCCATTATTTCGGTCCTCTACTACGAAATCACAGAAATGAAGAAGTTAATGCATGCCGTGGATTAAATCTTCAGCAATGAATCCTTATCTGTGAAGAAAGGGTCCGTAGCTACTTCATTCAACCGCCATAGCTGCCAAGTCTTCAAGGGCCATCACCATACTCCTTAGAACGATTCATCTGAAATAAAACAGATCAGAGAGATGGAAATAAGAAAATAAGCATTGCTAGAAGCGCAAGTGCCATAACCTCTGAGACTGAAAATACGACTACCATCGCCAAGCGTAACGCCATACCCACCATAAAGCCATAACCACCGCCCACCAGCCATCATCAACGCTAGATCCACCGCCCGAGAAGTTAGCTGTTAGCTCGGGCATAACAAAAATTGAAAAGATAGCCGGAAAAACAGGCTTTGGCCGGAAAACCACTTTTTTGTCAAATGTAACGCCGGAAAAAAATCAGCAAAGAACCCAAGAAACTTTTTAAATAAGTAGATATAAAACATGAACAACAGACTTGTATATATTAGCATCATAACTGATATGACCAAGTTGTATATCTTGTGATATGTAATACAAGAGTTTTTGTCTCCATACATGTTCCATTTTCTGCTTTGTTTCATGAATCAAAAGAAAAGCTATTGATATCCATTATAACAGAACAAGTTCACAGACTAGTTTAACTTCTTCATGCAACAATTGATGAACATTTTGTACTTTCTGATATACATTTTGCTTGGTCACAAAAGATATTCTGTGATACTGAAATTGAAGTATCAAAATGCATTTCAGATTAAAAAATAAGTAAATATCAAAAAAACTTGCAGCAATCGACTAGTTTTCTCAACATAACAGAAGATGATGGCAAATATGAAAGTTCCTTTGTATAGAACTTAGTCATGTGCACTCAACAATCTCAGGTAGGCTTGATATAAGCAGCTCGTGTGATCATATATGCTGTACGTGCCCCCTTCAACTTATGCTTGACCTGCTGCATCGTGAACTTTGCTCCAATTACAGATTCAGCTGGTACCAATACTATTTTGTCATCCAACAACTTGTACTTGTGGTTTGTGCCTTGTAGCAGTTGATAGTAATGACCAGCTATAACCCTGTCACCAGCAAGCATTCTATTTCCATAGTCGTCAATCACATCTTCCTGAAGAATATGCATCTCCTTCACGCATAGGAGGACGAATTCCCTGGAGCAGCAAAAGATGCAAATATGTCTCCAATTTGGAGTACATCGGATAGTTCTTGCTCATCAGCTGCATAAAAACCAACTAGCTCTTCTTGTTCGTCGACCTGGGCTGAACTAGGCTCCAGTTTGTGCAGCTTCCACGCACCACAATGCTCGAGATTCTCACATTCTCCCCATCTAAAATTCAAGCAACCATTGCAAAAACATGACAGGGATCTATACATGACAAGTGTTGGGTCAGCTGGATTAATAGCAGACACACAATGTATAGCTAGAGTACCAGGCAATGTCTCACAATCTGAACGAGGGTCCCTGTTAATGTCTTCTGCCATCACCTCCCATATGACTCTGTCCATTTTGCACTTCTTTTGTCTCAGCAAAGTGCAAGCAGAGTTGGCATCCAAAATCGGAACACCATTCTCTTTCCTTTGCTCGTCTGCTAGGAACCTTTTCTCCAAAGCGCACACGCCCATCATGTTCTCCTTTTCCATGGCTCGAGCCAAAATAATTCCATTTGCATCCTAATTTTATACCTGTTATAATATTGGGCCACATTCAAATAAAAGGCTCGAGAACACTTAAACTGAGCAGCACACCCATCAGACCACATGACATGGTATTTGATGTGGCCAAAACCTTTTTGCATCATCCAAATATGGTGCTTCTTGAGTGCAGCCTGAACAAAGAAAGCATCATGCTTCATAACATCGGAAACATACAAATGAACAGTTTATTTCAGCTCGCCATTGACTTTCATCATGGTTATATGCACCAGAATAGTTATCTGGTCATTGTTCCAATGCTTTGGACTGAACCTCCCCGAATGGTCGCAAAGTGTAGTTCTCTGCAAAGTCCATTATCGACAAAACAGAATCATCCCTCAAATTTTGCAATCGATTTCTGAATTGTTTGCTCGCCAACTTGTGAAAAGTTGTGAATAGTGAAATTTGTAAAGTCTTTGAAACATCTTGTCAAGCAATGTACACGGACTCCGCTTTTCGGTAACAAGCTTCAACCTCCTTGAAGTGCCAGCTTTGGAAGGTTCGTTCACGTACTTGTAAACTTGCAATTCAATGTTCTCATTCTGCGACTCTTTCTCCTTAGGACAGATTTGAAAATTTTCAGTGCCACAGTTCTGGCACTCTCCCTTGACACAGTCCAAACTATGCCACTCTTCGCCTTCCTTGTCACGGGCATCAGTAGCTCTCCACATAGCACCAACATTTTGAAATGTTTTAGAAGGAGCTTGGCAGACGCCATTGTTCTCATCTGCTGCACAAACACCACAAGAACATGTACAATTGGCATGAAATTTGCTCCTCAGGACACTAAAAGCTTTTCCGTATAGATCAGCTTGTTCATGCTTCACGTAGCAGCATGTGTTCCTCTCTTTCATACTTCTCACACACGTAGGCTTAAGCAGTTCGAACTTTCTGATGCTAATCTTCACTTCAGGATGTTCATCTTTGAACATCTCATACAATTCACTCTGCAAGGAAAAAAGCGGCATGTATAAGTAAGATATAAATTAGAACTACTTACGAATTCAAAGATGTTGCAGTGGCATTCAGATCATGATTTGATATACATTCAACTACTATACCACAACATCGTACATACCATGTATATGATATGTATAAATGTATAAAGAATGTACTCCAAAGAGTTCCAGATGTACATAAAAAACTCAATATGTAACCAGGTCACAGACAGTGTCACTGTATTGTAGATGTATGTATTCAATACTTTTCTTATGGAAGGAAGTACATTTAAATACTTTTATGTATCACCCTATCTTTCAAAACTATCTTGAGATCAGGAAAGCTTAAAATGTACTATAATGTACTTGGGAACTACAAAAATCAAGACTATGATAACACAGCCTGACTTTCAACACATTTTCTGCCTTATGCCACATTGGATGTAATTGGAAGTACATCCAAGTACTTTTCCTGTTAAACATAGCTCATTCAGTACCTCCAAGTGTAAAAATATAATTACTGTAGTTGGATGTACTTCAATGTATACCCTAAACATCCCTTGCATGGAATGCAAATAGGATTACTAAACTTATCCAGGATGCACAGAAGCTAGCTTCTATCAAGCTTGCAAAAAAGAGGATTAAAAGACTTAAAACTGACCTGGGGCATGTCCAAAAACTGGATTGGAAGTGTCCTTTTCTTCCTGACATCCCTGTACTTTGGAGAAGTTTTTGTGTGGGTTAACCAAAACTCATTTACCAACTGTTTGGTTGATTCCGGAAGCATGTTTGCCCTGGGTTGCCTTCCTGCTAGTGCCCACATATTAGCACCTGATAATGACGTCCGCTTTCTTCTAATTGCAGCTTTTGTGAGGTTTCTTGCTTGCACTTGAAGAATTTTGGAGGCTACTCCTTTTTGCCTGAGTTTTCCATTCTCACCAACAATCATTGATAACAGGGAATGCTTAGCTGCTAATTTATCATTGCTATTTGCTTGTTTCACTTCCTGCAGATTTTCACGGATATTTTTTAGCATAGTATCCTTCAGAATTGCTTGCGCTGGATTTCCAATGGCAAGTTCAAAAAAGAAGTGTAGCCTTTCATCCCGAACATTTTTCACTGCTAAAGTTCTCCTTTGCACAGGACGTAAATCTTGAACCTGATCATATATAAATTTACAAATTTCATCAATCTTACGCTTCATTTTCTTTGTCACATTCCTGATATTGCAATCTTCTTGCGCCATTTCTGTTCCTTCGTTGTTCATCATGGTTCTTGCGTGGTTTAGGGTTAGCTGGAGGAATTCTGGCAAGAAGGAGGGAAATCCTGGAGCTGGGCGAAGTTTTAGCCAGAAAGTGGGAAATTCTCCTAACGTTCAGGCGTTTCTTGGAGTGGTTAGAGCGGCGGGAATTAAAATCTGCTTCATGATTGCGTTTTAATTGACGTGGCAAGTAGTTCCAAAAAAAAAGATTCTATAATATAGCTATTATGTACATACTGAAAAAAAGATTATGTATTTGAAATGTGATACATCTCTTACTCTACATTTGGCCAAATGTAAGACACCCTAGCTTTCTTTTACCCTCCATCTCATCGGGGGGGATTGAGTCATCCCAATATCGGCGGCGACCTAGCTCATTTCGTTCAACGGGCACATAACCTACAGGGAGATCAAACGAAATTGTTCTCACATCAGATGGCATACAAACGGTAATAAAGAGTGGCTAAAATTCGCCAAATGGCGATTTTTTAGACCTTTAGTCAAATTTCATGGCTAAAGTTTATAAAGACAATTCTTTTAGAAAAAACATAATTTAGCCACTCCAAACGGAGGTAAGTTCTGAACGCTTAGAGTTTAGCCGGGATTGTTTACTGCATGGTGTACTAAATCGCCTTCTCTAAAGTTGATTAGGGGAACCCTGATCAATTCAAATAGCCATGCCAATTCTATTCATGGACCTCTTTCATTTAGGAATTGCCATTAGCTACCTCAATCATATTTTGAATTTGTATCTATAGGTTGTTTAGTTTAAATGCTATGAAGAATGTTATATGATGCGCATTTTAAGCTTTAAATAGTAGTGATCTCTTCTTGCAATTGTTGATCCTAAAGGGATTCATCACCAAATTCACCATTTGGATGCATTTGACCCCAACTTAAACATGCATGTTCCTTCAAACGATATTGTTTGATCCTTATAAATTGTACATTGAACAACTTTGTTATCATTTTGTAAAAGAAGCATATTGAATCAATGTCATTCATGTACTAGTCAGTGCTCAAAATTTGAAGTTAAATAGTTGCACTGTAGCTGGGGACCAAGAAAAATTCGCCAACATCAGAATTTCATGTCATATAAATTTTACATTTTAGCCAAGTGGGAAGATAACTAAAGGGCTTTATTTTATCAAATTTCGCCAAGAAAAAGATCTAAGAACTTTTATTTTTCATAGGTTTAGCCAACCTTAATTTGAATAGAAAAACATTTAGGGCCGTTAAAATTTACCCTACTTCTAATTATGGTTGTCCAAAGAAATTCGAAGATGAACAACGCTATCAAAGTATCTTCGAAGATGAGCATTATTAAAGGTCGCTTTGGATACAAAGACTGGGATTCAACAAGACCCTCCAAGCGGCATGCGGATCCTGTGTTCGTTCACATGAGTAGTATTAGATGGGATTTTTCCAGCTGCTGCTCAGAGTATATTTTCCGCTTCTCAGCATCCTGCAAATTGTGAACGTCAAACTAGGGGTCAATCTGCGCCCACCATGGTAGAACACAAAGTGGGCAGCCTTTCAGAAGGTTTCTATTATCCAACACACAAAGATTCTTCGTGTCCCCAGCTCCCCATCTGAAGTACAAATCTTTTCCTTTCTCAATCATACTTCCAGATATATTGCGCAAGTGACAGGAGTAATGTACTTTCCCAAATCCTTCATGCAATACCCTAATATACCCTCGAAACAATGCAATCTGTTATTCTTGAGGGCCTTGCATACTAAGATAATACCCGCAGGCTTAGAAGGCCAATTAAACTCCCTTTTGATAGCATCATTCAAGGCCTTAGAACTCTTGTAACGAGCTCTAAGGACAGCCTGCACATGGAGGTGATCGGCAGAGGATCCCCTCTCCAAAGCAACTGCACCAGCAATGCACCTCCTGTTGCAGAACGAAGACATGTGTAGCGTCCCCTACTTTCTCTACGATGCTCCCATCGTATCAGAAGGCGGAGTTCATCTCCCTAGCAGCCAAACTAACAGGGGCCATCCACCTTAGACCAATCCTTGACAATGGATCGATGAGGAAGAATGGATGGGTCATTTGCCCCGTCTTCCCCCGGGACCGTCCTAGCTGCGGAAGCGTGAGTAAACATAAGCACATGACATCAATATATCAACAAAGTCATCTCGAAGGGTGACTACACCATAACATACATGTAATAGCACATCAATAACATCATCACCACAGGGGGGGATCCTACCCAATGGCTCGGACTCCAAGGTATGGACTGACGGTTTGGGCCTCCAGAAGTCATTGCAGACCGAATTCATAAGAATGGATTGGACTGGCATAGAAACATGGCTATTGGGTAGTCCACTCCATCTGCCCCTCCCGTGCACACTTTGCAGAGTAGGTTGAAGAGGCTTGGGACTGGACCGTAGCCTGCCGGGTGTGTAGCCAAAGGGGCTACAGCAGGGTTGCATCTCCCCAGTCCCGATGAGGCAGGAGGAGAGTCTCCTCCCCTCCAGAGGCATGCATGCCCATCACAAGCGGCTAGAGGGCCACTGCTCGTATTCGACTTGAACCTCATTGAAGGTGACGAATCGCCCAAGAGGTGTCGAGCTCATGCCTTGCCCACACGCAGTGGCAAACCATTAAGCCTAGCCCGCTTAGATCCCCGGTAGGCTTTACACACCAGAGGGATCAATCAGTGATGGGACAAGTCCCCCTTATTCCACCGGTCTAGCCCCGCCACCCACAACCAGGCGGGCTCTTGTACACGGGCCGCATTAATTGGGAATTAATGAGGTTATCTAGGATCATCTGCTAATGAAGGTTTCAGGGTCTCTACTCCCCTTCCCACATACACAGGAGAGCATAGAATGGAACATCATCATCATCATCAAGAACTAAAATACTGAATAAGATCTAATCTATCTTACCTAAACATACAGAGTTAGGTTCTTTTGTTACGGCTGGTGATCTTAGGATCTACAAGACTGATAAGACTGATCTAACATACTATTCTAACTCATTGTCGGGCTAAGAGGCGGCTTTGCACAATAGAATCGCAGGTTACCTGATCCTTGGCTTGCTCCAGCTCCCCGAATCGCATCCATGCCTTCGTTCTTGCTGAAAATAGCTGCTCCTGATGAATCTAATGTGCAAAGGCGGCTCAATGGCGCCTGACAATGCAGAATGGCAGCTTGCCTTGGCCGAAATGGCTCAGGGAAGCCCAAAATGCGAAAAGGGAAAGTTTATGGTTTCCCCCTTGTTGTTCTTTATACATGAACTTTTAGGGTTAGGTTAGAAGGGACCAAATGGGGTATTGCCACTTGGCAAGGGGGTTTTAATTGCATATGTTTAACGTGTGATGTGGCAGTATAATATACGTATTCGAATCGTATGTTATGCTGGAACGTCACAATCTCCCCACCTTGAATTGATGTTGTCCTCAGCATCACGCATCTCCCCACCTTGGAAACCTGCATACCCTGCAATACATTTGATACATATAGTTTTACAACATAATTACCTCAAGGTAATATTTTAATTTTTCATAACACATCCTTGTTCAATATCCTACTATGATAAGAGGCTCTTTCACCCTCTTACTTTATCGGCTATTATTCACAAAATTTTATGGTTTACACCATTATCATTAAAATAGTTCCAAAATTCTCTAATTAAGGTCCCATATCGTCTCCTTGCAACACATTATGACAAAACATGTATTGCACGTCTTCGCAGTGCGACCTTCCTGCCGCTAGACTCCCCTATTGGCCTGCAGGTCCAACACCACGTCAGCATACATTTAATTATTTTAAAGTTGGTTATTAGGAAACCACCCATTAATTACAATTTATATGGATGCAAGGCTAATCTCCGAAGATTATGTTTCTTCCATCTTGGCCGTGGAGACAGCGCCCTATCATGCCTAAGATGATCACTCATGCCTACACCTTTAGTTGCCTTGGGCGTGAAGGATGGCGTCCTTCCCGTAGTAAGCATTGACTAAAGGTGCTTTTCTATCAATGCATACCTGAATGACCTCTTATCTCTCAAGTTCGTCTACTTCTGTGGGACGGAAGTAGACTTTTTAATCTTTCTTCCACTCACCTATCGGTTCGGTGTTGACTACTTCGGTGACGAGCCGACCCTTGCATTGCTCCATGAATTGGGGGTACTGCTTCTCTAAATCTGATTGTAGTACACACGTAGCGTCTTCCACAGGTAAGTACGTCCATTTCACTAGGTATTGAAGAAATTGGGATCTTCTTGTCTTCTTATAGGCCCTGTCAAGAAGAACCTCTGGAAAGATTTCAAGCTGGGCGTCTGTCATTTCCAGTAACTCAGTTGTCTCAAATACTTCCTCTAGATTAGGAGTGTGCCTCTTCAGGAGACTTACATGGAAGACCCTATGGATTTTGAGATGTGCTGGCAGGTCCAACTTGTAGGATTGACTACCTACTCTTTTGGTTATCCTGAATGGCCCAGCCCATCTTGGAGCAAGCTTCTTGTAATTGCCGATGCAGAGCTTCGCTTGCTTGACTTTGATCTTCAGCTATACGTTGTCTCCAACCTGGAATTCCCTTACCGTTCTGTGCTTATCGGCTATGCTTTTCTGCCTACTTCTCGCTGCTACAAGGTATCCTCTTACCTCCTTCACTAGTTGCTGCATATCCGATAATATCTGCTGAAAAACTTCCACTTTTTGTTGGAATTCACCATTAACTATGCTAGCCAGACCCTGTGAAAATCCGATCTAGCATTATCCTGCTATCTTGTGAAACTTAACATCATACCCTAATGGTATTAAAGAAACCTATGGGTTGTATATATATTGTAAATATGAAGTTAAAAGACCATTGATTTAATGGTTAATAGTCGGCCTCCTATTTTGGAGCCAACCGAACATTCAAAATAGAAGAAAACACAGGTGGCCCGGATCCTGCTCCATAACCGTCGAAACCATGAATAAAAGGATGAAGCCGGGAGATGCTCCATAGACGGCAGCATTGCAGTGATCGGCAGCATCAAGATCGATCTAATACACACATTAGATCCTTTTCTAAGTTGCTCGGGATAGCTACAGTATTGTAATGAGACCAAATGAACAGTGAATTTATTCGAAGCATTATAACCATTGAAATTGTGTTGGGTTCATTAAAATTATAAGTGAAGGTGCATTTGGAATAAGCATTGGGTATTTGATTAACATTCAATTTCTAAGTCACTTAGTGCATTGAGCTAGTGAAATTGCATAAATCACAGACATTACTTGGCTTGATTCTAACACTTTTGACACTGGATTGTGCCATGTATCTGGGGTGAGACACTGATACCCATAATTAATCATGAAATGTGACATCTGGGATGACTCCCGCTTGGTGCTATTGTAGGCGAACTCCACCAAGTGGATGAAATCATCCCACTTAGACTGTTTGTTCCAAATATAATTCCTTAGCATGTCCTCTATGATTCGGTTGGTTCGCTCCGTCTGACCATCCGTCTGAGGATGACATGCTGTACTCATAGAGAGCTTCGTCTGAATGATGCTATACAAATCCTGCCAGAATGCACTCATAAATTTTGAATCTCTATCCGAGATTATTTCCCTGGGCATCCCGTGGAGTCTAAAGATCTCTTTGGTGAACAACACGCCAGTGTCTAAAGCCGTGTCTGTGGTCCTACACGGCACAAAATGTGCCATCCTTGACAACTTGTCCACCACCACCATTAATGCATCTTTGCCTCTTATAGTTCTCGGGAGCCCCATAATGAAATCCATACTGATGACTTCCCATTTTGCATTCGGCACAGGCAATGGCTCTAAAGCTCATGGAATTCGGAGTTGCTCCGCTTTCGTCTGCTGACATAGCTGGCACTCTCGAATGTACCTGGCTATTTGCTTCTTTATGTCGGCCCAGAAGTAGCTGCTTCTGATCTTAAAATAGGTCTTCATAAAACCTGCATGTCCGACTATTGGTATCAACTTCCTGACTCCTATGATGACTCTGGTACGCACAATTTATTCTTGTGGTACAATAGGTTACCTTCCTTCTTAAAATGTTTGAAGGTTTCTCTCTCTTTGTCCGTTCTTGCCTCTTTAGAAAGGCTTGCCCATGCTTCCGTGAAGTCTCGATCTAGAGGCAACGTCTCTTCTATCTTCTTGCCAAACTCACTAGTGAGTGTTGATATGGCGTTATGTGGACTCTTGTCGTCAAGGGGTGCCTTCAGAGCACGTCCGCAACCAAATTGAGCTTGCCTGGCTTGTACACAATGACAAATCACGTCCGCAACCAATGCATAAATCACAGACATTACTTGGCTTGATTCTAACATTTGGTATCAGAGCCATGTCCAGCAGATTTGGTGCAGGCCTGTTGAGCACAGTAGAAGTCTACAAAGGTGGCTCAGACTTTCAAGTTTGGAAAGATGCTATAAAGCATATTTTAGAAGTGGAAGATCTTTGGGATCTTATAAATCCTTCTGGAGATTTTGATGGTCAAGAAAGCTCTGCAACAAGTGCTAATGTAAGAACTAGAATAGGGGAAAACTCCAACACTAATGCTGCTGCAATAAGCACTGGAGATACAAACTCAGGACAAACATCTGCAGCAGTAACAGCTCGAGTTGAGTCAGGAAGGAGCCTATTTGCAAAGTAAAGGAAGCACAAGGTATTATTACATCAAAGGTTAGTCCAACTATAAGACTCAAATTGAGAAACATGACTGCCAAAGAAATGTGGATTTATTTGCTGAAGCATTATGAAGAGAAGACTTCTTCTCAAATTGACCTTCTTGAAAAGGAGTTAAGGAAGCTAAAGTTGAGAGATGAAGATGATGTCTCTGATTTCTTTAACAATTTTGATAATATTGTGGCAGATCTAAGTGGAGCAGGTGTGAATCTCACTGAAACATACCAGGTACTTGCCATAGCTAGAGCAGTTTCAGAAAATGAGCAGCTATCATTGTTCATTAGGAATATTGCTAAGATTAGAGAGGATGCTGAAGCAATTGTGAGAACAGAAATTGAACAAAAGAAGGTAATGAGGGAGGATGAGGAGGATTCCACTGAAATCCTTTATGCAGGGAGAAAAGGTAAAGGCAGAAATGAGAAGGGGACATGCTTTTACTGTCATGAGCAGGGACACTTCAAAAATAACTGCCCTAAATTGAATAAGGAATTTAATTGTTACACATGTGGAGGAAGAGGACATGTAGCAGCAAAATGTCCAACACCAAAGGATTTTTCAAGGGAGAAAGGGAGAGGAGGATCTAGCAGAGGAGGAAGATCTTCAAGGGGTCGAGGTGGCAGACCTACAGGTGCATATCTGGCCAGAGAATCAGTGAATGATAAAGAAGAAATAAAAGAGGAAGATGAGGTATCTAATATTTGTGCTTTCATTGATGGATCAAAGACTAATAAATCCAATGCTCTTGTAGTTGATAGTGGAGCTGAAAGATCAGTAGTTCATACTACTGATCTGCTTAAGAAAGTTGGATCAACTCATTCGAGAAGTGTTCAAGTAGGAAATGGAGCTCTTCAAATGATCGAAGGGAAGGGGTTGCCGCAGTTATATGATTTGAGTGGAAATGTAGTTGACATTGAGAATGTACTTTGTGTACCAACTCTTGTCAAAAATCTTATTTCAGTGAGTCAACTAGTTGATTTAGGTTACAGAGTCACTTTTGACTCTGATGCTTGTAAGATTTCAATTGGAAATGAAATTAAGTTTCTTGCCAAAAGGATTGGAAATTTGTTTCAGTTGAATGATGTGGTTGGATAGCATAAATTCTGTAACAGAATCAGAATTTGCACTTTGGCACAATAGGTTGGCACATACACATTGCAATAATTTGAAATACATAGCTAAAAAGGGGTGGATTAAATGCAAAGAGCTCAAAGCTGAAAGATTTTTGTGTGAAGGGTGCATGCTTGGCAAGATAAATAGGTTGTCATTTCCAAAATCAAAGCACAGGGCTACTAGTGTTCTAGAATTAGTCCACACTGACCTTTGTGGTCCTCTCAATGTGAAGGGAAGAACTAAAAAAAGGTATTTCATATCCTTTATTGATGATTATAGCAGAAAATGCAAGTGTTATTGCTTGGCACGAAAATCTCAAGCATCGAATGCTTTCAAACAATATGTCTATGAAACAGAAAGAGAAACAGGTGCAAAGTTAAAATGCATTCGATCTGATAGAGGAGGGGAGTATTTGTCAAACAAATTTAAACATTTTTGCATTTCTAATGGCATAAAAAGGCAACTTACTTGCAGGTACAGTCCCCAACAAAATGGAGTTGCAGAAAGGAAAAATAGGACATTGATGGATGCTGTGAGATCCATGATTAAAAATTGCGGACTGCCTAACTATCTATGGGAAGAAGCATTGAAGACAGCAGTACAAATCCAAAACAACTTGCCTACATCAAGCCTTAAAGGTAATATTCCTAACTTGCTTTGGTCAAATTCAAAGGAGGACATAAACTATGATATGTATAAATGTTATGGTTGCCTGGTATATTTTCATATACCTACAAAGCTAAGAAAAAAATTAGATAACAAAGGAGAGATTGGTTATCTAGTTGGTTATGATGAGGAAGCTAAAGGGTATAGGATTTTTGTACCCAAGAATAAGGAAATTGTTGTAAGCAGGGATGTATGCTTTGATGAAAATGCATTATATAAGGATAGAAACTCCAAATCTGCTGGCAGCCAAAGCACTCAGAAATTAGAACAAGAAATAGATAAAACACAAAGTCCTGTTTCTGATACAAACTCAGATTATGATTCAGATAAGGTTTCAGAAATGAAAGAAACTGAAATCACAGATTATGATGAAGAACAAGACACAAGAGTTCAGAATGTAGAACCAGAACAAGTTGTGACACAAAAGAAGAGAAAAACACAAGTAGAGAGGCTGCTTGAGGAAGCAAACATTAACAGTGACAGTTATGGCAGAACAGAGAGGGGAAGAAGCTTGAGATTAGAAAGACAGGGACAAGACTTTGAACAACAAGATATAGATCAGATTCTAGCTATCATGGATGAGGACGTAGTGCCATCCACAGTAGAAGAGGCCTTGAACTCAATAGACAAAGAAAATTGGTTAAAAGCTATGCAGGAGGAGCTAGAGTCATTCAAATATACACATACATATGATCTCGTGACCGAGCCAAAAGAGAAGAATATTATAGGTAGCAAATGGATTTTTAGAATCAAAGATTGTGCAGATGGAACAAAAAAATTCAAAGCAAGGTTGGTGGCTCAGGGATACACACAAAAAAAGAGGCAGGGATTATGATGAAACATATTCTCCTATTGTGAAACTCACTAGCATTAGATTGCTTCTTGGTTTAGCAAATGCTAGAAATTTAGAACTTCATCACATGGATGTGAAAACAGCATTCTTAAATGCTAAAATTGATGGAGATGTATATATGAAACAAGCTCCTGGATTTGCTCAGGAAAATGGCATGGTATGGAAATGGGCTGAAACAAGCTCCTAGGGAATGGTATTTCTGCGTTGACCAATATCTAAGAGAACATGACTTTGAAAAGTTGAAGAATGATGGAAATATCTATAGATTCAGAGATGGAAATTTTTTTTGCATGATTGCTTTGTATGTCGATGATTGCATAATGATTGCAAATGATACTCATTGCTTAGCCAAATGCAAGGAAATCCTCAAAGCCAGATTTCAAATGACAGATTTAGGAGAATTAAAGCAGTTTCTTGGCATAGAAGTGTTTCGAGATAGGCAAAAGAAAATCTTGAAGCTGAAACAATGCAAACATGTTTAGAATATGTTAAAAAGATTTAACTTGGAGGATGCCAATCCAGTGTCAACCCCAATAACTCCAGGTCACAGGTTAACCGAAGAAAAGGAATTGTCACAGGAAGAAATAAGGGAGATGGAAAAGATGCCATACAGAGCCTTGATTGGATGTCTGCTTTATTTATCAAATAATACTAGACCTGACATATCCTACATCGTGAATATTCTCAGTAGAAGATCACATAATCCAAGTAAAGCACATTGGCATGCAGGGAAAAGAGTACTCAGGTATTTAAAGAAAACTCAAGACTTTGGCATAACTTTTGACTCAGATAACTTGGAACTTTCAGCTTTTAGTGATGCTGTTTGGGGAGGAGATCTTAGCTCCAGGAAGTCAACATCAGGTTTTGTAATTTATCTAGGAGGTGGAGCAGTAAATTGGAAGAGCAAAAAACAAAGTGCCATAGTTATGTCAACTGCAGAAGCAGAATATGTTGCCTCATCTTTGGTTGCAAAAGAAATAACTTGGCTTAGAAGACTTCTAGAAGAATTGGACTGTCCACAAACAAGGGCTACAAAAATTTGGACAGACAATCAAAGTTGTATTGCAATAGTTAAAAATCCTGTAGATCATGAGAGAACTAAGCACATTGAGCTAAATATTCATTTTATCAGAGATTTGGCTGAGAAGAATTATATTCAAATGTGTTATATTCAGACTGAAAAACAAAAGCCTTGTCAGTTGGTAAGTTTGTGCAACATAGAAACAGTTTAAAGGTTACTTGAGTAAGTGAGATTGCAGTTATACAAAAGTTGCAGGTCAAAAGTTGCAGTTCAAATTCTCAAGATGAAATGTGGTGACAGATTGAAAGTTGTCTGCTTAAGTAAATTGAAGTTGTGATAAAGTTGCAGACGATAGCATTAAGAATGTTTTGCAGCTGTGACAGGTTGAAAGTTGTCTGCCTGTGATAAAGTTGCAGATGATAGCGCAGATGCATTTTACAGCTGACATGATTCACGTTTCACAGCAATCCTCTACAGGAATACATATTTATATGGTGAAGGAGGAATGTTGGAATTCATCATATAACTATGCTAGCCAGACCCTGTGAAAATCCGATCTAGCATTATCCTGTTATCCTGTGAAACTTAACATCATACCCTAATGGTATTAAAGAAACCTATGGGTTGTATATATATTGTAAATATGAAGTTAAAAGACCATTGATTTAATGGTTAATGGTTGGCCTCCTATTTTGGAGCCAACCGAACATTCAAAATAGAAGAAAACACAGGTGGCCCGGATCCTGCTCCATAACCGTCGAAACCATGAATAAAAGGATGAAGCAGTGATCGGCAGCATCAAGATCGATCTAATACACACATTAGATCCTTTTCTAAGTTGCTCGGGATAGCTACAGTATTGTAATGAGACCAAATGAACAGTGAATTTATTCGAAGCATTGTAACCATTGAAATTGTGTTGGGTTCATTAAAATTATAAGTGAAGGTGCATTTGGAATAAGCATTGGGTATTTGGTTAACATTCAATTTCTAAGTCACTTAGTGCATTGAGCTAGTGAAATTGCATAAATCACAGACATTACTTGGCTTGATTCTAACACTTTTGACACTGGATTGTGCCATGTATCTGGGGTGAGACACTGATACCCATAATTAATCATGAAAGGTGACATCTGGGATGACTCCCGCTTGGTGCTATTGTAGGCGAACTCCACCAAGTGGATGAAATCATCCCACTTAGACTGTTTGTTCCAAATATAATTCCTTAGCATGTCCTCTATGATTCGGTTGGTTCGCTCCGTCTGACCATCCGTCTGAGGATGACATGCTGTACTCATAGAGAGCTTCGATGCGAATGATGCTATACAAATCCTGCCAGAATGCACTCATAAATTTTGAATCTCTATCCGAGATTATTTCCCTGGGCATCCCGTGGAGTCTAAAGATCTCTTTGGTGAACAACACGCCAGTGTCTAAAGCCGTGTCTGTGGTCCTACACGGCACAAAATGTGCCATCCTTGACAACTTGTCCACCACCACCATTAATGCATCTTTGCCTCTTATAGTTCTCGGGAGCCCCATAATGAAATCCATACTGATGACTTCCCATTTTGCATTCGGCACAGGCAATGGCTCTAAAGCTCATGGAATTTGAGTTGCTCCTTTTCGTCTGCTGACATAGCTGGCACTCTCGAATGTACCTGGCTATTTGCTTCTTTATGTCGGCCCAGAAGTAGCTGCTTCTGATCTTAAAATAGGTCTTCATAAAACCTGCATGTCCGACTATTGGTATCAACTTCCTGACTCCTATGATGACTCTGGTACGCACAATTTATTCTTGTGGTACAATAGGTTACCTTCCTTCTTAAAATGTTTGAAGGTTTCTCTCTCTTTGTCCGTTCTTGCCTCTTTAGAAAGGCTTGCCCATGCTTCCGTGAAGTCTCGATCTAGAGGCAACGTCTCTTCTATCTTCTTGCCAAACTCACTAGTGAGTGTTGATATGGCGTTATGTGGACTCTTGTCGTCAAGGGGTGCCTTCAGAGCACGTCCGCAACCAAATTGAGCTTGCCTGGCTTGTACACAATGACAAAGTCGTACTCCTCCAGGAACTCCATCCATCTCCTTTGTCTCAAGTTGAAATGTGGTTGGATGAAGACATATTGTAGACTCTGACGGTCCGTATCTAATTGGAACCTCCTTCCCAATAGATAATGCCTCCATATTCTCAATGCTCTCACCATTGCTAGCAACTCTTGGTCATGGATTGGGTAGCGCGTTTCGATGTCGTTCATCTTCCTTGAATCATATGCTATCACCTTCCCTTCCTGCATCAAGACCCCTCCTGTTGCAATCTTGTTGGCATCTGTTGCCACCAACTTATTTTTCTCTGGATCTGGCAAGACTAAGACTGGAGCAGTCGTTAAAGCTTCCTTCAACGTCTCAAATGCTGCATGAGCCTTCCTTTGCCAATGACCTGCCCAATCTTTTATCTTTTCTGCTTTGGTGAGGTCCGTCAATGGAGCTGCCACCTTTGCAAAGTTCTTGACGAACTTCCTATAATACCCTGCTAAGCCGAAGAAGCTCCTCACTTCATGGATGTTCTTTGGTGCCGGCCAATCAATTACTGCTTCAATCTTTGCAGGGTCAGTGGAGATTCCTTTTGCTGTGATTACATGCCCTAGGTATTCTACTCTTTCTGTCGCGAAGTGACACTTGGATAGCTTCGCATAAAGCTGATGCCTCCTCAACTTTTCAAGTACCTTTCTCAAGTGTTGGGCATGCTCCTCTGAGGATTTCTGTAGACTAGAATGTCATCAACGAAAACTATGATGAATGCATCTAGGAACTCGCGGAAAACATCGTTCATGAGCCTCATGGAGGTTGTTGGAGCGTTGGACAATTCAAACGACATCACTGTGAACTCATAATGGCCCCACTATGCTCCCTGCAGTTGATCCATCAAATCATCTGATCGAGGTAGAGCATATTTGTTCTTGATGGTGTGCTTGTTCAATTGACGATAGTCAATGCACATTCTGAGACTTCCATCCTTCTTCTTGACGAAGAGTATTGGCGCTCCAAATGGGGAGACACTAGATCTTATAAACCCTAGGTCTAGCAACTCGTGCAATTGCTTCTTTAATTCCGTCAACTCCTGAGGTGACATTCTGTAGGGCAACTTACTTGTTAGCTTCGTTCCTGACTCAAGTGCTATTTCACACTCGACTCCTCTGTAAGGTGGAAGTTGCTTAATCTCATCTGGGAGCAAATCATGGAATCCCTTCACCAACTTGGCTATCGGCTTTGGGAGCTTGCTCAACGCTTTGGCCTCTTTGTCTTCCTCTGCTTCTTGCTCGTCGACTTCGAGTTTAAAGACATAGGCCACTTGCTCCTTCCTTATGCATCTAAGTAGCTTCTTACTAGACATGCATTGCATGATTGGGGTGACTTCTTTACCTGTTATCTCAATGATCTTGCCCTCTAGCGTCGTTAAGGTTACTTTTCGTTTCCCACAATCAATCACGGCTCCAGCCGGTCCAAGGTATTCCATGTATTGACAAAGTGAGACCATCGACAAGATCATTACAACTCATGTCCAAAAGACCTTGAAAGTTAGCATGACTAAAACATCGATGCCACAAAGTACTGATATCATCACCACGAGATATCATAACATTATTAAACACATCATTCATCTTGAGTTCATGAAGATTGCTTTGGCGAAAAGCGGTGGAAAAAACAAGACCATCTTTCACAAACCAGCAGATATGTCTATCAAACTGAACAAGGAAGCCAATATCAGTAAGATGAGCAAGGGAAAGAAGATTGCAGTAAAGGTCCGGCACATGTAGTACCCCATGCAAAAGCCGCACTGATACGTCTGCAAAACTTTACAGTAATTCAAGAGTTAAAGAATGGAAACAAACAGCAAATAACTTCAAATTCCAGCCTTCACGGCTATGCTCTCCACCCAACCAGGCCCAGGCTCAGCAAGAAATCGTTATCTTGCCTTCCCAAACGCATCCAAGAACTAAACTCAAAGAGAAGACTCCACCAACTAAGGCTGTAAGCAAAGCTAAAGACTCTGATCCGGCAAGACTAAAGATTCTGATCCAGCATTCAACCGAGAACTCTGTATATAAAAATATGAGAAACAGCTACTTTTATAGACACAGATCGTACTAATTTCGGAAAGGCCTTTTTCCAATCCAAGAATATCTGCAAAAGATAATCAAAGTTTTGGCTAAAAATATCAAGAGGTTTCCCTTTGGCGAAGCTGGATCTGCCCTTTAACCCCAATTCCGGGAGGTATTATCAGATCTTGGCCTGTTTCTGCGGACAAGGTCTGCGACCCGTTATCAACCATTGTTTAAAATTTTAATTCAATAAATATTGGTTCTTTGTTTAAAGATTTTATTGTCCCATGACCCTTAACATCATAATTTAAAACCATATTTTAAGACCTAGATTAATCTTGACACACTAATTTCTAATATTTCATTCCGGATGCGTGGACCTGAACCGCTCCCCTGAGCACCACCATATCAATTCCTCCCCTTCCTGGGATTGATCGTCCTCGATCAAGGAATTATATGGCAAATTTACCACAACCAAGTCCATGGTTGCAACCCTAGTTGAATCCTCAACTAGAAATATATACCACAACCAAATCCATGGTTACAACCCTAGTTGAATTCACAACTAGAAATATATACCACAAGCAAATCCATGGCTGCAACCCTGATTGAATCCACAATCAGAATATTCAAGTCCAGCCCTTTAGGCTAAAAATTGATCCAGCCCTTAAGGCTTAAAGTTTTTTTCTTATATTTTAACAATAAACAATGAAACCAACATCTATGCTGCAGACATAGCTGTTGCACTTAAACTTTAAAAGTTTACCCTAACTTTCCTTAACGGAAGTACCATTCAATAACCTATTTCAAATAGGCAATTTGCAATTTCCCCCTTTCCTTTTGCACTTCGTCGGCAAAAGTTACTTGCTTATTCGTTTTGACACTTGACTCGGCCGGTTGCTCTTCCAGTTGGGTCATTTGGGCCGAAGGTCCACTGGAACGGGGATTTGGTCTATACTCAGCTCTGCCTGATTCCCTTTGTTCTTCCAGATTGCCCCGATCATTCTAATCTTTTTTTGCGTTTAACTTCGGGCAGTCTACCTTAAGATATGGTCCTCCACAGTAATAACACCAACTTTTCTTGAAGGAAGGTCTGTCAGACTGATTATCCCACTTTGTTTTCTGGGCTTGGTCTTGATTATCTCCCGCACTTGCTCTAGACCTTTTATTTCCCTTATCTGAACCCTTGTTATTGTTTGCTTTCTCGTTACTTGTCTTATTGTTGCCTTTGTCCTCAGGATATCCATCCCATATACTACAATTTATAAAGTCAGGGTTTAACTTCCTTTCTGCAGCTATAGCTTTCTTTGTTGCATCTTCCAAAGTCTGAGGATCTATAAAACATAATTCTGCATACAAGGAATTTTTGAGTCCAGCTATATATTTGCGTAACAACTCCTTTTCAGTTAACCCATCCATTTGAGTGGACAAATACTGGAATTTCGATGTGTACTGATAAACGGATTCGTTGTCACCCTGCTTAAACAAATCCCATTCCCGTTTAACATCATTATGGTAATTAGCTGCCAAATTGTACCCTTCAAAAGCTTCTTTGAAATTCTTCCATGTCAAAATCTTTGGGTCCATTCTTTTTCTTCCCTGCCACCATGTTCTTGCCATGTCTGTCAGATATTTATCCATAGTCTGCAGCTTCTGCTTTTCGGTAGCTTTTACTAATTCAAAATAACGTTCCCATGTAGAAAGGAATTCAAAGACAGTAGGTGGGTTTCTCTTTTCACCCGAGAAGGTGGGCATTCCTGCAACTTTCTCTAGCCATTTACAAGAGGATTCTGGAGGCAAGCTGGATGGATTAGATTGTGCATTTGTTTGCACAGAAGGCTCAGGTAAGAATTTGTAAGCCAGACACAGGTACTCCAATTGTTTTTGACGATCTGCAGGAAGAAGGAATGGCCATTTGATCTGCTATGTAGCTGGCATTGCTCATAGCCTGGTTATACTGTTGATCAGGTACGCCGAAGCGATTGGTAGACATTGTCCAGAAGTTTTTAGAATCAAGAGGCTCTGATACCAAAATTGATACGTCTGCAAAACTTTACGGTAATTCAAGAGTTAAAGAATGGAAATAAACAGCAGATAACTTCAAATTCCAGCCTTCACGGCGATGCTCTCCACCCAACCGGGCCCAGGCTCAGCAAGAAATCGTTATCTTGCCTTCCCAAACGCATCCAAGAACTAAACTCAAGGAGAAGACTCCACCAACTAAGGCTGTAAGCAAAGCTAAAGACTCTGATCCGGCAAGACTAAAGATTCTGATCCAGCATTCAACCGAGAACTCTGTATATAAAAATATGAGAAACAGCTACTTTTATAGACACAGATCGTACTAATTCCGGAAAGGCCTTTTTCCAATCCAAGAATATCTGCAAAAGGTAATCAATCATGATAATCAAAGTTTCGGCTACAAATATCAAGAGGTTTCCCTTTGGCGAAGCTGGATCTGCCCTTCCCCAATTCTGGGAGGTATTATCAGATCTTGGCCTGTTTCTGCGGACAAGGTCCGCGACCCATTATCAACCATTGTTTAAAAGTTTTTAATTCAATAACCATTGGTTCTTTGTTTAAAGATTTTATTGTCGCATGACCCTTAACATCATAATTTAAGACCATATTTTAAGACCTAGATTAATCTTGACACACTAATTTCTAATATTTCATTCCGGATGCGTGGACCTGAAGCGCCCCCCCGAGCACCACCATATCATGCACACCAGAAGATGTGCCAATCCGAAGGGTGCCAATGCCTTTGACTGCAAGAGGTCTATTGTCACCAAGATAGACAAAGTTCTTAGCAAGAAGAGGGCGATATTGTATCAACCAATGTTTGTGATGAGTCATGTGCTGAGTATCACCAGAATCTACAAGCGTAGAATCATTAGCTTTAACCAGTTCAATCGCATTATGAACCCAGTACTCTTATGCAAGAAGTTTATGCTCAGTAGTAAACTTTTGGTAATAACATTCATCTTCAGGATGTCCAGACATTTTACAATATTCACAAACAATAGAGCAAATTTTCTTTGGAAGGACGACCATAGCCACGGTGGCAGTCATGTCCATGCCCATGACCAAAACGACCGCCATGAACATCAGAATAATTAGCCTGTTCATCGTCACAAGATCATTTAAAATGAACCATAAGAGCTGTTTCTATTTGATTTTTGAAAGATTTTAGTATTTTTGTTAGCTTGATGTTTCAACGAAATATGAACACGATCCAGAGTGAAGTTGGCTTTTATTGAGCAAAATAGTACAAACCTCCTCGAACTCTTCACAATTTGTTGTTGAGGTACCATGACCTCACCAGCAATGGAGAAATCATATATAAGAGTTTTGAACTCGTCAAAGTGCATGTCAAAAGAGTCAGCGAGGGTGTTTGCAATCTCCTTATAAGGAGACGTGGTGCACCTTTACATTTTTCCCTTTGCCTAGTACGGCACTCTTGACTAATAAGGCATTAACTTGTGTATAAATATTGATCTCATATGAATAAATCTTTATCTTATTTTGTCTGCAAAGTGTCGCATTCATAGGCTCCTCTTTGCTGCTTTCTTTACATTTTTAACAGTCTGATGTCTAGATGGATTGAGCCCATAATGCTAGTTATCTTATGTATAGTATCATTCTCCTAGATTCACATTAGAATGGTTGAGCACAATTTTTGGTTTGGTTTGCAATTAAGGGTTTCGTGATCTAACTGTTTCCTTGTATCATCAATTTCTAGTATCCTTGCCTGAAAAATGAAACCGCTTGAAGATGTAATTTGAAACTGAAGGTCTATCGGTAGATACATTTATCACAATAACATCAAGGTCTCTACGAGATAGTAAATATATTTCATTTCATTTGATGGAGTCAACCTGTCACATTGAAGATGTAATTTGAAACTGAAGGTCTATCGGTAGATACATTTATCACAATAACATCAAGGTCTCTACGAGATAGTAAATATATTTCATTTCATTTGATGGAGTCAACCTGTCACATTTAAGGGTCTGAACGAGACTTGAACCCACTACCTCTGGAGTGGTAGCTGTGCATCCTAACCGTAAAGGCCACGATGATTTGGATGAAACTGAATCACACGCCCCAAACCTGATGGTTAATCGTCATACTATCCTCCCCTCAAGGCCCCCTCCTTGAAGGCTTGCAATCGGCCCCTCCTTGAAGGCTTGCAATCGGGGGAATTTGGGGCAGAACGAAATCGATCTGCAAGGGACTGAAACCAAGGAGTGTAACGACAACCATCTAGACCCCTAACCCTATTACGGGTTGCCCACACCACTAGGGCATGAGTTATTCAAATCATACTGTCACATTTAAGGGTCTGAACGAGACTCGAACCCACTACCTCTGGAGTAGTAGCTGTGCATCCTAACCGAAAAGGCCACGATGATTTGGATGAAACCGAATCACACGCTCCAGTGAGACCTGCCATCAGGTCTGGAGTGTGTCTCGAGTCGATTAGCAACTTACCTAGATGAGCAGCAACTGATCTAGATCACACGCTCCTTACCTAGATTAGCAACTCGAGTCCGTCAAAATATATCCATCATGGATATATCCATCATGGATCATGATGATGCCTAATCAAAGAAAAGAGGAAACATATCAATAAAAAGCAACTACTTAAATGAAGAAAATGAATCAGCCAATAAGAGCATGAGCTTTGCTGCCATATCAAATCAGCAAAGTCATAATCATCCCTAAGATCCACAATAATAGCATCAAAGACTCACGATTGTCCATAGCAAGGTGAGCTTTCCTTGGGTTTGCGAAAGTACCCCTGAGGTAGACTCATGATATCAAGAAAGTGTCAAAGCAAATTTGAGCTGAGTCTGTTCTTAGGGCCATTTTGCTTCCCTTACGCCACCCTTTTTGGATCAAAATTAGGGCCAACATTAAGATTCTTGGGGTGTTGGAAGCACCAAAGACACCCAAGGAGTCCCACTTTGTGTTGCACAGGAGTTGCGCCATGTTGGACAGCCCCCCCTTGACCCTATGTTATTCATTTAAAGGTTAAATGTTAAAGTCTAAGATTACATGACCGATGATGTATTGATGAGAAAGCCATATCCAGATGACTACGATAGACTCGTGCGTATGTATTGGTGAGAAAGCCATATCCAGATGACTGTGATGCACTCGTGCGTATGTAGGCATACGTATAGGTGAGGAATGGCGCATCCACTGCATGTCAACTATAACGACGTGTAATTTGTCGTGTAACTTTTCCTGATTAATATATTTTCACATCCTTAAAGATTAATAAATTTTCACATCCTTAAACAAATATAATAGGAGGTCAAATATACCATGATAGTGAAACAAGGAAAAACAAATCCGTAAGAAGGAACTCGGTGCCTTCACATGGCATTAGCAACAATTCATTTGGTATATCATCAAGGTGGCAAAGATAAATTCTTGAATGAGGACGATTGCATGTGGAATCTATGTAGTAGCAGGTGTATCTACAAGCTATTGTATTTGAAACCTTGCCTCTCTCAACTGAAACGTCAATCTTATCAACCTGCTTTTAGTAATTCAAACAGCAGCAAGGTAACAATATTGAGCATTCCAAAGAGTCAAAAACATAAAACAAGTGCAGACCCAAAGCAAAACGGCCTGAGAACAGACTAGACTATACAAAATGGTTCCCTTTCTTCATTGTTTCATCAGAACACACAATATGAATTCCTGAATATATTCATTCAGCTCAAACAAAAGTATTAAGTACTGATTTCTGGGCTGCTTCTAGTGCTTCTTCAGAAGCAGCAAATGTAGCGCTTTATCCATATAATACAATTGAATGTTAATATGAAAGAAAGAAGATAATACTTTTCAGCTGTCTGCACTCAATGGTCGACTGCAAACTTTAGGAACTAAGTAAATCTTTATCATGCCGCCGAACCAGTCTATTCTATCAATTCTTTAGACGAAATATCTGGCATCCAAATTCACTTTCTTACAATCTTTACCTGCGTTGGATTACATATTCCTGGAAATCCTGAACAAGGCTCCTCATTCATACTAGAAAACATGGCCACCATCATGCTGTGCCATATTTCTTCTTCAGGATCGTGATAATAATTATCCTTCTCGTACTTTGCTTCAAAGAAAAGATCACCATCTTCATCAGATTTCAATATTTGTGAATTAAGATTAGCATCATTGTTGCCCGATCTGCCAATAAAACCACCTAATCTCTCAGAAACGTCACAGTCGATCTTGTTTTGCCATTCAAGAACGCCTGTCTCATACATAAAAGCTAATTTAGAGGCCATCTCCCAACGATGCCCTTTATTCTTTTCCAGTTCCGGCGATGCCCTTGAACCTGTGTCACAAGCAGCAAAATTGTTAGCCCTAATTCTGCATTCTTCAGGTACGGCCAAAGTTCCGGTAGCATTCTGTACAGAATACAAATCGCCAGGCGGATTAGAATCGCCATAGCCGGAGCTTGGAGCGGGGCTACATGTGGCCATGGCCGTGATTTTTTTGTGCATCTTCCGAGCGATCTTATCATAGTCAAGCTGCGTGCAGATATCTTGTAAAGGCCTTTTTTTGCGAATAGGCCGAACTTTAGCTATGGCGATGGAGTCGATCGCCGGAACAGGCTTGTAGAGTTGCTCCATGGCCGCCATGGCTGCAGCTCCCCACAGACGATGCCATAGCTATTTATTTTCAACCACGGCACTTTCTGACCGTCCGATACCTACAACGCATCGCGGCCGCAGGTTGATTTACCCGATGTATGTACATTGTACTTTTGTAAATAATTGTTTGAATACGTGCGGTTGAAGAAGGAGGTTCTTTTTGGACTATTTGTTAACAAAAAGGACCCTTAAAATCCCAATTTTTTTTTGGGCCCCACTTTTTTTTGAGAGCCCCACTTCTCAAAGGTGCGAATTTTGGGAGCCTTGAAAATAGTAAGAAGTTAAGAAAAAGAAGAAGAAGAGAAGAACATTTACAATACGTAAAGTCCATGTAGGAGTAGGAGGCTTTCAGTTCCCAATTCCAATCAATGAATGCCACGTGGCGATGTTTTCTTTCTCGAGATGCATAGCGGGCATCATATTCTTTTGGGCCTTATTTTTTTAAGGCAACTTATAATGTGGAACGTTTGTCAAATCGAGAACAATAGCTGAAAATCTAGGCCATTTTTCAAATGTAGAAGTTTATGTGGGGGATTCTGGCCAAGAAGGAAATGGCTCGCGCTGTCGCACTCGCCATTTTTTGTTGGTCAAAGTCTCAAGCCCAAGGCCATTCTCCTATCCAACTTTAGAGTAATGAAGAAATTCCACGTGTTCCAATAAAAGTCCATGGTCCATCCGACCCAGATAACAAATTTATACCTTCCTGTCTTTTGATACTGTTGATGTTATTGCTTCTATTGTCGCCTTGTGATGTGGAAGGTAAACTAGGATGGCAGATGTTATTGCTTCTATTGTCGCCTTGTGATGTGGAAGGTAAACTAGGATGGCATTCTTGGCCACCCAGATACTTGTCAAATTCAAGATCACCGTATAGGCATGATCGGATTATACAAGGAGCTTGGTGGCCAATAATGGCATACCAATTTACACGTGGCGATGTCAAGCAAACACCATCAATCAGTTATTGCTATTTTACTACTTATGAAAATGCAACCCAGTTTATTATTCTAGGTGCAAGACTGGACACCTAGTTGCTTGGGGTAATTTACATTTTCAAGTTTTCCTTGGTTAACTAAGTTTGCACTAGGATTCTTTGGCACGGGATCCCCTCATTAGTCAAAATTTACTTTTTGCCACTTTATATGTGTTCTCTCATGATTGCACTTTATGTCTATCTAGCGTTCCAAGATGCCACCTTGTGTTGTCTTTTTATTTCACCTTTGTTTCTGTGCTCACGTTTTTTTTTTTTTTTTGAAGGACGTCAGACTTTATTTAATCAAAGAATCGTACAAGTATAAGTGCAAAGACGGGAACAAAATCTCAAGGGATAAGCAGAGACCTAGCGAGTGAAGCAACCTGCCTAAGCATAAGAGTGTACATCCAAATGCTTCTCAATAATCAATCATCTCTTACGAGGGGCAAGTGAAGAACAATAGTACGACTTAGCAATGTGACCTTGAGCTTCGTGGAAAACACGATTATCTGCCACATCCAGACCTTTAAAGATGACTAGCCTTCCTCTTTTCCAGATAGTCCAAAGCAACCGCCCGGCTGCAAGATGAAAAGCCTGGCTTTGTAACTCCGTCCAAGTACTTGGGTAAACTGCCAAGAGCACTTGTTGACTTGTCAATGAAACTTAAAAAGAGAGAACAATCAATTCCATACTTGTCTAAGGTGATCACATATAAAAAAGCAATGCTCAATGGTTTCAGATTCATGCTTGCATACTGGACACTGATATGATATTCTAGGATTAAACTTGTGGACAAGCACGTTAAGCTGAAGACATCAATGAAGAATATGCCATTAAAGAACTGCCACTTTAGAATGAAGTAGCTTATCCCATGCCCAAGGCCACATCTACTGCCATTGAAGAGGAAGGAGTTGAAGGGGCCACTCATTAAAAGGAGGAAAAATATCAATATCAAGCAATAACTTATACATAGAGTTCACAAGTTTGCACTCCTTAACATCCTCATAACAAACCCATATCAAAATATCTTCTTGATGAACAAAGTTTAAATTGAAACCCAAAGGATCTTTAAAATATTCCCTAAAATTCCTCCAAAAAGGTCCATTTTTGCGGGCCATGCGTGACAAGTGTGATAATTTGGACATTTAAGGTATTATTTTTGAGGGGGTAATTAAAGTTGGTTGTTATGCAAAAATATTTAATACCACTTTTCAGCCCTCGACTTTGATATTAAAAAACATTAAAAATTGCAAGGATTCGAAAAAGTAGGAATTGAAAGAAATAGCAAGTGCACTCGAATAGTAAAAGTGTATTGCGTTCAAAGTTTTTTAAAATCATTACAAAATTATCAAAAATATCACACATTTTGACATTGTCTGGCCATGTAAGTATCCAACCTGGCACTTTTCGAGTTGTTTGTGTTCTATTCTTTGCGTAAGCTTTGATTTTATTAGTACTTAGAGGGTTCTAGACTTGTAACGATATAAATTTATACTGTTGAAGAACTAAGGCGGTATAAATTTATACTGTGGGAAAGATCGAGTGGTATAAATTTATACCACCCTTGCTCTCGTGCAGTATTAATTTATACCGTTAGAGCTCGACGATATAAATTTATACCGTAAATGAGCACGGAATGTATAAATTTATACCACTCGAGCTCTCACCACTCTGAAGAAGGTAAACGAAACTAAGCTGCTTAGGCAGATAATTTCTCTTTCGATTGGTATAATAAAGAGACCACCAAAGGATGAGGACAGTGTTAGAGTCCTGCAAGTTAGAAAACTGTATGTTGTAAATGTTGCAATTTTGAATCAGAGGATGCAGAGAAATCCACATATACATGTGTTGCCGCTGGTGGTAATGGTGAATAGAGACCAGGCTCAGCAATTTGCAGACTATAATAAGGCCGATTTTGATGATTACACTTACTTTTGGTGGAACACACAACTATAAGGGCAGAAAGGAGCTATCAAAAGAAGACAGGGGGAATGAAATGTAGAAAACAGTAGAGGCACATATTTATGTTGGCCTGACAGACGAAGAGGCGAAGATCCATTATTGTATGCAACAACTTGGACAATGACTTCAGACTAAAGATGAGCTTGATCAATAAAATACACTTCATTCCCAGAGAGTACGTGGATTTCAAGAATTAACATGGCGAAGACTTTAAAAAGCAGAAGAATAAGTTATGGGAACTTCGAAAAGCTTGTGCCACATCTACTTTCAGCTGCTTAAGCTTGATTCCGACAAGAAGCCTCACATGGCTGTAAAGCAGTACCACATCTACTTTCAGCTAGCCTTTAGAGACGTGCAAGCGAGTATAAATTTATACCGCACCTCACGAAACTCGATATAAATTTATACCGTGACCACGAATGGTATAAACTTATATCGAGCCCTCATGCAGTTAAGTTTATATCGAGACCTCGAATGGTATAAATGTATACCAAGACCATGAGTGATATTAACTAATACAGGGACCTCAAGTATGGCTTTTTAAAAAATTATCTACAACTGAACTCCTGGCTTTACAATTGTGTAAGAGGTGTGGGACTTGCAAGAACGTATTTTTTGCATGTTTGAGGAGGGAAACCCGAAAGAATAACAGAGCAGGTCCACCAAAAAAATGAAGAAGATCATTGATACGAAGCAAAAGAACATGAGCATCGTGCCATAGACCCAACTATAAGGCATAAAAAGAAAGGACATCATCGTGAGACTTCTTGAAAAGGTCGTGGCTAAAGAAGAAGCCAAGACGTAAGTACACACTTCTTTTCGTGCATCAACTTTACTTGAAATGAGATTAAAGTAGTTACTGCTGATGCAATCACCTGCCAGTTCGAACTCATGAAGCTGGTAAATTTAGAGGAGTGGGATGTGTACAGACTGCTTTAACCTGCGAGTACAACTGATAGCATCATCAGGCAGCATGCTGTCAATTTCAGCAGATGGGTACGCATTTTGAGCAATCTCATTATGTTTCTTCCTTACTTACTAAATTCCTTGTTACAGAATAAGAAGAAGGGCCTAGCAGCAGGCTTCCTGAGCCTTGTTCGAGGGGCTAAAGAAGAAAGACATAGACTAAAGGCTATCAAACAAGGCAAGGAAGTTGCTTCTAGCTGTGCCGAGGATGAGTTTGAAAGATTTACAACTTATGGCTAGGACTGCTTATACAAGGTAGTGCATGGGGATTGCACTAAGTTACAAATAGTAGTGCCAAAGCAAAATTACACCATGTGCATAGCAGACATTCCTTATGGTTTTAAAATAAAAGACAGCCTATTTGATGATGAGGCCTTCACACATCTTCAAATTAAAGCATTTTTGGATGGGCTTAAAGAAATACTGTTTCCAAACTGACATGTAAATGTCGTATAACACCTTTGCATTTCTCTCCGAAGCTAAAAAAAAAACCTATTCTATTCTATTTCCGAAGCTAAATTGTGGTCGTAAGTGGAACCAAAGATCCCGGCGATACGTTTTCGACAGGTACACTAGACAACATTTGTAGCAAACAATTTTTGGGGTCCAGGTGTTATAACTGGATATTCCCTATGTTTTTCATTTTTTGGGTAGCTTGCGATGTGCAGCTACCCACTCTATACCATTGTAGAAAAACTACCGAGATGAATGAAAAGCCTAGCTAGCGGGAGCTTTTGTCTGTTTCATGCGAGCCCTAATTCGAGAATTGCAATTTTCCATTACTTAACTAAGTTTCGCACGTTCCACCGATTCTCCATCCATCTTTGAGACTGATCATGAAACACCATAAGTAGCACGATGTTGAGGTTTGGTTCTCATTATTGCACTAGATGCCTCCTCATCCTCCTATTCCGGAATAGAACCTTGCACTCCTATGCTATTCCCGAATACAAATCAGAAGCCATATTTCAAGTCACCTACACCACACCTTGTATTTAAGTTGTCATCTAACATGTCAAATCTTGCTTTATTGTGTGTGTCTAAGATCAGAGTCTTTACATCCATTTCTCCATCAGGTTCCATGTTCCACCAATTCTCCATCCATCTCTAAGGTTGATCATGAAATACCATGACATTGGCCAAAAAGATCGTTCAAGTACATCTAGTTTTGAGAGTAAGGCAGAGGACACGAACAACTTTGATGATGACGGTCTAAACGAGTCAGAGGATGAGGTGCATCATAATTTAGTTGTAAAATATAAGTTTTATCGATAAGACATATATGTAAATAGAAAAAAGCTTCAGTGTTATGCAATGTCAACTATGTTGCATTTTTTATAATAAATGTTCATAATTTTATAGAGATTTCAAAAACTTGGAATACAATACCTTTTTGTCTCTCAGTGCGCTTGCTGTTTTCTTCTGGAGTCTTTGAAATTCTTACTGTTTTCATACCAAATTAGGGGCCTGAAAGTGGTATCAAATATTTTTGAATGAGAGATAAGATCAATTGTCCTTTCAAAAATGGTATGTAAAATGTACAAATTGTCACACTTATCATGAATAGACCACGAAACAGTAGATCTTTTTGAGGGAACTTTAGGAAATCTTTCAAATATTTCTTTCAAAGTGTGTTTGGAGCAAATTAGTGTGCTTCAATTTAAACTTTGTTCGTAGCAGGCAAACACACTGATGCAAGATGCTATATTACTATAGGGTATAGGTGAAGGGCACCTCGTTATATGTCGACCATGACCTCATCCCGCTATAACAAGAATCATGTAGACGAGAGCTAGCCCGCATTGTGGGACATTGACCGCCCTGGTGGAAATGCTATACTGGTCCAAGGCAAGGTGTGAGTTTTCTGATCGCCTAACTCTGAGGTTACAAACATGGTGAATTGAGCTGCTACTGGAGCTGTTGCTACTCCTGCCACAGTCCAACAGCTACTGCAGCTGAAGTTGCTAACTATTGCACTGCGTGGAAGGGGGGTTCACATAGTTTTAGCTGTACAATTTGGCAACCCATACAACCATTAAACATTAGCGCAAACACTTGATCCTATATACACTTTAGATATGACCTTCTCACATGTTGTCCATGGGTATTAGATCATTCTTTCAAGCACTCAATTCAAGCCCGACTATAGGCATGAGAAGCTTGGAACCGCGACTATAGACGCTAAAAATTAGAAGCAGAAACATGCCATGAAAGATATATATTATGCAAAATCATTGTACCACAATATTGTAGTTGCTCAATAAATTCTGCATGGAGGCCATTGCCCTGTTGAGCAATAGTTGTACATAGCTTTTGGAGCTTTCAATCTCGCATAACAACCCCATATGTCACTCCTTGAAGGCTGGAAGCAACCTCGACCTCCAGGTTTCCCTTAAGAAAAACTTTTAACCCAGTAAGTTTAGAACACTTGGCGAATTTCTAACTTTACAAGATAGTTATGGTGGTGAATATTTTCTTTTCGAAAAGTTTGAACATAGTACCTAAGGCGAATTTTTGCTTAGGGACGTTGAAGCATATAAAGGAAATTCTTTCCATTAACAAGCTTTCTACAAGTTTATTAAGTGCAAAGCTTTGGAAATATTGTAACTAAAAATCACGAATCAAAATTTACTACACAAATTTTGCTATTCAATAGCATAAGTTCTATTCTAACTACTAAAGCACCAAATGCAAGTAGAAACAACTCAATAATGACTTTAGGAGTACGAAATATGAAATTAAAAATTGAGTAATCTTATAGCATTTGGAAAGGTAATGACCTTATGAGTATAAGAGAGTATCAAATTAAACCACATTCAGTCGGCAAGCTAGCCAACGAATCACTATTCACTCAATCTTGATTCACTCAGCAAGTAATTACACCATCAAAGTCAGTATCATTTGGTTGTCTTATTTGGTTGTCTTATTTGGTTGCCTTATCATTGTTCATCAGGCTTACAGAAAATAATATAGTGCATGCTCCTGCAACATCGGGACCCTAGATTTTCTCCTTGTATATCATTTAACACTAATAGAAACATGCCATTGAACTTTTTGTATCATCCAATCCGGCATGATATGCATGATGTACTGCTTCAAATCCAAATGTTTTAAAGTATTGTTAAGCCTTTGATTTTGAGCCTGAACATAATAATCTAGTAAATCTATAATATATCTTTTGTGCTCCGACTTTGAAGCATGTGTTGCATCTACATAGTCCCAAATAATAACCTGCATTTCCAACATTGAAATCTTGGTAAAGTTGAAAATCTGAGACCCAGACTAGAATTCATTCTAAGCACATTAAATTGAATATTATTAAAGAAATTATTTATGTGCACAAACGAAGAGATGCCTTGGCTTGCCATATTAAGTTCACTGCTATAAGCAATTAAATAATATCAATGCAAAACCCACCAACTTACAAGTTGATACGCAACTGCTACTGGTAGCGCAGCATCAATACATGAATCTGAAACAAAACCATATGTGTGAGACAAACTGGTTTGAATAGATAGATAGATAGTTAGATAGATAGATAGATACATTATTGTCCCTTGTGCCCTGAGGCCCGTGGACTTATGTAGCATGGGCGAGCTCCCTTACGGGCGCTACTAGCACATCATGCTGGTTTACAATGTAACCTTTTCTGAAGGCTTCACTTTTCTCTACTAATACCGGCACCCCGCTTTGGATCGGCTTCAAGGCCGTGCACGGGTGCGTCGTTATCAATCAGCTTTGAGCTGAGCATTTCAGGGCGGGTATGGTGCGCCTCTCAAGCGGTTCATAACAGAAGCCCTTTTTCTTTATGTACTTCCCGGTGCCTTGCCGTCATTTCTCGTATTGTGTCTGCTAGATCCCTCATTGTTTCTGACCTTGCCATCATGGTGCGTACAGGCTGACCCCACCTTACATTTCTGTACTTGTTCCTGATGTCTTCATATACCGGGCATTCATTTAGCATATGATTTTCATCTTCCACTTCCCCTCTTCATAAATTCTGCATATCCGATCCTCTCTCTCTATTCTCCGCCATCTGTCCTTTTCGATTCTTAGGTCATGGCTTCCCATTCTGAATCTTGCTAGGGTATCCTTCCTGGCTTTTCCTAGTAGATTATCCTGATACATCTGTTGTCCTATCTGCTGTCCCGGGTTGAATACTGTCATAAGCCATATTGTCTTGGCCCCGTGTGATTTTGCAGCCAAGCTTGCGTGGCTTTGTTTGCCCATTCATCATTCCATTCTCCTTCACTAATGAGGTCGCTCAGGTTCCTCCCCATTTTTCTTGTCTACATTGCTACATCCCTAAACCAACCGTTGCTCTCGATTATGTGGGCTTTCGCTGATTCACTGATCGCGATATTCACTAACTTATTCGGTTTTCCACCTACATTGTTTCTTATGAGATATCTGATGGTCTTTTCCCATGCCCTTACTTCCATCGGTTTCTGCCCCATCTCATATACTATAGTTGTTTGTGGTGTTATTCGTTCTCAGCTTGAATTCCTGTTTATGCCATTGCCTGTAAATTCCTTCCTGCTTTTCCCATTTCTTCTCTGTCAGATCCGGTCCCCAGGCCTCTGCTCCATATAGTTGTGTAGTTGCAACTACTGCGCTGAACAAATAACATTTGATTTCCCAGTTTATTATCCTGCTTTTGTTGCAGAAATTTTTCATATTGTAGTAACTTCCGATGGTTGTTTGGAATCTTGTATCTGCCCCTTTAGCCCATTTCCCTGTGCCGTGCGCATTGTATCCCAGATACCTGTATTCTGTTGATTCTTCTAGCTCTGTTCCCAAATATCTAAACGGTTTGTGTCTATTTTTGTGGCCGCAAAAGACTATTTTGGTTTTCGCGAGATTAACTGTCAGCCCTGTCTTTTCGCAGAAGCTTTCCAACAATTTCAGTAACCTGTGCATCCCCTTGTTCTTTGTGGCCATCATGCTCAGGTCATCTGCATATAGCATGATGGGTACTTTGGTGCCCCCTAGAGTAGGGGCGTCTGTGTCCCCTTGCTGTTCTGCTATAAAATCCTGTAGTGCACCCCGCTTGACTCCCGTATCGCAATCTATCGCTTTCCCTTCTTCTTCCATTTTTGCATATACATTATAGTACAATCTTGCAATTGCCCCTACCATATCCTTTGGTGCCTGCATATCTATAAGCCTTTGTATTATTTTTTCCCTCGGAACTGTGTCAAAAGCTTTCCTAAAGTCCACAAAGCAGCATATTATTTTCTTCCCTTGGTTTCTATTCTGTTCTACCAGTATCCTGAGGGTCACTAGGTGATCCGTAGTTGAGTGTTCTGGCCTGAACCCTGCCTGTCCCTGTGCTCTCCGGTTCCCACCCTCTGCCCATTGCTTCAGCCTATTGTCTAAAACTTTTCCAAACCATTTTGCGAAAATGGAACTCACCATTATGGTTCTGTAATTTCCAGGTTCCTGTCTGCTCCCTCCCTTGTGTAGGGGTATCACCATGTTATACGCCCATCTAGCTGGGAGTCCTGTGTGTATGATACCGTTGAAAATATCTGTCACCTGTTTCCCTATTGCTGTATTTGCACATTTTAATAATTCCACTGTTAACCCGTATAGGTCTGGGGCTTTGTTATTGGCCATTCTATTTAGTGCCATCATCACTTCCTGTGTGCTAAAACACGGCTTGTCCATCCCTTGTAATTCTGGTATTGGTGCTGGAGATGCTCCGGTCTTATACAATTTCTCCAGGTATCTCTCCCACCCGTCTGCCCCAATATCGTCTTGCGTGCTACCATTTTTCTGATTCCCTTGTCCTTTCCCTTTAAATCCTTTCCAGAATTTCCGGGGTTGCTTTTTCAGGAGTTTAGCCAGTCCCCATTGATGTTGTACCAAGTTTTTATCTCTCTTTGCCTTTAGCATCTTCAGATATACCTTTTTCTCGGTTTGATACGCCTCCCTTCCCCTCTGCTCTCTGACCTTTCTTTTCTGTTCTCTGCACTCATCGTCATACCCAACTCGAGGCCTTGAACGCATCCTTCCTCCTTTTTCTTCTTCTCTTTCCGAAACCTTCCGTTGCTACTTTCACTGTTATATCATTAAGCCTGTCTCCATTTTCGTCTGCCCTGTGTGCCCCCCAATTCCATTTTCCCATTTCTTCTTTGACGTACTGCACAAATACATCTACGTGCTTCTCTTGAAACTGTATTTTCAGTTTCCCGTTAATTTCCTCTGTTTCTTATTGCCTGTCGTTCGAGGTGTATTCGTTCCCCGTAAGTGTCAACTGTATGGGTCTGTGGCTCTCCCTTTTCCCGATTGGCCATTCTAGGAGCATGAATCCCGATACTATCTCCGCTGCAGTGTCATTCATTATCACATAATCCACTATACTTTTCCCGTGTGCATTTTGGCTTTGTGTACTTCCCTGACCCCTCCCACCTTTGTACCCCGTTGGCTATAGTGACCCCTGTAGTCGAGCATATCTCCAGTAGTAGCTCCCCCCTGGCATTGACTTCTGCTCTGTCTTCTGTACTCCTATCCCATTCCTCTGATCTTGTCGTGCTATCCATTGTTCATTTGTGTCTTCCATACTCGTGATTTGTGCCTGTTCCTGCCCTGTTCTGGTGTTCAGATCGCCTATTAATATCATTGGACCCTGTTCCTTCCATTTCATCATAGTCTCCCCCAGTTCTAAAAGTTCTAGTTTATCACTGCTTGGTGGATAATAAGCTAAAATCAGAATTAACTCTATTTTGTTCTGTAATTGTATATTCAAAACCATGTATCTCTTATTGACATCCGATTGCAAAATACATGCACTTTTTACTACATTTTCTTTAACATAACAAGCTAATCCCGCACTTCCTCTTCCAATCTTGAAATCTTTGTCCTTCCAGCATGTGAATAGTTGGTACCCTTCCTCCTCTGGCAGTCTTTTTATATTGTGCTCCCACGTCTCCACCAGACATATTATATCACAACTGTTATATCACAACTGAATAGCATGTATTCAAACTACAAGTTGATAAACCTAAGCTATCAACTAAACATAGTGGTAGAATGCTATACGAAATGTCCTCTAGCTAAGAGGAGAGACTAAAGTAGAGAGTAGACCTGCAATATGGTGCCAAGAATTGCATCAGTATAGTTGATAGAGGTGTTGGAGTTAAGTGATGCCATCTCTTTGAATTCCAGGAACATCTCTAGAGCCAAGTTCATATATTGATCACTTGGGTGGAACGACAATGGAAATAGTGATGCAAAACAAAACGAATTTCCCTTGACAATTGATACTCAGGGTGGCATTCTGACATATTATTTAGCTGTAGTCCACACAATAACATGGTGCAGAGCATTAGAAACAAAGAAGACAGATCTTATGTTCTGTTGTTGTATGAATCCTGCAAATGATAATTAAAGAGAGCTTTGCCCCTATTCTTTCCAGATTTTACAATGCTATGTTACATATTGGAAGCAAATGTTCAGGTAAATACAAAGTACAGCTACTTCAAATACTTCTAATGGCATTTACCATCTTAAAATAATACATGAATTATAGGTACATTTCCTAGCTCTTCTTTAAATAACACCACTGGATAACACATGCGCAAATATAACAATAAAGTAAATACAAAGAGATGAACATGATGTATGCTACATAGAATGGAGCACTAGTCTGACATCTACAATCTATCAGGCATACTAGACATACTATATGTTACAACAAGGGTCCTGCTTCTTCAAAAGAAAGAGTCCCTCAAAACATGTATTACCTGAAGTATGGACAGTAGTGCAAGGTATAGACACAGTGCCTGGAAGAGGCAACAGAATTGTTACAAATTCATAATAGCTTTAATACCATGTCAAGACCAATGACACAAAAAATATTGATAAAGAAACATTGCAACGGGACATATTCTAAGGCCAAGACTCACAATCTAGAGTTAAATCGGGATACATTATGAGAGCAGACCTGTCTTGATAGCCACATACAAATATTGATAAGGATTCTCGGACGGGGGTACTCTGTATTTCTGCAATATCAGAATTGCACTTTACATTCCAGAGCTCTATCGAACATAATATGGCTTACAAATGCATTAGCCATAAAACCTGCATTCCACATTGGAAACAATGCATTCTTCTTCAAGACTTACAAGCAAAAACGACCACAATGAAGAAACAATATGTAAACAAGAAGGGTTCCATACCTGACCCTTCTAAGCAGATGCCTTAATATTAGAATGACGTCATTGCCGCTCTGGTAAGGAGAATCCATTTGAAACATTGCACATTACAACATGAATCAGGAATCGTCGCATAGAAATCCTTAAATATTCTGCAACAGGATGCGAAATCAAGCTTTCGAGACAAGGATTGAACGTTGTGTTGCGGCCCTGTCGTCCCATGATCTTTGCTCTGCCAAGCAAATGGGGCAGTCTATTGTTGGTTACTCTAAATCAAGAATCTCCAAGAAAGATATCTCAACTTTACCCTACTCTTTAGGATCATTCACTCTGACGAGGACAGATAAGAGCAGCTTCACTAACTATTTCGAATAGCCCTAACTAATGAACTGAACACTAAATTTTTTGCAAGACTCGCCTCCTTTGCAGTAAAATCATAGGTTCCTACTGCCAACCAAGAAATAGCTCTGCAGGCATTTCTGGAGCAGAACACACTGATTCAAAGCATGTAAATGAAGAAAAATCAATGAGGAACTTTTACCAGATTTTTAGCTTGAAAAAAACCTTAAGACCTCTAATCTTTGCAAGTATGGAGGGCGAATCTATGAAAAAATGCCTGGCTTCTGGTAGAAATCAGGGCGAATGGCATAGATTTCACCTTCAGGAGTAGGGCGAAGTCGAGTAAGGCGGGAGCTCGTTTCATAGAATGGCGGGCGAATTAAAAAATATTAATAAATGAGGTAACCTACTATTCCTTAGCATTAACAATTATTAAATTCATAAAAAATCACAGTTTTGCGAAAATTCGCCCCTTATTGTCGACCTCTCTGGTCGAGGAGTCATGGGCTTTAGAAGCTAGATGGAGAGGGAAGTGGCTCAAGAATAGAAAAGGGTTTAAAGATTAGTCTTCAAGCTAAAACAAAAGAGCATACTAGTTAGACCGACGGTATATAAATATATACCAAATGTTTCCAGAGCTCACGATATACAATTCTCAAAACCAGCATTGCAAATCACATCCATTGGCATCAGATCTGATATGGTTTGTAAATCAGAATGAAATACTCTAACTGTTATGGGATTTCCCCTAATATTTTGAAGGAAAAGGAACTTCTGGGCACAAGATCTTGACACACACCTTGTAAAACCCACGTATTTGATTTGCTCCATGATTTACTTTATAAACAATATGCTAGTTGGGTCACAAATTTTGGCGCTTGGTTAATCTAGTGTTGCCACGTGTCATGGCATTCCATTGCAGAATGGTAATTTGGGTCGCTGATTCCGCATCTCCGGTTTCCATCCGGTTAATAGCAAAGATCTCTCTGTTTTCTTGTTCAATGCTTGCTCTGTTTTCATGTTTGCCCAAGACGAACAAAAAGCTTGCTCTATTTTTTTATTGGATGCTTGGCAACAGCGATGGCAAAGCTTGGCTTCAAACAGGGCTTGGTCTGCCGGTTTTGTCGGCTTTTTTTTTTTTGCATAGGAATGGTCTATCTTGGCATATACAGACAAAAGCGAAGGCTTTGCTTAGGAACATGGCTTAGCGAAGCCAAGTTTGCATTTGTTCATAAAGCAAAGGCTTAACGACAGAGTTTGCTGCCGGAGTTTGGAGCTCTGCTTTTCAGGACGTGAAGATTCAACGGCAGTGGACTTGCTGCCGGAGTTAGAACAAAGCAAACAGAGCTTTTAGGGTTTTTCTAGAGCAAACAGAGCTTTAGGGTTTTTAGAGCAAATAGGACTTGCTCCATTTTTTCAGAGCAAACAGGACTTGCTCCGTTTTTTTCAGAGCAAACAGAGCTTTCAGGGTTTTTACAGCAAACAGAGCAAATAATTACCCCAGCCATAGCCGAACTTCAGCGCCATAGACCACGAAGCAGGGGAAAATTTGTTCCCCAACTACCATATTGTGGCTTCAAGTCACTTGGTTTGCCATTCCGGCATGACCGGTGACCCGGCTCCCGGCTGGGTAACGCCAGTCGCGGGACCCCACCGGTCCATGCCGGAATGGCATCCCAAGTGCCTTGAACCCATACAAATTGCTCTTGAATAGTGGAATCTCATGAGAGCAATTGAAAAGATTTGGTTGTGTGGAAGTTGGGTGGGATGGTTTACATGCACCGTCGCCTCTAATGGGTGAAAATCAAGTTACCATTGTCAGAATGGTTGGTGATTCGACGTAAGATACTTTTACCCTGCATTGGGGGATCCCGGTGGACGGGATCCCCTAGAGTGTGATCCCAAAGGACGGAATCCCCCCTTACTGCGCAGTTACTGTGCAAAACTACGATCCCTTATCGGAGATTTTTTTGGGTTAGTTTTTCTCCCTCGATTCTCCACCGAATTGGATATGATCGGAATGGGATGTAGAAGAAGCGCATGTAGATGCCAAGGAGGAAGAGCGAGGAGCGCCGATGCTATTAGGGAGGAATGATCCGTCCAAAAATTGGCCCTAAACTGCACAGTTACTCTTTAGCTACGC
Source organism: Isoetes taiwanensis (assembly GCA_021234155.1). Taxonomy (NCBI): domain Eukaryota; kingdom Viridiplantae; phylum Streptophyta; class Lycopodiopsida; order Isoetales; family Isoetaceae; genus Isoetes; species Isoetes taiwanensis. Next base: position 13,571,688 of record JAJEKV010000028.1, read on the forward strand.
AGTCAACTGTAGGATCCCGGAGGAGGGAATCAAAATTGACTGCGGGATCCCAGAGGAGGGGATCCCACGTGGGGATCCCGGAGGTCGGAATCCAATCCCAATGTAAGACTATCTTGAGCCTGATGATTCCATCCCATAGAATAACCAACGGTCATGATTGTGCAGCGACCCATAACAAGGTAACTTGATTTTCACCCTGCCCTGAGTATTTTGACCTCATTGAGAAAAGTCAGTGACGTGGCGCCCACGGGTCCACCCATTGGTAAAGAACCAGCGGCCCTGATGAGTTCCAGGGACCATCGGACGGCCGACGATGATTGTGGTTGAAAATAAATAGCTGTGGCATCGCTGTACGCAACTCCAGCCATGGCGGCCATGGAGCAACACTACAATCCCGTTCCGGCGAGCATCTCTATCGCCATACCCAAACTTCGTCCTTTTCGCAAGAAAAGACCTTTACAAGATATCTGCACTCAGCTTGACTATGAAAAGATTGCCCGGAAGATGCACAAAAAGTTCCCGGCCATGGCCACATGTAACACAGCTCCAAGCTCCGGCTATGGTGATTCTGATCCGCCAGGCGTCTTCAATTCTGTACCAAATACTTCCGGAAGTTTGGCCGTAGTAGAAGAATGCAGAATTAGGGCTAACGATACAGCTCCAAAGCCAGCGCCGGATTTGGAGAAAAGGAAAGGGCATCAATGGGAGATGGCTCCTAAATTAGCTTTTCTGTATACGGCAGCGTTGGGAAAACTTTCAAACCCTGTTAGGAAAATTTCCTGCAAGTCCTAAAACTATTCGGAATTCATAAAATGCAGTCGGAAGCTCCCTGTTGCTAATACCTCAAACCGGAAATAATATATATTCAATACCTATTTTTTTTTACCTTTCACAGATTTACACACGAAGAAAACCCCATACGGACCTTTCACTGAAGTGTAATGTTCAATTACATCATCAACAATCTGGTCAAATTTGTGAATGTAGCAATGCAGACCCTCAGACAGGCCAACTCCTTCATAATCCATGCCAAAGACAGCGAACTGAGCTGCAGCCAGTCGTTTGCCCACATCTGCAGATGCTAGTTATGAAGGATTGCAAAATGCTATTAATAGAACATATTTGGACATTACCGTCCAAGTAGAAGGTAATAGTATCTCCGTATCCATGGCAAAGGAACACCAGTGCTTTGAGCTTGCCTGATTCCGGAAGCCAATTTTTTGTATATAACTCTACGCCCCTGGAGGCAAAGAACACACAAAGAACCCCTCAGACAGAACTGCTTGTAAAAAAAAAAACAATTCAATGTTAAAGCACAAAGTAGACTTTTTTTTACCTCTGTTTCAACGACTCCAGCAGTAAGATTTTCCTGCCAATGCATAATACGGTAAGAACCCAACCATATTTAATGCTCGACCTAGAATTTCTTCTCCCTACAACTTCTAACATTACGAATCTTTAAATAAATTTGTTTCTCACCGAAAACAAGGGGTGCTTTAACCCTTTTCTGACTTTTTCGTAAGAGGCAAAGACTCTTCTTCTTGCCGGAGCGAAATCTAAACTCTCTTGAAACTGAAGCTTTCCATTTACTGGTTGCAACTCAATTCCTGCTCCATCCGACATTAAGCAGAGGGCAGCAGGGCTGCCCTGGTTACCCCTGACCATTGCCCAGCCCCAGGTCTCAAACATTTCTGCTCTACTTTCGAGCTAAAAATCGCCTGATTGAATAGCCCAAATGGGAAAAAAATTTTCCCCAGCCTTCGTTCCAGAGCTGGTCTGCATATGGATCTGGTCTGGGAAGCACCGGATCCCAGTTTAGACAGAGGATATTTGCCAAGGAATGATCGCTAGTCTATTTCATGGGAGGAATGATCAGAAACAAAAAGCAGAGGACCTGAATGCTGCCGGAACAGGGTTTTTTGTGTTGAGTGAGAGCTCTTACGAAAAAAAATTATGCAAATTTCTGTTCAATACTCATTCTCAATAAAAAATCGATATCTAATACCTGGAATTGTTTAGAATCCTTGTTGCTCCACGGAATGGGGCTGGTGCAAGAATCGACCAGATAGGGGTACAAGATCCGACTCTGTTCAGGATCCGGAAACCAGGGAATTTCTGCCAGGAGGGCTTCCGGATGGCTGCCAGCTAGGACGGTTTTTTGTCCAGCATGGACGGTAGCAATACACTCTCCCGGGGAATTTCCCCAACGTAGGTATACGGCAGACGGTCTTGAATGTCAAAACAAGATTGGAAGAGTTTTTTCTGAAAGATTAGATGGTATTATTCACAGATCCTACAATGGTGATGCTGATTTTAATTCACAAATGACGGAGTTTAGGGAAGATAATGATCTTCTTTTTGATTCAAAGGATGAAAGGGGTAATTATGATGATGATCCTGAAAAGAAAATATGGCACAGCATGATGGTGGCCATGTTTTCCAGCATTAATCAGGAACCTTGTTCTCGATTTCCAGGAATCTGTAATCCAACACAGCTGAACGTTGCCAAAATGTGGATTTTGATGCCAGATGTTGGGCCTAAAGAATTGATAGAATAGATTGTTTGGCGGCAGTCCTAAGGTTTGCAGTCCTCCGGTGCAGACGATTGAAAATATTAACTTCTGGCTTTCAAATAGCATTCAAGTGTATTTTATAGAAAAATTGCTACATTTTCTGCTTTTGGACAAGCATCACTAACCATAGTTGGGCCGACCCACCGACCTACCAACCTAGGTGGGAGAAATCCGACCTAGGTGGGAATTTTTCGCCGACCTACCGACCTATTTTGCCAAAATTGAAGTTCCTTTATTCCTGCAGATAATGCACATACAACATGCAATACATCTCTATTTCAATATAAATAGCAAAGAAGACAGTTAAGAAGTAGACCTATCGTCATTCAAAAGATACACTACATGATGGGCAATCGACTTTTCAGTAATATAAGAGCTGCTCTTATGATAAAAGTTGTGGATTCCACTTGTTGAGCCCCACAGCAAACACTACAAATTTTGTTCTCTTAATTTCCGTTTGATCCCCCTTATGAATTACCTTCTATGAATTATATATACTAAGTCCTATGAATAATATGTCAACCATTGAAAAATCTGTCATTGAATAATCTGTCACTATTTATTTCCATTCCATCTGTCATTGAATAATCTGTCACTATTTATTTCCATCTGGCCCCTGAAGAAGAGAATATAGGCTGAGGCTCCATGAAATACAGAGTAATCAAATAAGAACCTGGGATTTAGTCCATGCTTTGTAATCCGAAGACCATCATCTCTGCTATATATGTTTGGACAACACCTGTTACAGCAGACGAACAGATCTCTTACTATATAATAGTAGCTCTTAGAACAGACCTAAGTACAGACCTAAGGGATGTCTGAACTTGGATTGGAAGTCATCAAAGAGTTTGATGTGAGCTTGAATACCTGAAGGAGAAGCAAAATGACAGACTATCGATGCCTTGCTGCTATGAACTTGGTCTGCCAGCCAAGCTCTGATCTTTACTGCAGTAGCAGATAAGAAATGGCATAAGAATGATTGAAGATAAGCATAAGAAAGAAGAATGACTGGGATGGGAGCTAGCAGAGCATTCTGCGATTGCAGTTTAGGTTAGAAACAAAAAAAAAAAACATGGAAGCAAGCTTACCCGACCAAGATTCAGCTACGGTTTGGCCATTCTTGCATAAAACAGAGAGCTGAAATACTCAGGAGCGGATTTGGTAGCGCAGTTTTGCTCCAAAATCGCCTGTTCCAGCAGTTTCTACGCCCACAGAGTCTGTCAATCGAAAGGGGGGGAATTTTTTTTTTTTTGGCTTTTATGACCCAATCGACCCACAAGGTTGGATTAGTCCGACTCCGATCTAGGTCGGAACAGCTCGGGATTTAGGGCCGACCTAGGTCGGCCCCAACCATGTCACTAACCAATAGAATAGAATAGAATATGATTTTATCGTCCATGAAATCCGAATGCTTTTGTCTCAGCTGCATGAACACCTTCAGAAATCAATTTTGTGTCTGCCAGATGAAAGAAAGGAACAATGAATTAAGTTATAACACTTTGTGTAGCCTAGTTGTTCTTCTCAGATCGCTGAACAAGTACCTGCCATCTTGCTTTTGGGTCTGTACTTTCTTTGTTCATAACATTAGATGGAGTTCGTCACGGTTTATGGGTTATCACCTGTGACTGGTTTCCTTAAATTGGGTGGTCGCCCTATTTGGTTGTGGAGAGTGTTGAGAACTAAAAATTGCGCAGTCCCCTATCTGGCCTCTAGTATAGGGTGACCACCCTATTAGAATAGAATAGAATACAATAGAATAGAATAGAATAGAATAGAATAGAATAGAATAGAATAGAATATTTTAACGTCCACGGAGAAAGAGTAGAATAGAATATTACTTGTTGGTCCTCTAGCTCTGATAGGTTGCTTTGGGGGGGTGTCCATTGGCTGCGCACTTAAGCGCAGAACATATCTAGCACCAAAATAAGAACATTCTAAGCCATGCAGGTCACACGACAATATGATCAACAAGATAATATACACATTTTGTTGCATACCAAGTTGGCAACGCCAACTCATCTTATGAAGTGCCAAAATAGTGGGGGTACTGGTACCACCAAGGCTAAGTTGGCAACCACATAGGCTATCAAGGTAGCCATTTAAGGCACCAACACAGATTTATCAATTAAAGGTAACAAAGGCAAATCTTTCAAATAACCCTGTTAACGACAACTACAACAATGCTTGAATCTACAGTTTTGATCAGCTTGATGTTTTCAAGCACTTTAAAACAATTTTAATCAAATTTCTCTGAACAAACTTGAAAGCAAATGGCAGAATTAAAGTGTTTGTGAAAACTGAAGTAAAAATGAATCTTCCATTGGATCTCAAAGTAGACATGTTGGATCTCAAAGTAGACATGCATGCAACCACACGATTTATATTAACATAGCCATTTGGAAACATTATAAAAAGAGAAAAGAAAACAACCTGATATAATGCATGAACTGGCAATATACCAATTAAACTTATTGTGTACATGCATCATCTGGTATGTACATCAGCAGAGTATGGCAATGAACCACAATTTCATTAATTTGAAATTATTCCTTACTTTGAATTCAAAATCTCCCGCTCAGTGTTAGTTTCATTAGAGGTTTGGTGGGATCACTTATTGTCCCAAACTCGATGCTACGGTGGATATCGTGCGGCCAATCAAAATGCGAGCGCGTACAGGCTTTTCTTCATCCATGCCTGCCTTCCCATGCCAGGTGTCATCAAGGTACAAGTTTGGCATTTTCCTTACCTACCTGCCCTGGAGGTTCGGTGGGCGGGAAGCAATAATTACAAATTATTCCCGCCCTGAATTACCACCCAAATTATGGGGTATGTATAAGTACCCCCACCTCCCCAAGCCGCCCCGCTTTTCGCGCCTCTCACTCTCGGTTTGCTCGTATGCTTCAATCCATTCTAGTTCTTTGAATTCATGAAATTCAGGTTGTTTTGGTTCTAATTAGCTTGTCGGTTCCTTTCAAATGGCGATTAGATCTGTTACAGTTGATAATAATTTTGGTTGCTTTAATATATCTCTTCGTAGCTTCATTACAATTCGACCGCCACTCAGAGGTTCTCACCGGGTGATCAAAGGCAGAAGAAATGTGATTTCATCTCATTGGAAGGTTATTGTTTTCGGATTTGAGGTTAGAGGGAAAGTATATATCGAGATGAGGCACCTATACACACCCACAAACATGGAAAAGAAAAAATAAGAGGTCGACGCAATTTCCCTGAGCTACGTGCTAATTGTGAGTTTCAATCTGTCTTTCACTATTTATTTATGAAATCAACTAATTGGGTTCTTGGTATCTCAGGGCTCTGTATTTCGGACGTGCTGGACCTAGAGCCATCGAGCTCCATAACAAGCATCTTCCATACTTTCTATTATGCTATTGGATCATTGCTGTTTGAAGGTCAAACGGAAGTACGGCTACGGGATTAAGGGCTTTGGTTCCTAAGATATGAATATTACCCTTGAAAAAGCAAAATTGTGGACTTACCATTGCCTCCAATATCACAGCTTAGCTCCTGCCCAATGGATTCCAGTTCTGTAATTCTTGCCAAGATGAAATTGTCACAGAAAATTTTTACTGCTTTGAAGGAGAAAGGCAGAGTATATGGACACGTGAAGGTAAATGCAGCCATCGATATGTTTATTGCATTGTTCAAGGATGTCGAGAATGTCAAGAAGACATAAAAAATGTTTACCGTAAATGATTGTCAATTGTTTCTAGATAACATTTTATGTGAAGATTGGTCGTCCCGACGGCACGAAGGAATTGAGAAGGTAGACTGCAGGATAAAGAAGAAAAGTGTTTGAATCAAGTATTGTATTCGAAAGCAACAATGTACATTACCTTCAAGTATAAAAGATGGAGGGAAGTAAAAGAAGGAAGTAGATGGACATGGGTTCTGCAATATAACATTATAAAAAGAGAAAAGAAAACAACCTGATATAATGCATGAACTAGCAATATACAAGTTAAACTTATTGTGTACATGCATCATCTGGTATGTACCTCAACAAAGTATGGCAATGAACCACAATTTCATTAATTTGAAATTATTCCTTTACTTTGAATTCAAAATTTTCCGCTCGGTGTTCATTTGCAGTTTGGGGTTCCGTCTCTTGTTTATATCCGGGTTGTTAGTTTTGGTATTTGCCTCTTTAAATTTTGGGTTGCCGCCGAAAAATAGGTTGGGTTTACCCTGCATCAAACAAATAAAGAAAAACTCCCGCTTTCTTTGTAAGCATTGCCATGTGTTTTTTTTTCGGAGCCATCGCCAGAAGCCAGCGTTCGCCATTCTTTTGCCAACATTTCTGGTGTCATTAGAGTTTTTTTGAAGTCAATTAGGGGCCTCATAATAGTATTTTGGGGGGCTGCCACGTAGAATTCCGAACCTACCTTTTCCTCCTCCATACCTAACTTTCACTCTCCCCTAACCTAACTTCCCCCCTCCAAACCTAACCTTCATACCTAACTTTATTTCCTAACGACCACAAAATTTGATGATTACATCTAAGATTTTCCCTTTCCCACCATCCAGCTTCAGCCATCGAGCTTCAGTTCCAGCGAGCTTGCTATCGCGCCATCGAGCTTGCTATCGCCAAGCATCGTTTAAATTCAAATTATATCGGATTATTGCCAGCAAATAGAGCAAAAATTTTCAATTTTGCTCTATTTGTTGGCAAGAATCTTCCTAATTCTAAGCTCGGCTCCGGTACTCGGTTTTTTGCAATGTCAATGGCAAAGGTATTTGGTTTCCAAGTTGTCATTGCATTCTTTTGAGTGTTCTTGTTTCTAATACTTCTGTTTCTAGATCAAACTAATTTCGAGGGTCAATTTAGAGTGCAAGTGCCAAAAGGGTGCCTGCCTTACAGGAATAAGTTCACTTGGAAGCAACCAATAGATGAAGATACATTGTGAGCTTCTGGAGCCATGAATATAGACCTCTGGGCTGAAGGGCAACTGTATCCTTGTGATCCATTCACTCGAGCCCATCTAAACTTCTACTCTGCATTCGGTCTTATTAAATTTGCTTGCAAGGGTCAGCAAGGGTTACTCGGTTACTATAATAATTTGGTTAATGGTAATACTGATCCACATTTGCGTGCTATGTATAACCACTTATATAGATTCAATTGCAAAGTTTTATCAGATGTTAATCAGCTCCAACAGGCAAATGACTTGCTGTCTCAACAATGCCGCAAGTTCAATGAATTGGAGGTAGAAAATAAAAAATTGGTGACGGAGATGAAATCACTGCAGCAAGGAATGAAGAGGGTTGCGCAGGAAAATGATTCCCTCTACAAGCGATTCAAACGAATGAAAACAACTCCACTGGGGTTCAGGGAAAGGTTAAGAAACTTGAAGCCCATAAATATATTAGCTGCTGGGGGTGAAGGCTAAAAAAAAAGGGTCATGGCTATTAAGAAGCTTATGGATCCAAATCTTGCACAAGAAAATAAGAAAAAATCTGCTAATATTGCCCCTTTGTTAAAGCAATTAGTTACTAAAGATGATATATTGAGAATGTTAAAGTTTCCTGGCAACATTCAACTTAGGAAAGTTGTAGTACAGCAACTGTGAGGAACAGTCAAACCTCAGAATCTAAGTAGGCAGGCTTATATTGCTTATGTTCACTCATTATGGAGGGAGTGACTTTGGGGAAGCATGCCAGTAGAAGTATGTTGTAGTTTCTAGGTGATCCTTGTACCTTATATGAATGTAAATTGTAGGGATATCATGATTGTTTGGGAATAGGACATTGTGACATCCTAGAATAAGCTTTTCCTATGGGGAGGAAAATGCTAGACCTTTTATATGTTCTTGTATAATATATCTCGGCATGCTAAATGCTTGGATACCATGGTGATGTGTCAAGGTTGCATTATGTTAGCATGTACTTGTTGAATATTTGATATCATGTGGTAGAACATGAATGCGATATGTCTATGATATCATTGCAAATATTGGCATTGTTCTATGTTGTTCCTGGTAAATGCATAGGAAATGCATGTGAATTAGGACTTGATTCTTGGATCATATGATGATAAACATGGTTTAAACTCTGACATGTGGAGCATATGCTAAGTTCTTGGCTGATACGAGTGCATATTCTCCGGGGTCGGAGTCCATTTGCGGTGGCTTAGACTCGCGATTGTTCTTATTCTTGACGTCGGGCGTTGTCACCCTAGCAAGGGTGCTTCGTCGTGCTACATGGCTTGGAAGTGGGGTTCTAGTGCTGGATGCAGGCTAGGAGGGTGCGGAGGTTTAAAAAATAGACAAAAATGATGATTGAGAAATGGGAAAGGCATCTTACCTCAGGGTCTATGCAGGTAGTGAGATGTGAAGAAAGATAGCTAGGCAATATTTGCAAAAATTGAAGTTTAAATACATTAATGACAATGGAATAGAGTAGATAGAACAATTCAATTACCAATGGTTCAGAAATATAACGGCTTAAAATTCATAGATCATTAAGTGCTACAGTAATTTCACTGTTCTAAAGGGATTGAACCAGTCGCTGCAGCAAGGGTTGACTGCATCTTCGAGAGCCCAAGCTCGACCTGATTTATCCGGAAGGTCTATCACACAACTGGTTAAGCATTAAGATTATTCACCTTGATTTTATATCATTCGATCCATCTTGTATGCCGAACTGATCTCTGTATCATCTGTGCCGACAGACGAACCCTAATATTCATATATAATTTGGCTCCAAGCCATTTGATATCCCCCCCCACTTTATATTTTAGGGAAAATTTAAAAAATGCCCTTGTATTTTTGCATATTTATCAAAATGCCCCTATATTTTTGTTATTTGTCAAAATGCCCTTAATTTGACTTAATGGAAATTTTCTGTAAAACACTGAAAATGGAAGCTTCGTCAAGAACTCCTTTGATTGCAGCAGGGATCGATGAAGAACTGGCATCAAATCCCCTGTTCCATGTCAAATCCCCTGCTTTCGGCAGATCTGGTAAAGGTTCGATTCCTTTGAAGCAAGAATTGATGGAAAAAAACCTGGGCATCAAGAATCGGTGGAGAAAAATCTGGCCATTAACTCACATGCGGCTGTTTCTGGTGACAGTAAAGGGATGGCCGATGATGCAGATGTCTCAACAGGAAGTCGACAATGCAAATAGCTCTGAAGCTCTGAAGATTAAAGCCGCTCTGAAGATTAAAGCCGCTCTGAAGATCCGGGTGTTGTCTTATTTGCTCGAAAGATTAAAGCCGCTCTGAAGATCCGCTCTGAATCTTATTGCTCAGATCGAACCGTCTGCAGCTGCAGCTGGATTGGTTTCATCTATTTGTCGAATCTTAGGCTCTGTAGATTTGTACAAAAAGAATAGATTTGTACAAAGAACATCAAGATCAAGTATAGAGATCAAGAAGGAGCTGACGAACAGAGAGATTGTTCCAGCTATGCCATATCCAGAAGAGTACAAAAATAGGGGCAATATGATAAATACACAAAATACAAGGGCATTTTAACAAATATGAGAAAATATTGGGGCATTTTTAAAATTTTCCCTATATTTTAAGCTGCACACTATCTATAATAGTAACCCAAATATAGTTCTTCTCCAAACTTGTCACATGTCCAACCTTTTCTATCTTTAGGTTATTGAATCAATATAATCTAATTGCATCTTTTTCAATTAATCCATTCCCATGATCATGTTCTAGCATATCTTCAAAATTCTCCTGCAATGCATGTGACTCTACATATTAAAACTTATACAATATTACATGACTTCATTCTAAATTCCCTCCTTCATGTAATATTCCTTTCTTCACTGCACTGTATTAAATCCCTGAGCTTCTGGAATCTTCCAACAGATAGTGCTTTAGTTGATATGTCTGCCAACTGCTCTTCAGTGTTTGTATATGCTAAATGTAACAAATTTTTGCTGACCATATCCCTGATAAAGTGTAATTCCATTATATATGGCTTGATCTTTCATGTAGCACAGGGTTCTTTGACATGGCTATACAGCTGGTGTTGTCACAAATTATGACAGTAGGCAATTTCTGATAGCAACCAAGTTCATTTAATAACCTCCCTTCCCAAATGATTTCTTTGGCAGTCAAGCATGCTGAATTATATTCAGCTTAGGCACTAGAGAGTGCAATATTCTCTTGTTTTTTACATTTCCAAGACACTGGTGCTCCTCCTAGCAAAATTATATATCCAGAAGTGGATTTTCCCTGATCCAAATCCCCTCCCCAATCAGCATCACAATATGCTCTTAAAAACATGATCATTTGAGTTGTATTTTATTCCAATTCAATTGTGCCCTTCAAATTCTCTTGACTGCAATCCAGTGTGTCTCCTAGGATCATGATTGTATTTGCTAAGTATATTTACTGCAAAAGCAATATCAGGCCTTGTACAGTTTGCCACATAGGATAGCCATCCTATTAAGGACATGTAAGGCATGCCTTCCATTTGTCTTCTTTCTTCATCAGTCTGTGGACACATTTGCCTTAAGATTTTATGACCTGTTATCATTGGAGTGTTTGCTACCTTACACTCCTTCATTCCAAATCTTTCAAGCATGTTTTGTATCTGCCCTTTTTTACTCAAAGTTATGATTTTGTTTCTTCTATTTCTGAACATCTCTATTCCTAGATACCTTTTCAGTTCTCCAAGGTCAATCATCTTAAAACGCTTACTCAACAGTCCTTTGCAATGATCAAGCACTTTCTTTCCTTTGACAATCATTATGTTGTCATCTACATATAAGGCAATTATACATCATTCTTCCCCATCTTTATCTTTGTAGAAGTTTCCATCACATTTCAATTTCTGAAACCCTTGCTCTTGAAGATAACTATCCATGCATTTATACCACTCTCGTGGAGACTGAAAGCAGTACTAACGTCTATATGGTGTAATTCGAGATCATGTGCATTTGCAATGGCTAGCAAAAGTCTCAAGCTATTTATTTTTACCAGAGGAGAGAATGTCTCATCAAAGTCCTGCCCTTTTCTATGTGTGTAGTCGTGTGCCACTAATCTTGCCTTATATTTTCTTGATTTGTCATCTTTGCCAGGTTTTATTCTAAAGATGCACTTGTTTCCTATTATATTTTTCCCTTCAGGCTTATCAACCACCTCAATATGTAGCATAATAACAGGGGGTTTCTTTTGTGTTTTTGTACGCTTTTCATAAAGGTTTTCCTAAGATTTCATGGCGTATTCGAATGGATGTACTAATGCGTCAAGATAGTGCTTCTTCAATATGTATTAAAGCCTTCAATGCCAAAACCAAAATATATGATTCTGGATAATGGATCTTGAATCATTGCATTTACTTACAATGTCTGAATTCAAGTAAATGCTCTTGTTCTTGCATGCATTAACCTTGACCTTGCTTAAAAGGATCAACAAGTGCTCGTTCTTCTAATATGTCTAGGATTGATTTAAGACTACAAAGCCCTAACGCATTCAATTTTACTCATTCTACTAAGGAGTGCTCAAACCTAAGTCTCAAGTAGTTCAAGTTAATTTAGGTCTTTTAATTGTAGCATGTTCAAGTTTTTAATTGTTCATTGCAAAAGCTCAATGCACACAAGTAAATGTACTAGGCCTCTCATGACAATCTTGTATCAGATGGTTTGGTTTGCTTAGGACCCTCGGGAGCAACTCTACAATATTGGATGGTTTGTACTAGATGGTTTTGTTTTTTTAGGCATTCTCTACAATATAAGGCAAAATACTGAGGGAAGAAAACAAGTTCTTAAAAATATAAGGGCAATGACAAGGAAAGAGAACATAAAAAAACCAAAGTGCACCATTTCTTAGTCGTTGATTTAGCTTTTTTTTTCAATGGTCCAACATCCAAGGGCTCACAACAAAAGCCCTCTTTTTATTTTAGGGGCTGAACATGCAAGCCTCGTGGATAGCATTTCAGGGCATTCTTGCAAAAAATTAATGTTCTTGTGATCAGAGTGGAAACAGATTTGGAGTGGCCCATTCATTTTAGGGCTCCTGCTCGCATTCTATGGAGGACACTCAGGGGATGAGTAATGCAGTGCTACCTCACATTTTCATTTAATAAGTATAGAGAAAGTTTACTGATTAGAATTTTGATTGGACGGACAAGTAGTATTTACCGATTAGAATAATACCCCCATAAGACTAAACGTGGTGCTGCTTGGAACGATTAAAAGCCTTTGAAGGTTGCCCTCCACCTTATGATAAAATGAAAAAGATGGTAATTCCAGATGCTTTGAAGTATTTCCTACCCTTCTATATGTTTTAACACCTGCAGATAGGGGCTTACATAGGTTTTCTTCTGTATTTAGGGTTTTGAGATTGCAACCAGGCCACAAGTTCTGTTTGCTTGGACGTCTGTCGTCTGAAGTTGGATGGCATCACTATGATACTATCAAGGTAATGATGAAGAAAGCAGGAGTCTTTTAGTTTTATGTCTGCAAATAAAAATTGGATTTCAAACACCCTGTTGTTAATTGGACAGAAATTGGAAGAGAAGAGGAAAGTGAAAGCTAAGGTTTTCTATGAAAGGAAGAAACAATCGCTTAGGCTTTGCCACAAAGCTGAGAAGATATCTGTTGTATCTCACCTGTCCAAGACATTTGTTGCATCCTTGTTTCCAACGCTGCCTTGTAATTGTCCCTTTTCTTATGATCCAGTTTAAGTTTTGGTGACCATGTTTTTGTCAGCAACTCTTCCTGCATATATCCTTCTATTTCAAAGACCAAGGGAACGTGATCTGATTCTATCACCTTGTTTCCAAGTTGGAAATTATATACTCCATCTATCTCTGATGTTAGCAAGTAATCAACCGTGCTTTCTCCCATATGGTTTAAGCATGTTGATCTGCTAGTGTTGCAGAATTTGTTGATGCCATTCAGAATTTTAAGTCCACATACTGTGCCAAATTCCACTAAATAGTCCCCCATGGCATTCTTAACACTATCAACTGATTTTCTTTCGTATTCCGTTGCAATTTCCTCTTCTAAAAGTATATCTCCATCATTCACATATTAGACTGTTTGTTTTCCTTTTGTTCTGGCATTAAAATCCCCAACCACAGTTACATAGCCTTGCTCTTTAAATTGTAGAACATCCTTTGTGAGCTCATGTAGAGGTTTTTCGGAATCAAACTCTCTATTATGATACACAGACATAGAAAGCGGAGCAAAATAGCATGATGCTAAGTACCACATTTTGTATTTCGTTTTAATCTGGAGCCATATGTATTGGTTGGCAGCATGTTTCTTTTTCATTGATATGTCTCGCTGGAGATGATGCTTTACATAAACTGCTAGACCTCCAAATCCCCTGCCTACCCCTGGCTCTTTCCAATTCCAGCAAGAATCTAGCAGTTGAAATCCATGTATTTCTGGCAGATGTTTACTCTGGTGTTCCCAAGTTTCAGAGAGGAGCAACAGATCAACAGTATTCCATGTGTCATGCAGTGCATCTACTTTTGCTTGGTTGAGACCATGGATGTTCCATGCCATGATCTTTAGGGTCCGTATTCCCTATTTCCTTCTCTTGTTTGTGACTACAACTTTCCCGCTTCTATCTAGAAATGCCATGAAACCTTCATCTCTAGCAGTTCTAACCTTTGCCCATTCAACCTTTCTGATCTCCTGTTGTGCTGGTGTTAGATCCTGGTCTAACCAAATCTTATGCCCTTTTAGAGCGGCTCTATTGTGCATGACCCGATCTTTAGCCTCGGTGCTTCGAAATGTAACCAAGATGGGTCTGTATCCCCCTGGTTTACCAATGCGTCTGCTCTGAACTACTTGGGGTTCATGCAGTTTCATAGTGTCTTTGAAAAAGTCTTCCACAATTTGGTTGATATCTTCACTTTCATGTTCAGCAATTCCAGATATTTTCAAATTGCTTGCTCTTGCCTGAATCTGTTGTTTTTCTGCCATAATTCGTTCTTGATTTTCTGCCATCAGAGCTGGGAGTCTTGATTCCAAACTAGTCATGGTTTCTGCTATCAAAACTGGGATTGTTGATTCTAGAGTCGAATCCTGCAATATTGGCTTTGGTTTTGTGATCAGAGCTTGGAGTTCCATGTTTTGGGCTGCTAAGTCACGATTCTGTTCACTCAAGGCTTTATTTTGTTCAATCACAACTTCTACTAATTTATTCAGTTCTCTAATTTCTTGCCATAAAACCATTGGTTAATGCAAATGGGTTTGGTTCAAATGGGTTTGGTTAATTCTATGGTTATCTAAATCTAATGGTCATCTAATTCTATGATTATCCACTTCAAGCAACCATTAGTTAATTTTAATGGTTAAATTTAATGGTTAAAATTCAATGGTATCAAAATCGATCCAATGGTCTTAAATTTAATTCTCAGCCTAATCATCTCACATAACATCAACAAGGTGGATATATAAATATATTGATTTCAGTTTAATATGGATATACAACCCGTATACAAAATTGAACCAAGTACAAAATTGGAGGATGCTTAGCAGACAAAATTGCATCCCATCTTCAATAACTTAAATCACTTCATAGGTATGATAGCATATTAGAAGATTAGAAGTTCCCACAGTCAGAAGATACAACTTAATTTTTTTCTTTTTTAAACCTTTGCAGCATATATGACTCTGCAAGAGTCAGTCCATTTTCCTCCTCGTTGTCTGGAGAAGAAATAACATCTTCCTTTTGGACAATGTCGTTGCTTTTAACTGATATAAAAAAGGAAACACATCAGAAAACATAATCAAACAATAATAGGACGATATTGGAATCAGCAACCACACATTCTCTCACTTACCAATGTTCAACATTTCAGCACCAGCATCATGAACATCAGCTCCATCATGAACATCAGCACCAGGCAAATCCTTCATCAGGTTTCTTGGCATAATTGTTGGCTCCCCCAACTCCTTAAGGTCTGCTGCTATTGAAACAACTTTAAAGAGAAAGATTTAAAGTCAGCAGCCTAACTATCTAAGTAATGAAGGTCAAACATACAATACCTTTGGATTTGCTACTGAGTGGACTGCCAAAAGCTTCTTCACCTTCATCAGCACATAGTCCATCCATTAAGAATTGCATGTTGATGTCTTTCACAGCTGAAGAAGAACAAACAAGATCAACATAATATGAAACAAGAATAGCATCACAATATGAAACATCTCAAACTGACTGCTAAAAACACTCACCTTTATTTACTAGATGTTTGGGAGACTTTGGGCTCTGCTTAGCTTCATCTGCATCTGTCATAGTCAGTTAGAATCCAGCACTCAATAAGCACAAACTCAATAAGCACAAACTTACTCTCAAGTTTTTTCTTTCTTGCACTCCTCGTCATGCGTTTCTTCATTGTTCTCTCAGGCACACTGTCATGTCCAGAGCTGCTACCTTCTTCATCAATTATAAATTTTCTTTTTTGGATCTTACCACTCTTGGGTTCATCAGTTTCTGTTTCTTCCCCAGACTCTTGCTCATCATGGCTACCATCATCCTCATGAGCACTTGTCTGATCACTCATAAGCCCAAGCTCAACCAAAAGTGCGAATAATCGATTCATCACCGCACCTAAACACCGCATGCTATCCAAAGAAGCAGACGAAAAGCAAGCTAAGTGCCACTTATAGTCGCACTTCATTTGAACATGCATGGTGTATTCATCACTAAAATCAAGGCCACACAAGACACAAGCTTCTTGAAGTAGAAGATAGAGGAAAGTTATAAATACCCATGTTGATGTTGATGGCCTGAAATTTCTTATTATTACAGAGTACGTAAATTTGAGTTGCTTTTGAATGCCACTTTTCAATACTTACATCAAATCTTTGCTATATCTCGTTTTGAAGATTGAAACCTCATCAACCAAAGAGTTGTACTTGCCCTTATCTATGCTCAAGCAGTGCGGGGGGAGAAGACCCTTTAACAAGTCCTCCTCTGTCTTCAAATATGCAATTTGTCTTACGATATTCAGCATCATCCGCAAAATCTCGTTTCAAGTCACATCACGAATTTGTATTTCTCTCGCAGCGAGAATCGCGCTGTCTGTTGCACACAACTTCAGAAGCAGCCAGGCCGCCTTCCATCCTCAACACCTCTTCTTCAACTTTGATTAGCATGTTCATAGCCTCACCCTTCATTTCCCTGAGCTTTCTTACCCAGCCCATCACAATCTGAATGTTCTTCTCAAAAGTATTGACAGTCCTTGTGCGAGTCTGCAGCAAAAGAAGCCCAGTTCACTAAAAACTCCTTTGGGTTTGCAAGAGCCTTGTTGGTGTGCTGCCATGCGAAAGCTCTTGCAAATTGAGTTCGAACTTCGTGATTAACCAGCTTCTTCTGGTATACCTTGTTAATCAAATCTGTCAATTCAGCCCTGAAACCTGGTTGGACGTCCTTGATCTTCATTTTTCCACATTCAAGGGGACACTTCCAAACCTGTAATCATTCTGTTTCCGAAACATCTTCCGGCTTCAACTGCTTGGGCTTCTTTCCCACCGAAGGCAGACCACGGCAAGTAGCGAATTCACGCTCTGTCCTAGCAACCGGCAACTGCAAATAAAATGTAAAAGCTTTAAATTAACTCAGAGCGAAAAACCTCAATATTGTTACCTGTTTCGAAGCTGGCTCCATCGCTTGAATTAGACGGAACGAAAAAGAGCTTGAAGAGTGAAAAAGAGCTTGAAAGGGCGCACTGTTCCGGCAGAGCCAAAGAGCTTGAAGTTTCGAAAAAATTGGGAAGCTTGGGAGGAATCCGACCCTAAATCATTTGGCGCGCATTCCGGAGCTCGTAAGCCCCCTTCATCATGACCGTCGCCAGACTTCATTACGCCCGTCGCCAGACTTCATTACACCCGTACGGCCTGTCTCGCGAAAAAAAGTAGCGCTGAGATAAGGTGCTTACGATGTGCTGAGATTTCGCTTTTTTGTACACCACCAATAAAAAATGACCCTGTAATGCTCACACCAAAATAGCTGATTATCAAAATTCAAAAATGCAAAGGTGATTCTCAAGCCGAAGGAACGATTTTCAAGCAAGCTATACTTCTTCAGAACCAAGATGAAAATTTGTGTTTGTCATATCTGTACCTATCTTTTATTAATGTACTTAACTACTACTAAGTGCGAAATTTTGAGCATAAAGTTTGGGTATATCTTCCCAAATTTTCTACATTAGAGAAAGGTTTACTTGGCTCTCACATTCCTTATAAAGCAATGTTTTCTCTACTAAAATCCACCCGTTAAACGCAAAGTTAATATATTAATGATATTGTAATTAGACAAATTCAACAATAAAAAAATTTGCATAAGCAAATCATGTCCATTCTTGCAAGCGTCAACATGCATTAATGGGGTGGTTTGTGTCATTAATTGTGTCAATTTTTAGCCTAAAATTGAAACTCAAAATTTTTCAATAAGTGACATAATAGGTATCATACACTGGTGACACTAAAGTATTGTCACCGATACTATCACATATAGTGTCAGTGTCAACCTCATCTATAATGTCACATATAATATCAACTATATCATCAAAGGCTTCTTCACTCACTACGTCATCTATAACATCAACCATAATATCACTATTACGGCTAGTGGTAGAGTCGCCCATAGAATCACCTGTAATAGCTAGTATAGTTTCACATATAACGTCATGTTTATTGTCACATACCATGTCATTAATAACACCACCCGTAATGTTGAAGTTATTGTCACAAATAAAACCATGAATATTGTCATCTCTAGTATCATAACATTGTAAATTGTGCAGTCTATTTTTTCAATAGTAACCTCATGCTAATAATAACATTTTGTCAATAATAATTTCATATGCTAACAATCACATTTGTATTCTCCAATGCCACTATTTATGTCACTTAGAAAATAATATATGCCATTGTTTCAACAACAAAATTGTATTCCTTTTTCTTTAATATAGTTTTATGAACTTGGATCATAGAAGACATAATGAATCTTCCACATCAGCAGTTAGGATTCTGTGTTTAATAAAAACAAAAACCACCATCAAAAGCGATTGCAATATTACACCATCAAAGTCGAGATAATTTTTTATCAAAGTTAAACCATTGCCATAAACCACATCCTGTTTCAACAGTTCCTGCACCTTGTACTGAATCTCAATGTGGGATTTAATCCCATGAAACCATTGCTTCATAAAGCAACCACTGGAAGCTGCTGTAAAACAGGATCTCAAAACAAGAACCAAACACACTGATTTACCATGATGAACCACAACAGAAACATAGTATCAGGTATCCTTGGCCACACAAGAAGCATTATCTTTGTCATAAGGTTTACACAAAAGTACACAATAAATTCCACTGTCACAAGCAAGGTATGGTTGGGAGACTTCCGCAGCGAGTCAAAATTTAACAAATAAGTATAGCCTCAAATGGGTTGTTCATAAGACTCCAAACACTACAACCCCAACATTTGCTCCACGACTGAAAACAACAGTAAAAACAAAATAGGGATTGTTTTTTTGAAGATTTGAAAAAAACTTACACGTAGTTATATGGAGTGTGGTTTTTCAAGGAAGGATGTGTTGTTTTCTCAGGCGGTATAGTATTTTGAATGGGTGCTTTTTTAAGGTGGTGTTTTTTAAGGTAGTGTTTTTTTGAGGTGTGGTTTTTTATGGTTTTCTAAGAATCCATGTATGACCAAGTTGTCCACATGCGATTACTACCACAAAATGGCGGCATAAAATAGCTGTATGCATGCTTGACACACTCACTAGCATTTTACTTTACGTGCGCGCGCGCGCGCGCGCGTGCGTGCGTGCGTGCGTGCGTGTGTAGAGCGTGAAACTTGAAGACATCCATTACTTGGCAACTTGTAGAAGACACATTGATATGAAGAACAAAAAATAGACACTGGTTTGGCATCATATAGGCATTTCTTGAAGGACTCAAACATGCCATACCCACTCCAACATGCCACGTGGACTCCAACATGCCAAGGTGGCTCAAACATGCCATGTGGGCTCCAACATGCCACCTAGGCTCCAACATGCCAAGGTGGCCCAAACATGCCAAGGTGGCTCAAACATGCCACGTGGGCTTCCAACATGCCACCTAGACTCAAACATGCCAAGGTGGCGCTCCATATGCCACCTAGTCTCCAACATGCCAGGGTGGCTCAAACATGTCACCTATGCTCCAACATGCCACCTAGGCTCAAACATACCAAGGTAGCTCAAGCACGCCACCTAGGCTCCAACAAGCCAAGGTGGCTCACAACATGCCACCTAGGCTCCAACATGCTAAGGTGGCTCAAATGTGCCACCTAGGCTCCGACATGCCACCTAGGCTCAAACATGCCAAGGTAGCTCAAACATGCCACGCGGGCTCCAACATGCCACCTAGACTCAAACATACCAAGATGGCTCAAAAATGCCACGCTGGCTCCAACATGCCACCTAGGCTCCAACATGCCAAGGTGACTCAAACATGCGACCTAGGCTCCAACATGCCAAGGTGGCTCAAACATGCCACGTGGGCTCCAACATGCCACTAAAGCTCTAACGCATCAAGGTGGCTCCAACATGCCACCTAGGCTCTAACATGCCACCTAAGCTCAAACATGCCACGTTGGCTCCAACATGCCAAGTTGGCTCAAACATGCCACGTGGGCTGCAACATGCCACCGAGGCTCCAACATGCCAAGGTGGCTCAAACATGTCACCCAAACCTCCAACATGCCACCTAGGCTCAAACATGCCACATAGGCTCCAACATGCCACCTAGGCTCCAACATGCCAAGGTGGCTCACAACATGCCACCTAGGCTCCAACATGCCAAGGTGGCTCACAACATGCCACCTAGGCTCCAATATGCCAAGGTGGTTCAAACGTGGCCACGTAGGCTCCAACATGCCAAGGTGGTTCAAATATGCCAAAGTGGCTCAAACATGCCATGCGGGCCACCTAGACTCCAACATGTCACCTAGACTCAAACATGCCATGCAGGCTCCAACATGCCACCTAGGCTCGAACATGCCAAGGTGGCTCAACATGCCACGTGGGCTCCAAGATGCCACCTAGGCTACCAAGGTAGCTCAAACATGCCACCTAGGCTCCAACATGCCACCTAGGCTACCAAGGTAGCTCAAACATGCCACCTAGACTCAAACATGCCAAGGTGGTTCAAACATGCCATCTAGGCTCCAACATGCCACCTAGGCTTAAACATGCCAAGGTGGCTCAAACATGCCAAGGTGGCTCAAACATGCCAAGGTGGCTCAAATATGCCATGCAGGCTCCAAGGCCACTTAGGCTCCAACATGCCAAGGTGGCTCAAACATGCCAAGGTGGCTCAAACATGGCACGTGGGCTCCAACATGTCACCTAGGCTCCAACATGCCAAGGTGGCTCAAACATGCCACCTAGGCTCCAATATGCCACCTAGGCTCAAACATGCCAAGGTGGCTCAAACATGCCACGTGTGCTCCAACATGCCACCTAGGCTCCAACATGCCAAAGTGACTCAAACATGCCAAGGTGCTCAAACATGCCACCTACGGTCCAGATGCCACCTAGTCTCAAACATACCACGTGTGCTCCAATATGCCACCTAGGTTCCAACATACAAAGGTGGCTCAAACATGCCACCTAGGCTCCAACATACCACCGAGGCTCCAACATGCCAAGGTGGCTCCAACATGATGCCACCTAGGTTCCAACATACCAAGGTGGTTCAAACATGCCACGTGGGCTCCAACATGCCACCTTGGCTCCAACATGCCAAGTTTGGCTCAAACATGCCACCTAGGCTCCAACATGCCACCTAGCCTCAAACATGCCAAGGTGGCTCCAACATGCCAAGGTGGCTCAAACATGCCACGTGGGCTCCAACATGCCACCTTGGCTCCAACATGCCAAGTTTGGCTCAAACATGCCACCTAGGTTCCAACTTGCCACCTAGGCTCAAACATGCCAAGATGGCTCAAACATGCCACCTAGGCTCCAACATGCTATGGTGGCTCAAATATGCCAAGGTGGATCCAACATGCCACCTAGGCTCCAACATGCCAAGGTGGCTCAAACATGCCACATGGGCTCAAACATGCCACTTAGGCTCAAACATGCCAAGGTGGCTCAAACATGCCAATTGGGCTCCAACATGCCACCTAGGCTCCAACAAATGCCAAGGTAGCTCAAACATGCCACCTAGGCTCAAACATGCCAAGGTGGCTCAAACGTGCCACGTGTGCTCCAACATGCCACCTAGGCTCCAACATGCCAAAGTGGCTCAAAACATGCCAAGGTGCCCAAACATGCCATCTAGGCTCCAACATGCCACCTAGTCTCAAACATGCCACGTGGTTTCTAACATGCCACCTAGACTCTAACATGCAAAGGTCTGCTATTGTTATTCTTCTATATCTTTTGAAGGATGTTACTGTATTATCCATACAAATAGAGGTCGAAGTTATATGGTTGCCAAAACAATTTTGACTGAAATCTTATTTCTCGACACGAAAAAATGCCAACAGAAAATATTCCTCTTGCATGCAAGAGGCCAACTCCCCAATGTCATGGACTATGGTCCATGTCACACCTTGCAAATGCAGGAAAACACTTCCAAGTTTTAGTAGAATATTGTGTGCCCCAAATATATTGATTATGAGTTCTTCCTTTCTTAATACTTTGGACTTGAGATAAAGTCATATAGAGTTGCTCATGAAATAGGATTTGTAAATATAGACCAACCATTTACATTGTTTGGCCTTGTGCCTTGTTTGTTTGCATGGTAAAATTCGACAATGTAAAACTGCACCTATTGAATGAGAACCAGGTAAACTGGGGTAAATGTTACTAAAATCAATGGGTGCCTATAATTGCCAGATAAGTTTATAAAAACTTTCTAAGATGTTGGTCATGGTTGTGTCATAAAGAACCTTCTATGGTATTGGTCATGGTTAGTGACACATCATAGGTTAAATATACAATCCAAATTGATTAGAGTTAGGCCCAGATCCATTACTAGATCTGTTGGCAAGAACTAGCAGGTATTGGTAAAAAAATTAGGGCTTCTCTACCGTGGTCTACGTTCCATTGCACCTCCGGCAGTTTGTAAATCTAGGCTTTGTTTATTCAAGCTGGCAAATTTTCGTGAAACTCCGAACAAGATCCCTCGTCTGTAATTGTTGTGATATCGCACGTCATGTCGAGGACTTCCCCCTAGGCGTCAGACTATAATGGAATACCAACAATGATGTTAGTTAGTTACTTGTGGCTCCCTGATTCGTCCCTGTAGCGACTGACGGCATAGTGGGATCTGGGACTTAGTTGATGTCATTGACGAACAAATACTTTCATAACGTTTATTGGACATTTTAAATTTCCAATTTTGTCTGAAGGTGTAATATTGTTAGAATCATAGGGTCATCACATATTACCTGAGTTAAAGATATTGCTACAAGATATCCCAAGTGCACAAGCAAGATTAATCCATGAGGTTACAGTTGAGTGCTTAAGAAAAATTCAAGCTCAGTGAAGTTACCCTGACAAAGTATTAAGCCTTCGTGCTTATGCAAAGACAAATTGCCTAATAGTCCTAGGTTGTTCAAACTTAAGGGTTGAAGATATCTTAACCATTAAATTCAGGGTTAATGGTTTAATGGTCCAGTTTGTCCCGATGCGAGTGTGGGATATAGTTGATATTCTAAACGAGTCGGTTAAGGAACACAAAACATGGAGGCAAGACCATTTGAATGGCTCCATCTGTATACCAACCAAAACCGACATCAAAACTGCCAAGGAAACACCTGTATAGATGTACATAGAATTCACATAATGTATAGATTTCGAATCAATTCAATAAAACAGGAATGATTGCCTAAAGAAGTGTTGAGTCAAATTTGTTGCATCTAATATGTGGTCATTGGTTATATAGTAATTTGGTCAAAACTCGATGCTACAGTAACATTCTAGTTAATATGTCAATGGTTAACTAGAATTGATAGTCATTGTTGCGATCATAGTAAGACTAAAAATATCAAGATTGAAGTTAGGCCAATTTGGTGATTGTCTGGAGCTATAATACTAACAAATATATACAAGTGTTATCATTGCGCAAGAATCTGACGCCACTCTCGCCCCATGAGCTTCCCCAGGAATTCCTCACGATCTAGTAGTTTAAACCTAAACTTGCTTGCCTGCCATAGCCAACTATGACCATGGCATGATTGACAACGTAAGGTTCGCAATAGTCGTTGGTCCAAATGCCCTGCCAATACAATCCAAAGTTTTAAAAGAAAGATGCAAACAACACAATATATAGAGACTTATAATATTGCCATTGTTCTAGCTCAATTAAATTAATGCTCGGTTAGAGGGCGGAATGCAAAGGCATTTTTATAGGAATCTTTTAATTTGCATGGTCGCACGATTAGAAAATTGGAAATCTAGCAGTATAAATAAAGCCACATCATATTTATATCACGTCAGTTTAGGCAAGCCTGCTAAAGTACAAAGGACTATATCTACAGTGGATTGATAACGGTTACTTATGACAATTGTTTTTGGATGCCTTAAATGAGTAACCAGTATGGATAGCCGCATCCTTTTAGGTGATACCTATGAACGATTACTCCAAGTAACGCTATATTGAAAACCATGCTACAAACTACAACCATTTTTTGTAACATACATTGTGATAATAGAAAACTAGCATAAATAACCACCATGGCATTTAAATTGGTATAAAAATCATACTAAGGACTACTTCAACTTCTCCAAGTGACAATTGAAAAATCTTTAAAATGAGGTTGAAAACCACGTTATAAACCATTGTCAATTTAATAAACTAGGCTACGCTAAAAAATCAACATGAATGACTACCACGATGCTAGAAACAATGTAAAAAACTAATAACGGTTTTAATAAACCATGCTATAACAAAAAATCAACATGCATAACCATGTACTAGTTATGAAAACCACTATGTTATGTGGTTTTTATTAAGAATGAAATATTTAGCATAAAAAACCACATCTAGTGGCTTATTATAGTGGTTAAATTTTTGGGTGCCTTGTGGTTTTGAGTGATGAAATTGGATTGGTTGGGGTAAATTGGAATGGTTATTTTATTGCACTTAATAATACAAGAAACTTATCGCGGCGGCCAAGGCCGCCGCGAACGTTTCTCTTCCCCAACTCGTCTATACATGCTAGAACATGCACAATTTGAATCTACATTTCTTTGTCTTGTGTTCAGTGCCCGCACGATAGAAGGGTGATGACCATAACGACAAGGCAGATCAAGGTTTCAGGTTTTCAAAGCATTGGACAGGGTGAAAATACAACTATACCACTTCAATACAACGGTGATTGCTGGAATGGGACTTTTTCACATATGCATACGACCTATTCTGCATCTCATCTATAACCAAATCATTGAGTCGATTATATTACTACTATCCGGCCATAGGGAAGCTCGGATCTCTGCCCTCAAATGCCTCTGCCGTTGTTTCGGACCACGAACACGCGAGACTTGAACCCGCGCTACTGCCTTGTGTTCATGTGCCCATCGATACACGGAAGCTATTTTTAATCACCATGAAATTTCCGCTATGTTACTGTAGTACTATTTGCAATTTACTGGTTCTTTTTAGTATCATCGTTTCCTTGGTCTCCGTGGACGCTAAAAACCTATTCTATTCTATTCTTTTTCAACCATCCGACGGTAGTCAGTGGGTTTTGAGCCTGGGTGGACTCGTAACCAATGGCTTAACCATTAGGCCACCAGCCGCGATGTTTCATGTTTTTTTGTTGCCACCATCCAACGGTAGTCAGTGGATTTTGGGGATTTCCCATTACCAATGGCCTGACCACTAGGCCACCGGTGCGACGGATATCCTTTTCATTCCTTCTTTTTTTAAAACCATTCGATGCTAGTCAGTGGGCTTTGATCCTGGCTGGGGGCCACCCATCACCAATAGATTTACCACTAGACCATCACCGCGATGGATGGATTTTATTTGTTCACTTAGATCAAGCATGGAGGGAGGAAATTTCATGGTAATGAAATAGCATGTCATGTATCATATGGGCAAACAATAGTACCTGTTAAAGTAGAGGGGATGTACCTTATTTGAAGCCAGTTGCCGTATTGTTACTTGTTTAACCTGTAATGAAAATGGACGAAAACATGCTTGTGATACCTGTGGAAAGTGGAGAAGAGCAACCGCCATTTGCTGCAATAGTAGAATTTCCTTCCAATCCATTAACAAGAGAAATAATATATGGAGAAAAAGAAATGCACCTCAATGGTAGATGTACTACATGCTGGAGAGAATATACCTCAGAGCAGTTCCTTGTAGATGACATTCACAGTACTTCTTGTTGTGTTCTCTGGGGAGAAGAATTAGCAGGTCTTGCCTGTTTCATACACGAGTAAAGGGCGTATATAATTGGCCATGTGCAAAGACATTCGTGCGCAGATCAATGACCACCCGATCCAACGTTAAGCCCTAACAGCTATTAAATGTGGTTGAATACGATAGCCAGAGTGGTAACTGTCGTCTATGAATAGTCCACGGACGATTCTCTGGTTGATAAAAGAAATCTGTTCTGGAAATCGGGTACGTGCCACCTTCTGGATCACCCAAAACCCTCACCATTACAAACTTCTCATACATCGACTCAATCACAACTCTAGCATTCTTCACAAGACCCTTCTCCATGTCTAATCGCTTCATCACATGGCATATTGCCCCCACCTTAAGTCTGAGTTCATGATTGGGAATCCCAGAGTGCGTGAAATTGTTTAAGAAGTCCGATGATGCATAGGGATGGTCATGAATGGGTTGGTCCTGCTCGGTTATGTGATCATGGCTATAATACATCTTATCCTGATTAGGAACTCGGTCTAGGATGCAACCGTTGAACTCATCAACGTGTCTGTTGATTGGAGCGAGGGAAATTCGTTTATCACATTCAAGTGGGTCGCGAAGGATATCGAATGGATAAAGGAATTCAGCTGTATCTGCGACATTAGTAGTTATGTTGAATAAGTCCAATGATACAATGGTTTGTTCCCAATTCTCCCCAATATTGTCAACAAATCGCATGAGCTCTGGATCCCCCTCATTTCGTATTGGTTGATACAATCTCAACACACGAAAGACCCTCCATAGCGACGATGATTTTATGGATGCATTAAATGCTGCGACCCTGCCCCCCGCCCTTCACGACTGGCGCGACCTGTCTAAAATCACCAGCAGCTATGACATGCTTTCCACCAAAAGTCATTGCATCGAGGGGATTCCAACCAGTGTCTTATGAAATTAAATATTTCTAGCTGGTTATCATTCATCATACTCGACATTTGAAGTGCGGAATGTAGATATGATGCGTGATCAGAAAATTTTGCTAGCTCACGCATCACATCTCTTCCAATACGATCCTGGAGTTGGAGTCCAAACGCCGTGATGTTAGTGTCATGTTGAACTAGAATATTATTGATCAAGTGCATTTCATTGAAAGCAATTACATCATCATTTGGATATTCGTCTAATAAGTCAAAACTCATAGACACCTGAAACTTGGTCCATAAATCGATTGTTGGTCCCTGATCGAGTAGTAACATGGCAAAAAGAAAACGCAGCTGCATTGGACTCAATGATAGAGAGATTGCCTCCTCCATAACCAACATTGCTTCATTGTGTGCTGCAAGCAAACCCCCCGCTTCTGCAGCCTGTTGATATGTTTCGTAAGTTTGATCATTTACAACCTTTAACTCACCCCACGTCCTGGCAGGACGATGCAACAAAATCTGTCTTAAGTAGAATGCCTCGCCCACCTTAGGTAATAATAAACGTATCCTACATACTAATTGTTGTCTAGTCCTTTTTCTCACAATGTGTTGCGTAAATCCTTCTTGCTCTTGTTCTATATAGGATCCAAGCTCAGGTGTCAGTGATGGGTTAAATGTTGTTAGGTTATATTGTTCATAGTATTGGATATAGGTCAATGCATCGAACACATGATTAAGAGGTCGCAAAAAGTATCGATCCAATAATGATCTCGTATTTGGTCGCATTAGATGCAAAGGTAGACATTTAACAGCGGGGGACTTGTTCGTTATCTCGTATGACATTATTCTCCAAGATGCCTCAGTTGCTAAAAGGTAACGTGCCTTTAGGTAATCGCGTATCTCATTTCTCGGAACCGTTGTAGTAGTATGCACTTGCGGAATGTGCTGAGAACCTTGGTATGTATCATAATTTCTATGCTTGTCGTTCACTCGCGTACCCCGCACGCTCTGACCTCTTTGTTGTGCAGGATTCGACGATGATTCCGTGTTTGTATGCCTTTCTTGAGTAATCTCAAATCTCGCAGTATCAAAGCCCTTATATATGTAACCATAGAGATAAGAGAAGACGTGCACGGTGGATGCGATGTCAACCATAATATGACAATCGAGTTCATGAAGTAAGAATGCATTATATGGAACTATCCACACATCATCCACACTCCTCTTCCTGTATTGCACGTAGCCTTTTGAATTGAGGTGGGTTGTTGGATTAACTTGCTTTGGATAGTTATAGCAGCAAGAAGCACCATGTGGAGAGCATCTGCTAGAATGTCTATGGATCATAAATTTCTGGACCTGCGCTCGAAGAATCGGATCACTTAGTAGTTCTGCAGATATAATTTCACCAATACATTCTATTGGTATGTCTGGTTCGGTACGTAACACAAGGTGTGAATGCGGAAGCCCCCGCTTTTGAAACTCTATCACCGTTATTATATATGATATACGTTGAAAGAATTTATGCAACAATTCTTTCAGGCGTTGCAACCGTCCATGGAAACACCGGACAACAGTCATAGGTATATCAGAAGCATTTTGTCCAGGTCCAAGGGCAGCCCTTATTTCTGGCCAATCTGTATTAGTCGTCATCGTAATGAATAAAGTTGGACGACCTTTTGATCTCGAGAGCGCTAACGCATCAGCAACCTGTACATAACACCATCTTTGGCAACCCAAGAACGACGAAGGCAATATAACATCATTTTTATTGTCATTTTCTCGCTCAGAATAATCCTCGTCGTATTGAATTCTCCTATTTCTGAAAGTGGAGGTCCTAAAGTAATTTAATCGTGCGTCCTCAATCCTTGAATACATATCAACGATATACTCCCCACATAAACGGCCCAGCTTAAGGAACCTATCCTCATGCAACAATCTTGCTCTATACCATTGCAATTGTGTGAGGCCATATTCGTTCCCGGGACCCGACCCTGGTGCACCATGCGGAAAAAGTAGTGGGTATTGCAAAGGTTCATACATGGGATCAAGGATGTTCATAAAAGTCGGTTCACCCTCATTTCGAGCCCAAAACCCCGCAACCCGGGATGCAATATCAGCCGTATTATTGGCCTCTGCAATTGCTGCTATTTCATCACTCGCAATGACTCCTTCAATTGTAATATATATGCTGAAGGCATATGCATACTTCCCATTGTTCGAAGATTTCTAATAAATGGGTTTACTCCATCGAGGGCTGATCCGATGGTTGCAACCCACTGAAAGGGCACACTTTACAGGCTCGCTTGCAAATAACGTTGTGAATCATCGTATACATACCGATGTATGGGATTTCCAGTATCCCTTGTTGGAAGCAACCGATGATACGTATGACCCGTGATCGTCACCGACGAAGGGAAGTCCAAGTTGACAAACTCTCCATCGACTCCAAGCACGCTGAAACAAAAAAGTCTGTTTATCTTTCTACATACTCCATTGAAACCCGGCTGTTATATAAGTTAACTAATGCATCAGGCAAAGGAGGTAACTGCGGGAGCAACCACTTTCGCTTATTACAACAAAACCCATCCTTTTTAACGTTCAACAGTGGAATCTGGCAATATGTGCATCGTTTATTCCATGTACACATTGTGAATGTTCGATTATGTTGTGCACGAGCCCGCCAATGTGCGAGCACCCTTGACACTGAGTCGTCCTCCACACTGCTTGCTTGCACGTGGACATTTCTAGATGTCGTATCTGCATCATCTATATGCATGTGTCGTGCTCTTTCCATCAGACGCACACGATCCCTCTCCGCATCAGTCTGCATAATGCTCCCTTCGTCTACGACGTACTTCCTCCCTATCCTCCTCAGTCAACCCTGCATACCATGCTGATCTGTACATGTTCTGGTCACCTGCAATGGCCGATGACTCATTGAGCAACTCTCGAGTAGTTTCACGCAAATTCTATATCTTTCCATTCGTCTACATCGTATTTCGTCCCTGGCTTCCTCACTCAAGCTAGCATACCATCCTGATTTGTACGTATTCTGGTCTTCTACAACTGTCGATGATTCACTAGGTAACTCGCTTTCAACATTAGGCAGTACGCCTACATTTGAAACAAGGTCATTTATCCTAACTCCAGTTGCGGGGGAAGATCCACGCATATTTGCATATCGTTCCCTTTGCCTACGACTACTTCCCTACCTTCCTCGCTCAATCTAGCATACCAGCTCAAGCTGTTCGTATTCTGCTCACCTGCAACCATCGATGACAACTCGAGCAAGTCGCTTCCATTGCTAGATGGCACGTTTGCATTCGAAGCAACCTCGTTTACTCTAACTCCAGTCGTAATTGAGGTAACTATTGCCGATTTGCCATGCCTCCTAAATTGATGTTCTCTTGGTCGTCGTCTCGCTCTCTCACGGACCACCTCTCAAGTAGCTTCACTCAAGTTTGTATGACGCTCTCGCTCAAGATGCCGAATCCTCTCCCTATAATCTACTCTTGATAGAACACGAGTGTTTTCTCCTATCTGTCCAGCTAGACGCTGTCTAGCACGATCTCTGCCATTGCTCGCAAGTTTGCATATCGTCCTATTACTCTCGGTTCTACGTGGTCTTCGATTGAGTTCGATGTGTTATCATCCATATTCAATACATTCAAATACTATTGTGATGAATAATGACATAGAAGAAAAAACATACACGTTTGTCTCCTTCAGGAATGCTTTCCCTCACAATAACATATAGTAGCACTGGGATCAAGACACTGTAATTGAAATCAAAGCGATTGCATTACTAACATAGTTCACCATTCATAATATATGTATATAACATTTAAATATACTATCTGCATGTTACATAACACGAGATCCATGGCATAAATCACAATTCATCTCACAACATCTTACGCGTTGCAAAGAAAAAAAAAACATGCATCTCATAAGCAACCCATAGTATATAACATCTAGATATATTATGTGTACATTTTGTAACATGAGATCCATGACACAAATCACAAGTCATCTCACAACATGTACCGCATCTCATAATATGTCTATAGTAATGGCATGATTATCTAATTATCATAATGACATCATCCATAGTTTGACTTACAGTATATTCCCCGTATATTGAGTTACTACAATGAACTCATACTGAGCACATTATGCCTCGCATGCCTAAAAATGTCATATGGTATATCTATAGCAATTGCATGATCATATAATTATCATAAGCAACATAACATAATCAATTCAACTACATTTCACCTTCTAATACTGCCGCCATGACGGCATCACTAGCCTCAACGATTTTCAATAGTCGATGGAGACGAGTTAATTGCGGGGCGAGCCGTTTAGTACTAATTGAAAGAGTGACAGACTCAGATAATTTATCTATCTCTTCAGAGAGCCTTTCTACTTGTGATTGCAATTTCCTCGTCATCGTCGGAGGAGGGCGTTTCCTAAATGATGCTACATGCAAAGCAATTTGGTTTCGTCTATACTTGCGACGGTTTCCCTTCCTAACAATCATCACAGATGCATTGCGGCTATCCTGTTTATTGGTCAAATGCGAATCCATATCATGTACAGTTAAGGACCCATCAGTCCCATTATCTAGGTCGATTATAGCCTCAGTGGTCTCTTCAATCAATTTCGCCATTTACTACAATGCAAAATACAAAAACCAAATTAAAACAGATCCAGACATGCACATCGCATCTCCATAACTCACGTTAGCATTATATAGATGTTAACTTTAGTATTAAAACAAACAAAGTACATTCGATAATCCAAACATTATCAACTACTAACTATGGAATTAGATGTCATTGAATAGTCCAACTTCAATCCTACCATCCACCAATTCGGTCTCCACGTTGAAGATACCTGCAGGACCAATAGAGCCACGACCCATGTACTTCTCAAGATAATAGGTTATGACGCCCAAAGGGTAATTTGTTTCCATAATTTCCAATTTATTGAGTAAGGATTTGGGCAAAAAACGTTCCACAACTAAAGTGTCAAAGAGAAACTCCGAGGATCTATGGATCCAACCACACTCCACATGATATAGCTCATCCCCTGTTCCTTTAATCGTTATATATAGAATTTTTTTTATCTTAGACGTCAACATAACAATGGCCTCTGGCAATGGCTTGCCCATCTGAAATTAATAGACACTATTAACTTATAAGGCAAGCAGTATTCAAGGAATTTTAAATTTCTTTAATAACTAGAAGTAACAAATAATAGTGTAAATTTATGTGCAAGGAATTTTAAATTTCTTTAATAACTAATATGTAGCATAATAACAGGGGGTTTTCTTTGTGTTTTTGTACGCTTTTCACTAAGGTTTTCCTATGATTTCGTGATGTATTCAAATGGATGTACTAATGCGTACATCTAGAGTGCACCATTTCTAAGCCATTGATTTTAGCTTTTTTTTTTTTTCAATGGTCAACAACCAATGGCTCACAACAAAAGCCCTTTTTTGTGCGTGTGGTGCATAATGGGCACATGAAGGGCCATTGATCTTAGCCTTTTTTTTCAATGGTCAACAACCAATGGCTCACAACAAAAGCCCTCTTTTTGTCTGTGTGGTGCATAATGGGCACATGAAGGGCTTGAAGGGCGCATGTAGTGCAGTTTCCCCGCCGGCAACACATTTCTTATCATAACTTTTGATCCAGAGCTCTATTTGAGATGATTTTTATTGCGTTGGAAAGCTCTCTCTGAGATCTTTTTGATAGTGTATGACATGGATATGTTTGGTTAAGTTATGTATGCTAAAACAGCAATTTTTCGGCCGGGTTTGGTAGGCTTTCACATCCTACCAGCTGATTAATACAGGATTGCGCTATTGGATATTGTTTTATGGCTTATTCCGAATGAAGCTTGCAAAAAATTACCATGCATTTTTAGATTTTGAGGCAGTTATTAAGCAAATTCCAAGACTTCTAGATCCTTGTGCTAACAAGCAGAAAAGTTTCCCACTTTAGTTTCTCACCACAAGAATCCATGGAGGCCAAAGGCTGCTGTTAAATTCCAGTTGAAAAATGTTTGTGTATGGGTGTTGCAAACTTTATGACTTTCAGAATAATGGGATCAATCTGCTCTATCTTTATGGTAACTTTTACTTATGTTCTATTTGTTTTATTGTGATCAAATTCAGAAGCTATAGGTGATGAAAGCCTCAAATGAATTCTAGTTTTTTTTTTTGTTTGAATTCTAAAATTTTTGCCACACCGGGAGGGGGGGGGGGGAGGGGGGGAGGGGTGTGACGTCCCTAAGGCCCCGAAGGGGCCAAATCTTTTTTTTTGCAACACAAACCATTAACATCCAACATATAAAAATTAAATCAACCATTGACATTAACAACCAACACATAACTACCATTGACATTAATTAACACAACTATTGGGTCCAACACATTTAAATTAAAATCCCCCTTAAACCCCCTTTGGTTTGGATGCATATTCACACGGGGGGTGACGTAGGGCAGCGAGAGCCCTCATAATTGTATTTTGCACGTACGAAATCAACACCATATAGTATTCCGCTTGAAATTTTATAGTATTTTGTGAATCTTGTTATACAGTATAGCAAATTTTGTACTTGCATACCCCATAAACGAGGAACTTTACGTACGGTGTAGATTAAGGAATAAGGGGTGAATATGCCTATCCAACAGCTCTCGTTTGCCCCGAGTCACCCCCCGTGTGAATATGCATCCAAACCAACAAATAATAGTGTAAATTTATGTGCAAGATATGTAATGTATACTTAGAATGGATGAGTGGAAGAGGTTAGGAAATATACCTCAGAGACATGAAGAGGGAAAACCTAAGCGCCTAGAAAAGCAATTCAGCTCGTATTGTGTCGAAGGATTGGAGGACACCCTAGCTTATGTGCACGTTTCATATTACATTTATTACATTAAGGAAATGGAAAGACATGCTAAAATATGGGATCCGATATCTACCCTAGATGGTATTAAAAACACATGCCTAAATAGAATATCTATACTGGTGGCTCCAATAGATCTGCTCTATCTATCTATAGATTGCCTGCATTAAATATTGCCTGCATTAAATGTGTTGGATATAGTAGTATAGTTTATATATATTTTTCCTTTTTTTTCCTGCCTGCAATCATTGCCATATCAGATTCAACGTTGCCTTCTGTTCACTCCCAAAGCAATCGCATTCTCAGCACAGGAGGAGGCGACGCTGAACTCCCAGCCACGACTTGGCTTGGAATCAGGTACGACATTCTCGGTCGTTGCAGCATGGCCACAGAAACATTGCTTGGATTGGGGTTAGGTATATCTTAACACCTTGGGCCGAGTCATTTTGCTGCAGAGGAAGGATTGATTCCAAGAACAGAGTTTGCCACAGGCATTTGAGCTCCAGAATGCTCCAGAGTTTATATAATATTTGAGCCCGAGTCATTTAATGTTCCTTTGTTCTCTTCCCTGCTTAAAGCTCCAAACATTTCTTCTTGGATTTGGGAAGGTTCACGACCACCGGATTTAAGGAGCTTCATGGTTCAAAACCGCTTTCTTATCTTGGTTCTAAATACAGTGGCTAGCTTCTTTTTGCAGCAGAAGTTGTCATTAGATGCTCTAGGCCATGGCTAAAGTTCAGAGTTTTCTTGAGGTTCTCATTTCCTTCTGCTCTCTGTTGGGACGAAGATATGCTACAAACAGGGCAAGGATGCGGCGATTAAGAATGGGATCACTAGAATGCAAATGCAAATGACTTGTCGATTTAATAATAAAATACACGGTAGTCATCTAATTCATGAGCAGGCCATCCACAGTTAGCAAGGCCAACCCGGCAAAAACCTTTGGTTTTTCATGTATCACCTGCCTTATCCAATATAACTTTTGTTGAAAAGATGCAGCAGCAAGAAAATATCCAGTAGTATCTGCCCACAATACAATCAACAATGTGCAGACAGAGGCATCTACTAATTACCACGAATTAGTAGACATTAGATGTTCTAGTTGGAAATAGAAAAAAAAAAAGGTATTCTGGTGTAAGAATCATCTGCATCTTTGGTGTATTATAAGTACATTTTAGTGTTTTGTTTCTTTGAAGATCTAATGTCAGCTTACAATGTACTTAGAAGCAACTTGATTATGGATACAAATTTAGTCTCATGGTTACCTAAGGGAAGCTTTATGAGCGTCACTTTGGTGGCTGCACTCTTGGTTCTACAAAATTCTTACGTCCCTAAATTTCTCAATCTTTTAGTGGAAGAATTGGAGAATTCAAATACTAAAACGACAGCAGTTCTTCAGATTCTCTGGTTGCCAACTTGTCATGGCATGTTGCAATTACAACATGAATTAAAACATTACTTTGATATTAACTTGCATTTTTATGGTGGAAAGAATAGAAAAGAAGCAAGCACCCTTTACGTATCCTCGTCTGCACGCGTTTTGCATGAACCAAGATGGGCAGTCAACAGTGCAACGTCAGGTTGCAGAAGCATACTATTAATCACAGTTTCAGCTTCTTCTACACACCGTGACTGCCCCAGAAGATTGACAATGCAATTATAATGCTCCAAAGTTTGTCTGATATTATGGACTTCACTCATGGGAATAAAAATATGACAGCCGTCATCAATTTCCCCAAAATAGGTACACGCAACTAGAAAACTGCAGAATGTCACATTAGAGGAAATATGAGATCACATTTTGTCCCATTAAGGGATGCTTAAAATGCCACGTCAGCTTTTTAAACTGTCCAATAAGAGAAGAGTTCCAGTGTATCTCATTCCAGTATTATGTGGCAGCCTGTAATTAATGCAGTTGCAACTAACTTCCGTAGTATCATTTTTTCATTATAACTTTTGATCCAGAACTCCGATTCAAACACTTTTTGTAGCAATGGGTTCGTCTTCTCAAAATGTATCTAATGATAACCCATTCATATACCTTTCTTGATATAAATGTACAAGAAATAAGTAAAAAATCATATTTTTTTAAGGTTAACGCATATGACCATATTGAAATACATCATAACCATATATCATTAGAAAGATCTTTTCATTTCGCATCAAATGCAACAAACGCCGCAGCATTTTGACGAGTGGATCAAAAGTTATGGGGGAAAAACAAAAGCAATGAAGTTGTTGGTGCTGCATTAATTGCAGTTTATAGAGGGTAGCCATTCTATTGGAGGATTCTTATGGGGATGAAATGAGATCTCAAATTGCCTCTAATGCTCCATCAGGAGCTATACCTTCCTTCAACATTTCCTGAAAAATTTGAGCCACCAAGTTCAGTTGCCCATAATGTGCATATGTTGCAAGAATTGCAGTCCAGGAAATGAGGTTATGCATAGGCATTTGGTCAAACACAAAAGTTATGTAATTGCAATACAGATAATAATCAGAACTGCCTCTGAATTGGAGCATATAATGCTTAGCAAGTTCCTACTTTGCTGCAATTAGAAGAGGGCAACTTTTCAGAAGTTACTTAAGCAGAAGCATAAAACCTAAAGATGGAAAGCAGAGGATCAAATTCTGTTTTTTCTTATAGGTACAGCCAGCTGCCATAATTTCTCTTTGGCACCATCTTGATCTCCACTGTATACCGGTGGATAATAATACTACTAGTCTTTTGCATCATGTGGGGATTATTGGAGCTATAGAACTTTCAGAGCACATGATATTCATGTTGAATAATCCAAGGCATGCAAAATCAATGGGTGAATTGGAAGGGCAAAAGTACACAAATTGTATATAAAATCAATGATGTATGATAAGCTTGCTGGGATCTTCGCAAATTGCACGTATTAGATTTGTGATTACTATAATTTACTGCCTTTTCCATACTTTAGGAAGGAATCATGGCAGGTTCTGGTACATTGCCTTACCTTAGGATGAGCTGAGTTATTATTTTCGTCACCGCCAACGAGGAACCATAAAAATGAATGCAGATTTCACAAGGACAATGTATGCCATGGGTACTTGGTCGTTCTGATTTTTCAAAGGAGGGCATTCTGCACTTCAAACAGATAGGGTAGACCTTTGTAGATTCAATACATCTACAAATCCAGAGCTGGTCTAACTGCACCTTAAGCTAAAGGCATGAGCAAACGGTATCAGTGTATTTAAGAGGGACACTGCATCATATCTACACTGTTAAGAGCAAGGTAGCTGACACTAATTTGCATTACCATATTTCATGATATCAAAACAAGAGAGAAAAGGAAAAGCGCATCGTCAATATGTGCAGCAGAAAGAAAACCGTTTAAATTATTTCCATCCAAAATGTGTGTATAACATAGATCCTGATGTGTCTGACTTTCGACCCTTGCATATGCCACAGATCCAAGGGATAATCTGCAGCCAGCTGGTGACAGTAATTAAGTACATGTTCATTGGTTATCCACTTGATATGAAGGGGTGGAGGTGGTGGACATAATTTCTTCAGGCATATTCAAGGAAGAGGAGTTATTATGCAAAATAGACTTGGTGCAAAATGGAACTTAAAGAACAAAGTATTATTTGTTCAGATGGATCCACGTACATAGCTTAGTAGCAAATGTGTTTAGACAGGGTTACAGAATCAAACTTTAAATTTCAACATTGCAAACTCTTTAACATATCACACCCAAATGCTAGTTGGGAATTGTTTGTTATTGCTGCTAGTTTCTATTCTAAGGTATACATTGCTATTCCAAGCTTACAAAATCTACATGTGCTAAGATTAGAATCACTCTTGCAGGCTGATGCAGGTGCCGAAGACATTCTTATACCACTGATATCTTGGGATTTGAAAGGAAATAACCTTTTCTAGCCATTGCTTCTTTCCATGTTTGTTTTTTCAGCTTTCTTAGTTAAATGACAGAACTCATGCCATCAACCAATCTTTTTCCATAATGTGTATATTGATTGTCAAAGTAGCTATGAGTAATATGTACAATAGAGGACAACAGTTGCTGCCTTCTCATGACAGGCCAGTCACATGCAAAATCTAACTTCACTTCATGTGTTTAGGCAAACCACGCCAGCAGCATACATCTTCCAAAAAATGCTACAGCGAATTCTAATAGCATACATCTTCCAAAACTGGTGGTATACATGAGGATTCTAAGGCTGCAGCGGATTCTAAGGCTGCTACAGCGGATTCTAAGGCTTATGTAAAGGCAGATATCATGAGGAAACACCTGCAATTATCCAGATTACCCTACAACCCATTCCTTGATACATATTTTGCAATGGCCATATTCATCAACTTCAGCATCACTGACAAAGCAAAAGCAGCTACTGCAAACAAACACATTGTCGAATCCAAATAGAGATGGTAAGATACCAAGCTCAGGACTTTCTTCCAGAGTGCCAACCAATTCAAAAGATTCAATTTCCTCAGGCAATTCAAAGTCGAGATCAGGAAGATTGAAGCCATCCACTCTGTCCTCCACGTTGAAGCTACCAGAAGAATTGGCTACTCTGTCTTCCATGTTACGAGCTTCATCCTCCTCCATGCTCTGGCCTCCATCATCACCACAAGCCAGCCAGCTATCCACGACCAGAAAGAGATCAATTTTGTGCCGTTTTGGGTTTGGAAGATAGTCATCCAAGAACCCAACGACTGTTTCTTCAAACTTCCTTTTCTCCTGAGCCATCGCCTCCTCCGACAGACCATTTCTACTGACTTGCTTATATAGCAGAGAGAATTGGAGATGATTAAGAGATTAATTAAACCTGGAGATCCCAATCTAAGGAAGATTGGGCCAATTACAACTATCACTAATCCAATAATCCGATCAGATTCGAGGGCTTTTATTCCACCTAGTCTACTCTATTCTAGTGTATACCGTAGGTCCAATGACGTGGGCTTGGATCATTATGCAACATTGATTTTTATAACAGTTTTTATAACAGAATCATAACCTTTTTATAACCTTTTTTATACCAGCTTAAAACCTTTGCCCCATACCACGTGTCAGCAGGAGTGCTCTTCAAATAAATAGCTCTCAAACAAATATTTTCAAACAAAAAATGACACTTGATTATATATGAGTGATAATATGTAGTACATCAAGGGCAATACAGCTCAATGTTTCTTGATGGGATATGTAGGTTGGTAGTTGATATTACAAGTGTTATCATTGCGCAAGAATCTGACGTATCCACTCTCGCCCCATGAGCTTCCCCAGGAATTCCTCACGATCCAGTAGTTTAAACCATAACTTGCGTCCCTGCCATAGCCAACTATGACCATGGCATGATTGACAACGTAAGGATCGCAATAGTAGTTGCTCCAAATGCCCTGCCAATACAATCCAAAGTTTTATAAGAAAGATGCAAACAACACAATATATAGAGGAGGCGGAAGGGGAGCAGGAGGAGGAGTTACGCTGCTATAAAATTGGAGATAAGTGGCATCCACGCGCACGGCGATGGGCTGCCATATGACCTTCTAAAGCCACATCAACTTCTTCTTGCCTTTGATGCTTGATTTTTGTAGCCTAAAACAAGAAAAATTTGTTTAAGATAAATAAGAGGCCTAGCACATAATAGAGACAGCACCAAAAAAGGAAAGGAAAAAAGAACAACCTTATTACTCATGCATACACCATCTGTAGCCGAATAGGGATAGTGATTTTCGGTGTCTATGCCGTATTTTGAAATGAATTTCATGCCATTAGCAGCCAATCCTCCACTGCAGCCATTGCTGGAAGAGTCACAATCTACAAGCTCTTGTTCAGAAAGATAAACAAATTGATTCATCTTCATGGCGTTGATACTCTCCACCGCAGAAATGGCCGCGAACGCCCAGCAAGATCCTGCACACCACAACAACATCTTAACATTTTATGATTGATGGACGAGCTTAAAGTTTGATTGTTTGTTAGACTAGCACTAGCTTACCACAGTCGCCTTGATCTTTGACATCTCCAACTACCCCCAGGTTTCTCCAGTCTACAGACTTAAGCACTTTAGCACTGTCACCACTTGTATAATTGCCTCTGCTTCTCTTGTCCAGCCTAGTTGGAGCTGCCAAATGCGTGGCAGCAAATTCTTGATGGGTTAGGTCTGCAAACAGATTGAGTTCAAACACAACGCTTCCATTTCCCTTTCGATTTAGGTCTGCAATCAGCTTTGCGTTCTGCTTGTAGATGGAGAAACGCTTGCCAAACTCTGCGGGACTGGAATATGATTTATTATGTTTTGCCACCCAACCTTTGAACTGATCCAGGGGATCGCTTGCGCTGGCTGTAGCCAACACACACATCAACAAGAAAGACGAGATGAAGAGAGACTTGGTATCCATGGCTAATACAGACTCAAAATTGGTGGTTTTGTTGCTCCATGGATGGATGGATTGGACATTTATATAGCCTTACATATGTATTCTTTAATGCATCATTCGTTCGTTCGTTCATTCGTGCTACTTGCGGTTTAGCTAATAAGTTAAACATGGCACGACCCAAAGGACGGCTAGATAAACCTAGAATGGAATTAACTTAGAGGTAACTACTTAAAGATCTAACTAACAATCCCATCTTGGAATGCAATTCCCATTCTCGATCCAAATGGGGCCATTTCATTTCACAGCAGGCTGGCTGGCATAGTAAATCCAGCTGTCCGGGCCACCCATACAGGCCGATAAGCCCGCCGTTTATGCAGCATTTGCCTTTCAACAATAACTTATATTCTCAAACTTTTACATTTAAGGAAGGCTATTATTATATATATATATTACAAGAACCCAGCTAAATGCATACTAAATGTATTTAGTGAATACATTAGTCAAATACTTTAGGTCATAATAAAAAAGTTTACCTCTTTGAAGGGTCCTCAGCAAGGCACTCTCATCCAGCCTGTCCAATTTCACTAGCGCTTTCACATATTCAGCCAAGGCAGTGGGATTATGCTGTGGTCTGCTTTCAAACCATCTGGTTACACCCTCTGGATCAATCCTGTTGAGCTCCCTTAAATATCTTACTTGTTTCTCATCAAGTTCACTGCCAAGATCTCTTTCCAACTGTTCTAGCTTTCTCGAAAAGCTGTTCATATAACTGGACATGGGCCGTCGTTGTACATTGGAAATCCCTATTTTAAGAGAAAAACACATGCACTAAGCACATTCAAAGCACGTTGAAAAATTTCTATAGGAGCTGAAGCACTAAGCACATTCAAAGGTCACACCTTTATCTATCATATAACGGAGCGGTGATGATCTTGCCGCTATTGTTCCACACTATGGAAGAAAAAATAAGCCCATCAGCATTGGAAACCAAGTGAAGCTAGGCTTGCTTCATTTCTAATTCTTGTATTTATTTTGTTGATTCCAATTAAATGAAGCATATGGCAAGCGTATGCTAACATACTCTGCATGAAAAACCTACCAGGACCGAAATTCTAACCACCCTGGAATTTCACCCCTAAACACCCTTTTTTTACAAACTATAATTTTCTGTTCATTGTCTGGTGATTGTGAGCTGATTTTCATTCAAAATTACATCACAGCAATTTACACAACTTCTGATACACGATTTACACAATTTCTGATACACAGAGTTTAAACAAAAAGATCAAGTTCTGATCAAATCAAAAAGATCAAGTTTCTGATCAAGTAAAAAAGATGGAAGTTTCTGATCAAGTTTCTGATCAAGTCACAGTCAAGTTTTTGATACAAACAGACAAGTTCATGGAACCAGGAACTCTCCTCTATTTCTTGAGCAAAGTTCTCAAGTTCTGGACCTTGAAACTCAGTAATCAGCTTACCAAGGTTAGAAAAACCGTCATCCAAGGCATCAACAGCATGCATGCCCAATTCTTGCGTAATATTCAGGCCAAATGATGGCTCTGGAACATCTATTGCGCTTTCTAAGCCGTCCATGCTAAATAAACAAAAGTAGATAAGAAAAGAAGCAAGTTTCAAATGCATTTGAGTCATACTGTACTGCTGCTCCAAACCTTTCGAGTCCTAGCAGTCCTCCACGAGATCTACAGATAAAAATAACCTAAATCAGCGAAAAACTCAACACAAATCAACAAAAGAAGATAAATATCATAACAAATTAACCTGGAAGCAAGATCAGATCGCAAAATACTTCAATGAACTCGCCATATCATTGGAAAAACCATATCAAAACGGCTCCAGAGCAAGAATGTAGCAAGAATGTAGCAAGAAAC
The DNA here is from genome assembly GCA_021234155.1 of Isoetes taiwanensis. NCBI lineage: Eukaryota > Viridiplantae > Streptophyta > Lycopodiopsida > Isoetales > Isoetaceae > Isoetes > Isoetes taiwanensis. The sequence continues at coordinate 13,613,691 of JAJEKV010000028.1, forward strand.
TTCAAGAAACTTACCCCAGCCGAAAATGCACGAAAAAAGGCAAGAAATGATGGCGCTAGCAAGATAAAGGCACTATAGAACTATAGAAACACTAAAAAGCAGCACAAATCCGGCGAAAATAGCTCAAAAATGCATCCGGCAACGCAGATTTGCGCTGCCGTAAGCGGAAAAGGGAATAATGCATGAAACAAAGTAATTTTCTTGTTCATGCCACGTGAGCGCCACGTCAGCTGACACGTCACTCCCGGTCGAAGAAATTCCAGGCTAGTTAGAATTTTGTCGGGAAATTTTGTGGACCCGGAAATTTCTCCCTGAAATTTCCTGGCGGCCGCCGCCAGGAAATTTCAGCTGCCGTAAGCGGAAAAGGGAATAATGCATGAAACAGAGTAATTTTCTTGTTCATGCCACGTGAGCGCCACGTCAACTGACACATCACTCCCGGTCGAAGAAATTCCAGGCTAGTTAGAATTTCGTCGGGAATTTCGTCGGGAAATTTTGTGGACCCGGAAATTTCTCCCTGAAATTTCCTGGCGGCGCCGCCAGGAAATTTCAAGGAGAAATTTCCGGGTCCACAAAATTACCCCTTCCATAAAAATCTGCAGCAAGTTAAATTTATTTACTTGAGATTAAAATTCTCATAATCTTCCACTTTTATGAGTTAACGTGCCAATGAACCCTAATATTACAGGGCTACCAAGGTAACATTCGAGCAAACCCGTCCTATCACGCGCGCTCAAATTATATACGCCCGAATCTGGTTAGACTCCCAAGACTGGAAACCTCCCCAATTTTCCATTATGGAAACCTCCCCAGCTTTCCGCGGAAGCTTGGGGAGGTTTCCATATTGGAAAATTGGGGAGGTTTCCAATGAGATTAAAATTTTTTGATCAACGAGATCATAAATGCCAGAATTTAATATGAACGGCGAGATTGAGCCCTTTCCTGATTTCGTAGATGCATTTTCGATCTTCCGAGCTTTTTTCGTGGGCTGTAAGTTTAAAAAACTCAAGTGATTCAAGTGAGGCCCTGCCTTTGCCGGACTGAATTCACAACTAGAAGAAAGGAATTGCAAGAAAAGGTCGGAATTGCTGAGAGAGATGAAAAGGTAGGGTATCGATGCTTATTTCTGCTGCCCCATCTTTGCCCGGAACTTCTTTGATTATGCTTTCGCTATTTCATATTCTTATTCTGAGATTTGGTCCCATGCATAGGCTCTGAAGCGGTTGCAAGCGGATTGAAGGCTGTGATGGCAGAAAACTCTCAGGTCGATCAAACTATGAAATAAGCTTCGGTTGCTCCAAGTGCTATTTCTAGCTCTGCTCCAAATAGAGCCCTTGATGCGAAAACCTCCGGATTGATGCGAAAATCAGAGCTTCCGATCCAGGTAATCTGATCACGTCAAACTTCCTTACAGATAGCAAGAAATAGCAATGCATGCCGAAAATCCATGTAAAAGTGCACACTCTAATCTGAATCTCTGAGATACAGCGGGCTTTACTTTTTTATATGCTTTTCAAGATCTCATCTGACCTTCTTTTCCTCGATTCAAGACTGCACTGGGCAGCTGCATAGAAGGATCCTCCTCGATTTGCAATAGAAATCCTAGAAATATCCTCCTCGATTTGCAATAGAAGGATCAGGAGAAGACTGCACTAGGCAGCTGCATTGGCCTGCTTTGGAGCATACTCCATACGATCCACAAAAGTTAGGCAAACTGCAAGCGTCGTTCTGTGAAAAAATTTCATAATCTTTGTTCAAAGCTTTGCCATTCCAAAGATAATGCCTCAGGTTTCCATCTGAATTTAGCCTGAGCAATCTGACCTTGGGGATAGATCCAAACAATTTGACTATAATCTGAAGTCCCTTGAATGGTGAAAACCCAATAAGGCAGAGGAGGATTCACATCAGTTGAATAAAGCACCACTCCTGAAGGCTCCACAACCAGAGAATAAGGAGCTAAAGTGCTTGAATTTGATGTTTGTCATCTTCCTCCCTGCTTTTAACCTGCCCGCCTGTAATAGGGTATTAGTTGGGTGATCAAAACTCCGCCATAGAACCGCTTTGCTTGAATTATAGACCAATAAATTGCCGGATGTCAATTCATTCAAGAGAGACAGTTCCTTTCACCGACCATACTACATTTGAGTTTCTTATATTTGCAGCTTACAAGTTTAGTAGTATAAATCAAGATTTCTAAGCATTTGAAATTTGATACTAGATAGAGTTTTCAAATTTGCATCTATCTAAATTTTGCAAATTTTGGCAGGTTTTCACTCCAAAGATTTTATGATCACCAGGATAATTGGCAAAGGATAATTGGCAAAGAAGAATCGAAGACTTATATACTTGCCACAAATAGTGTGATGTCAGGTAAGCCCACACAAGGAGATTTTCAACTTTGATATCACGAAGCTGGCTCAGTACTATTTATTCCAAACATGGATATTGTATTCTCACAAGCTCTTCTTGGCAAAAGAGCTCTTTGTACTACTCTTTTTCAATAATAAATTTATACAAAATTTCCAAAATTTTCGATAGTGGTTTGAATTGGATTGGAATTTGATGTACGTTTGTTGTTATAAATACATTTTGTTGACAAAAGAAGGTATACCATCACATTAATACTTGTCATCGCATATAGGGTGTCATCGCACATAGGGTGCCACTTAGGTAAAAGATAAATGACACCACATTGTTGACAAAAGAAGGTATACCATCACATTAATACTCTTCATCGCACATAAGGTGCCACTTAGGTAAAAGATAAATAGCACCACATGAAAAAACCAAGGTTACCATAAACATTCTATGGAAACCTCCCCTATTTTCCAAAATGGAAACCTCCCTAGGTTTGCCTGGAAAGTTGGGGAGGTTTCCATAAAATATTAAAAAAAAAATAAAAGGCCGTAATTAATAAAGGCGGGTGTAATTAATAAGGGCATGTTTACACAGCCACCGAGGTGGCGCACGTGAATCAAGGCACATCACGTACATGCTTTTTTTACTAATTTTTATGGAAACCTCCCCAATTTTCCATGGAAACCTCCCCTGTTTTCCGTATATGGAAAGTTGGGGAGGTTTCCAGGGAAAGGTGGGGAGGTTTCCATGGAAACCTCCCCATGGAAACCTCCCCTATTTTCCAAAAATGGGAAACCTCCCCAGGTTTGCCTGGAAAGTTGGGGAGGTTTCCAGGGAAAGGTGGGGAGGTTTCCACGGAAAGTGGGGGAGGTTTCCACGGAAAGTGGGGGAGGTTTCCATGGAAAATTGGGGAGGTTTCCATTGAACTCCAACCCAAATCGGGCCATCGTATCACGCGGGTAAAGGTTGGGGCCCAAAACATGAAGAAATGAAAACTTCAAAAACATATGCACTAAAACCTAATTGCAAGTCTGCTGGGTCAAATTTACCTCCTTCACTAGGTGGCGCCATGCCATGCTGCGAAGCATCTGGAAGTGTCTCTAAGAATGCGAGGCAGATACTCAAGATCAAAAGCGATTTTTATGGTAAACCTTTCCCTGGCAAAAATCACTATGCCCGAACCAAAATCTGGGACGCCAGCAAAGACATATTCCGACCTTGATCTTCATCAAGGAGTCGCCGCTGTCACGAGTCCATCTCCGGCGGCCTCATTCAATGGGCGAGTGTTTCGGGTCTGTCTGTACTACAACGAAAACTGTGATGCTAAAAACGAAGAAGAAACTCGTTTTTTCTCAAAAAAACGGAACAGAAAACGGCCGTTTTCAGTATTACTTGAGCAAAACCCCTTCTGTTCTTACTTTTTTCAACGTTAAACCCTAAGAAAACAGAAAGTAGACAGTCTGTGGCGCTCAATCTATGGTGCTTTTGCATGGAATCCGGATTTAGCATTCTATATTTGGCTTAAAAGGTATGTTTCAGAATTATTTCTTCAGTTTTAGGGGTCGTGCATTCCTTTTCCTTTCAGATTCTTGGTTGGATATAGTCTCGCAAGTTCCGGAACAGTCTCATATCTGTATTAAACTATGTTTGCTCTGTTATTCCGGATGCTCTGGTATTAAACTATTAAACTATTAAGCTCTGTATTCCGGAAGCTCTGGTATTAATAATGAGAACAGCATAATGAGAACTGAACAGAGGCTCCCTGATTCTCGAGCTTGCTTGTTGCTTTATATTGCCTTCGTTGCTTCTGGATTGTCATAAAGCATCATTTTTCAAATGTTCATAGCTTTGAAATCCATTACCATTTGTTACCCGGGTGGTACTCAAACCTCCGGTCTGAGTCTGACTCGCTTGCTGCTTTAAATTGCCTTGGTTACTTCTGGATTGTCGGGAATCATAACTGAATGCCTCAAAAAGGTAAGTTGAAAATTCACTGGGAAGGGAACCTCCACTCTGAGGCATGGATTCTTTGCCAATGCAGTTCAAGCTTTCTGGATCATTAACTGTTGGCCTGGTAGGACAGATTTTGCTTGAAGGTTTGGCACTAGTAATGATCTGTTCACACACGTCCAATGATGCCAAGGTAGGTGGAAGAACATCAAAGTTGTCCAATTCCTCGCAACCATAACGATTATTTGGCTTACATGAGCTTTGTAAGCCACTTCCATATGCATATCTCTGTTCTGTTTACAAGGGAATTATTGGGGACAGATGGTTGCTATAAAGGAGATGAAAGGCAGCATGATTCAGGAGCTCAAAATACTGTGCAAAGCTCATCATGCCAATCTTATCAAGTTGGTTGGGATCTGTGACAATCCAGAGCACCTCTATTTAGTGTATGAATATGCAGAGAATGGCATGTTACATGTTAATTCCTGAATCATGCTGCCTTTCATCTCCTTCCAAATTGATGAGACAATAAGGCAAAACGTCAAGGCATGCTTATGTACTATCTTGTGGAATGGGAAGGCTTTTCAACTAAAGATGGTACCTGGTTAACTGAACAGCGGATGCAGAAGCTTCCAGAGCTACAAGACCAAGGGATGTTAGGCAACCTCCTCAGGACACTTCATTCTAGAACATAACCATCAACACCAGCCTTTCATGCCAGCAAGCCACATGATGCACTTTTATGGCATTTTGTCCATAGTCCTATTCTACATTTTCACACTCATACTCTGTTGCTTAATTGGAGGTAATAAATGGTTATTCTACATTTTTACAGTCCAGGGGAACATGCTCTGTTCAGAGTCCGCTGGCTTTAAATTTCATAAATCAGATACATTTGAAGCATAAACATAACTATTCCTTGTGATAACTATTAAAGTATATTACACAGAAACTTTTTTTATATATCAATGTGGATCCATATGCAGTGGCCCCTTTTCACAATGATGCATTACAGCCTTTTTTCATTCTCTAAACATAAATAATGCAAAGGGGTCCCCTGCACAACCTTGACAGGATGTTCTCATAATTCCAAAAATGTACAAAACATGACATTCTTTAAGAATGTAATTTACGTGCAACCATAACCTGATATGTCTATTTTCTCTTATTAATTGTTACTAATTGTTAACAAAAAAAGGGGGCCAAATTATTACTTATTATGACTACAAGAGTTCTTATTATGTTGTTTTTGAGTAAATTAATAGCATTTTCTAGTAAAATGATCCTATTCTGTATCTTTTGAGTACTTTGCCGTTTTGTTGCCATTTTCGTTTTCCGTTTTCGTTTTCCGTTTTCGTTTTCTGTTTTCAAAAAATGACTCGCCGTTTTCATTTTGTTTTCGTTTTCCGTAACTATAGTCTGTAGGCCTATGTTTTCTTTTTCCGTAGGCCTATGTTTTCTTTTTCCATTCAATCCAAATGTAAAGAATAATTAGGATAATTTTTAGTTTATTTTGTATTTTAGGGTACATAATAATACTTTTTGCACGAGCTATTAAAATTATATTTACACAAGAATTTGGCGCCGGCAGAGCCGGCGCTCTATGCACCCCTGGGGACTGAAGCCAAGTGCGTGATGTGTAGAGGGATCGTCAATCTCCATGTGGCAAGGTATATAGGAGATGAAAACTTTGATCTGGTAGCCTCGATGAAGCTGGCTCTAGGATATTGTAAAACAGTACAAAGTGTGTTGATGTAGGTGGGTGAATTCAAAATGCTTACTCAAAGCCTAGTCAAACCACTGGTCAATCAATTGGCCAACCCTATAGATAGACTGTTGTTCATGTTCTGGTGAGGCACTTGTCAAATGTGTGGTGGAACGTCTGGTCAACACTTTATCAACTGCAATTTGGTGTGATACGAAAGATGGAATACAGTAAAGTCTTAGTCAAATCTAGTCAAATGGAAGGCTAGATCTAGTCATATTGGCTAGATGCGTGATAAACAGTTTATTAGGGTTGGATATGAGTGTATGTATTTCTCTATATATTGGTTCGACTCTTGTTCTAGGTTGGGATAGAAGATTAAACAATTAGATTGGATAATTTTGCGACATAACAATGGCTGCGATACTTAGAATATCTCTTCTTCTTTTGGTAATGATGATGGTTTTGAACTAATTCGAATCATAGCAACACAATAATCCATCTTTAGTGCATATGTAGTGTGTGTAGTCTATGTCGTGTAGTGTGTTAGTTCTATGTGGAGATTTATCCTGGCCCTGCATCAAAAAGTATGAGGGGTCAGGATGTTGCCACATAGTGGGGGGGCAATGTATTAAATTTCCTGAATATCATTGCAAGCACACATGTCTATTACCATGCCATCTTTAACTTGTGTGAGATAGGAGTTAAGGGATTTTGATCTGCAGCAGATATAGGTAAGAAAGTGTTCATTAGTTTTTGCACGTAGTGTCCTTATTTGAACATTCGTAACATTGTAAATTCAATTGCGTAAATTGAGATCTTCATAGTCTGCAGTCTGCACTTCGTTTCGCTTGCTAGTGCATTGAAAAAATGCCGTAAAATTTAAGTCATGGACCAGGAAAAAAGGATCCAGGGGAGTATAATGATTGGTAGATGGCAGAAATTCACGAGGAAATGAAAATGCATTTGCAATGCAAGGTTTCTTATACATTTCTTATCCAAGATATAGTGCCATGAGAGACAAAATCACCCATTTTGCTTAATCATCAAACATGATGCTTGAAAATCCATGTGAGGGATTTTATAGGCCTGATGATGATGACAAATTAAAAGTTGCCTGTTTGTTAGAGATTCTAGGACGTTAGAAACTGCTTACTGTGTATGTGCTCATATAGCCTAGTTGAGTTTTTTGGTTATCGCATTTCATATTATTGAAAGCCCAGTGTAGAGTGAACACTTAGCTCACGTTTTCATTTTTTGCTCTAAGAGAATCATAGACCTGCCAGAATGATATCTGCAGCCTGGTTTTCTTCAGTGATTTTGCAATTAGCTTGTTTGTGCTTGGTCTAAGAGAATGTAGAGTCCATCAGTACTATTCCTGTATTTAAGTTTCAGCTCAATGTAAGATTCTGCATTGCATTTTCACATGTACTAACTTTGCTTAGAAACATTGGCAAAAATCCATAAGGAACTGAAAAATGCAGCAGATCAGCATAAATCACGCCTATGCCTTAAGCAATATTCGTTTTGAAAGGCCCAAAGCATTAGGTAGCAACATCGCTTGGGATTTTACTGCATTTGATAACACAATGATTATCTGTGATATATGGACATCATAATTCACCAAATAATGCTGAAAAAATACTCCTGTTCCATTGCAGGAAATGGAAGGTGCGAACCCTAAACTCTCATACAATAGTTTATTCGAACAATGAGAAGTAGACTACATGGCATTTTTCTGATGGCAGGATCCCTACAGACTTTATTGGTGAAAGTTACATCTGCGTGGCCTGGGCAGAAATGTGTATTGATAAAAGGGATGGAGGAATGGGATGCAAAGATTTGGTTACTCAAGCACAGGTACTAGCTGGGAAATATGTATGGAGAGCATTGCATGGTATCACCTCCCCTGCACTGCACTTCGTCAAGTACTGGCTTCAGCGATGTACATTAAAAGGTAAGCCATCTCTGCCCCGAGATGACCTGGGCACATCTCCAGTTATGCGTAAACTACTTGAAGCTTGGAGGGAAGTTCAAAGGGGGTTCGAACCTCTACCAAAATAACTCAATGTCCTAATAGGACTACTTTGACCAATGTACCTAGTGAACTAATGTAATTATTTTTTATCTTGAATCTATGTTTTTTTTATAACAACCTATTCAATTGTTTTAGGGATATATGGTCTATGGTTTCAGGAATTGTTATTTTTACATCCATATCAAATCCCCCTGGAACCCCCTGTTATTTTGCTACATATTGAACAACCATCATTCAATTAAATTGGGATTATGTCTTAATTTTGGGACAAATTTTATATTGCGTGTTTTTAGTGGCATATTTAAATTCTCAAAGTCTTATGTGAAAAGGACAAAATATAATATCATATTACTTTCAGGATAGACAACATTTCACAAATATAGCATAATAGCACGCAAATGATAGAAGAAAATGATGAAGAAATTTGAGTACAACACTAATATTATAGAAGTATGCACGATAATAAAACACACCCAGTTTCATAAAATTGTAGATCACTCACAATTACTTTTTATAGAATTACAATGTTTTTCCTCCACCTTCCATATTCCATCTTTTAGAACTACAATGTTTCTACAAATCCTAATGTAGATCAAAGAACTTTCTTCACCTGTCCAAAGAAGAATTCATCCTAGCATATTTCGTCTTTTGTAAGCATCGTTTCATTACCACCAAAGCTACAATATTGAAAACACAGAGGATTAGTCCTTCGAAATGCGCATGGCAAAAGTTGGACATGCAAGAAGATTCTCATTTACGAAGTTGGACTCACAATAAGAAGTTGGACATGTAAGAAGATTCACATTTTTGAATTGACACTACCCATGATACCAAATCGCTTTGAAAATAGAGTAAGAAATATATTATAAACCAGAAACTTTATGGTACCTAACATCAGAAACTTTATGGTACCTAACATCATGAATAAGCTTAGATATAGTCAATATAGCAAACATAATGGTGTAATACAAAAGTGTTTGGTTTACCTTGAAAGTAAGCTGAAACGGGTGGGTTTTCTTCGAAATAGGCTTACTTATAAATCCATCCCGTCATCTAAAAAATAAGCCAAAAAAATGACCAGTTTAACTAAAAGATAAGGATAAAAGCCAAAAAAGAGAGCACGCTTGGCGTGTCTTTTTAAGCCCATTTACCTAGCATGTACTAGGTAATGTCACTCATAATGGTAGGTATTACCTAGTAACCATTACCTAGTACATTACCTTGCATCCACGATTCTAATGGATTCTTGAACCACCCACCCACTGCGGCATTACACAACATTAGATTAACAACCATACAATTCACAAGTATAATTTAACAGACAGAAACTGGAAGAGGGCGCCGCCCCAAACCAAGCAGATGATGGAATAGAAATAGAATCTGATTTGTTCATTAGGATTTGCAACACAGAATGTTGGCAACAGGAAGGTTAGCTGAATTAATGTGAGTAGTATACTGGTTATCTTTAAGATGGCCAGTAAGGTCTATATCATATACTGCAGATCCATTTGGATACAGAAGCCCCCAATTTCGCTCTGTAGAAGGGCCAGGCTTCTGGTTCTCATTGAACAGAGAGAATATGAATGTGGGTATATCTCTACTAGGCCGAAGCGGGGCCTGTAATGTCTGAAGCTTTACCCAGTACTCTTCTTACCAATCTTCATTATATATTGTGCAAAGATTGAACATGTTAGCACCAGGTTGGGATTCATCCCCATGAGTTGGCTACCTTTACGTTGCCATAGCCAATCCTATTCAGCGCTGCAAGCAGAGCATCCATCTGGGCATCCAACATGTTAGTATAATGCAGAGACCCATCCGACACAACCGTGTGTGAGGCTGCAAAAAGAGCATATTCAAGTGGGATTTGAGATGGGTTGCTTGCCCATGCGAAATATGGATACACATTGATGAAGAAAAATGATCTGCTTCGTGATAGAAACAAAAACCATATTGCTTCGATTGTTTTGTTTACCTCTTTTTTGTGCTTTCTTTGTAACTTCGTGCTTGATCCCAGGCTTCCGCTTTCATCCTTTCATGCAAATCCGCTTCTTGGATTAGATCTTTGCGGGTTTGAGGCATATTTTACGCTTAATTCTATGAAAAATTAGATAAAAATTTAGGAGCAATTCAAATTCCAACTTACGCCTAATTTTGTGCTTTCTATTTGTGCTTTACATTTGCGGTTTCTTCCTCGATCCCCGGCTTTTCCTTTCGTCCTTTCAAAGGTCTGCGCTTCGTTGGATTCGTTATAAAGAATTTGATGCATATTTCCTGCTTGTTTCTCTGAAACAATTAGATACAAACTTCGAGGAGCAAATTCAAATTCCAACTTACGTCTATTTTTGCTTTCTATTTGTGCTTTTACATTTGCGGTTTCTTCCTCGATCCCCGGCTTTTCCTTTTCGTCCTTTCAATCCTTTCAAGTTTGCTTCGTTGGATTCGTTAATTGGCGCTTTGCAAAAATGGCAAATGGCAAGGCCTTGGACATGCGGGGGTTTCGGAGTTGAACTCTTCAAGTGGTGCGGATATAGAGCTATCGAGCATCTTGACCCGATCTCTTGAATCGTCTTTAATGCGGGGACTTCAAGGGAATGGAGAGAAAATAGAGTGCATCCGATCACGAAGAGTGGTGATGCTCATCGATTGCAAACTATCGGACGATTTTGATAGGCAATACTTTCACTAAGATTATGGCTACTTTGTTAGAACAAAGATTAAGCCATTGGGCTGAGATGAATGACAAACGGAGTATTGTACAGGCTGGTTTCCGGAAAGACCATTGCACATTGGACCATCGTTAGTCTTTGAGAGTTCTCTGTGAGCATGCTAAGCGTCCGAGAGACACACAATCGCTCGTGGCATTCATAGATTTTTCCAAGGCATTCGACACAGTGCCAAGGCAGAATTTGGGAAAGAGAATGGAACAAATTGGGGTCCCTCAAAATTTGAGGGCTGCCGTGGCAGAACTTTATTCAGAAGTTGTTGTCAAATTATCCAAACATGCAGACATTGATATTCACAGCACCATAGGCGTGAGACAGGGGTGTCCTTTGTCTCCGACACTCTTTGGCATTTATATCGATGAATTGGATACATGGATGCAGCAGAGATGCTTGTTTGGTACGGATATGGGAGGCTACTGGCCGCGAAATGCCCTTTGTACGCAGATGATGTCATTTTGGTATCTACATCTAGATGTGGCCTGCAGGAGATGTTACACCATTTAGAGCAATTTTGCAGTGAGAAGGCAATGTCAGTAAACTTAACCAAGACAAAAGTGATGGTCGTTGGGACCGTAGACCGTCCTCTTTTCTTCTATAAGGATCAGCCCCTGGAAAATGTAAACAGTTATAAATATTTAGGCTTGGAATTTGATGCAAGATATTCATGGAACATATGTGTTGACAAACGGGTATCAGGAGGGAAGAAAGCCCTGTACGCTATGATGAATAGATGTTGGAGCGCAAACTTGTCTAGTTGGCCACTGAGGAAGACTCTATTCAAGACTCTTGTTCAAACAGTGGTACTGTATGGTTCTCCGATTTGGGGACCTAGCCTATCTGCGAGACAATGGAAGCGGATTGAGTCCGTTTTGAAAGTGTTTCTGGTAGAAGAATTGGGTGTGAAATCTCAGACACCATTTGCCATTATGCTTGCGGAGGCGGCTATGCTTCCGTTGGAAGTTGAAGCTCTGTGTCAAGCCATAAATTTTGCTAATGTGGTCAAGCTGCGGCCAGCTCATAGACCTTCAAAATTGCTTATGAGCAATCCCTGCATCGGGTTGGGGGCAAGATTTGATGAAGTGGGCGGCGAAGTTGGGGTATAATGAAGAAAATTGGCGGACTTCGAGTGGGGGTGCTGGATTTGTTGCGAGGAACTTGCGCTTTCTAGATTATGGCGGTCGAAGGGAAGTAGAATGCAAAGAATATCCGGATGAAATAAATCGGATGGTTATTTACAAAGTGAACATGATTATCCGAATTCAAACATACCGAGATATTTGAAACATATGGTGGCAAGGTACAGGGATGAGTTCCCATCACCGAGGTCGAAACGGGCGGATGGTCGTGGTACCAGAAGGAAAAGCGAGTTATGCTCATTTCCGCACACATGGAAGTATTGAGGATGAAAAACATGTTTTGCTGGAATGTCCTGCTTATGCACATATCAGGATGAAATATGGTGTAGACATTGCGCGATTTCACTTGATTTTTGAGATGGAACCATATACTCTTGGTAGATTTATCAAGGATATAGATTCCCATCATTCTTTTCTTTCAAATTTATGAAGTTTTTACATTGTACATTTGCTGCCCCATGACCTTAAGGTCCAAAAAGGGCATGATTCAATACATTATTATTATTATTATAAAGAATTTGATGCATATTTCCTGCTTGTTTCTCTGAAACAATTAGATACAAAACTCAGGAGCAAATTCAAATTCCAACTTACGTCTATTTTTTGCTTTCTATTTGTGCTTTCTGTTGCAGTTTCTTCCTCGATCCCTGGCTTTTCCTTTCGTCCTTTCAAGCTGTAGCTGCGCTCGTTGGATTCGTTATCAAGACTTGTTTACTCGATCGATGTTGGGCCTGATCAGGGAAAAAATTAAGGAACTTTTATATTCAAAGTGGTGAAATAGACTTGGCTAAAGTATGCCAAAAGTTGAGGTGAAAGCTTCTAATGTTTAGCTAAACTTTCTAAATTTTGCCACCTGTACTTTCTTACGTTTGGCTAAACTTTTATTTTAAAAAAAAAAAATTCTTCTATCTTTTGACTATTTTGTACTAATTCAAGACCTAAATACTAACTGACTATAATAATTATAAAGGCTATAGGATAATTTGGCTAAAGTACACTAAAATTTGACATAAAAGCTTCTAAGTTTTGGCTAAACTTTCCCAATTTTGGCAGTTACACTTTCTTGCGATTAGCTAAAGTCGGACGAAATGGAGGTGGGGCGTGAAATAGACTTGGCTAAAATTTTATTTTTTTTAGCCCAAAAAGGGCCATAGTTTAGCCATTTTTTTTCCAAACAAGGCCAAACTTTCGCCATTTAGCTAAGTTTAGCCACTAATTTTTTCCATGGGCCTGATGCCGGATGCCATAGAAGAAGCCCAAAAGCCAGATTGTGTGGGCACACTAGATTAAGCGGCTGTTGCAGAATCAAGTTTTATTTTTGTCAGAATAGAGAGCAAGTTTGCACCTAATGGAGGCCGATGGGCATGGAGAGGGCGATAGCTTTGCCTCAAAGTGCTAGCCTCAATCTATGACTCGGCATTCATATTCTTGACAGATTCGTGACGGATTCTCCTCGGCCAGAACAGCTTCAGCATTTTCGTATGAATCTTTGGCATCAACAGATACTAATATGGCCAGAACAGCTACAGATATGGCCAGAACAGCTTCAGCATTTTCGTAAGGAAACTTTGGTCGCAGATAGCCTACCACTGCAGGAATAGAGAATGACGGTCTGTTTATGGAGTTCCATGGTGAAGGCATCAGAAGACAGAGCCTTGAGAAGGCATCAGATGACGCCTTGAGAACAATGTTGCAGAGCTGAGAGACAAAGCCGCTGAGCCAAATCCACCTCTGTTTGAGGTTAACATTTTTTTTAATAATTTCTTTTCGAAAATATAAGTTAAGAGTCCTTTATCAATCTTTTTGGAACCAATGGGTTGGGTTGCATAGGAGGGGCGTAGCCTGATTTGTAGCAAAAAAGCCTGAGAAAGAGAATCATAAACACGCCAAGCGTGATTTTGAACCAATGGGTTGGGTTGCACGGGGGACTCAACCTGATTTGCACCCAAAAAGTCAGAGAAAGATAATCTAAAACACGCTCAGAGTGATTTCCAAAAGTGTGAATCCTTGCATTTGATTGGCCATCCGTTCTTTTAGCCATATTATCCTTGGTCTATTTTATCACTTTATCTAGCTTTAGTATGTGTTTTGTACTTCTAAATCATTGACTTAGAGAATATTTTGTTTTAAATATGTTGTCTAATTTAAATAATGTTTCCTTTTGGCATCCCCCTTCTTGTGTTTTTAGCAACCTTAAACTGTGACCCTTAGTTTTGCTTGTTTTAAATGTGTCTTCTTTATTTTGATTATTAACATTGTTATTTGTTTGTTCTCTGTTTAAGATCATCCATGTTGCACACCAGGACGGCACAATTGAAGGTTCATCTTGCTTGCAAGTTGCATATTCATTAAAGAATTGTGCAATTGTTGAAGTGGCTAAATAAGTAAGTTTGTTTCATGGGTGCATTGCCATTAGATTTCAAATCACGCTTGGCGTGGTTTACTGTGACTTTATATACCAAATTTTCAACAAGTCCTTTACATTTGTAGGCTCAAAAGGGCTATGTGTTTAATCCTAGTGGAACACCTTTGAAACTTCTTGTTGCTATTATTTCAGTTTTGTACAACAATATGAACATTTTATTATCTTCTTTACTCTTACATAATTACATGATCCATGTATATCATTGGCATATGTACAAATGTGAGCCATTATTCAAGGAAGTTAAAAGGCTTCCAAAGTGGCAATTACTCTAGCAACCGTGGGACGGGGAATCCTTGTAATTGTGCTCCGTGAACCGGACGTAACAAATGGACATGGAACCACACCTTGTTCTTTGATGTGGAAAAACATGGGTTGATCCCTTAATGTTTAATTGGAATATTTATTGTTTTTATTCATATTCGTTTCATGTGTCCTTAATTTCGGGGTTGTTCATGCCCCGAAAAGAAATGTAATTTGTGATCCAATTCAATGGTATTTTTCAAGAAACGTTTCAGGAATATGGTGTCATGAAATTGAACAACTTGGCTTTCTTTTGTACAAATTTATTGTCCCGTAAAAAAGACACTTGAGAATTGCAATGTTTATGTGATTTAACAAGTCCAAAAAAAACATATAAAAAAAGAAAAGTCCACTAGCAAACAATAGCTGGCTGGCGTGGTTTTGGAATTGACATAATCCCAATTTAATTGAATGATGGTTGAACCTATCCCTGCGTTCACCAGGGACGTATAGTGAATCCCCTCAACAACTTATTAATACTCTTCTGGAGACGTTTTCACAGCCAAGAGATTGGGTCATTGATGCCTTCTCGGGGTCTGGCACCACATTGGCTTGTGCTTTAAAGAAGGGTCGCAATTGCCATGCGATTGACGTTGATAAGCATTCAGTTGCGTATATAAAATCTAGAATACGTTCTCTGCGCAGCTTGCCAGATGAAAAGCAGGAGCTTGGCCTCAATGATAAAGATGGTAATCTGGGCTTATCAAGCTCAGAGCCTTTGCCGCCACTCACTGGCAATACCGACGATCCGGCTCGCTTCGTCAGCCTTATTCCGGCTGAAGAACTTCACAAGGCTGAGGAGGTGAAGAATGCTGAGAACTCCGAGGAAGATATCCCTGATACTTCTACTAATCCTCCCTCTCCTCCTATTTTAGATGAAGAACTCTTGATATTTAATTTGTAGAAAAGAAGTTTATTAATCTGTGTACCCACTTTACTCTATTAAATTATTGAACTATAACTTTAATATCTATGCACGCATAGATATTTATCCTTTCCTTTGCAATTCTGTGTTTTAAATAAGTGTACTTTTTCAGTGTGATATATAGCAAAAAATATCCTTCTCTTTTCATATTGCTCTATTTGAACTGCGACTTTTTTGTTTGGTGCTTGTTTTCTCAAAAGTGCCGAATTTTTTAGGTTTTGAAAAAGGAATCTGCAATTGTACCATAGGTCATTAGTGCGTTTGCTAGGTCACCTTGCTTGTGATCATTCCTCGTGCCTGCAGAATCTATATAGAGTACACTTACTATAAGTAAGTCCTTTGTATATGTATGGACTGCATAGATTCATTGTGGTTATTTGCAGATGCATCTAGATTTAATCAGCTCCTTTGCAAGCAATTGATCTTCCAATATGATTACTTGTACACTCCTACATAATGATCTTATAAGACCCCCACAACTCAAACAAAGTCCTAAAAACTTTCAAAATCCAGCAAGACACAAAAAGAAAGATCAATAACCTCGGGCGAACCTCCTTATGTTGCTCTTTCCTTCACCTATCTTTTTCCCATTTTCTTTACCTTCACACAATCTTTTCCCAACCCCAAGCCTGCCATACTGCTAGTTGATGAGAGACCTTGGACATGAGGTTGGGGCCTGAGGTTGCTAATGCAAACTTTGTCGTTTGGCTTTCAGTTTAGCTTTGAAAGCAAGTAGGGATTCCATCCTAACTCTTGAATGTCAACCTAGGATGCATGGAAACTAAGAACTAGAAAGAATTAAACAAAAATTGATTGCTTTGTCGACACACACTATTTATCACAGATATGGAATAAAAACTCCAACCTAACTAGGTATATAAACAAAGGGACTTGATTTAGAGAATGACCAAAGAGAAGAAAAGATGTTGAGACTGGTAGTATGTTTGCTACTCATTAAACCCTGTCCTTGGGCCACATGGCACATCTATAATTAAAGGAATAGTGCATCATTGTAACTTATTCCGTTTCCAAAACTTTAATTTCCTTCTATAGCTTCCCATTGATGTTAAAGTATGGTTGGAGTGATATGTCTAGTTCTCAAAAGATATGCAGCCAGTGTAGTACTTGGGAAAAATCATTGAATAAAATTATTTTCAAGCCGAGCATCTTTGAATTGCATTCCTTTTGATTTCACAGGCTCATTAAAAGCTTTATATAACCTTTAGTTGTGTTGGATTCCATACTCCTGGAAATATCGAATGAGGCTGCTCATTTTCTCCAGAAAACATGGCCACCATCATGCTGTGCCATAATCCTTCCTTAATACCTTCATCACAATTTTCAACCAATATCTGTGGATCAACAACCTGAGTGCTGGAATTATCTACAAGATGGCCTGATCTTTCAGAAACAAAGCATTCAGTTTCCTCTTGCCATTCAGGAACACCAGCCTCATACATGAAGGCTAATCTAGATGCCATCTCCCAACGATGTAGTCTGATTTTACTAAATCCTGCGTATTTTCCTTTCAAATCCCCATCATGTACATGCAAGGCATCATTTTCAGCCTTAATTCTACATCCATCTAATAAGGCCATAGTTCCAGCGGCATCTCTTACAGAATCCAGCTCGCCCTGGCTGGAGCTTGGAGCGCCATAAAATTTGGCCATAGCCGTGAAAGTTTTCTGCATTTTCCGAGCCATCGTTTCACAGTCGAGCTGCGAACAGATATCAAGCAGATGCCGTTTTTTACGAAGAGGCCGAGCTGTGGCTATGGCGACGGGCTTGATCGCCGGAATAGGGTTGCACAGTTCCTCCATTGCCGCCATGCTCGCTTCCGCGTAAAGAAAATCGCAGAGCTCTGTATTTATTTCCAGCCAAGAACGTTGGCAGCCGCTGATCCGTCTTCATGACCCATCGAGACCGTTTATCATTTCGCCAAAGGCTCAAGTGTGAAAATGATAGCTATTTATTTATTTATTTTATTATTATTAATGATAGCTATTTATTTATTTATTTTATTATTATTATTATCAAGACTATTAAGTCAAGGTCACGCTAGTACGTGTTGATATTCGCCCTTAGGAATAGTAAAGCACGCATTCTCTATTTTCGGTCCATTTTTTGGCAACTTTTGTGCCACACTTGGCCCCTTTTCCACAGCACTAGTGTCTTATATTTTTAAAGATATTATTGGGCCACATAAGCATTTAAGACATGCTGGTTTTTCCACTGCAACTTATAAGACTGCAACTTATAAGACGTGTCTTATAAGCATTCCATACAACTAAGGAGTCTTATTTTCTTCCAGGGGAAATCCCCCGCCACAAAATAAGCATGGAAAAAATTAGTGGCTAAACTTAGCTAAATGGCGAAAGTTTGGCCTTGTTTGGAAAAAAAATGGCTAAACTATGGCCCTTTTTGGGCTAAAAAAAATAAAATTTTAGCCAAGTCTATTTCACGCCCCACCTCCATTTCGTCCGACTTTAGCTAATCGCAAGAAAGTGTAACTGCCAAAATTGGGAAAGTTTAGCCAAAACTTAGAAGCTTTTATGTCAAATTTTAGTGTACTTTAGCCAAATTATCCTATAGCCTTTATAATTATTATAGTCAGTTAGTATTTAGGTCTTGAATTAGTACAAAATAGTCAAAAGATAGAAGAATTTTTTTTTTTTTAAATAAAAGTTTAGCCAAACGTAAGAAAGTACAGGTGGCAAAATTTAGAAAGTTTAGCTAAACATTAGAAGCTTTCACCTCAACTTTTGGCATACTTTAGCCAAGTCTATTTCACCACTTTGAATATAAAAGTTCCTTAATTTTTTCCCTGAAAATAAGACGTCTAATTTTATCCAATGGGAGGGTTTCTTTCCCGAAAATTTAGGGTGTCCATAAAAAAAGCTCGAGTCATGGAATCGATAACGCCGGAATGGAAAGCTCGAGTCATGGAATCGATGGCTGCAGCATCCGAGGTTTACAGGCTTCGATTCTTGCTCTGGGCTTTAGGTAGTACATTCTTTTTGGTGACAGGGTGCTTAATCCAAGAGAGTATTGAGCTTTTTCAAAAACAGGCTGGGTTGATCATAGCGGAGCTAAGTTGCCTTCACGGTTCGGCTGAGTCGTGTTGATTGCCAGACATCCAGATGAGAAACAGAGGCGTGAACCAGATTGCGTGAAGCAGAGGCGTTTCGAGACTTGCCCAGCGAATTTGAATCGACAGTTTTCACCATGGCATAAGCCCTTTTCCTGTGATCAATTTGAATCGATGAAGATGGTCCACCATGGCATAAGCCCTTTTCCTGTGATCATTGAAGCTTCGATTCTTGCATTGGGCTTTAAAGCCCTGTTCCGGTAATCATTCAAGCTTCTAGGCTTGTAGGATTTCTTTTTTAAAAATCATTCAACTAGCTCGTTTTTTATGTGGGTTCTTTTGGAAATCCAATTCTTCTGGTTCTTCTGGAGACCCTATTTTGCTATGCAGCAAAAAAGCTTCTAAGCATGAAAACTTTTAGTATTCTCAAAACAAATTTCGGTTAAACTACTATATACCACAGAACCTGATCTCTGCAAAGACTATGTGGTCTGGATCCTTACCAGAGTCTATGTTGTGAGACAAAGGAATTGCAGGTTGAAGCTCTTGCAAGTCGCTTTGCAGCTCGGGGAAATTGCACAAAGCTCTTACAGGTCGAATTTCCAGCTTTCCCTTGTAGATTGCTGCAACAAGTCTTTGCTGAAGATTTGAAAAATTGGTCTGTGGAAAACCCAGATTATAAGACATGTCTTACCTTAACTATAAGTAATGGAAAATCGAATTTTTAGGACGTGTCTTATCTATGATGTGGAGCTGACATGGAGCCCAAAAGGGTGTCTTATAAAAAATATGACAGCCATAAAATAAGACTGCCGTGGAAAAAGGGCCTTATATTCTCGTAATAAACAGGAGGCTAAAATGAAGCTAATATTCCATCAAAATTATAAAGCATAATTGGTCTTCAGCGGCGCCGCTTCCTGTTTTCATTTGCGCCGCTTCCCCTGTTTTCATTTTCCCTTGTTTTCATTTGCGCACTCTTCTCCCATTATGGCGTTTCGAGCTTCTTCGAACTTCCTCGATTCTGGCGCTTCGAGCTTCTTCGAACTTCTTCGTTCTGCCCTCTCCGATTATTCTTTGTTCCCCTGTTCTCGGGTGACGGCGTATCTGCGCCTCTCTGGTTCTGCAAAACCCTTAGATAATCGATTTCTCAAGGATTTCTTTGGATCACCCTGATAGAGCTCAAGCCTGCTGCCGTCTTCATGAATCAGGTAATCTGTGGTTTGTTTGGGCCGCCAAAAAGAGAATTTTCTTTGTATCTATCTGCTAACAAACATCAATTGGCTGATTCGAGTTTTGAAAACTGGGGAGCCCTTTCTTAACATAATAAAACAAACAGAAACTTAAGGCCTTGATCCATATCTAAGAGCTTGGTCTTTCATAGTTTTTTTGGTGTTTTTATTAGAAAGAAAGCTCTGATTCCGGATCTATGACTGGGTTGTTAGGCTTATATTCTAAGAAAATCCATTTTTTTAAGTGATTTGGCCTTGTTTTGGCTTCTTTTTTCTGCTTCTCTGATCATACAGAGCAATTTGGTGGAAATTTTAGCCTCCATGTTTATTACGTCCCGTAATTCACAGGCGGAGCGCATCACACCCTCGTAGGGCTTCTCGGTGGCGCCACCAGCGTTGGCAGTGACTCGCGGCTCCGTCGCTCGTCGACCGCCTCGGCTGGCGGCGCTGCCTCGAAGCCCTACGGGGCATCATGCAGCACCGCCGGTGAATTACGTAGTCCTAATCACGTACTCAACTCTAATTAAGAAACAAAAAAACTAGAGCCGTTACATTAGAGAAAATATGGGGTCTCCAAACGGCCCTTTATGAAAATGGAGAAATTCCACATCAGATTTTTGCTCTAGCCAATCAGAAATGAGTGCCTTTGTTCTTAATCCATACATGCTAGCCATGCTATATTAGCTTTGACAGCCACGTGTCGGATTTAGATAGGATCTTCTCTCCCAATGGAGACTCCCAAATCTGCTCCATTTTCCCATAGAGAGCATTTCCCAATGGAGATTTGAGGTCATTTACTTACGTGCAGTTAATTTTAGTTGCTGCTTTTGAATTATGTTTTGGCGGGGTCAAGTTGGTGTGGGGAACTACAGGGTATCAAAATTGCATAGGAAGACCTATTGTGAAGCATAGAAGCTGCTCCAAATCGGGTCTCAATACTGGAGATAGGGTTCGGTCTGATCTGTCAAATTAATTTTGTGGAACAGGGGCCAGTGATAAGCTCACAGGGTAAGGTATGGATCCGGCATTTCAAATTTTCCTAAAACTAACTTTTTATTCTTGGCATTCATGCAGTATGGAAAATCGATCTGAAGGCCGGTATGAAGTAAGAACAGTAGTCCTTCACAATGTCAAGGATGCCAATGGCGAATGGCTTGACTTTGTTGTTTCTGTTGGCTGCTGCATTACCCTCCGTCCTAGATCCACAGGTACTCATGTAGCGAAAAGAGCCAGAGTAAAGGATGTGAATGCCCACTGGAAATCCCGTGTAAAAGGAATTGTATTTGGTTCAGGAGGCATTAAGGTGAAGGTGGTCATTGTGGAGCATGGGTACACTAGCTATGATTTGGCCAACAAGAAAATTTCTGGAAGCCTGGATCTTGAAGCCAACACCATTTGTTCTTCGAATTACACTGACAAAGTTTTTGCCTGCAGCATTACTAGTGTGCTTGAAGTGTATCATCACAAGCTTGGTCAATTGATTTTTTAAGATTCTGCATCCACTTTGAGACCTCGAGGTATTTTCTTTCACAAGTATCATTACGCGGTCTCTCGTGCGCGCAGGTATTGGTAAGCTGGCCTAGATTGGAGAGCCGGATTTGAAGCAAATTGGTGCTGATTTTTATGACAGGAGTCTTGTAACAACATATCAAGAATGTATT
Organism: Isoetes taiwanensis; assembly: GCA_021234155.1. NCBI lineage: Eukaryota > Viridiplantae > Streptophyta > Lycopodiopsida > Isoetales > Isoetaceae > Isoetes > Isoetes taiwanensis. Next base: position 13,635,232 of record JAJEKV010000028.1, read on the forward strand.
GGAGCTGAATTCTTTAGTTTACTGACAGAAAGAGGTGGGGTAAGATGTGCATTCAAAGTATTTCTACCAATTGCTGCCTTTGCTTTCTTTTTCAAGCACGAGAAGATTAGTATGGCACCAGTAACATACATGGTCAGCAAACTCTCATCTGAAGTATTAGACTTGCTGCTCCCAAGTAACAGGAAAAGTAGGCGGCATGAAAGTGGAGGGCAACTGACTGAAACCTCAGTGGCATGCGACACACTAGTATTCAGGTATGTTGCTTGATTCATTTTAGTCTCTGATTAAGTCTGAAATCTTTGGCACTTGCTACTGCAGGTACAGAATCACCAAGCAGATATTGTATGCAAATTACTTTGTGGAGAGAAGACGACGCATTTGGGAATAAGATCATTGGGAATGGAAGGAGGAGGAATATCACCTGGCCCCTTCAAATTCAATGGAGCTCTCAATAGATTGTACGGGTATGGATGACAAAACTTTTAATGTGGAGGAAGATTGGACATTATTCGAGTGTAGGAAGCTAATAGAGTCATTTTGCTGTTATGGTGATTTTCAATTTTATTTGGATGGTAAATTCCGTCGTGAATCTATCGTGCAATGCAAGAGCTGCAAGCCCCCAAGCACTCTAAGCATTGTAATTTTGGATAATGGTAGAGGTGGTTGTTCATGATTAATGTGATGTATTTTCTGTCATTAAAGTGCAACAAAAAAAAAGATTGAGAATACTGATTGAAATTAGGTTCAAATCCTGATACTCTAAAATGCATGTCAGCAAGTTCTGTTAAAGTTATATCTGTAGGTTTCCTTCATGAATTTAGCAAGTGTTCAGCTTGAATTTAGTCACCAAGTTTTCTGATGGCTTGTTCTATGTTTCACTTGCTTGTTTGTATCCAGACAACCATGATTCCAGCAAACTGAAGATAAGAATAAGTTCTAAGTTTCATATATTCTAAGTTTATGTAGAATATCCTACAAGTGTAGGTGAGTACTAAACCTGATATTGATTTTGAATTGTAAGTAATAAACAAGTTTTACTAAATAGGTTAAATACTAAACAAGTCTTGCATGATGCAGGTCTGTTATTGCAAATACTTGTGCTAAATTCAAGTTGCATGACTGTTATACCAGTTGCAAACTAAATATCAAACAGGATTTACATGATTCCAATCTGTACTTCTAAATACTTGTGCCAAATTCATGTTGCATATCTTATACCAGTTTCAAGTTAAATACCAAATAGGTTTTACATGATTCTTAAATTTGTACTTCCAGAACTTGTGTCAAATTCAAGTTGCAAGTTAAATACCAAATAGGGTTTGCATGATTCCAGTCTGTACTTCCAAATACGTGTGCCAAATTCAAGTTGCATGTCTTATATCAGTTGCAAGTTAAATACCAAACAGGGTTTACATGATTTTCAAGTGGGCTTATTGCAGGAAATTCATGTCTTGTCTTGTACTTCCAAGTACTTGTGTGAAATTCCTGACCGTATTTCCAAGTGCTTGTGTGTATTTCAAGTTGAAAACGATATCAGTAAAAGAACAGTAACAGTAGAAAAGAGTAGACCGTTTAGTCAACTAAAAGAACAGTGGAAATTAAAAGAACAGTAAAAGTACAAAAAGGGTTACAAGAATAGTTTCAGAAGAAGAACTCTGCCATTTACTGTAAATGGTCAGGTACAAAGCTTTTCATAAAAAATTTGTCACAAGGACGCTTTACAAAAATAGTCACAAGGACTCGTGTAAAATATACAAATGAAAGATGAGCCCGGGATAAGAAAAACAAAAAATCTATAGACTAATACATAAGCTGATAGCAGGCTTGGTCTTCAGGCAGGGGGCATCCTCAGCTCGATATGCAGGTCATCTTCCATGGCATACATCTTCATTTCTAAGAGACGCTCCTGATCTGAGTAAGCTCGATCAACCCATTCAAGGACCTTACAAGAATAGATAGCTCCAGCCTCAATAAGCTTCTCAACTTCAGGAGGAGTGAATCTAGCCACCACCGTAACCGGATGGCCTCCACTTGAAGAGACTGACTCTGATCGAGCTGGCACCGAACTTGCAGGAACAATAGATGGAGTAGGTGCCGATTGTGTTACCTTTGTCCTGGCCAGGAGCTCGAAATCGGGAGAGGAAGATGGACGGATTGGCGCTGAAGTGAAGAGGCAAAATTTTGGGAATGAAGCGAAGAGAGGAAAGGGAAGTTTGCATGCATACAATTTTTTTCCTCGGGACCCGAGCCACCCACCGCAATATTTTTCCAAATGTTCAATATCTTATTATCCCATGGATTGATGATCAATTAGATTAAGCCCCAATGGGTTTAAGATCAATGGATTTCATGATTTTACTTCATGCTCAATCCTAAAAAAAACTATGGAACCATCTTCATTGTTGCACTACTTTTAAAGTTTGTAAAGTTTGGGGTTGCCAAACTATTTTGGTTGCATGGGTTCTACTTCAGAAGAAACTATCCAGTCTTTCCTGATTAAGTTTGGTGATTATAGTTGGTAGTTGGGTCCATGTAATAGCTTCACTTTGTCTATTCACTATGTAGATACCAAATAAGAGTATGACTATGAACACATTGGCATAATACACGTGTCTACATGGTAAATACAAGGTGCACACGGGATGTTGCTTTGATTTCACATCCCATGGGTTGAACTACAGGTGTCCCAATAATAGGTGAAATTAACAAGAAACAATGTAACCATGCCAACCATGGTATGAATCACTTCTTACATTTAACATCCCATGGGTTGAACTTTGGTTTAGGTGCATATTCACACGAGGGGTGACTTCAGGCATCATGAGCTGTTGGATGGGCATATTTGCAAGTTGTTCCCATCCTTGGCACCTTATCTGATGCACTACTAATACTAGGTAAAATATCTTTACAGCGAGCAATATAGTTATATGTTCCTCTGGAAATGGGGATGTTGACTACTGTTAGTAATGTGTTCTTTTAAACAACCTTACTTGTGGCTTGTTTCTCTGTCATGAGTGGCATATTGGAAATGGTGCAGTGGCACAATTGAATTATATGCTCATGTATGAAAAGTTTCTCATGATATGATGTTGACACTGTTAGTACTGTATGCTCTTAAACAATTTTAGTACTACAGAAAATTTGTGGCTTGTTTCTATGTCACAAACGGCCTGTTATGTGCTCAGAAATCCTGAAAACTCTGGAAATGGTGCAGTGGCACAAATGAATTATATCTCTCATGTATGGAAAGTCCTGACATTGTTAGTAATGTGTGCTTTCAAATTAGAAATATTATACAGTGCTCGTGTATGAAAAGTCCCTTTTGGTATTCTCTACAGTGTTAGTAATGCAATTCTAGAAGTACTACAGAGTACTTGTGGCTCGTTTCTATGTCAAACATGGCATGTTATATGCTCATGAATCCTGGAAATGGTGCAGTGGCATAAATGACTTATCTGTTCATCTATGAAATGTCCCTCATGGTATGCTGTGGCATGCAGTATCTGGCCTCAAAGCAACTGCCGAAAATGCGCAGGCCGAAGTCCTGGTGGGAATGGGCCTGCTTGCTGGATCAACAGTCATGTTGCTTACACTCCTCTGGGGTACCTCTCTACTAGTTGGCCGTTGTGATCTTCAGGAAGATGGCACAGCAAGAGATCACACATTGACAAGGATATTTGACATCATCAGTAAGCCTTTTTTATAGCTAGTTTACAGACCATGGGAAACTAACGCAACCAGCTCTTTAGAAACTGGAGTTACAACAGATCAACAAACAAGAGTAGCAGTTTGGATCATGATTGCCACAGTTATATTTTATTTAATTGCTCAGATTCCACACGCTTTTCATAAGCCTCAGTTGGGACATATATTTGCTATTGTAAGCTGTGTTTTGGCATTCATTGCACCCCTCAGCTACTGCTCTTACCAGGTTCATTTTCATTTCTGTAGTGGATCTATTTTATAAACTTTCTTATTGTCAAAGTCCATGAGTAGGACTTCAAGACACTTGTTGGCTATAAGCAACTACAAGTCATGCTTCCCATTAGACCTGGCCTTACATAACTGTTTGATTATATTTGAAATTATCTTTGGAATAAAATTTCTTCATAGATAGTTACGCCTTGGATTCAAGAAAGAAGGATATACGTTGCCAAACAACATTTGAGGAGGACCCATATTCTCCACAGGGTGTCAGATCAATTTGGCAGTCAGATCAATTTGCCAGGTGCAACTTTGTATTCATTAAAACATGCTGACTTATAGGTGAGGTGCAGAAATGTAGTCACATGGACTACTATGGTCACAGGTTATGCCCAAATGGGACAAATAAAAGAGGCCCTCTACCTTTTTAAGCAAATGTCTGGAAAGAATGTAGTCTCTTGGAATGCTATAATTGCAGCTTATACACAACAAGGGCTTCTTGAGGAAGCTTACAGTTCTTTCAGCATATGCTTAAGCATGATGTAGTATCATGGAATGTAATGATCTCAGCTTATTCTCAGAATAAATAGTTCAATAAGGCTATATTTCTGTTTAAAAGAATGCTGTTGGAACCTATGACACCAGACAAGATTACATTTGTTAGCATACTTGATGCATGTGGCACACAGGCAGCACTGGTTCGAGGTAGATGGGTCCATGCTTGAGTAATGTTCTGTAACCTTGAGTCAGAAGTTGCTGTGCAGAATGCTCTTATAGACATGTATGCAAAGCGTGGGAGCTTAAATGAAGCATATGAATTGTTTGACAAAATGTTCACACGAGACAAAATCTCATGGACTGCCATTATTGGAGCACATGCTCAGCATGGACATGGCAACAAAGCACTTTGCATTTTCCAAGAAATGAGTGTCGCGGGTATAGTATCTGATGTGATAAGCTTTCTTGGTATTATTTCTGATTGCAACCATGCTGGTATGATTGATGAGGGTCATCACAATCTCGTTAGGATGAGTTTAGACTGTGCAATTACAGTTATTTTGGACCATTATAATTGCACAGTTGATTTGCTTGGAAGGAGTGGTTGGTTAGATGAGGCAGAAGCACTGCTAGTAACATGCAAATTAATTCTTTCAACATACTGATGGACACTCTCGCCATGTTTAATGTGAAAGGTCTGCAGCTCAAAGATCAAATCTTGGGGGCCAAGAAGTTTACCAAACCTTGCCAAGAATTTCTTTACAATTTCATCCCATGACATATTCCAGCCATGCTCTGGCTTCATCATTCTTGAAGCACTTTTTGAATTCAGAGAATTTGCATTTTTTTTGCGTCCATATTCCAAATAATATTCCTCAAATATCTTCAAGAAATTGTTAGCATTCATACTTGGATCAAATGTAGGAGGAGAAATTGGCATGTTTAGCTCAAAGTAGTGGCAAGGCATACCTGCATTAGCTTGAATACTTACTCTTGGTACTGCTGCAAAGGTCTCATGGTTCTCTTGTGCTTTAGCTAGCTCAGAAGTAGGGTAAGTAAGTTATTAGCACAGTGCATTATTAGTTGTAAGGATAAATAAATTGATAGGATAAACTATTGAAGTTGTTATAATGTGCATTATACGTGCATAAGCTTCTATTTACATGTGCGTTAGGCGTCACTCTTCATATAGCTATACAAGTTGCGCATCGATCCATGGGGTGTTTGTTTTAGGATATGTATGTTCTGTATTTATAAGAATGTGTGAAAGTTATGCCTTGTTTGGTATGTTTCAATAGATGGATTTCATGCAGAGAAAGAATCATTGATAAATGTGTTTTATGTTGTTGTAATATGTTGTTGTATACTATTTAGTTTTGAGGTATGATAGTTGAAGTTGTGCTAGAAATTTAGTATACCTTATTTACATCATGATATTGTGATGTTATTTAGGCTAATATGTTAATGGATAATATATAGGTCAAGTGTCAATGTGATCTTTATGTTGTTAGAAGGTATTATGTATGGAATTATGTGCTCTTTTTTTTTATTGTTTAAAATGAATAATCGTTAGTTGTATTAAGTTTGAATGTCATGGTTAAATTCGTAGTTATTAAATTAATATTTAGTTAAAAGATGTGTATGAATGTTAGACATTGATTATACGCTTTACTTAAAATGAAAGCAACTAATAACACTTCATTGAATGCATTATTTGTATAAACATTGTGCATGTTTCATAAGCATGCAGCTTATGAAGAACATGCACATAGCATTCATGCTATGAAATCCACACAAAAAGCTTTATATTTGGCCTTTAGAAAAGGCTCAAATAATATCATGTTCTTCGGCTCGCTTAGTATTACCAACAGTGTCAAGAATAACCACTGCATCGTTCAGTCGAGCTAGTTTCTCTTGAAACTGCATGCCTCCTCGTTCAAGCATCTTGAAGTCTTCTATCATTTCCCTAATACGAACATGAAGCTTTTGGATGGGAGTAAGTTCCTTGGGCGTGATATGTACATGGAGGTGTCGTTGATGTTGCTCATTATGTCTTCGTTTGGGAGCAGTATGAGCTGGATCTAAGGGTTGAACTTCAGTATCGCAAACCATTGCTATAAAGAGGTACATAAAGTAAGCAATTAGTACTTACAACAGGGATACAAAGAATATAATATATGACTTACCCTCAGGACCGTGGTCACCAGACTTTGGGATGGGCTGGATTGGAGTTGCTTTATTTACAGGAATTTGAGTAAATTCCTTCACGGCAGCAACTGAGGCAGTTGGCTTTCCAGGATCTATGATGCTCTGCTTTGCACAGAAAAGACGTCTGGTAACAACTTTTATATAATAGAATGGATAGAATTTTAGTTTTTAGAAAGTAGAGGTGGATGCAAAATAGATATCATTCAAGCTATTTGGCGTGGACTTGCATGTGGATATAGAATGACATGTAAATCTGTAGTAGAGGCCACGTGTGAAATAACATGCTTACAATCTCACAGAAGTTTAATGACGGGTAATACTACATTTTGGTTAAGAGAGAATTGGATGGATGTGTGCATTAAAAGCCAGATGTCAAAAACTATGCTTGGTAATAGAGGGTAGATATAAACAATTGCATATACGTTTATATTATTTGCATAAGGTATGCAGATGGAGAATAACATGGATGTAGGGTTAGGAAAGCATAGGGCAATGAATACTTGCTTGGGAATACAGAAAATTTGTCAATGCAGGAAGGACTCATTGTTGAAGAGTGCAAGGAAGTCAGTTAGTCAGTATTTTATTCATGGGAAGAGGTTGAATGCTCAGTTGACTAGGTTGCATAAATTACTTGCTGTGATTGATACGAAGGGCAGATATGTAGTCAAACATTTTGATGCAGACAAAGATGGTATGCAGTGTATAATTGTATGTTGAATGAATCAAGTGATAATTGTATTTTAACATATATCTATGATTTGCAGAGGGTACTTCACATACTCATGCAGCAAAAAGATACAGGAAAAAGATTAAAAAGGAGGGAAGGTATTATTTACTTCGAAGGCAGGGTAAAAGAGGAAGATGTTTGTTTGAGAAAAGGTTTAAGTCAGTGATTTCCAAGCTCAAAACTTGCGATTTCAATGTGAATAATGAATTGGATCGATTTGAGCGATTGATTGGAGTTGTTGATGTCAGTAAAACTGCTGCAATTGCTATTACACATCAGAAAATGTAAAGATGGTGTTTTTATTAGATCTGCAGGTAACCTTTGATGGGTTGTTTTGTTATTTTGTTTACTGACTGGTATGCTCATGTTGGCATTGCAGGATATCATATAATATGCTTTGTATATTTATGTTTGATGGCATGTAAATGGGTTAATTGGTTGGGAGAATCTGTTGTATTGACTTGGATTTTGAATACAATACATTTTGTGATATTACAGAAAAACTTACAGTTGGATTGCTTACATTGCTTAGATGGCTTTAATATTGTTTGTGTTAACACTGTAAAATATGAAGTTTGGCTGTGTTAGGTTGTAAATATGTTATGAGGTCAATTTTTTCTGAATTATCTGTTTACAGCAAGAAATATATTTTGATTGTTTATGGTAATACAATTGCTTACAATAGATGCTTAAATTTTTACATTCTACTTACATGCTTAATTACATGGAATTTTTACATAGCACTTAATAATAAACAATTTATTTCATCATCGGAAAGATGTCTGTTATATTCAGGCAGTCCAGCAATTCTAGCTTGTGGCTCAGGATTAATGTTCTTTAAAACCTCGATGGTATTTGGTTTTGGGCATAACTGTTCTTGGATATAGTGTACTCCATTATGAATAGCTGCAGTATATGATCGCATCTTCTTCTCTCAGCAGTACCTTATTCTCTTTGAATTGTTTCCAGGCAGGGGAGGGGCTTCTTCCTGCTTGGTTTGGCCCATTTGGCGTTTCTGTCATGCTGTGGCATGCCCTTTCTCGGCCTCGGCCCTTATGACCTTCGTCCTCGATTCTAGTTTGATAAGGAAGTTCTCTGGTATTCGGGCGGTTTGTTGGTTTCATGCGAGCCCCATTCTAGAATCGCATCGATCCGAGACATCGGATCGACATTCTAGGATGGGGCGAGCATGCATGTCTTGCATGCATGCATGCATGCGGCGCATGCCCTCTCTGGTTGGGGTTTCGCTATTTTAGGCGCGGTTCTGCATCAACGTCTCATCGGCGCTTCCTCTTCTCTCAGCAGTACCTTATTCTCTTTTAACCCACCCTCCCCCCCTTCTTTGTTTATTGTATTGTGCACAAGTTTCTGTTTATCATGTTTTTCTTCCACCCGCTGGGTGATGCTTTTTTTCCACCCCCTGGGTGATGCTATTCTCTGGTATGTTTGTGTTGTCTCGTTTGTTGTGTTGGTGATGTGCAGGTACAGGTTGGTGAGCGGCATCTGTTTCGACTTCTCCATGCGGGGGTTTTTGGGAGCGATTTCTATGCCTTACGTTTGTCCAAGCCCCTTGCCGAAGGCTTATCACTAGGGTTTTTCCTCGAAAACCCGAAAGGGCGGGGTTTTTTAATCCCGGTGATAAGCTTTCGGCAGGTACATCAGCCACTCATCTATTAGCATTGTATTTTTTTTGGGGTCCAAATGACATAATTGGATTTTCCCTTTATTTTTCGTGGGTAGTTCGCATGTGTGCGGCTACCCACTGTCCACCATTGTAGAAAATCTGCTGAGATGAATGAGAAGCCTATCTATCGGGCAGTTTGTTGGTTTCATGCGAGCCCCATTCTAGAATATAATGTTAGTGTAACAGAAGTTGTGACACAATATTGAATTATATGAAATAGATACTTTACCTTTAGAAATTAAAGAACCTTTGTTATCAGATATCGATGGCATCCTTTCTTCTAGAGCGTATTTAAGTTTTTGTGCTTATATAGAGATTGATTTTCAATTAATTGACATGCATTGTGACACTTGGCTGTTGTGATGCCTGCATGGCTTTCTTGATGTAATGTATTCAAAAATAATGGTATGTAATTCTAGTTATAAGGCAAGGTCTCTGGGCTATAGGCCAGTTGTGAAACATTAATTATATCGTATGAAACATTAATTATATCGTAGACAAAGCCATTTGTTATGACATATTGTCATAGAGACAAAATTTTAAGATAAGGTAGCAGGCACTTTCATAACCTGAAAATCCGTTTTTGCAAAAAGTGGTAGGACCAAAACCTTGTATCATCTAACTCTGTGCAGGGCAGCAGCTTTCAATATCTTCATGTCCCATTGAAGTCTATCGCCATTGAAGCTGAATTCAAGTACATCTCCAAGGCGTAATCCAAATAGCTTCTTAAACCCATTCCAGCCATCACCTAGGCAGTTTCTACTTCTTTTTGCTGCCAATGAGCTTTTCTGATTTCCAGGTCCATTAATCACGACAGTAGATCCCGTAGGAGGGCTGCGCCATTTGTTCTCATTTTCTAGTATCTAGATAAGCAGGTAACAGAAGATGTTAAGCAACATTACAGTGACTATAGGAATAAAAGAATACAAATATACCAGGCCTCTATTAAAGTTTGCTCTAAGAAGAGCCACACGGAATGGTTTTTTTGATGGTGCATCATCCTCATCAGAGAAGTCTTCATCTGATGAACCAAGCTCGTCGGGTGTAGGAGTGCCACTAATACCATGCCGATTTTTATGTCCATTTTGAGGTGCATCCTTACTGGAATTTCCGACCTGCCAGTTGCCAATAGGTTTCACACAATAATTTCCATCACAAACTCTCGCTGTTAGGCGCGTTTCTTTGCTTGACATGGTGCATAAAAGTGCAGTGCCTTCTATCATATTATTTCCTTGCAAAAAGGATTCCCAGCCCTCTGTGAGAAAAGTCCGTTCACCCACGGATGCTATAAAAATTGCATACTCTTTTTGATTGGGTCCTATGCCAATGATATACTGATCTTTGGCGAGCATGACTCCTTTAGCTTCCTGTAGGATTTCGATTATATTAATAGTTGAAGCATCTAAAATGAACTGAATCAACGAAAATTTAACTTACTAGTAGCTGGCCGAACTTTACATCTACCAAAAATACCGTTGCCATCGCTAAGATATGGATAGATTATAGATTTAAGTATGGAGGAGTTCTTCCGGTCGAGAAACACCATGAACATGGAAACTATACAGAGTAAGGGATTATAGAACTATCACATTTTTACTTTAATTATTGCATACGTACGAGCTATGAGAATATTATTGGCGTGCGTTAATTGAGGTCTACAATAGATGGGTATATACCCTTAAGATATTCCTTAGTCAATTCATATAACTTTATGAATTATTACAATTAATAGTTCACGTGATTATATTCTATTGAAAATCTAAATATTCAATGGTATTATGATTTAAGTTTAATGCTTATATTGATAATATATATTTCATTCAATGGATACAATGAAAATTATGGACGAATTCATATCCTTGCACATTGTTATATATGAAACATGTAACAAATGTTTCTTATACATTGCTATTCAATACTTTTATTAATCCAAAGGTTCTTGATATACAACATTTCGTGTCTTTACAATAGGACTTAATTCATTTTGCAGTATAAGTACATCTTCCCGTCTTCGTATTCTTGTTAATGCAGTGTATAATTGACCATGTGCAAATACTGGTGTACGTAAATCAAGGACTACTTTATCTAAAGTTAGTCCAAGGCAACTATGAAATGTCGTTGAATACGCTAACCGTAATGGCAATTGTCGACGATGAATTGTGAATGCACAATTATCAGGTTGATGGTAGAAATTCAAACGTGAAATTGGATATACATGAGCTTGATCAATCTCTGTTGCTCCAAGTAAACGTATAGTTACAAACTTATTGTACACATGCTCAACAATTACTCTAACATTTTTCACAAGTCCTTTTTCGCGGTCCAAAGATTTCATTAGTTGACAGATTGCACCTTCTTTCAATGATAGTGTATGTGATGGTAGAGTAGAATGCGTATAATTGTTCAAAAATTCATCACCACCAAGTTTATCTGAACCTATGGTCTCTTCATTTTCAGTCACACGATCATAACTAAAGTATTTTTGTTCAGTTCCAGCTAGTATATCAAGGATATACTTATTGAATTTAGAAACATATATGTTTAATGGTGTTAAGAATGCTCTTTTCTCGCATAACAATGGTGAAGATAGTATGTCACTAGGAAATAAAAATTTTACTGCTTCATCAAAATCATTTGTTGTTTTAAACAATGATAATTCAACTGTTTGATTGCTACTATCTTCACCAATTTGAGTTACGCATGTTATTAATTCATTGTCTCCTGCATTTCTAATAGCCTTTTCAAGTTTCAGTACTTTAAATGACTTCCATGTTCTTGATGACTTTATGGATGCATCAATTGTTGCTTGTCTTCCACTACCTTTTACAACTGGTGCAATTTGTCGAAAATCTCCAGCGGCTATGAAGCATTTTCCACCGAATGGTGCTTCTGTGTTACAAATCTCTTGTAATAATATATTTACTGATTCAATAACTGCTTTATTTGCCATAGGAAATTCATCCCAGATTATAGCTCGTGCATTAGATATCAACTTAGCTTTATCAGAATTCCTTTGCAATAATGAGTGTATTCCAGCATTATTATCCATTACAGGAATTTCGAATAAGGAATGAGCTGTCCGTCCTCCAGGATATAATAGTGCAGCTAAACCCGTCGTTGCACAAGGTAAAATGATTTCAGTTCTGCTACGAATTAATAGACAAATTGCATTCAATAAAAATGTTTTTTCCCAGTTCCTGCTTTACCATCTATAAATAACGGTATAAAATATCCATGTTGGTTCAAGTCAGTGCAGACATGATTGTATACATGCAATTGATGACTATTCATTTGCTTCTTTAATATTATAACAGTTTCTTCATATTTCTCCACGTCTGAAAATTTCAATAGCTCCTCTAATGCATAGTCAGGATGTAATACTGTTCCAGGTAAACCTAATTCTGTTCCTGTTACACCATGTTGCACCAATATATTTTCAATATATGATAATGCAATGCAATGGGCATATTATAATTCATTTTTTCTAAGATATCAGCAATAAGAACAGATTGGTAGCATTCCCACATGACCACTGCTGGTGCACCATCAATTAATAATAATGCAAATAAAAATCAAAGTTGGCCAGGAGTGTGTAATGATGAAATTGCTTCATCCATAACCATAAAAGGTTCTTTTGCATCTTCAAGTAGGCCCATTGCAGTCAAAGTTTCCTGATATGTTGGAAATTCTTGTCCATTAAAAACTTTTAGCATTTCCCAACTTCTTGCAGCAACATGCATTAATATTTGTCGCAAATAGTATACCTCACCATTATGTGGTAAAACTAATCTGATTCGGCATACAATCTCTCCCCTATGCCTACGCCGCACAATATTTCTAGGAATACCTATTGATTCAATCTCGAGATATGCGCCATCAACTAGTTGCCCTCCATGCTTGTATGGTGTAAATGAATATCTTTCATTGTATTCAATATACGTTAAATTTGTGAACTCTGCTTCTTCTGGTCTTAAAAAATATCGATCTAGCATTGATGCAGTTAATCTATTTGTATATCCATGTCCTCGTTTATCTTGTAAATGTACTGGAAGGCATTTTATAGCAGGTTCTTTACTTGTAACATGGTAACACATAATTCTCCAAGCTGCTTCCATCGCGGATAGATAGCGTGCATTAATATAATCATCAATATCATTTGGTTTATCTCGAGATACGTCAATATGATATTCGATTTTATCGAATCCTTTATAAATGTACGTGTATAAATACATGAAAATACGTACAGTTGCAGATTTTATATGGCAATCTAATTGCGATAGTAGGAATGGGCTATAAGGCACTATATTCACATCATTAATATTTCTACGTTTATACTGCACATATCCTTTACCATCTACGTATGTATTTGTGTTCAAAGTCTTTGGATAATTCCAGCAACACTTCCCATTCTGTCTTGAAGAATGTTGGTGTACCATGTATTTCTCAACTTTAATTAACAAATCTGGTGATCTTGGCAGCTCAGCAGAAATAATAGAGTCAATCAATTCAAGTGGCACTTCAGGTTCTACTTTCAACACAATATGTGCATGTGGTAATCCACGTTTTTGAAATTCGATCACGTGAATCATATACACAATCTTACCAAAGTGCAATCGTAACAATGCTTTTAATCTAGCCAATCGTGCATGGAATGATCTAACAACTATGACAGGTACTTCTGCAGCATTTTGTGCACCAACTAATTTACTTCGAATTTCTAACCAATTTGGGTTCGTAGTCATAGTAATAAAAACACTAGGGTGTCCCTTTGCACGGGCAAGTGCTAATGCATCCGCCATCTGTGTACTACACCATCGTTTAGAACCAACAAATGATGCAGGCAATCTTGCACCATTGTCATTACAATCTTGTTCATCATTGTCTTCTGCATAATCGACGTCATTCATCAATGGCTTCTTTCTATACCCTCCAGTTGCCAAGAAGTTAAGTCGTTCATCCTCCACTCGTGAATACATGTCAACTAAATATTCATTACTTAAACGCCCTAGTTGCAAAAAACGCTTTTCTTGCATCAATCTGCATCTATACCAGTCTATTTGTGACAAATGTCCAGAATTATCTGGGCTCCAGCCGCCTACGCCATGCGGGAAAAAAAGTGGATATTGTAATGGTTCATACAATGTACTGAATATGCTCATATATACTGGCCTATTATCATTATGTAACCATAGAACTGCTGACCGTGGGCTTATTGTTACACTATTTTGCATGCACAATTGCAGCTAATTCATTTCCATCAGTAAACCCATTTACAGTTAATATTCCAGTTTCCATATGCATGTCTTTCATGTGTTTTAATGACGTTGAAAATGGATTCACTGTATCTAACGTTGCCGCAACATCCATTACCCAATCAAGTGGGACTACTTGTTGACTTGCAATAACCGATCGCTCAGTGCTATCATGAATATACCAATGCAATGGCTGTTCAGGTTTTGATGTAGGGAACACTTGATGATATGTACGCCCCATGATAACAACAGCGGAAGGTACCTTTAACTTCATAAACTGCCCAGTGACACCAAGTCCAGTGAAGCAAAATAAGCGATTAACTTTTCGACTTAGAAAGCTAAATCCTTTTATGTTATACAACAACTCTAGTTTCGTAGGTAACGCAGGTAATCGTTCGACCATACGTTTCCCATGGTTACAACAAATACCATCATCTTCACTTCGCAACAATTCTGCGCCACAAAGCATGCGAGTCTTCGACCAATCAAAGCCATGGAATGGTATATGGTGTTTTTCGATATCCATTCCTGCAATCTTATTTTTCCAATAACAAACTGAACTAGAATCATTGTTTAATGCATTTATTACATTGACGTCTACATTTTCCTTTTCCATCACATCATGTACTTCATTTGCATCCCTATTACTACATATCTCTTCTTCATTGGTTGGAAAATGGCTGCATTCACCAACTATAAAATCAGGATGTTCTTCAATCCTCACCATAGAACTTGCTTCAGAAGTACTTTTATCCTCATATGCAGTTTCTTTATTACATGTTACCATCTTTCCCTTTTTAATCTTAAGTCGACGTCTCTTATTCATATCATGTTTCTCAGAAACAGTTAATGATGCATATCTCCTTCGTCGTTTCTCATTTGCATTTGGCATCTCTTTATCATGCATACGCACACTATTCTCCTCTTTATCATGCAATGCATCTTGGAATCCATTTTCCATTATGGAATTCTCAATATGTTTGTTGATACCTTTATCTTCGCTACATATTATGTTCTTCCTCTGATTATTTACTTTATCATTGCTTTCATCTTCGTTCACAATGTTGCTCTTCATTACATCTCCCTTCGTGTTTTCTTCAATTTTAATATCACCTTTTCGCTGTCTATATGCTCGGCACTTCGCTCGGTATTCATCCTTTTTTTCCTTTGGCAGCGCAGCATATCTCTCTCTACGTTTTGCATTCACCTTATCCCGTTTTTGTCGTTCCCCAACACTCATTTCCATTATTTTTGCCCGCCCCATTTTGTTACAATACTATAGTTACTTTGCTTCTATACCATTACATTCTGCAATCCCCAAACAACATAATTAGCTTCATACTTTTAGACTGTATTAAACATGTCTAACAAAAAAAATTTCACATTTTTATATCTTGACATTCCTATATCCTAGTTCGTTACATCATGTCACCGAGTCACCATAAAAAGTACAAAAAGGCACGACAGCAAGGAACATATCAACTTTATTCCCCCAAGCCATAATAAATAACACTTGGTATTAAATCCATGGCCACATATAACTGCCAACCTCCATTTCTCCTAAATATAATACATAACAGCAAAAAATAGATGGATTTCTGTCTCCTTAGCAATGGGATATCAGGTATGACTGTCAAGCTTTCATATTTTCCACAGAATTCTTCTCAATAGAATGACATTCAAACTAATACATTAAATAGCTAGCGTACCATCTCCAAAATACGCACACCTATAAACAATTTCGCTTTGTCAACAACCCAACCAGCAAAGCCATAATCACGCAAAGCAAAACCATACTCAATTAATTCACAAACCATTCATTCAAACTATCACATACAACTACAATTAACTTATATCTTAATCACATAAACAATCAGGACAAAAACTTTATGTTACTGTCAATTTACAAAAAACCATAACATGACAAAACATCAGGTATGACTATCAGGTAAAACATCATCAACACAATTACTTGCATACATCTAAAATCACATTCAAACTAATACATTCAACATCTAACTTACCCTCGCCAAAACATTTTTTCTCACTTGCTAACAAAATATCCTTCCTTGTCTCAGCATACTCCATACACCTACAAATAATTTCGCTTTGTCAGTAAGCTCACGGCATGTAAATAGACAGAAACAGAAAACAATCAATTTTCCTCACAATTATATTCTTACAGACTCTGCCTAACTCGTTTAACCTAACTATATCTTCCAAAACTTGTTCTTAAAATCACATTCAAACTAATACATTGAACATCTAACTTACCCTCGCCAAAACACTTTTCATACACCTACAAATAATTTCGCTTTGTCAGTAAGCCCACGGCATGTAAATAGACAGAAACAGAAAACAATCAGTTTTCCTCACAGTCATATTCTTACAGACTCTGCCTAACTCATTTAACCTAACTATATCTTCCAAAACTTGTTCTTAAACAGACGTTACCAACAGAATAAGCTCGCATGACTCTCCCTAACTCCTTTGTTTTCCAGAACTTGCCTTTAAACAAATATTATTAACAAAATAGACTCGCTGTCCAAAGCCATGTTTAAAACAAACTCTATAGTGCGTTCAATCGGCCCTCTTCTTCTTCCAATCCGATCACTGTCAAACTCGACCCATACATCAAAGCTCGGTTTCTCATCTAACTATCTGCCGCAGATTCGACAACCACCAACACCACATCCTCACAAACGTACCTCTATCCTCACCCCATGACATCCGCACAAAGCAGCACGCAACCGATGGCATCTCCCTTCTGACTGACACTCCCGAACTTCCTCTCACCGCCTCAAGCAAACGATGACATCTCCCTTCCGACTGACACTCTCGAACTTCCTCTCACCGCATCAAACAAACGATGTCCTCATCCTCCCAAGCAACCCCAGCCGCACATCTCGCCACGTGGCCAAATCAATGGCCCACAACCCCCCAAAAGACAAACGGTCGTCCATCCAGACACAGCCCTATAAGAATATATATAAGGAAGATATGAGCCCAATGGTCCCCTTCATTGTTCAAATTAATAAATGAGTGTTCAAATAGATAGGGCACTTTAGATAATAAATGAGTGTTTAAATAGATAGGGCACCTTAGATATGGGATGAAAAAATTATAAACTATGGTGTGATCTTCCCTATATCTATATCTCTATGAGTGTCTAAATGTCAAAACCTCGAGAATTTTGAATTTTCGCTCAATCTGATCCCAATTTCCCTCGATTTGTTCTGCTAGCCTTATAGAGGCTAGCAATTTCTCTGATCCCCGGCCTCATGAGCTTCAAATGGATATAAGAATCTTTGGCATTGTAATTGATGGGGACAAATTAACTTGTGGATTTATCTCTGGCACTTCCTCTCAGCTCTAGGACTCTCTAGTTACAAATCCAACTTTCCCTAAAGAACTCTTCCATCCCGAGCATTCATTTGTACCAAGCTGTGAAGAATTTGAAACTCAGATTGTAGAATCTTGGTTGGGGGAATTCATTGGTGACAAAAATTGTCTGGCAGCAGGGATTTTTCGGGTACATTGTGAATGGAATGATCACTACATATATATCAAGGTTTTCTCTGGATAATTGGATCAGTCGATATCATATGGATAGTTTAATTTCTGTTGCAATTGAGAGGTAATTAGTCCATTCTAATCTAAATTCTACTTTTCCCTCATCTTTCTTGTTCATATCTATTTTTCCCTCTTTCTTTTCGGCCATCCCTTGCTTAGTTCGAATTTTTCTCCCCCTTGTTGGATCCATCTGAACCTCATGATTATGGAAACTCAAAAAAATTTTAACCTAAATGCCAAAACTCTTCTTATTCTCCACTGTTTTCTGGCGCTTCAAGACAAGGATCAGGCTCTTTCGCTCTCAAATTTGAAAGAAATCTCCAACAAAAGCTCCAATTTTTTACCTTTTGGAAATTTTGGAGATATCAGACTGTGCAAGAACAATTTAATGGATCCCCTGTCTGATCACACGCTAGTTTGGGATAATTACTCGAAAGATCCAAGTCTGCATGGCTTCACTCCCATAATTGATCCTAAGACTGGGATCCCTGAACCTTATGGACTGCCTCGACCTGCAAATGAAGTTTGCTTGGATGCTGCCTGGGATGAAATTCTTCAACAAGAGCGGCCTCAATTGAACTCCAAACTCGCCACTGTTCATGGTATTCATTTAAACTTTCCTATGGTCTTTGAAAAAATGATTGGAGCATGCACAAGAATGTTTGCACTGGAGTGGAAGAAGGCAAACAAACACATTATTACATTACACATTATTACATTGCTACTGCTAGGTTGCAATGAGATGTTCTTGTTTCTAGTGCAGCAATCTCAGCATGTATAGCAAGTACAAAAGCCGAAGGATTCTCAACATGTATAGCAATCACAACATGTATAGCAAGTACGGAAGCCTGGAGGACACAATAGAAATCTTTAGCACCTAGCTGATTAAGAAGACAGTCAAATTCATTTCACACTTGCAGATAAGTCGTTTGATTCTTGTTGGTTGTGACATATTTTGCTGAAAATTATATTGATTATCTTGTATGCGTAGGTTAATAAGATCAAGCTTGAATTTGCAAATTTAAGTGTCTTTCTTGTCAAATTGGATTCTGACAGGTTATTACAGATAGTAGCAAGTTGGATAAAAAACTTAGGATCATACTTTCTCCAGTGAAAAACTGTCTTTTATAAACAAGCACCCACGAGATATCAGATTCTTCAAGGTAGCCCAAGAGCCAAAAAACGGTTTATGTTCAGAGTACACTTACAACTACCCTAATCCATTCATAAGCTGTGTATGTTGTTGCCCACTGCCTTATATAAAAAACTTCAACATCGAAAAGCCAGATAAGCTTAAATTTTCTAAGTAGCAAATTCTTTTCAGGAGCTTTCATTTCTCTCGAGAGCTGCATTTACAGTTAAACGAATGAGAAAAACTGTGTTTAATCAAGAAAAATATAGATGCACAATTCTTACTGTTATAGTTCAGAAGCTTTTCAATAAGATCAACATGTGTCATGAGCATACGCCTACAACAGTAACGGACTAATCCCAGCGCATCAAGTGCATCCCTGTGTTGCATTCACCACTGTTTTATTACACCTTTATATGCTAGAAAACTAAACCACTAAAGTAGAAAAGCATTGGTATAACTGTATAAGAGCTTCTTGGGTTCACTCATTTCTAAATGAGAATCAATCGTCAGTATCATCCATTCTGTTCCTAATTTTTGAGACATTACGCCCAATATTATCCTTTCATTCAACTCAAAACTGCTATCTATCTATATACTCAACTCGAAGACTTATCCAATAGCAGCAACTGAAGAGCGAAAGTGTATGAAATATGGTCCTGAATGACAAAATTAAGCATCTAAAAGTACATAAGGTGCTAGGGATGATGGGAGGCCAAATAATTTTTTTAACAATCCAGTGAAATAAGCTTACCCTTCTGAGTAATCAGCCTGCAGCAAGTCAAGATACATATCCCATTTGTTACCAATCACCTGCAATATGCAACCAAATAAATGTTAAAAGCAGATTCATCTGCTTTGAAATGATTTTATTGCTTTTATACTTGACATCACTCCTTAGGAAAAACAAAAAAAAAAACTACGATTTATGTGTTTAAGTACGTCTCTTGCAATATATGGATGCTTTTATCGTGTATATATATGGACTACCAAATGTAAAACAGTAAGAGGCGAGGAAAAACCTTGCCGCAGGTGAAGCATCTGACCGGAATAATCATATTGACTTGTGAAAGAACCCTATTTCATGCCAAACAGAAAAAACGCTACTGTTATCTCTTTCCAAAAGAGTTAATCTTCCTGAGCAACTGCTATGGAAAGAAAGAACTTCCTAATTCGAGAAAAAAAGAACACCGTTATTGCTAAACCTGTTATCGAACGGAATGCACCTTCGCTAACAGAGCGCCGAAAGGGTTTTACACCTTGACCTAATAAGTTTGTTTAAGGGCGTTATATTCCTTTGCTTTTTTTTGGCACTTTTGCACAACGCTAGCTTGGCAGCCAGCTGGGTTTTTTTTTAGCACGTGGATGATGTTTCTACTAACATCGACGGATCCAAAAAATAGAGGAAATTCAAAATTTGTTATGGGAGTGTGGTGTTTATGTAATCGGTGAAGTTTTTGGGTTGCCCCTAGGGGGGCAAACCCTTGTTTAAGTGGGTTTGTGGCATATCCTAGGTATATGCTGGATATACCGAGGATATTCTGGTGACTGCTAAAAACCGTTTGTTGGCTGTAAACTGGCGGTTTCGCATGTTCTGGATCGCCGATGTTCTAACCGGGTAACGGGCAGACCCGAAGCTCCAATCTGATGCACCCTGTGCTTCATGCAAATCTTCTGAAACAGAAAGATGATTGATGCCCACATAGATTTGCTGATTATGAATCTAAACGGACCTTTAGGGCTAAGTTACTGGCTCTCTTGATTAGCAGATTTTGGAAAGAGGAATTGGCAGCAAGGGAAAATGTCATAATAGCCATTCCAGCTATCAAGAGTATAGGCTATGGCATTCTTCCGCAACTATGGCTCCTCTTAGCTCTGGCAATGGAGTCTTGAATAGTTTGCAATGTTGATTTATCCAACTGCGGCCTTGTTTACGTTTCATCATTCTTTCTTTCTACCTTTGTCTTGGATGTTTTATGCAATAACATTTTTCATAGTTATTGTCCAGTCTGTTGCTGTACCAGGCCACTACGAGGCACTTTTGGCAAAAAAATCCTGCTGGCAACACTACTTCCAAAAGAGTTATTCATGAATCCGCATTGCAAATGGAGTTGCTAAAATCTCTTGGGCGTAGTGTTTGGAGCCATCTGATTTCCAGCATCCAGCTACACCAGCTTGTGCTTCTTTTGTGTAAGCAAATAGGAGTATCTGGATATTGCTCCAGAGCTTTAACTTGCAATAATGTTATTTGCGGCAATGATCCAGACTCTCGGGCTCGCTTGTTCTTTCAACCCAGTTACGTGAGCATGAATCTGCTGGTTAGGGCATTCCCATATCATCTAATCTTGGGACGATAATCATTACCCAGGTGCAAATTGCAAAATACACAGGATTTTATGAAATTTCGCTACTTAATGAGGTGGTTTGGATTCTAAAACTTATGGATGGAAATAGTAATGTCTACCTCGAGGCTTGCATCTACATATTGGACAGTTGCATGAGCAAGAAAGCTTTTGATCAAGGAAGGTATGTGCATGCCAATCTTGTTAAATCTGTTGTTGTCTTCTATGTCTCTACTTGGAATAAAATTATTGAACTTTATGTTAGATTTGATAGCTTAAACAATGCGTATGAAGTTTTTGATAAATTGCCCATGAGAGATGTATTCATATGGACTAGAATGATTGCAGGATATGCTGAAAAGGGACTCGTTCAAGCATGCTTGGATTGTTTTAATTAAATGCATTTTCATGATGTTAAACCTGACAAAGTAACGTTTATTGTTGTCTTGAGTGCATGTTCATGCGATTCCACTCTAGTTTATGGCAAACAATGTCATGCTGACATACTTCAAGCTAATTCTGAAGCGGATGTGGTTGTGAGCAGTACACTGGTTAACGTGCATGCTAAACGTACCAAGGTAAGCAGTTCTTGCATGGTGTTTTATAGGCTGCATGAAAGGAACGTTATTTCATGGAATGCAAATTTTGTAGGTTATACTCAGAATAAAAAGTTATGCGAGGCCATTTCAAGGGAATGCGACAAGATATGATCAAGCCTAACAAATTCACCTTTGTCAATCTTTTAAGCATTACCAGCTTAGTCTTGCAACATGGAGAGTGGATCCATGGTGACCTCTTGCAAGATTGGAATGAAGTAGATGTCTTCATAGGAAGTAATCTTATTTCTATGTATGTTTGATGCGGAAGCACATCGGAAGCACATCGGATGCCTCTGAAGTATTTTATACAATGCCATCACGTAGTGGGCGCTCTTGTTGACATGTATGCTAAATGTGGAGTTGTAGACGGGGCAAGGTGCATTTACAAAAAAATGCCTTCAAGAGATGCAGCATCATGAAGCATTATGTTTGCAGCGTATGCTCAGAATTGGAATAGCAAGAGTGTCCTTGAGCTTTTCCAGCATATGCAACATGAGAAGTAGAAGCAGACAAAGTAACATTTACTAATCTTACAAACGCTTATGCTGATTGGGATCATTATCGGAGGGAAAACTGGTTCATACAATTATCATCATAGCTGATTGCGAACTAGATGTGTTTGTTGGCAGTGCTCTTATTGACTTGTACGGCATACATGATGCCTGCAAAATATTTTGTAGGCTGCCTATCTTAGATGTCATTTCATGGAATCCATTAATTGCAGCATGTTCTCAATATAGGAATGGAAAAAGAGGCTATTCATATTTTTAGGAAAATGCAAGGCTATGACAGGAGATCATTTCCTGGTGCCTGACGATCGTCATTACAACTGTATGGTTGACCTTCTTGGCCGTGCAGGATATTTAGATGAAGCAGAAAGTCTTTTGCAACTTATGGAGCCCATCTTTAATGGCTGGACAGCTTTACTTGCTGCCTGCAAAACATATACGGCAATGTGGACATTGCAAGGCGATCTTTTGACCAAGTTGTGAACTTGAATTCCCATCATCCCTTATGAGGTATATTTTCTCATGCTCACATGTGGAAGGATGCTGCAAGAATAGAAGGGCTCCGAAAGCAGGTAGGTGCATAGAAGAGACCTGCAAAGGCATGGATTGAACTAAATGAGGCAGTCCATGAATTCATTGTTGGGGACAAGAGCCACCCCGAAAGTGAAGAGATCTATGCAATGCTAAAAAGATTAAGTGATCGAATGAAGGAGAGTGGTTATGCACCAAAAGTGGACTTGGTCTGCCGCAACAAATGTCGGACCGGGACAAGGAGGATGCCTTATGTGGGCCTTTGTGAAAACCGGGTTGTAGCATTTGGGCTTATCAAGACACCTCCGGGGCGGTTATTTCGTAAGAAAAAATCTCCACATCAGTATATAGATCGCTATAGTGCAACCAAGATCATTTCTAAAATTGAAAAGCGAGACATTATAATAAGGGATGGTTACCGTGATGCACCACTTCAAGGATGGATCCCGCTCATGTGAGGATTATCAGCGATGTTATTGCATGGCCCTTGTTAGAAGTTCTTTGATCTTGTAACATACTTAAGTATGTAGGCATTTGTGAAGGAAAAGAGAGTCATACAATTAATATCATTACTTTCTGACCATTCGGGAATTTCTCAAAACTGTTTGAAAGATTATAACTTGAATATGACATCTCAGGGGTAATTGAAGGCGTAGCGCGAATAAAGCTACGGATTTGTAGATCGATGAGCTAAGGGTCTGTTTCATATGGGGACACTTAGGCTGCTAAAACCTAAAAAGCCCTAACATTTTCTGTGCCCGACTATGTTAGATATTGCAAACTCTTCTCAACTCATTCTTATGGAATCATAAACACTATGTTTCAGAATGGGATAGGGAATTACAAATACCTTTGTGGGTTAAGTATTCCCTTAACGTTCTCACGTTCATAAGATGCACATAGCTTGATATAAGCCAGAGATGGCACTAGAATATTGCATGAGACTTGAGCTAGAAGTATAGATTTAGAGAAGATCGAGTGGTAGAGATTAAGAATAGAAAGAAACGGTGTGCCGATTCTTTCAATTTTACAAGTCTAGAATCTGCACTTTCGAAGTGAAAAATGTCTGTACACTTTCTTGCTCGGTGCCTTCCCTCCTTTCTTGGTTCAAAACATGTTTCCTGCACTCTTCCTTGAAGTCAACACGAATTTTTCATCACTTGTGGCACAGGAGGAAGAAGCGATTACTATTCTGTCTTGCACGATCCCATATCAAAAAGAGGAGGAAATTTATCGCGGCTGCAAAACATTTCTCTTGATCGTCTCCCTGGCATTTAGAAAAGTGAATCAGTTCACCCCATGTATAAAAAGTGCATGCGTTCATCCAATCACTTACTGTGTGGTGATAGACACTCACTCAGTGGGTGGTGATAGGCACTCGGTGCCATAAAACTCTACTCTTTCTTCTGCTCATAACTTTTCTTCTAATAACATCTCTCTCTCTCTCTCTCCCTCTCCCTCTCCCTCTCCCTCTCCCTCTCTCACATCATCTTCTAGGACTTGTAGTTAATCTTCAATTGTGCACAAGGGTACTTTTTCTTCTTGAACAAAAAACCAATGAAATTTCTAATTCCTAATTCTAGGGGTATTTGACTTAAGGTTTTGTTACCAATATTAATTGCCAACGATATATAATGGTGGTGATAATAAGATTATGCCATGATGATATATACGTATTTTGCAAATATAAACTTTATATATTGAAAAATAATATTAAATTATATAGGGGTATAAATGCATGGCTAGGCAAAAAGTGTTCGTTTTTGGGTTGCCGCTAGGGGGGCAAACCCTTGCTTAAGTGGGTTTGTGGCATATCCTAGGTATATGCTGGAATATACCGAGGATATTGTGGCGACTGCTCCAAACCGTTTGTTGCCTGTAAACTGGCGATTTCGCATGTTCTGGATCGTCGATGTTCCAACTGGGTAGCAGGCGGACAGAAGCTCCAATCGATCATACGTGCTTCATGCAAGTCATCTGAAATATTGCTAATCGGTTAAGAGTCAACTCCTACAAGGTGGCCATTTCATCTTGGGCATCGTAGCATATGTATGGCAAAAAAAATTGGCGTCCCCATCCGCAAGTAAGCAATATAACGTAATACACATGTTTGATTGATGAAGAGTATTTTAGGCTGTAGGATGAAGCGCTAACAGAAAACCCTGGAAATGTCATAGACTTGCTTAATCCATAAGAATTGTTTTTCCTCAGTAGAGACAATTCATTGTTAGGGCCTATGTAAAGTTGGAAAGTTGGATGAAGCTGAAGGATTTTTTCGAGGTTATTGCTTCAAATAAGTTGCATCCCGATGCTGTGAGCTATAACACTTCTATAATACTCTCTTTCTTGCTCTTTGTGAGAATGAGAGATACAGTGCAGCAGTAGATGTGTGTGAGCGGATGGTTGAGAAAGGTTTTGCTCCTAGGGCTTTAACATTTAGGGACCTTGTTGACAAGCTTTGTAAAGTGGGAAAATTAGATGAGGCATAGAAACTGTTGGCTTTAGGAGCTCGTGTTCCCAATGTTAAGTTCCAAATGAGTTTTTGCAATACTTCTTCCATGCCGAGCACCAAAGATTTCTTCAGGCCAATTCCCATTAAAGTCATGGTATCAAGTATTCTATTGTCTAAAAATATAATTTGAATTGATTGTCAAAACATGACTTTGATTTATGATTTAAGCCACTTCACCCTCCGGCCATAGAGGGCAACCCTCCGTGCGTAGCACCTTGTTTTCCTTCACTATTTTGCAAAAAGTAAACTTTTGATTCTTAAATAATCTACTCTCTATAGTTGCATCATCCACATAAAATTTGGGTAGGGGCTAGTCCGATCATAGAAGGTGCACCACTTTCTAATCTCCATTGCATTTGAGATATTGGACTGATGCAACATCATCCAGATAAAGCTTGCACTTGTTTCATTCAGATTTTGCTGGTCTGGCGAGATTCTCTTTTTGGTGATCAGTTGGGCTGCTTTAACCTATCTGTAAACGGATATGAAGAGTGAATTTGATTTATGCGCTCATTTAATGTCCATCTACTTATATTGATTGATGGGGGCTATCGTTGCAAGATGTTGGTGCTATGAGGTTTGCAATTCCTGAAATTGGCATTATATTGAGTAGACAGGTGTGGCTGGATGATAATATGTCGTACAATTAATGGCTAGAGTATAGGCTACATATAACTCCGAGTAACATGGAAAATTAGAACACTAAGCAGCATCTTGGCACAATAAGATGAGGAACTCCAAGTACTATTTGTTCCGAGCTGGATTTTTGTTAGCCATATATAGAACTAGGAATGATACGAACAATTTGAGCTCTCAAACCATGATGATGGCGGAAACAAACTTTCTGAACCTGTTTGCAAAAGATATATGACATTATTCATGACACTTCATTACCATATCGATATGGAATTCATTCACGATGGTCTATAGATGAAAGCCTTTCAATTTCTTGTTACTTTCTATTTTGAGGAACATATGCATGAAAATAAACTATGTTGCTTATGTTATCTGCCTTCGTATTAAGCTAGGGAATATTTGTTTGACAGTGTAAATATGTAGCATAATAACAAGGGGTTTTCTTTGTGTTTTTGTACGCTTTTCACTAAAGTTTTCCTATGATTTCGTGATGTATTCAAATGGATGTACTAATGCGTACATCTAGAGTGCACCATTTCTGAGCCATTGATTTTAGCCTTTTTTTTTCCAATGGTCAACAACCAATGGCTCACAACAAAAGCCCTTTTTTTTGTGAGTGTGGTGCACAACAACCAATGGTTCACAACAAAAGCCCTTTTTTTGTGCGTGTGGTGCATAATGGTCAACAACCAATGGCTCGCAACAAAAGCCCTCTTTTTGTGCGTGTGGTGCATAATGGTCAACAACCAATGGCTCACAACAAAAGCCCTCTTTTTGTGTTTGTGGTGCATAATAGGCACATGAAGGGCTTGAAGGGCGCATGTAGTGCAGTTTCCCCGCCGGCAACACATTTCTTATCATAACTTTTGATCCAGAGCTCTGTTTGAGATGATTTTTATTGCGTTGGAAAGCTCTCTCCGAGATCTTTTTGATAGTGTATGATATAGATATGTTTGGTTAAGTTATCTATGCTAAAACAGCAATTTTTCGGCTGGATTTAGTAGGCTTTCACATCCTACCAGCTGATTAATACAGGATTGCGCTATTGGATATTGTTTTATGGCTCATTCCGAATGAAGGTTGCAAAAAATTACCATGCATTTTTAGATTTTGAGGCAGTTATTAAGCAAATTCCAAGGCTTCTAGATCCTTGTGCTAACAAGCAGAAAAGTTTTCCACTTTGGTTTCTCACCACAAGAATCCATGGAGGCCTAAGGCTGCTGTTAAATTCCAGTTGAAAAATATGGGTGTTGCAAACTTTATGACTTTCAGAATAATGGGATCAATCCGCTCTATCTTTATGGTAACTTTTACCATGTGATTTGAAAAAACACATGTTATAGGTCTGCATTTTGAGAATTTAGAAGTAACATATGGCATTTAAGAAATTGATGTAAATCTTAAGTGCATTTGAATAATTTTTCAAAAATACAAAATAC
Source organism: Isoetes taiwanensis (assembly GCA_021234155.1). Lineage (NCBI taxonomy): Eukaryota > Viridiplantae > Streptophyta > Lycopodiopsida > Isoetales > Isoetaceae > Isoetes > Isoetes taiwanensis. Next base: position 13,662,798 of record JAJEKV010000028.1, read on the forward strand.
ATTATGCGTTGACCAGAGGCATTTGGTGAAATTATGAAAATTGAGGGGCATCTGGTGAAATTCTTCAAAAGATAAGTGCATTTTGTAGTTTTTCCTTATAAATAATGCACTTGAGCCTTAAGAAGAGCATGAGTTTCCTACTGCTTTTGTTCAAGGATTACACATGCCTTCTTTGGTTGTATGGGTCTCATAGTTGATATCTAAAAGGATAATGCCATAGCCAAGATGTCTGCAGGGTGCGGTTGTTTTTTTGCATTCATCAAGTTTCATAAATGGATTGTAGCCTTGTAAGAATGTAGAAAAAGATTCAGTTATTCTCTTATTACCAAATGCGTTAACGTTAACAAGTCATTGAGAAGTTGAAATTTGTTATGTGTTTTCGAAATATTATCCTTTTGTTGCGAGGGATATAGTGTTTTTGTTTGTCTAACATGCCAAATTATTGTCCTTTTTAGCTTTGTAAGTTTAACTCACTGAACACCCTTTACTTAACCAACCATAAATTATTTCTTTGTTTCTTAGTTTGCAATTGAGTCAATACTTTCTTTATGGAACCCAACAATTGAGAAGTCGCATATGAAGCAACACCAATACATGAGGATACACTAGCTATGGTTTTGGGAAACTAGTGGAAGGATGATGATCTGTGGCTGAAGAAGAGGCTTGATATTGGCCCGAGGTCCTAAATATGCCACCGAAGCATGGGGTCATGATATGTTTGCAGGAACTGGATATGATGTTCCAAATCAAACTGGTCGAAATTGTGGAGTTGTGCATAAAGCTATAAATTCACGACACATATAATATCAAGTTGCTGCACCTCAAGTCGTTTAATATAGACCTTTGAAGGTTCAACAACCTCATGGATATGCATGCAGGTAGAAACTACATCCAAAACATTGTTGTGCATTGGAAGACATGTCCTCTGGCTTGCTGTTCCCCAGGCTTTTCCTTTGTTCTCCATGTCGGATAAGAAATTTAATCGACAATTTGGTGCTTATAGGAGCTTTAAGTCGCATTTAATTAAAGTGGGTCACATTCTGACATTTGGGACTCATACAATAAAGTGGAGCTCTATCAGAAATTAATAAGTTTCGCCTTCTATCAATATTAGATTTCTGATGATACCACAAGGACTATTTTTACAAAGAGTAATAAAAGAAAAGAACAATATTTACAAAGAAAGTTATCTACTCTTGGGATTTTTTGGGGGAGGGTAGAGGGGAATAGAAGGGAATTTTCTTCGGAGGAGGTGCATAGAGAGTGAATCCTCATTTTTTGCAAGAGGGGCAAAGGGTGGGGGGAGGGGTAGACGGGAGGCAAAGGGATTTTTTGTGGTAGGCTGGAGAGGGGCAGATGGGGGAAGTGGGCAGGGGAAAGGGGGGGAAGAGAGGGGAGGGGAAGTGAGGAGGGCAAAGGGGAGATATTGAATCATCAAACAAGAACAACGAGAGTTGGAGGGGGAGGATATATTACGTATTAACTAAATACTACATATCAAGCAAGAAAATTAAATATTACATATTAAAAAACAAAATTAAATATTACATATTAAAAAATAAAATAAACTTAATTATTAATAACTAAATTAAATACTAAAACTCTCAACCTTCTCGACTCTCTAACCAATAAGAAGGCATAGGGCAACTGCTAGAAAGCTCACTGGTTTGCTTGCTTCAAGACCACACTGCCAGCTTTTCAGAATAGAACACTTCAAAATGCCGAGATTGGAGTAGTTTGAAAGAGAGTATTTGAAGCAGGGGTAGTTGGAGCTGAAACTGGGGTCGTTGAGGCACAAGAGCCATTGTTCAAAAGTGACAGCCATAACTAATGCATCATCGGCCCTTGCATCAAAACCTTTGCAAGATGTAGATGCTGGTATTTCTCCTACCTGATCTGAAATCTGCAGGGGCCATGGCCGATTCGCATTTTAAAAAGAGTGCGAGTCAGGATCAAATGGCTGATTCAAGTGGGCATTTGAAACATTGAAAGAAACGGAAGATCATGGGCCCAAACCATGCTGGAGCGGTTGGTCGATCTTAAGGAGGCCATCATTTCGAAGGGGTGGAAGAAATTTTCTTCTATGCAAAAGAACAGACGCCAACTACAATAACCAGGCAAAATCCATCGATGACTAATCCTTTGCTTGGAGGAGCGATAACTAACTCTTTGCAGCAGCACAAGAACATCATAACACATCTCGAAATCTGCTACTTTCAAGCTTGAACCCTAATTTCAAGAATCTGCTTCAAGAATCGACTATCTTCAAGCTTCAAAAACACAAAAATTCAAGTGTACCAAATTTCCGGGATCAAATGTGTCTAACGAATTCCCACTTTCAAATTTTAAATTTCAAATCTTAAGTATGGGTGGGAGAAAAAAAAGCAGAATATGGAGTGTATGTAACAAAAAAGCGGGGTATAGAGTGGCCAATGGGATATTTATCTAAGGAATATTGAGTGTCAAGACAAAAAGCAGGGTATAGAGTGGCCAACGAGATATTTATCTAAGGAATATGGAGTGTACCTAAGAAAAAAGGAGGGGTATGAAGTGGCCAGTGGGTCTAAGGCCAATGTGATATTTATGGCCAAAGGGATATTTATCTAAGTAGATAAGTTAATACACTTATGAAGGATTAAAATCTTATATAGATTTAATGGAAAACACCTTGATAGAATTCAATCCCTTGGTTACCCTTGTAACCCCATGTAATGACTTACTAGAGTGATTAATTATGTGCTCATCTTATTATTAAAAGCTTTATCTTTTTTGATCATAATTCTTATAATACATTAATGTACCCCGCATAGGTTTAATAGGTTTAATAAGTTTAATAGGTATAATTCATAGGTTTATATAGGTTTAATGCATTACAATGGCCTTTCAAAGGTTTAATGCATAGCTTTTATAGGTTTAATACATAGGTTTACATAGGTTTAATAGGTTTTGTAGACCATTTTAGAATGGTACCTCTACAAAAATAATGTCTAGCCCATATGCACTTTTCACGCTAAGCTGCCTTTCTCGACTCGCAAGTCGAGAAAGGCCCTCAGAATTGCTTTTTTTTTTGCCCTGAGTTGCCTTTCTCGAAAGGCCCTCAGAACTGTATTTTTCATTCTGAATTGCCTTTCTCGACTCGTGAGTCAAGAAAGGCCCTTCGAACTGCATCTTTCTTTCTGAGTTGCCTTTCTCAACTTATGCATGGAGAAAGGCAACTCAATGTGTAAAATGCAGGTCTGACAAGTCAGAGTGAAAAATGCAGGTCTGAGGCCTTATGCAGTTCAGAGGGCCTTTCTCGAGTCCCGAGTCAAGAAAGGCCCTCAGAGCTATAGGTTTCACTTTGAGTTGCCTTTCTCGACGCGCGAGTCAAGAAAGGGGTTTAAATTCTTTGATAGTGTATGACTTTTCGCGACAGCACTTAGCACATAAAGCACTTACCTGATAAAAAATTTGATGTTACGAAATAATTATATTTGTTGATACTTCATTTTTCTTGCTCTAATGTTTAAAAGACACACTTATTATTTGTAATACTCAATTTTCAAATACAACTAGTTATAGTGCCCGACGTTCCCGGGCATTAGTATTGATTTGCAGGTGTGGTTGTTTTGTAGTTATTTTGTCTTTGTTTGTGTGATATTTTTGATGGTGTAATGTTGAAGGAGCAATAGTACTGTAGTTGGAGATTAATGGTGATGGCAATAGTTCTTATGAATTGAAATTGTAGGGGTGCAAGTCATGCAAGTAATGTAAGAGGGTTATTCTGATGATAAAGAATTGATTGTATTAAAATGTTTAAAATTACAAGAAACTTATCGCGGCGGCCAAGGCCGCCGCGAACGTTTCTCTTCTCCTTGGCCGCCGTGAACATTTCTCTTTCCCAGGCTTTTGTGTAATTCAAGAACATGTGGGACTTGGACCCACACTGTTGCCATATGGTCTCGTACCCGTATGATAGGTGGGTGTTACGCGAAACATTTCTCTCATGTTCCAGAACATGCAGGATTTGGACCTGCATTTTTTGTTCCAAAAAACTCCTCAAAAAAATTATTGATAGGAGTTATTTCCATCGTTTGCAACTGAAGCCTCTGAATAACAATTTGCTTGAAAGAGCACGCGATGTGATGTGTACATACACCTTATGTTGGGTACAAAAATTGCATGTCAATTTTATAATAGCTATGAGATGAAAGGAAAGACGACATTTGTCAAATTTTGAAGATTTAAGCTATTTTTTGAGGATCTAGAAGTGCCACAATACGAACAATGTTATTTACATGCGTCAAGCATTACAGTGTTATTTACATGCGTCAGGCATTACAGTTGTAGTGTTGCATTGATACAAAGGTAGGCATTACAGTTGTAGTGTTGCATTGATACAAAGGTAGGCAACCCGAAGGAATTCCACAGTCTTGCTAGCATACAATTTGCAGATAATGTCCATTTCAAGTGATACGTGTAAAACCATCTTCGATGAAGTAGGTAGAACGGAGGAGGTCTTTCTGCTCCATTGACTTTGTCCACCATCATTTATCGAGCTCTTCGCTGATTTAGCAATTTTAGGAGGGATCTCACTCTTCATATTCAACTTTATCCTTCTTCTAAGTGCCATGTCATATCATCAATTATCTTCCCTAGCCTTTCTTTCAATTTTTATCTATACATATCATGGTTATGAAAGCAATGAAAAACAGCATGTGATGACCTTTTAAACACATGAATAGATTGCAAACAATATTTCAATATTTCTTGGTCTGATCTATAATAACCGAGGCATTATAGAAGCCTTAGGCTCATCTATTCGAAGTTTGAATTACAGTATTATATCTGGCACATATGATCACTTGTTGCTAGCAGCAACTTAAATGTATTTTGCAAAATCAAATAGTATGATTTTAATAGTCTGTAAAACCTGGAGCTAAAAATGCTCAATCAAAATGGTCTGACATGGTTTTGCTTATTGTATATGCTGAGAGAAAATTTGCCACAATCTTAAGCACTTGCATCACTGGGATAGAGTTTTTTTTTTTTTTTTTTAATTAGTCAGATTTAATGAGTCCATTTGGTACTCTTGAAGATTTGAGGGGTGCACGGTACTTAGAATTACCCTAATGCATTTTGTTGTAATGGTGCACATATTCCAAATAACTTGGGATGTAATGGCGATTTGCTTATGGGACATGAATATTGTCTGGAAGATATTGCAGCGGGTGCTTTTGAAATCAAGGGGATGAACTTGAATTATTGTTATCACAAATAACTTGAGATGTAAAGAGCATGTTTTGGGGGTAAATATTGCTTTAACAATATGATTTGGTATATTCAACATTTTCTAGATGGAAATGCATTTTCTGCTCGAAAGATTTGTTACTCACATTTTAGGGCAAACGGCCTTGAAAATAGATCAGCACAAAGAGGGCACGGGCTAAGGCAATCACATGGATGGGGTACTATTCGATTGCCTGCACCTATTTGGGACTGTCGGTATTATGCCAGCTTGCTTAGGGTTTCCATCGCAAGAATAAATAATCGATGTGCACTGTGCATTGGTGGTGCTTTGAGCAGAAGCATGCTCTGCTCATGGGAAGAAAGATCTACAAATAACAGTCTGAAGCTTCAAATCCGGCTATTTTGCGAAGATGCTGAAGATCTCAGCTACGATTCTGACGCAGAAGTAGAGATGTTTAACATGAGTGGAGAGCTTGCCAATACTCTTAAGGATGAGGAGAACATCTATGTGGGCATGCACACAGGGCAAGACTCGTCTATAGCTGCTGCTCATGGTCAGATTAATGATATTTTTCCTGACTCCAACAAGGAGCAATATATTTCAGCAATTGTGGGCGACTCCGGCAACATTCCATTAGGCAACACTCGTTCTAATCAGGTATGGAATTAAGATCTAGCTTCTTTCATTTTATTTGAGCAGATCCATTAAAATTTTTTCTTCAAGTGGTTAAAGATTTTATAATAACATCATAAGCTGCTTGCATTGTGTAACTATTTCTATAGATTCAAGTTGAAATTATGAAAATTAAAGTGCTAGATCTTGTATCATAACACCAGCATCAGTCACATGGATGAAAATCATTCTAGTAGCTGATAGAATGGGGTTCTTAACCAGTACTTTGATTATGATGTTGATTAAACTTGAGAAAATTAAAAGATAAATTAAGATCTAGCTTTCTTTTCATTGTATCTGGTCAGATCCATTAAAATTTTCCCTCTAAATGGTTAAGTTGATAACAACATTATAAGCTGTTTGCAATTTGTAACTATTGAGGTTTATTACTGATCTGAATTATTATACTCTAAACGTGACTAAGTTTAGCTTATTATGCTAACTCTATGTAATTATATGACCTCTGGAAATAGATCTGGCCATAACTACAGAACTGATATCTCATTATAGTTTGCCTTATTGGCCCAGAAGTATAAAGCATGGTCTTGAGATATGCCAGACTAACAAGTTAGGACAATGGGCACCAACAAAACATGTCTCTGGAGCTTTATTGGAAGTATGGCCACAGTGTTAAACACTCTGATGCTGATGCATGCTAATATTGTCAACTTACCACTAAGCTTCTATGTCCATGTTGCACCAAAATGAATTTGATATTAGAGAGTACATTGTCCAGAATTTGCTATCCAGAATTTGCTGCTATGATGTACCGCAGTAGTAAACGGATTACCACAGTTCTTATAATGCATTTAACTACATTGATTGCAGTACTGCATATAAAAGACTTGTGCTATTAATGATAACCTTGTTGCTGTCGGACAGTGAAATGTAAATATAATGGCCTAAGTCACTTAACTCGGTAAGCATAAGCTTAAAATAAACAAATGAGAGAGGATGGCTTCTGCTTTGGCAATATCGTAATGCTGGCAGAATGGTTATAGCTAAGGGCTGAATTGAAATTTCTATTTAATGCTGAATGTTGCATGGCATTGATTGTGACTGTGGATACATGCCTAGGTCTGTAAGACCAATACAGCTAAGCTAAAGACTTCATAATGTTAGAAAGACAATAGACTTCTTGCATGCACTTTGGATCTGGTCACGCAGGTTGCTGCTGCTACTCTGAAACAGTTTATTGCTATGATTCAAAATCTAGGGAAGTTGAGGCATGGCACAATGGCAGTCAATGTTATAGGATTAAACATGGCATTGGTATTAGACGTAGATATTTTACATGGATATTTTGCATGTGCAGTATGCTTAGGGTGGTATGACCTTTGTAACTAGGCTGAAGGTTTCATAAGGATGAAAATTGCTTTTGCATTCAAAGTCACTCAGATCATGCATGTTGCTGCTACTGATTATTTACTGTTATGATTCAACATCTAGGGCTCTTAAGCCAGATTAGTTTGAAGTTAAATCTAACAATAAGTTTGCTGCTGTAAAACTCTAGATATATTGTAGTAGTAGATGTAACATCAGAGTCCTCATCAGGCCACAATAAATGAGGTAGAGATCCACATGGGCAGATGCTGAACAGGTTGTTTGTACTCACATAAACATTGAAGGCAGTGATCTTATGAGTATTTGGTATTTTCCTTGGTATACTCCATTAGATTATCTGGTTTTTCACTTTCTAATGGTGTTGTTCTGGATTCTGTTTGCTATTTTGATTGTTTACATAGCAGTGTGAAGGGGGATGACCCCAAAAGATCCCATGACACCTGCTACCATGTACAAGGCAACCATTTCTAATGCTTGTTTTTTGTAATGTTGGTGCAGGTAACAGGATCTTTTGCTCATTGTTATGTATTCTTTAAAAAGTGGAAGCTGGATAAAGACCAAAAATTCATATTGGAAGATTGGAAATAAAGCGGAAAATACACTCGTGGAGCTACAATGAATTATTCTGTTTGCATTGGTTTGATTTTCATAGTATTCAACAGTGGAAAGTTTGATAGTAATTAGATGTACATGCAACTATTTTGCTTTGAAAAAATCATGTAACTATTTTGCTTTGGAAAAGTCATATGGAAAGGAAAATTTTACATTGCTTGTGGAATACTTGTTTAACACTTGGCATTGGATATATGGATTAGTCTTTTTTAGCTCATTAAGGAAGAACAAAGTAACATAGTCTTGGCCTAAGTTTAGTACACCTGACTAGACTTAGGGCTGCTTATTGTATCGAGTTGGTTCCTTGCAAAGGTCTAACAAGATAAAAGTCTGGAGACGGATTTAAAAGGTTTTTTTTTTTTTGAAGAACGTGTTTTACTTCATATTATACACTCAAAATATTACAAAGTACTTCCAGAAGTAAGAAATGTCCCTGAAGCATCAATCACTTTTAGATGATCACTCCATATTGGAATTTTAATACTATCAGGCCAATTGGAGATCTGAAAGCAATTATACAACTTCTTACGAATTTCTTGAAGCACCACCTGAGAAGAAATACGCTTATCATAAAAGACCTTTCTTCGCCTTCGCTTCCATACACTCCATATTAGCCAAGACTTTGCCATGTGAAATGCAATCCTTTTAGAAGCAGTCCACTGATTTGGATAAATACCCAAAAGAAAGTGCTGACTATCCAAAGATACTCCAAAAAGAGAATGCAGCCAGGACCTAAGACTACTCAGCTCTGCACACAAATATAAATAGTGCTCCAATGTTTCAATGCACCGCTCACACATTGGGCAAAGTGGGCTTACTCCCGGCTTAAAACGATGAACCATCTTATTAACTCTCAAAGAGCGATGAATCCCTGGGATAGAGTATTGAGGCCACTATAAAGAGATTTCACTTCCCTAGAAGTCTTCGCTAGCCAATAGTGAATATTCTGCTCCTACAGGGTCCAGAACAATCGCTTTCATAACTTAGTGTCTTTGATATGAGTCTTCAATCACCACAAAAACCATGTAAATAGTTCGTGGCAACAGAGTCTGGACTGTCAAAGGAAAAGATTAGGTTTAAACACAAAGGATTACTTTAGAAGCACACAAAAATGCTACGCTGGTCTTCCCCGGATTACGGATCTACACGAAGTCCATTGTACATGAAATCTGCACTGCCATCCTCACCTGCTTGGTAAAAATCGTTCAATGCCAGCACCAAATCTAGCAACCCCAAAATGGCTATTATAGCTAAACAATCCTGAAGATAAAGCCGCAAAACCGGAAGTCTTCCTTCTATGTTCTGCAAGTTAAAAAACGACAAATGAAAATTTCTTCACATATTGAAGAAGGGGCTTTATCTACAAAATGCTAGTTGTTCCAGAAGTGAAAACCTGAGTGTCAAAGCCAAAAATAGGATCGCATAGCCAATTGCATAATTTCTTGCTGGTTATATGCACAAAACAAAATCAAATAAAGGATTTCCAGAGCATAACCTGGCTACTTCTACCATCTATGATCTCCCCCAGAGCATTTGCAGAGCATACCTAGACTATCGCCTACCATCACAAATGGCCCTGGTTAACATGTATGCTAAATGTGGTGGCCTGCATGATGCGCGAAAAGTATTTGACCAAATGCATCAATGCAATGTTGTGATCTGGAATACAATGATTGGATCGTATGCACAACATGAATTTGGTAAGGAGGCACTAGATTTGTTTCAGCAATGATATCGCAGGTCGCAGGGTCTGAAGCCCGACAATATCACATTTGTCTATATTTTATATCCATGTAGTCATTCAGGCCTTGTTGATAAGGGACAATGCTATTTCGATGCAATGGTCAAAGATTATGACATCATATCGACAGTTGAACATTATGGCTGCATGGTTGATCTTTTGGGTCGTGCAGGACAGTTGGAAGAGGCGCAAGCCTTCATTAGGAATACAGCTTATGAAGATATAGCTGTTGTATGGATGGCTCTCCTAGCTGCTTGTAGGATTCATAGTGATGTTAAAAGAGGTGAGATTGCTGCAGAACAGGTCCTCAAATTGGACCTTTCTGATTGGTGATATCCCCCATCCAATGAAGGAAGCTATCTATGCGAGGCTGAAATTTTTGAATAGGTAATTAGATGCGTGTGGGTATGTGCCTGATACGTCATCAGTCTTGCATAATCTGGATGAGGGGACCAAAGAAACGTTGCTTGGTTATCATAGTGAGAAACTGGCATGAGTCTGCAGACCCTGCGATCACCATAGCAAATCGACAGCAAACCTATATGTTTCTCAAGAAAAAACATGGCAAGCAAACATGTATTGTTGTAGCTTCGCTATGGAGTTTTGATGAGTCTGGCAATATTCATTTAAGCTAGACTTTGCTTTTTGGCATCTCAAATAACCAGGAAGTGGCCTGGGATCATGGTTTTGCGAAAGAAACCAAGCAAGGGATTTCTTGCAGAGCAAAAAAGAAAGGGGAAGATCCAAATCCGCAGTAGCTTTTGGATTGCGGTGACAGATTGCTGTTTCTTCACCATTGGCGGCCTCCTGCATTAGTACCAGAGCTATGGGGTGATTTGTGAGAGCGGATTTTGCCGGAATAAGGCAAAGGAAGTGAAAAGCAAAGCATTCGACGGAGCAGATTCATTCAAAGCAGATAAGAACAAAAACGTGGCATCCCTACGTTTTTTCTTTTTTCTTGAAGTTAGCAAAACCAAAATTAATAGACGTGTCAAGCGATCGGCTCTTCTCAGCCCAGAAATATTAGACACCCTTTTTTTTTAAGAACAAAATATATTGCTTTACATAGGTAGTGAAAAGTTAGTATCTGCTCTAATTGTGAATTTAGGCATTTCTGGTATGCCAATTGTATGGAGAAAGAAACTAATGACAATAATGTTTCTTCTAGCCCCCCCTTGCCTGCTCATTGTCTAATTTCAAAAAAGCAGCAAGGTGAGGGTGTCTTTTCTTGGAGGAAAGTCAATGGCAGCACCAAAAGAATTGCCAAAAAAAGGTTGGAGAAGGAAGTTCAAAATGGAGGTAACTCACAAATTGCTGCCAATCATAATGACTTCTCACATTCTGGTGGAACCATTACCGATTCTGAAAGATATAAAGAAAAAGGGAAAGCCAAAATGGATGGAGATATCTCAGTCAAGGATTTACATAATACCTTGACCAAGATTGCTGCTGACTCTAAATCCTTGAGGCATCAAGCTGACTACTCAAATTCGAAATGGAATCTATCAAATTGGATTCCTGCCAAAGGCACGAGAGATTCATTAACTAAGGAAATTCAAGCAAAATATTCTTTGAAGAATAAGGTGACAGGGAAAGTATCTAAAGCACAGACAGGTTTTATTGCCAAAGTGCCACAAGATGTCAACAAAAATAAGGAAATTGCTATTGCTGAAACTGCTGAAAAGTTACCCCCAATAACACATGACCATAATCATACAAAAGGTAATATGGGGGAATCTTCTGAGTGCAAATCAAACAAACAAGACAATGATGAGGTAATTCACTGTTCAAACCAGTTTGCTGTTTTTACTAACTCTCATGCACAACAGATGGAATTGGGTGAAAGCATGTTAGGGCCTACATAAAAAATTACCAAAAAGGTACTTTTCTGTGTACTTCTGTGCAAGTACATAATTGTATTTTAAAGTACCTAGACTACAAGATTGACTAAAAGAAATTGTGTTATGTTCAAGAGTAGTAAGTACATACATGTTGTAAGGTACTTTGTGATGTCAAGAAGATGTTAAGAACTCAAATATATCATCATCTTTGACTACCCAGAGTATTTTCCAGGTAGTTTCTAAAACATGTAGGCCCTAACATGCTCTTACCCAATTATTGCAATCAGAAAATGAGGACTTGGTATATCCTTTAGCACCCCCCCCCTCTGGTTCATTCACCTACAAATGTGGTAAATTTCATGGATCTTATTGACCTATCTTCTCCTGATGATACTTTACCTTGCCATGAGTAGCCTGCCATTTCAGAAAAAATAGCAGATCAGTTGGCTACATTGGATTTCAATGACATTGCCATGAGTACTTTCCACCAGTCATGTCAGGAAGTTGCATGTTTGGATAAAGATAAACAGACTCAGCTGGTTCAGCATTCTAAAGTGATGGATAGAGAATCAAACATGATTGAAAAATGTGATATTGAGTTTGTTCCAGAGACTCCTCAATCTGCTGACTCTCAAAGCATTGAACAAGAAGAAACACCTTCCAGGCAAGTTCTTCATCCAAATAAATCTCTATTTAATAATAGTCTTAACAAAAAATTGACTAGTATTGCTACTGCTGATAAGTCTATTAACAAACTGTTTGAATTCATTCCTGGGGGGATATCTTCAGATGAATTGGATAGTGAAAAGGAAAATTTATGCTCTAAAGAGAATGATAAAAATTGGGATTTTGAGTATTATCTAAATTCTTCTTCTGTTGTTAGCATTGACAAGAGAGAGTCAACCAAAGTGAATAAGAAAAAAGCTAAGTTGTCTGCTAGCTTTAGTGCACCTGCTAATAATACCAGAAGCAAAAATAAGAAAGAAAGAAGAGGGAAAACCAAGCATAGATAGCTTTTTCCTTTCATCCTTCTATCTCAATATCCTTATGAAGATTCTCACATGGAATCTTAGGGGGATTAAAGGTGCTCTCAAAAGAAGGAGAGTGATTTCCCAAATTAAATCCTATAAAGCCGACATCATTCTTTTACAAGAGCTTAAGCTCCAAAAATTTGAATGTGCAAATCTTGGAGATTGGATAATTCCAGGAAGCTCCTCCATCTGGATGGAAGCAGAAGGAACCTCAGGGGGGATATGTATGATTTGGAAAGATCTTAACACTGAACTGTTTTACAACAGCCCGAGCAAAATGTGGCAGTGTACCATTTTTAATATCATGGACAAATCTTTTGGTCTTATCAATATATATGCATCAACCAATCCAAAAGAGAGAGAACTCCTCTGGTTGGATATTAATCATTGGATGAAGGCCCAAAACATTGATGACTGGATCTTGGCTGGTGATTTCAACAATACTCCTTGTTGGAATCAAAAATTGGGCAATAAGATCAATATGTCTAGATTGGAAAAAACACATTGGAATGACCTCATTGATGATAATTCTATGCTCATGATACCCTCCTCTTCTGCTAAATTCACTTGGTCTAACAAGAGAAAAGGGAATGCTAGAGTGTTTTGTGCTTTGGACAGATTCTATCTTAATATTTCTGGCTCCAATTTCTGGGACAATACTTATGTTTACAGTGATGAATCTACTGCTATTTCTGATCATCAACCTCAATTCCTTTGCACTCAACATCAGGTTTCTGTTCCAAGATCTGGTAACATTCCTTACAAGTTCAACTCCAGTTTGCTTCAAAACACCTTGTTCTGTCAAGAGTTCAGGGGATTCTACTCTAGCCTTCCTAGAGTTACAGAATCCATGTCTATGAAGGGTTTCTATTCGAATCTTAAGGCCTCCAAATCCTGGATTAAAGAATGGTCTAAAAAGCTAAAATCTGATAAAGTCGGGGAAAAAACATTCTTCTTCAAACATATGAGAGATGTGAGGTTGGCTTTAAGTGAGGATCCTTTCAATTCTTCTTTACATCTCCAAGAGGAAAATCTTGAAATAAAGATTAGGATTATTGAGGAATTTGAGGCCAAAGGCAAACAATCAGATCAAAAATTAAATACACAAATGACATGGACTCTGGTAGCACGAATTTTTTCTTTAGAATTGCCAAGGCAAGACAGAATAAGAGCTCTATCAATGAAATTACTAATGATTCTGGTCTGGTTTTGAATAATCCCTGTGATATCACTAATTATTTCCATTCTAAATATTTCGATCTGTTTTCAAAAGCATCAATTCTGATATCTCTATGGACAATAATGCCAAGAAATTCATTGATTTGATTGACTCCATTATTCCAAATGATCACAATCAAATGGATATTACCCTTTCAGATGTTCCTAGCCCTGATGAAGTTTTATCAATTCTCAAAAGCTTTAAACATGGTAAATCTCCTGGTCCTGATGGATTTCCTCCAGAATTCTTTTTAGAATTTTGGGATTTAATCCAGTATGACTTCATGCATTTCATAAGAGGCTTTTGGGAAGCTAAGCATCTTCATCCTTCTATAGCTAGTGGATTTATCTCTTTAATCCCTAAAGTGGACAAGCCCTCTTTGGGTTTTACATTTGGACCGAGACCAATATCTTTAACCAATACCACCTATAAGATCACATTGCCAAGATTTTTGCCTCAAGAATCAAAGATTATCTTCAGAACTGTATCAGTGGAAATCAGAGTGCTTTTCTCCCTAATAGGTTTATTCTTGAGAACTATATTGCTGCCATGGAAGGGTTGCATTGGAATAAAATCTCGAATCAAAACTGTGTTCTTCTTAAGTTAGATTTTAAAAGAGCCTTTGATAACATTAGATGGGATTTCATTGAATATGCTATGGAAAAACTTCGGTTTTCATGATAAAGTCATCCGGTTAATCAATGGTGCGAATCTTAGATCAAGTTGACAATTCTAATTAATGGTTCACCTAGTCCTTTTTTCCTTTGGAGAGGGGGGGGACAAAGGTTGTCCTTTGGCTCCCTATTTATTTATTCATTGTAGTGGGCTGAGTTCTGAGGTGAGGCTGTCTGCATCATCAAAATGTTGGAAATTTGGTGGGCTAAAGCTCCCAAAGTCCATCGAGTCTATTTGCATCCACCAATATCTTTGATGACACTTTTCTACGCTTCTGGAAAATAAGGATGATAATATTAATCTTTTTATGGATATCTTGAGCCAATTTAGTGCAGCCTCAGGTGTGGACCTTAATTTATCTAAATGTGTTATTATTGGTGATGATGACATTAATGTGCCTGGGATTAAAGTTATTAAAACCTCTGAAGTTACCAAACTTTTGAAAATGCCTTTATCTTTAAATTCAAATCTTTCTGGTCTGTGGTCTCCTATTGTTGAGAAAATTAGAGCTAAACTTCATACATGAGAAATTCACTATCTCCGGGCGGGGTCGAGTGGTAATTGCTAATCAAGTTCTCACCAGCTCCCATATTTATTTCTCCCTTTGCTCTTGTGGCTCTTTTGTGTCTATAAGCAGTTGATTGAGAAGATCATAAGGAATTTTATATGGAATGGTAACAACTTAGTCAATTGGAACACAATCACCATGAAGAAGAAAAGAGGGTGGTCTAGCATGTAAAGACATTCATAAACAAGCTCAAGCTCTTCTTTGGAAAGTTTGTTTGGAAAGCCCTCAGTGGTTCTAATAGTGCTGCCTCCAAATTCATTAGATATTGGCTTAAGGAGAGTTCTCCCCTGGGTCATCCCTCAGTCTCCCATGAGCTGCCGAATTCTGCCTTTTGTGAAGTCTCCTTGGCATCAAACATGTCTCCTCTTATGAGGAATATTATGAAGGCTTGGAATAATATTTTCTCGGCATTCAAATATGAGCAGGATATATGTTTTCATTCTGCTATGTCCATTTTTTGGTCTCCTACTTTTAAGGATCATCCAAACCACGTGCTTGCTCTAAAGCACCCTCAAATATACAAAAAGTGGAGTTCTTATGATATCATTAACCTGGGAGATCTGTGGCAGAATAACAGATGGGTAACCTGGTCTAATCTTAAAGCTACTATTAGGGGCTCTCAAACTGATAAAAAAATTTACAAACACATCAGGAACATTGTGGGAAATTCCAATATTAATCAGATCCTGCATAGTAATTTGGATTGGTGTTTAAATAAGAAGAAGTGCTATAAGGTAAAGGATGTCTATAATTTCATACATCAGAGTCCTCATCCTCCCAAATCTTCCAGTGTTTGGGGAATTGATCCTACTGCTACCAAATTCATTATAAAAAATGTTTGGAATTCTTATGTTGCAAAAAAGGTTTCCTTCTTCATTTGGCTCATTGCAAACAAAAGTGTTCCTTGCCTTGTGTTATTAATTAGAATAGGAATCCTAATGTGTCTCCCAATTGCCCTCTAAACTGTAATAATGTTGAGGATTTTGAACATATCTTTTTCTGTTCTAAGTTGGATTCCTTGTGGTCTTGGATCAATAGATATTTTGGTAACTTTGATAGATCTTCTATAATCAATCTCTTACAAGGACAAGACACTTACAAAAACACTATTGTCTATTTATGCCTTTGGAATATCTGGAAATCCAGAAATAGATGTTTATATGGCAAAAAAAGGTTCTCTATTACATGGATCAAATTGCATATTAAGTATGACATTGAGCTTTGTGCTACGCACATAGGAAATTATTTTGTCGACAATTATGACAGGTGTTGGGATCAAATTGGTGAATTTGTGGGGTATCATCTTTTGTTCATTTCCAGGCTCACATTTACAAATGCTAATTGAGTTTTTTTGCTTAGGATACATGGAGTTATGCAGAGGTCCACATACAAACAGATACTTTGTCACTAAGGATGGGACCTCTTTGAGAAATGAAGTGGCCAGATATGGTGAACACAGAATACATGAGCATCAAGTCTGCTATCCTCCACATAATCATTGGACACATAAGCAGGTAGTAGATGATGAGGAGGTTAGGACAAAATCGGAAAGGTTATGGGCTTCAATCTTCTCAAGAGAAGTGATGCAAACAGTCTACTTATTTTGGTTCATGGAAAAGCATCACCATGAATTTACAGAAAGGCAATTCTTGAGGTACAGAGAACTATACTATACACACAGGATGCTAGCTGATGCTTATGGCAATCTTATTCTGCTCATGGTACAGCAAGATTATTATAGACTGATCAGAGACCAGTTGTGGAAAGAATACTCATACACTCTGGATACAACTAGCAATTTCACAACCCGCTTCAATATCCTCTTCCAGTCTGATGATCCCAATTGCCCCATTATTCCTACTATCCCATCAACAAGGATCTTAGCAAAAGTCAGCACTATGGCCTCCTTATGATTGCAATATTTCTGTTTGTATGTGCAGGTTTTAGTAATGACAACAAAAGGGCAATACAGGGATGCATCTCTTTTTCTATTCAGCAATATGCTCGGGCCTTCTATGTGATTTCTTGCAAAAGTGGCTACCTATTTTGATACATTTGCTGCTGTGAAGAATCTTCATATCTTCAAGCTTATTTTGGCCGGATACTTTTATAAACATCTGTGTGGATAAGTATATTGTCACCTACTATCATATTGTGCCTTGTTAAGCCTCGATGGGACTTAACAGGATTTTGTATGTTTTTCCTTAATTAATGAAAAAATCATCTCGTTCCTTCAAAAAAAAAAAAAAAAAAGTTAGTATATTTTTGAAATGCAAGTTATCAAATGCATATGTGCAAATTATAGTTGCTCCCATACAGAGCATGTTGACATTGCATTTTTAAAAGGGACATTCTTGTGTTGCTATATAATGGTATAACGATTCATATAACATCGGACTTATATGCTGCTAAGGAGAATATTGTACCCCTTAGAATACTCTCTTGCTGGGCAGTGTTGCACTTCATAAAGCTTGTCAAAATTTTGCACCCCTACAATTGCAATGTATGTTGAGCTTTACATTCTTGACTTTGAAACTGTTAAATTAATTGCGCTCTTGATTATGAAATTAGGTCTTACTTTTTCTTTTTCCTTTCCATAACCCGATTGGGTTCCCATGGACGTTAAAAGACTTATCTTATCTTATCTTATCTTATCTTATATTATCTTTTAAGATTAATTAGGAGAAAGTTAAAAAGCTATGAAGTGTTATAAGCCAATTACATTATGCATTATGATTGGAGGAAGCAATACTATGGTCCAAAAAGTGGTTCTATCAAGGTCTTTTAGTTTTTCCATTGGACTACATAGAAGGAAATTAGGACCGACATTGTAAAATTGTTAATAAATAGCAATTTCTTTGCATAAAATGAAGGAAAAAAACGAGAACATCCCAATAATTAACTTTCAGCAAAAGATGTGCTATAAAGAAAATGTTATAGATGCTTCTTGATGTTGTATCACGAAGATCTTTAGAATATTGCATGTTGAAATGGACCGTGCTATGGATTTTTGTTAGTGTTATTTCTTAGACCCTAACAAATATGGCATTACTTATTTTTCTTTCTTCCATGAGAATGATCGTTCAACATAAAACGTTTATTGTAAAAATTTTTTTTTTTTGAGAATTGGCTATGTTCTGCTGGTAACACCATGTGTTACAAAAGAATATAGCACCTTTGGATATGATCCAAGCGAAGTACTATCTATTCAAGAAATCAAGCAATACTATCTATTCAAGAGATCAGCAAAACATATATTAGAACATTGCAATGAATAAAAATGGCAATTACACATCATAACAAATTGAATGTAGCAAATTCAATGAGACATTGATAATGGACTAACATTTGGACTCCTCATCAGCAATGAAAACCATTTTTTTTTATAGTTTTACTCAATGGACCACCATTTTAATACGTGGTTGCCAGCTACATAACACGCTATAGAATGATGCCAGTATTCTACTACTGGCAATATATAGAAATAGTTCACCAGCTACGTAATGCACTATATAAAGCCGCCAACATAAAATATAGAGATGTCAATCTTGTACTTTCATCTATTTGACATTCATGATAATTACTCGCAAATCAAGTATTATACAAACTTATTCGTCCACACAAAACTTTTAAGTACTAAAACTAACAACCTTGCATCCAGATTTGCACTTTGCATTCAGGAGTATCATAATAGCTTTATGCGACAGATATCATAGATGTGGATCTTATTCAACACTTGTTGGTTGCAGATGCAACACAATTGCATTCCACGAAAGAAAACTGATTGGGCTAATGTGTACACATTGCAGATGCAATACGATTCCATTCCACAGAAGAAAACTGACTCGGCTAATGTTGCATACACCATTTGTGCAGGCCATTGCTCCCCGCACTTGTTTCTAAGATACATATATTAATACTAAGATTAACATTTGGTGAAGAAATTAGATGCTACCAACATTCTGCTGGTCATCAATCAGAACTTGTTTCCGAGATACATAAGCTAATACTAAGATGAAAACTATCTAGTGAGAAATTTGAATCAACCAAGGTAAACTTAGTTTCTATGCATATATTTGCATTCTAAGCTTTCAAGATAGTTAAGGACTACTATCCGTGACATAAGCAATCTGGTCCAGACAAAAGGAACTACTTACTTCCTCCGTGATCTTTATAGAACCATATCTTCATAACTGTGGCCTCCTTGCCTAAATGCAAAAGAAAAATGCATCAAATGTTAGCCAATGCAATTGTCATGGCTGCAAAAGAAAGGAGGAAGAACATGTGCTCAAGCTTTCAAAGGTGCAACAAAATTCAGTTGAATGTCTAAGATGAACATTACCTCAAGCATGATACCAGACTCACGAAGAAAATTAGCAAAGGAAAAAGAAATAATGGGGCAAATATATCACTTACCTGCTTGGTCTTTAGCCAATATGCTGCCACAGCTAATGGCAAACAATGCCAATAAAAGCTCGTGTAATATACAAGGCTTAGGTAATATATGATCTGCTGGAAGTTCTTTTATATTAACTGGTTAAAGTCCTTACGCGCACAAAAATGTAGAGTTTGAGCAATCTTGGTATGCATGGCAAACGGACTCATGTGCTCCATACATTTTCCTTCAAATATTTAGAGCCCGAGCTTGTTCAAAAAAACAAACATAGAAGAAACAAAAGAGATGTTAATCCAAGAGGAAAGCCTTACAACGATGGAAGCAAGGATACAATGATAAATAGAAGATAAACACATAAACATAAAGGCAAAGACAATCCATATCTTCAAAGAGCACTGCAAGTTGCTAAATTGGATGCGTGGAACACATCGTAGTATCTCTTTCATATCTGCATTCTAATAATGGTAGACCGAAATGAAAATCACACCTTAATATCCTTAGACATACCTTGCCATTCTCTTACAATCCACAATAGGACCTACAAATGATACTTTGCAACCACCTGAAGTAAAACTTTTCACAGTTACACATAGTCTCTAAATGTGACGCTCCCGGAATCTATACGATGCTCCCATCGTATAAATACGAGGAATTTCCCTCCCATGGCGGCCACATCACCATGGCAAGGCCCTCCGTCATACTCGGACCACTTGGGATGGCCAAGTGTCCGAACGAGGAACACGGAGGTGTCATTCGTCCCACGTCCTCTATGGGAAATCCTAAGCGGAAGCATACATATACGTTAGCATACAATCATCATGCAAAATAATATACCACCACGAAGGGTGGCCCATCCATCCTTATCACGGAAGAGATAAGACATCCATAATAACATGAAATAACACCATGACAAGGCACTACCCCGGGCTCAAACTCCAAGGGATCAACTGGCGGCCAGGGTCTCAAGATATCAACAGACTGAGGTATAACATGGCGTTGGCTGGCATAAGACAATGGCTGGCATAAGATAGAACACGGAGGTGTCATTCGTCCCACGTCCTCTATGGGAAATCCTATACAGCGGAAGCATACATATACGTTAGCATACAATCGTCATGCAAAATAATATACCACCACGAAGGGTGGCCCATCTATCCTTATCACGGAAGAGATAAGACATCCATAATAACATGAAATAACACCATGACAAGGCACTACCCCGGGCTCAAACTCCAAGGGATCAACTGACGGCCAGGGTCTCAAGATATCAACAGACTGAGGTATAACATGGCGTTGGCTGGCATAAGACAATGGCTGGCATAAGATAGAACACGGAGGTGTCATTCGTCCCACGTCCTCTATGGGAAATCCTATACAACGGAAGCATACATATACGTTAGCATACAATCGTCATGCAAAATAATATACCACCACGAAGGGTGGCCCATCCATCCTTATCACGGAAGAGATAAGACATCCATAATAACATGAAATAACACCATGACAAGGCACTACCCCGGGCTCAAACTCCAAGGGATCAACTGACGGCCAGGGTCTCAAGATATCAACAGACTGAGGTATAACATGGCGTTGGCTGGCATAAGACAATGGCTAAGGTTGTCCGCTCCATCCGCCCCTCCTGTGCACACTTTGCAGATAGGCTGAATCATGCTATGACGTGCTTGTAGCCCTCCGGAGACGCAATCCCAAGGAATCACCCTATGGGACTACTCCGGGTTACATCTCCCCGATCCGATGAGGCAGGTCAGAGAGGCATCTCCTCCCCGAGCATGACGGATCCCTGGGTGTGCTATAGAGAACACGTGCCCCTTAGTGACCCCCGCATCTGTAACCGACTTACTCCCCTAAATCTAAAGGCTGGCTCACCAGCTCGTTCGAGCCCAGGACGTCCATATAGGCACGTCCCTCCAGCCCAGAGAGTGTCAGACCCATACCTGTCCCACACACAGTGACCGGCTATAAGCCTAGCACACTGTAGGAGTCCTGTAGCCGCGCTAGGCAGGACCCCACCCCCAATTCACCATCATACTTGTTATCTGGTGCTGAACCACATCATAGCATCCACAGCCAGGTTGGCTCTTGTGCACAGGCCGCAATTATTGGGTATTAAGGGATATAACTAGAGACATCTCTAATTCTAAGAGGCCTTTAGGTCTCTACCCTTCCCTTAATTCCCAATACACGAAAGAAGCAGAAAGAACTAATGTAAATACCATTCAGATATTCAGAACAACTTTTAAAAGAGAATTTAATCATTTCATCTATCCAAAGGAGTGTCAGTAGAAAGAAGCTATCTATTGACTAACCGGTGTCTTGGCTAGAGCCATGGTCACAGTAGGCATCCATAGTTCGAGGCTGGTGGTCAAGTGTTGGCAAAACAAGTATAAGCTGCTGGCTGCTGCTACTCCAAATTCGAATTTGGGGTGAACTGGAGGGTAGGACCCTTATTCCTTGGCCCAAAATGGTAAGTCCCTCCTGGCCAATCAATTTGGGCCAGGTGGCACCCCCTCATTGGTTACAATTAGTTAATTAGACCATAATGGCTTAATTAGGTTAATTATGCCATTATAATCCATAATTATCCTTTGGATTATCAATATTCTCCTGGAGGAAAGGCTTAACTCTGTTGGCAACAACTGCCTTCTTGCCTAACAGATTTATTCTAGACAATTATATTGTGGCTATGGAGGGATTGCATTGGAACAAGGTCTCCTCCCAGAAATGTGTTCTCTTAAAATTGGATTTCAAAAGAGCCTTTGACTCTATTAACTGGGATGAATTTGCCTTGAACAAGATTGGATTTAATTCCTTAATAATCTCCTTAATTTTTGGTCTTAATTTTATGGCTAATTCTTCTGTCCTCATTAATGGCTCCCCCTCTAATTTTTTCAAGCTGGCTAGAGGTGTCAGGCAGGGTTGCCCCTTAGCTCCCTACTTATTTTTAGTGGTGGCTGAAATGCTTACTAGGGCAGTCGACTTTCATCAAGATTGTGGTAATATTAAGGGCCTTGATCTTCCAGACAATAAGGGTAGCTTAAACCGAACAAGGGTTTCCCCTTGTTCGGTTTAGTGGCTAGTCCATTGGATTAGCAATTAAGAGATCTTGTGTTCAAGTCTCTGGGGGTCAAAATACTATCTATCTAATTATTTCACAATATGCAGATGACACATTTACATTTCTTGATTCGAATTCTGATAACATTGCCAAGTTTTTGAGCATTGTTGATTTATTCTCTGTTGCCTCTGGAATTTATCTAAATATTGGCAAAAGCATTATCATTGGGGATTCCTCTCAGAATTACCTAGACATTAAAGTTCTAAATGCTATGCAAGCTATGAAACTTCTTGGTATGCCTTTATCGCTTAATCCCAACATAAAGGGATTATGGGATCCTATTCTTCAGAGAATTAGAAAAAAGCTGAATATTCTTAGAAATACTTTATCTCTGGCAGGTAGAACCTTAATTGCAAACTCTGTTCTTGCAGCATCCCATATCTATTTCTCTTCTGCTCTTGTGGCTCCTAAATCTATCTACAATGAGCTTGAGAAGACTATTAGAAATTTTATCTGGAAGGGAAATCTCAGGAGATTAATTCATGGCACATCCAGTGGTAAAGCCATTTTCCTTCACTTCAAAAATATTCTCACTCACTGCACCAATCTGGCTGACTGTGACAATGGTCTCATTTGGAAAATTAATGGGATCAATAAATATAAAGTTAATAAAGTTTATGCCAGTCTTAATCACAAGACCAGCCCTGTCAAAGCTAAGATTAAGTGGTCAATTACAGAAGATGAATGCAAAAGTCTGTTTAAGAATATTTGGAACTCCTATTGCCCTCCAAAGATAAATTACTTTATCTGGTTGATTGCTCAAAAAAGCCTTCCAAATCTTGTCTTCTTATCTAAGAGAAATCCGACCATTCTGCCAGCATGTCAATCTAACTGTTCAGAAGATGAAATCATGCAGCATATCTTCCAGTGTCCTAAACTGGTTAACTTTTGGAATTGGTTTTACAATAAATTTGGTCAATATTTCTATGTTCATAATCAGTGGAATTTGCTCAAATGCATTCAAAATAATGATGCTTTCAAAAACATAATTATGTTCACTGCTCTTTGGAATATTTGGAAAGCAAGAAATAGGATTGTGCATGGTCATAAAAATGTCTCCATATTTTGGATTAAAATGAACTTTCAGTTAAATCTAGAAGCTTATGGTACTGCTCACAAAAGCAAATTTGCAGACACTTATGACAGGAATTGGGATGACATTGGTAAATTTAATGGTGGTTTCAATATATTTGTTTCACATCTTAATGTTATTAATTCTAATGCCCCTTTCTCTGACACTTTTGATAGAGTATCTGAAGTTTCTCAAGGGGGAAGGCAGGAATAAATTTGACATAGTGCTTACCTACCATGAAGCTACATTGTATAGCAACAGCACAGGGGTCACAAATTTACAGCCTCCAGGGCCAGGTGCAACAGAGGATGAGATCAAACTCTATGAAGTTATACTTAACAGCAATGAAAGATCATGGGCCAAGATTTACTGTAGAGAGGTCGTGCAGATGTACTGCCTGTTCAATTTTCTGTTCATGTATCATTATTCTTTGACAGATAGGAAGCTCAGCAGATACAGAGAAATGTATTACTCACACAAGATGTTGGCTGACCTTTATGGCACCCTGCTACTTCTGATGGGAAAGGAGGACATCCATCATTTGATTATAGAGAATGGGTCAGAGCACAACAACTATAGGTTTGGCACTGACAATGGATTCTACTGGGTATACAATTCTATCTTTGATCAGATCATGCACCAACCGTCTCATCCAGCCTAGTCACCCCTCCCAATCTCCATCTTAAACTTTCTTTCTCTTGCCTCAAATCCTGAACCATTGTGAATTGCTAATGCTCAATATCTTATCTAGCTCTTATTTAACTTTATGCTCTAGTATTTGGTTGGCAATACTATTTATACAGGGCAGCATTTTTGGATAATCATTGACTGAACTATTGTTGTGCTGCTCATTTTTTAAGTTGCTGCTAAATTGCTGCAGCCTTGGAGCTCTACATACTCTTTATTTTGCTCAAAGTTCATTTAAGTTAAGCTGTAACTAATGTGGCAGTATCTGCTCCCATTAGTTAGACAATTGTATGGCTTTAATTAATTAATGAAAAAAAACATCTCTTACCTTAAAAAAAAAAAAAAAAAATTAAAATCTGTTCAACAGACTTTTACCTTCCATGGACTTTTGCAAAGACCACTTCTGACCAATATGCAGCCGTAAGACAAAACAAATGTAAATTTTGACTTAAGCCTTAAAAATGGTTAAACATTTATCAAAAGAAATTACCAGATTCTCTTCAGAAATAATGATTTCCTCTCAATTCAATTAATGTTCTTGTTCAATACATCATATTAACCCTTAAAAGAATTCAGCATTGACTAAAAAACGACATAAGATTGAAAATGAAGTTTAGAATTTCCCTTGTCTTTCAAATCAACAGCTCAACAACCTTGTCCAAAATGTGACCTCAAAGTCATCATGTCATGTAGCTTCTCCAGCTTGAATGAATGGAAAACATACACAGGAGCAAGAAATCCCGTTACCTGCAGTGAAACCAGAGGACAGTTAGCCTAAGAAGGGTAAAAGCCTAAGTCACTAACAGGTAAGCTACGGATTCCTTGGGCTTATCGCCCTTCACCTTGCATATACCAAAAACACAATAGATTGATAATTTATCACGCAGAGAATGTGTAAATGACTCTGCCCTAAAAGATTAGCCTACATGCAACCTTTATCAGTACGCAAGCTTAATACTTGTTAAATGTTTCTCAACCAGCTTAAGACAATGTCAAGAATCTTTACCCTTCGTACCCCACCACTGTCACGAGGTCTGCTCTAAATAAAAAACCCGCATGCAATCATTATACCTAGCATGCATGCTATGAAGAGATGATATTCACATATATGAGAAGGTGTGGAAGCCCGTTTCTTGACACTGTTCTTAGATAAGAAATCATAATCAGTAAGATCAGACCCAAAAGAATTCCAAAGAGTGACTGCCCCATACCAAAGTGGCCACAACTGTGTTTCCTATTAAGAGCACTTTAGCAATAAAAGAGTTCTAAGGTATTAGCCAGCCAGTGAGCATATTCCTTTGCAAACATCCTAGGCTAGATTTGCACCCTTTGGATATGCAAAAAGTCAAATGTCACATTAAATTTTTCATAAACTATGCCCTATGCCCTACTGAATCTGTAGCACTCATTTGCCTGCATGGCCAGTAAAATATCTATATCTAAACTCCATAAAATATAAATCTAGTTCCTTTGCTACTCTATTCTTATCTTGAAAAGACCACTATGTGCAATGGAGGACTTAAATTTGCATAGGCCTTATAGAATTACCCTCTCATAACTATCAATACCACAGTAGGTTCATCCTCAATATGTGACGTAAAGAAATGCAAGGTGCATGGATTCATGTACCATAAGTAGAATATCTGCTGAGTAGTATCTAATGGCTGACCAATTTAATATTACCATTCTCTCTTGAGTTTCTGCTGGTGGCACACTCTACACGGTTAAAACATTAAATAGCAGCCAGGATTCAGCGGCTATCCACTATAGACGCAACACAGTAGAAGATAAATATTCTTGGCTACAATAAATTTCTACATTCCAATGCAAAAATCTATTTGTAATTTAGCCACCCCAGATCATTCAGGTATAGAATCTAATAGCCATTAGCCGGTGCCCTTAATCTGGTGATAGAAATCATAAGCTTATTGTAAAAGATGCAACAAAGGCTAACCCTCTTGATCCACTTCCATTCTATAGAGGTCTACTCACATCATTTATTGAATAAATGTAAAATATCCTATTGAATCGTATATTTCATGTATTTTAAACTGAATTCATGCATCTGTTTTACATTATTCTAGCTTTTATTTGGAATCAATTCTTCCAAACCTGATTAGCTCGATTCTTGTTGCAGTGTTCTTGTATAGTCCCACTGATCATAGCTCCATGGCTTTCTTGTATATCCAATGCAGTATCATATGCATGCCCAAGACTGATGCATTTCGCATTAACAGTGCACCCATAAACCTCTGGCATACTAGAAGCAGGAAACCTGTAGCAAATAGATGCATCCTCACAGCATTTATTGAATCTGACCAAGTTCATGTAAAATATCCTATTGAATCGTATATTTCATGCATTTTAAACTGAATTCATGCATCTATTTTACATTATTGTATCTTTTATTTGGAATCAATTCTTCCAAACCTGATTAGCTCGATTCTTGTTGTAGTGTTCTTGTATAGTCTCATTGATCATAGCTCCATGCCTTTCTTGTATATCCAATGCAGTACCATATGCATGCCCAAGACTGCTGCATTTCGCATTAACACTGCACCCTTAAAACTATGGCATATCAGGAAGCAGTAAACCTGTAGCAAATAGATGCATCAAACAACCAGCTATCTAAGCCGCCGGTACCACATCGGAATACCCTAATTAGGGTTCAAGAAAAGGTTCAGGCAATGCCACAGGGTCTCATTTTACCTTTTATCTGCCAAAACCCTAAATCATGCAAAATCGCAGCCTTACCTTCCGTCCATGGTAAAGACTTGCTCCGAATTGATGCAGACCAACTGCATGGTGGCTGTTGAGCTTCCAAATTTTGTTTTACAGCCGCTTAAGATTACGAAAATCGTAACCATGTATTTCATTGTCCCAGCAGTATTTCCTTTTTTCCAAAGGCTTTAATTTCATGCACTAAGAATTATTCCTGTCCCAACAGCACACTATGTAACTATGGGTCTAACCATACTAACATGTAGCACCGTATTTTGCCATCATCCTTTGATAATTATTGGCTCATCCTTTATCCTTTATTTTCCACACCCACTTTATGTTAACCAAGTGCCATGTCAACACACGTTTGAGGCCTCCCTTGAAATTATGGAAAATCCCCTTTGCATCACTTTGCAATCAGTGCCCATATTTTGCCATGCATATCTGCCTCATAATATTCTGTTAGGATAGTATCACACTCAAACAATTACAACTTGATTCATGCACAAATCATGATAATATTCATATGATATTTGATGTATCATAATTTAGCATCTCCACCTAGTGTAATTCGGCAGTCCCGACCCCCTAGATCACAACCATCTACAACCGAATTCCTCCTTTAATAATTTATAGAAGCAGCCTGACCGATTTGGAATCGGCATTCGATGCTTGCTCCATAGATAGTTTTGGCTCCAGGAATATTGTCTTCACCTTTCGGGAGTTTATAGCAACTTAGAAATAGTTAATAGTAACGGTTAACCAGTAAACCATTAACCATTATAATTGTAACCATTGCATTTTTTCTCCCCTGTGTGCTGTATGATCTCCAAGCTGTGTAGCTCATATCCTCTTGTCAAAATATCTCACATGTGATGACTATTCTTCTATTCTCAACATTCCTCCTTCATCACATGTTTGAATAACATTCAGACCTTTTCTAAACTGTATAAACTTGCTTTCTGCTAAAGCTTTTGTAAATATGTCTGAGATCTGTTCTGCAGTATTTATATATGCCATTTGAACATAACCTTTAGCTGCTAAATCCCTAATAAAGTGTATATTCAGCTCTATGTGCTTGGTTCGTTCATGATCCACTGGATTTTTAACAATTGCTATGCAGCTTAAACTATCCGTTAGAATCTTTGTAGGCTCATTCTGGAAACAATTTAATTCACCTAACAGTCTCCTTAACCAAGTCACTTCTTTGGCTACTAAAGAAGATGCTGCATACTCTGCCTCAGCAGATGACATGGCAATAGCCTTTTGTTTTTTGCTTCTCCATTGTTATAGGACCTCCACCTAAGAAGCTTGCATACCCTGAAGTAGATTTACGTGTGCTAATGTCTCCGCCCCAATCTGCATCACTGTATGCAATTAGTTTCAGATCATCATTGCTGTACGTTATTCCATGTTCTGCTTCCCTTCAAGTACTTTAGTACTCTCTTCCCTGCCAACCAGTGATCTCTACTTGGGTTGTCAGACCTCCTGCTTAGGATGTTTACAATATAGGCAATGTCAGGGCGGGTGTTGTTTGCAAGATATAGTAGGTAGCCAATTAAGGCCCTATAAGGAACCTTTTCCATTTCCAATGCTTCAGCCTCCGTCAATGGAACATCTGCAGTTAATCTATGACCAGGTACAACTGGAATTCTTACTGGATTTGCATCCTCTAGATTAAACCTTTTGAGCATATTCTGGATATGCCTGCTTTGTTTCAATTGTAGAGTCTTCTTTGACCTGGTTCTTATGACTTCAATTCCTAGGAAATGTTTAAGTTCTCCCATATCTGACATTTGAAACCTTCCATTTAATATTTCTTTGCATTTTTTCATACAATTAGAACTATTTGATGCCATAATGCAATCATCTACATAAAGGGCTATTATGCAGAACTCTTCTCCTGATTGAAACCTGTATAAATTGCCATCATTTTTCAATTTTTCAAATACCTGTTCCCTGAGAAAGTTATCCATGCATATGTATCATTCTCGTGGAGATTGTTTTAATCCATAAACTGCCCGGTTTTCTGTTTCAAATCCTGGCGGTGGTTTCATAAATACCTTTTCCTCTAGCTTTGCATTCAAAAACGCTGTCTTTACATCCATGTGATGTAATTCCAAGTCCATTGCATTTGCCAAGCTGAGTAGTAATCTCAAGCTTGTCAGCTTTACAATCGGAGAGTAGGTTTCATTATAGTCCTTCCCCTTTTTCTGAGTATATCCTTGAGCAACAAGTCTTGCGTTATATCTTCTACTACCGTCTGCATTTGTTTTGATTTTGAATAGCCATTTGCTTCCTATAACATTCTGATTTTTAGGGATGTCTACAGTTTCATAGGTCTGAGTGATGTGAAATGAGTTCAGTTCATCTTCCATGGCCTCAATCCATTTATCTTTGTCTGCACATTCTAAGGCATCTTCAACTGTGTTTGGCAAAGTCATATCGTCCATAATTGCTAAAATTTGCTCATGTGAATACTCAAGTTGCTCTATTCTTTTACTTTTTCCAAGCTCATTTCTACCATATTCATTCGTATTAAATTTCAGATTCAACATATGTCCTCCTTTTCTTAGTTTCCATTACTGCATGCTTTTGAGAATCTATTTCTGCTTCATTCTGGCTGCCACAGTCAGTATCCTCATCACTTAAATTATCTTTCCCATCCTCATTATTAGTGCTGTTATCATTTGCTGCGGACATGTCCTCATTTGATTCATAGTCCGAGTAGAATTGTACCCCTTTTTTAGAGTTATGCTCTAACTCTTTAGCCTCTGACTTATTGAATCTATCTTTGTATAAAACATTTTCATCAAATAAGACACCTCGGCTGATTGCTATCTGCTTAGTCTCTGGATTATATATCCTATATCCCTTAGACTCAGTGTCATAGCCCACCAAGAACCCTACCTCTGCCTTATTATCTAGTTTCTTTCTGAGTTCCGTAGGCACATGGCTGTAGGCTAAAATAAGATTTGAACATGCTAAAGTCTACATCATCTTTAGAATTAGACCAAAGGTTTTGTGGAACATTACCTTGTAGTATAGCTGATGGTAACTTGTTCTGGATTAGAACAGCAGTCTTCAGAGCTTCTTCCCATAAATGGTTGGGCAGTCCACTATGTTTGATCATTGTCCTTACAGCGTCCATTATTGTCCTGTTCTTCCTTTCTGGAACACCATTTTGCTGGGGACTGTACCTGCAGGTCAGTTGCCTTTTGATACCATTTGTTTGACAAGTATTCCCCGCCACGGTCCGATCGAATGCATTTCACTTTTTTTCCAGTTTCTCTTTCAACTTCTGTCACAAAGTGTTTCAGAGCTATTAATGCTTGTGATTTTCTGTTAAGGCAGTAACAAGTACACTTCCTGCTATAATCATCGATGAAGGAGATGAAATATCTCTTACTGGTTCTGCTCCTTACATTCAAGGGCCCGCACAAGTCAGTGTGAATTAATTCTAATACATCCTTTGCTCGATGTTTGGCCTTTGCAAAAGGCAGCCTATTTAGCTTGCCAAGCATACATCCTTCACAAATAAATTTGTCCTTTTTTACATCCTTGCAATCAATCCATCCCTTTTGAGCCAAGTACTTGATGTTTTTGCAGTTTGTATGGGCCAGCCTGTTATGCCACAATTCAACATCATGAACATTTACTGAGTTTATGCTTTGATAAGTGGAGTTTTTCATTTGAAACAAATTGCCACATCTCTTTGCCAAGAATTTTAATTCATTCCCAAAAAAGATCTTACATGCTTTAGAGTCAAAATTGACTCTATAACCTAGATCTACTAACTGACTAACCGAAATCATCAGATTCTTTATTATACTTGGAACACACAAAACATTCTCAACATCTATTATGTTGCCTTGTAGATCTGTCAGTTGCAGCAGGCCACTCCCCTCAATTGCTTGCAATTCTCCATTTCCAACTTGAACATTTCTCGTGTTTGCTTGCTTGATTTTCTTGAGAAGATCAGTAGATTGGACTACTGATCTCTCAGCTCCACTATCAACTACAAATGTGTCATGCTTAGAATTAGCTCCCTTAAAATGATCAAGCACAGAAAATGTACAAGATACCTCATTTTCATCTTCAACTTCCTTTTCTGCTTGATCATGTTCTTGAGCAATGTGTATGCCTGCTGACCTCCTTCCTCCTCGACCCCTAGCTGCATTATTCCTTCCTCCTCTAGTGTCTTTCCCTTTTGCTCTCCCTCTCCCATAGTCTTTTGGTGAAGAACACTTTGCAGCCACATGGCCCTTGCCTCCACAGTTGTAGCAACTTATATCATTGCAATTGAGTTTCGGGCAGTCACTCTTAAAATGCCCTGCTTCGTGACAGTAGTAACAGTTTCCCTTCCCTTTCTTAGCAGCATAAAGCACTTCAGTGGATTCTTCATAACCTTTAGTTATTTTCCTTTGTTCATATTCTGTTCTTAACACTCTCTCTGCCTCCTCTCGAATTTTGCTCATGTTTCTTATGAATAAAGCCAACTGTTCATTATCAATGAGAGATCTAGAAATTTGTAGGACTTGGCTTTGCTCTGAAATGTTAACACCTGCTCCAGCTAAGTCTGCTATGATATTATCAAAGTTATTGAAAAATTCAGAGACATCTCCATCATCTTGCAATTTTAGTCCTCTTAGCTCTTTTTCAAGTAGATCTATTTGTGAAGAAGACTTCTCTTCATATTGTTTTAACATAAAATTCCACCTCTCTCTTGGTGACTTGTTTCTAAGCTTGAGTCTGATAGTGGGACTCACCTTACAAGGGATAATACCCTGGGCTTCTTTTATTCGTGCATAACTTGTCCTTGCTGCTCCAGCACTCACCAGTATCCTTCCTGCACTTTCTTCACCTGCATTAGCATTAGCAGAATTAGCTGCCAGATTTACAGAGCTTTCTGACCTGGAGGCACTGTTAATCTCTGCATCTGCATTCTCTGGATCCACAAGATCCCACAAATCCTCAACTTCCAGAATGTGCTTCACGGAGTCCTTCCAAACTTGGAACCTTTGAACACTTCAACTGTGCTCAACAAACTTGCACCAAATCTACTTGACATATTGAATGAAATCTTCAGATATGTCCTGCTCTGATACCAATGTTAGGATAGTATCACACTCAAACAATTACAACTTGATTCATGCACAAATCATGATTTTATAGAACAAGGGGTCAGATAATATTCATATGATATTTGATGTATCATATTTAGCATGAAATCAATAAACCATGGTATCTACAATAGCGAAATAACACAACTGGATTATTCACTAATGCATCCGGAATGTCTCCACCTAGTGTAATTCGGCAGTCCCGACCCCCTTAGATCACAACCATCTGCAACCGAATTCCTCCTTTAATTATTTATAGAAGCAGCCCGACCGATTTGGAATCGGCATTCGATGCTTGCTCCATAGATAGTTTTGGCTCCAGGAATATTGCCTTCACCTCCTCGGGAGTTTATAGCAACTTAGAAATAGTTAATAGTAACGGTTAACCAGTAAACCATTAACCATTATAGTTGTAACCATTGCATTTTTTCTCCCCTTTGTTTGGCACTTCAATATGTGTCTTTCTGTGACTCTGTACATGTCTGTGTGCTGTATGATCTCCAAGCTGTGTAGCTCATATCCTCTTGTCAAAATATCTCACATGTGATGACTATTCTTCTATTCTCAACATATTCTGCTAACTTTGCTCATATGGTCAGTGCTTGCTAACTTTGTTCATATGGTCAGTACTGTAGGAAATTCATATTGCGATTCTCGCATGCACTCCAACTATGGCCTTATGTCCAACCATTGTAACCATTATGCCTCGAGTTATCCTTTTCCTAATATGCCAACCTTTTGGCACCTTTGTGCTTGCAGTCAAGTTCCAATTCCTGCAATCTCTCATGCCCTGTAGCCTATCATATTTTTACATGACTCATGTACGTCATAGTTAGTCAAAAGCCTAACATTTAAGCAACCTTATACAAGCCACTCGAACCTTACATTCGACATGCATACATGCCACATGTCGTTTTCCTTGGAAATATATCCCTGTTTCATGCATATACATTTTGCTCTGCCATTGCCATCAGGTTTAAATTTATGCAATCACCATCATGGCTTATGGCTACATGTCATGGTCTATATACAATCATACTTTTGCCTCATTTGTCTTTACACCACATCATTTGCATTCCACATTATTCCCAAAAAAAAAAAAAAAAAAAAAACCTTTAGACCTGTACAAACAGACCTTCTACCTTTTCAAGACCTTTTGCAAAGACCTTGTCAAGGTACAATTTGCAGCCCTAAGTTGAAAACCAGGTGTATTTCAACTTAGGCCATAACATGGTTACATTTCTTAATAAAGTAAGACAATAAGTGGAAAGAATACCATAAAAACTTTTTTCCAAAAAGGACATAGATACAAGATAAGATAACTGATCTACAGAATCCGAGTAATAATATTAAATATCATTTCTGCCAAAGTCAGCAATACAATGATCTTTATCAAATATTAAAAACAACTAGACCACAAGCAAAATTCCAAATGACATGGTCCAGAGATACTTCAGCATTGTTCTCATACCCTTCAAAGTTGCCCAGCATATGATCAAATCCGGACGCGCTATGCTGAGTTGGTCAGGCCTGGCCAGCCGCTACATGTGACATTGAGCACGGCATCCGTACGGATGCTAGGATCATACCTTCAGGAGGTCATGGACATGCGAGATCAGCTATGTCCTCGGGCACGCACTTGACATGTACATACACATTTATTTCACGATGATGTAAACTTGTACAGTTTGACAGCATTCTTATTACTGCCACGGTTTTTCCCTCGAAAACCCTTCGGGGCGAGGGTTTTTTAACCCGGACAGTAATAAGTTTGCTGCGCTCCTTCTGGGTCCCATAGGCCGATTGGTCTCAGTGGACGATAAAAAAACTATTCTATTCTATTCTATTCTTCCATTTCCAAGTCTTGTAAGCTTATCCAAACTTGAACGATTTTGAAAAACATAAACAGGAGCAAGAAATCCCGTTACCTGCAGTGAAACCAGAGGACAATTAGCCTAAGAAGGGTAAGAGCCTAAGTCACTAGCAGGTAAGCTACGGATTTCTTGGGCTTATCGCCCTTCACCTTAAATGTTTATCTTTAAACAAAGTAGCCAA
Source organism: Isoetes taiwanensis (assembly GCA_021234155.1). Classification (NCBI taxonomy): domain Eukaryota; kingdom Viridiplantae; phylum Streptophyta; class Lycopodiopsida; order Isoetales; family Isoetaceae; genus Isoetes; species Isoetes taiwanensis. The sequence continues at coordinate 13,696,921 of JAJEKV010000028.1, forward strand.
ATGAGTTTTATTTCAGAATAACCTATGGTCTCAGCATTAATAAAAAGCAGGAATATAACTTTTAGCATGCCATAAAACCCTTAGGTCTATTATACTCTTACGGTAAGGCCCCTTGTAGCCATAATCAGTAGGTACGTTTCTGCCCTATAATCAAAGTGTGAGGAAATTCAGAAACAATGACACTTCTTAGAACCAAAATAATCCTATTGGTATAACATATCCAATAAAACAAAACTACGATAAATAGTTCGGGCACAAAGCCGACAAACAAGTTATGTAATCGTATTATGACTATGCAAAGATGTCAAAATGACTCCATATGACATGTACTTAAATGACAATATGAGAACAACCAAAAAACGACATAGGCTGTAAAACATTACTAACAAATCGTACATCACTCAAAAGTTAAGCAATACTTTACTTATGCAACTGGCTTTAATGTCAATGCACCAAGATATCTAAGCAACATGCCAAATAAACTTTCCTAAGCTCCTTATAATTTAAATACTTTCAATGGCCCTCCAATCGCCAAATACCCTGCTTTGCAAAATTTGGATCTGGGGTCAACTTCGAGGAGAACAACCTCACTCCATATCTAACCATAACTATAAATACAGCAGCAAGCATTAATCGGGTACTAGATCGGGACTCTATTATGTAGTCCGGTACCTTGCAAGACACTAAATCTTAGTTTAGGCCAACAAATTAAGGTCCAAAGAACAACTAAAGTTGGGAACAAGCCGATTATCATAAATGGCGAAGCGGATATAAATACAAAGAGCAGATCATTATCTACATAAGAGTAAATGGTTAGGATATTAATATCATCAAGTAACAATATGTTATATACCTCAGATCTGAAAAACCATACAAATTATAACCACTATTTCAGTCATGAAGATGAAAATTATAGCCAATAAATGTAAAGAGTGACCAGATCCGGAAAGGAGATTAACATCAAAGTATCTAGATTAATATTACATCCCTGAATAAGGGCAAACAACTACAATTATATCCATGAAGGGCAAGTAAGATTTTCGAGAAAATATTGCCTAAGGTTCCAACCCGATTAGAAGATCTTTGGAGTGTCCATAATTTGAGAAGTCTGGCGGTAAACATTTATCGTGGGAATAGCTTTGCTAGTACCTTCCCCAACATCGGGATTGTCCACGGTAAAAACCTTGTCGGATCCCTTTTTGTGCGGTGCTTGCTAATTCACTCCCCTTAACGCAAATTCTCGGGGCTTTTACAATAGAGACATACTCCTTATCAAGAGCCAGTGCACGACAATTGCATTTCTTTGCCACTACTTTTTGAGGAATGAGAATGGCTTCATCTTTTGGCAGCATTAGCCTCCTTGCGGTTTCCTCCTCAATTCTTCTTACGGTAGCCATGTTTAGATCACCTTTCTTACGGCCCATGCCCATGCCCAACCCTAGTGGGATTGGACAACAAGATGCAAATGACGAACAAACTGGGCGGTAGAATCCTCATTCATTCGCTATATAAAGACATATTACAGGTCCATTTTCTAATGCACTTGTTACCGTCGTCCTACAAAGAACTAGCACGCGATTGCATACACGGAGGCCAAGACCGGTTCGGTACCCATTCAGAATGCTTTTTTTTTTTTCCTTTTTTTTAGCAACCGTAAAGCTTTTTTTTCCACCAACGATTATCCGCAACCCTAATTTTCAGAGTTGTAATACTATGAACATGAAATTTCGTATTTTCCTGTTACACCATAAAGAACCACTAATATTTTTATGAGAGAACCATAGTCGACCTTGTCCAAAAAGGTGGATCCTCAAAATTAATCTTGCTCACATTAAATGGTGTACAACGTGCACAATTTATTCTCTTGCCTTACTTTTGAATAGGAAAAGGGCAAACTAGTTCTCAATATGCAAAAAGCATTAGGCACTTTAATTGCAAGCCACCCAAAGATATCGCATGAACATGCAAGTCAAAAGTGGCCTACATGCAATGCATGATGAGAGAATTGCATGCATGTTGTAGAGGAAAACAATTTCCTCCCATAACCACACAACATAAATTTACTGGTTATGTAAGTGGTCGCTTATATGTAAAACATCTCAAAATTGATGAATACCAATTACATTTCTTAGCTAGCAAAAGTGATATGCATAAATACCAATTTTTCTATTGAGACATACCTTAAGGTGTAGACTTTCATGAAATAAACTCCCATTAGCAATTAAAAATTACTATCCAAGGGCTCACAGCATTGACAATCTTAATATTGCGACCATATTTTTGCCATAACCTGCACCCTAAAAAAGCAAGTTACTTCGACTTTTACGCATTTGTACACAAGATTTAATCTCTTCTCCACAGCCCATATAGTTAACTATCCCACATAATGTGTAAAGAGCCTGGCAATCACAAGTCCACATATTTAGATCTACAACTTACAGATACCATACCTTTGTTTTTAGGAAGGAAGGAAGGAAGGAAGGTACTTTTATCGTCCACGGAGACCAATCGGTCTATGGGACCCAATACAAAAAAAGCAAGCGGATTCTTGCCGGATTAAAAACCCGCCGGAAAGATTTTCGAGGGAAAAACCGTGGCGACAATCAGCCTGCCGACAAAGCTGTGCTAATCATATAAAATGCGAAACATCCCAATATATACTGATCATGCACGACCCGTAGTGCCTCATCACCCGGACAGCCGGGCGGGGGCAAATGTGACCTCGCGGGTCCAATACCTCGGATGTATGACCCAGGAACGCATCTTGGCGGTGTGTTCATCGGCAAATGCAAGGGCAACGCCCGGCCGTACTAAGGGGCGTATCGCCCGGATCGGTGAACACCGGGCAACTCTGGAAAGTGTGAGACTCATCCTCAATGGCACCCGTTTGGACAAAGAGCCGAGCTTTATGTCGTGGCGGGGGCTCCCCAATCCACCGCCCGCCTCGATGCGAAGATGGTGGGCACCAATGCCGAATGGAGGCAATGAGTCTGCGCTTTTCGGGCATTTGGGAAAGCGGTAGAGCTGTGGGCCGGGCTAACACGGGGTTGATGTGCTCCTTGTAATGGGCCATTTTGACCTGCTCTAGAGCAATGGGGTCCCGAGCTTGCCAAGGAAACAAGCATCTAGGTACTCCGCAGGCTATCACGATCGGGCCATTGCGCCCGGTGTGCGCATCTGTGCTCCGACGTTCCATCTGGGCGAACCACCGATCTCTCTTACCCCTCCAACAGGCCCTAAGTCGCTGCGGACTCATGGCCACAAGTGTAAGCCAGTCGCGGGGCCGAGCATCACCCATAGTAACCACTTTCGAAAATAGGCGATGTGTCTATCAAAGGGCTGCAGCTGAAGCGGCAAGAATCGATTTCTGCGGCAGAATCGATAGGGAGGCTGAAGGTTTCACCCAAGTGCCCGTGCCAAAAATGCCATACGCACTGCTCCAAGTCATTCGAATTGCCAAAGAGGCGGGGGCCCCAAACCTCGACCCGTCTGAAGGGCAATTTCGACCGGTGCGGAACAGATGTATTGATGGCCCCAATCATATAGCTCTGCACGGTATTTGTTGCATGGCATAAAAGCTTTCGGCTACTTGTCACCCATAGCGGATAGATAGCGCCTCCAGCCCGAGGCGGGGAGGGGAACTCCACCCTAGGTACTTGTAGGTGGGCGTGGCGTCCGCAGTATCCCCGATATGTGAGTCGCGGGAGGCATGGGGTGGCGTGAAGAGGATATGAGAACCACCCCGGTCTTGGCGGATTGAGACGCCAAGATGTCTCAGAAGTAGCGACAAAATGTGTCTAGGGCATCCGGTGAGACCGCATAGCTTACGGGGTGTGGGCCAGCAGCCAACATCGTCCGCGATAGATGGCCGGGCGGATGACACGGGTGCAAAAGCCGTATGCCATCCCCCCATGCTCGAAGCGAGGGCTTTAAGCGATCAATGTAGAGGCCAAAAGTGTTGGCGAGTGGGGGGCAACCTGCCCGGACCGATACTCTTGGTGAATGCTTGGCCCGTCCGGCTGCATCCCGCCAAAACAACTCTCATACAACCCGTATATGGCATTACGCGCGACAGCGGTACGGGAGCCCCAGCTGACGCATCCTAGCCCACTTTTCGGGGGACCCGTATCAAAAGCCTTTTGGCGGTCCCAAAGCAGCAATACAAGTCCACCCGATGATTCCGAATTTTGTTTTCAATCAGTGCCAGCGGCGTAAAGATATGGTCAATCGTTGAGTGGCGGGTCGAAAGCACTGTGTGAGGGCCTCGCCCGCCGGTCAATCGGCTGCTCGAGAATGCCGACCAACGGTTTGGCAAATACCGAAGCCCCGACCATGATCGTCCGAATTGGCGCGGGGCGGTGGGTCGCCGGGCCTTGTGAATGGGAACAACCCCGCTTGGGTCCATTGTGGGAAACCCTCCCCGCAATGCTCTGTTGAGCAGGGGTAGTGAGGACCCGGCACAAGCGGCCGCCACGCCCCACTTGAGTAACTTCTACCGCAGATACCATCGAGGTGGTGCCTTCCCATTAGCTAGCCGTTCGCGAGGCCCTCCTCAACATCCTCGCCCACGAGAACCAATGGGGGCCATCCCTGGGGGTATGGGCGCACGCGTCCTGGCGGGTCATAGAGTCTGCTGCAAGTACCTTTTGTTCCCACCGCCCGGGTGTGATGTCCCCCGTAGGGTCGGGCTGGCCTTGAAGCACTCAAGCGCCAAAAGGTTCGAGGATGAGTGTCCAGCAGGCCGAACATCTCCCCCGATGCTTGGCAAGGTACGGCGCCTTTGTGTCCTTCCGGATGGGCGCCAAGATCTGGTGGTGGCCCGTAGCGGGTACCGGATCCGAAATGTGGAAGCTGCCGCTGCGTTCTTCTGATCGCATCAAACCATCGGATTCTGGAATGTTGTTAGCCGAGCGCGGCGCGATGGGGGTCCGCCAAAAGCACACATCCGGCCGCATCCGTAATAGCGAAGTCACCGGTGCATCTGTTGCTCTAGTGTGGAGGTGCCCGAATTGCGGGAGGGCGTCCATGAGCATCTCGGCGTAGTCCTCTGCCCGCTCATAATCAAGTCTCAACCGAGGACGGCGAGGGGTGGCATAGTGGGGGTTCGGCGGTGGCCGCCAAACCAGTCCAAATAAAGTGGGAGGTGATCCGAGTCGACCTCCTCATCCCCAGTATGCGTGCCCCACGAGGAAACGCATCGATGAGATGCATATCTTGGCGCAACTACAAGCACATAGTCCACCACACTAGACCCTCCCCCGATTGTCACATGCGCATGTGCACTTGGGCGGTGAATCGGCCCCTTTGGAAAGGCCATTGCAAATTATCAAGTCAAAATGCCACATAGCGGGAGCAACATGCTCGCCAAAGCGAGTGACCCGGTCGTCATCCGACCCACGTGGCGGGGCTACTTCGGCTTGGCGTAGCGTAGCCAGGACATCGTCGGCCCGAGGGGGTCAAGTCGCATGGGCCGCTCTACTCTGTCAGATTGCATTGAAATCTCCAGGGCGACCCTACCCAGCTAGCGATCTTTCTTTGTATGTCATCATATAGATCGACATACGGGTCCATCCTATCCGCATCGGGGTGGCTGCGATAGAAGGTGCTGTCTGCGTGAGGGAAATAACGTGACGTAAAAAGAGGGTTGCCACCGGTATTATGCACGAACCCGAAGAACCGGTTGCGGTCATGTCAATGCGTCTTCACGGAGGGTAACAAATGTGCCAAGGTTGTCCGGTAGTAGCAAGCCACTCCCCCATGACCCCGCTGTCCTGTACAGGTATTGAAGACCGAGAAATGTTGGTAACCTGGGCCAATCCCTCAGGTGTAAGGTTATATAGTATTTTTATCATAGCAACCTGCATTGAATGCCTCAAGTTACGCATAAAAATCTCCATCATTACTTATAATAAAAAAGCACGCCTCCTCACCGTAGGTAGGGGGTGGAGCCAAAATTCATACATAGAGTTAGCAACAAGGAGAGTAGGACCTTGTTGCCAAAGCCCTACCCTACCTATATTGCCTAACTGTACCAGTTAAAGAGTCAAGTGGCAAGAAAGTTGACCAATAAAGTGAGCAAGAAATACCACTTGGTAAGAGTACTGGTCTGTGCCAATTCCTGTCTATCCCATATATGTTCCAGAAATATAATCTTCAAAGCTCGCTGATATGGTCTGCAATAGCCCAATGGCAATTCATGGATTTCATAAGCCCAATGGCAGTTTATTTCATATGACATTCTTTATGACAAAATATGCCAATATCACCATGTATAAACCTTACAAAAAGGTCTTGGTGAGGTTGCAATGAACAACGCTATTCATATATAATAGTCTTCTCACTAAGTCATTGATAATTCAGCACAGTCTTAATAGAAAAGTCAGATTCTTAATTTAAAACAGTAAAGTTGCACTTACCATACTCCAACCAGAGCAGGTGTCTCATGATGTATGAGTTGAGGTGCTTTTCCTTATTCCTGTATATGCCAAGATACTTTGAACTGCAGAACTCGGGCCATCCTTTCTGCAATACTATCTGAGTTGTACAAGTTCACCTATATCGATTGGTTGCATCAAAATAATCCTTTCCAGCATCCGTCATTTTACTTGTATCAACATAGTCATCAGTACATATGAATATTTTAACCGACCACCTGAAAATGAAGTAACCATGATTATGGTCTCTAGTAAAACTAGAGAACTGAGTATTGATAAAAAAACCTTTAGACCTGTACAAACAGACCTTCTACCTTTTCAAGACCTTTTGCAAAGACCTTGTCAAGGTACAATTTGCAGCCCTAAGTTGAAAACCAGGTGTATTTCAACTTAGGCCATAACATGGTTACATTTCTTAATAAAGTAAGACAATAAGTGGAAAGAATACCATAAAAACTTTTTTCCAAAAAGGACATAGATACAAGATAAGATAACCCTAGAATATCAAATCAGTGTCCAGTATGCAAGCGTGGATCTGAGACCATTGAGCATTGCTTTTTCATGTGTGAACACCTTAGACAGGTATGGGACTGGTTGTTTTCCCTTTTTCAGGTTTCACTAACAAGTCAACAACTGCTTTTGGCAATTTACCCAAGTACCTGGACAGAGTTACAAGGCCAGGCTTTTCATCTAGCAGCAGGATGGTTGCTTTGGACTATCTGGAAAAGACGAAGATTGGTAATCTTCAAAGGTCTGGATGTGGCAGATAATCGTGTTCTCCAAGAAGCTCAAGGTTACATTGTAAAGTCGTATCATTGTTCTTCACTTGCCCCTCGCAAGAGGCGATTGATTTTTGAGGAGTATTTGGATGTGCACTCTTATGCTTAGGCAGGTTGCTTCACTCGGTGGGTCTCTGCTTATCCGCTGAGATTTTATTCCTGTCTCTGCATTTATACTTGTATTTGACTCTTTGATTGAATAAAGTCTGACGTCCTTCAACAAAAAAATAATATTAAATATCATTTCTGCCAAAGTCAGCAATACAATGATCTTTATCAAATATTAAAAACAACTAGACCACAAGCAAAATTCCAAATGACATGGTCCAGAGATACTTCAGCATTGTTCTTCCATTTCCAAGTCTTGTAAGCTTATCCAAACTTGAACGATTTTGAAAAACATAAACAGGAGCAAGAAATCCCGTTACCTGCAGTGAAACCAGAGGACAGTTAGCCTAAGAAGGGTAAGAGCCTAAGTCACTAGCAGGTAAGCTACGGATTTCTTGGGCTTATCGCCCTTCACCTTAAATGTTTATCTTTAAACAAAGTAGCCAAATGAGTTTTATTTCAGAATAACCTATGGTCTCAGCATTAATAAAAAGCAGGAATATAACTTTTAGCATGCCATAAAACCCTTAGGTCTATTATACTCTTACGGTAAGGCCCCTTGTAGCCATAATCAGTAGGTACGTTTCTGCCCTATAATCAAAGTGTGAGGAAATTCAGAAACAATGACACTTCTTAGAACCAAAATAATCCTATTGGTATAACATATCCAATAAAACAAAACTACGATAAATAGTTCCAGGCACAAAGCCAGCAAACAAGTTATGCACTGTATTATGACTATGCAGCATGTCAAAATGACTCCATATGACATGTACTTAAATGACAATATGAGAACAACCGAAACCTGACATAGGCTGTAAAACATTACTAACAAATCGTACATCACTCAAAAGTTAAGCAATACTTTACTTATGCAACTGGCTTTAATGTCAATGCACCAAGATATCTAAGCAACATGCCAAATAAACTTTCCTAAGCTCCTTATAATTTAAATACTTTCAATGGCCCTCCAATCGCCAAATACCCTGCTGCAAGGAAGCTGGATACAGGGGTCAACTCAGGAGAACAACCTCACTCCATATCTAACCATAACTATAAATACAGCAGCAAGCATTAATCGGGTACTAGATCAGGACTCTATTATGTAGTCCAGTACCTTGCAAGACACTAAATCTTAGTTTAGGCCAACAAATTAAGGTCCAGCAGCAACTAAAGTTGGGAACAAGCCAGATTATCATAAATGGCAGAAGCAGATATAAATACAAAGAGCAGATCATTATCTACATAAGAGTAAATGGTTAGGATATTAATATCATCAGTAACAATATGTTATATACCTCAGATCTGAAAAACCATACAAATTATAACCACTATTTCAGTCATGAAGATGAAAATTATAGCCAATAAATGTAAAGAGTGACCAGATCCAGAAAGGAGATTAACATCAAAGTATCTAGATTAATATTACATCCCTGAATAAGGGCAAACAACTACAATTATATCCATGAAGGGCAAGTAAGATTTTCAGAAAATATTGCCTAAGGTTCCAACCTGATTAGAAGATGCTGGAGTGTCCATAATTTGAGAAGCTGCTGGTAAACATTTATCTGTGGGAATAGCTTTGCTAGTACCTTCCCCAACATCAGGATTGTCCACAGTAAAAACCTTGTCAGATCCCTTTTGTGCAGTGCTTGCTAATTCACTCCCTTGCTGCAAATTCTCAGGGGCTTTTACAATAGAGACATACTCCTTATCAAGAGCTTCAGGCACAGCAATTGCATTTGCTGCCACTACTTTTTTGAGGAATGAGAATGGCTTCATGTTTTTGGCAGCATTAGCCTCCTTGCCAGTTTCCTCCTCAATTCTTCTTCTGGTAGCCATGTTTAGATCACCTTTCTTACGGCCCATGCCCATGCCCAACCCTAGCTGGGATTGGACAACAAGATGCAAATGACGAACAAACTGGGCGGTAGAATCCTCATTCATTCTGCTATATAAAGACATATTACAGGTCCATTTTCTAATGCACTTGTTACCGTCTGTCCTACAAAGAACTAGCACGATTGCATACCTGGAGGCCAGCACCAGTTCCAGCGGTACCATCTGTAACTGTTTTTTTTTTTCCTCTTTTAGCAACCGTAAAGCTTTTTTCCACCAACGATTATCCGCAACCCTAATTTTCAGAGTTGTAATACTATGAACATGAAATTTCGTATTTTCCTGTTACACCATAAAGAACCACTAATATTTTTATGAGAGAACCATAGTCGACCTTGTCCAAAAAGGTGGATCCTCAAAATTAATCTTGCTCACATTAAATGGTGTACAACGTGCACAATTTATTCTCTTGCCTTACTTTTGAATAGGAAAAGGGCAAACTAGTTCTCAATATGCAAAAAGCATTAGGCACTTTAATTGCAAGCCACTCAAAGATATCGCATGAACATGCAAGTCAAAAGTGGCCTACATGCAATGCATGATGAGAGAATTGCATGCATGTTGTAGAGGAAAACAATTTCCTCCCATAACCACACAACATAAATTTACTGGTTATGTAAGTGGTCGCTTATATGTAAAACATCTCAAAATTGATGAATACCAATTACATTTCTTAGCTAGCAAAAGTGATATGCATAAATACCAATTTTTCTATTGAGACATACCTTAAGGTGTAGACTTTCATGAAATAAACTCCCATTAGCAATTAAAAATTGCTATCCAAGGGCTGGGCGCATTGACAATCTTAATATTGCGACCATATTTTTGCCATAACCTGCACCCTAAAGAAAGCAAGTTACTCAGCTTTCTGCATTTGTACACAAGATTTAATCTCTTCTCCACAGCCCATATAGTTAACTATCCCACATAATGTGTAAAGAGCCTGGCAATCACAAGTCCACATATTTAGATCTACAACTTACAGATACCATACCTTTGTTTTTAGGGCCAATCCCTCAGGTGTAAGGTTATATAGTATTTTTATCATAGCAACCTGCATTGAATGCCTCAAGTTACGCATAAAAATCTCCATCATTACTTATAATAATAATAATAATAATAAAAAAAAAAAAACCTTAGACCTGTCAAAAGACAGATTTTAATCTAGTTTAGACCTTTTCAAGGACTAAATTTCGATTCAATAAGCAGCCCTTGTATTTAAGTAGGTGACTTTAAACAACAAGGCCATGATCTGGTTACGTTTTCCCATAACAACAGTACTTTATTGTAATTCAAACTGTTTTCAAATACATCAGCTATAAATCCAAATCATATAAGTATGCAGCAACAATAAACATAAGACTAAAAGTCATAGGAACAGTAATTCCTGGTTTTAAGACTAAAAGTCATAGGAACAGTAATTCCAGGTTTTATATTGAGTCTTCAAGACCAATTCGTGAGAAAGAATTTCCGCTTTTTGTCCATCTTCCATCTTTTAAATAAAACATAGCAGGGAGTAAAAAGTCCTGTTACCTGCACCCAAAACAACAAAAACAAGCATTAGAATGGTTGCCATGCTGAGGGTAGCAGGTGTCATGGGACTTTTTAGGTTTATGCCCCTTCACCCTGCTTGCTTCACAAACACATCATGGGGTAAGGACATTTAAAAAACTGTTCAAGACAGTACATAACTGTCTACTGCTTTTCTAAGCGTAAGTAACCATATAAATTCATCATACAAGCATGTATCAGCTGAGCAATAAGCATACGGATCTACACATGAGGTCTTCCATATCCCTAGATTACTCCTGTTTTATATATGCTGCATTTATGTCAGAAATTTTTCCAGATATACTGTCTTTGAACTTATGTTATTTCCCACTAAGTTCACACATGTCTATTGTTTAGCAACAAACATTTACTGTTCAAACTTGCCTCAGTAAACTAAAGAATCTATTCTAAGTCATAAGCTTAAGCATCAGATCAGTCATATACCAATATTATCTGTAGTGCATTTTGCTGCACATATAATCAGAACAAATATCCCCATAAGGATACATTTAAGCTGAACTTATGTTCATTGTTCATTTTACCTCTTAGTCCATATAAGAGCCAACTCTTATTTCTGCCCCACATATGTTTCTATGCTAATAAGCATTTTCTGGTTAATTTCCTACCTAAAGCCTCAACATCTATGCAGCTATACCAGGTTCTAATACATTCAACATTATGTAGATGCTCTGCTTATTTTCAGTGGGAGAGCTAATCCAGATTCCTTACATCATAATAGACATTACAAGTTTCATTTCATATTGTTAACTGGCTTAGAACGTCAGATTTACCAAGTTCATCTCATGTTTCTGTTAAAAAACATCTTAGGATCCTCCTGGCCATTATATTATAGAGATCTAACCTATCTTATAACTCAACAATGTTTCAGCAAAGTGGAATCAATAAGCATATGGATCCATAGGTCATATCCGCTGTATATCTATAATACCAGTAAAATCTAGTTAAAAATACATGCTGAACATATAGCTAGAAGCAATATGCAGGATGTGTTTAGGCCTTTACAATCTACTAATTATGGCAGATGGCCTCTACTAGATTTATCCCAAAATCTATTGGACATATATTTTCTTAGCACAAAGCACAAATAACCCTTCCTCAAATTTACCCAGCAAGCATAATAACAAATCCAATTCATGAAGATATTCAGGCTTTAGATCTATCATATTTCATGGTAAAGCAAGATGAATTTAAAGCCAAATCTACTGAAGACATCATCAGCTAAGTTATCCAAGTAAGAAAATGATTTAATCAAATAGAACCTGAGAATTTCGCTCCAGCCCACTGGATTTGCAAGGAATTTGATCAGCTACATGCTTCATGCCTACAGATCCGCTTGCCTTGGACATTGCCAGACCCATGTTGATCTCCTTTTCTGTGTTTTTGTTTGTGGCATTCATCTCTGTAGTAGGAAATTCAGCAGTCTCCTGATTGGAAATCCCATCTTGAACATTCACATTACTTCCAATTGCTCCTGAACTACTCTTTGGTTCAGAGACCTTAGCAATCTTATGATATTGGAACAGATTCTTCTTGCTGCTACTCTCCAATTTTTCCTTTGCCAATCTCTTCCTGGTAGCAAAATTCAGATCTCCTTTCTTTCTACCCATCTCAATGCTCATTTGTGGAAGTGTAGATACACAAAATAGAGGGGGATCCGCACAGGGCAGTGCGGATTTTGCAACTTTGTAACAGCCCATACTCTTCTTATATAGGCATACCGGCTGTTCCTAACCCAGACTCGTTTTATATGGCATACGTTCCAAGCACTTATACAACCAGGACAGTCCTTACCATTTCAGTTATCTGTGTGCAAGCTGTAGACATGATGTGGCCAGAGCTTTTCTCTGGCCGGATTACTGGAGTGGTCTTGCCGAGAAACAATAGTTCGCTTTGCCCTAAAATCATACGATAATAGGTTATCTGTTAGAAAAATTCAGTGAACCAAATGACATATTTCCCAATGGTTATTGTTGTATATTCCAAAATCATGCACGTCCCTTATGTATGGTTCCGGATGGCCCCAGAATACAAGATATTTCCATGCCATTAAATATAATTTGTATTTTGCATCTTCCTAGCTCAAGCATTATGCATCTTACCTAGTACCACATATTTCATCAATGTACATGTTTAACCTTAGGCCTTACCATATCATGCATCTTGATTTGTAACTCATGTGCAAAAGTATTTCTAGCTAGCCCCAGGCTTATTTGCTGCAAGTTTTCCTGTTAAAGCACCATAATGTGCATCTTAGCCTAGGTGTTTCATTGTGCAGTATACACACCTAAGTTTAACCATTGGTCTTCCTTTGGGCTCACCTCTGGTATGTTTTATCCTGCCAACATAGCCATATGTGCAACATTATTCAAATATTTTCAACAAGCCCCAGGCATATTTACTGCATGTTTTCATGTTTCAGCACCATCATGTGTGTCGTGGTTTTTCAAAGCCTATGTATTCAAAAGATTACCAAGTAGCGTTGTGTAGTATACATACCTAGATTTAACCATTGGTCTTTCCTTTTCTTCATCTCTGGACTCTATTCAGGCATGCTTTATCATGCCACCCATATGCCCACTTAGTCCCAGGCTTATTTACTGCACGTTTTCATGCTTTCGGACTTAACTTAGGCATACTTTATGCTGCCTACCAGAGCCATTTATACATTTAATAAAAAAATCCTTCCTCCAACCGTTGGTCAGATGGGCCTGTTTATGCTGGATAGTAAATAGCTATCACTTTATGCGCAACATATATAGCAACAAGGTGAGTAGGACCTTGTTGCTTAGGCCCTACCCACCAATATTGTTACATCTTACGATCTGTAATGCACAAATTCTTCAGGATGTGAATCATGTCCTTTATATTGTAAAGTGTACCTGGAAAATCTTCATTCAGCAGTACACCCATCACATTTTGTATTATATCCTTTTGAGAGAATCCATTATTAGAAAATGCACAGATTAAATCATATATGTCTTTAGTTGCATTAAAGGCACTGGAATGGGCATAGACATATGGTAGAACCTGTGAAATGATGACTTTTGATGCATGCCCATATGGCTTGCAGCTGGATGCTTTTATAAATTTCTCCACATCAAATGGTAGTTTGCACCTTTTGTCATATCTACTAATTTCAAAGATACCTCTTTCACGGTCAATAATTTTGAAAGTAATGTTCAGGAAATTGCATTCAACACCAATAGGTTGGTCCATACCTGGTTGGGAGCTGTAAATGGTCTCATCCTTTATACCCAAGTGGTTCAAGTTGTAAATTGACATCTGTGATTGACTAGAGAAGAATTCACTTAAGTGTCCACCATTGATAATATTTAAATCATCTATAAACCTTGAAGCATGCTGGAATCTGTGTATGTCATTTACTCTTCCCGATTGTGCCAGCATAATTATGAACCTAAGTTCAAACCAGGCTAAATATAAATTGCACCAAGCAGGGCTGCATGCAAAACCCATTGGTATGCCTCTGTTTTGCCTCCAAATTTTTGTACCCATCTGCAAGAAACAGTGGGTCAATAGCCATGAGTTCATGTTTTTGAGTTCACCTTTGGTGAGCATTTTCCAGCTTACATATTCCTTAGCACTATGCGATCTGACCCATTTAACTTGTACCCTGTCATTCTTAACTTTGAGAATCAGGTCAAATAGGTGGCAATCTTCCATCATATATTGCCAAACCATGTCTGTAATTGCATTCATTATCTCAATAATGCCTTCATCACCATATATCGGAATATTTTCATAACATTTAGTGATGTCAGCAGAAAAAACATCATGTATTTTTAGAGGTAGGTTTAAAACCACATCATAAAGCGAGTTCACCATCCAACATGCATTTATAGGTTTTTTACTCCACATTCTATATCTGGCAGTGGCTCTAACACAAATGTCTGGCCAGTTTTCAATCAAGTTATTCAGAATAGCTGTAATAAGGGATGCCAGCTCAGAAAACAACGTATCATGTGCATTAGTCAGCCATCTATATTCACCTTTATGTGCTTTGTATGTAGCCATTAAATATGGCAGATTTTTCTGTATTCCAGTGTCACAGCCTAAAAATGCTTGAATATCCTTAATGCACATCACTTTTATATCCTCAGCAGATTCTATGCATTTTTCAAAATCATTACTGTCCAGCCTGTTCATGGCCATATCTAGGATATGCTTCTGGCATATGAAGGCAGCATTGTTAGCAGCTTTGTCTAATCCAGCAATATATAGGTTATTGTTTAACCATTCAATGTTTTTTCTGACCTCAAGATCATTCCATAGATACCTTTTTGGTGTCATCTTGTTTTTGAACTCCACAATATCCATATGGGCATATTGCATAAGGACATCAGTAATGTTTTTGATATCATTATCTGTGAGATCTAAAAGATTAAATTTATGAACCATAAAAAACTGTTTGCATGCAAGAGCAAATTCAGTCATAAATTGTTCAACATTGAAGGAGTGGTCAGGGATATGATTAAATCCATTAGCAAATGCTTTTCTAAGTTTTGGGCAATGAATGATCTCCAAATCAATGGTTCTAACATGCCCAATCTTGGGATCAATGAATCTCTTGAGATTTGGGTTCTTACAGGCACATTTTACCTTACTACCATCCGCAAAAATAGCAAAGGGTTTATAGACTTTATCTTTTAATTGATCGATATATCTCCATGAAAAGATAGTTTGATCCATTAACTCAATGCCCCTTTCTTCCAAACATTCTTCTAACCCAATGTAGAATATTCTTTTTATGTTAAACTTTTCGAGCGCTTTATTAAAAAAGGTGAAATGTACTATGTATTTCTTGTCCTCTACTTTTTGACTTACCAGGTGCAATTTTCTGCTAACATCTCTGATAATGGTTATGGTCGCTTTATTAGTGACCTACAGACATAGTATGAGTTAGTGAGCATTGACATACTTTATATATAACTTCAACAGAAGATAGAAGATAAAATATATTTAGTATGGATTCAAAATCCAAGCCTAATGGCTAGTTCATGAAGTGTCTATCCATACTAAGGAATACAAATCCTAGCTGGAAAATTTAAACAATAGTTCTGGTTCATTTATTAATGACTTACAGAAATACTATGTGTTAGCCAGCATAAACAAAGTTTTCATATAACTTCAACAGAAGATAGAAGATAAAGTATTTTTAGTATGGATTTTGGTAAGGCCTAAGGTTAAACATGTACATTGATGAAATATGTGGTACTAGGTAAGATGCATAATGCTTGAGCTAGGAAGATGCAAAATACAAATTATATTTAATGGCATGGAAATATCTTGTATTCTGGGGCCATCCGGAACCATACATAAGGGACGTGCATGATTTTGGAATATACAACAATAACCATTGGGAAATACGTCATTTGGTTCACTGAATTTTTCTAACAGATAACCTATTATCGTATGATTTTAGGGCAAAGCGAACTATTGTTTCTCGGCAAGACCACTCCAGTGTCCAAGCCAAATGGCCAGTTCATAATATCAGCCCATAAAAAATAAATTTCTATCTGGACGATTTAACAATATTTCTGGTCCATATTAGTGACCTATAGAAATATTATGAGTTCATGTGCCAGAATGAACTTTACATATTATTTCAACAGAAGATAATCTTTATTTAGTATGGATTGAAAATCCAAGCCAAATGGCCAGTTTATATACTATCCGCCCAAGCTTAGGAACATATTTCCTAGCTGGAAAATTGTAAAGAGAATACTGCATCCTACTGTGTATCTGCCACTATTTCCACGTTTGGAGGCAGATCATCACTTAGAGATGTAACTATCTCATCCGTGCTGGAACTACCAACTTCAGTATTCTTAATGATGTTGTCAGCCTTCTTTGGGTCCACCATGATCCTTGGTGGCAACTTAGGAGCTTTGATGACATAATTTGTGCCAACATTTTTGGGAACATACGCTGCTTTCTGCATAACTCCAGTGCGCTTATTTGGGTTTTGCATGCTCATAAAAGTGACTGGTTTAATCATCTTCTCAGCAATATCAGCAACTTTATTGTTGCCAAACATGACTTTAAGGTTCTTTTCTGGAGTTTCAGCATAGGCCATAGTCATGTCCAGCATGGTCTTTCTTACCTCCAAGTATCCAATATACGCAATTACAGCAGGTTTGAGTTCCTGATTTAGAAATTTCGTCAATGTGACCATCTTCATAATTGGTGAGGCATCAGGATACAGCTCATGCATGTGGTTCATTAAGAACCATATCCCTTGGTCCAGCCAAATAATAGTGCATTTGCATACATCATCCCTTCTCCTATTGTTCTTTTCTCTCTTCTCACATTTACATTTGAAGTACGGACAATGAGTCCTCCATATGCGCTTAAGATAAAAGTCATCACGCTCAATATTAGGGAAGGGCATGTGACCTTTCTGTCCAACTTGGATAATGGAATCTTTCAGGCAAGTCAGGCCAAAGAAGTCCATTTTAAAAGGTAAATTAACATCAAGAGTTGTAAATACCTTTTCAAGTCTAGTTGCAGCTGTCTTTGCATACTTTACTTCATCTTTTGTTACTCCAGACAAGGCCATCCATGTTTCAACATTTATAGGAGCTAAGGCTCCGAAATTTAGGCTGGTCCAAATGGCATGATTATAAACAGCAGAATATGTTTCAACAGTTTGTTCAATAAGTATTGGATAGCATGAAGAATTGCTAAGAGTGAGGTTAGGAACTTCAACTTCTGAACCACTACCACCACTATTGTCAACTTCAATATTTTGCAAAGTCTCTTCTGCCAAATCAGCTTCAGAAAATAAACACCCTTGAAATTCCTCATTATTCTGTGTATTGATGGCAACTTCCTCATTTTTGCTATCAAACGAGGGTATGATGTCATTGGCAGCTTCTAAGGCTGAAAGTCCAGCCACAAATTTGCTGGCCTGTAAGTCTTCAAGGCAGGTCCTTTCATATAAAATACTGCTTATATCAGCATAAACAGCAGCAATAATCTCCTTAGCTTTAGAAAATTCAAAGTTCACCATCTTGATCTGTTGGTATACTTTAAACCAACCATTGAAACCAAGGTACATTATTGGGGAAAGTCTCTTATCAAGTAAAATGCATTCTTTGAATGTAATGAGAGAGTGGATATCCTTGCCTTTGATGCACGCCAGAATATTTTGAACAGCAAAATTTGGACTGTCAATACCGCATTTATCATATTGTAAAGCAATAAGCTCCTTGATCCATACATTGCCATTGATTGGCTCATGCTCCAAATTCATCACCTATAATAAAATCCATACATTGTTAGAATGTCATAGGCAGCCAAATAGCAATTCACCTACATATTATGTAACCGAAATCAAGGAACTTGGTATAACCAAGAAGCTGGAATTAAAACAAAAACCTTAGACCTGTCAAAAGACAGATTTTAATCTAGTTTAGACCTTTTCAAGGACTAAATTTCGATTCAATAAGCAGCCCTTGTATTTAAGTAGGTGACTTTAAACAACAAGGCCATGATCTGGTTACGTTTTCCCATAACAACAGTACTTTATTGTAATTCAAACTGTTTTCAAATACATCAGCTATAAATCCAAATCATATAAGTATGCAGCAACAATAAACATAAGACTAAAAGTCATAGGAACAGTAATTCCAGGTTTTAAGACTAAAAGTCATAGGAACAGTAATTCCAGGTTTTATATTGAGTCTTCAAGACCAATTCGTGAGAAAGAATTTCCGCTTTTTGTCCATCTTCCATCTTTTAAATAAAACATAGCAGGGGAGTAAAAAGTCACATTACACACCCAAAACAACAACAAAACAAAGCATTAGAATGGTTGCCATCTTGAGGGTATGCTTGGTGTCATGGGACTTTTTAGGTTTATCCCCTTCACCTGCTTGCTTCACAAACACATCATGGGGGTAAGGACATTTAAAAGCTGTTCAAGGCAGCGATTACATAGCTGTCTCTTTGAGCTTTTCTAAAGCGTAAGTAACCATATAAATTCATCATACAAGCATGTATCAATTTGAGCAATAAGCATCACGGATCTACACATGAGGTCTTCCATATCCCTAGATTACTCATTTTTTATATATCTTTGCATTTATGTCGAAATTTTTCGGATATCTTGTCTTTGAACTTATGTTATTTCCCACTAAGTTCACACATGTCTATTGTTTAGCAACAAACATTTCTTGTTCAAACTTGCCTCGATAGTAAACTAAAGAATCTATTCTAAGTCATAAGCTTAAGCATCGGATCAGTCATATACCAATATTATACATAGTGCATTTTTTTGCACATATAATCGAACAAATATCCCCATAAGGATACATTTAAAATTTGAACTTATGTTCATTGTTCATTTTACCTCTTAGTCCATATAAGAGCCAACTCTTATTTCTGCCCCACATATGTTTCTATGCTAATAAGCATTTTCTGGTTAATTTCCTACCTAAAGCCTCAACATCTATGCAGCTATATCATGTTCTAATACATTCAACATTATGTAGATGCTTTCTTATTACGATGGGAGAGCTAATCCAGATTCCTTACATCATAATAGACATTCACGAGGTTTCATTTCATATTGTTAACTGGCTTAGAACGTCAGATTTACCAAGTTCATCTCATGTTTCTGTTAAAAAACATCTTAGGATCCTCCTGGCCATTATATTATAGAGATCTAACCTATCTTATAACTCAACAATGTTTCAGCAAAGTGGAATCAATAAGCATATGGATCCATAGGTCATATCCGCTGTATATCTATAATACCAGTAAAATCTAGTTAAAAATACATGCTGAACATATAGCTAGAAGCAATATGCAGGATGTGTTTAGGCCTTTACAATCTACTAATTATGGCAGATGGCCTCTACTAGATTTATCCCAAAATCTATTGGACATATATTTTCTTAGCACAAAGCACAAATAACCCTTCCTCAAATTTACCCAGCAAGCATAATAACAAATCCAATTCATGAAGATATTCAGGCTTTAGATCTATCATATTTCAAGGTAAAGCAAGATGAATTTAAAGCCAAATCTACTAAAGACATCATCAGCTAAGTTATCCAAGTAAGAAAATGATTTAATCAAATAGGGCACGAGAATTTCGCTCCGACCCTTTGGATTTGCAAGGAATTTGATGGCTACATGCTTCATGCCTCTGAGATCCGCTTGCCTTGGACATTGCCAGACCCATGTTAATCTCCTTTTCTGTGTTTTTGTTTGTGGCATTCATCTCTGTAGTAGGAAATTCAGCAGTCTCCTGATTGGAAATCCCATCTTGAACATTCACATTACTTCCAATTGCTCCTGAACTACTCTTTGGTTCAGAGACCTTAGCAATCTTATGATATTGGAACAGATTCTTCTTGCTGCTACTCTCCAATTTTTCCTTTGCCAATCTCTTCCTGGTAGCAAAATTCAGATCTCCTTTCTTTCTACCCATCTCAATGCTCATCTGTGGAAGTGTAGATACACAAAATAGAGGGGGATCCGCACAGGAGCGTGGATTTTGCAACTTTGTAACAGCCCATACTCTTCTTATATAGGCATACCGGCTGTTCCTAACCCAGACTCGTTTTATATGGCATACGTTCCAAGCACTTATACAACCAGGACAGTCCTTACCATTTTGAGTTATCGTATGCAAAATTGCATGTAGACATGATGTGGCGAGCTTTTTCGGCGGGATTATATGCATCTTGATTTGTAACTCATGTGCAAAAGTATTTCTAGCTAGCCCCAGGCTTATTTGCTGCAAGTTTTCCTGTTAAAGCACCATAATGTGCATCTTAGCCTAGGTGTTTCATTGTGCAGTATACACACCTAAGTTTAACCATTGGTCTTCCTTTGGGCTCACCTCTGGTATGTTTTATCCTGCCAACATAGCCATATGTGCAACATTATTCAAATATTTTCAACAAGCCCAGGCATATTTACTGCATGTTTTCATGTTTGGCCACCATCACGTGTGTCTTGGTTTTCAAAGCCTATGTATTCAAAAAGATTACCAAGTAGCGTTGTGTAGTATACATACCTAGATTTAACCATTGGTCTTTTCCTTTTCTTCATCTCGGACTCTATTCAGGCATGCTTTATCATGCCACCCATATGCCCACTTAGTCCCAGGCTTATTTACTGCACGTTTTCATGCTTTCGGACTTAACTTAGGCATACTTTATGCTGCCTACCAGAGCCATTTATCCTATATTATAAAACCGTGGCGTCGGTCTGTCCGCCCGATCGGCGACCGAGATGGCGCCAATGTCCCCTGCACCGCCCGGACGGCAGATTTGTCCGTTTATCCCTCGCCTTGGTGGACCGCCCAGATTCTGCCACGTCAAACAAAACAATCTGGCCAATACCCCAACCTGCCAAAGGCTACGAGGGAAGCCAGATTCCCGCGTCTCCTTTGAGGAAAAATATCCAGTGGAGCAAGATCCTTCCAGCATCATAGCCACGAGCAGCAGAGCCGCGGCTGCTACTTGCTAGGGGCTACTTTTTGCTTACGAGGAAAAGCCAGACAAAATTTCTTTTCAATTGTTACGCAGCAATGGCTGAATGCTGCACCAGTTCCAGCGGCATATATGATGCGGCGAGTCATGACGTCCTCTCTCTCTCTTCACTGGAGGTTCCTTTACTATCTTTTTTTTTTTTTAGAGTAAGGTTCTATGCTTTGCTCTTGAGAAAGTGTAAGTCCAGCAAAGAAGAAAACGTCTTTTCTTTGGAGTAAAGAAACCTCTATTTTACACCGAAAGCTTCTCTATACAACCGAATTTGTCACTGTATAGACTCTCTTTCCATTTAAATGCTTCTCATTATTAAACTTTCCTTTAATTCCTGATAGTTTGCATTGGACTAGATTAAGTAAGCATCGTTGCTTTGTTTGCATCTTGTGGAAATTTGGATGAAGTAATCAGGCATTTAAAAATTAAAAAAATTCAAGTGAATATACATGGAGTACAATTATCCCAGCTAATGCCAAGCTTGGGCGAAATGAGAGGGTCTTTTAGTTGTACAACAAAATGCGCACGTTAAGTATTGCTATCCGCTGAGCTCTTCTTTGCTTTTTCTTGCACAAAGGTCTCTTCTGGTAACATGCTTTCTTTCGCAGATATCTTTTCAATAACTGAGAAAAAAGGTAGATTTTGCCCTTATCTTTGTTGCTATTTCTTAGAACACTTGCCTTAAGGTTATCATCTCTACGAACTGCATGTATCCAGGTTGTACAAGTGGTGGAAATGTCGCCACTTAGATGGCATCCTATTATTCTGACCAAATGCCATTCCTGTTCTCTCTGGCCAGATTCTAAGTCCAGACTGTTATATGAGGAAAATGTACCATATATGGCTCATGCGCATTTGGAAACTGGAAGAGAATAACTCCACTAACTCCACAACTGAGAAATGAAATTATGCATAGACGTAAATGCACAATGCTGGCAACTTATGAAGGTATATCATGAAGACTTCTGAAGATTTCATATTGGACTAAAGAGGGTACTGTCCAGCAAGTACTGTCAAGAACTGAACAGGTTATCATTTAATTTTGCCCAGAAATGCTTCTTCCTTGCAAATTCGTCTTATTAGCAAATCAATTTGATCCAGTCTTACACGTTTTTTGAAGCTCCATTTCGAGATTAATCTACACGCTACTTTGCACCAAGGTTATGCCAGAATAACAGAAAACTAACACTCTGCCTTATTTAATCTCTGGTTCTGCTTTAACCAAGAAACAGAAGATACCAATTTCCTGCTACTTAAACGGTGAAACTCTGATTCTTCTTTTTGAGTAATTATCGCAGATATTATGCAACAAACTTCTAGGTTTTGAATGATAATCTGCATTTGCAGAATAGCTTGCATTAGCTTTTAGAAATCCAATGTACAAGGCCGAAATTATATGACTTCCATTTGCTTTTATGGAAACGGATCTGGTTGTTTCATGTCTGTCTATTCATGGCCACTAAATCGTTTTCCAAAGGGTGCATGTGGCATATGCACAAATTTATTTGACTGTCCTACTTGCCAATGACCATCAGCAAGTTGATGATGCAAATTTATTTGCCTTCTATGCAGAAATCGGGAGAATGAAGCTTAAAATAGCAAAGGTGTGTATGGTCTTTGTTCTCTCAGATTGTATGAGTTTAGGTCATATAATGGGCTTTAGAGATTGCTCAAATTTATATCACTGTGATACAGCAAACATCACCGCAAATATTGCAGATCAAGATCCTTCCTTGGCGATTCTCAGTCTAGAAGCCTACATGGTGTACCGCATTGTGCATATCGGAAGATGAATTATGCAATTACGTATCTTCAATGTTGCTAAAGCAGGTCAGTAATTGGCCATGGCTAGATAATGCACTTAAGACAGCAGAAATCATGCAACAGCAGGGATGTCCTGTGCTATGAGACTGCACAAAGGGACGAGACCTCGAACTTGGTAGACAATTCCTGATAGTTTGCATTGGACTAGATTAAGTAAGCATCTTTGCTTTGTTTGCATCTTTGTAGAAATTTGGATG
This sequence comes from Isoetes taiwanensis, assembly GCA_021234155.1. NCBI lineage: Eukaryota > Viridiplantae > Streptophyta > Lycopodiopsida > Isoetales > Isoetaceae > Isoetes > Isoetes taiwanensis. The sequence continues at coordinate 13,720,251 of JAJEKV010000028.1, forward strand.
AAGGTCCAAGATAGAGAGCTTCCTATCAGCTTAAGTTCCAAGCTAGAGAGCTTTTTGTTGCATTATGTGAGAAACCATGGGGCTTCTGCTAACAGGGAAAGGGACTCTTGGAAATTGAAGGTTTGTTGTTTAGTAGAAATGCCAAGGTCGTTTTCCATGGATGATCTGCTAAAATTCCAAGCTAGAGAGCTTCCTATTGCATCATCCTGATTTTATCCCCGGTAAACATCTTGCTTTTTTAAATCTGTCAATTGCTATTGTTGAATTATGGTCTGATCGAAGCATTCCCCTAACTAATGCCTTTTTATTTCCATCTGAAAAGCTGTGTCCAACAAGTACCAAAGACAAAGTTATTGCAAACGCAAAGGCAAAGGTAATATGGCCAGTTCATCTGGTTGTTCCATGCACTAAGATTTATGTGTCTTTGTTAAAGAGCACTGTAAAGATACTTTGAGTTATCTTCTTCAGCACTTTAGAGATCTTTTAACCTTTTGTGTTGGACTAATATTTCTATTTATGCAATTATCAAAGTTTTTGCAGAATACATTTGGTCAAAAAGATTTGTTGGAATTTGTTTACAGTCTACTTAGCCATGTGAAACTATATTTTGACCACAAAACTTCAAGACCAGGAACTTTGCATGCGAGTTCAATATTTGTTGGTGTATAGCTGTCTAGATTCTATTCCTCTTTCAGCCAACCATCTCATTCATCTATTCTATTCCTCTTTCAGCCAACCATCTCATTCATCTATTTACTAGCTATGCAAATTTGGTTGAAGCCAACCAAGCATTTAGTAAAATTACAACGCCGGATCATACGTGGAACGCAATTTTTTGATGCGTCTTTGTCTTGCATTTTCCTTCATATGCTGATCCGACAAATAAGTGGACCCTTTTTTGGATCGACAAAGCTGCACCCTTTGTAACTGCTCCATTTTGTCTCTATTCTATCTGGATTTTTTGATTCCATCATTCAAACACCTCCCACTATAGAATGGACTACCAGGATAAGACATTTAAACGCATAAAACATATTTAAATACATGTAAAGCATGTTGTAGAATGCTTTTTTTTTTTTTTGTCCCTTTGTTCTGTGTAAGTTCTTCGTTAGTTTTTTTAAGGAACATGACCGATTGTTCTGTTTCATAACCAGGTTACAAAATTCCTAGAGTAGCGTGAAGCAAAAAATGATTAGCTGCACAAGGAAATATCACTTTTGTGGCAAAAGGCATGAATGCCATAATAGCAACAGCCTACCGCAATGGCTACGAAGAAAGATGTCCATAAGCTATCTGATATTGAACAATAACTATGTGTGTTTTGTTGTAAAATTTTGTATTCTCTTTGTTTTATTGCCCTTAGTCGCGAACATCAGTTTGATGCTTCCTTTGGCCTTTGGCAAAGGTTTACTAAGAGTAGAATGAAAATGGGTCCATGTGCTCTAAGAACAAGATGGGAACCTTATGCTTTTTCTTGCTATGCCTTTGCCATTTCAATGTCTCTTGAATAGCTATTTGTGAGCCTGGAAAGACCATTTTATAGGTACTACAGCTTAGATTTGGAAACCAGCATTGCAGTTGATGCAGGGTTATTTAACATTATTTTTGTCATGAACAAAGCAAGGTGCGTTAGAGGTAACATTTCACAGACAGTTGCCTTCAACAACTCAATATTGTACTCTTAAAATTTAAATATATTAACTCTCCTTCGATAAGAAACATCGTTTTTCAATCTTCTTAAAACATGCTATTGCTAAACATCCCTCACTATATTGTACGCTTGCAGAAACTATGGTACCTTTTGACGAATGTGTAGAATCACCGTTAGTCAAGTTCGAATGCCTAGAACTATTTTTAGTGAGTATTCTATGGCTAATGACACAGACAATTATATACATGTTAACATTGCACGTTTTGTGTTATTGCACATTCTAACACATAAAAACACTACTTTAAAGAGGAGTTTTGCAATAACAAAACAAATGAAAGCACTATCGTAACTAGGTTCTCCAAGTCAGGGGACAAAACCATCTTACCACACATTAAAACCCAATTTAATGTCACTTACTCATAGACAACACATTACTCTCCGAATCTTCATCTACAATCACATAGAAAGCCCACCAACGGTGGGCAATTTTCTAGTACATTTAATAAAAAAATCCTTCCTCCAACCGTTGGTCGGATGGGCTGTTTATCTTTGGATAGTAAATAGCTATCACTTTATCGCAACATATATAGCAACAAGGTGAGTAGGACCTTGTTGCTTAGGCCCTACCACCAATATTATTGTTACATCTTCACGATCTCATAATGCACAAATTCTTGAGGATGTGAATCATGTCCTTTATATTGTAAAGTGTACACGGAAAATCTTCATTCATTCAAAGAAAAGCACACCCATCACATTTTGTATTATATCCTTTTTGAGAGAATCCATTATTAGAAAATGCATGATTAAATCATATATGTCTTTAGGCGCATTAAAGGCACTTTGGAATGGGCATAGACATATGGTAGAACCTGTGAAATGATGACTTTTGATGCATGCCCATATGGCTGCTTGGATGCTTTATAAATTTCTCCACATCAAATGGTAGTTCGCACCTTTTGTCATATCTACTAATTTCAAAGATACCTCTTTCACGGTCAATAATTTTGAAAGTAATGTTCAGAAATTGCATTCAACACCAATAGGTTGGTCCATACACGTTTGGGGCAGTAAATGGTCTCATCCTTTATACCCAAGTGGTTCAAGTTGTAAATTGACATCTGTGATTGACTAGAGAAGAATTCACTTAAGTGTCCACCATTGATAATATTTAAATCATCTATAAACCTTGAAGCATCTTGGGAATCGTGTATGTCATTTACTCTTCCCGATTGTGCCAGCATAGTTATGAACCTAAGTTCAAACCAGGCTAAATATAAATTGCACCAAGCAGGGCTGCATGCAAAACCCATTGGTATGCCTCTGTTTTGCCTCCAAATTTTTGTACCCATCTGCAAGAAACAGTGGGTCAATAGCCATGAGTTCATGTTTTTGAGTTCACCTTTGGTGAGCATTTTCTAGCTTACATATTCCTTAGCACTATGCGATCTGACCCATTTAACTTGTACCCTGTCATTCTTAACTTTGAGAATCAGGTCAAATAGGTGGCAATCTTCCATCATATATTGCCAAACCATGTCTGTAATTGCATTCATTATCTCAATAATGCCTTCATCACCATATATCGGAATATTTTCATAACATTTAGTGATGTCAGCAGAAAAAACATCATGTATTTTTAGAGGTAGGTTTAAAACCACATCATAAAGCGAGTTCACCATCCAACATGCATTTATAGGTTTTTTACTCCACATTCTATATCTGGCAGTGGCTCTAACACAAATGTCTGGCCAGTTTTCAATGAAGTTATTCAGAATAGCTGTAATAAGGGATGCCAGCTCAGAAAACAACGTATCATGTGCATTAGTCAGCCATCTATATTCACCTTTATGTGCTTTGTATGTAGCCATTAAATATGGCAGATTTTTCTGTATTCCAGTGTCACAGCCTAAAAATGCTTGAATATCCTTAATGCACATCACTTTTATATCCTCAGCAGATTCTATGCATTTTTCAAAATCATTACTGTCCAGCCTGTTCATGGCCATATCTAGGATATGCTTCTGGCATATGAAGGCAGCATTGTTAGCAGCTTTGTCTAATCCAGCAATATATAGGTTATTGTTTAACCATTCAATGTTTTTTCTGACCTCAAGATCATTCCATAGATACCTTTTTGGTGTCATCTTGTTTTTGAACTCCACAATATCCATATGGGCATATTGCATAAGGACATCAGTAATGTTTTTGATATCATTATCTGTGAGATCTAAAAGATTAAATTTATGAACCATAAAAAACTGTTTGCATGCAAGAGCAAATTCAGTCATAAATTGTTCAACATTGAAGGAGTGGTCAGTGATATGACTAAATCCATTAGCAAATGCTTTTCTAAGTTTTGGGCAATGAATGATCTCCAAATCAATGGTTCTAACATGCCCAATCTTGGGATCAATGAATCTCTTGAGATTTGGGTTCTTACAGGCACATTTTACCTTACTACCATCCGCAAAAATAGCAAAGGGTTTATAGACTTTATCTTTTAATTGATCGATATATCTCCATGAAAAGATAGTCTGATCCATTAACTCAATGCCCCTTTCTTCCAAACATTCTTCTAACCCAATGTAGAATATTCTTTTTATGTTAAACTTTTCGAGCGCTTTATTAAAAAAGGTGAAATGTACTATGTATTTCTTGTCCTCTACTTTTTGACTTACCAGGTGCAATTTTACGCTAACATCTCGATAATGGTTACGTCAAGCCATTAGTGACCCTCTGGACATAGTATGAGTTAGTGAGCATTGACATACTTTATATATAACTTCAACAGAAGATAGAAGATAAAATATATTTAGTATGGATTCAACATCCAAGCCTAATGGCCAGTTCATGAAGTGTCTATCCATACTAAGGAATACAAATCCTAGCTGGAAAATTTAAACAATAGTTCTGGTTCATTTATTAATGACTTACAGAAATACTATGTGTTAGCCAGCATAAACAAAGTTTTCATATAACTTCAACAGAAGATAGAAGATAAAGTATTTTTAGTATGGATTTAAGTTCCAAGCCAAATGGCCAGTTCATAATATCAGCCCATAAAAAATAAATTTCTATCTGGACGATTTAACAATATTTCTGGTCCATATTAGTGACCTATAGAACTATTATGAGTTCATGTGCCAGAATGAACTTTACATATTATTTCAACAGAAGATAATCTTTATTTAGTATGGATTGAAAATCCAAGCCAAATGGCCAGTTTATATACTATCCGCCCAAGCTTAGGAACATATTTCCTAGCTGGAAAATTGTAAAGAGAATACTCTATCATCCTGTGTATCTGCCACTATTTCCACGTTTGGAGGCAGATCATCACTTAGAGATGTAACTATCTCATCCGTGCTGGAACTACCAACTTCAGTATTCTTAATGATGTTGTCAGCATTCTTTGGGTCCACCATGATCCTTGGTGGCAACACCATGATCCTTGATGCAGATTTGAAGCCAGTGCCGGATTTGAACAAGATGAGAGGACATCGCTGGGAGATGGCGTCTAGGTTAGCTTTCATGTATAAGGCAGGGATTCTTGAACCGAAAAAATTCTAAATCACGAACTCTAATCGAATTCAGCAAAAATGGAATTTGATGAAGCATATAATATAGGGAATGGAGGTTGGGGCCTCCATTCCGGTTTCAGTGGGGTCCCGCGACCGGGCGCAGCGGGAGCGGTCACCTGAAACCGGGAATGGAGGCCCCAACCTCCATTCCCCTACAATATAGAAGTTGGGGACCTTTTTTTTCCTGCAACAAAGAGCAGATTCGATGAAGCTCTGAAACATTTTTCATCAGCAGATTCCTCAGCAGATGCCGAAGCTTTAGATGCAACAAAGAGCAGATTAGGGCGGCCTCCCCGAACAAATGCGGTGAAGCTCAAGCTCAAACATCTTTCATCCGTGAAGCTTCAATAATAGCCGCTCGCTTCCACCATCCGCGGTCGAGTGCGCTTTTTCTTCATCTGAAGAACAGATCAAACAGGGGAAGAACAGATCAAACAGGGGACGCGGCTTTTTCTTCATTTGAAGAGCAGATCAAACAGCGGAAGAAGACCTGCGAATCCCTGCGAGCTCTGGCGGCGGCGAGCTCTGGCACGAAGAACCCTAACCTAAAAAAAAACTTACCTGGGCAGCCGGTCGAGCGGAATGGGTAAACCAAGTTCCATTCGCTGTGGGTTTTTACCAGCGTCAATAAAAGAATGGTCGCCAGAGAAAAAAAGGGACCCAACTTCTATATTGATCTTTCTTTTGAAGCATTGGATGTAAAGAATTGTAACGATGCAATATGGCACAGCATGATGATCGCCATGTTTTCTAGTACAAAAGAGGAGCCTTACACAATATTTAAAGGAATCTGTAATCCAACACAGCTAAAGATTAAAAAAAAAAAAAAAACCCGATCTTTTAAATGACCTTTTCTCGTCCGAACAACAACTAGGGTAAAGATTTTTTTCCTAAAGTTCGTTGTCTATGTACGGAGGAGTTTAATTTATTCTTGGACCATAGGAAATATTGTAGAAAATATATAAGTGCTTCGTATCAATCGATTGGTCTTTGTGGACAATAAAAATTATTCCATCAATTCAATTAATTAACCTTGCCACCTTTGAGCGGTTTTGGCAAGCACACCGCACATAATCAACAAGCCCACCAAGCAACCATGGTCTATCTAGATTTAATGGTTGTCTCTCAATGACTTACCATTTTTTAATTGTGCTAGAACTTTGTTTATAGCTAGAACGGGGCATGAAACTTGGCAAGTTATTTCGAACTCAATATGCTTATTTGAATTGCTAAGTTGCAGAGGTTGATGACCATAACCATTTGTTCATGATTCTTGTGCAAAATCATTTTTTAATCTTTCTTATCTCTTTTCAAGAACTACAAGAAACAAGTTTTCCTTGATAGAACAAGCTTTAGGCAATCTCTAGGGGACACATCCCTATAAATATCAAGATACCATATTATGTGATCGACGCCTTCTTGATCTATTCCTTAGACTATACCCTCAATGGGCCTCGATTTCATTTTTATTCTTGTTGAGAAACTTCTGTTGAGGGCCAGTAGATGTCTGAGAGGTTCGATTCCTATCAGCTTGTTTTTCATCTTTCCCCTCAACTCTTCTTCTCAAGCTCTAAGAGGTCGGCAAGTAGGCTCAACCTGCGTTTAATCCTCTTAGTTCTTCTTGTCAAGGCATAAGAAGTCGGCAAGCGGTACATGCTTGCATTCATTCCTCTTAGTTCTTCTTCTCAAGCTCTAAGAGGTCGGCGGATCGGGCTCTATCTCAGGTTTATTCCTCTCATTTCTTCTTATGGAACTCTAATAGGTCAGTACCGCAGGCAGGATTCAGGATTAGGGTGTGGACGATTATTTCACAGAGTTTTAGGGTTTCAGAGATTTGCAGGTTGTTTCATTTTGATGTTCTTTTGTACATTCTTTCTTCTTTTATTCCGGGATGTAGTAGAAGAGGATCATAGCAAAGAACCCATCTTTGGAGTGGATGCTATGTCTAGAAAAAAAAAGCATTGGCATTTCGTTGGATTCAATTCCCCATGCGGGGACTATTTTTTCTGAATGAAACATTGACTTCTCTTAGAACCATTACATTGGGTTTTTTGGATGGACTCCTTAAAAAGCGGATGAGGCTGTTTGGCCTCATCTTGATTTGCAGCCAACAAGTCAAAGGCTACCTCGTGGAATATCCTACAGGATATAACACGATCTAATGGTTCAAAATTTTCTAAAAGAACCCCAAACGATAAAGCACCCCAATTTCAAAGAGACATAAAAGTAGTTACACTAGTTATGTTTCTTTTTTTACTTATCTGTCACAAAAATAAACTCTTGGTCTTCTGTTAATGATATATTCGAGAAGTGTGGTTGTTATTCTCTTTTACGCACCCATAAGTTACAAGCTTTTCTGCTCTAAACTATTTTCTTAAGAACTAACGTAGCAAAATACGTAATTAATTTGAGGGTAGTAATTTTCGAACTTAAAATGAGCTAAGAAATATGCATATGATTCAAATTTTTAAGTACAATCAAGAAGAACACAAAGATGGGTAGTAGCATGCAACAATCATAACACAACAATTGCCAACATTGGTGTGCCATTAGATTATATCAAATTAAATTCAATTAGTTTATCAAAAGGATTGAAAAGTTATTGCTTTCGAAGGAGTGTCTCATAATTTTTTCATGGCCATTAGATCATGCAATATTTCATAGAATACTCCCACGAGCAGCCCTCAATTATCTGCTTTGTTTGCAAGTCAAGATGTGGTCAAGCTACCCCATCTTGACCCGATTTATAAGGAGGCATTTAAAATCAAACCAATGGTTTTATACATATCAATCCTTCATGCACGAGCGAGCGACGGCTTGAATCAAACCCCATTGGAAAAACAATGAATCATGGAAAATAAAAAACCGTGGATTCTGCTGCAATTAACCCTCTTTTTATTTCACTGAATAGCATAAACAAACCATGGATTAAATCAATAGTCTCTGTATAGATAATAGGGGAAAAAAATTCATAAAAGGAAATCAGAGCATAAGTTCTCACCCAGGCCATCGGCTCTCTGATTCCTCCCATCCGGAAGACCTACAAGAGCTTTTTTGGCAGTTGGGATTTCAATCTACATGCAGATTCATGACACTACAAGCTTTATCTTGTATTTTTAAGCTAATAATCAAACCTTGCTAACCTTTGGCAGTCCTGCTTAAACTCTGCTGGGAAGAGAGGCTGAATTGAAGCTCCTTGCAAAGGCTATTTTGAAGGAAGGAACACAAAAGATCTTTTTACTGCCTTCATCACAAAGAATCTCTTTCGTTTGTGTATTCTTCTGCAACTGCATTTCTGCACAGGGGGCTCAAAATTTTGCCTACAAACTGAGGAATTCGAATCAAAACTCCAATCCAGGACACAATTTCATGTTATAGAACAGAAACGACTATAGTTATAAATTTTTTCAATCGGGAGCTCAAAATAAATATCTGTAAACATTGCATCTGAATCCATCTAGCATATCATAATTGATGCAGAGACCTCTAAATTCTTTGACATATTCGATCGCCAAATCTTTCGATTCTTCGCAAAGAGAAACAGAGTTAAGGAGGGCACTTGGTCTCACGGGTCGTACATGAAAGATTGTTGTTATGAAAGAGAATCTAGGGAGAAGAAACAAGGAATCTGGCAGCCTCTGGCCAAGGGGGCAAGGCAAGCCAACACCTGCCAAGGGGGGTTCATTGTGGGTGCCATACAATATGCCTGAGTGACACGTAGGGGGGTCTTTCTCGACCCATTTGCACATGTATACATACAATTAGGGGGCTTTTTTGCCACTACTTTGGGGTAAACTTTTATATGGAAGGGGTCGATTTGCCTTTCAAAATCATATCTGGTGTTTTGGTCACCATTTGCATGCACATGGCATATCCCCGTTTGTATAAGTGCATCCCCCGAGAGCAGGCCCCGAAAATGTAAAAAGCACTTAAGAATCATTCTGCATCCGCCAGTAGAAGCGTGGCACGTGGCGGTGTTTAAAAACAAGAATACAAGTAAGAATTTTTGCCAACGACCAGCTAATATCGCGAAAGCCTTTGTGGACGTTTTACTTGCATTCTCGATTTTACCCCACATTCCGGCTCTTTTACCCCGCTTCAAGAGTTTACCTTGCATTCGATGGTTTTACCGGGCGCAGAATGATTCTTAAGTGTTTTCCACGTAACAAGAAAGGCAATCTACTTGCCTTCCCTGGACAGGGCTCCGCGCTTCGCGCGTCGCCCTGTTTCCATGCCAGTTCCACGTAACAAGAAAGGCAAGTAGATTGCCTTTCCTGTATATGGAAGAGCCCACACCATACCTAAACCTTCAAAAAAATAAAAGTACAAAGGGTTATATTTCAAACTAGGTCATTCCATCGTCGACAAAATATGGTTTTGTATAACCTATACCAAAAAGAACCTTCAACGGTTTATTCTCGACACATTGTGTAGCCAAAGCATGAGTTCAACAAAAATGAGTTCGACAAAAAGAAAGTTGAAGTATAAGAATAGAATAGAATAAGGTTGCCAAATTATCTTTTACTATGATTTTGGCAAATTGGTTTGTGGGAAAAGGGGATGGGGCTGAATATTGTATATTTTTTTTCTAATGGTTAGAATCGTAAGATTTTGCTCGCTCAAGGACTGCCGAGGATGGCAGGCGGCCGGATCTCGCATGTAGACTTGCCTTCTGGTATGCTATGGCCGTGGCCCCCGGAGATGATGCTTGCTAACCGGGTGAAGATCCATGGAGGGGATTTTTTGAACGATTTTGGCACGTAGGCTATGGCCCGATGCCTTTGCACTTTGTTTATGTAGACATCTCCCCTGCACGAGGCTTCTTGTTCGGGCTTCTTTGTCAAGCTAGGCTATGAATCCCGGAAGTTTGAAGCCCTTTGTTTGAATTCGGAAGTTTGAAGCCTTCTCTCATGCACTTCTATTTTCAAAGCTTTAGAAGTCATGTTTCAAGCCGGTGTCTTGAGAGCTTTAGAAGTTGAAATGAAAGATGAGGTGATGCGAGATGAGGCGATGCAGAGACCGTTGTTTCGGCTTTTGTGAGGGAAGATCCCAGCCTTCTTCAACTGTGATTTCATCTGCAGGGCGGTCACCGAGGAGGCATCTTCTGCCTCGCCGCTGGCCTACTGTGAAACAAGAGGCTCGAGGTCGATTTCGCAAAAAGCTTGGCTTCCCGGGGTTTGGATACATACTCTGGTTTATAGCTATGGCTACTCCAACATGATGGCTACTTTGGCTTTCAAATGATGGCTACTCGGTTCCTCAAATTTATGGCTATGGTTTCCAGGGATTGTTTGTTGCTGGCGATGGGGTTTAGGGTAGACATGACTCTACAACATAAGGCAGGATGTTGTTTGGGTGGACATAAGCCAAGACTGCCGCCTGTGTTGCAGTTATTCTTGGACCAAATTTGGGAACCTAGTTTGCTGAGTTTTGTTGTTCAATCATGTACTTTCTACTGAAATTTCTGCTGAAATTGCAGTGTTGTTTGTGCTATGGCACGTTCTCAGTGAATGCCACCTCTTGACTAAGTTCTTGTCTGTTCTGCACTCTTCTTTGTTCTTATGTGTCTGTCTTTTGTGAATGCAATGGTGTTCCTGCATTTTTTATGTGTATAGATTGAAGTATATCATGTATGTATATACGTATTTTAGGCGTATGGGGTGCACAAGCTTATACGTGGGTCTGATGTGGAAATTGCACAGCCCTTGATTTGGCATATTCATGGAACTATGCTTGGATCCAATGATCCAAAAAAGCAAGCACCTATGAAAAACAAAATCTAATCTATTTTTCGTACAGCGACAATATTAAAGTTATGTGGATAATTCTATTTGCAAAAAGGCACTTTATACCATGGCGTGGACAGGTCTTTTAACGGCCAATCAGGCAACGGCCTGGATAAGAGGGTGGCTTAAATCAACGGCGGAGAGCGTGTGTGGTTGAGGATAAAGGGCGGTGTTTCGTGCTCGCCATTTTTGATGGTAGCCACAGGTTTGGTTTGTAAAGCAGTTCCGGCGATCGCTCATACCAAACAGAAGACCTGTTATTGATTTATATTCTCAGATTCACCTCCATCAGATTGCCAAATTGATGCGCAAAACTCTGAATTCTATGGACTCTTCTAACCGTCGCCGAAGATCCAGCCATAGACATCACCATCAATCCCGAAGATCCAGCCATGGCGCCTCTGCTGCCGATCTCGAACCTCCGGTTCATCGCAATCCGTGTAGGGTGAAATCTGAAATTAGGGCTGGAAATGCAGATTTGAATGCAGCTTTGAGAGAAAATGCAGATTTGAATGCAGACTTGAGAGAAAATGCAGCGGAGGAGCCTGAGGTGAAATCTGAAATTAGGGCTGGAAATGCAGATTTGAATGCAGATTTGAGAGAAAATGCAGATTTGAATGCAGACTTGAGAGAAAATGCAGCGGAGGAGCCTGAGGTGAAATCTGAAATTAGGGCTGGAAATGCAGATTTGAATGCAGATTTGAGAGAAAATGCAGCGAAGGAGCCGGAATTGGATTTGGACAGGGCTCTGCGGTGGAAAGAGGCTTCCAGATTAGCATCTCTGTATGTACGAAGACTTTGGAAATGCCCAAACGATGGCTCGGAAAAACGGCAAGATGCTCAAGCTTCGGCTTCTCACAGGGTTGAAAAATCAGGTGATCCTGAGCTTAAAAGATTTGGAAAAGTACGACGGGAATCCTCATTTTCTCAAGAACAAGTACAAGATCCTCGAGATTTTATTCGCCACAGGGTTCAGGAATCACAAAATTATGAGCTTCAACAGCATATAAAAGAGGAATCCGAAACTTCTTTTTCTCACCGTGTTAAAAAAGAAGATCACTATGACCGATCAGATCAGGACAGAAGAAGAAGATTAAGAAGGCAAAAAGATGGCTCGGAAAAACGGCAAGATGCTCAAGCTTCGGCTTCTCACAGGGTTGAAGAATCAGGTGATCCTGAGCGTAAAAGATTGGGCAAAATACGACGGGAATCCTCATTTTCCCAAGAACAAGTACAAGATCCTCGAGGTTTTCATCCGCACAGGGTTCTGGAATCCGCACCTTCTTTTTCTCACTGGCTTAAAAAAGAAGATCGTTATGGCAGAACAGATCAGGTCGAAAGAAGAAGATTAAGGCAAAAGATGTTTCGAAAAAACGCAAGATGCTCAAGCTTCCGCTTCTCGCCGGGGTGAAAAATCAGGGGATTCTGAGATTAAAAGATTTAGCAAATTACGACGAGAATTCTCATTTTCTCGCGGGCTTCGTAGCAGCCCAGTTGATCAAGAACAAGTACAAGATGCTCGAGCTTTTATTATTCCACACAGGGTTCCGGAATCAGAGAATCATGAGCTTAAACAGCATATAAAAGAGGAATCCGAAACTTCTGTTTCTTCCTGGGTTAAAGAAAAATATCATTACGGCAGATCAAAGAATTATGAGCTTAAACATCATAGAAGAGAGAAATCCGAAACTTCTTTTTCTCACTCTGTCAAAGAAAAAGATCATTGGGATTCTGAGCGTAAAAGATTTCGCGAAGTACGACGAGAACTCTCATTTCCTCGCAGCCCAATTGATCAAGAACGAGCTCTTATTCCACACAGGGTTCAGGAATCACAAAATTATGAGATTAAACGTCATACAGAAGAAGACTCCGTAACTTTTTTTTCTCACCGGGTTAAACAAGAAGATCATTCTGGCAGATCAGATAATTCTGTGGTTATATCGCCTACCAAGATCACCACATATAATGAAGAAGAGGAGGATCTTTTCCAAACCAGAGATGAATCCCATTCTGTATATCATGATCCTAATTCTGAAGAAGCAAAGTGGCAGAGCACGATGGTGGCTATGTTGTCTAGCCAAGATGAGGCTCCTGAGTTGAGAAATCGAAGAGTTTATAATCCAACACAAATGAAAAGCAGATTGGATGCTGGCTATGGCAAATGAGGATTTACTTCTTCGAATGAGTGTACATAAAACTGGTGCAGACGCTATTATTTAGATCTGGATCTACATTATTATCAACAGATCTTCCTTTGATCATCACAATTTTATTTTGACGTGATGATGATACGATTCCTAAGGTCCAGTTATGAAAATTCTCGGGCAAGACCATACAAGAAACACATCTTCTGCTGCCATTCCATGGATTTTTATCATGTACAGAAAGAGATTTTGAATCGCACATAACGACTTGGTTATGAATAGCCCATAAGCGGCAATACATTTGGTGCACTCATACAAGGACCTAGTTAGCATATGTTTGAGATTAAATGGTTGGCCTAACTTGGATTACAACACAAGAATGAGATTAAATGGTTGGCATAAATAAATACAAGGATAACATCTTGAGTTGTTACGTTAATAGATGTACTAGTTGGTCACCAATGCCGAATCCTTTAAGGACCAATCCCTAATATGAAAGAAAAAGTACCAAAATTCCTAAACTAATATGAAAGAAAAAGTACCAAAATAGAAGCTAACTACTTGGCAAGCATTATTGAACATGTGCATCATGGAAGTTGTTAGCATTCACCATTCCCCCATTTATGTGTGACAACTCAACCAATCATGATCACACTTTTGATCAAAAGCAAATTAATGATTATCGTTAAACATGTATGTTATCTCAACATATATATTTTATTTTGTTGAAAGATGTTTCCATTCATTACATTTTCATGGGTATAGCCAAATTCTATGTGATATCAATGCACCCACATGCCCATAATTTTATGGAGTAATCACATAATAAAATTTGTATTACCTACAATTGAACAAAGAAAGTATCCCCTAACTGTTGGCACCTATACTTTTATCATCCATATACCACAAACCTGTTTGCCGAGTTTGGATCTAAGATCCTTGAAAAGGAAACCACAAACGAAGTACGCCACTTCCATATAATCCAAAGAAGCCACCCCTTACACAATGTATAGCATTCTTTTTTAATGCAGATCAACCTATACAATACAGTACAACACACTCACTTTTCTTCACTTTTGCAAAAGCCCTGGAAATAAATGCTACGCCGACCGAAGTTTGTCAATCTTGGGACAATCAAAGATGTTTCGAGGTTGCCGCAAGGAGGTCAAGTGGGAGTGTGACGCCCCCAACATATAATGACCCTGACGATACATATTTGGACTTTCCTCCCATGGCGCACCAACTCACCATGAGCGTGGCCCTCGCCTCATATTCGGCCATCGATAATACGATGCCCGAAAAGAAGGACACCGGCGGGGTCATTCGCCCACGCCTTCAATGGGGCTCCTATGTCGCGAAGCGGAATACAAGGGTTAGCACACAAAGATAAATCACATATAAATAACCACCACGGCGGGGTGGCATATCCATCCAAATACCAACGCAAAAGAATATGCATCTAAGCCTAAGAAAACACCCCAAACCCATGGTTCTACCCCTGCTCGCATCTCAATGAGGATCGATCGACGGCTAGGGCTCAAGAGATCAAAGATGTAATCTTGACATGGGCGCTATCGGGCATAAAACATTGGCTAGGGTTGTCCACTCCATCCGCCCTCCCGCGGCACACTTTGCAGATGGGTCAATTCACGCTATGGCGTCGCTTATAGCCTTCCAGGAGACGCAGGCTCGAGGCATCACCTCGGCCGAGCCTACTCCGTGGTTCATGAAGCCCCGTCCCGATGAGGCAGTCGGAAGCGCCCCTTCCGTAATCACAAGGCTCCATGGGCGAAGCTAGAGAATACGTGCCGCGATCAGCGACCCCCATCCGCACACTAATTTACTCACCCTAAATCTACTCAGTGCAAGGTGCCCCATAATGGGTCACACCTTCCCACCTGTGGAGTGTCGCACCCATACCCGCCCCTCTACGCGGACCCGCCATCGCCTAGCTCGCTATAGGAGTCCTGTGAGCCTTTATGTTCGTGCAAGACCCCACCTCCACTTCACCACCGTGTTCCTTTGTCCGGTGCTAAGCCAGCACCATAGCATCTATGACTCGGGTGGGCTCTTGTGCACAGCCGCATTTAACGGATATTACAGGGCTCTATCTAGGAGCATACTACAATAAATAGCCTCGCAGGTCTCTACCCCTTAATCCCCCATTTCCGAGTAACCCTAGGCTAACAACCACCAATCCATCCATTACAAGCGTAACCAGAATCGAAATATATAGAGAGAACCTACCTTACAATCAAGGGTTAGTTCCCTCTGAGTAAAACACAAAGAGAGTAGACCAACAACCCAAACAAAGCCCAACAGGGCTTTATCCTAGAATTCACATCTACACTAGCCACCCCACTGTTTTTGGCCGACCCATTGTCATTGGGAATCTCCATCTTCTTGATCTTGGTGTTCAACTTGTGTGAGAAGGGTGGCGAAGGTGGCTTCTCCGGGTCACAAGGGTGGCGCCACCGTCACAAGGGTGGCGCCCACCGCCAAGGTGAGTTGTGGTCGATATGGGGTGGTGATCCACCCTATTGACCCCTATTAGCATTATCATGCTAGCCAATCGAGGGTGGCCACGTGGCGCCTTCCCAAACCATAATTAGCTTAATTATGGTTTTTAAATATTAGTTCCTTAATTATAGGTTATTATTGTCAATAATTAAATTAGCCTTTTAAGTGAACCACCTAGGTTCCCATACCCCATGTGGCGTATGTATCCTTGGTGACGTGTCAACATATTTATACTTATACCGTATAAATACTTGGAACGTCACAGGGAGGCTTTCTTTCAAGACCTCCCAGGGCTTCATTGTGGTCGACATTGCAAGCTTTAGAATCGTCAGTGTGCAATCACAAGCATTGTACAAGTATATCTCCCATTACCGGAACAAACAAAGCCTAGCTTCCATTATTAGGCAGGTTTGTTCTAGTCAAAGCGAGGACTTTCCCCGTTAGTGAGTCCCCGCATGAGGAAGAAAACCGGGGGTCTCCTATCGCTAGTACTTCTGGGCAGGACAAGGACGAGCAACCCAAAAAAAACTTAGCAAGGTGCCAAGAGACACCATAGCCGCTAAGGAACCAAAAAGAGGAAAGTACAAAGCCTTTGAAATAGTGGAGAGCTCCCCGAGGAAAGCACAAAAGAAAAGAAAGGGAAAAGGAAAAGCACCTTGGGTTGCAATAAAGGAAAAGAAACTTGATAAAACCTCCGAAAGATATATCTTTATGTAACTTGCATGAGGCTGCCCCCTAAAAATGAGGCTGGTGAACGGCCACTTCAGGTTCGAAAAATCTACGCAGATCACTTAAGGAACCTGAAGGACAGAATAAGGAGCAATCCAAATGCTCATGTGGCCCCAATAGTTGTCCTTGTTGACAGGGAGCAGTGCACAACCCCCCAAGACTATGACAGGAAGAATGCAGATACCTATACACATTATGTCTTGGGAGGTAATCACAGCTTCAAAGCAAGAAGGCAACTCTACAAAGAGAAGAAGAACCCAAGGTACCTCTCCGCCCCTAGGTGTCCGCTTCGTGGTCTTACCGATGAAGAAGCAAAAATCGTTGCCAACACCCACAATGCTAACAACGAGTATAAATTGAAGATGAGCTTTGTCGATAAGATCAGGTTTATGCACATTTATCAGTTGTGATGTGTATTAAAGATCTACATAGAAAGACAAAGATTAATATGCAATATAATAAGGTAGTTCGATATGAGAAATTGGGGAGAAAAAAGAAGCAATGGAAATGGATTGGCCAGAAGATGCTAATGCTGTCAGTGAGGCACTTGCCAAAAATACGTTATTTTTAAGGAAAAATATGGTGAGGACCTTGAAGAAGCCAGCGCACTTTGAGTTTAAGAAGGCGTATGCCATTGAATGCCGCCTGAAATATGACGGCTAACAAAGGCGGCCACCATTGGCCACCTACAAACCGGTTCCAATTGGCTTTCAGAGATGGCAAGGTACGCACATTCCGTATTCTGGAATAATAAGTCGTGCTAATGTTTTGTTTAGATTTTTTGCGTCTGCCTCTGTACCATTCTCTTCCTACAAGTTCTTTTCTTTTTTCGATGGGAAATTTTTCTTTTCTTCTTGGAGAGAAAAGAACAGAAAAGTTATTTCTATTTAATAGTTTGTGAAATGGTTTGGTAGGATATGTAACAGTAGGAAGTGTTGCAGTTAAGGCTGATCTTGTAATCCATATTTCCATTGGTAAGTAGTATTCAGGTTACTTATCTTATGAAGATTCAATTTTAATCTTATATTCATGTGGTTATGCAGTATCTAGCTTGCATGCTAGATTGTTTGCAAAGGATTTGAACATCACAAATGGAACGTATGGTGACTGGATGAAGTTGAGACTTGGATTTGTCACTACAAAGGTTCTTCTCGGTAATTAGTAAAGATTGCTTGCCAATTAGAACCATTGATATTGGCAAGCGTTATATTTTCGAAATAAAATCATTGTTGTTGGTGGTGATCTTCCACGTCAAACCTCCGCCTTCCACAAAAGTGTATATGGATAATGGATCCCTTTTTTAATTCCCACCATATTCTAAATAGGCAGAGCATATTATCTGCATCGCATAACCACCAATAATTAAAAACTATAGTCGGTTATATGCTAAGCAATACATTCAAATATCTAATGCGTTGGACAACAAAGCCTATGACTATGGCATAAAGATGTTGAAAAACAAAATAATGTCAACTTAATGCACTAAACATTAAAGGCTTTGGGGCATTGGTTTATGATGTTTATCACGTCAAGAACCATTTAAATTTACAACAATGTCGCCATGGCAATCTAGCCCTTTAAGGACGATTGAAATAACACCATAGAAACCAAGCCTTATTACCGCATTGTTATACCACATTCTGAAGCATTATCATAAACTATACTTATTAAACATGCTAGAAAACCACCTTGTTGAAGACCATTGAAATATCGCATGCACAAACCTACCACTAAGCAATTTAACCCTTTAAGGACTGCATCAAAGTAACACCATAAAACTAAGTCTTATTACCGCAGTGTTATACCACACCTTGAAACACTATAACCAACCATACTTACTAAACATGCAAGAAAACCACCTTGTTGAATACCATTGAAATACTCCATGCACAAACCATACCCATACCATACCCATGAAGCACTGCATTAAACTACACCTACTAAACATGTTATAAAACCACCGGAGTGGACCTCATATGCTAGTCAACTTCATAAACACTTGAAGAAAAATACAAACTTTAACCATATATGGTTTTTAATGAAATTAACCCCCAAAGACGTATTGGTTTTATTGACTAGTTTTTCATATATAACCAAGGAAGAAACCCATATCGGTTTTATTTTTGGGTGCCTTGTGTGAGGGAAGCCTTGGCTGGCGGGATGATGAAACTAGCAGCACCCTAGTTTTGGCCAAGTTAACTCGCATGCCAGTGAATCGGCAAAAAGTGTCAAGAGCATCCAGTGACGCTGCATATCCTCCGAGTATAGGCCGAGGTTGACATCGCAAGATCTATGAGTTGTCGATTGTGTGATGCATGAGATGGGCTTCGCACCTCCATGCTCGAGAGCCAATCTTCCAGCTTGGTCAATGTACAGCCAAAGAGTGTGGGGAGATGGGGCAACCCCGACGCACTCCAATACTACTAACATTATCGTCATGGACGATGTGTGATACTACCGAAAGCATGCCTCTCAGATAGCCTATATATTGCATTCTCGCAAGTCAAGTACCCACCGCCGCGAACCTATCCCATAGCCCGTCAGCGGCATCGGGTCAAAAACTTTTGTAAAATCCACGAAACAACAGTACAGGTTTTGTCGGCGATTCCTGCTATGCTCAATCAATGTGCGCAGAGTGAAGATATGATCAATGGTGGAATGCCTGGGCTGGAAACCCCGCCTGCGGTAAGAGCTCGCGACATCCGCCTCCTCTCGCCCATATTGTCGCCATCGCCAAGGATGCCACCAACGCTTTTGCAAAGAGAGAGTCGACCATAATAGTACACTAGTTGGCTGGGCATTGAGGGTCCCCTGCCTTGTATATGAGCACAACTCTACTAGTGGTCCACTGCGGAGGGAAGCCTTCTTGCAATGCTTTATTGAACAATGCCATGAGGACAGGCACCAGTGGAGGCCCAGCCCATTTCAGAAGTTCCGCCGATGCGATCTAAATCACCGCCTTCCCATTAGCTAGACGCTGTAGGCTCATGATGACATCCCCCTCTCTGATGACCGTGAGCCATGCCTATCTCAGGAGGGACTGGTGTCCGCCCCCAAGCTGGTCGTAGAAGCCAAGCAGGCACTGCACTCCATTGCCCCAGGTGATGTTCCCCTCGGGGGTCGCGGCGCCTTGCTCAAGACCCTCTCCGTAATGTCTTGGAGTGCCAATCCGTGAGACCAAACATCTCATGTCGATGCTCATGAGGTATCCGCTTTTTTGTTCTTAAGAAAGGAGTAGAATTGACCGATGGCCCGGCGGGCTGGAGGTGGGATCGCGACTTGCCGTAGTGTGCATTTGAGCTACCAACACTCATCATCGAACCATCCGCTATGGGGGAAGGTGGTAGTGCCCGAGGTTCGCCGTGAGCCGCCTCTCCCAAAGCATCTCTCGCCAAACCGCCGAAGGTGTGAGTCACCGAAAGCGCATCGCTTCTGAAGTGTGGGGAGTTGCGCAGCCCCGCCAGTCATGCTCAAGAAGCCGGGCATAGGTCCCCCGCGACGGTTGTAGTCCAGCGCACTGGGCACCCGGGTGTGTTGAGGCAGTAGATGCACGGGGAGCCTGCCAATGGAGATGCATGAACAGGGGCTGGTGGTCCGAGTCCACTTCCTCGTCCCGAGTGTCCGTTCCAATGGAAAAATAGGTGCTCCTCAACCAACAGATAATCCACCACACTGGAGCCGCTCCCTTGGTTCTCCCCGCCTACAAGTGCAAAGAGCTTGGAAGATGGCCATTGTGCCAACACATTACAAATAACCAGGTCAAAGATACTACCCAGCAACAACAACTGCCTGCCATAGCGTGAAATATGGCCGCTGCCCGATATCCTTGACCAAGCCACCTCTGCGGGTTCAACCGCAAGACGCCCTCTGCCGGGGGCTCAAATTTTGAACCTCGCCGCTCCCATCGGCGCATTAAAGTCGCTGGCAACATAAACTTGCCCAACCGCTTGTGCGTGGATGTTATCATATAGATCGACATAGGGCTCCAATCTATCCACATCCCAATGAGTGTTATAAAAAGCTGTTTCGGCATGTGGAAAGTAGCACGCCGCTATGAAGAGAATGTCGCCATCGCCATGCCGCACGCCATCCATAAGTAGCGACAGTGCCTCGCCGCTTTTGTGCAACGAGACCGAGTGCCTCTCAAGGTCGCGACGATAGTAGCGTGCAACCCCGCTTATGCCCTCGCTTGCTGCACTCATTGAACACCGAAATGCGATAGCCTAGGAGGTTCTAAGGTATGCGGGTTCTCGCGATGTTCCCATGTTTCCATGAGGAAAATGAGATCCATATCCGGTGCAATAGAGTTGAGACTCTCCCCTTTACGCTAAGGGAAGCCCGGCAGCCTCAAGACACATCCGAGGCACAGTTCCTAATTTGATGTGGACGCCGATGATCTGCTTTGCCGGTAAGGCAGCAGGCGGCACCGGCAAGTTGCGAAGGCAGGAGCGCTTGGAGCAGCGAGCAGGAGGTCACGGTAGGGTACCGGTGGCGGTAGAGTGGCAAAGCAGCTTGACGCGATTGTATCGGGTGACCTCAGCAGCGCCGCCTAAAATGCACAGCTTGCCTCTACCCGTGCCAGAAGGCACCCCGGCTGACGCATCGCCCCGGACTTGAGCCAGGCCGCCGCGGCGGGACTCCTGTTGCGGAAAGTTAGATCCCGATCGACATACGTAGTAGTCCCTTCAATTGCCTACTCGACGAGATGGCCTCACGCACTCGCATGTGCGCCATCGTGAAGGTGACAACGTGCGAAGCGATGGTGGCGTTGGAGCCCCAAGGCGTTTGCTCGAGCAATGACGGTGCAATCAGAAGTCTGAAATGCCATTCGAGATAGGATCTTCTCCCCGATGTGCTTGGTGAGATCTTCTCCCGCCTCCTCGAGAGTCCACGCACCACCACATTATGACGCCGGGCGGCTCGCCTCTTTCGCCAACCGAAGTCAGCGGGCAAAGAAGGCTATATCTCAGGTCGCCGCCTTTAGCATAATCGATGAAGACTTGGCCCCTAACTCTTGATTTTCATCCCAGTAGGTAAGGCAGCCAATCTCATCCTCACAAAATTCATAGCCTCCTTTGTCAATGTCCAAGGCTACACGCTTGGGCCCTTCTTAACTCGCACAAGCAATAGTAGTACTGTAACTGCAAAAGCATCAGCACCCAATCTCCTCGGACGGAGAACATGTCCGTGAGATGGTTGATGAGCTTTTGTGGTTTTTGATAGTGATTTACAATCCCGCTTGTGCACTTGGGTCCCTCATTTCAGAGGACCGCCGAAACTCTAGGACGCTTTGAAAAATTTTGGCAAAAGCGACATGCTGTTGAAGTGCTCCATGGTTCTCTTCGTCCAAAACTCCAAGAAGCAACATGAAGGTACTCCACTTTGTTGAAAGCAACCTTGTTCTTCCATCATGATAATTGATGTTTGTTTTGTAACGTAGTAAACTATTTGAAGTGAAGTTAGCAAAACAAGAAAACAGCTCAAAAACTAGAACCAAAGTAATCCTATTCCGTATCACGAAACGAATTGAAGAGGTTAGCAACTGTATTCTGGAATAAGACTTACCAGACCAAGTTTTCATACCCTGCTTGAACTGGAGAACCGAATTGGTTTTTAAAAGTGGATTCTACCAAGCCAGCCTGCATGCTAGAATGGAACACAACTAGAAGCCAATGCTTGGCCATTGTGATTCGCTTTGATGCCATCAATGAATGCATTGAACTCGAAAATTTGAAGGGCTGGTCGTCATAGCGCTATCTTTTAGTTTAAAGCCATAGGGAAGGTCTGCAAGAACCAAAGTAAAGTCATGTGGCTTAACCGTTCTGACTAGTTTCGTGCAATTGCCATGAATGATCGAAAACAGGTTGTTTTGATCAAACATGCAAAATCTTTCATGGTCAGAAGGTTCTGCATCAATTGTCCTTCTTTTCAGCTAACCACTGCCTTCCCGTAGTAGTTCTCACCAAGTGCATCAAGCCCCTGAAGGTCTTTGTTCATTTTCTTGCTCGTAAGAGAAAACAAAACTATAATTGTTAACATATCGCAGTTAAGAGGAAACAAAACGAAAGCGGACTTATAACTCAGCCCTCAAAATTTGGGGCATATTGTACAATGCGCCGTCCGGAGGTGGCAATAGGGTAGAGCTCTTTGCACCCTCGCCCCATGTTTCAACGCTTAGTCGCTCCATCAAATATGTTTGACATGTTATAATGTTCTTTTTTCGGGTCCGCAAGACATTAAAGAAACACTGTGTTAGGAAGTAAGTGAAACAAAACAAGACCCAAGAAAAAACAATTACGCAAGTAAAAGTAAGTTATATTCGAATACAAAACCGATTTATGGTGTTGCTATCTTGAAAAGAAATATGTCGCCTGTGAAATGATTTTGTATTCCAGAATACTGTTTTTATTTGTCGAATGAGTGAGTGTCTGTTCTAAGACACAAATTTTAAGTTTTTAAAGCTTTTTCTACTCGAAGACACTATTGTGTATTCTGGAATACACATTGCTTGTCTACAAGAAAGCATGTGTATTCCGGAATACACAGTCTACATCGATGCTACTAGACTAACAACAGCCAAATAGCTAATCTTATCAGAGGACTTACTTATGCAATTCCTTGGACATTTCTTCAAGGCTGAACTCCTCGTCGACAACCTTTTGGAGCAGCCGCTCTAGTAGCTCTGTGTCGGAGAAGCATTTCCCCCGTGCACGTAATAGTCATTTCTTTTTTTTACGCCCGAGGTTTTCTTCTTGGCTGTCTCCTTGTCTTTGCTCTCCAACTCCGCATGTTCGAACATAGTAAATATTTCATCTTGGAGTTCCCATATCTGTTCAAGAAAAGTTTACATCACTTCGTGGACTAGTAAAATGGTATGGCATGATCCGGTGCAAATACTGAACCGATGAAGGGGATTTGGACCCCACTTGTTCCAAGACCTCATGAAGAGTTGAACCACATCTATTCCGTAATATCCTTGAAGAACAAGAAACAGTTTCAAACGCATTCCAAAACAAGGTCCAAAAGAAACCAAGTTAATGAGCTCCGCAAGTGTAAACTGTCATGAATAAAATGAAGAAACAACAAATAACATCTGTTGGTTGAGAAAATGCAGCAGAAAAGACATATCTTTTGCTGAGATGAAAGCGGGCTGACACGCATGAAGCCGTAACCTTCACCATGGCCATCGCCTCCGCCTTCGCCATCGCCAACCGCACTATTCTCCGCACGCCGAAGCTCTAAACCTAAAACCGCAAGGGTTAAGTTAGGGCTTACCGAAGTTCTCGTACACAACCCTAGCCATGCCGCAGCAGTTAGGTGGAAAAGAGAGAGATGAATATTGTTTACATATTACAAGAAATTTATCAAGGCGCGGCCTTTTTCGAATTTCTCTATCTTTAGATGAATAGTTGTTAAAGAGGAATACTGGTCGAAACTCACTTACTGGTTTTGTGCCAGCTGAAAGAACATACGTATAGACATTTATTTTAATGGTATGACCAATAGATGTCCTCAACCTGTAGTGCTAAATGTCTAAGCTTGGAGGATTTGAATCACAAAATCAATGAATTATGAACCATTAAGTTGAGAGACATTACCAACTGATTTAATGAAAAATAAACAAAGAGTGAGCATCGCTTACTCGGAATCTGCCACGTCATCATGCTGCATAACAGACAGCTTTGCATCTTTTCTGCAGCTTTGAAGATTTTTAAAGAAATGGTAGCTTTGAAAACTGGCTACGGCAGAAGGATGTCTCAGAGCAATTTCGGCCAAAGATTTCTCCCCTGCATGATTTTGTCAGAATAGCCATTCCGGCAAGATGGCGATGGCTTCATGCTAGAATAGAGCAAGAGCTCCCAACGCTTCCAAGGGTTTTACAGTAACACAGATACTTATCAGGTAAATCAGATATCAGATAAATCAGTGTATTATGGTGTATGTATGGCTACTCATATCCACTAAATAAGCACGTCCATACATGAAGTATTCAGATAACTAGGAAGTATTCCTAGATACTGTCCTAAAATTTCTATTATAGATTAAACAAACAACTGTATTTTTTTTTTTTTTTTTTTATATATATGATAGATCTAATTAGGGGTTGGGCATTACAAACCAATATATCCAGATATTAAGCTTGATGCAAGCAAGAACATTGGGAACTTAGAGACCTAGGTATATTACCTTTAACTCTTATACTAATAGTATATGATGCAATGGGGAACCCGAATGTTTGGGTTTTTTTTAAAATAAAATGGTCGCGTGAAACAAAGACTAAGGTAAGGAAATAAGCCGTAACCATTAAATGGTGGTTTAGGGCACTGGCAACAGACTGCGGCCTGACCTCTTGGTAACTGGAGCTACACAACCGGCAGCTTTTAAGCACTTAGGATTTTCCCGGGCTCAAGCATAGACATGCTACATGGGCTATTTTTCAGAAGAGGAGTATGATACGCCAAGTTCAGGAGAAGAAGAAGCCTCCGCAATCGCAGGAAGATAGGAACTTCTCCGGGTGCTTCAATTCGGTGAGATTGAAAAATCTGGAGATGAACAGGAGAGGTAGAGGCAGAGGTTTTGATTCCAAACGAAACTATGATGATAACAACAGCAGCTTCATGGCAAAAAGAGGAGGCTTTAACAGAAATCCAGGCGGATTTTATAGGAAAAATAATGATGCTGATCATTATGTGCCTGAGACACAAATAGAAGATCTGGATTATGAGGAAGACGAATTACAGGTATGAAAATGTTAGGTTGATGGTACACACATAAACTGAGAAGGAAACTACTCTCCTTAAGGAAAGTCATATGGGAAATGACGTCCTGATCTTTAGATATGCAGACATGGAGTGCAAACTTCATTATGGCAAAAATTTAGTTAGGGATAATCACCTGCTGTTTAGTTACACAAATTGTGGTTAATAGGCATACATTATTTCGTGAAGTAGACGAAAGATTCATATAAAATAAATGGACTGGAGTGTTCAGTTCTTGCTCTTTAATAAATTACACTGAAAGGCTGCTATGTAGATCATAAAGCATAAAAGGCTATGGTGCAAAACCTGAACATTCAAGAAAGTTCTATTTTGGATTAGCTACAGTTTCAAGATTAAAAGTTGATAGCATGACTTTTGATGTAAGGTTGCTGTACTAACTCATATTCAGGTATATAAGGAAAGGTAACAAATATCTGATACCTTGAGAAATAAGCATGTATCTTATGATTGTACATTCCTAAGTAGACTAATTTGCATCTCAAGAGCAAAGGGTACATTGGGTGAAAGGGCTTAAAAGCCAAGAATCACCCCGATGTACCTTTTTTACCCTTTGGTCGCTACCGAAGTTTATCGCTAACGCTCTCATGATTGGTCAGTAGTGCGGGTGATTCTTCTCCCAATGTGTTTTCTTTGTCAAGTATGAAATGTAGTAGTTCAAACGGAGGTATAAGATTAAGATACTTGCTGAAGAAGAAATCGTGTGTATGACATACAAGGGCACCAATTTTGAATTGTGGAAAGGCTTAAAATGAGTTAGCCAAAAAGAAGTTCTTCATATTTAGATCCGAAGTTGGGATATGTAAGTCTATAAACTATAGTTTACCTCTTTAACTGCAATATATTGCAAACATGTCCAAATGATATTGTTAGGCAGTAGTTTTGTGGACCACAAACATACTGTGTAATTTGTGCTTACCATATTTTATCTATTTGAAGCATAACAAAGTTTTGCTATGAAGTGATAGTTTTTTTTCTCATAGACATATGTTTGTATATTCATCTTGGTTGAATTAGACTTATATTTACTGAAGTCAGTTGTGAGATGTCACATTAAATATTATCACTCTCAAATTTTAATACAGACATCATGTAAAAAGAACACAAGTTGATTGAACTTATGACAAATAAAAGGGGATTAACAACACCGAGAGCATGAATTTATGATATAATAACAAAAAGGCCTTGGTATGACTTGCTTGATAAAAACTTCAAATGAAAAGAGGTAACATGGAGCAAAGAAGGCTAACATGCCGATTAAGTATATGCTATTGAAAGACCACTAGGAAGGATAAGATGGGCTAAAGGCCACGGCTATTTAAGGATAATGAACCTTTTAAAAGAAAAACGTTACATTAATAAAGCATCGCCAAAGATAATATAAGGTTACATGAGCGACATGCAAACATGCGCTAAGTAGGAATGACATGCAAACATGCGCTTAAATGGGAAGGTCTTGCATGCATGTTCAGTTCAGTTAACTTGATTAAGTAGTTTTTCCTTCTGTCTACATGTAAAATATATCCGTATAGAATATTGGATATAATGGCGAGGTTGGATGTACCCCGCCTTTGATTGGCTCCGGTCATTGGAGGGAATGATAATGCTATGGAAGGATTGACCAAGTAGTATGATGGGCTAGTAGGGCTTAGTGTCCGCGTAGTCAAGTCAAGGTTTTTTTAGACACTTCATTTCTCCTCGGTTTTTACCTGAGTTGCATCTAACCCGTTTCGGCAAGAACATGAGCATCTTTGGATGACACATACCATACTAATGAAGTTATATATTGTCTCGTGATGAGGAGGAGGTGCAAGCAGACAACTTTGAGTTTGCACCACCAATATGGAACAAGGATCTGGGACCAGTTGGATATAGCTCCAGCAATATTGTTTGCCCAAGCTATGCAGTACAAACAGTGCTATGCTGCATAAAAAACCACCATGTACACATAACGATATTGAGAAGGAAGCAACCCTAAGCATGATGAGCTATCTGTAGATCCCACTTGGGTTTCAATGATTGGTCGGAGTTAGTGCCGAGGTGAATAAATTAGGAGATGACTTTGACGAAATCAATAAACTTCTTGAGGAAGTTTATCAAGATTCTACCAACCAAAGTGTATAACCGACAATGGAGGAGGATGCCGCAAAACCGGTTTCTTACCGGTGTGTTAGCACCGAAAAGGCCAACAAAATAAAAGGTCAAGTCTAAGTGAGACTCGATACAAAAGGCGCTACCAATAACAAACCGCATGAAGAGGATGACCCATTCGATTCATTGCTATCGTAACAAGACAAGGTCTGCGTTAAACAAAAAAAGTAACAATGGGAAAGATGAGGATGAGAAAGACTTCAGCTTTAACGCATAATTGCCACCTATTTCCTATAATTTCTCGAAGATCGGTTGAGGGCCATGCCCTTTTTGTAACCGTGGTATTTGGCCAAAAAACTTTGGGGCATTGGCACCTATCAAAGAGGGCTTCATGGATGATGCTCTGAGGGATAACACCTTTAACAGGAGAAAATGGCCATTGCATCTGGCCGAGAAAATGGAAAAGTCATCTTTAAGGAAAAATTTAAGATGAGAATAGATCATAGGTTCTTTGATAAGACTTGTGGCAAGGATGATTTCTTATACGTGTAAGACGTAAAGGCCACATGGCCTATTCTACCATAGTAAGGGATGCATTTTATGTCAAAAGGGTATGGAGAAGTATGTGCCCTTACTTTAAGTGTGGTTGTGAACCAAGGAATAAGGGAAACGATTGTAAAGATAATATGACCTGGCTGGACCATGCTATATGGTATATGTTCAACAATCTAGAAGATATTTTTCCAAACATATCAGTGGTAGCACAAATGGTCTCAATGAGAAAGTTTATGAAAACTACTCTTCGAGACAAAGATTATAGCATACATCTCATACACGGAAGTGAGAAAAACCCTTGTAAGCATGACTCTGCTGCTAGCTGCTGATCCATGGACAGATATGAAATTAGAATTTCCAAAAGGCAAAATGGCAATTGTATGTGAAAAAAGCATCAAACCTGTCAGCTTTATGAAGAACATGGAAGCTGGCTCCAGTAATGTGCAAAACAGGAAAATCAAGCAAGCTAGACCCCATACTCCATCTAGTAATACCAGTAAAGGATATGCTCCACCTCACATTACAATACCACAGGCATAGTGGCTCCAAAGATAGCGGATAATTCCAATGTGGAGCAAATAGGTACACCTAGTAATCTTGGAGGTTCTGCTTTCAAAAGACAAACACAGCCTTAATCAAGGAAGATGATGGATAGCCCAACGGCTGCAATATGATAAATAGGTACGAGATTCTTATTTAACCCGAAAAGATGTCTCTTTTCCTTGTATAAAACTCTTTTGCATGATTGTTTATTGCAATATGATGAGATATATATACCATATTTGGTAATCAATATGAAAATTCTGGGCTTTCTCGGATGAAAGTTCCAACTAACAAATGAAGCTAACATGCCATACGTCCATGTATAGCTATTTTCATTGAGAAAGAATCTGATTACTTGACCTTGGAGACTACTACACTGTTTAAGTTTTGTACTATAGTAAAATAATAAAAATAATAATGCTTTTTAATTTCTACAGATTAATAGATCCATGTGAAAAGACTGCCAGGGCAGATGGCACATGCTGGAAACTAGTAACAAATGCAAAAGAAAGATAGTGCATTGTTTCTTCTTATCCAAAATATTGGACCGAATTTGTATTCCAAAAATAATACATAGACACATGACTAAGTGCCTGGGGGATGTTGGGGATGAGATTATGAATATGACTATGTTCTCGTGGAAATACACTGAGAGCCTAAAGGAATTATGCTATAAACCTTACATAGTCTTTTGCACAAGACAAGGAAGCAAGATGTCCTTGTAAGAACCCAAGCATGAGAGAGACTTCATTGACCCCGAAATAGGACACGTTAGAACAACATCTTGAGATCATTAAAAGCAAAAACACTTAGAGGCCTTTTTCGTGAAAGGACTTAGTCATATTCTGGATGCAGCCTTAGCTTGGAGGGATATGAAGGCTGAAATAAGAAAGGTCTCAGAATCTATTTTTTGACCTACATGTATATCAGTTTCCTGACATTAAGGAGGTTGAAAAAGAGGAGATCATATATGGGGTACTGGAGCAGGCTGGTTCTGAAATCAGAGAGGCATGCAGTAAAGACAAAATAATCAAGTTCCCGTTGAATGATCCTTTAGTGATAAAAAACCTCGAATGGTTAACAAATAACTTGTATGTATCAGGGGTGGATAAAGCATCCAACAACCCTGCCTTTATATGTCCAAGACACATCAAGGACATGGCTCTAAAACGACTAAACAGTACTGACTTTGTGCCTTTAGGCAAGGAAAAGGATAATCTAATAAAAGATATCCGAGATGGAATATGGAAATGTATTGGGCAGACACCAGGGGAATCTGAAAAGTTACCATACCTTTTGGATTTATACAAGGCCCATAAAAGGGAGTACAGATGGATTACTAATGCTCACGGGACCATATACACAGAGATAGCACAAACCATAACCGTAGTGCTCAACTCCATTATTGAACTGTGGCCAGAAATATCCAAAGACTTGTGTGCCAACATTAACACCTTTGTTGGGCTAACAAATTAAATGTTAATTGGATGATTAATTCCATATATGACGAAAGCATTAAATCTGCCCAAGAAGATTGAAGAAGTATTTGTTATGGATATAACCAAATGCTACGAGAGCATACCATTGCATGGAAACAACGCATTTTTGTGACATCGCTGAGAAGATTATCGTATGCATGGAGTTATATGAAAAAGAAAAACAAAAATACGAGATGTGGATTAAAACAATCCAATAATGGTCGCCTAAGCGTTAAATGGTTCAAAGCTGCACCAAAAGGCAAGTGTTGGTCCTTGATAAGCCAACAAAAAGCTATTACTATAAATAATTGGCTTCTTACTAATTGCTTTGTCAAGTTAGGGAATGGCATATGGCAAAGAAAGGTTAGCCAGTATACCAATGGGTTTTTCATGCAAATTCCCGGTGGTGCAATTTGTACTTAGCATGGTTTGAACTGAATTTGTCCAAACTTAGCAAAAACAGGAAGATTTGAGGAAATAAAATTATTTAAACATGTATTTAGATACATGGATGACTTGTTAGCAATCAATTGCCCAATCATTAGAAAGTTGTAAACAAGGCAATACAAGGAGGATGGGATTTACAAATATATGACCTTGATGTTTTAGGGATTAAGGAAGAGACCAAGTATACTGAATTAGCTCCCGGGTGCTCATTGGTAGTAAAGCTAATTTCCTAAATATGACCATCCGTGTTTTAATAATGTCCCGGGAATATTTCAAACCACAAAATATGACAAAAGAGAGACTCTCCCTTTCACTGCTATGAAATTTGTGCACGCATGTGGCTGCAGACCATACTTTCAAGCGAGGAATGTTATCATCTCACAAATTATGCCATGTTTATATATAAACTCTAGTCCTATGAATGCCACTAGGGATATATTGGAGCTGATGCAACATTTCATGGATAATGGGTCTGATCAACCTGGAATGAAGAGGCGGATTATCAAGTATATCAGTACCAGCGTGTTCCCTGGCCTCAAATATGATATAAATGTCCTACTACAGATGCTTATGGAAAGCTAAAGGTATGAATTTTATTGCTGTAGTAATAAAATTGGATTTTGACATTCTGAGTGGTATCTAATAGTATAGGGTTATTAAATGACCCCTGCTGTAACCAGTAGGGGTCAACTCTCTCTATTAGTTACAGATTTAAAGCAAACAGGGGTCCTATATAATCCTACGGAAGGAGGTAGGGTTTTTTTTATATATATATGATAGATCTAATTAGGGGTTGGACATTACAAACCAATATATCCAGATATTAAGCTTGATGCAAGCAAGAACATTGGGAACTTAGAGACCTAGGTATATTACCTTTAACTCTTATACTAATAGTATATGATGCAATGGGGAACCCGAATGTTTGGTTTTTTTAAATAAAATGGTCACGGGAAACAAAGACTAAGGTAAGGAAATAAGCCGTAACCATTAAATGGTGGTTTAGGGCACTGGCAACAGACTGCGGCCTGACCTCTTGGTAACTGGAGCTACACAACCGCCGCCTTTTAAGCACTTAGGATTTTCCCCGCTCAAGCATAGACATGCTACATGGGCTATTTTTCTAAGAGGAGTATGATACGCCAAGTTCGGGAGAGAAGAAGAAGCACCGTAACGAGAAAGATAGGGAACTTCTCTCGTGCTTCAATTCGGTGAGATTGAAAAAACTGAGATGAACAGAGAGGTAGAGGCAGAGGTTTTGATTCCAAACGAAACTATGATGATAACAAAAAAGCAGCTTCATGGCAAAAAGAGGAGGCTTTAACAGAAATCCAGGCGGATTTTATAGGAAAAATAATGATGCTGATCATTATGTGCCTGAGACACAAATAGAAGAATTACAGGTATGAAAATGTTAGGTTGATGGTACAAACATAAACTGAGAAGGAAACTACTCTCCTTAAGGAAAGTCATATGGGAAATGACGTCCTGATCTTTAGATATGCAGACATGGAGTGCAAACTTCATTATGGCAAAAATTTAGTTAGGGATAATCACCTGCTGTTTAGTTACACAGATTGTGGTTAATAGGCATACATTATTTCGTGAAGTAGACGAAAGATTCATATAAAATAAATGGACTGGAGTGTTCAGTTCTTGCTCTTTAATAAATTACACTGAAAGGCTACTATGTAGATCATAAAGCATAAAAGGCTATGGTGCAAAACCTGAACATTCAAGAAAGTTCTATTTTGGATTAGCTACAGTTTCAAGATTAAAAGTTGATAGCATGACTTTTGATGTAAGGTTGCTGTACTAACATATATTCAGGTATATAAGGAAAGGTAACAAATATCTGATACCTTGAGAAATAAGCATGTATCTTATGATTGTACATTCCTAAGTAGACTAATTTGCATCTCAAGAGCAAAGGGTACATTGGGTGAAGGGCGAAAAGCCAAGAATCACCTGATGTACCTTTTGGCCCTTGGGTCGTTACCGAGTTTATCGCTAACGTTCTCATGATTGGCTGCAGGTACGTGGTGATTCTTCTCCCAATGTGTTTTCTTTGCTGTTATGAAATGTAGTAGTTCGAAACGGAGGTATAAGATTAAGATACTTGCTGAAGAAGAAATCAGGTGTATGACATACAGTGGCACCAATTTTGAATTGTGGAAAGGCTTAAAATGAGTTAGCCAAAAAAGAAGTTCTTCATATTTAGATCTGAGTTGGGATATGTAAGTCTATAAACTATAGTTTACCTCTTAACTGCAATATATTGCAAACATGTCCAAATGATATTGTTAGGCAGAGTTTTGTGGACCACAAACATACCAGGTACTTGTGCTTACCATATTTTATCTATTTGGAAGCATAACAAAGTTTTGCTATGAAGTGATAGTTTTTTCTCATAGACATATGTTTGTATATTCATCTTGGTTGAATTAGACTTATATTTACTGAAGTCAGGTTGTGAGATGTCACATTAAATATTACTGTCTCGAAATTTTAATACAGGACATCATGTAAAAGAACACAAGTTGATTGAACTTATGACAAATAAAAGGGGATTAACAGCACCCGAGAGCATGAATTTATGATATAATAACAAAAAGGCCTTGGTATGACTTGCTGATAAAAACTTCAAATGAAAAGAGGTAACATGGAGCAGTAAAGGCTAACATGCTGATTAAGTATATGCTATTGAAAGACCACTAGGAAGGGATAAGATGGGCTAAAGGCCACGGCTATTTAAGGATAATGAACCATTCAAAAGAAAAACGTACATTAATAAAGCATGCGTCAGCATAATATAAGGTTACATGAGCGACATGCAAACATGCAGTTAAGTAGGAATGACATGCAAACATGCAGTTAAATGGGAAGGTCTTGCATGCATGTTCAGTTCAGTTAACTTGATTAAGTAGTTTTTCCTTCTGTCTACATGTAAAATATATCTGGTATAGAATATTGGATATAATGGCCGAGGTTGGATGTACCCTGTCTTTGATTGGCTCAGTCATTGGAGGGAATGATAATGCTATGGAAGGATTGACCGAAGTAGTATGATGGGCTAGTAGGGCTTAGTGTCTGTGCTAGTCAAGTCAAGGTTTTTTTTTTTTTTTTTGGTCTTCAAGGGACCTTCTTTAGTTGCAAAATACATCAATTTGAAGAACACAGAAAGTGTCAAAATATAAACTTGAATAAGTATTTACTCGCCAACTTTTGTTTCGGTTCGACTTCTGAATTTCAATGAGATGGGCAGCACAACTTATTCCCTCATGCAATGCCCATAAAACATCAATGATTTGTATTAACAATGCATCATTGCATCATCTTGCTTAAATTGGTTGAATCCTTTGGCTTGCAGCATTCATTGATGATCCAACACCTACATTTACAATTAATAGTCAATTCTCAAGGGCACAGCTAGTTGCACAACAAACAAACTCCCATCATCATGTCTAAAATGGAGTTATTTCTCTAGAGAAAATAAACTGATTATAGAAAATGCCAGAGACATTAATTATATCTTAGAAGATTGTTAAGATCTAGCATTTAGACAAAATTGAATACTTACTTTCAAAAAGCAAAACAGTGATGTGGAAGCTCGTCTTAGATATGTTACCAATCTCATTTAAAACAAAGAAACCGGATAAGTCTCGGGGTTGGAGCACACTGCAATCAAACAATACCCAAAAGAAAAATATTTAATGAAGACCTAAATCTGGTAGATATGGAGCAATATATGCATGTTAGCACCACAAAAATGAAAAATAGAGGGACTATGCATCATGTAAGGCCGACCTAAAAGCAAAACGCCTTGTTATCTGGTTGAATCAAAAGCGAGCAAGTTTCAATAGTTTACAAAAATTGCAAGCGAATAAACTCAACAGAATAGATGGCTTATCTGAAGTAGATATGCAAATAGAAATGCTGAAACCCAGCTAGGGTCCGCATAAAAACCTTTGAATGTTGTCCCATGCTAAAGAGCTTGCAGTCGCCATAGCCACAGCTTGATTCTCTGTCAAAATACAGGACAAATCAGAGTTAATAATATGCAGATAGAAGTACAGAAAAAAGCAGGAAAAATAAGATAGAATCGATTGTTTAAAGAATGTCTCCCTTGGTCGAAACCACTGGCTGCCTCCAGTGTACAGGGCACAAATGAGGTAAGAAAAGAAGGAGATCGAGCAACATGCTAACAATGGACAGCTCCGTGGCATGGGCCCTGCTTTGCAAATTTTTCAAGAATCTGAAGCACATGAACAGGCCGATGTCTTCTGAGTGCAACCGAAAGAGGGAATATGATTTTTAGTTAGGGTGCCACATCGGCAATTCACTCTCGAAGAAAATTATTGGGGTTCTTGCTTCCCACAGAGACAATTAAATTCGAGTTTTTTTGCACCCAAAGAAGTTGAAGGCAGAAAGAATCGCCATAATCAATGATAAAAGCTAAAAATCGATTAGCAATATCTTAAATATGAAGCAAAATCTTTACCAGGTTAGATTGAGGCATCAAACTGCATCAAACTGCCGGGATTGAAGTTTCTGCAACTGGGGGAAATCTTTTCCATGGTCTTTTTCATGCTGGTCTTTATGGTCTTTTTGTGGCCTCTTTGCCAATCTTTTTATGTCGATGCTCTTATCGTGAATTCCATATCTAACTTTTGTATACCTATGTAGTCCAAAGCACTATAAAGATATTATTTGGAATTATTCTTTTATAACAATTTGAACATCATATACTAGGATGAATTATCAATCAAATTGAATTACACAAGATTAGATGGATCATTAGTCAAGCTTAAGGGAATTGACTCTATCTAACATTGCCTCATCGAAATCCTCATTAGTGGGTTCAATGTTCACAAACAATGCTTTGACTGAAAAGTGCATGCTCCTTACAAAAGAGTATATCTCTTTGATGTCGTGCAACCAAGCATCTGTTCTATAGTTCCCATCCAAGCAAATAAACATCTTATTAGAAAGATCACTCCATTCATCATTGGACTGCAAACTAGACTCAAATGCTTCATTCTCTTGCTTCCAAAAATCATCCCAGCTTTGCAATAACTGCTTACGGACTAGAATTGTATTGCCAAATGAGTCAAGAATAGAAAGGATGAAATTACCTTTTATATACCCATCGCTCCTTAGTGTCTCACGCATGCCTTGGCGCCTTGGTAACAATACACACGGCTTGGTTAACTTGTACATGAAAAAGAGGAATCAAGGAAGGATCTCTTCCCCACAATTCGAAGTTAGCTCAAAGTCTGCGATATTATTTGTAATATGGTTCCTCTCCTCGTTACAACCATAGCACTGCACATAACATTCAATTAAATGATTACTTGCAGGCAACAGATATGAACACAAATTTGCAAGCCTATTGGCTAAGCCTATGCTGCCATTTACATAAGACACAAGATCAATTTTCGCTCTAGTTCATAGCATTTAAAAAAAAAGAATTCTACTAAGGCAGTAAAATAGGATTCTAGACTCCTGCACTGTTGATAGTCGTATGCTATCTACAGTGTTCAACTACGATATCAACACTTTATGTGTGGTTCAAGTCAAGGATTCCAATGATCCCTCTTCTTTAAGGAATGTTATTGAGGAAGACTACAAATCGAAGAGTGATAGGATCGAAGAGTGAAGAATCGTAATCTATGAGGAATTTGGTGAGACAGTCATGGTCTATGGTGGCAAGGAGCAATCAAAACCAATTGTAGTCATAGCTATTGATTCTCCATCTTCCTCTTTGCTTGATTCTGTAAGACCTGGATATTCAACTTTCCAGAAAATCCTCTGTTGTGCAGGCAAAAGCAAATTGAAGAAAATTTGTTCAGAAGTTAAAGAGTCTGTGAAGATCGACTTGCCCCCCTAGCTGCATTACTGATACGCGACTTGTAGTCCATACTGGAACTCATACTCATCCCATTAGGCATGTGGAAAGCAAGAAAGGCGTAAGGAGACTGCACTCACTTTTGCAGAACATGCCAGTTAGTTCCATTGGTAAGTTTGGACCCAAATGGATGCAAAATAAATTGGCAATGCAGTTGGTGATTGCAGACGTACTTCCAACATCAGAGGTTGATCAAATTGAAATGTTGACAAGCTACAAGGTAGAAGAATTGTTGGACCGCTTGGAGCCACTTTGCAATCAAAGAAGGTAATATTTTCATTTTGAGTAGCTAAGAGTTTCATTATTTTCTAATGATTTTTGTTTAATGTATAGATTAAGGAAATGGATAGATGATGCAAGAAAAAAAATAAGCAATATTCTGATGACTTTTGTACCTGAAAAGTAAGTGTCAGTATGAATACTTCCATGGCTCGAAGTTTCCATAAACTCATGACAAGGTGATATAAAAATAGAAGATGCTCAATCACAAAGAAAATTCTGGAAAAAGTTGAATAAAGTGATGATATCGAAGGGTTACGAGCCTGCTCAATTTCATGGATTTATGGCTGATGAAGCTCAGGCAAATTCGATAGCAGTTAGAGATGTTTTTTTTTAGGGTAAAGAAGTGTATGAAAAAGAGCGCTTTTGCGTCTCACTTTGAACAGTGTACGCAGAGGCAGGCCAAGAAGCATCTCAGTCCTGAATATAGAGAGGAGTTTATGAAAGTCTGCAAAGAATGGAGAAACTCAGATAATCCAAATGAATTGTACCTTTATATGGCAGGTTAGCGTCTAGAGAAGGCTTCTGCATCAAATGTCAATGCATTGTGCTCGTGGATGGCTGGTGGCATCAGAGAGTGAGTCGATGGGGAAATTGTATGAAAGCGTGTGCCTCAATAGAAGATGCTATGCATATACCTGATACTAATTTGTCTGAAAGTAGACATGCAAGTTGGTTAGCAGCTACAGGTTATAAAAAAACTTTAACTCTGCATGATGCTAATTTGTTTGATTTGACAGAAGCTATCTTACAAAGTAGTAAATACAAGTCACATCTCGACCATAGCTTTGTTGGATCAGGACTAGGAATATCTACACTTTTCTCAAGACAAGGTAGATTAAGTAGTGGGATCATGAGTAAGGAGATCACTGATGCAGTTGTTCAGGAAATTAGAAGACAGGATTTACCAATATTGTAAAGACCTGGATGTCTCAGTTCTAAGTAATATGATTATTCATAAGAGACATGTGGACTTCAGTTTGAAGAGAAATGGCAGCCAGTGTTTAGTGATGATCTTCTGGATAGCTTTGCATGTCTTTTAACAGAGGTACAACTCATTTCGCATTATGGAATTAATGTTTGTTGGATTTTAATAAACATGTGATTGGTAGTTTTACATTGATTGATTTCTTACATTGTAGTTAAATCTATATATATAGTTATGCCAACCACTTTGCAACTATGAACATTCTAGGCTTTAAATGCTATATGGTCTTACTTATACTCATAGCATAATATATTAATCACATTGTAGTACTTTTTGATAACTTTCTAAATTGAGGAATAAAGACCATAAGACCATTATAAAAAAGACCACAAAAAAATTGCACTCCTGCAACTGACTTTGCAGCAAAAATCAATGAAGAGATTTACAGTGACAATTTTTGAGGCAATTATACTTTCCTTAAGTGTGCAAGGACAGCTGCGAGGCCGCCAATTCGCACATTTTGCTGTAGCGAGGCTGTGAACTGAGAAAACTGGTGATGGGGTTGGTGCCGCCTTGAGCAGAGAAACATAGTAGTAGAGCATGAGGAAGAAACTCAGCACCTATTATTCAACATGGGTGGCAATTGGGTGCACGATCTGCTTAGTGGGCTGCAGATCCACACAAAATGGAAATTTTCCTCATGATTTTTTCCCCCGGACGGGAATCTAAAGAATCTAAGAATCGAATCTTGGCGAGAATCGATTATATAAGTGTAGATATTAAAACGAAATTTAAAATGTAGGTTTTACATACATGCTCAAGATTATTAAAGCGAAAATCAGATGTTTGAGCCAATAAGATCGTGCGACATGGCTTTTTTCTTTTGTTTTCCTAGCCAAAATTTTCTCACATGTCATTATGCTCTACTTACCTCACGCTCTGAACTTACCTCACATTCTGGCAAATTTTACCTTAGATTCCAACGATTTACCTTGCATTCTTCTCATCTAGATAGCATTCAGCTCATCTAGTGCATTGTACATTAGCCGAATTTTCTCTAAGTGGCTTCCATGTAATAGGAATGTCTCTTTGCTTGACATTCCTTTGTATCAACAATGCCCCCCTTGACGACATCGGGATTGTTGCCAAAACCTTCTCACATGTCGTTATTCAACATTACCTTTTATATCATGTTCTAGCAAAATTACCTTATGTTCTAACGATTCACCTTGCATTCTTCTCATCTATCTTGCATTCTCTCATCTAGCTTGCGTTTCTACCTTCGCTGAATTTTCTCTAAGTGGCTTCCACGTAATGGGAATTTCTCTTTGCTTGACATTCCTTTGTGTCAACAATGCCTCTGCCTGAAGGCATTGGCGGGCAGAGGCATGTCCACCAACCACGCTTCGCCATATTTCACGTTAAAGAATGTTGAGCAAATTTGAAGTCGCCGGTGGGTAAACTTTTTACTGCACATTATTCTTTAACCTAAGATTCTTGCATTTTCATCGCACATTCAAGCATTTTCACTCTATATTTTGGCTGATTTCACCTTGTTGAATTGTTGTTACCCCTGATTTCACATTGCAAGGAACACCTCGGTGCTTACTACTTCCACCCTGGATCTTAAGCCCCAAGGTGTCTCTTGCAGACAAATTTTTATAAGTGTCGATAATATTTCTTCTTAGGAACCTTAACACTAGGTGATGGAAATTCATCTAATAATTCTGCAAGCTCTAGCCTATGAGAAGCAGTGGCAGTAGGTTATGAGTCATATAATCACTTGTAAGGTGAGTCCCACTATACGCTTGAAATTGAGATCCTTAAGTCCTAGAGAAATGTGGAAGTTTTTGCTTAAACATTACGCGGAGAAGACTTCATCTCAAATTGATCTCCTTGAAAATGAATTAAGGGGGTTAAAGCTCAAGGAAGAAGAGGATATAACTGAATTTTTCAATAAAGTTGATAATCTGATAGCTGCCTTAAATGGGGCTGGAGTTGTCATTTCTGATAGAAGTCAGGTCCTACAAATATCCAGGGCCATTGGGGGAAATGAGACCTTGGCACTATTTATTAGGAACTCATGTAAGTCAAGAGAAGAGGCAGAAAACATATTAAGAACTGATATTAAGGCAAACCCAAACTGAAGAAACTCCAGAAATTCTGTTGCTAAGAGAAAAGATAAAGTGCTATGTTACAATTGTCATGAGACATGTCATTATAAGAATGAATGTCCAAAACTCAAAAAAGAGTTCAATTGCTATACATGTGGTGGCAGAGGGCATGTTGCTTCCAAATGCCCTACACCTAAAAATTATGGCAGATCTGCAAGAGGCAGAGGTGATGCCAGTGAACAAGAAGACAAGGACAAAACCATTGAAGAAGATGATGATGAGGTATCTCATGAATTTGCAGTTATTAATGAAAATATGTGCTCTGACAATTCTGATCATTTGATAGTTGATAGTGGAGCTGAAAGATCAATAGTGCAAACTGTTGAATTCCTGAAAAACATAACAAATACAAATTCAAGAAGGATTCAGGTTGGGAATGGAGCATTACAACATGTTCAAGGAAGAGGCTTATTACAGCTAACTGATTTAGCTGGAAACATTGTAAATATTCAGAATGTTCTGTGTGTGCCTGGCATTATCAAGAACTTGACATCAGTTAGTCAGTTGTGTGATTTGGGATACAGAGTTACATTTGATGCTGATTAGTGATGAATAATGAAATCAAATTTTATGGAAAACGTGTGGGAAACTTGTATGGACTGGATAATTCTGTTGTACATGATTCTATTTATACAGTTCAAGAAGTTGGCATGGAAGTTTGGCATAATAGACTTGCACACACCAATTACAATCTTCATAAGCAAGGGCACATAAGATGTGAAAATACAAATAAACTTGACTTGATTTGTGAAGGATATGCTTTGGGAAAGCTAAATCGATTACCATTCCATAAAAGGAAAAGTAGAGCACAACAGAAACTTTGAGCTGATACATTCAGATTTATGTGATCCCTTAAATGTCAGAAGTAGGACCAATAAGAGATATTTCATAACCTTCGCAGATGTTACAGCAGAATGTGCACCACATACTGTCTAAACAGAAAATCTCAAGCTCTAAGTGCCTTCAAAGATGTTGCGTAAAAAGGAAAGAGAAACAGATTCAAAGTAAAATGTATCGGATCGATAGAGGAGGAGAATACCTCTCAAATCAATTTAAAACATTCTGCATATCACATGGAATAAAGAGGCAATTGACCTGTAGACATTCACCACAACAGAATGGTGTCTCAGAAAGGAAAAATAGGACCTTGCTCGATGCAGTTAGATCAATGTTAAAGGAAAGTGGACTGCCTAACAATCTTTGGGAAGAAGCT
Source organism: Isoetes taiwanensis (assembly GCA_021234155.1). Classification (NCBI taxonomy): domain Eukaryota; kingdom Viridiplantae; phylum Streptophyta; class Lycopodiopsida; order Isoetales; family Isoetaceae; genus Isoetes; species Isoetes taiwanensis. Next base: position 13,761,058 of record JAJEKV010000028.1, read on the forward strand.
TTACACACAGCTGTTGAAATACAAAACATGCTACCATCGGAAGCTTGCGGAAATATTCCAAAACTGTTGTGGGAACCAGAAACTAAATTGAACTATGAAAAGTTTAAAGTATATGGGTGTATGGCCTAAGTGCATGTGCCAACAGAGTTAAGGAAGAAGTTAGATAACAAAGCAGAAAGAGGATTTCTAGTGGGATATGATAAAGAATCTAAGGGGTACAGAATTTACTTACCTGAATCCAAGCAGATAAGAATTAGTAGAGATGTGTTATTTAATGAGCAGGTATTGTATAAACGCAAATTCAGAAAGGGGAATGAAATTCAAACTGATAAGCCTGAAGAAATCCCTAAGTTTGAATTTGAAGAAGAAGATTATGATGATTCGGAGAAACCGGATGAGAAAGAATGTCTTTGAGAAATCTGCTTGTGAGGATACCCACGAATCAAGACAAACTAGTGCTGAACCAGTAAATGATTATCCTGAAAAAAGGGAAAGGAAAACACAGGCAGAAAAACTTATAGAAGAGGATGGACTTGGTAATCAAGCTTATGGAAGAAATGAAATGGGAAGAAGTAGAAGAGTTGAGGCTAAGACCATTGAGCATGAATATATTATGGCTATCTTGGAAGATGAAATAATACCTCAAAGCTATGCAGGCGTCCAAGAAAGCATTGACAAGGATAAATGGACAGCAGCCATGAATGAAGAACTCAACTCGTTTGAAGAAACTAAGACATATGAACTTGTGAAGTCAGATGGCAAGCAGAATATTATTGGCAGCAAATGGCTATTCAAAATTAAACTAAACCCAGATGGTACAAAAAAATACAAAGCTAGATTAGTAGCTCAAGGGTACGGGTAAAAGCATGTTAGGGTGTACCATTTTTGGAACCTGCAAAAGTACATACACTAGGTACTTCAGAACTGGGTACTTTCTCATTTTTATTTTCATTAAAACTAGTACAAATATCCAAAATAAAAGTGAGGCAACATTAATATTCAAAGTTAAGATAAAAGATAATGCCTCTGGGGAACCAAAATATATATAAAAGTTCTAGAATGTACCTTTTATTGAGATGACCACCGGTGCAGAGTACCAGGTCACAGGTACCTTTAGGTACTTTTGGTCTTAAATATACTTTTAAGGGACACCCCTAACATGCTTTGCAGTACACACGAGAGAAAAAGGGGAAGATTATGATGGAGACATATTTACCCATAGTCCAAATTGTGAGCATCCCGAGGATATTGTAGCCATAGCTATCTTGCTCTTGTTAAGTACATCATATGGATGTTAAAACAGCATTTTTAAATGCAACTCTAGAAGAGGAAGCATTCTTAAAGCAACCTCCAGGGTAGGAACAAGGCAAGAATATGATTTGGAAGCTAAACAAAGCTGTGTATGGATTGAAACAGTCTCCAAGAGAATGGTATCTTTGTATGAATCAATTTCTGCAAGAACAAGGATTTAACAAGCTGCACAATGATGGTAATCTTTATAGATTTGAGCAGAATAAGGAATATTGCATTATAGCCCTCTATGTAGATGACTGCATTATGGTGGCAACCTCATTAAATGTTCTAAAAAAATGCAAGAACATCCTAAAGTTTTCAAATGGCAGATTTGGGAGAGCTAAGAAAATTCTTAGGAATCGAGGTGGTCAGAAACAAAGAACAAAAATGGCTCAAATTACATCAAAGTAAGCATATAGAGAATATGCTTAAGAGGTTTAACTTGGTTGAGGCCAAAACTGCAAAAATTCCATGGCTCCAGGACATAGATTGACTGACATTCAGCAATCTACGGATGAAGATATTATAAACATGGAAAATATACCTTACAGAGCTTTAGTTGGATGTCTCCTCTATTTAGCTAATTGCACTCGACCAGATATTGCTTATGCTGTAAACATTCTGAGCAGAAGGAATCATGATGCCACTAGGAAACATTGGGAGGCAGCCAAACGTGTACTGAAATATCTAAAGGGTACTCAAAACCAAGGAATATGTTACGATTCAACAGATCTTACAATGTCTTGCTATAGTGATGCAGATTGGGGAGGTGACCTATCTTCTAGAAGATCCACCTCAGGTTATGCTATTTTTCTTGGTGGTGGTGTGATTACATGGAGGTGCAAGAAACAAGCAACAATAGCAATGAGCTCTGCAGAAGCAGAATATGCTGCATCATCACTTGTTGCTAAAGAAATAGTTTGGCTTAGAAGGTTGTTGCTTGAGCTAAATTGTGAACAAGTAAGCCCTACAATAATATGGACAGATAGCCAAAGTTGTATAGCCATAGTGAAGAACCCTGTGCAGCATGACAGGACCAAGCACATAGAGCTAAGTATCCATTTTATAAGGGAATTAGCTGAAACAAAATTAATTCAAATGATGTATATGGATACTAACAAACAAATTGCAGATATTTTTACAAAGGCTCTTCCTGCAAACAAATTCTGGGAATTAAAGGCCAAGTTAAATATAGCAGAAGTACCAGACTTGCAGACTTATGAGCTGAAGGAGGAGTGATGGAAATTCATCTAATAATTCTGCAAGCTCTAGCCTATGAGAAGCAGTGGCAGTAGGTTATGAGTCATATGAGCATTCATGAGAAGCAGTGGCAGTGAATGCAAGTTAAAAAGCACATAAATTGAAAAGGGCGCTTACGCATTTGGAGGCCTTCGAGAATCCAATTTTAAAAATTGTTATTACACTTTTCAGCGCCCATATACTTTTTCTTTCGCCCGATAAAATACAGCGATGGAAAAATATACATATGGAAACCTAGTTAGGTTTCAATGGTTCGAGGTTTTAATACTGTGGGATATTTGGGAATAATAGATGAGGCCTGGATTGGAAAGCTTATCTATTCCACTCGAACCATGGATCTACCAAGAGCAGATATATATGATTGCTTATGACTGAGGAAAACACATCCACAAGCAGGAGTGATGATTTGGGCCGGTTTACTTTATGCTAGTATTTGTTGGTAATATGATTGATATGGCATAAAGGGATTAGTGACCATATTTTGGCTCCCTTATTGCTTCTAAGACAAAAGTTGTAAATGATTAATCTTGCTAGACATTTAAATTGAGAATATATTTTGCTCAAATACTAACACTAGGAAAGTCAACTGGCAATCTGCTACCATTTGTACGAATTGAAAAAGCAAATAAGACACTTTCTCAAGGCATCCTTTGAACTCTGGCATGATTTGCTTTAGATCCTACAAATTTCAATAACCACCAAAGCACAACAATGTAATTGCAAATCTCAACGTAACACAAGAAGTAAGTACATTCTAATGCAGAACCTTACATTCAAGTTGTTTGTATCTCCATCATCATGGCTTTTTACTAATTGGCAATGCAATAAACTTCTTGTAGAATTATGAGAAGTACGAAAAGAACAAGAATAGTATGAACAAATTAGCATAAGACTGAAATAAATTCCATTTATCAATTCTAAACAACCAACTAATTCAAATCATTTTAGTTAAGCACCTAGGTGTGAAACCTCACAATAGCTCTTTAGGGTCAGTATGGATGATGCTCATCACCCTAGCCTGGCTTATACCATGGCCATAGGGCCATAGCGTCTCAAGGCCTGTTGGAAGGAAAAGCAAGCTCAGTGGCTTGCCAGATAAAATGTGCAGGAGCACAAGTGCAAACAAAGGCAGGCTGGAGCTTGAGACAATACCTAGATGCTTGCTTCCTCAACGAGCTTTGGGATGCCGGCGCTCTTGAACACGTCAAGACAACACATTGCCAGCGCCACATAAACCCCACCTTGGAGCAGGGCACGCAATGTTACCTGCGTACCCATCTGCCTATGAAAGACTCATTGCTTCCATTTGCACAGGTGCCCACCATCTCCGAATTGAGGACAAAGCGGATGGATTGGAGAGCCATGCCGAAACATGATTTGTTGGTATTTGGACTTTGACTTTACATGATCAAGCATATTTTGTGATTTTTTCATCCATATTTGCTATCCGGACCCGATTAAGGTAATATTGTGTAGTAAGAAATCACAAGTCTCATATTAATAATAAGCTTTGTTTGAATAAACTATTTGTTGACCCTCAACCTGGCTTCAAAGGTCAACCTCAATAAGCCAACTTGAGTATAAACCCAAATTGGGGTTAGGACCTCCATCACTTAAGGTGATCAGTCTATGGAAGATAAATCTATCAAAAAAGCCAAAAACTCAAAGTTTCCATACCTTTCCCATTTCAAGAAAATGGAACCTTGACTCAAATTGATGTAGCAGTCGATAATGAATTGAATCTTTGGGTCAGATGATTTAGTCTGGCACAAAAAAGTTGCAGGAGACTAATGTTGAAATCCACGACCAAGTCGATCATTATCCCGAGATATTCAAGCTTAAAATGGGGTCAAAAAAATTGGTCAATGGCGGTCAAATCGTAAAAAGCGATGTCGGGAAAATGGAACTAGAGTTTACGATCACTTTTGAGAAGTTTCAAAGCCAATATATCACAAGGGTATTCTCGAGTGTGGACATGATATCAGATCTTCATTTGGATGCTCATAGGTATTTTTGCATTCGATTTTGCAAAATCTGATCGAGAAAAGTCAAAAATGGAGAATGCAATTTTTTTTCTAACTTTCGAGTTGTAAATGGAATTTTTGGTTTTTTTCAAAGCACAAGGGTCTCCGGATGTATCGAGGGGATTGAAGGCAACTGGACCAAAAGCAATTAAGAATATAGGGGAATTTTTCGTAAGATTTTTGGAAGACAAAATTGTCAAGAATCATATCGAGAGAATTTCTTCAACTTGGCATCAATTTTTTCATTGATATAGAGGTAAATCAATCATAATAATAATGAATAATGGTACTTCAGTACTTCAAATGCAAGAAAATATCAACTTCAGGTCATCAAATAGTTTTAGAGGATAAATTCAACCAAATCTCTTTGGATCTGATCGGGGAGTACTCAGTCTTCAAAAATCCTTCAAGTCATGCTTAGCAATGATCACTGTAAGGTTTGAGCGCTTCTGGGCCTTCGAAAACTGCCTGTTTATGTTTATTACAGTATATAGGTTTGATTTTGAGATTTCCGGGATTACAGACCATGATTTTAGGCTTAATGTGTTGCTTAGATGGAGGAATCCAAAAATAGTTAAGTTACTGAGCTTAAGGATCCAATTCCTACGGATATAAGTCGATTTCCAAATTTTAGGGTTGAAGACCGATTTTTTAAGAAAACTTCAGCGATCTGATTCGGCGTATTTTGAGGAGTATATGCCCGAATATGCTCGTATTTTGGCCTTTTAGGAATTTCGGCCAAGGTCTTTTAGGGATAATATAGTTCTATTATGGAAATCTAGCAATTTTGGACCATAGGGGAGTATAGCCATGTGATCCTTCAAATTTGAGGCTAGTTTGGGGCTATAATGAGTGGCACAAATACCTAGGCAATGGTCACCATGGGGTAAGAGGAAGAAAACAAATGGGGGTCAAGAGGGTAAAAGAATATGGAGTAAGAGAATAGGATAATGGGAACTCAAAAAGGATGTGCATGGGTAATGATAGAAAAATATGGTAATGAAATGAAAGGAGGCGGAGAATGCGGATAGAGAAATATTTGAGATGAACATTTTGGCAAATATGGTAAAAAGGGCGGGCACAATGGTCAAATAAAGGCGGGGGAAATAAGGCATGAATAAAGAGGTAGAAAAGAAAAGAAAAGAGGGGAATCTAGGATTTGGTGCCATGTGTACAGAATCTTCCAAACTTCAAAAAGATGTCTTCCAAACTTCATAACCCGGATTCTTCTAGAGTATATTCTTGACTAAGCATTTGACCCCAAATAAAATACCTCTTGTGAACTTTCAACTTGAGCTCTTGTTGACCTGAAGAATGAACATCCTTTGACCTCCATATCAATGTTGAATACCAAAATCTTCCAAACTTTGACCTAGTCTTTCAAGATGAATTGACCTAGTTTGAATGCATAGATCACAATTAGCATGTTGCCCTTTGGGGGCAACATCTACATAAAACAAGAAAAAGGCGGTCCCCTCGACCATGTGATGTCAAAAATAAATAACTAGAGGGGTCTTCAACTTTGTACCAAGGTGTCTAAGTGGAAACATGATAGAATGAGAGTGTAAAGTGCAAATGTTGATGGAATGAGTGTGAATGTGGTGATGGAATGATGTGAATGGAGTATGGTGAGTGTGAAAAGGCAGAAGTGAGTGTGAACATGACAGGGTGGTGATGGAATGGAGATGAAGTGAGTGTGCAAGTATTGAGATTTCGCCAAAACAAGAAAATGCATTGTCTTCTTCTTGACCTTCAAAAGTCGCGCAACTTCTGCTATGGTGGTAAAGATGAATTGCAGAGTGCTTTTCTTCTTTTGGGAATGAAAACAAGAATAAGAAGTTTAAATGGAAGGTGGGGCTACTTATGACAGATGAAAAAAAATAGAGGAAGAGTGCACCTGTCATGGAAACACACAAACCAATTAGTCTCAAATCTTTGCAACTCTGCTATGATGGTGAAGATGATTTTCTTGAGTCTTTGTTAAGGTATGGAAAAAGAATGTTGCATTTTAATTAGTAATTAGGACCCACCGCTTTGGATCTTGCGAGGCTCTCTATATGAACTCTAAATTTTCCTATCAAAATTTAAGAACCGAGATATGGCCGAGATGATGGGATATACGACACTATAAAAGAGAGATAAGGAAACACAGAATCTATAAAAACAAAAATTCTGTAGACACCCCAAGATTCTATAGACATACACAGCCCACGAATCAACAAAAGTCGATGGGAAAAAATACTTGATTGCCTCTGGTATCAATTGGCTCGGTCGATGGTGTGGCGATGGAAGAAAGCTCACGATGGAGCGGCTTATGGAGCTTCGGCAGCGCCCCCTAATAGCGTGAAAGCGGCAAGCGAGGGCATCGATTAAAATTTTGTCAACAAATTGTAAGATTGTTAACGAATTGTTAATGTTTAACATAACTATGTGCAATGTGAAACCCTGTTAAGCCCTTAATTTAGTCCTAACAAATTGTTATAAATTAACCCCCATGTGTGTTGATTGTAATTAAATTTTTTTAACATAGCATATTTAACCCCATGGTCTGAAGGTACCCTTAACCAAGCACGCCAATTTAACCTAAGAGTCGTGATAAGAAAAAAAATGTGCCCCACCAAGTGCGACTTGCCAGCGATATGGCCAAGAATTTTGTTTGTTGTCAATCCGGAAGCTTCTAACTTATTTTCCAGGTGCGGAAAAAAACCCTAAGCTTTAGCCACGGTTCTACAACATGTATCAGACTCATGGCCGGATTACTGGTGTGTGCTTGCACAGTTTTTTTGCCTGGAAGCTATGGAGTCTCATCAACCATTATCTCCTCATCCCTCGAGCCATCAGAGCTTCTTTCCTCCGACAGGGCATCACAGGACCTCCAGCTCCTCCCATGCTTGGAAATATGTTGCAGATCTTGGATATGAGGGCAAAATCTCTTGAAAAGGATTTCCACGAAATCACTCATGATATTGTCGCCCACCTCCTGCCTGATTTGGATCTCTACTCTAACACCTACGGAAAAAATTATCTAATATGTATGGGTGATGAGCCAAGTGTTGTTATACAGGACCCAGATTTGGTTAGGAAAGTGCTCTGTAAGAAAGCTGGTCATTTTGGCAGGACGCCTCTTCAGAGAAAATTCCTGAAGGTTTTAACTGGAAATGGTATCTTAGTAGCAGAAAGGGAGGATTGGGCACAAAGAAGACGAATTTTGTCTCCAGCTTTTCATGCAGACAAACTTAAGGTATTCTTACTTATTCATTTGGCTTCTAAGTTATTTTTCTGGAGGATCATCCCTTTTACTCCCTTTTTTTTTCCTTTTCTTAGGCTATGGTGGGGTACCATGACAAAGTGCACCTTGGAGATGGTTGAAAATTGGGAGCAGGCTATTGAGAAACAGGGTTCAGAGGCAGAAATTGAGGTTTTAGAGCAGCTCAAATGCGTGACTGCAGATGTCATATCTCACACAGCCTTTGGAAGTAGCTATGAGAAAGGGAAAAAGGTTTTTGAACTTTTGTGTTCTCTAGAACATGTTTCCCAGAGATTCAACTGGCTTCCTGGAGCTAGGTAACAGCGACCAACTCAATGTTAAGAGTATAGTTCTCGTCTTAGATTTGCCTGACATTTTTTCTTGTTTCCAGGTTGATTCCCATTCCAAGCAATCTGCAAATAAGGAGGTTGGAAAAACAGCTTAACTCTGTGCTTGAAGATGTAGTTAAAGCAAGAAGGAACTCGGCAAATTATGGTGAATCTGGAAGCCATCTGTTAGATATTATGCTTACAGAGGTTGCTGCTGGTGAGAAGAGTGATGGCAAATTTGGGGATGAAAAATTGATTGAAGAGTGCAAGACATTCTACTTTGCTGGCCATGAGACAACTACATCCTTGTTAACTTGGACTTTAATGCTTTTAGCAAATCATCCTTTCTGGCAAGATCTTTCCCGTAAAGAAGTTCAAGAAATTTGTAAGGGCAATCTTCCTAATGCCGAAATGATTACCAAGCTGAAAATTGTAAGTTCCTTCAGGCACCCTTAATTTTACATCATATTTTCTTGAGTTAGTAGTTTTTAACCTCATACGTTGTTTCCCTTGGCAGGTGACAATGGTGATTAATGAAACTTTAAGATTGTACCCTCCAGTGATATTTGTGGCTAGAGGAGCTTCCAAAAGCATTGACCTTGGAAAGTTGTTTGTTCCAAAGGGTGTTGGAGTTTTCATCCCAATTGTTGCTCTTCATCACGATCCATCCCTATGGGGTGCTGATGTCAATGAATTCAATCCAAATCGATTTGCTAATGGCGTTGCACATGCATGCAAGCATCCCATGGCATTCATACCCTTTGCAGATGGGCCACGGATTTGCATTGGCCAAGCATTTGCAGTCCTGGAAGCTAAGATTCTACTGGTCATTATTCTCTCCAGGTTCAAATTTCAAATCTCCCCAAGTTACATACACAATCCAGCTGTAGGTGCAGGCACTTTGAAGCCACACTATGGCATGCCCATTATATTCGAGAGGCTATAAGAAATACTATGTATATTTCAACACAAGTACCTTATTGTTTATGGACTGTACCGAGGTCGAAATTGTTTGTTAGAGTTGATGTGAAATTGTTGAGTGTGTAGGTAGGTAGGTAGGTTGATAGGTAGAAGGGTCTCAATTGTAAAGTTGGGATTGGTGTGAAGTCTTGAGTTCGCAATTGAACACCGTGACTTCAACCCAACTCAACAACGTGATGATGGCTAGTAGTAGGGCCTTGAGGGCTTGGGTTGGGGTGACCCCACTAAGGTTCGAACCCTATTGGTACCATCAGATGTTAAACATGGGCAGTCCAAATCACCAAATGGGTAAAAAAAATGCTCGTGTGTCCTACATTTGGCCAAATGTAGAGTAAGAGATGTATCACATTTTAGGGAAAGGTCCTTATGCACAAATGTCATCATCCGATGCCCATCTAAGGAATGTCGATTCTATTGCTATAGAATCGTGGCATTTCTAGGATAGGTCCTATGATACAATCAATTGGCCGATAGAAGAGGAATCTACCTCAACTAGAATGAGCAAACTATGACGATTAGGTAAAATGGGATAAAAGTGAAACAAAGGAAAATAGGGAAAAAATAAGACAACTAGAACATATCAGGCAAAGGAGCAACATAAACAAGGTGCTACGCACGGAGGGTTGCCCTCCGGTAGCACGGAGGGTTGCCCTCCATGGCCGGAGGGTGAAGTGGCTTAAATCATACTTGGAAGTCATGTTTTTATAATCAATCAAAATTGACTTCCACATATTGTGTGAATCGTCCTTCATACTTGGAAGTCATGTTTTTATAATCAATCAAAATTGACTTCCACATATTGTGTGAATCGTCCTTCATACTTGGAAGTCATGTTTTTATAATCAATCAAAATTGACTTCCACATATTGTGTGAATCGTCCTTGAACCTGCTTAACATTGCCTTTTGGTTGCCTGGATATCTAGCCTAGGAACTTAGCACCATGGCCATCTGCCTTTGAATTACCTTAAGCACACAACGAATTCTTAGTCCCATATAGCTCCATAGGAGCTCGCCATTTACCCTGGGTGAGGATTTAATGTATCCATTTACCATCACGGGAAGAATATATTTAAGGTCTCATAAATGCGGCATGAAACAATTGGTGCATAACACTATGTTGATCTTTGCCCTAAAAATCTTGAGACTGAGCATCGGATACACAAAGAAATAACCTATTTGCCGCAAAGACTTTGGTTCGAAGCTAAGTTTTTGCTACGTCAAAAAACATTCCATAAAAAGAATACCGCCGCGTACGCCATGCAATGACGTTTTAGGTATTTAGATAAAGCATTAAAAACAGAATCCTTCCTAAATAAATTACATAAGAGTAGAACGACTCAAAAGGTTAAAACACTTTAAGGTCGTGTAAGGTTTTGGGATAAGTAGCAAGCACATATAAGGAGCTCGGAAGGTATTCTAATCGCGCGAGCACTAGCTAAAGAGAAAAGCACACGGGTAACCAACTAAAGATGCTACTTTCCTTTTCTCGTACATGATTAAGCCAGTAAAACAAGGAAGATGCAAGACAATTAAGACATACTTAAACGCATGCTTAAATAATTTGCTCTGTTGATGGTTAACCTGTTTGCCATTAGTTGGTATGTTTACCAAGGTTGTACCAAGAACACATAAAAATGCCCAAACTACAAAACACTCGATGTTAGCATCGGTGGCACAAATGGTAACCTCTGTTTAAATATTAGTGGGTGCAAAAGCGTCCATAGATTTCAATTATAATCGGGGAGATCATATCACGCATCTGCATCTTCCAAAACCTTGGTGTCTCTTTTTGTGTCATTTGTAGATATTTACTTTGAGTCTCCCTTTTAAGGGTCGCATCTAAGAACTTGGACTCGAAGTGATTCACAAAACCAATGCGTAACAAGACAAAATGGAGGATTACTAAGAGTACCTTGATAGGATATTCTTGTGCATTGTATAGCGAGAGGAAAAAAGTGAATAATCACGACCTTTGCACAAAATGATGAAAGTTAGCTACTCCTGCAGTTGTCATTCCATAAATGATTAAAATAGCTAGCGGGAAGAAAGAAGCGCCGCATGTGGATAAGAATTTAAACTTGGGCAATGTATGAACACTCTGACAAAACAATATAAGCGAGGGGAATAGACGCTTTCATCGGGGTTTCTTACGGTTGAAAGCAAGATGTAATTAGATGCATTATGAATTGAATCGGTACCAAATAAAATTTGAATCGCATATGTGACCCAATGTACTACTTTCTCCCTTGATGGGTATTTCCATATTCTCAGATAAGCATGGGCACATTGCAAGCAAAGACGAGAACCATAGTAGCTCTGTGACTTATAAATCCGTTCTTTAGTCGGCATTTTCTGAGAACTCAAGGAATTACACAAACAAACTAACCAAAGGAAACCACCGAGGTATCACGACAAAAGGTGTCGTCTCCCAACAAGACCACCAGTCTTTCCGGTTTTTGTATGTTGATATTCATGCCCAACTTCAAAATATAATTGACATAACTTTGTCGATTAGTGTTGTAAAGTGCCCATATATTTGGCTTCCAATAGGCATGGCATAAACCCCTTCCAAATGGAAAGAGCCAACCGATAACTTGAGCTATCGCCCATGAGAGAAAGTATGCCTATATGCATCAGATGTCAATACATAAGCTTTTACCTACCCATGAGAGAAAGTATGCCTATATGCATCAGATGTCAATACATAAGCTTTTACCTAAGTATAAACTATAGCCCATTTCCAGCACAATACCATTGTAAGCACTTGTTATGATATGTTCATAATTGATTGAATTTCTCTTCTTGCTATCATGTATCAATGGAACGAAATAGGGCTAAAACGGAGCTTACCTGCCCATACATGAAGAAAGGACCAAAGGCCAGGGCAATTATAAAGCTTACAGATAAAGCCAAATTCACAAATTTTCTCACTTTCTGAGCTCCAGTACAATAATGCCGCAGGAAGTAAACAAAGTAAACTGGTCCGAAGTGTCACTGGCGTTGCCACCCACACATACTCCAATCATTGTAAGCTGTGGCTCCCTATTTTTTGTGTGCCTTCAAGTTGTATTGATTGGTCTGCTACCAAATTTAAGCAAGCGAGCATTATTAACCATTTCTACATTAAAATCGGATGGATAAACCTTGAAACATTTCCAAAATGTTTTGCTCGATCCGCGACCGGACCGAGGGGTAGCTATCTTTGTTCCCTACAAAAAAGACAAAGCGCACAAAGTTAACACAGCCTAGCACACGACATACCTTTCTCCTTTTTTTGCTTCATGCAAAAATATGGCAAAAACTTTTACGGTAGAGTCCACAGCCTTATTGTCTTGTCAATGCCACTTGTTGCCAAAATTCTAGCATGTGGCTAGGGTTCTAAATAATTTACAACTTGACTATCACCCATCATAAAAGATTGTAATTCTGCACCCCTTATGTTCCATATGAATATGTGTCCATTTCTGTGGCCGTTTTGTATACTTCTGACTCTATTTTGATATCATTTACATCTGATGCTGTTACAGGCTTAGAATCAAGCCCAACAGCTTTATCAAACAAATAAATAAGGTCGTCATTGTATGAAATGAGAAGTTTCTCCTACTGAGAGTAAGCTACGAGTGTAGTATGGACCTGGAAAGCTTCAATAAGATGGCGGTATAATCGATCCATATGATAACCTTCTAACCCGTAGGTACCCAATCTACGAATATCATATACTCGACATACTCAATGTTATCCCCAACGAAGAAAATAACAATGGCATTTAATCGTTATTATTGGTACCTTCTACATTTTGTATTACCTTCAAACCCATAGCAACCTAAAAGTTTTTGGTGCTCCTTCCTTCCCTAAGATCAAACTGTCAACATCCGAAAGAGAGAATAAGCAAATCTTTTATATAAATATAGAAGTTGTTGAATCTCTATCTTTAAACCCACACATTGCCTTACACAAACATTTCAACAAGTAGAATACCTTTTAGGAGTTTAGCCCTTTGTGGCCATCACTATCCGGACACTTTTACGAGGAAGCAAATGTCAAGAACACTATAAAGCCCACTCGGACTATTAACACTTCTTGCAAAACCTAATAGCGAAAAATGGCTAAAGTAACAAATGATTTCGGATATGAGGAATCTAGGCGCATTATATTGGTAATTAAGACCAGCGCTAAAACATGTTGTTTCTTGCTTTAACATACGAAGAACTAATGCTTCAATCACATCTAACCACATGAAATTCAATTAATAAACCAACAGGGGTTGTTATGGCATCCCTTTCCAAACTAGGCATCCAAATTCTATGTAAAATCGCAATCAATAGTAGAAAGAGCTTACATTTGGCCGGGATGCTCCAAACAAGAGAGTCTGCATAATCAAATGGACTCTATATAAGCCCACAATTCATTGCAAACAAATTGCCGATGCCTACCATAGCCATAGGGAAGCAACATTCTGAGAATAAAGACAAACTCCGCCATGCTATACCATGTTCTTGACAATTTGGCTTATATCAATAAGCACCTTGTCTGCTTCAATTTCATTTTCCAATGCGGGAATATTTTCCACGCGGGTATCACTTCTTTAATTCTTGCTTTCCTTCTATAGTAAAAAGCAAATTCCTTCTCTTAAGGGATGCACGTGTAGTAAAGCACGGAATCTCACACCTAATCATGCTTTTGTTCAAATCATTCTTTGAATCTTCGATGAGCCGGTAAAGTTAACAGGATATCTGAGCAAATTACTACAACCAAAACAAGGTGCATAAAGGAAAGAAGTTTTTGCCGACTTTTAGAAACATGCATGCATTATGCCAATTCCCTCTCGCTCAAATAACAATTAATCTATTCGGCCTTGCATAAGTTTATGAAATCAAGCACCCATTCATGCCCAAAACCATTAAACAACATAATAGGTTCTTGCCTACAAACTCAATCCTTGTGATAATGAACTCTGAAAGACTTACCATTCTCCCCAGCGTTGGGAGGAGAGCAAAGCTTCTTTTCCATCCACCCGCTGACCATTTTCAGCGGATCAGCTAGCTTCTTTGTAAATTTTTGTTGCCCTTCATCACGATATGAGCATACTTAGTTTCCTCCTCCAAAACTTTCGAACCTCACGGATCCTCGGCATTACTCAACCAATAGTAAGGATCATCCCGGTGGCCTTACCTTGTCTTGCAGTCACGATCGGATTGGACCCGATGCGCCTCGCCCGGTTACCGGTTCAAGCATCCGTGATCGAGCGACGCCCTTGACCCCAGATTTACCGCGAAACAATGAGTTTTTAGCAGTCATCAGCATATCCTAGGTATATTCTAGCATATACCTAGGATATGCCACAAACCCCACATAAACAAGGGTTTGCCCCCTTAGGGGCAACCCAAAAATTGACGAAGAAAACTAGGATAAACAGAGCAAAGGGCAAGAATATGATATAAATAGAGCAAAGGGATATAAACAGAGCGAAGGGCAAGAATATGATATATGAACCTCTAGAAGGCCAGGAGAATCAAGGAAAATAAGGAGAAGAGCTGAACAAGGACAAATAAGGAACATAAGAACTAAAACGATGGAAGAGGCAAAATGACCAATTGAAATGAAAGGACAAATGAGGAACCTAGAGCAAATGAATAAATAGAGGAACAAAATAAACGAATGCAGCAAGCTAGGACTCCAAAAGTACTGCCACTTGTCGAAGCTGATCTCCACCACAATATTACACGCGCCCACCTTGGCAACCATCCAAGCTGCAATTCAAAACATGTCTCGCTAAGGTTGCCACACCAACTCCATGCGCCGACCTTGGCCTTCGTCACGAAAATGGAACTCCACCGCGGCTAGTGAGATCAAGAGCTAAAAATTGGGCATCTTAGCAAGACACATCACTTCATGAGCACTAGTGAGGTCAAAGCTCCAAAAACTGCAAAAACCAACAACACGCCAATAGTCAAATGTGTAAGGGTTAGGAGCCACCCACAGGCCAAGTGTCAGGAGACTATAAAACTGGGCCAACAATATAAGAATTACAGTATCAAAAAAGAGAAATGAATGATTCATGAGGATTCCCGACGCCCCGGAGCTACACTAGGATCGAGATTACAAGAATCGCAACATCAATATGGGAAAACAAACCACGAGGATCATCGGAAGCCACGAGGCTGTGCAGAGATCGAGAATTCCAATATATATATATAGGCTCGACCGAGAGGGGCTTCCCCTTGATGCCCTCCAAAAGCGACAAGTGCTAACCATCATTCAATTAAATTGGGTTTATGTCTTAATTTTGGGACAAATTTCATATTGCATGTTTTTAGTAGCATATTCAAATTCACACATTTCACCTCAAAATTATGAAAACGTAATATCATGTTATTTACAAAATAGTCAATATTTCACAATATAGCACCATATCATAAAAACGTGATAACAAAAATTTACATAGTTATTCAACTTTCTTCAAGCACCCCCAATGATATCATAGCCTTCTTCCTACATCCCGAGGTATTGTAATTCTGCATTTCTAGCTGGAATAGTGTTTTGGAGTCCATGAGTACAAAACACTTTCATAGTCTAGCCAAAGATCGGGATCACTTTCGGTTCTCCTCCATTTCTTTGTCCAACAATCTGAGTACCTTTCTTTTTATCGATCGTTGGTCAAGTTCCTTTGGACACCACCATTCCACCCGCACATGGTTGAAGTTAATATTACCTTCTTCTTTGCAAATATCGAGGAGATAGTGAACCCCAACCACCTTGGATATGTATCTAAATCTGGCGGCTTTACTACCACAAATTGGTGGCATTCCAAGTCATGGAAGGTTCATAAGCATCCATGCCTAGAAACTTTGGCCTATTGTTCTTAGGACCAACATAGTGTTTGTCGAGAGGGAGGAGGAGCATATTGCTTGCGAATGCTACTTACAAGTGTCATCAAAATCCTCGGCACTGCTAAGGTCTTCCACCTAGTTTTAGGCAACCACCCTTCTTTCAATTCATCCGAGGATGTGTCTATCTCCCCCAACGGGTTAATCACCTTCTTCGGTAAGCCACCAAGGCACGGTTGGTGTCATCCGGATTGGTTTTGCCAATGCTTTATATAGTCTTGGATTCCTTCCTGAGTCAATCCCAATTGCTTCACTTCTTGATGGGTTTTAAAGCTTTTGGTTGACCTAGAGGTATCATAGGCTTGCCATTCTCATCTCTACGCCATATTTCCTCCCCTCCTCTCCACTCATCCTCACGAAGGTCTCATCTTCCATTGGAAGATTGGAATCCCATCTCTCACCCAAAAAGTGAACTGCTTGAGGCCTGGAATGACCTTCAAGATCCAATGTATAACCATCCACAAAGCTCTTCCAATGGGGCACTTCTTCTATGAGAGAAGCTATAGGGTTTGGAGTAGTGCATTCATGCAAGATTTCCATTAGCCTAGGAAAGTTGGTCCTTGTTTGCTGCTTGGGTATATACAACTATATTTGCCAAATAATGCATCCACATCCTCATGGGTATGCCCGGGCATAGAAACCCTAAATTAACTCTTTCAAATATCCCCCACCTGTTAAGTAGGATAGGAAAGAAAACATCCACTGTTCTTATTTTGGCCCGACACAATTATCAAGTTGCAAGAGAAACCTTTTGGGTAGATCTTGAGGTTTATGCGTGAAGTTGAAGCTCCAACATGTTCATTAGACCCATGCTTCCCTAAACCTTGCCTTGTTGAACTTTTCAATATTGTTAGGGTTTCCATCTAACAATGCTCTATGTAGTGCACAGCTAGGCTGTAAGGTCCGGAGGTGACCATTGTATCCATTTTCATAGTTTCTCAAACACCTCATGATACTCCCAATATGAAAATGGGACCATCACTCCACAACTCAAGCTAAAATGGCCATAGTAGGTTTGATTACTGCCCATGCAAGATTGCCCGATCATTGAGATCACGTAAAAGGTATGATCTTCCACATGACTTTGGTATGTACTTGAATTGTGGAAGACAAGTCTTTTGCTGGTCCATCTTGTCATATATAATACATAAATAGTTATTGGGTTCCAATGCAGATAAAGTCCTCCACATCCAATAACATGATCTACATGATAGTTGGTCAGTCCATATGGTCCTTCATATGCTCCCTTATCCTAGCCCTTTGACTAGGTTGCCTGTCTTATCAAGAGTCTCCTTCAACTTAGCACATAAATTGCACTTTGCAAAGTTGTTTGAAGTTGCTATGGTGACATGATTGAAATGCTTCTTCCATAACCTACTAAAAGCTAGGTTGGGATATTGGAAGAATTCCCAATTCTCAGTAGGGAATTCACTTCTTCAAAATACTCTTTTTGAGTACAATGTGATGGCAACCTTTTCTCAACAAATTGCTCTTCCCTTTTCATCCCTTACGCTTTTTGTGTGGCATAGACTGCGCATTGAAATCAATATATTTTTCAAATATCTCCACTGGCGGCCGGGGTCCTAGTGTTGGTCTCAACAAACCATTATTTCCATGTAAAGCAATCCCTTTCCCCTCTTTTTTTTTTTTTGCCAATTATGCCATGAAGAAGTTGGAATTGCATGGATACTCTGCCATGCTTTTGCACATATCCATTTGCCTAGCAAAGGGTATCTTTTCTTTGGGTTTCTTTCATCTTGAAGTGCATGCTTTCGAGAAGATTGTGTACATGTAGGTCCTCCTCTCATCAGCGATTATTACTCTTGAAAAGTGGCTCTTGCTTCCACCAATTGTTCTATTGTGAAGAATTGCATACAATCACTCAACAACAATCGAGCCCCTAACCTTCACCATTGTCTCCGCGTTTGGTGTCACTAATCAACTTGGCTCTTTTGCTAGGATAATGTCCGGCAACCGATACTTCTCCCCTTTTGCCTAGGTTTAGAGTTCCAAGCGCCAATGGATCAATATCAAGACAATCATTGTCCCCAACAACCTCGGGCTCACGGAAAAATATAATCCTCCACAAATTGAACACTACTTATAGGCCATGCCATGATACAAGAACCTCCAATTGCTTGACACAACCAAAACATTCCTTGTCACCCAAACCTTTACCTTTCCAGTTGTCTTCCAACATCGAAATTGCAATACCAATATTGTCTTCCCCTAGCCTTTCATCATTAACAGCTTGACCAGGATCTGCTAGCACAATGACTCCTTGGCCTACTATTTCCTTGTTGCACTTGTGCATGATTCTCACCTTCTTGTTCCTCCATTGCACCCTACTACTATAGAGGACTAATTGTTTTTTCTTCAACATTCTTGCTAGGAGTTGGTTTTCATTGATATTGCTCTTTTCACCATCTTGAGTTGGAGGGCACCATTGACCTAGGCAAATTGCACCCTTTTTAGTCAATGAGTAAGAAAAAATTATTACACCATAAGATAAAAAAAGTACGTACATTTATGGAATATGTAGAGGTAAATCAAATTTTTTTAAAAGCAAGAAATTCCTTGGAAATAGGTTTAATATAATAATAACAATGGCGAAAGCGAAATCATTTAAAACAAAATTTTCATGGCAACAACAAGGAAATGACATTTATATAAATATATCCAAATTTTAATTATCGAAAATTTGGATATATGATCTGAAAAAGACATATAACTAATAGGCGTGAAATTTATTATCCATAATAATATACCCTAGATAATATAGCTAGGGAAATTTAAATGCGCTGGCGTGTTATTTGAGGCAATTAATTATTCACGCTAAGAGCTAATTAACCCTATATAAAATCCGGTTCACGCCTCAAGACCATTCTGTCCCAATTTTTTTTTTTCCCCGCCATGAAGCTGCCCGCCTCTGGCGGCTTCATGAAGAACCCGAGGTCTCGTCAAAGAGACGCTGGTTGAAAAACCCCTCTCTTCCCCGCTCATCGATTTCCTTGCCCAATTCTCCTCTGATTCCGATTCAGAGGATGATGCCGATTTTGAAGAGGAGGAATTGAGCTCCTCTGATTCCTCTGATTCTGAAGAGGAGGAAGAGGAGGAAGAGGAGGAGTTGGAGGAAGAGGAGGAGATGTCCTCCCAAGAGCATGAAACCGCCCTCGCCTGAGGTTTGGCTTGACCAGAAAAATGAGAATGAAATCTCTCAAGAAGAGGAGGAGGAGGAAGAGGAGGAGGAGGGGGAGGAAGAGGATGAGGAGGAAGGTTGAGAATTCACCGCTTTTTTAGAATGGGCGAGAGATGAGCCAGTTTGCATGTCTGTTTTTATTTTTTTTCACCTTTCTTTCTTTTCTAACACCTTTCTTTCTTCTTTGTTCCAGACGTGGAAGATCAATGATCACGCGAGATCCGGTGCATCTTGTAAAGCCTTCGCATTTTGTAAAGCCGGGGCATTTTGTAAAACCATTCTTGGCATCGTACATATCAATTTTGAATGAAATCAAATAGTTTTCTTCACAAACTTTTTTTTCTTCAAAAGCGGTTTTCTTCAAACGGTTTTTACGTACATAAAAATATTTTGAATGAAATCAAACTGTTTTTCCAAGCATTTTGTCTCCAAAGTGTTTTCTCCAAAATTTTGTCTACGCATTTGTGTCCGACAAAGTCACCGGGAACACTATAAATCAATCCGCAAAGAAAAGATAGGAAATTTTCCTATCGACCTAAAACAATTCCCCAACTCAACAAGTCATTTTTTAGCCTTGATAATTTTGCCTTTAAAATTATTTTAATTTAGCCTATATAAAATTTTGAAATTCTTTTTTTTTTTTTCTGTGCAATGAATGGAATAAAATGTCTTGGAGAATTTATTGCATGAAATGCAATATTCTCCATATATACCATATACATGTCATGTCCTCGGGAAGACCAATGCGCCCGGTGTTAATTCAAGCAATCAATTATTCACGCTAACTTATTTCTAATTGTGCCTATATAAATCCATTTCACGCTCTCCAAGTTCCTACATTTTCTTCCTTCCTTCATACGACGATTTTTGCCTATGTCATGTTTGGATCCGTCGTCCCGAAATCTTGGTGAGCGATTTATATTCATCAATGTTAGATGTTTGGTTTTAAGCAATTCCTAACTTACTAAAAGACTCCGCCTTTTGTTACTCAGAGCATCATGAGGCAGGACATGGGAGACTTCAATTAAAACCAAAAGCCCGAGGACTAAGGTCTGCGAATCGAAAAGCCTCGAATTAAAACCACAAGCATCTATCCTCCTTCCAAATTTCGAACTCAAGGTTAGTTTTCATTTAGTTTTAAAGTATCATCTCAATGGCGGGTTTAATCCAAGAAGACAAGCTTTTGCATTTGCTTTCGGCGGAGGGAAGGATGATGTTTATGAAACCAGAATAGTTTTTATAAACTTCATACGCTTCTTTTTGTTCGGTAAATTCTTGAGTTTCTCTTCCTGAATTAATCATGCTATTGCATGCAAGTTTCTATTATGAATGTGTAGTAGAAAGCATTAGAAAAATCTGAAAGATAATATTTGAAACACGCTAAGCGTGTTTTAGGGTAATCTTAGCCTTCAACATGAATACACGCTCGGCGTGCATTCAGCCGAGGGGGAGAAAAAAAACATGCATGATAGATAAGTAAATAGATAAAGGCAGGGCAATTATTTACCGTGGCGGCCTCTTGAATGCACGCTAGCCCGTGTATAGTTTTTCCTATATAGCGGTTTACCGCGGCTGAAGGCAAACAATTGTATCCCCTACTTTCAACTTTTACGCTAAACACGCCGGAGGCGTGTCTCTTAGTTTCTAAGTTTATAAATAAAGAAATATAACACGCCCGGTGAATACGATATAAAGCTCACTTCCTATTGATAGATGCGAGGTTACATTAATCACCCGGTTGGTGACGAAGATGGATTGGAATTACATTTGGGCCAGCAATCACCAGACCCGGCTCGGTTTAAAACTCCAAATCCGGTGAACGCGTACAGCACCAGGTTCGGGTGGAGCACCGATCTTTGCAACCCCGGAGTACTTGGATCAAGTAATGATGATGGCGGCAGAGATGAGGGCAATGATAGATCTGGCTCTGGGGCCCTTGTCGCCGCGGAGGCTTCGCCCTCTTATCTAATCATCAGAATCGCGATTACATGCATTGATCGAGAGTGAATCTCGCATCCGTCGGCTCGAGATTCAAAATGAGGAGCGTTTCTTAGTGGTTAGCCTCTATGCCCGATGCCCCAATACGAACCACTACCACAAAGGTATCACGATGCAATGGAGATGGCTCAACCAATGGAACCACTACCGGGCGCTATAATGATGCATTGGAGGTTCAACCAATGGAGCGGGAGGTGGAGCGAGGGAGGGAGGAGGTGGAGGTGGAGCGGTGAGGGGGTGGTGGAGCTAGAGCCCGTGTTTTTGGCGGGGTTTTACCAAGAATTCACTATGCCCAATGGAAATGGAGAGTATCGATAGCCCAGCTACTCAAGAGATCGGGCTTGAAACAAAGAGTCCGGATTTTGTCCGGTTTTATCCAGTTTATCCAGATTATATACAATTGTAATCTTTTTCCAATGAATACAACAAATTTTGTCTACTTCTATATTTCTACAATGTAATACATGTTACATACCTTTTTAAAAAGCGGTTTCTTGGCCATGCAACAAATGTTCCAACACTTTTTCTCCAACCGTATCCCCACCGGTGTCTACGAGGTAAAGCTTCATCCATAGCAAAGTGATTAATCATCAGAATTTCTACATACTTATCCTCGAGCGGAATTCCATGATAGTTTACGATCCGGATCGATGGAGTCGATCTTGCATAATCCTACTTTCCTTTTCGATTTGTAGTTAACATGAAACATTCATCTTCACAAATGCGAAAAATTGCTATTCGCACACCTACTATTGGAAATTAATGTTCAAGCTATTGGAATGAGATGAGTACCAGAATTTCAGAGCCATTCTTGAGAAGTCTGATTTGAGTCTCCGGGGCTGATTTGAGAAGTCAAGACGCTATGGAAACTCCAAGGCGGGAAAAATTCAATTAGAAGAAAGATTAGGTTAACTACGCTTTAGGCGGGATAAATTTGGCGGGATTTTAAAAAACTTAATGAAAGAAGTCATGGACGGGTCTTCGTCATTATTATTTGTATGTGTCAAGAATATTTTTTAATTGCATTTTGTGTTTTCTTGAAATTCAAATTTCTCTATTTCTCGTGACAGGTAGAAAAGCTATTTCTTCGAGCGGCTCGAGCCATATCGGCGACCTTCCGATGTTACTAGGGCGACTCGAGATGTCTTCTAAAAAGCGAATCGAGGTCGAAAGGACGGGCAGAGGAGGCGGGAAGAGGAATCTCTAAACCCGCTCTTCTCAAGTTTCAGAGGACGCTGATCGTAATACACGTAATACACAGAACCCTATTCAAGGTATTTAATTTGCCACGTAATACACACCGTGGTGGAGAGTATTATGCTTGCATGAATTTGAGATATTTCCTTTCACTTAATATGCTTTGCATGAGTTTGAGTTATTATGCTTTGCATGAATTTTTAAGTATTATCGCTAATGCTCGATTGTCCGCTCGTAGAACATAATTTTGCTCGCTTTTATATATAGAATATAGCGGTGTTAGACAAATTGGAGATAGCAATGTTCAATGAGGTTAAATAGTGTGAAATATGGATTCATGAAGGGTATGTAGCTTAAAATGTGGATGCAAAATAATTTAGTTTCAAATTAACGATAGCATGGTGGAGATACCAACACGCCAAGCGTGATTTGTACTAATTTAGGTTTAAAATGCACGCCAAGCCGTGATCTCTTGTTCTCGAAAAGTACTCTAAAAAGTGCTCATCTTCATTTGCGGTGCTCAAGAGGAAGAAAACCCTACTAATTCGGGTTCTAATCCTGCCAAGAAAGCAAGGGCGATATCTTACCAGCGGTACCATATGATCTCACCTTAGATGATGAAGGGTCGATTCTTATAGCAACCACCGACCGCTCGCCCTCAAGAGGAAATGGACGAGGGTGCTTTAGTGAGACGTTGACCTTGCCAAGACAAATGGCAAGCTCGACTTAACTCTTCTCGAGGAAAAAGGAAGGATAAGATGGCCAAACAAGGGATCCTAATCTCTTGTGAGGAAGAGGATGACACCCACCGCAAATTGCTCTTGGAGATTACATATGTAAGAAAGAAAGATCTGCTGGACTTACTCACCGTGAGCTAATGCATACAAGGATACGCTCATGAAGACGGATGTGAACGGTGAGACATGTTTTAAGTATGGTTGGCCAACCAATGTAGCGCTTACGCCAATATCTATTTGCCAAGGGGTTACAAACAGGCGTAGAGGCATGTTCACTAAACCCACACCAAGTCACTATTTGCAGCAAGCTAGGAATTAGCTGACTTGAAAGCTTCTAAAAGGGTCCTAGATCTAGGGAAGAATGTTCAACCTCGCAGTTGTCGAAGGCATGGAGGCTTCGCTTTTGAGAATGAACAGACAGAGAGTGGCGCAATAGAGGCCATGAACAAGTCAATAAGTACGCACCATTATCCATTGGGTCTTAAAAAACTTTTATGCGATCCATGTGAAGTCCCTCATCCGTTCACCAAGCTCCATTTATGTTAGCAGAGATATGATCCAAGACATGCCATGGAGATTGTTCGAGCATGATTAGTAATCCAGGTCAAATGCCTATGCCGGATGTGCTACCTTGGGATATGATCTCGAACAAGCTCGCTGTGGTGGATCTAACGTCCCGAGAGCTATTATCAAGATGATATTAAATATGTCATCATCGACGGCAAGCATTCCGTTGAGGCACAAAAAAGGCCATCATCGATGCGTGCGTAACAAACAAAGCCAAAAAGTGTTCTACAATCACTATGCGATAGGAGGTGTCAGATCTTGGATGCCAATACTTCACCGCAGATTTGGCTGAGATTAGTGCAACTTTGAATGAAATGGGGAAGACATTTCTATACAAAAGGTAATCAACCCGTTTCATAAATTGTATTCACGCCAGCGCTTTCCAAATCAAACCAATTCACGCCAGCGCGTGTTTTGAAATCAATCGACCACGCCAGCGTGTTTCAAGTCAACCAATTGATTTGAAAACACGCCGGGCGTGAATTCCATTGATTTGAAAAACACGCCGGGCGCGGAATTGGTTTGATTTGAAAGCACGCCGCGTGAATTGCATTAGTAACTTTATTCATTTCACGCCAGCGTGATTTTTCTCTTCATCAATTCTATTCAAATCACGCCCCGCGGTTTCTATTCTATGATATCGATTCAATGTCCGTATTTATTGCAGTCCATACGCTGAACAACCGCCATGCGCCGCCAACAATTGGTGGAATATGGTTGCCATTGCCCACCGCATTGCGGGTCAAAGTCCGAGGCATTCAAGCCACTGGAGCGGACTGTCCGCATAATTATACTGAGAAGAAGAAGACCTAAGAAAATCAAAGAAAAAGGTGGTGATGACATTGCAGATCCTTTCCAAAAGCTCATCCAAAGCAGTCGACCAACAGACCGATAAGATTGTGTTTTTGTAAGGAGGCAAGATGGCTCAAGTGGAATGAATTCGGGACGCTTATGCACAAGGGAAGCTGCCGAGATACTATGGGTAGGGTGCCTCCCTCTGTTGATGTAAGCATCTTTGACTTGAATGTGACAGAGATGAGAAAGACTCAGGGGCTAGACGACCGGTGAGACCATTTGGGTTTTAGACCAAGCTTTAAAGAAGGAAGTCTTATACAAGAAGGGTGCTTTCACCAAGGATAGGATGTCCTTCGCTGAGTGCTCGCAAATATGTAAAGGATGTACGCATAATGAAGTCACCAGAAAGGAGCCGAGTTACAAAAGGCTATCGGGGATGTGGCATTATCCGAAATTGGATTGCCGGACAAATACAAGGTCAAGAATGATGACATCAAGAAGTTTGTATTCTGGTCAAAGGACTTCCTAAAGAATTGGAAGGCTAAAAATACAAAACATAAGGAGACTCTACCCCTAAGGTAAATCGGGCCGAGTTGAGAAGAAAAGTGGCCCTTGTGAAGAAGATTACTGGAGAAGACTTATTAATCGGCCCGTTGAGTCTCCCATTGGGTACAAAGGTCTCTTTGCCGATTCAACTTCCGCCTTAAAAATATATCACTCTTTGTGTTGGACAGCGGGTGGGAGAGGAGATATGGGCATGAACCGTAAGGACTACAAGTAGCTTTTTTACAGTACGTGATAGGATTGACAACCGAGAGGTCCTTCACTATTGTCATCGCTTGTCCTTCACAAAGAGTCACATCTCGCATGCACTTCTCTTGCTCATGATCCGAGTGCCTCAAAGTTATTAGGGAGGGATGCCTAATATATGATGTTAAGGATAATGAGTCGCAAACGTAATCGGAAGATGGCACATGTGATCTTTATTATGATATCCATGTCATTGCCGACGCAGGAATATGATATTGCTAAGGCCAAGGGTGACAATAGCGCTGCATGGGAATGTTTTCTTCTAGATGATCCGACTTAAGAACTATATTCTTTCATACCGGATCGATCGGTCCGTAATGATGAGTCAAGAGGATGAGGATCGGACCCCTCCTAAGTGGGGAAATCAAGTACGAGCTACAAAACTAAGGAGAAGGGCCCCTAAATAAAAATGGATTTCCCCGCCTATGGCTGCTTACTCGTCGAGGCATTTGCTCCAATTGATACAACCTGCTTTGAGCTTCATGTTGGAGGTTATATTGCCCGAGAGGCTCTTATGGGTGCAAGAAGATGTCACCGCTTTGAGTGATGAGCAGGCCAAAGACTTTCTTGAACCATTCCTCATGCATGTGCTTGCCAAGTCTCCTAAAGGCCCTTATGGCAACCTGAAATCATCGCAATCAAAAGTCTCAGACTTGTCCAATTCGAAAGTGGACGCTGTTCCCGGAGAGGGAACTAGTAATCTGGCACCGATAAGGAAAGCAAGAATGAACAAATAGTCGCTAAACCGGTTGCTCAAAGTAATCGCGTGATGGCGGCTTAACTTAGGGAATATCCTTTGCCCACATTGCGGGTGATGCAAGCAACAATAGAGTAGATTCAATGTGTTAACAATGAAATAATTGACGGGGAAACCGAAAATGAAGGCAACGGCGGCTCTAGTGATTCACGTGTTTGCAAATCAATAGTAAAATAATGTCGGGCCAGAAGGATGCAAATGGAACTAATAGAAAATAACAATTCTAACAAAATCCGAAGAAGACGAAGATTAAGGGTGGCGAGGGGGAGAATGAGCCGATGACGGGCAAATAAACCGAAGATGATAGGTATGGCCTTGTCGACAAAATAGCGCCACGCCGTGATTTAATTTGTATTACCTTTGAATTAAATCGCGCCAAAGCGTGCTTTGATTATTTTTCGTTGTCAAACTAAATCACCGGAGCGCCGATTTGGTTATGACTATTTCAAATCACGCCATGCCGCTTTGTATTGTTTGTGTTATCGTATCTTGCCGACCGGATACATGTTTGATGTTTCCAGCTTCCATTGCGCTTCTAAGAAGGTTGTGGTGTTCGACCTAAACGGAGTCCTTTGCAAGACTTTTCCAAAAATAAAGTGGCTAGAGAACAGGTTCATCGGACACCCAAGAGAATCAAACACCAAGTGGATCTATCCGCGCCGCACTTGAAGGAGAGATGCTAGACGAGGCATTCAGGTTATTTCGAGTTGGTATTTGGTCATCCATGGAACTAAGGAACATCAAGGATACTTTGGAGGCACGGGGAAATGCGAGAAATTGGTTGACCCTTTGGGATCGAACAAATGTGTGAAGTTCACTAATCCCAAGGATCCAACAGCAAGCCTATCTTCATCAAACACTTGAGTAACATGATGGACCTAACTTGGTATCGAGAATAAGGATGATATAATCATAGTGGATGATGATGCTCTCAAATGCTTCTACAATCAAACACAGCCCTCGAATCCACCATCTTACGATCCAAAAAACTTTGGGATGATGATTTTCCGGGTGAAGTTTGTGTCTATTATGCATAATTTGGCTATGGGGATGACGGTGGGTGAAGTGTTAGATTCGCACCTTAACCGGATAGAACGGGTGACATGGAACCACACACTTGTTAAATACGTGGAAAAACATGGATTGATCCCTTTAATGTTTTATTGGAATATATGATATTTTTGTATGATATTTGTGCCATGTATCGATAATTTCGAGTCTGGAATTGCCTCGCAAATAATGCAATTTGTTATTATCAAACCTAATATTATCATCTATTGAGCAAGCAATATTTGTCTCATCTATGTTAGCAACTTGCTCTTCATTTCTGCATATTTCAATTCGCATATGAAAAGTCACACGTGAATCGCAACCTTATGTTATTTTTGAAGTCCAAAAAAAAAGATTAAAAAAAACAAAAACCCCCTAGAAGACAATAGCAGGTTGGCGTGATTTTGGAGTTGACATAATCCCAATTTAATTGGATGATGGTTTGCTATGCTGGAAAAGAATGCAAGGGCCCATTAGCCAACTGAGAATCAACCTGATAGTAATCAAATAGTTAATAGCTAACACAAGCAACCAAGCACAATAGCACATTATCAAAATTTGAAAAGACGATCCATGAGGATCCTCGGAAGCCACGGGGCTACGCTGAGATAGGAAAATATAAGCTCAACCCAGGAGGGCTTCCCTTTGGTGCCCTCTAGAAGCACCATGTGCTACGCTGGGAAAAATGCAGAAGCCCATCGGCCAACACTGAACAAAAAAGTAAAACCTATGTAGCAGAACAAGAGGTGGGAGGGGGAGAACTTTGTACAACAACAAGATTCAGCTCAGAGGAAACGCCGATGGGGGCACAAGGCTTTTATAGGAGAAAGGGCCAAAGAAAGCCTGCACTATAGCAGGCGTGTTCCAAAGAAAGCCTGGGTCTGAAAGGAGAGTCAAGGCTGTAATCGGTCCCCTTTCCCTATAATGATGGTTCTCTTCTATATAAGAAGAGAACCATAGCATTCTAGGCAAAGGTCCTTATGCACAAATGGCATCATCTGACACAAAGAGGAACCTACCTCAAACTCCATCATAGGCCAAGGGCACGAGAGACTGTCAGGCGTACCTCAATGCCAGGAAAACTTTAGCAAGCATGAGACGAGGTGGGATGCCAATGCAAGTAGCGGGGAAAGGGGCCCAAGAGACGCTGGGACAACTGGAATGCATAAAGCAAAGAAATCAAAACTGTAAAATCAACGTACCAACAAACTACGGAGAATACATAACGACACGACGCTACGAAAGCAAGAACAAGCAATACCTAATCTATCATATTGTGACGCTCCCCGAATCCACACGATGCTCCCATCGTATAAATACAGGAAATTCCCCTCCCATGGCGAATCCATCACCACGGAAAGGCCCTCCGTCTGACTCGGACCACTTGTGATGGCCAAGCGTCCAGGTGAAGGACACGGAGGTGTCATTCGTCCCACGCCTTCTATGGGAAGCCTATATAGCGGAAGCGTACATACATGTTAGCACCTAGCAACAATACTAATAAATAATATACCACCACAAAGGGTGGCCCATCATCATCAATATAACTACAACAGAATACTAACATAACAAAGGAAATACACCATAACTAAGGGCTCTACCCCGGGCTCAGACTCCATGGGGGTGACTGACGGTCAGGGCCTCAAGATAACCGCAGACAGAGGTATAACATGGCGTTGGCTGGCATAAGACAATGGCTAGGGTAGTCCACTCCATCCGCCCCTCCTGTGCACACTTTGCAGATAGGCTGAATCATGCTATGACGTGCTTGTAGCCCTCCGGAGACACAATCCCAAGGAATCACCCTTCGGGACTACTCCGGGTTACATCTCCCCGGTCCGATGAGGCAGGTCAGAGAGGCGTCTCCTCCCCGAGCATGACAGATCCCTGGGTGTGCTAGAGAACACGTGCTCCCTTAGTGACCCCCGCATCCGTACCCGACTTACTCCCCTAAATCTAAAGTTTGGCTCACCAGCCCATTCGAGCAAAGGGCAGCCATATAGGCTCCCACCCTCCGGCCCAGAGAGTGTCAGACCCATGCCCGGCCCACACACAGTGACCGGCTATAAGCCTAGCACACTATAGGAGTCCCGCAGCCGCGCTAGGCAAGACCCCACCCCCGATTCACCATCATACTCGTTATCAGGTGCTGAACCAGGGTAAATTTTAACGGCCCTAAATGTTTTTCTATTCAAATTAAGGTTGGCTAAACCTATGAAAAACAAAAGTTCTTAGAGTTTTTTCTTGGCGAAATTTGATAAAATAGAGCCCTTTAATTATCTTCCCATTTGGCTAAAATGTAAAATTTATATGACATGAAATTCTGATGTTGGCGAATTTTTCTTGGTCCCCAGCTAAAGTGCAACTATTTAACTTCAAACTTTGAGCACTGATTAGTACATGAATGACATTGATTCAATATGCTTCTTTTACAAAATGATAACAAAGTTGTTCAAAGTACAATTCATAAGGAATAAACAATATCGTTTGAAGCAGCATGTTTATGTTGGAGTCAAATGCATCCAAATGGTGAATTTGGTGATGAAGCCCTTTAGGATTAACAATTGCAAGAAGAGATCACTACTATTTAAAGCTTAAAATGCACATCATGTAACATTCTTCATAGGATTTAACCTAAACAACTTCTTCAAAATATGATTGAGGTAGCTAATGGCAATTCCTAAATGAAAGAGCTCTCTGAATAGAATTGGCATGGCTATTTGAATTGATCAGGGGTCTCCTAATCAACTTTAGAGAAGGCGATTCCGTACATCATGCAGCAAACAATCCTGGCTAAACTCTAAGCGTTCAGAATTTACCCCCTTTTGGAGTGGCTAAATTATGCTTTTTCTAAAAAAAATTGTCTTTATAAACTTTAGCCATGAAATTTGACTAAAGGTCTAAAAAATCGCCATTTGGCGAATTTTAGTCACTCTTTATTACCCTGGTGCTGAACCACATCATAGCATCCACAGCTAGGTTGGCTCTTGTGCACAGGCCGCATTTACTGGGTTTTAAGGGTTCTATCTAGGAGCATCTCTTCTTCTAGATGGCCTTTAGGTCTCTACCCCTCCCCCCCTCCCCTTTTTACCCATACAACACAGGAGGAACAGAAAGAAAGCTATCCTTATACATCTCCATCCATAGCTTCGAATAGAACATAAAATAGAGATTACCCATACATCTATCATACAAGAGTTACTCCTAGCTACCTTCTAATCATACAAGGGTTAGTCCTATGACTATCTAGGAATCCAAGCTATCTACGTACTAACCGGGATTATAGCTAGGCCCACTATCGCTCGGGTTCTCCATCCCTCCGGCTGGAACATGGAGGAACAGCAGCTCCTCCTCCACCAACCTCCCCCAATTCGAATTGGGGCAACTGGGGGTACAAAACCCCAATTTGGGTCCCAAGTTAGCAACTCTCCCTTGCCCAATCAATTTGGGCCAGGTGGCAGCTCTGGGTTGGCTAATATTAACTAATTTGATATTTTAGCCCTTTTTAATATTAGGTTAAGCCCTAAATTCGAATTAGGGTTTAAGGTTAGGTTTCCACTTTAATAATTAATTATTAACATAGCTAACCTTAGGTTATGAATAATTAAGATGCCATTAATTATTCATAGTGACGTGTCATATATTTATACTTAAAAAGGCGTATAAATATGTGGAACGTCACATTCTCCCCACCTTTAAAATGATGTTGTCCTCAGCATCAAGACTACTCTTGTTGCAGGGCAACACAGCGTATGTTGGAAGGAAGTCTTCCCTCCTTAAAGAGATAGCGTGAGATTATAAGTCACACAGACGTTGTCATGTTCAAAGTGATCAAGTTTGAAATGACTTGTAATGTGCAATTTATAAGTCTGGGATATTAAAGGTAGGAGTATAGGTCAGACATGATCATCTTTTAGGACTGTTAAAGGTCAACAGTCAAGGTTTGTGAAAGTACTGCTTAGTAGAGAGTCATTCTAATCATATTAAGTTCTGTGCATGTGTCTATTATATTCTCCCTTCACTTTGCAATTCGTTTTATTACAGCCAGCCCTAATTTAATTTTGTATCAAAATTTTGTTTTCCTATTTTGTTACAGTTTTCACAACTCGTATGTTCCTATCCTCACATTTATACTTACCCTTTAATACAATTATATATTGTAATGTATCTGACATTTTTACCTATATACTTTAATATTAATTACAGACACATGTTCTTCATCATTTATTATTTATAACCTTGTTATAACATAATCTAAGTCTCGTTATTCCCTCAGGAGTTCGTGTAAGACATACATAATTATCTCCTTTCGATTATCTTTAATGTTTCCACACTCACACTCTCTATTCTAGTCTATTTTAACCATAAAGCACAATTTCATTAAAATGGGAAATTTCGTGATTCCAATTAGCAACGAAAATCTTTTTTAGTTCATTTTATGCCAATTTTTTAAGCAATTATGGCGCCATTAAGAAAAAATATGCCTCTAAAGTGTCATTTATTGGCGCCATCAAAAAGACTAACACTGCATATAAAGAAGCTAAAGAAACGTAACATCACAAAATTAGTTAAAATTTCCAAATTCATAGATTTGCAAATCAAAAATTTTGCCACAACAGGCAAGGACTTGGAAGGGAGTCTGTTTACAAAAGTATTATTGTACAATTTAACATTACAATCACACAAAATTCAGGGTTCCGGATCGGATCGGGTTACGCATCGATCGGTTCCGTGATCGCCGGTAGGCCATGGCTAGAAGAAGCACCCATAGGATCTACACGAAGCTCTCAAACGCCGTGGCGTGAAATTGGGATCATTAAGCATGTCGGATCGAATTGTGCGTTCTTGATCGCATCATAGTCCACATCGGGTGGAGCTTGTGGGCATCTCTCGTATTTGGTGGATCTATACTTCTTCAAAGAATAAAGACCTTGTCTCTCTCCACAGGAACTAGCCGCAAGTATAGGATTCAGGAGGCGGTCAAGCCTATCAAGAATCCCCTCGAGCACTCACCTTGCTAACCGGTCACTTTCGAACACAATGCAACTCTCTTATTCAGCAATGAAGCCCGGCCAAAAGAACCACGGAGAAGTAATCAAACACCCCCCGCTCTAAGCGGTACCATTTTTCTGACGAGGTAGGAGCATGTGGCAGGCCCAGGTGGTTTTTTCATGATTAAGTCCCCTGGCAAGCCTTGCCACCGTACTGAATCTGGCGTTGCGAGCTTCCCCGCCATAGCCTCGGACTCCCCTCTTCGTCTTCTTTCGTTGAGGGCACGAGGCGGTGGCGGTTCTTGAGGATGATCGTTGAAGGGGAATTTGAGGTCAATATCATCGAGAGGATGACTGCGCAGCTGGCCTGAATTTTTGTGGCGACACCGGTGCATGGACCTCCGAACTCCCAGGGGAGCCGGATTTTGTATTCGTCCTCATACATGCCAATAAAAACTCTGGATCTGGAATCGGATCATCCAACACGAGATGAAATCAAGAAGTTGTGCTCACGGCCTTGCAAAGACCACTATCCGAAAGAATCACCGTGGTGTTCTTCTGGTATGTCGAAGAAATTAGAGAGAGTGGTCTTGTCCCACATTGGAGTGATGCCTCTAGTGTCCGGGCTATCAAGGATGCTTTGTACGGGATTGCAAACAAATTGCCCCCCCACCGTCATTAAGTTCAACCGCATAGCGGAAGTCTTCAGTATCCTCCCTCTGCAAGACAGCATTGCGTATATATTTTGCCAAGGCAGGTGGCACGTTACCGAAAACTCCTTCCTTGGTCACGCCAACTTCAACCCACTTACTATGCAGGGTGGCCATGGAAATCAGGTCGCTGTCCTCGAAGCCCGCCACGGCAGCACTTAGATCAGTGAAGGATTTAAACTTCCTCGGAAAATTATCCTTCACATATTCAAAAATCTCCTTCTTCAAGAACGATATAGATCGTAGTGTCTTTGCCCTTGTCTTGAAGAAGTGCTTACCTGTATAATCAGAGGTGACCTTCACGTAGGTATTCCCATCCAGCACCTCCTGGAACAAAATCCGACAGTCTTCATAGTCCATACCCCTCATGCACCTCAGGTAGGTCTGACTGAAGTAGTCAGACTCTTTTGCCCAGTTACAGGTAATAGTCTGTCCCTTATTATCTGTTAGCTTGCAAGATTTCCACAAGTTCCATAGGGACACGAATAGCTGAAAAATATCCTCTGGCATGAAGACCCACTGGCTGAAATCTTTCGGGTGCTTACCACGCATGGTAACTTCAGCCAAAGCCAGATAACGCTGGAAACAACAAGAAGTTAGTATTGAATGCAAATGATTATGAAATGGCGTCGTGGCGCCATATTTCGCCACGGCGCCATTTGCTAATCTAGCAGAAAATTAAAACACGATGTACCTTGTATGGTTCTGAGCGAGATTGCCCGCGTCCCGATGGATCAGGCTTCCCGCAAAGAGCATATTGTTGCCGCAGGTGGGTTATTTTATCAATGAAAGGCTCCTTGAAGATAGTCTTGGCAGCGATATCATTGACTTCACAACTGAGCTGCAGGCACTCTTGCTCGTCCACCGTGCCAGACAAGACTCGGCAATTCCGATACTCATAAATCTTTGCCATTTGTTCTTGGGACTTCGCTGTGCCGAGTCTTTTACATACAAGCTGAGCGGCCATAACAGAATGATTGCCATTCACTATGTAAAAGTGCATCCCCATGAGGTCATCCTCAGTTTTCCAAGGATGTAGTTTCTTTGTGAGGGGATTGAATGGAATCACGTCTGCAGGAGTGAACACCGGATGTGGATCTCTTTGAAAGGATTCCACTAAGGTCTTCACGTGCTCCATATTTCTTGGCCGAGATGTCAGATTTGTAGGCCCTTGATATAGGCTGAACACGTTTATTCGTTTGATAAATGTGATGCCCAGAGGAAAAAGATGCCGGTGGTCAATGATCTTCTGTAACGTGTTCTCTGCCGTCTTCTCCTCTTCTGATCTTTCCACCTTAAGATTTGCAGGCACCTCGAGCAAGTGCTGAGCTATTCTTAAGGTTAGCTTCTTTGGCTCTGGCTTCTTAATGGGGACCCTTTTGGCCGGTGTGCCCGCAGAATCTTGGATATGTGGTGGGCTTGGAGGAACTTCACCACCACTTCCAGCAGGACTTGGAGTCCGAGTCTCTCTCCTCTGTTTTTTAGGTGTTCTCTCCTTCTCAGAGGTCTCCAGCCTGTGCTTCTTCTTCTTTTTCCCTTCTATTGCCTCTGATTCCCTTTCCTCTCCGTCCTTTTCCTGTCCCGCCTGTTCTTCCTTCCGCCCTTTCCCGTCCTTTTCCTTGTCTTTCTTGTCTTTCTTCTTCCTATCCTTCTTTTCTTTCTTTTCCTTTTCTTTCCTTTCCTTCTTCTCTTTCTTTTCCTTATCAGGATCTTCGTGATCCTTTCTCTTCACTTTCCCCTTGTCCGCCGACTTTCCTTGCTCAACTTCCTGGTCAACTTCCTCAGTAGCAGATGAGGAGTCCTGCTAACAGATTTCAGCCACGCCGTGTCCACAATGGCGGGTAGTTTCTATTGGGCTAATGCCTTGACAACGAATGAAACAGAGTTCTTCGACTCGTTCAAACGATTGCGAAGAATCATAAAACCCCTCAAGATTTCTTGTGGACCAGCGATGTCGGCTTCTTCAAAGGCATTTGTATGATGTGAGCCCAGCCTTGCTTTCTCGCCGAACCAGCTACATTTGCGATACTAGCAGACATTATTGTGGGATCATAGAACTTCCAGTCCACATAGTAGACTATTATTCTCTGCTGCACAGTGTCTTCACAGACCACCCTGATCCAATCTTCGTGCCCGCTCTTGCTAGTCAACCTCATGTTAACCAAGATACCCGGCTGGTAAATTCCGGAAACCGGGGCCGTCTCCTTTATCGGCCAGTGAGCTCTCTTACTGCGATCTCCTTTCGAGCTGTAGAGGTGGAGGGCTCACCGCATTATTTCCATGCACCCGTTCCTATCATCGGCATGATAGTGCAGTCGGATTGAAATTGTGTTTACGACGAGCATTAACCACCGCACAACAAAGAAGCATCAGTAACAAAGGCATCAATAACTCTGACTGAAACTAGTAGACGGACCAGACGACCAAGCAAATGGCGCCATGGCGCCATTTGTATCTGAATTCATTGCATAAGCACATGGAAGCAGTTCGCATGCAGTTCGCATTCATGCGCCATTTGCAAACAACAAGACCCTAATTTAAGACAATAGGCATCAAATGGCGCGATGGCGCCATTTGCCAACAACAAGACCATTTGCCAACAACAATACCCTAATGTAAGCTAATGAACATTAAACGGCGCCATGACGCCATTTGTCAACCACAGGTCCCTTATGTAAGCTAATGGACATCAAATGGCGCGACGGCGCCATTTCTCAACAACAAGCCACTAGTTTGACTAGACATCAAATGGCGCAATGGCGCCATTTGCCAACAACAAGAGCCTAATGTAAGCTAATGGACATCAAATGGCGCCATGGCGCCATTTGCCAACAACAAGAGCCTAATGTAAGCTAATGGACATCAAATGGCGCGATGGCGCCATTTGTCAACAACAAGAGCCTAATGTAAGCTAATGGACATCAAATGGCGCCATGGCGCCATTTTCCAACAACAAGAGCCCAATGTAAGCTAATGGACATCAAATGGCGCCATGGCACCATTTATCAACTGCAGGACCCAAATTCAACAACAAGATTCGAAATGGCCTTGTAGCCATTTTAAACCAAAAACTTGCAAGTAGATGACATACCAGTGTTTGCGGGTGTACTAGCCGGCCGCCTCCACATTCGAGTAGCTCCGAATTGTCCACTTCCATTTCGAAATTGAATTTGGCCCTAAATCAAAGTGTAGCTTGATGGAGTGAGGGCGCGAATCAGGGGGAAATGGCGCTTAAAATACTAAAAATAGAGGGCGAAACAAGGCTCCCCGAGGCGCCGGCGAATGGGCGGCGTAGGCTAGGGTCGAGGCCGAGAGCTGAATGCAAACGAAAGCGCAAAATGAGGTCCTCCGAAAAACAATGGGGCATAACTAACTTTACTACTGGCCGCTGTTGTACCACAAAGTGCGGGCCTAGGGCGATGGGTGTCCAGCGCCATAAAGCCCGCCCCATGCCCGGGCCGACGCCGGGTCCAGTGCATGCCCGCCATGCCCGTGGCGGTCCGTCCCCATGCCCGCCTAAAATTGAATTTTGAAATTCCGGATTTCCCGCCCCCTACTATCCCGCCCGCCCAAATTTGAACATAGAATTCAAAAATCCCGCCCGTAATTTGAAAATTTGCCACCACAAAATTTAAAATTCCGCCCGTAAAATTGAAATTTGGTTGCCACTTGTCCAAAGTCGAATGGTCCGTCGCTTTTAAAATTGTACTTTGCATTTAAAGCTCCCTCTTTGTCGCCGTTCTCCCTCTTAAAGGCGACCATGCCACCAACTTCGAGGCGTTTTTAGGTACCTGTTCGGTAGCTTTTCGAATCCGCTTTGTTAGTTTAATTTGCCCGGCTTCGCGCCGTATTTGCTTTTCTCAGTAGCGAGGCTTTGCTTTGCAAAGCGCATCGCGTCTTTGTCGGTTTTCTTCTTGGTGCTCCACGAAATCCGGTGATTCTTGGCGCTTTCTTCTTGGCGCTCAATTCATCTGGCGGGATTAGCTTCTTTTCTGTTCCATCTCTTTGCTTTCGAGTACATACCACCATGGATCTATCTAATATCAAGTAAGTCCACTATTTACGGTAGGAATTATGTTACGGTAGGTGTATAAGCGTGTTCAAATCTTTGAATTTCATCTTGCTAGGACCGCGAAACTTGGCTTCACTTGCGAGTTGGCATGGGGTGTCCATGTTATGCATGCTGCTCTTATTGACACATATCTCTGACAATGGGAGCAAGAATGCATAACATAGGCACCTCGTGTTGATTTTGTGATGGAGCTAAGCCAAATCGCTTCATGTCACCCACTTGGATCAAATGGCCATTCTATTCAAATACCCTTAAAATGGTGTATTGGTCAATGGCCATAAGCGCCATTTGGTTGAAAATGGTGCAAGGTTGAAATTGTGTGAATTTGGAGCTAAATGGCCATGGCCATTTGGGCCGAAAATAGTGCACACCGATCAAATGGCGCCATGGCTATTTGTTCCAAATTCACACCTATCCGCGGTGCCATGGGTGTGAATTTGGATCAAATGAAGCGCCATGGCGCCCATTTGATCAAGTATTCTCTGTTTCGACCAAATGGCGCCATGGCATCATTTAGCTCAAAGTTAGACCAAAAAGTTTGTCTTACGTACTAAATGGCCACTTTTACTTGTTTATTGCTTATTTTTTCGTCTAATTCATATGTTCTAAAAGTTTAAGCCTTGCTTGATTGAAACAGTTCAATTTTCCCCACAACCCAACCTATTAAGTCGGAAGGACACTTGTTGCCCTGGGGGCATATTTTGAATAGAACCACTCTTCATGGGAAGGAAATAGATCCTTCAAATGTAGCAATTGAGGTCCGCAGTCCCGTGATCCCATCGACAAAGCTTCAGGTCCCTGCGGAGGGGCGGATAACATTGGTGAAGCGGTAGGCACATTCATTTAGTGGCCTAAGAGGGATGTAAAACAAAATGGCGGCCCTCAAGTGAAGATCGTCTTGAGATCCCTCAATTTGCCCTCTTCACAAGAGGATTCATCTAGTAGTCCACCATCACATCCAGGTAGCCCGCCGGACATCAGTTTCACGCTCCTTTGTGGTGAACCAAGCAACCACGACAACAAATGAAGAAGAGATAGTAGAGGAGATTGGAGGTCATGAGAATCTAGGCTGCCCGTCTTGGTCTCGAGGTTGTTTAAGCACGAAGATGAGACAATCTACTACTCGAGCAGATCTACTAGGTTTGCCATGCTACATTCTTCACTCCCGCATTGGATCTAAATATTGGGGCCGAATATAGTCTTTAGTGATCCTCGGGGATGCTATAGGCGATGAGTTCTTAGGTGTATCAAAGGTCGGGCTTTTCGATGGGTAACATAATAGATCAACGGGAAACCAAAATATCGGTCATGTCATGCTTGTGTTGAGAGGCCTATAGCTAACTAGACCCATGATTTTTGCTTCATGATGTAACTTTTGGGGGGAGACCCATGATGTTTTGCTTCATGATGGTAGGGCGGTTTCACAACATTTACAAGCTCGAGCTGCTCTCGAGCAGGATGACTCGAAGTTGAGTGCTTGGAAGGCGATGTTGAGAAGCAATTCAAGAGGAAAAGGAAATATACATATGTGAAGAGGGTCGGGAGGGAACCAAAGGGGATATGCAAGGGGAAGGATGTGCGCTTCAAGTCAATCAAGAGTGCTCTAAAATCAACATCTTTGCAAGGGCGAATGTGTCAAAAAGCGGGCCGAGAAACAAGTATGTGCCTTAAGAAAAAATTTTATTCTCAATCAAAGCGATGCCGGGGATTACGCTTGTTTTTGATGTGTTGAGTGTAACTTATCTGGCGGTCGGGGCGAAAGTAGTGGTCTGCGGGTGGAGTCTTTGTCAATTCGCATGGCATGCGTGGCTCTAGGAGTTGCTTTCGGTCTACGTTTTATAGTTGAGTTAGGTGGAAAACGGGCGAGCATGGTATCTGAGCTCTAAGAAGCCTAGATCTGTGACACTAGCTCTGAAAAAGTGTGCTTGATACCTTCATTAGTGAGAATGCGGAGAGCATTCCACATAGAAACAAAAAGGAAAGGATGATATAAGGGAGAATGTTCGCAAACTTCCTTCCATCCTTAATAAGAAAAGCATACATAAGGAAGTGGGTGCCGTGGTGGAAGAATTGGCGGAAAGAGTGTAACCTTGCCCTCTTTTTACAATATTTGGAAGAAAGAGTTTCCGGATGTCGACATAGCAAAAATCTGACATTCTCCAAGTGTAACATATGTGTAGTCATCAAGCGAGAAATTGGAAAGAACAAAAGATACAAGGGAGAGGCAACCTTTCAATTCAACGGCGGGCACATATGTTGGAACAACGTTCTGTAGGAGTCAATATTGGCATTGGCGTGCATTATTGCATCGTTCACCGGAAAGTCACCTTTGCATAATACATGATAAGATGGATCAGGTCAAAACACTCACACCAAGAAGTCACCATCTCGCAAAAATCTGTTTGGAGAGGAGATCGCTTGAAGCGAAAAAACACAGGGAGCATTGACACATGGTCATGGTGGGCGGGCTTATGGCCATTTCTCTCTTGATCTTTGGAAGGATGACTCAAACTTTCATGTTGGATCACTCTCTAGGATCCTACACTATATCTTGAGTTCTTGGGAAGAAGACAAGTCTTGGTGATCTGTGTGGAGCGGAACTACAGTTACAAATTGATGCAAGCCCTAAAAAGATACTCGACCAACTGCGGCATAAGATAAGCCTTGAACACAAGAGAAGATGCCTTCATCTTCTCACCAACTTAGAAGGCTTCAATCCTCTTCCTCGAAATCTCTACTTTGGTTGGATAATGCATGGGGTCAAAATAAAAATAGATATGTGTTCTCCTACCTCTCTTATTTGACATGGCTTAAGGTATTGATGAGATTGAGGTTGGCTTCATGATGGTTGGGCATACTCATGGCGATATTGATGCATTGTTTGGGAACTTTTAGGCGTTAATGAGTTCATCGGATGCTCTAACTTTGCACGAGTTGCTTTACTTGTTTAGCAAGTGCAATGCAAAGTCTCTGTTCCATATTTTGTGGATGAAGTTCAGTTGGAAAGGCTTTGTCGAGGGATATATCCACGATAAAGGCCAACGTCTAACGAGGCCATACCGACCCATTGCTATTCGATTTAAAATGGATGGGAAATGGCCCATTATGCAATATAAGATGCGGCCAACCCATAAAGAGTGGATTCGAGAAAAAGGAATAAGAATGTGGAAGGAGGATGAAAATGGTGAATAGCGTTACCAACGAGGTGCCTAAAAATATCCCTCCAAGGAAGACATTGAAAGATCTCCACGGCACAGCAGACAGCATCGACAAGTACATAGCATTATGGAATTCCTTACGCAAAAATCAAGAAGATAGTGTGTTTTGCCGCACGATTACAAAGCAACTATGGATTCTTTGGAGCGAGATTCTTTTGTGTTTGGAAGATGTATCTCGGGGCGACCTCAAAATGACAACTTTTGGTTGCGTACAAGGCAAGAACCTCTACAAAGGCGCATTTACTCGAGGTCGATGAAGCCCCATTTGTGCTTGTGAGACCTTTGCCCTACGTATTGTGGGCCGGCGGATGGGTGTCCGTGTTGCCTATGGATGAGTTTGATCCTCATGCACATGTTACGAAAGGTATGTTCGTTTTAGTCCGACCACGGAGGCGATGAAACTCCAACGTGGTTGGGCTTCTGAGAGAAGAAGATGCCATCCTAGATCCGAGTCTACCAATTATGGTCACATTTATGTATCATGGTGGATGCACATTGGTCGTGACTATCTGAGTTGCTTAACTAAATATTGGCGACCCAATCCATCAGATCCATCAAGGTATGAGAAGTTAGATGCCATACATTATGCATGGGATGCAAATGGCAAAAGGCCAGAAAATTTCGATTCAAAATACATTGTTGACATGTGGGGGGACATAGCATTAGCTAAAAGCTCTCAATCTGATCCGTTCTCTCGATAATCATGTATGTAATTTCTTGTGCTATAATACTTAAGCATTTTGAACAATTAATCGTTGTCGATACATCAATTAGCTTCCATTATGCTTATACTAACATCCTTATATCTTTTATATAATAGGTGTTTAATACACATCATTACATCGATGCACACATTATTGATGGCATACATATAATTTAGATGCACATATTATTGATGGCATTATAGAGTCGATGATTCACTCATCATCAATCCACCGCTATTGTGATCGCATTCAGCTCGTAGGCATGGCTCGGGAACCCAAAAGATGGATCACAACCACGAGTAAGTAGGGGCAATCACACTCCACGACCTTACGCTTTGGATTGTAAGTAAGGATCGACTTAACACCTTTATGTATCGGCGATTAATATCATTGTAGCTCATGGAGCAAAGAAAGGTCTCAAAGCCGATCTTCATAAATATTATAAGCCATGGGAGATGAATGACTTCTGGAGATGGAGCTGCTTTTATAGTCGTTGTAGAATTATTGGTATAATACTTCAACATTATTGGTATTATACGTGAGCATTATTGGTATTATATGTCAGCATTATTGGTATTATACTTCAACATTATTGGTATTATACTTCAACATTATTGGATTCGTAGCTATAAATTCTTTTACCTTGTTTTCACTTCTCACTTTTCACCTTGACTACTTGATCTTGATCCTTGCTTCTTGCTCCTTCATCTTCCTTGTTCCTTGATCTTCTTGCTACTTGATCTTCCTTGTTCCTTGATCTTCTTGCTACTTGATCTTCCTTGTTCATTGCTTCTTGCTACTTGATCTTGATCCTTGTTCCTTGCTACTTCATTCAGTGCTCCTTGCTACTTGATCTTGTTCCTTGCTCTTGATCTTGCTACTTGATCTTGTTCCTTGCTACTTGATCTTGATCCTTGCTTCTTGTTCCTTGATCTTCCTTGTTCCTTGATCTTCTTGCTACTTGATCTACCTTGTTCATTGCATCTTGCTACTTGATCTTGATCCTTGTTCCTTGCTACTTCATTCCGTGCTCCACGCTACTTGATCTTGTTGCTTGCTCTTGAACTTGCTACTTGCTTTGCTCAGGTGTTCCTTGCTCCGTCGGGTGATCCTTGCTTGCTTTTGCAAATGATTGGACCCAATCCTCCACAGGCTACTCGGAAGGCACAAAGCATGCCCGGGCATTCAATAGGCTGGAATGGATGAGCTATGGGACCATTTCTTGGAGTGGAGGTTGCGCCCGCAGTCCCACCAAGGAGCTTACAATGGAGTTGATCAACTTCATTACTCAGGCGATTTGATTGTGGTCATGAGCCAACGATGGAAATTAATCCATCGAATGTTATAGGAGACTTGCAATGAGGGGAATTCTTGAACCCCCTCCTTATCACGGGCCGAGATGCTCTGACAATTGAGGCCTCTTCCTCGTCTTTGGATATTTAGCACACTCTCTGGATGCATACATATCGAGTTCATTCATGAAATTAAGGGGACGGATGTATGGCCTTATTAGGGTGTACTACAAACGAGTACAACGGTTTTGTGGAGTTAGGTCCGCTCTTCTTAAAATGAGTATCATCTGAATTACTTTTCTAATGACTAGGTACCCCATATGGTGGGAAGAATCGGTTTGGGAGGAGCGTGAGCTCTTGACTCCCAACCCAGTCGTGGGTTAGACCTCATGAGGCAAGGGAAAGGGGAAGGGGAAGGGGTTAGGAACACAGGGGAAGGTTACTAGGGACATACATAGTTCATACTTGGTCTCTATTGTGTTTGGAAGTTGGTATATGATCCTTTTATTGCGTTTTATTATGTTCTCTAAATATTCATGTATGTATGATAAATCCGTACTCACAACAAGAGAATGGACATTTAGCGGCGTGGGCTTGCGGCGTCGTGCGGCGTGGCGTCGCAAATAACGCGCCACCATGCGGCGTCAATCGCGGCGTCACGTCGCCCGACCGCGTCGCATCACGGCGTGTGGTGCGACGTCGACCGTGGCGTGGCGGTCTGTCATGCGGTGGGCGCTTGCGCGGGTGGGCGGCAGTGTCACGCCCGTGGGCGCTTGCGGCGTCGCGTCGCATCACGACGTCTGATGCTTCGGCCCATCTGTCGCGCCAGGTGGGCTTGGGCGCTGGTGGGCGGCGGCGTGTGTCGCCCGGGTGGATGTTCTGGCGTGGCGTCGCATGCGGGCGTCGTATATGTGGCGTATGTGGCGTATGTGTGCGTATATGACCGCGTCGATGCGTATATATGGCGTATGTGGCGTATATGACCGTCGATGCGTTATATGTGGCGTATATGACCGTCGGTATGTATATGTGGCGTTATATGACGCCGTCGATGCATTATATGTGGCGTGGGTGGTGCATGTGGCGTATATTTTTATATCACGAAGGTTAATGGTTTTAGGATTACAAATTCAATAGGCTGTGCGATTGATACTTGTCTAAAAAAGACTCGGCGACCAACCTGCGGCTTCATTTAAAGCGTGTTGCTGCGCATGCATCATCATCCGATAGATATGCTACTGCTATAAATTGTTCATTATAAAACCGGCGTTGTTACGTGTCAAAATCTAGTTGTTCCAAGTTTACAATCCTTGAAGGTAACTTGACAATAGGCTTGTTGTCAATCATTGTTCTTTGAGAGAAGAAACGGGATAAAGCCTTAAAATTTGTGCAAGAACACAAGAAAAATCCCACACTTTTACCTTTTGTCCGTAGAAGCATTATAGTGTTTAATATGACTTGCGGTAAAACTGTCCGACGTCCTAATGGCGGATTCTAGGTTTAGGTCGATGGCGAATTCTGAAACATAAGCGTTAATTACGAAACATCCCGGCAAAAGGGCTTTATTGATTATTGGTGATTGATCTGTCCATATCAATCGCGGCTTCATCGAGTCTTTACGGAAGTAATCTTATCTCTAGATGTGAAAGAGAATGGTCATTTAGCGGCGTGGGTTTTGCGGCGTCGAATTACCTCCTTCATCTAGACTCTTGAAACCGAGCTAGCGGAAAAATGGTTTTTTGGGGCTTTGAGAGCTTGCAAGAGCTTGAAAAATATTATGCGGAACTATATCGACAAACCAAAGAAGCACATATGGATCACGTCAATACGGGGAAAAGAAGGTTATGATCTAAAATCTCATCTTTGGGTATACAAGTAATTCTAATGGCACTATGGAAGTTGAAAGATCAACATCAAGGTTGGAATCGGCGACAATGCTTGAACTTGCAACTTTACACCAAGCGTCACGGATGATTTTGTGATATATGATGGTGGAGGAATTTGCGTTTCAATTGCACAAGTTCCATATGAAGCCCAGACCCCATTGATGAGGATTTTGAAAAGAGATACTATGTGGCTACACACGTTGATGGCCTTGTTTGGGAGATCCATACATGGAAAGTGGAATTGGAACATAGCTCTAGGCTGCTATGCCGATAAGAGTATCTAAAGCGCCGGTTGTTACCTTGGAAGTCTTCAAAGCGAGCATGTCATGGTGCAAAGGAAAATGGGCTTGACACGGAGCTTAGGGATCACAAAGGCGGTTGAGCTTGCCGACATCGGCTGGGGGTTCTTCCACGAACACCCAATAGAAAAAAAACAGACCTCTCTTACGCTCCTACATGCCAAAATCAGATCCTTTGGTGCGGTTTTTAACGCCATGCTTTCGGTTGTTTTAAACTTCATGACTCATGAACTTGTTCCGTTTGCGCCAAGATTTTTATGGGTTCTTCTTTGCATCGATTGTATGATCAAGCGGTCACAACATCTGGCTGACAAAAATCATGCGCT
Source organism: Isoetes taiwanensis (assembly GCA_021234155.1). Taxonomy (NCBI): domain Eukaryota; kingdom Viridiplantae; phylum Streptophyta; class Lycopodiopsida; order Isoetales; family Isoetaceae; genus Isoetes; species Isoetes taiwanensis. Next base: position 13,805,688 of record JAJEKV010000028.1, read on the forward strand.
TTTTAGAAAATCTCTTAACTGTCTTTTTTAATTTCTTCATTATGGCCATTACGAGGTTGTGGAAATTTGTTGCCTTCTTGGACAAGTTTGTTCATCGAAAATCAAAGAGAATTGTGGAGTTGGTTGAACCAAAATATTTTAATTGGTCATCTAGCAAAATGCTTTGGGAAGAAAATAAGTGTATTCTCTCGCAACATTCATTCTAGAACTTTCTACAACATTCGGAATTTTCTAGAAGGATTCCTTAGGCTCACCCAAGATTCTCTTATATTTTAAAACTTTTAAAACTTTCTAGAACATTCTAGAACTTTTCATTATATGTGGCGTATGTGACATATGTGTCGTAGAAGGTCATGTTCGAGAAAGGCACCATCTTCATTGTGCCCTTAAGCCCCGGCAAGCACATGAACTTTTAGTGTGAGCATTTCTAATGGATTGAGCTTCATCGGAATAATTCTAAACCACCTAATGTTGACGGTGTGTGCCCCTTAGCACGGGAAATTTCTTTTCATCCTCTTGAGATGGCTTTTACGTAATTGAAACAAATGGTTCCATATGTAGTAAGCACAATGTCGTGCTTACAAAATTCAACACAATTTATTCTTCTCGATCTTCATGGTATATGTACACGGATAGCTTGGCCGGATGGTACTACTTTTCCTTCAATTCATGTTCCCATTGTTTTAAAAAGCGATTTAGGGCAAACAATCAAGGTGCAAACAATCGGGGGGTTGGCAAGGAGTATAGAAAATGATCGCGGCGTCATCTTTTAAGAGAGCTTGGATTCACGTTTGATCTTGAGCCATCGTTATACAAAAGTTCGACCTAGAGGATATTATGCTAGACACTCCACGGATATTTACGTGGTGGATCTAGTTGGCTCTCAAGATAGTGTAGATTGGTTAGATAAGAAAGTCCTTGAGGCGGCATTTCATTTAGTGCTTGTGCAACCAAGTGGGCGACTTGATTTGATAAGCGATTACTGCGTTGGATTTTTTGTTTATTTCGTCATTCCAAAATCAGCGAAAGCACATTTGCCTTGCGATGGAATTGTGGAGAAAAAAAAAGATGAAAATCAATGCATGTGGAAATTTAGATCTTGTTATTGGGATAGTTCCCAAAGTTATGTCTTCCAAAAAATTTGGGCGGTTTGTCAAGGCAAAGAATTTGCAGTGAATGATGTGGTTTCGTTTGAGAGAGATATCCAAGGTAAAAATTTTACATCGGTGGCCGAAGGGATCCTTCTGGCTGGTCTTTGGAAATTACGATGTTGATCTACGAGGATGCAACCCTTTCTTGAAGTTTTCAGTTTGTTTGGAGTCGATATTTGGTATTGAAGCAACTTAAATTCTATCTTTTGATATAACTATAATATGGTAGTTTTGAGCTCGGATTAGCTCTGGTTGATCCGAATTTTTTGAGCTCGAATTTAGCTTATGGTTGATCGAAATTTTTGAGGCAATTTGCCTTATGTATATAAGCATGATGTAGAATACAAAAAGCTGGATATATGATATGATATAGATTTAAAATCGGTTTTCAAAATGGAATTTGAAGATAAAAATATGAAGAAGATGAATATGATCGGGATGGATATCAAGAAGATGAATGCCACGATGAATAAGGATATGACAATAATATTGCTTGTTTTAATTTATATAGGCCTATTTGTGCTATGGGTATTTTGAAAAAGCGGATGAATTTAGTGATGGACATGGAGTTGGAGATGGTTGATCGAAATTTTTGAGCTCATAATTTAGCTTACGGTTGATCGGAGAAAGAAAAAAGAAGGAATTAGAAATGACATATGGATTTACCCTAAATTTCTACAAGAAGATTGGGTAGTCAAAAGTGGGACTCCCATATCCTCGGAGTCCAACATCTTTAGAGAAGCAACAAAATGCAATCTGAATGAGGAACTTGGTGTCGGCATAGTGGGAGAAGCGCCCCGGCGACTCCTTGCAAATCAAGGCATTAATGTCCCATGTGTCCAAGCGTCGATCAAAATTTGCCTAAAAATGCCATCGCCCCCACGGCATCGTCACGACAAATGTCACGGCAAATGTCGGACACATCCGCGCAATTTGCTCGTGATCGCGACTAATCAAGCTATGTTCAAGTGTTTTTTGAGGTATCACGATTTTTAGGTTGTTACACAAAACTTGCTTTCGGATTTTTAGGTTGCTTTCGGGCGACATAGGTATACATAAATTTCATAGCAGGCAAATGTCACGACAAATGTCACGACAAATGTCGTCGGCGTCGCATCGCGGCGTCATGTGACATGTCTGAGGAACCTAAGACACGTCGATGCGTACTTTCGCCCGCGTGTCTTTGCCGGTCGCATGTGACCCGGATTTTGACCAGATTGACTATCACGTGCATGCGGCGTGGTCTACCTGACGTATGACGCGTGCATGCGTTTCAGCCGGTGTACTTTGCCAAGTCGTAGGTGACCTGGCATGTGGCCGTTGACACTACGTCGCCGGCGACGCGTCGCCGCGCGGCGTTACGAATTTCTATATAAACAACTTTTTTCTCGGCATTCATTGTTATTTTCTTTTCGCTCCTCTTCCGGCCTAGCGCCTTTGGTGTTCTTCTTTTTAACCATATCTTATACTTGTTCTTTGCCCTACATGGATCGCCATGGTCATCGGCATGATCGGCCTTTGGAGATGGCGGGAGGCAGTTGATGTTGTCTTACCACCGGGGAGGTGGATATCGCGGAGTCGGTCACATGTAAGTTCTTGATTCTTGTATTTAGTAGCCTAGACATATATAAACTAGGAGAGGGCGTGTCTTGCTGCGGTAGTAAAAAAAAAACCAGGTGTTTTTGGTCAAGGACCACGATCGCCTCCACCTTGAGTGGAGAGGACCCAGTGTGCGGGCCCAAACTCACCTTCATACCTTACTAAGTACAATGTAGATTACAAAATTGAGGTGTCGTAGTCAAGGTCATATGTCGACTTCACCTTGAGTGGAGGGACTCTATGTATCGAGGGCTAGCGTCTCCAAAAGATCTTTATTGAAATTGAAACTTATATAAGGGTTAATTACTTTCGGGGAAAGGGCATGGTGGCTTCACCACCTTGAGTGGAGAGGACTACGTGTCCCGCCCCAATTCACAATCCATTTAGGATTTAGGGTTTAGGGTTTAGGGTTTAGGGTTTAGGGTTTAGGGTTTATACTACCATATATTGTATCTATCCACACCGTTCAAACTATTGTGCGATATATAGTACTTACCTTTTGTAATTGGCGGAGGGACAAAATAGTTTATCGTTGTAAAAGATGTATGGGGCTGAAGAAGAGCGACTTAGAACGGTTGTTGAAGACCATCGATAAGATTTGGTACATTTGAACAACCCACCGGATCCTCCGTGCTCGTCATGGATATCAGGTTGGTATACAATTATTATTTGTTTTTTTTTTTTAAGAGTATCTCTCCCAGTTCAAGTATATATTCAAGATGTTTATGATATCTAAATATGTAGGTAGATGATGCTGATGTCTCCTCCAAACTAGATGTGGATTTTGGTTTAATGTTGTCCATAGAGGCATATGGCAAAAGGCGGTAACCCGATTCATCAATAATGTGGATGGGTGCCGCTCAGCGGAAAGTGTTCCCCGCATGAAAGAACGAAGGGCTACAATCAACATTGCATGTGTCCCACATTTCCCAAGAACGGCTTGGCCTCCAGCCCGAGGCGTGAAATTCTGAAGAATTGCAAAAGATTAGTCCGACCCTTTGTTAGGCACCGGGGGAAAGACATTTGGCTTGTGGCGATGGGCTTACCTATCCCTATGGATCAAGAATTTGCTTATTGGGGAAGAAGATACATCATTATCGCGGAGCCGCATTTGTCCGAAAGCGGATTCGCCTTATCTCCCCACACACGTATAGAAGTGGAGGCGAGATACCCACATTCCATTAATGCCATATCACGAGGTCCCGAAATACGATTGGAAAACTTGGCAAACTTTGACTAAATATGCTTGGCGTGATGAGGATTTATGGAATGAATTCCAATCTTTGCGTCGATAGGCTGTGGGGGCATGTGATGAGGAGTTGAAGTTTATTGATGGTCGGCCAGGGGTTCATGGCAATATTGCGTGGTTCATCAAGTTCTATTGACAAACCGTGGCGATACAATTGTGAATTTTTAGAGTGTCAAGGAGGGAGGAAGATTTTTTACAAGATCCATAAAAAGCGGATATATATCATGGTGTGTGCTATTAAAAGCATAAACATTGGAGATGAGTTATTTATCAACTATCGCTATGATAGACCTCTCCCATTTGAGATGGAACAATAGTATTGTTGTACTAAAAAAAAGGAATAAAGAGGTTTTTTTTTAATATGTTTTTGTCATTAAATGAGTCTATACAAATGGTTGTATGTATTTTATACTTATTACATTATTTGACATGATGGTTAATACGTTACTCTGTTTAATGAACTCATTCGGGCGGTCTCCATCCCGATCCATTAGTTCTAAGTTACGTGCAAAGGGAAACCCATCGTCGTGAATTTCAAGCCGGGCGCACCAATATGAAGATATTAAATGGATCAATATGAAGGGATGAAACTATTGACGAACCCCCTCCCGAAGTCTTTAAGTGACGGCCCTCTGCTTTCGATATGTTGCACGCTCTTCAAAATTACGATATTGATTTAGATGATGTCGAGGGATGGTGGTGGAGAGGATATGGTAGAAGATGTTGGATACCCTTAGGATTGGTAAAATGCTTGGCGATGACCCTATTGTTATCGAGCGTAAACGCAGCTTATTTCTGGCGTCTCGAACCTCTCGCTTTGTCGTGCTGCTAATTCTCAATCTCCAAACCAAGTTCAAGTGGAGCAATGCAAGTGTCTACTGCTCTATTGAGGTGACATACTTATCAAGTCTTTCTATCTTACCACCATCTCCATCTTTTATCTTACCACTCTTAGATCGCATGAGGTTATTGCACTTGCGAAAGATCCTTCGAGGGAGAAGAACAATATGCCTACCGCCGGATCTCAAGTTAAGAAAATGATTCCTAATCCAGCGACCGGCCTTGGTTATAAAGTCATACATGCATGTCCAAATGATTGTATGATCTTCTATCCCCCCGGCCAGCATGAGAGAGTCCACTCATTGTTCCGTATGTAATGAGCCGAGATACGGGAATGACCTAAAGGGAAAAAGGCGGTACCTCAAAAAGGTTATTCGACACTTTCCAATAATCCCAAGGTATATGCATCACCACTTCAACATAATAGTTGTAAATTCACTTATTTTCGGTACTTATATGTTGCCTATAATTTATTCTATAGGTTAAAGTTGATGTTAAGTTTGCAAGACATTGGCTAGCCTAATGGACTTCACTTCTACACATGCATCTAGTGATGATGTGATCACGAGTCCCGGCGGCGGTCGACGGCTTGGAAGCATGTCGATGCGACATGGCGACTTTGGAAAAGAACCACGGCAAAGATCCCGCACGGCGGTATCCCTCCACGGCAAGTATCCCGCATCCACATCCTAGGCCAATTGACTACGAGTGTGATACTTTGGGCGCTTCTTGGAGGTCGGGTGGTCTTCAGCCCGCGGAACTTGGTCCCCGGGGCAACGTCGGCGTTACGAGTCCATTGGCGAGTCAAATCGCAATTCCCGGAGAGGGGAGGTCGCCGTGGGTCCCGAGGGCCTTGGGGAGAGGAAATTCGGGGCAACCGGCTTAGGGGGATTTTTAGGGTCCGTTTTGCTCAAGTCAACACCCCCACTCCACGTCAAGTCACGGCAAGGTCCCGCCTCATCGACAAGGAGGGCCTCAAAACGTAAACCACGTGGGTTGCGGGTTCTAGAAGGGTTTGCGTTTTGGGGGCCGGACTTGGTCTGTTACTTGGGACTGGCCAGAGGAGCTGCAGCCCAGAATACTGAACAAGAGGAAGCCCGGGCGGAGTTTGGGCCTGTCCTCCTCCCAATGTGGCAAGTAGCAAAGCGGTCGGGCTTTTGCGATGGCAAGACATTCATAAATTACTTAATTAATGCATTGTGCGAAAATAAATTCTGATTTTTTTTGCCAGCTGGAATCCTAATCCATTTCGGCCTACACAGCCCAATTTTGAAAATTTTCGGAGAAGGTCTAGGTCAAAGGGTTAGCATTAGAGCGGTCGGGGCAGCCCAGTTGCGGAGCAGAAAATGGCACCCTTCCCCAAGTCAAGCGAGGCCCGGGGACCTTGCGAGGGATCCCTCACAAGAGGGGAGAGTCCCGGACCCCAAGGCGGGATCCAAAAAGTTCCCCGAGGCAGCCCTTCTGGCGGCGCTCCCAGGGGCTGCGCTAATGACCACCCTCCGGGCCCTTTCCCCTATCCGGCCGTTGGATCCTCGGATTCGGGGGCCCCTCTTCGAGAAGGCCCAAAAGATTCCAGATCGGTCCCGAGAACTTGTCAAACCCTTGGGCGTCCCGAGGCTCGGCCTTGTAGAAACCGGGATGTCTTGTCGTTCGAGACGCAGGGAGGCTCCGGGAATGGCAAATCGACCCTGCCAAATCGTCCGAATGGCGAAATTACCCTAGGGAGCAAGTTACAAGGTCGGTTTTGCAAAAGAAAGAAACACTCACGCCCTCCACGGCGGATTATCCGCATCCACATCCTAGGCCAATTGACTCACGAGTGTGATGGAAGTGAGCTACTTTGGCGCTTCTTGGAGGTCGGGTGGTCTTGGCCACGAACTTGGTCCCGGGGCAACGTCGGCGTTTTGAGTCCATTGGCGAGAGTCAAATCGCGATTCCAGGAGAGGGAGGTCGCCGTCCGGCCCCGAGGGGCCTTGGGGAGAGGAAATTGGAGACAGCGGCTTCCCGGGGATTTTGGGGTCCGATGCTCGTCCAACACCCCCACTCCACGTCAAGTCCGCGGCAAGGTCCCAGCCGAATCGACAAGGAGAGGCCTCCAAAACGTAAACCCCGTGGGTTGCCCGGGGTTCTAGAAGGGTTTGCGTTTTGGGGAGACTTGGTCTACATTGCACTTGGGACCTGGCCGAAGCCGCGGCCGAGAATACGAGCAAGGGGAACTGACTAACGGAGTTTAGGCCTGTCCTCCTCCCGATGTGGCAAGTAGAAGTCGGGGCTTTTTTGCGATGGCAAGACATTCATAAATTCGCAATTAATGCATTATGCGAAAATAAATTCTGATTTTTTGCGGTGGATTCCTAACCCATCTCCGGCCTACAGCCCAATTTTGAAATTTTCGGAGAAGGTCTAGGTCAAAGGGTTAGCATTAGAGCGGTCGGGCAGCAGCGTTCGGGAACAACCCGCCGCACCCTTCCCAAGTCAAAGCGAGGCGAGGACCTTGCGGCGATCCCTCACAAGAGGGGAGAGTCCTGACCCCAAGAGGCGGGATCCAAAAAAGTTCGAGGCAGCCCTTCTGGCGGCTCCCGGGGCTGCACGCTAATGACCACCCTCCCTGAGCCGGTTCCCCTATCCAGCCATTGGATCCCTCCCGTTCAGGGCCCCTCTTGGGAAGGCCCAAAAGATTCCAGATCGGTCCCTGGGAGAACTTGTCAAACCGCCCAAGTCCCCGGAAATTGACCTTGTAGAAACCGATGTCTTGTCGTTCGGGGCAGGGAGGCTCAGGAATGGCAAATCGACCCCCGCCAAATCGTCCGAATGGCGAAATTACCCTAGGGAGCAAGTTACAAGGTCGGTTTTGCAAAGAAACACTCACGCCCTCCCACGGCGGTATCCCGCATCCACATCCTGAGCCAATTGACTACGAGTGTGATGGAAGTGAGCTACTTTGGCTTGGAGGTCGGATGGTCTCGCCAGCGCGGAACTTGGTCCCCGAGGCAACGTCGACGTTCGGAGTCCATTGGCGAGAGTCAAATCAGCGATTCGGGAGGGGAGGTCACCCGTCCGTCCCCGGGGCCTTGGGGAGAGGAAATTCGGGGCAAAGCGGCTTAGGAGGGATTTTAGGTCCGTGCTCTGCGTCAACACCCCACTCCACGCCGAAGTCACGCGGCCGCAAGGTCCCGCTGAATCGACAAGAGGGCCTCCAAAACGTGAAACCCCGGTGGGCCGTGTTCTAGAAGGGTTTATGCTTTGGGGGCGAGACTTGGTCCGCTGCACTTGGGACCGGCCCGAGAAGCCGCAACCCGAGAATACGGGATAAAGGGAACCGACGAACGGAGTTTAAATGGCCTCCCCCCGATGTGGCAAAGTAGAAGTTGGGGGCTTTTGCGGTGGCAAGACATTCATAAATTACGCAATCAATGCATTGTGCGAAAATAAATTCTTATTTTTGCCGGTGGAATCCTAATCCATTTCGGCCACGACCCAATTTTCTAAATTTTTAGGGAGAAGGTCTAGGTCAAAGGGTTAGCATTAGAGCGGTTCGGGGCCCCCGCCGGGGCAACCGAGGCGGCACCCTTCCCCAAGTCAAGCGAGGCCCGGACCTTGCGGGGATCCCTCACAAGAGGGGGAGAGTCCTGGACCCCAAGAGGATCCAAAAAAAGTTCGAGGCAGACCCTTCTGGCGGCCTCCCGGCCGCGCTAATGACCACCCTCCCGGAGCGGTTCCCCTATCCCGGCCGTTGGATCCCCGTTCGGGGCCCCTTCTTGGAAGGCCCAAAAGATTCCAGATCGTCCGGAGAACTTGTCAAACCGCGGGCCGATCCGAGGTCGCGACCTTGTAAAACCGCAGTGTCTTGTCGTTCGCACGCAGGAGGCTCCGGAATGGCAGATCGACCACGCCAAATCGTCCGGAATGGCGAATTTACCCTAGGGAGCAAGTTACAAGGTCGGGTTTTGCAAAAAGAAACACTCACTCCCACGACAAGAGTATCCCATCCACATCCTAGGCCAATTGACTACGAGTGTGATGGAAGTGAGCTACTTTGGCTTCTTGGAGGTCGGGTGGTCTTCGCCACGCGGAACTTGGTCCCGGGGCAACGTCGACGCTCGAGTCCATTGGCAGAGTCAAATGCTAATTCGGAGAGGGAGGTCGCCCGTCCCCCCCCGGGGGCCTTGGGGAGAGGAAATTCGGGGGCAACCAGCTTCCGGGGATTTTTAGGTCCGTGCTCTGGCGTCAACACCCCCACTCCACGTCAAGTCACGGCGCAAGGTCCCGCCCGAATCGACAAGGAGGGGCCTCCAAAGCGTAAACCACCGTGGGTTGCGGGGTTCTAGAAGGGTTTGCGTTTTGGGGGCGGGGCTTGGTCTCATTGCACTTGGACCTGGCCGAGGAGCTTTCGGCGGAGAATACGAGCAAGGGAGGCCCGGCGGGCCGGAGTTTGGGCCTGTCCTCCTCGATGTGGCAAGTAGAAGTCGAGGGCTTTTGCGATGTGGACATTCATAAATTCGCAATTAATGCATTGTACGAAAATAAATTCTGATTTTTGCCGGTTTGGATTCCTAACCCATCTCCAAACCGCGGACCAATTTTTGAAATTTTGGGAGAAGGTCTAGGTCAAAGGGTTAGCATTAGAGCGGTCGGGGCAGCCGTTTGCGGGAGGGCAACCGTGGCACCCTTCCCCAAGTCAAGCGAGGCCAGGACCTTGCGGGGATCCCTCACAAGAGGGAGAGTCCAGGACCCCAAGAGGCGGATCCAAAAAGTTCCCGAGGCAGCCCTTCTGGCGGCTCTCCCGCTGCAGCTAATGACCACCCTCCCGGGCCGGTTCCCCTATCCGACCAGGTTGGATCCTCCATTCCGGGGGGCCCCTCTTGGGAGGGCCCAAAAGATTCCGGGATGGGTCCTGGAGAACTTGTCAAACCGGGCTGCTCGCCCCCGAGGTGGAGCCTTTGTAGAAATCCGCGTTGTCTTGTCGCCGCGAGACGCAGGAGGCTCAGGAATAGCCAATCGACCTCGCAAAATCGTCCGAATGGCTTAAATTACCCTAGGAGCAAGTTACAAGGTCGGTTTTACCCAAAAGAAAGAAACCTCACGCCTTCCACGACAAGATCCCGCATCCACATCCTGTGGCGGGATGGAAGTGAGCTACTTTGCGCCTTCTTGGAGGCTCCGTGGTCTTCGGCCCGCGGAACTTGGTTCGAGGCAACGCCGGCGTTCGAGTCCATTGGCCCGAGTCAAATCGCCATTCCCGAGAGGGAGGTCGCCCGTCCGTCCCTCAGGGCCCCAGGGGAGAGGAAGTGGGGCAAGCGGCTTGGGGGATTTTAGGGTCCGTGCTCGGGGTCAACACCTCCCTCCCGCGTCAAGTCCGCGGCAAAGGTCCCCGAATCCGACAAGGAGAGGGCCTCCAAAGCGTAAACCCGGTGGGTTGCGGGTTCTAGAAGGGTTTTGCGTTTTGGGGGCGAGGCTACATTGCACTTGGGACTGGCGAAAAAATGCAAGGAAATACGAAACAAAAGGGAAGCCCGGCGGGCGGAGTTTGGGCCTGTCCTCCTCCCATGTGGCAAGTAGAAGTCGGGGGGCGCTTTGCGGTAAGACATTCATAAATTACGCAATTAATGCATTATGCGAAAATAAATTCTGATTTTTTTGCCGGTTTGGATTCTAACCCATCTCGGCCTACCTGACCCAATTTTGAAATTTTTGGAGAAGGTCTAGGTCAAAGGGGTTAGCTAAGGTCAAAGGAATGGAGTTTGTGGGATCGTTGTACTTGGGGTTGACCTTGGCTCATTTGGGCGTTATACTTGGTCTAAGATTGCATTGGGCGTAAACCACAGTGACTTGCGGTTCTAGAAGGGTTTTTGTTTTGGTTTTTACGCTCCCCCAAAGCTATTTGACATGGATGGCATAACTAACTTGTAATGAAGCTGGTTTTGTTTCTCGAAACAATTGTACCTTGATGAAAGATTGCTTCATAGTTTCCAAGTGAAAAATTTTTTAATGTGTGCATACCGCCTTATTTGCCCCCCGGTCAAAGACTTCGCCTTTTTTCGATGCACACTCTTTTAGTTATGCATTTTATTGCATTTATGGTTTATAAATTCATAGTTAATGCATGGCATGGAATTAAATTATGGTTTTGGTCAGCTGGCTTCCATGGTCATCACCGGCATCTGGGAAAATTTCCAAAATTTTGGGATAAGGTCAGAACAAGCGTTGGGGTTAGAAGCGGTCCGGCGGCAGTTGTTGGGCAAGCATGGTGGCACCCTTCCCCAAGTCAAACAAAGGCGACTTTGAATGGCCACCTCGGTGAGGGAGAGTCCGAATCCCGGGAGGCGGACCCCAAAAATGTTCTCGAGGCACTGTCACGGCACCCCCCAGGGGCTGTGATGCTAATGAACACCCTCGGCTTCGGTTCCCCTATATATCCGGCCGTTGAATCCTCCCGTTCAAGGATCGACCTGGAGGCATTCAAATAAGCCTAGGGACAAACTTTAATGAGCTTCACATTAAAAAAGATGCAAAAAACAATAACGTCGCTATAACAAAATACGTCAGCGGGGGCGTCGCGTGCGACAGATTTGAAATAACGTCGCATGCGGCGTGGCGTCGCATCTGACGGCTGTAATATTTTGAAACCGGGCGGCGGCTTTCGAACTTCTTTTGCCCTACTTCTTCGAGGTTCTTAGGCGTCCGCATTGCGCTAGTACCACGATCTACCCGCAAAACAACTATTCTAAGGTTAGTATATCATGTTTTTAGATTGAATAGGTTTTTGGATTGAATGGTGCATGCCCAACCTTCCTCTTTTTGGTTTCCTTTCCTTCCTCTTCTTCTTTGTTCTTGATTTTTTCTTCCCATTCTTCCATGCCTCGTTCATTCTTCCTCCTTCTTTCTTTCTTTCTCATGCTTCATTTCTTCCTCATTCTTCCTCATGCTTCATTTCTTCCTCCTTCTTCCATGCTTCATTCTTTCCTCATTCTTTTCTTCCCATATTTCTTCTTTCCTCATTTCTTTCTCATTCTTTCTTCCTCATTCTTTTCTCATTTCTTTTTCTTCCTCATGCTTTCTCATTCTTTATTCCTCACTCTTTCTCATTCTTCCTCATTCTTTCTCATTTCTTGCTTTCTCATTTCTTTCTCATGCTTTCTCATTTCTTTCTCATTTCTTTCTCATGCTTTCTCATTTGTTTCTCATTTCCATTCTTTCTCATGCTTTCTCATTCCTCATTCTTTCCCCTCCCTTCCCTCATTTCTTTCTTCTCTTCCCTTCCTTATTCTTCATTTTTTCATTTCTTATTCTTCATTCTTTTTTAATTTCATTTCTTCATTCTTCATTTGTTTCTTATTCTTCACATTTCTTCCTCACTTTCCATTCGATCCTTTTCTTTCCCTTCCCTTATTTCTTCCTTCCATTCTATTCCCTTCCCTTCTCTTATTTCCTCTTATTTTTCTTCATTCTTTCTTGTTTCTTCTCTTATTTCTTCTCTATTCTATCCTTATTTCTTCTTGATGTTTTTCTTCTTCTTTGTTCTTATTCTTCTAATGCTTTGTTACTTTGTTGCGACTTTCTATTACGATTTGGACCCGCGGGGATCTTGTACCTGGCGTCCTTATTTTGGTAAGTAGTTGATCGCACTTGCATTTTATTTTTATAGTTTTAAGTAGGTTAAAAAAATTGATGGAGTGGCTTGTTCAAGGGCACGCGGCCTAGGCTCCACCTAGAGTGGGGAGGACCATGTACCGGTTCAAGTCCACTTTCACTACAATCATAAATGTTTCCTAGGTTAATGAGTGGCTTGTTCAAGGGGGGCAGTCGGCTCCACCTAGAGTGGAGAGGACCACGCGTGCGGGTTCAAGTCCACTTCGAGTTCCACTTGTTATTTTTTTAGGTTTAAAATAAAATTGTAGTGGCTTGTTCAAGGGCACGATTCGGCTCCACCTTGCGTGGAGGACTAGGTGTCGGGTCCAAGTCCACTTTTCTTCTCATTCTTAGGTAGATGTGGCTACGGCAAGGACATGGTCGGGCTCCACTTGAGTGGGGAGGACCCAGTGTTGAGCCTTAGTTCCGTTTGTGTCGATTTTAGCTAGAGGTAGCTAGGGCTAGGTTAAGTTAACGATGCTTGGATGATTCCCTTCACACCCGTGCTAGTTAAAAAAAAATAGGTTAGGCTAACTTAATGTAGTACTAATTCACACTAAAAGCGTTGGTAAAAAAATAACTTAACTAATTAACTAAATTATTTCGAACATGTCTAGTTAAGTTAGTCAAAGGCATAAAAAATTATATGTACAATTAACTAAACTTAAAGTGACCTCTATAGTGCTAATTTCTAATTTAGTTAATTTTTAGTTAATTTTGCTAACTAATCCGAACAAGGTGTGAAGATAAGTTTAGGTAGTGTTTTTGGTTAAAAAAGTTAACTAAATTTTGGGACTATCTGCTAACTAATTAACTAGTAATACGAATGTAAATTGACCGTGGGTCTGAATACCCTAATCTAACCTATTTAGTTCTTCTTGTTTCTTCTTCTTTTTTTTCTTGCTTTTGGGGCCGGGGGTCGGATAAGGTATTAGTCGCCATAGGGCGTGTTATAAGTAATGATTATATGGTCTGCATACATGTTTGATATTGTCGTATTATGTTGCATTTACTTTGTGCATGCTTGGCTTTTGTATTCATTATTTTGTTTTGTTTGTAGGCATAAAAATGGCCTCAGTAAGGACAGAGATGCTTAGTGAAATTAGGCGCATCCTCATCAATCACATATGCGCACAGACCGACCCGGAACGACATATGCAAACTGATGATCGAATTAACCGTTTTGTAGCATCAGTTGAGAAAGAATGTCGGTCATGGAATAAATTACTACTCCTATATTTTAGTGTAGCCAAAATAGGTTTAGCTAAATTACCTTCAAATTGGGGTTAAAAGTTTCTAACATTTGGCTAAACTAAATGGTTTTTCTCCATCACAATTTCTTGCTTTTGGCTAAACTTTCACAGAATGGAAAGTCAAATATTAGCCATCACGGTATAGTAATTTAAAAAAATCCAAGCATTTTGGCAAAGGTATTGAATTTATTGTAAATACATAAATCAAGACATAAACATGCATGAACATGTCCAAAAACCTAAAAAAAGGGACTACATTGTTCCTTTTCCTCTAATGCTTTAACTTTGTACTTGGAACAAGAAAGAAAGTGGAAAAAAAGGGGAAAAATATAAACCGCATTTGAAATTTCTTAAAGTTAATACATACATTGCTATTGAATTTCGGGCTAATCTATATTTTTTTCCAAGCCCACTCTATCTTAGGTTTAGCTAATCGATATCCTGATGGATATGTCGGGAGGTAAAGGTTTGGCTATTCAACTTAAAAATTCATTTGGGCGGCAAAAAAATTGGGCTAAAATTTTCTTTTTTTTGGGCATTTTTTCCATTTACTTTAGCCGTTTTTCTTGGTAAAACTGCTATAAAATAGCCATTTGGCTAATCTTAGCCGTTATTTTATTCCATGATGTCGGTCTGAATTATGTGGGAGGTGGCCAGAGCATGAGTCTGAGTTGGAAGATATGATGAGAAAGAACTTAAAGTCTTGGGTTTGCAATCCGAGCCAGAATTGAGGATGCTACTTAAGTATAAAGTGCCACTTATGAGCCCCTATCTTTGAGGCATACATTGGACGATGGGCTAATTCGTGGCGAAGTGCAAAGGTCCGACGCAAAGATCACAAGATGGCCAGTAGCAGTCTCAATGATGAACATGTGAAGGAGTTAGATAGTCTTATCCATGGTGGGAGCTCTATTGGTGCAGGGGCTAGATTATCATTACATGCTCATGATAAATGTGCTGCATTTATTGACAAAGATTCCCATTGGATCTTTGTTGGAGTTGTAAAGTGCATTGGTAGTAAACAAGACTGCCAGATATACCAAATCCAGATCTTGGGAACCCTGTACTTTAATCAAGATGATTATTATACTGGCATTATGTGGAGAGGCCAAGATAGAGCTGCATCATGGTTGTTGGCTGACAAGTATATCCGTTTCAAGAGCCCAAGTCCAGCATTGGCCACACCCCTTGGACTTGCCCCCCGAGGTCTTTTGGGAGATGAGCCACGAGGGACCAATGGTAGTCCCGCCATTCATGAATGGAGGAACCTTTTGCAGAATTATTTGACCATCTTCCCGGCCAATTCTCTTCTTATAGGAGATGGTCAAATGCAATGCATAGTGCTCCAAGAAGGGCTGATATGAAGATAAGTGCGGAGTGGAAAGCCAAAATGAGACTCGTGTATAAGTACGTCCCAGAAATAGCTCTCGCTCTTGCAGAAGGAGTCTATGCCATCCACGCTCCAGGTTGGACACACACAAAGCTCAATTGCAAAAGGTCAAACTCCATTTTGATGACTCGCTTACAAATGTGTGGGTGGCTATTGGTGATTGGGACCGCGGCCCTCCGCTTTTTTTTTTTTAAGGAGCTAATGCCCAAATTGAAGAGCCGTTATACACTACAAGATGGAATCGGTCTGCGATATCCTTGGTGGGAGAAGAGAGTTTTACATCATCATCGATGACCAAGCATCATGGGGCATGAGATATCGACATATATTCCCCGGGCTACATTTACGAGATGCTCCTTGATTTTGTCCGGGCAATGCGCTTATGGGGTTGTGTGTTGAGATAAACCCAACCCCCGATACTCTAGCACATTGGACATCATCCAACATATGAAGGTCCAAATGATGATGGATAGAGAGCTGGTGCACATGGATCGCCCATCTATTGCTCGCCGTCGTCGATGTGTTCAAAACAGCAGGGGGCTTTCTTACGATATAGTTGTGAGAGAGAGACGACATATGAAGTGTGGTGATCCACTTGAGATGGCTAAGCTCTTTGTTAAATGCTTGCAAGAAGTGATTAATATAATTTTGTCTTCCTATTTGAGGCTTGTTGCAACCAATAAATGTTTTTTAGTCAAAATTACTAATGAAAAAGTAATTTATTAATCAAAAAATTATTATTAATGGTAAATAAATTATTAATCATAACTTGTAGATAAAGTGTCGCTATTGACGTCAAACCCCTAGGTTTTGTGTGCTACATCATCAAACCCTAGATTGTAAAATGCCATGTGGCACAATCTAGGGTTTGATGATGTGGCACACGCAAGCTAGGGTTTGATGACATGGCACTTACTATGATGTGGCAATAGGAAGTCGCGACGACACAACCTAGGGTTTGATGATGTGCCACACGCAACGTGAGGGTTTCATGATGTGGCACTAAAAATGCCACGGGGATAATTTAGGGTTCGGTGTATGACATGATACATGGCCCGATAATATGGCAACCTAGAGTTCGATATGCACCCCATACCTATATACGAGAGATACTTTTCTAATATAAATAAGAAGATAAGAATATAAATTTAGGTATTTATTCAAAGACACTTGTTCAAAGCTTTTCTCTCTCTAATTCTCGTTATGTTCAAATTAATATATATAGTCATGGCGGAGGCTCAATTCTTAGCGGTTTTCCTCATTGTGGCCCTCTTTACACTGATGCAATATTCATGGCATTATCGTCTCCCCTCCTTCCCAGGTCAAGGCGGTCAAGGATCAAGTAGATAGTCTGCCCGGCTCATTAGTGGCACATTTCAACCATAAAAATACTATTTTTCATCTCTATGGTTTGTAAGTATCATTCTATTATTGCAACCAATATCATTCATGGTTATCAAATGTTTCTCTCACAATTTCTTTTTGATCTAGGTGTGTGCTTTTTTTCTACGATGAATAGAGGTAATCGCAATCGCATTTTAGAATGAGCAAGACGAAGGTAAGTATTTATATAGTTTTATTATACGCTTTACCCTCTAATTAGGTATGTGAGTTTATGCATGGAGTTTTAATTTGTTGTGTAGAGGAAAGGGACGAGTTTAGAGAAAATAGGAGGAGGACTCCACGAGGTAGGGGCAATCGTCTTTGATGTTCCTCTAAGACGCCAACCTCCACCTATCACTACACCAAAGGGTTTGGGTATTAAGATAGTTTTTATAAAAATAATAAATAAATGAATTGTTTTTTGCATGATATTTGTGTACCAAGCGGCTCCTCCGCCCGGCCCGCCTTCCTCGCAAACATGTCTCCCCGAGAGAGACCAAATTGCGGCATATTTTGCCTCTTTTGACACCAACGCCGCTTAGGGGCAGCCTCCACGCCCCTATTCCCCAAACATAGTGTTGATTATCGGCCTCCACGCTCGCGAGAATATTGAGAATGCTAGACGTAGTATGGACTCCCGCTCTAGGCAAGAGACGGGAACAGATTTTTCTAATGCAAGGAACTTGGAGGAAGATTTCAACAGTAAATATATATCCACTACGCATCAAACATTTCTTTGGTTGCGGCATGTTAAAGATGCTCATTCTCTCATTACTTCCCGTGTCAAGAAGTAGTGGAGCAACAGACTCTAACGTTCAAGATCGCGACGATCATCACGGGGTTCGATCCAAAGAACATGGTCGCCGCCGCTGACTTGGAGAGGGAAGGATCCCGACGACGCCCACGTGTCAAGAAGAAGAGCCCATTTCGCTTTGTTTTAGACACGTAAGTCTCAAGGGTGAATTGGCCCCAATATACCCGACTATCATATTAATAATAATTTTTTGATGTAAGTTATGTGAACATATTATTTAAGATATCAACCTTAAATATTAGTACTTTGTCATCTAAATTTGTTGTTTTGTTCATTCTCTTCACTTAGAATACATTGTAAAGTGCTCAAAAGGTTCTTAATCGGGATCGGGATATGTATATTGACGGTAGACATAAACACGCTTTTATATACCCACCATTTATGCTTCAGGGACGCTTCTTCCTAAGAAGGATGATGAGGGAAGTGTCTTTATACTACACCGAGGGACGCGGTCACAAATAATATCTCTCGCTTATGGCCTCCCCGCGGTATAGGGGAGTGGCCTGGTGCTTATGACCAACGCCAAATAGAGAGCGTCAAAAATAAAATGAAACAGAAGTTTCCCGAGATATAAAAAAGCAAAGGCGCGACCGGAAGAAGCTCACTTCGATGATGGGCGAAGCTTATACGAAAAAAGGAGGTACATGACCTAGTCATAGTCTTGTTTTATTATTTTGATATTGCGTTGATCTATCGATGTATGTCAAAGGCACAATGTGGTCAAGGAACCTGAAGGCGACTTTTGCTTAAAAAGAAGGAGGCGATTGGTCAAAAGTCCCTAAACCACTTAATCTCCACAAGGAAGATATCAAGGTATTTCTTATTTTTTTTGTCATTCGTTCACTTTAACTTGTGATAATGTTGTGTGCCTTGCAATCAGATTGCATTCGAACGCGCAAAGGATCCGAAAAAAACATAGAGCTCTGGACCGACAAAGCAACTAAAAGCACGCCAAAGCCGCCTCTCATTTGGGTCTCGGGTCGGAAAGGGTTTCATTATAGATTCGTAAGAGCTATATTAGTTCACATTAATTTTAATAAGAACTTTAAATGTCACTAGCTAATACTCGTTATATTGTCATAGGAATATCTATACGGGTTTGCCCCTAGCAAGCAGCAGGTACAAGTAGCCACGGAACGTGGAGCTGTTTATCTGTATCAACAGTTATACGACGAGGGAACTCTCCCACTTCAAGGGAATGCGGGGGTGCGTTGTAGAAAATTATTATAATTCTATGAACTACATTAACGCCATATTCTTTTTGGTTTTATAGGAAGCGATGGGCATGATATGAATGAAGGTCTAGAGCATGACATGGGGCTCTGGGCGGATAGGATCTCAAACGTCATTTGGAGAGCCATCCAATCGCGAACCGTAAGTCTTGCGGTTCGAGGTTCGGCGCTCTCTAACTACGTACTCGGATGACTACTCCAATCAATCGAGAGAGTAGCTCTAGGCTAAAAGGGTGGATACTCCTCTTAACGAAGTCTTTGTGATTATTTAAAAATATAAATACAATTCACTTTTTTGATTATTTAAAAATATAAATATAAAAATAATTTTGTGACTATTTAAAAATATGAATATAAAAACACTTTTGTGATTATTTAAAAATATTTTTATATTTATATTTTTTATATAAATATTTTTTTATTTTTTTTTTATTTTTTTTTCCTACACGTCGCATGCGACGTATCCACGCGTTTTTTTTTTTGCCACGTGGCTTTTCTATACGCGGATTTTCGAATTTTCCACGTGTATATTCCCACGTGTCACGCCGCGATGCGACGCCTACATCGCGGGCTTTTACGAGCGTGTATATTGCGTGTATATTCCACGTGTATATACCACGCGTGTATATACCACGTCGTTCCATCGTCACGCGCCGCGCGATGCGACGTATACACGCGGGCTTTTTACCTGGACGCTGCGGATTTTGGGTGATGTTCCACGCGTATATTCCACGTATATTTCACGTGTCGTTGCCATGCGACGCCTGCGCGACGTGCGTGTCGCACGTCTGGCGACGCCTACGCTGACGCCGCCAACGTCGCATGCGACGCCGCGCCGCATGCGGCGTAATGTCCGCAAACGACGTCATAGCGACGTCCGGGCGACGCCGCCGACGCCGTCGACGCCGCGCGTCACGCCGCTATTGGCGCCGCTAAATGCCCCTTTTCTTGTTGTGATCGCACGTGTATACAACCCCCGCATAAGGTCTCTGCGGCCTGCGTGTATACAACCCCCCGCATAAGGTCTATGATACGTAAGTAATCGTACTAACGGTATACAACCCCTGATAAGGTCTATACAACCCCCATAATAAAAAAATTCCAGTTTACTAAAAATTTTCCCATTATAATGAAATTGTGCTTCATAGGTTACACTCACATGAGGACACATATTAACTCATTGGTTATGTCTATACATTTATCAGACATCCAGATATTCTTACATTGACATCGCACAGATACGGCGGAAGCATCGGAAGCATGTCTGGTGCTTCTTGAGGCGGTTATGTAATGATGGTTAAGCAAAAGAATTGGTATGACGTAGAAAGACGCTGGATATAGCACCATAGAGGTGAGGGAAAAGTGATGTATGATTATCTGGCGTAGACCATGTTAGAGAGGTACTACACTAAGGTGGAAACTGGATTATAAGTACCCAGCTCATGAAAGGGAGATCACTTTAAAAGTGTAGGTTTCGACAATGGTGGTGAACGTATAAAATGTCGACCCGACATTGTATAGCTATTGGTACTTAAATCGAGGTATGATTCGTGGAACGGTAGAGAATAATGTCGTATGACGATGTTGATCCATAAACGATGGATTATAAAATTACGCATACGTTGCGTTTCGTAAGGAGATTGATGTTCCTGAGGCGTGAAATAAAGACGCAAGGTTATAGACGAGTAAGAAGACCACGTAGATACGTTTAATGAAATTGGTCAAATGCATGACCATATGCATGGTATAAATTAAGGAAATGGACACATCTTATGTCTACTGGGCGCATCGAGATACGGAATAAAAGACTGAATAATAGTGTGGAACGTAGTTTCCACACAAGGTGAAGAGAGTCGAAGTCGAATTGAACGAAGACAGGAATAAGCATTCTGTAAGACTGCTGGAATGGAAGACGGCAATTGCTCGCAAAAGGTGCAACCGTCTGAAAGCTACAAAGTATGTTGGAGCTTTGCCGAAGCTAGACTATGAAGGAAAGTTGACCTTCAACTAATGATACATTAGGGAGGCAAGTAATGCACCCACAAGGCCAATGTTTGACAAGAGGTGCTTGAAAGAAGTTGTAAACATATTTCAAATATAGAGAATTTGAAGGAATACTTTGAATAGTCCAAAGTCTGGAGTATGAACAAGGTAGGTGCCCAATGAACATCTCACCAAGGAGAATCCGCTCTGGACTTGGTATCGTGTATATTCCATATGAATACGGAAGTAATGAAGAGAAGAGTTCTTATACTAGACGTTAAACATGTCCACTAGGAACTTAGGCTGGCATCTGCCCCTGTGGAATTTGTGACGAGCGGTTGAGGATGATGGCAAACTAAGGTTAGAGAGTCTAAAAAGTGTGGGGTCAAAACCACAACATATATATAGTACAAGCTAAAGGAGTTGAGGAAATACAATTGCGGAAAGTATGAACATAGCTAGGTGGCTATGCCAACGAGTTACATATGAGTCTAGACTTAGGGTTGGTGCACACGTGTTACTATATCACATAATTACACGATAGGGATGGTGGATGTTGGAAGGACTTAGTAGTATCAAATACTACACTAGTGAGGATATCAAGGATGTCGATTGTGACATCCAGATGTATGTCATATTGGAAGATGGTAGAATATTCGTACAAGGCGAGTGAAATATTACTTGACAAGGTTTAAAGAATAAGCATAATGATATGCTTGTATGTGTAGATATTGGATTAGGTATGCTTTACCAGAGATAAACATTCAAGCTATCCGAATGGTTAGGGGTGCCTGTCTTAGGTTTATCGTACTAAGGAATATGCAAAGAGTTTAAATCAGGGAAAATAGCTAGAGTAAGTCTAGCATATACGGTGATGTTACATTCAAAAACATCCCGAGGATGGTCGGAACAGTGTTGGAATAACCGATAATGAGAGCTTAATTACTTAAAGGTTCTAGATACCAATGAATTATTTCAGCATTATAAGCTGAGAGCATCTATTCGGGTTGGGAATAAAAAGATGTATAAAATATCGCATGCCCCTGATGGAAGAAAAGGAGTACGATGACTTCGGCGATTATACCTTTAGGAATAACCGAGAAGAGGGCAACACGTAGGAATTTCAAGTCCTGATAAAATCAAGACGAGGTATATAGATCAGACGGGGTGAGATTATATATCCTAAGAGTTACCCTACTCGCGGAGAACAATTCTAGATACCGAAGTAGAAGCTGGAGGATCCCTTGCCTTGAGGCATAAACCCCTTAGAGATTATGACTTGGACACTCTTAAGAGGGTAAGGAATCGGATAACTACATGGCAGTTACTACGAACATTGAAACGTTGGGTTTTCCTATTAAGAGACCAAGAGGTTTTAGTGCCTCCGCTTCATTATAAGGGAGCCAAAGACGACAACATTTGAAACTGATCAAAAACTGAAGTTCACATGATAACTTAAGAAAAATAGGTTAATTGTGACTAAGCATGGCGGAACAGGAGGGATATCTAACTGAAGGAACCTTTAGAAAAGGCCTTTGACTATGGTTTGGACTTATGGCATAATCCGGTATGGGGATCATAGTTTGTGTACGAGGTTAAAGTACCATAAGGTACTAAAGGAATGGTTGAAATAGCTGGAGACCCTATCAAAATGTAGACAGCATATACAAGTCCAACATAGAGTTGGCCTCTGTCCATTTGGGAAGTAGGTGGCGTAGCCACATCATAAAGTTACATAGGCAATGGGCTTTGTTTGAAAAAACTACCAAGGTTATATTTTAGCTAAGTTAGAGCAGAGCTCTAACATTGTGGGATGTGGATATATGGTTATTATGCACATACTGTGCACATATACGATAAAGATCTTGGAGAGATAATCTAAGTGGCGACACAAGGAGAGAAAGATATGATGTTGTAGTTGGCACTTGAAATAAATGTCAACGGCCAATAGAATGAAGCGTAAGATGATGGGGTTGAATAGTACAATAGTACAATTCCAGGAAAGGTAGCGAATAGCAGTTACTTGCTAGAAGTCCAAATGTGTCTTGCATCGACACCTGAGACTAGCTTTCCCCTTGATCTATACCCGGATCAGGCAGAGGTGAACGCCATGTATTACATGGAGGTGTAAGTTAGAATATACAGGACTCGAACATCGATACAAGTCCGGGTTGTATCAAATGTAGGTATTGTAGGAAGGCTCACAAAATAGAAGGCAAGTGCTTTGATGACTCCAGGTAATCTACGATTCATACGAAGGCTCAGTCGCTGACTTAGGCCCTAACTATGGCTTAAATAAGGATGCTAAGTCATTTGGAATGCCACAACAGCGGCATAACGTCATGACAGAGAAATGTAACGACTAACATTTCTAGAATGTAGGACAATATTGAATCATAACCCCCAATGATAGGTGGGTTAACAACATAGGGAGCATATGATAGCGGCTTATAAGCCACAAGACAGTTAACGAATACGTAAAGGAGTAAATGGATTGGTGACTCTACTGAATAAAGGTCACAGCCAAAGAGTGAATTGTGTATGCTGTGCCAGGCTTAAGGGCCAGGATACTGAAAATCGGCCATAGTCGTAGAAAACATATTGAAGAAGAGAAGGAATGAAGGACCCTTATTAATGATATTTAGCAACCTGGATAGGAAGGTTATTACTAACATGAAGGGTGGTCTTTGTTAACATGCAAAGATAGACTTGCGGCTTGAAAGGCAGCAAGAGCTGAAAAACTCTTTAAAGATTTGGTGCATGTCTTAGGGAAGAAGACTTCCATGTCCTAGGACGACATGGTGTTTGGAGTTCACCAAGAACCTTTTTAATAGATGGATAGATAGATAGATAGTTCTTTTACGTCATGCCGCATTGGCAGCGTCCATAAGGACATATGAGGGGCCCCCAGAGACTTGAACACAAGAACTCTTAATAGGGGAGGCCTATCTTGAGAGGTCTTTGGGTGGTACTGTCCTTTGGGATATTCACATAATCCCTTGGAATATATAAGTTCATTTGCGGAACTTAAGGACGTTTAGGCACTAAAATAATGGTTGGAAATACTTTGCCCCAACCATATCTAGATACCCTAGAAGGAGGTAATTAGTCAACAATGGTTGGATGCCATTGGAACGTACAGGAGAACAACTCCAAAAGAGGGTAGGCTACTTGTCAATCGGCAGCGGTGGCGTGGCCTTGAGATAAATAATCACGACCATATAGGTGGTAAAGTTTTGGACAAAACAATACTAAAGTTTGTACCCTGGATTAATTAGAATAAAGTGATGACATTGTTGTGGGGGTTCTAACACAAGCACTCACTCGTGTCATAGAGTATGTATCGCGATCTAGGGAAGTGGTCCATAAAAAGAACAAGACCATTGAGAAGAAGTATTGAAGGGTGGCGGGGATCAAAGAAATCCAAACCCATGGTCTAGAAGGGTGTTGCATGGCAGTCCCTAGTTGGTTGGGTGAAAAGAGATCCTTTCTCTAGGAAATGAGACGTAAGGTTTAGACACTAGAGAGAGACAACGTTAATTATAATTATATCTATAAAATATTACTTAACGCATAATATATAACGTCGAATAAGGTCTAATATAAAGCATATATGGATGTAGTATAGATTGAATCATGGCAAGGCCCGAGGAAATTTTGTTATCAAGGCATCTACCAAAGGGGAAAAAAATTATTTAAAGCTATAAGCTGGGGAATGTCGATAACTGGACATTATTATCGTCGCCTAAAGAATATCCAAGGTGATAGTGGATTAGAATCCAACTTGGGAGTTTCTATCTTACTCCGAGGAATTCCCTTCCATCGCTCAACGTGAACGTATGTCGGTATGGTTGCGGAAACATTCCGCAGTGATGATAATAACTCTTAAGTTATTCCTAGCTCACTATGGTTGCACAAGTCCGGCGGAGTTGTTGCCACCGCAGCGTTGGTTTAGGGAAGAGTGATGGTAGACAGGAGTCTTTCTAGAGAAACAGGGATATTATTGGTTAAGTACAATATAAGACTATTATACCTACTAAAAAGAGGCTTATCCTGTTGGTAAAGCGTTTGGCTAGGTGCTAGGAGGTCGAGGGTTCAAGATCCTATAGTACCCTTCTATCTAAAAGTTGCTATGCAGAGAAACAAGGTTTCTATATGTAAGATACGTATGACATTAAAGAGGGCTTGGTGTGGTGGTAAGCACCCAAGATTGGAATTGAGAGGTTGTGGGTTCAAATCTGGGTCGAGCGGTTGAAAAAATAGGTATATAAAAAAAATATAAAAATTTTTATACGGCGGAAAATACGCATTTTATACGATCGGCGCAGAGATGCGCCGGAGTTACGTTTTGGGCCCCTTACTCGACCGTTTATTGCCGGATGACGATCCCTCTAGGGTACTTGGACCATGCCCGATGCACTGGAGCAAAAATCGCCTCAATTCGAGTTGCCTAGAGAAAGTTATGGCCTCCAGAAGAAAGGGACTGCATTCTGCCGAAACTGAACATAACTTCATCTTAATATTTGGAATTTTTCTTCTTAACTAGCTCAATCCTCGCATACTTAGGCCAAAACTCATCCTACTTATGGATTTGGTATAAGTTTTCTACGTTAGAGGTCCCCTACTATCTAACGGTCTAACGAGTTAGACATGGCCAGTGCTATGATCTGGTCTACCAAGATCATGCTCTGATACCACTGTGATGCTCCCCGAATCCATACGATGCTCCCATCATATAAATACGAGAAATTCCCCTCTCATGGCGAATCCATCACCACGGAAAGGCCCTCCATCTGACTCGGACCACTTGTGATGGCCAAGCGTCCGGGTGAAGGACACAGAGGTGTCATTTGTCCCACGCCTTCTATGGGAATCCTATATAGCGGAAGCGTACATACATGTTAGCACCTAGCAACAATACTAATAAATAATATACCACCACGAAGGGTGGCCCATCATCATCAATATAACTACAACAGAATACTAACATAACAAAGGAAATACACTATAACTAAGGGCTCTACCCCGGGCTCAGACTCCATGGGGGTGACTGATGGTCAGGGCCTCAAGATAACAGCAGACAGAGGTATAACATGGCGTTGGCTGGCATAAGACAATGGCTAGGGTAGTCCACTCCATCCGCCCCTCCTGTGCGCACTTTGCAGATAGGTTGAATCATGCTATGACGTGCGTGTAGCCCTCCGGAGACGCAATCCCAAGAAATCACCCTTCGGGACTACTCCGGGTTACATCTCCCCAGTCCGATGAGGCAGGTCAGAGAGGGGTCTCCTCCCCGAGCATGACGGATCCCTGGGCGTGCTAGAGAACACGTGCCCCCTCAGTAACCCCCCCATCCGTACCCGACTTACTCCCCTAAATCTAAAGGCTGGCTCACCAGCACGTTCGAGCCCAGGGCGGCCATATAGGCTCCCACCCTCCGGCCCAGAGAGTGTCAGACCCATGCCGGCCCACACACAGTGACCGGCTATAAGCCTAGCATACTATAGAAGTCCTGTAGCCTAGCCACGCTAGGCAAGACCCCACCCCTGATTCACCATCATACTCGTTATCTGGTGCTGAACCACATCATAGCATCCACAGCCAGGTTGGCTCTTGTGCATAGGCCGCATTTACTGGGTTTTAAGGGTTCTATCTAGGAGCATCTCTACTTCTAGATGGCCTTTAGGTCTCTACCCCCCCTTTTTACCCATACAACACAGGAGGAACAGAAAGAAAGCTATCCTTACACATCTATCCATCTATAGCTTCGAATAGAACATAAAATAGAGATTAACCATACATCTATCATACAAGGGTTACTCCTAGCTACCTTCTGAGCATACAAGGGTTAGTCCTATGACTATCTAGGAATCCAAGCTATCTACGTACTAACCGGGATCATAGCTAGGCCCACTATCGCTCCGGTTCTCCATCCTTCCGGCTGGAACATGGTGGAACAGCAGCTCCTCCTCCACCACCTCCTCCCCATTCAATTTGGGGCAACAGGCGGGAATCTGAAACCCCAATTTGGGTCCCAAGTTAGTAACTCTCCCTTGCCCAATCGATTTGGGCAGTGTTTGACTCTGGGTTGGCTAGTATTAACTAATTTGATATTTTAGCCCTTTTTAATATTAGGTTTCGAATTAGGGTTTAACGTTAGGTTTCCACTTTAATAATTAATTATTAACATAGCTAACCTTAGCTTATGAATAATTAATGTGCCATTAATTATTCATAGTGACGTGTCATGTATTTATACTTAAAAATGCGTATAAATATGTGGAACGTCACATGTATAATAGATTCAAGGGAACTTTCATGAAGACAAGGCAACTCCATAATTAACAAGAAAGACCAAGACCATGCACCATGGAATGCATAAAATAGAAGACATGAAGATCGGACATATTCAACAAGCTAATAAAGAGCACTTGAAGCCAAACCGAAGAATCAACGTACCAGCAAACTACAGTGAATACTACAACGACAGAACACTACGACAAACAAGGACTAAAACCTAAACATATACCCTACATGCACAACCGATCCAAGCGAACTTCAAAAGTAGAAACAACATAACCTACAGGAACAAGAGGATAGGCACCCCGAAAATAAAAAAAGGACCCATTAATGTGACAGAAATGTGGAGCTTAGAATAATGAATCAAGGAACCGAAAGGGAATTATATGATATAGTTGGAAGATGACACCAAAGGACTAACAGGGCTCAAGTGAACAACTTGATGAACAACTTGATGATCTTTTGGAACGAAGGTCACAAAATGCAAATGGCCAAAGGCCCTCAAAGGCACTAACGAGACACTAAGAATCTATGACAAAGAGCGAGTAGAGACCCTCATAAGGGCATCCATGAGAATCACTGAGAACATATGAGAGCATATAGTAAAAGAACAAGTAGAGCAACAACAAATATCAAGGACTAAAATTCATGAACATATACCCACATACAAAACAGATCCAAGCGAACTTTCAAATGTAGAAATAACATAACTTAGAACAAAATGATAGGGACCTTGAGATTCAAGAACAATCTAGAGGACTGGACCAAAGAACCCATTATGGTGAAAAAAAGATGGAGACTGGAACAAAGAATCCCAAGAACTTAAAGGGTACTATATGACATCGTCGAAAGAAGCAGAGTTAAGAGAACAATTCGCTAAACAACTTGCAAATTTGGTTGACGAGGGTAATCCGGCCACTGAGACCAACAAGAATAAAAAAGGCTAAGCAAGGTGGATGAAGCAACTGTGATCAACATAGTAAAATGACATGATGATTGGACAGCACCAGGGCAAAAAAGAACTACGATGAGTCAAGAGGCGGACAAAGGAGGGAGTCAAAACAATAGAAGAGCAAAGACGTTTCAAGAGATAAAATGAAACAAATAAAGAGGAAAGGGACAAAACACAAGATGAAAAGAGAAAGAAATGGGAGATTATAATGAAATGGATAGAATAAAGGATCAGGAATAGAGGAACAGAGCAAACCACAAATGCAAATGTCTGAAAAGCCCTCGAAGGCATTCACGAGAAACTAAGAATCAATGATAAAAGAGAGAGTATGGGTCCTCATAAGGGCATCCAAAAGAACAATTGAGAATATATGAGAAAGAAGCATGCACTTATCTACCTATGCATACACCTAGAAACAAAGCTCAAGAATCTTAGAGCAGAAAAGGAAAGCAAAGCAAATGAAATGGATGGAGAAATGGGATTAAGAAAAGAGGCACTAGAAAACCGCTCCGAAATGGAAAGGCGAGGGAAATAAATTGGGCAATCGAACAAACTACAACTGAAAAGACCACGGGAAAGGCATGAGCGAGAGGAACAAATTACGCATTGGGCAAGTGAATAAACTACCGCTGAGATTATCATGAGACAAGAATGCTAAGAGCAATCAGACAGATGGAACAACTCGGGACAACTCAGACAAGCAAAGCAACGTAACAACATACGGAAGCAACTCAAGCACAACCCGAGCTGCAAGAGCTAGTACTCATAAGAGCTCAACAAGACAAATGGAACTAAAGTGGACAAACGGGATAATGAAGGGAATGAATAAAGGTAGTGGAAAGAAACCAATGAACCAAAAGAATTGAAGGGGCACATGACTAGGTGGTCGTCACACTTACAAGGAACCAGCCACATAAAAGAAATACAAAAGAAGATTCGCAACTAAATGTGAATGGAGAAGGTTATATACAAGGCATTGGAAATACCTAACTCACCTGACAACTCGTGCTAAAGTCCTTAGGTCAAGTGCCGAAATGTCAACAAAAGGAGACAACCGACATATGTTGATTAAATACGGGATATGGTGAGGAACTGACAAAAATGCAATGAAGCAACTAAATGCAAAGCTGACCTGGCTTAAAAAAGCAACATACAAAATAGTTAGTCCCTTGTTGAACTATGTGGACACCGAGTTGACAACGATCCCCATCAATGTCGACTACATTGCACCACCCCCTAGTAATATGGATAAGTGCACGAAACCGGACAAGACGGGGAAAAATACCGAGAAGTCAGTCTGACTTTGACCCCTCTAGTCGCCAAGTAAAAAATGATTCTTATCAGCATCTACTCGGGATGCCACCCCCAGCCGAACCATCTCGAATCTTTCCACAACAAGAACCCTGTAACTAAAAACCAACGAAAGCTATAAACTGTCAACATTTGCATAAAGAAGGAAACAAGATATGGGCAGGCCACTAAAGGAAAAAACCATCAACTCTGACAAATATACTAATCTAAACATCAACAAAAAGAAGAACGATCCTACTTTTACCCACTACATAGCTTACAAAACAAGACGGAGTTTCTAACCTTCAAAAAAGTTGCCTATTGTACATACACTAGGTACATACAAACCCTCAAACCCTAGTGTATGTACTTTTGCAGGTTCCAAAAGTGGTACACCCTAACATGCTTTTACCCACAAGGACATAAAATAGACCATCAAAGGAGGAAACTATCACTAGGACGAACGTACTAATTCAAACACGCCAACCACCACCTAAAACTAGAAGGGCTAGTCAATTTTAAATGAAGGTAAACAAGAAATAAGATAGGCGACAAGAAGATAGATAGGCCACCCAAGGAAAACATACAACCACGACAATTATACAAAGCTAAATGCAAACTAACCCAAGAAAAGAACCAGACGACTCTGCAAAAATGAGCAATGGCCCATAACTTATACATTTACAAATACACACAAGTAAAAAAGCCAAAAGAGGATTTGACACATAAGATGGTTAATCTAGATATCGCAAAATAGAGACAATGAGGATGGATACCATAAATCGACCAACCCAAAAAGCTGAAAAAATGAACAAAGAAAGCGCAGACCATTAAAGGAAAAACAATAATATGAGAACTATCTAACAAGCTAAAGATCGACCTAAAGGACGAA
The DNA here is from genome assembly GCA_021234155.1 of Isoetes taiwanensis. Classification (NCBI taxonomy): domain Eukaryota; kingdom Viridiplantae; phylum Streptophyta; class Lycopodiopsida; order Isoetales; family Isoetaceae; genus Isoetes; species Isoetes taiwanensis. The sequence continues at coordinate 13,835,645 of JAJEKV010000028.1, forward strand.
ACCCAACGAACCACGAAGGAGAATCAAAAGAGGCCGATCGGGAGGCACCCCAAACCAACTGGAAAAAAACGTGGCCCCAACGCCAACATATAACAACATAACAAACATAAAAGGCCGAATAGAACCAAAACAAGCACCAACCAACCAACCAACCACAGAAAAAAAAAAACTCCTAGACGACAATGCATCATATATCCAAGCAGCACACCGACCAAACGAGCAAAAAAAAACAGAAACCAACCAAAAAATACTATGCAGCGAACCTAACATGGCCCAGCAAGAACCAGACAACCAAGGAAGCAACGGAGCAAAACAAGGACTGACTCTAGACTCTAAGCTCAAGCACATCCAAGGCAACCAACAGAAAAGACACCACAAACAAGAAAAAACTCTCGGGGAGTCGAGGGGATAGGGCACAACGAACCCAGGCACAACCAACCTATGCACCAAGACCTTTTGTTAGTAATGTCTAATAACATGCACGAGGACCTCTTGTTATTAATATTTAATAATACAAGAAACTTATCGCGGCGGCCTAGCGGCCGCCGCAAACGTTTCTCTTCACCAACTCATCTATACGTGGTAGAACATGCAGGATTTGAACTACACTTTTTTTTTGCCCTTGTGTTCAGCGCCTGCACGATAGAAGGATGCTAACCATAACGACTATAGGATGCCGCCACGAACGTCTCTCTTCCCGGTCTTGTCTATTTTAAGCTAGAACCTGCAGGAATTGAACCTGCATTTATTCACCGTGCGTTCAGCGCTTGCACGATAGAAGGTTGCTGATCATAACAACTATAAGATTCCCAATGCAAAGTTATATATTTTTCTTTCAAACATGCCATGCAATGATAGCCAGTGGGGTTTGAACCTTGGCGGGGAACACCCATATCCAATGGTCTGACCACTAGGCCATAATCGCTATGAACATAGAACATTTACAGCCACCCAATAGTAGCCAGTGGGTTTGAGCTTGGGCGGGGGACACCCGTTTCCAATAGCCTAACCACCAAACTGCTATTGCGATAGGCATTTTGTAGTTTATTCATGCCACCCAATGACAGCCAGTGGGTTTTGAGCCTGGGCGGGGGCACTCCCGTATCCAGTAGCCTAACCACTAGACTGTCAGTGCGGTAAGCGTTTTCTCTTGTGATTTAAGTAAAGGGAATCCCATAGTAACTATGTAGCATGCCGTCTATTGCACAGGCTGGATGTGTATATGTATAATCATGTACTTTTTCGTTTTAGTAATATGTGTTTGAAAGATGACCGTCATTCTGGTTCAAGATGCCAACTATGAACACACCATGTCATGCAATTATAATACAAACCATGGATGCCAACTATGAACACACCATGTCATGCAATTATAATACAAACCATGTTGCCACCCAATGATGGCCGATGGAGTCTCAGTATGGGCGGTGCACACTCTCAACCGATAGATTAACTACCGGAGTCCCACGGAGATAACCCTTTCGCCTAATCTTCCATCCACTAGGTAGAATACCATCTAATGCATAGGCTATATATGTACACTCTGGTTTAGTCCAAAGACAACGTACCTTGATGAATTACATGCAAAATCGACGCAATGGTGTTGGAGATCATTGCCATATCTAGAAAGGTCTTGATCTCTTCACATCGAAGAACGGATGGTCTGCGTAAATGTTGAATGGGGTTTGAGCCTGGACACATTGACTACCAAAAGCAACGACCACGTACCCTGATGCATTACATGCAAGCTCGATGGACTAGTACTGACGGTAACGTTTCGGTCGTTCCCCACATAGAGATGATAGGCTACCTGAATGATAGATGGGTTATATGCTACAATAATGAAAGGACCGTTTAGCCGGACCGCAAGGGATAACAATGTGTAGCAAAGAGTAACGCACCTTATTGACAGATGTATTGTATGATGTAGAGAGGACACCCTATCGTCAGAGCAGTTCCTTGTAGATGACGTTCACAGTTGTTCTCATGGTATTTTCTGGGGAGAGGAGTATTAGCAAGTCTTCTCTGTTCCGTACACGGGTGAAGGCCATATACAATTGTCCATGTGCAAAAACGTTCGTACGCAGATCAATGACCACTCGATCCAATGTTAAACCCTGACAGCTATTGAACGTGGTTGAATATGATAGCCGGAGTGGTAATTGTCGTCTATGGATGGTCCATGGGCCGGTTTTGGTTGATAGAAAAAGTGCGTTGCGGAAATTGGAGTGCGTGCTACCTTACGGATCACCCAAAACCTTCACCATCACAAACTTACGGTGCATTGATTAGCTCACAACTCTCGCATTCTTCACAAGACCCTTTTCCATGTCCAATCGTTTCATAACGTGGCATATTGCCCCCACTTTAAGTCTGAGCTCATGGTTGGGAATCCCAGAATGTGTAAAGTTGTTTAAGAAATCTGAAGTTGCATAGGGATGATCATGGATGAGTTCATCTTGCTCTGTTATGTTCTGTAATACAACTTATCCTGACTTGGAACCCTGTTTAAAATGAGTCCGTTGAAGTCGTCAACATGCCTGTTGATCGGTGCAAAAGCGAAATTAAAAACATCACATTCCACCGGTCGCGAAGGACACTCGGTGGATAAAGGAATTCAACTGTATCAACGACGCTAGTAGTTGTATTGAATAAATCCAAGGATACCGTGGTTTGCTCCCAGTTCTCCCCAATGTTGTCAACAAACTGCATGAGCTCTGGATCTCCTGCATTTCGTATCGGCTGATACAACCTCATCACACGAAAGGCTCTCCATAATGATGATGATTTTATAGATGCATTTAATGCTGCGATCCTCCCCCCGCCCTTCACGACAGGGGCAACTTGTCTAAAAAAGTCGCCCGGCACTATAAAATGTTTTCCACCAAAAGGAAGGTTGTTTCCACACAACCGTTGCAGCACGTGATTTACGCTTTCTATAATGGCCTTATTGGCCATTGGAAACTCATCCCAAATAATGACCTTGGCTTCAATGATGAGTTGTGCTTTGCTCTGAATCATTGTCTAACATCGAATCTGACCCCGACATTGTTTTCAATTCTGAGGGATTTGAAGCGAGGGGAGTGGGCTGTTGGGGACCTTTACATATAGGCGAGCTGCCAGAGCTGTCGTACCGCACGGCAGGACTATGCCTCCATTGCCACGAACGAGAAAGCATAAGCATTTCAAGACAAATGTCTTCCCTGTGCCAGCTTTTCCATCTAGGAAGATAGGTGCATCGCTTTGAGGGGATTCTAACCAACTTTGTCTCATGAAATTAAATATTTCCGGTTTGGTTATCATTCATTATACTTGACATTTGCATTGTAGAATTTAGATATGATGCATGGTCAGAAAAAATTTTGCTAGCTCATGCATCACATCTCTTCCAAGGCGATGTTGCAATTGAAGGCCGAATGCCATGATGTTAGTGCCATCTTTGTGCTAAAATATTGTTGACTAAGTCGCGAGCCTCGTTGAAAGCAATTACATCATCACACGGATACTTTCGTCTAACAAGTCAAGACTCATAGGCACTTGAAACACGGTCCATAGATCAATAGCTGGTCCACGGGTCAAGCGGTAACATAGCAAAAGGAAGCGTGGTGTCTGGGGACTCAGCGATAGGGAAAACGCCTCTTCCATAACCAACGGCTTTGCTTCATTGTGGGATCACGAGCAACCCCCAACTGCACTGTTGATATGTTTCATAAGTTTGACCGTTGACGACCTTTAATTCACCCCACGATCTTGCAAGACGATGCAACAAAATTTGTCTTAGGTAGAATGGCTCGCCAACCTTCGGCAATAGCAAACGTATCCTACAGACCAATGGCTGTCGCGTCCTTTTCCTCACAATGTTTTGCGTTAATCCTTCTTGCCACTGTTCCACATAAGTTCCAGATGTAGACACTAACGATGGATTAAATGGTGTTAATGTATATTGTTAAGTAGTATTGGATATGCGTAAGTGCATGAATACTTGATCTAGAAGGTCGTAAGAAATACCGATCCAATAATGATCTCGTGTTTGGTCGCAATAGATGCAAAGGTAGACATTTAATAGAAGGGGTCTTGTGCGTTATGTCATATGCCATTATCCTCCAAGACGCCTCCATGGCTGTTAGGTACCGTGCCTTTAGATACTCCTGTATCTCATTCCTAGGACCTGCTCTAGTGGTATGCCCTTGTGAACCATCTTCGAGACCTTGACCTGCATCATGGTTTCTATGTTAAATCATTTACATGCGTGGCTTGTGTAGTTTGGGCCAGCGTTTGTTCGGGACGGCGGCGACACCCCCCTCCCCGTAATGCGTCTCTAGAAATCTGGGAATTTTGCTTGTATCAAATCCCTTATATATGTAACCATAGAGGTAAGAGAGGCGTGCGCGGTGGATCGCGATGTCAACCATAATATGGCGATCAAGCTCATGAAGCAAGAATCGTTGTATGGAACAACCCGCATCATCTCGCTCATCCTCACGTATTGCCGCGTACCCTTTTGAGTCAATGTGTGTTGTTGGATTCTTGGTTTTGGATAGTTATAGCAGCAAGAAGCACCTTGCGTGGAAAGCACCTGTTAGAATGTCTATGAATCATAAATTTTTGGACGTGCTTTCGAACAATCGGATCACTTTGGTAGCTCTGCCGGATATAATCTCATCAGCGCATTCTATTGGTATATGTCACGGTTACATGCGTAGCACAAGATGGCGTGTGGAAGTCCTCGCTTCGAAACTCCACTCTTTGTTATTATGTACGATATACGATGAAAGAATTTATGCAACAATTCTTTTAACCGTTGCAATCTTCCATGGAAACACCGAACAACAATCATAGGTATATCTGACGCATTTTGGCCAGGACCAAGGGCAGCCCGTATTTCTGGCCAATCCGTATTCGTCATCGTCATCGTAATGAACAAAGTTGGGCCCCCTTGATCTAGAGAGTGCTAGCAGCGTCGGCAACAACCGCCTGAGCACCATCTCGACAACCCGGAACGGCGGCGGCGGGATAACATCATTTTGTTCATTATTTTCTCGCTCAGAATAATCCTCGTCGTATTGTATTCGCCTATTTCTGAAGGTGGATGTCCGAAAGTATTTAGTCGTGCGTCCTCAATCCTTGAGTACATATCAACCAAGTACTCTCCACATAGGCGACCCAGTCGAAGAAACCTATCCTCATGTAATAGCCTTGATCGTACCATTGTAATTGGGTGAGACCATATTCATTCACGGGACCCCACCCTAATGTACCATCTTGGGAAAAAGTAGTGGATATTGCAAGGGTTAGTTACATGGGATCAAGGATGTTCATAAAAAGTCGGTTCACCCTCGGTTTGAGCCCAAAATCCTGCAATTCGAGATGCAATATCAACCCGTATTGTTGACCTCTGCAATTCTTTGCTATCTCATCACTCCCAAAACCCCACGCAACCGTAATATATGCGAAGGGATATGCATACTTCCCATTGTTGAAGGTTTCTAATGAATGGGTTTACTTGGTCAAGGGCGAGCCAATAGTTCCAACCCATTGGAAGGGTACATGTTGGAGTTCCGCTTGCACATAGCGTTGTGAATCATCATATATATACCAATGTATGGGATTTCTGTATCTCTTGTTGGAAGGCGATCGATGATATATACGACCCATGATTGTGGTTGTGAAGGGAAGCTTCGGGTTGACAAACTCTCCGTCGACTCAAACACTTGGCTGAAGCAAAATAATTTATTTATTTTTCTACATACTTCATTGAAACCCCAAGCATCTCGTATAAGTTAACCAATGCACCCGGAAGCGGAGGTAGGTAGTCGTAGAGCAACCACTTGCCCTTATTCTGGCCGAACCCATTTTTTCAACCCCAAAAGTACCTACACCGGGTACTTTTAAAACATTTGGTACGATTAAAATCAATTGAAATTTTTTTCCCCTGAAGGTCGATAACATGCATAATACGAGAATTGCACATTTTAAATTTATTGTTTATTAAGATTTATGCTTGATGGATTTTCCTCCCCCAGTTTTGCACTCCCTAAAAGCATATGTTGTGCTTTCACCCATGCCCATTTTTTCAACATTCAACAAGCGTGTGCAAGCACGCTTATTTGTGCACATTGGATGCTTGATCCTCCATGGTTGTGCTTGCATGCGTCGCACATTTGACACGATCTCCATGGTGCTCTGCTTCTCGAGGTTTGCATATTGCTCTCTTTCCCTACGGCATATTTCTGCCCTGCACGCCCAATCGAGGCATACCATCCGATGCGTATGTACTCTGCTCACCTGCAACTCCCTGAAATCGCGACTAACTTCGTCATCCAAGCCAATTTTTTCTAAACTCCTAGATTTGGAGGAGGCTCACATATTCTAATTCCGTCAATGGGTGGGGAACAATTCCCCCTACGATATATGCACAACGGGATTAGTCTCCCCTCCCCACCCACGTTCAGCTGGCGTCGTCTAGCGTTTCTCTACAAAGTGCTGCAAAATTTGCATATCGTCCTATCCCTATCGGTTCTCTGGCATTGCGAGTTGAGCTCGATCGCGATGCGTAGCGTAACTTTGTCCAGGCGGGCGAAACTCCTAGATTTGGAGGAGGCTCACATATTCTAATTCCGGTGGGTGGGGAACAATTCCCCCCCCCGATATATGCACGGCGAGGATTAAGCTCCCTCCCCCACCCATTCAGCGGCGTCGTCTAGCGCGTCTCTCAAAGTGCTCGCAAATTTTGCATATCGTCCTATCCCTATCGGTTCTACGGCATTGCGAGTTGAGCTCGATGCGGTATCTTCCATAATGAATTCGAATATTACTGCAAGACGTAATGTTTCAGAAATAAAACTTACATGTTTTGCTCATCCAATAACGTATCCTCGCGAGTGGTATGTAATCGCAACGAGCTTGGGTGTCTGAAGTGGGAATCAGAGAAATGGCAGTGTTAACATAGTTATTCATTAATTATACGTTACTTAACGAGCTTAATTAATAGCGAGCTTAATGTAATAGTTTTTCTTTGATTCTATATCTCCATAACATGTCCATAACTTGGCACGTTTAAGTAATCATCATAACCATATAGATATTTTATAATATATTTATGGGTTAACATGATTATATGATTAGCATAGGATGGTAGTGTTCACATAACTATCCATAATTATACGTTACAAATTATTTTTTGCATGTCACCTACAAAAATGGCATAATGCATAGCCCATCTCACAATGTGTGTAGTATGTCATGAGCTTAATATAATGGTTTTACTTTGAGTCCATACCTCCATAATATGTCCATAAAATGTGACATGTTTATATAATCATCATAAGCGTATAGATATCTCATAATACATCTACGGACTAACATGATTATATGACTAGCATATATAGATATACAAAGTGATCAAGTCATCCGTAATTATCCTTCTACTTCTGCTAGCATGGCAGCCTCGCTAGCCTCAACAATCTGCAACAGTCGGTGGAGACGGGTTAGCTGCGCAACGAGCCGTTTAATACTGATTGAAATAGTAATAGAACCCTTAGATACTTTATCTAGCTCTTCAGAGAGCCTGTCCACTTGCGTCTGCAATTTCCTAGTCATCGCCGGAGGAGGACGTTTCCTATGGGATGCTATATGCAGGGCAATCTGGTTTCGTGCATGCTTTTGAAGGTTTCCCTTCCTAACAGTCATCCGAGGCACACTACGACTATTCTGCTCTTTCTCCAAATGCGCACCCGTATCAGGGATAACCGAGGACTCAGTAATCCCATTCTCTACTTCGGCTATAGACTCAGGGGTCAGTTCTATCAATTCCGCCATACTACAATGAAAGAGACAAAAGGTCATATTAAAATAGCTCCAACAAATTGCCAACCCCATAACTCAACTTGACACTACATAGATGTTAAGTTCAATATTGAAATATTATAAAGGTACATTCAATGTTCGGATCAACTGGTAACCATAGATTCATGTGTCATTCATCGATCTAAGGGTGCGTAGCTATCTCTTGCAAATTCAATTTATTAATGCGGGTATGTCTTGGCTGGGTTTAGACTACGTGGATAGATGGTATTATTAAAGAATGGCGTCTTGCTTGGATTAGACTATAAATGCGGTCATGTTTCAAAGTTTATTACTGTTCATGATTGGCTAAGATATTGACATTATTCTGAATTGAATCCATTTGATATATTCTAGGTGTTGTTGTTAAAAACCCGTTTTTTCATGATTGGCTAAGATATTGACCAGTTTATTGGAATTTAATGCCAATTAGCTGTAGCATGTCAACAATTGAATCCGGTTTGTCTTGCTTGTGTGCTATATATTCTAGTTGTTTTCCATGCAACTCTTAAAAGGGAGATGGGTTTCAAAGAAGATCATATGGCTCCAAAGAAGAAGGAAAGTTTGAGGAGATGATCTTTGGTTGTTTTGAAGATTATCTTCAAAAATCGGGGGGATTTTGGCCAAAATGACAAGGACGGCTCAAATTGATGATCTACGGTTGTTTTGAAGTGGTGGTTGATTGATTTTGGATTGATGAGCAAGGAGATTGTTGGAATGGATTTATGGAAGACAATGTGGGCGATTGCCATGGAATCATGGAAGATAAAGCAGCCAAGCATGATCACGGTGGCTCTATCATTGATGTGAATGAGGATGAATTGGATGACTTGATTCTTCGGGATCTTGACTTTGAACTACACGAAGAGATTGAAGCATTTGAACTAACCAACTATTAGGAAGAGAGGCCTGATCTTCTTTGTCTTACCATATTTACTTGGACATGACAATGTCATCATTTTGCAATAAATTTGCCTTTGTTTAAATCCTTCTTTGGAGAAGTTGATGAATATGGCCGTTGTAAGATCTGCACGAAAAGAATGCCCGTGTCGTGGAATACTCATGTTAGCTTGAGGGAAGTTGGCTGAGGGAAGATATCTTAGCTTGAGGCAATGAGAATGATGAGATAAGGGCAGTTGGCTGAGTACATATCTAAAAAACTCATGGAAAGTTTCATGACCATCTGCTTAATTTTGATGTATAACTAGTGGGTACTTTACTAACAGTAATATATGGCGGATTAATATGTGTAAGATACTGCATCAAGTCTATCTTCTGGTGCATTACCTCTGTCTTTGTTCTTATTGCCTTGTTGATCTTTAGGAAAAATCATTCCTGTTTACAACCTCCTCAATTAATTTTCGTCTATGACTGTAACTTTCTGGTGTACTTATAACGTCCACTATGAAGCAGAATACATTTTTTACGGAGCTCTTTCAAGCAAATCTGGTTTTATTCCTTTTCTCAGTGAGTCTGGACTGAATCTTCCTCCTCTCACAATTTTTGGCTGACTTCCATTTTAATTGGTTCAAACAGGGCCAATTGTTTTATATGTACAGACTACAGAATCATTCAATGCCACTTGTGGGCTCGAGAAAAAAATTTTTGGCGATGTATGTTGGTTGGACATGATTCTATCATGCGGAATTATATCTCGGCAATTTTATCACATTAGGTGGGTGAATGATTTTATGTTGCAATTAGTCAATGTTTGCAAGGGTCTTTGATGATAGATAAGGATTTTAATAGGATCTGTTTTGTCTAAAGATAAATAATTGTTTTTGTACTCTAGTTTCTTGGGTTAGTATGAAAATGCTTAAATGTTTGACATGCCGTGTTCGAAATTGGCGGTCTGAGAGGATTTCCCATTTTCAATCATGTCTCATCGCCTCTTGAACATGCCTTTTGAGAATTACCTTTGCCTATGCGAAAGAAAATTGCAGCGGAATATATAATCTTTCTGAGCTAGGTATTGTTCCATCTTCTTTTGGAACTCAATCTCTTTTACTGCACCTCTTTCCTACGAAAAGGGAATAAAGATTTTTTAAAAACACTGTGTTGATTTTGATTTTCGGCTCAAACTATAGATTTCTGAAGATTTGCAAAAATGCATCCCGATGCATAGAGAGGAAGATGGTAACCTTGGAGGAGGCGGGAAAGGCGTATTCTTCAGCGCCAATCGAAAAATTCCCGCCGATTCGGGAATCCTAAGGGGCGATGCATCCCGAATCAAAAGGCGGCCGCCCAAATTTGTGAAACAAAATAGGAAAGAGGACGGATTTGCATGTTTGAGCGAGCTTTTTGAGGCGAACTTCGCCCAGGGGAACCGTCCGAAGTTTTTTTTCCCTTTTTTTTCAAGGGCACGTGTCGATCTCAGGATTTGTTTCATCAAACGGACCTATATAAGCGGGGAACGTCCGAAGTTTTTTTTCCTTCTTTTTCAAGGGCTCGTGTCGAACCCAGCTTTTTCAAGGGCACGTGTCGAACCCAGGTTTTTTTCTCATCAAAGAAAATAAGCGGGGAACATCCTTTATATATGGTTTGATTATGCACAAGGACCCCTTATTCTAATGTTTATAACAAAAAGGTTTAACCTTTAAACAAAAAAGGGGCAGAATGGGCGTCAAACAACAAGGGAAAGATGAGACGAGGACTAGACGGACCAAACTCAAGCCAAGCACAACCAACTTACACACCAGAACCTTTTGTTATTAATGTCTAATAATATGCAACGAGAGCTGTCGGATGGGCATATTTGCCCTTTATTCCTTGATCTGGACCATACATAGCAATCCTCGTTTGTGGGGTATGCATGTACAAGTTTTTGTATACTGTATATTAAGATTTGCAAAATACTATAAGGTTTGAGAGAATGTACTTAATGGTGTTAATTTTGTACATGTATTGTAAATATATTTTTGAGGCTCCCGCTGCCCTACGTAACCCCCGTGTGAATATGCACCCAAACCAAAGGGGGTTTAAGAGGGATTTTAATTTAAATGTGTTAAATGCAATGGTTTGTGTTAATCATGTTAATGGTAGTTGTGTGTTGATTGTTATATTAAAAAAAATTTTGGGCCCTTCGGGCCCTAACTAAAGCAAATATAGGAAAACTTTATGGTCTTGTATTAATAATGTTAATGTTAGTTATATGTTGGTAGTTAAAAAAAAAATTTTGGGCCCTAACAAAATCAGACAAAGAAAACAAGACAAACGCATTGAAAAAAAACTAAGGTGCTGCACCATATACTCAAGTTATAAAAAGCATTTTAGAATTTGCCAAATCACATACTCAAGTTATAGAGAGTGTTTTAAAATATGCCACATAGTTAAAGTACTTGTTTGTTATGGTTTCAAAACATGGACACTGCATTACACTCCACATCCATAGGCTAACCTCAGAATATGTAGTATAATATTAGGGACCAGGAACTCTAAAAACAAATCCACCCAGAGCTCCTTTGTTTCCAACCCATTTGGATTTTGAAATTTGTTAATATTAAACACCAAAAAATGCAAAATTTGTTGGTTAACACTTCTATAGCTTCAAACATAAACAAAATTATAGAAATATCCCCAGTCATATGAACACTAAAATCCTGCATAAATGAGTAGTTAACTATCTAAAATAATAATAGTAAATTGAGGTTATGATGATGTTTCCAGAAGTCAAAATCCACCTTCAATATCTTGTCACGGAAATACTACGCAAGTCCTTAAATTCTGCAAAAGAAAGAATATGTCAGACCATCCAAATTCTCATAAAATGAGTAACGCCATTTAGTCTGGCAATGCAAATACTAGAACGCAACATACTACTAGAATGCAACATACTACTGCTCTTGTAAAAGCAAGTGCCTAGTCTAGGAAAATGCAACATACTACTGCTCTTGTAAAAGCAAGTGCCTAGTCTAGGAAATAAACTAACACAGTTTTGCATTGCCAAGGGTATACAGCAGCCCATGCAGAACAAGAGCAAGGAAGAAGAACCTGGTGAAGAAGCTTTGACTACAGTAATAGCATTGGAGCTGTGTTTGGTGGAAGTTTCAATCTTAATGGATAAAGTTTTCTGGTCCCTGGAATGCATCCACAGACTATAAAATCCTCCTCGTCAACGTTAAGTTCCTCAACAATACTTTCTTGCCAGTCATTCCAAACAGAAAAGGAGAACTGCAGGCTGCTAAGTAACCATGGTAACAGCTTTTTAACCTTATTTTTGTAGTGTTATGAACATGTTCAACATGCCATATCCCCATTTCGCTACCAACATCACGATTTGGAGAGACATTGGTCTGATCCTCATCAGCATATAAGTACTTCCCATGATGACCCAGGAGTCTCACAGTTTTTGCACCCTCGAAACATTCCATGCTGTTAAAAAGAAAACAAATTTAAGTCTATATCTAGCAGGCATATATAAAGCAACAATTATATCTACATCAAAGTCTTCCACAGTTCATGCCGCTGCCTTAAAATACAATAAAGCATGATAACCCTGCTCTACAATGATCAAGCAGTCTAGCAGATATACTTCTAGGTATTGAAAAATATGTAATGCCACAGTAAATAGCACGTTTCTGGAGAAATTTTTCCTATAAACATAAGATTCGGAATCAAAGAGGGGTAGTAAAAATCATAGGTTTCTGGAAAGAGTTTACAAACGCATTGCAATTTAGAAGATGTCAATCAATGCCTGCAAGGAAGAAGAGGACCAAAGAATGCAGCAGCAGGGAGGATGATGAAGAATCGAATCTTTGGGTCTAAGAAAATGGGCATTCCCCGTGGTCCGCTTTGGAGAGTTTAGGCCAGGATTATCGCCAGAACGAGGGATAGCAAGAAGGTGAGAGCAATTTTCTGGTCGCGGTTATTGGGTCCTCTGCCGCATGCGGATCTGAAAGTGTTCGCGAGGGAGACGAGAATCCCCAAGCCGGGCAATATAGCTATGTCTAGACAAAGCAGTGAACCCATCTGTGTCGAATCACAAAATGAAAGGCTTGAAACTCACCACAGCAATCATAGAATTAAAAAAGGGGCCTGCTGGTCAAGCTAACCCGGGATAGTTGGACTTGAAGCCAAAGATTGGAGATGCAATCACTTATCAGAAGCAGAGGTCTTCGACCTAAATCGCTCCAACAAGATTGTGGCCATCTCCAGCACAAATCGTATAACAAGGACGAAATCTCCAGCTGGAATGCACATGTTTTGTCGAGCTCCAATAACCAAACGGCACAAACAAAACCTACTAGACCGTGTTAGCTTTTATGCCCCTGTTCTACACGTATCTTTAAAAGCTCCAAAAGCTCCAGATATGGCTGAATTTATTTGATATACCCCTGCCAGACCTATCTTATCTTATATTATAATGTTTTATTATAAGTAATGGATCACGCCCTAAATTGGACGGCTGAGATCGTTCAATCAAATAGGACGGCTTAGATGTTACGTTTTTAACTTGCTTTAGGTTTTTTCTTCAAGAGCAACGTGGGCCACCTGCTCGATCCCTTCTCTAGCCGTGGAGGTGGATCAACCGCCGCTTATGGCTTGGGCGTGGCTATGGCGGAAGCTAAGTCGGGAACGACCAATAACCCTAGACGAAGACAGATGGAGTGATGCCCCCGCCGCTTGTTCCGAGAGACGGATCCGATGGGCTTTGGTGGCTAGGGTAGAGCCCTCTTTACCCGTTTTTACTTTATTATATATGGGATCTGGATATGGCGGTACAAGGACTTGCAAGGATCTTTAGAAAACGTATGTCTCTCTCTCTCTCCACGGTGTTGTTGGGTTTCTATAGTTTTCAATAAGTCGATAGTGGAGGCCATTGTTAAATTTGACCAGATTTAGTTATTTTTAGCTCTAAAGTTTTTTGTTTCTCATTTATACTTCTTTTGGAATGGATTTGAGATGTGTCGAAGCCTTAAACTTCCTGGATCGTTACCTAGCATCCTTTGTTTTGATTATCATTTTCTTCAAAGCCTATAAGCTCAAAACTAGATTTAGCAAAGACAAAGATTCTCGCAAATTATACGAGGATTGATCTCTATGATCTTTATGCAAAGTTATTGCTTAGGCAGGCTTTTGCTAGGACATTATACTTGGAACATATGAATACAATACTTGGGTTCTAGCATTTGGAACATGTCAAGTGAAGATAATCTTATACTTATGGACCGTGATTTAACAAGGAGACCTCATAACACCTCAACTTATTAGTCTTATCATGGAGAAAAGCGAAGATTGGTTTCAACAGATTATCAAGAAGTCGATAAGTCTAAAAACATGAAGGTTAAAAACAGCTAGCTTCAAAGGGAATACCAGCAAAGGAAGCAAGAAAAGCCGGAGAAGATCAGCCTTCCAATGTTATATGAAGCAAAAAAGTTGCCGCAAAAAATAGAATATTGAGAATCATTATAAAAGCAATTGCCGATGATGCTTCCGACCTGCCAGCGTTACCATAATCTTCTAAAGCATGAATGCTTTGGCGCCTAGCTCCATTTTTTTTCTAAGACTTATGGTGACCAAAGCTCCCACCAAGTGGATTCTTGAGCGGTTCGGGCGATGCTTCATGGTAGCTGGGCTTAATTTGTCACACAACAGAGTAAGATTCATCAGAGAATTGTTGTTTCATTAACCCATAAGACTTTAACTAATTTTCTGTCTGTTTGATTCGCAGCAAATCATTCAGGCAAGCTCTAATTCGGCAAGCTACGGCAATAGAATGTTTTGCAATGAGGTATTAATCTATTTTTTGATCATTACAAGTCATTTCAAACTTGATCACTTTGAACATGACAACGTCTGTGTGACTTATAATCTCACGCTATCTCTTTAAGGAGGGAAGACTTCCTTCCAACATACGCTGTGTTGCCCTGCAACAAGAGTAGTCTTGATGCTGAGGACAACATCATTTTAAAGGTGGGGAGAATGTGACGTTCCACATATTTATACGCCTTTTTAAGTATAAATATATGACACGTCACTATGAATAATTAATGGCATCTTAATTATTCATAACCTAAGGTTAGCTATGTTAATAATAATTATTAAAGTGGAAACCTAACCTTAAACCCTAATTCGAATTTAGGGCTTAACCTAATATTAAAAAGGGCTAAAATATCAAATTAGTTAATATTAGCCAACCCAGAGCTACCACCTGGCCCAAATTGATTGGGCAAGGGAGAGTTGCTAACTTGGGACCCAAATTGGGGTTTTGTACCCCCAGTTGCCCCAATTCGAATTGGGGGAGGTTGGTGGAGGAGGAGCTGCTGTTCCTCCATGTTCCAGCCGGAGGGATGGAGAACCCGAGCGATAGTGGGCCTAGCTATAATCCCTAAGTTAGTAATGTAGATAGCTTGGATTCCTAGATAGTCATAGGACTAACCCTTGTATGATTAGAAGGTAGCTAGGAGTAACTCTTGTATGATAGATGTATGGTTAATCTCTATTTTATGTTCTATTCGAAGCTATGGATGGAGATGTATAAGGATAGCTTTCTTTTCTGTTCCCCCGGTTGTATGGGTAAAAAGGGAGGGGGAGGGGTAGAGACCTAAAGGCCATCTAGAAGAAGAGATGCTCCTAGATAGAACCCTTAAAACCCAGTAAATGCGGCCTGTGCACAAGAGCCAACCTAGCTGTGGATGCTATGATGTGGTTCAAAGACCGTGATAACGAAATGATGGTGAATGAATCGGGGTGGGGTCTTGCCTAGCGCGCACTGGGACTCCTATAGTGTGCTAGGGCTTATAGCCGGGTCAACGTGTGTGTGGGCGGGCATGGGTCCCACACTCTCTCGGGCCTGAGGGTGGGAGCCTATATGGCTGCCTGGGGCTCGAATGGGTCGGGTGAGCCAAACTTTAGATTTAGGGGAGTAAGTCGGTAACGGGATGCGGGGTCACTAAGGGAGCATCGTGTTCTCTAGCACACCCGTGGATCTGTCATGCTCTGGGGAGGAGACGCCTCTGACCACCTCATCGGACCGGGAGATGTAACCCGGAGTAGTCCCGGGGTGATTCCTTGGGATTGTGTCTCCGTGAGGGCTACAAGCACGCCATAGCATGATTCAAATTATCCGCGCAAAGTGTGCACGTGAGGGGCGGATGGAGCCGGACTACCCTAGCCATTGTCTTATGCCAGCTAACGCCATGTTATACCTGCAATCATGCGGTTATCTTGAGGCCCCGACCGTCAGTCACCCCCATGGAGTCTGAGCCCGGGGTAGAGCCCTTAGTTATGGTGTATTTCCTTTGTTATGTTAGTATTCTGTTGTAGTTATATTGATGGTGATGGGCCACCCTTTGTGGTGGTATATTATTTATTAGTATTTTTGCTAGGTGCTAACATGTATGTACGCTTCCGCTATATAGGCTTCCCATAGAAGGCGTGGGACGAATGACACCTCCGTGTCCTTCACCTGGACGCTTGGCCATCACAAGTGGTCCGAGTCAGACGGAGGGCCTTTCCGTGGTGATGGATTCGCCATGGGAGGGGAATTTCCTGTATTTATACGATGGGAGCATCGTGTGGATTCGGGGAGCGTCACAATATGATAGATTAGGTATTGCTTGTTCTTGCTTTCGTAGCGTCGTGTCATTATGTATTCTCCGTAGTTTGTTGGTACGTTGATTTTACAGTTTTGATTTCTTTGCTTTATGCATTCCAGTTGTCCCAGCGTCTCTTGGGCCCCTTTCCCCGCTACTTGCATTGGCATCCCACCTCGTCTCATGCTTGCTAAATTTTTCTTGGCATTGAGGTACGCCTGACAGTCTCTCGTGCCCTTGGCCTATGATGGAGTTTGAGGTAGGTTCCTCTTTGTGTCAGATGATGCCATTTGTGCATAAGGACCTTTGCCTAGAATGCTATGGTTCTCTTCTTATATAGAAGAGAACCATCATTATAGGGAAAGGGATGCCAGTTTTGACGCCAGCTCTCCTTTCAGACCCAGGCTTTCTTTGGAACACGCCTGCTATAGTGCAGGCTTTCTTTGGCCCTTTCTCCTATAAAAGCCTTGTGCCCCCATCGGCATTTCCTCTGAGCTGAATCTTGTTGTTGTACAAAGTTCTCCCCCTCCCACCTCTTGTTCTGCTACATAGGTTTTACTTTTTTGTTCAGTGTTGGCCGATGGGCTTCTGCATTTTTCCCAGCGTAGCACATGGTGCTTCTAGAGGGCACCAAAGGGAAGCCCTCCTGGGTTGAGCTTATATTTTCCTATCTCAGCGTAGCCCCGTGGCTTCCGAGGATCCTCATGGATCGTCTTTTCAAATTTTGATAATGTGCTATTGTGCTTGGTTGCTTGTGTTAGCTATTAACTATTTGATTACTATCAGGTTGATTCTCAGTTGGCTAATGGGCCCTTGCATTCTTTTCCAGCATAGCACTTGTCGCTTTTGGAGGGCATCAAGGGGAAGCCCCTCTCGGTCGAGCCTATATTATATATATTGGAATTCTCGATCTCTGCATAGCCTCGTGGCTTCCGATGATCCTCGTGGTTTGTTTTCCCATATTGATGTTGCGATTCTTGTAATCTCGATCCTAGTGTAGCTCCGGGGCGTCGGGAATCCTCATGAATCATTCATTTCTCTTTTTTGATACTGTAATTCTTATATTGTTGGCCCAGTTTTATAGTCTCCTGACACTTGGCCTGTGGGTGGCTCCTAACCCTTACACATTTGACTATTGGCGTGTTGTTGGTTTTTGCAGTTTTTGGAGCTTTGACCTCACTAGTGCTCATGAAGTGATGTGTCTTGCTAAGATGCCCAATTTTTAGCTCTGATCTCACTAGCCGTGTGGAGTTCCATTTTCAGACGAGCGGCCAAGGTCGGCGCATGGAGTTGGTGTGGCAACCTTAGCGAGACATGTTTTGAATTGCAGCTTGGATGGTTGCCAAGGTGGGCGCGTGTAATATTGTGGTGGAGATCAGCTTCGACAAGTGGCAGTACTTTTGGAGTCCTAGCTTGCTGCATTCGTTTATTTTGTTCCTCTATTTATTCATTTGCTCTAGGTTCCTCATTTGTCCTTTCATTTCAATTGGTCATTTTGCCTCTTCCATCGTTTTAGTTCTTATGTTCCTTATTTGTCCATTTGTTCAGCTCTTCTCCTTATTTTCCTTGATTCTCCTGGCCTTCTAGAGGTTCATATATCATATTCTTGCCCTTCGCTCTGTTTATATCCCTTTGCTCTATTTATATCATATTCTTGCCCTTTGCTCTGTTTATCCTAGTTTTCTTCGTCAATTTTTTATGTTGCTCCTTTGCCTGATATGTTCTAGTTGTCTTATTTTTTCCCTATTTTCCTTTGTTTCACTTTTATCCCATTTTACCTAATCGTCATAGTTTGCTCATTCTAGTTGAGGTAGATTCCTCTTCTATCGGCCAATTGATTGTATCATAGGACCTATCCTAGAAATGCCACGATTCTATAGCAATAGAATCGACATTCCTTAGATGGGCATCGGATGATGACATTTGTGCATAAGGACCTTTCCCTAAAATGTGATACATCTCTTACTCTACATTTGGCCAAATGTAGGACACACGAGCATTTTTTTTACCCATTTGGTGATTTGGACTGCCCATGTTTAACATCTGATGGTACCAATAGGGTTCGAACCTTAGTGGGGTCACCCCAGCCCAAGCCCTCAAGGCCCTACTACTAGCCATCATCACGTTGTTGAGTTGGGTTGAAGTCACAGTGTTCAATTGCGAACTCAAGACTTCACACCAATCCCAACTTTACAATTGAGACCCTTCTACCTATCTACCTACCTACCTACCTACACACTCAACAATTTCACATCAACTCTAACAAACAATTTCGACCTCGGTACACTCCATAAACAATAAGGTACTTGTGTTGAAATATACATAGTATTTCTTATAGCCTCTCGAATATAATGGGCATGCCATAGTGTGGCTTCAAAGTGCCTGCACCTACAATGGATTGTGTATGTAACTTGGGGAGATTTGAAATTTGAACCCTGGAGAGAATAATGACCAGTAGAATCTTAGCTTCCAGGACTGCAAATGCTTGGCCAATGCAAACTGCGGCCCATCTGCAAAGGGTATGAATGCCATGGGATGCTTGCATGCATGTGCAAACGCCATTAGCAAATCGATTTGGATTGAATTCATTGACATCAGCACCCCATAGGGATGGATCGTGATGAAGAGCAACAATTGGGATGAAAACTCCAACACCCTTTGGAACAAACAACTTTCCAAGGTCAATGCTTTTGGAAGCTCCTCTAGCCACAAATATCACTGGAGGGTACAATCTTAAAGTTTCATTAATCACCATTGTCACCTGCCAAGGGAAACAACGTATGAGGTTAAAACTACTAACTCAAGAAAATATGATGTAAAATTAAGGGTGCCTGAAGGAACTTACAATTTTCAGCTTGGTAATCATTTCGGCATTAGGAAGATTGCCCTTACAAATTTCTTGAACTTCTTTACGGGAAAGATCTTGCCAGAAAGGATGATTTGCTAAAAGCATTAAAGTCCAAGTTAACAAGGATGTAGTTGTCTCATGGCCAGCAAAGTAGAATGTCTTGCACTCTTCAATCAATTTTTCATCCCCAAATTTGCCATCACTCTTCTCACCAGCAGCAACCTCTGTAAGCATAATATCTAACAGATGGCTTCCAGATTCACCATAATTTGCCGAGTTCCTTCTTGCTTTAACTACATCTTCAAGCACAGAGTTAAGCTGTTTTTCCAACCTCCTTATTTGCAGATTGCTTGGAATGGGAATCAACCTGGAAACAAGAAAAAATGTCAGGCAAATCTAAGACGAGAACTATACTCTTAACATTGAGTTGGTCGCTGTTACCTAGCTCCAGGAAGCCAGTTGAATCTCTGGGAAACATGTTCTAGAGAACACAAAAGTTCAAAAACCTTTTTCCCTTTCGCATAGCTACTTCCAAAGGCTGTGTGAGATATGACATCTGCAGTCACGCATTTGAGCTGCTCTAAAACCTCAATTTCTGCCTCTGAACCCTGTTTCTCAATAGCCTGCTCCCAATTTTCAACCATCTCCAAGGTGCACTTTGTCATGGTACCCACCATAGCCTAAGAAAAGGAAAAAAAAAAGGGAGTAAAAGGGATGATCCTCCAGAAAAATAACTTAGAAGCCAAATGAATAAGTAAGAATACCTTAAGTTTGTCTGCATGAAAAGCTGGAGACAAAATTCGTCTTCTTTGTGCCCAATCCTCCCCTTCTGCTACTAAGATACCATTTCCAGTTAAAACCTTCAGGAATTTTCTCTGAAGAGGCGTCCTGCCAAAATGACCAGCTTTCTTACAGAGCACTTCCCTAACCAAATCTGGGTCCTGTATAACAACACTTGGCTCATCACCCATACATATTAGATAATTTTTTCCGTAGGTGTTAGAGTAGAGATCCAAATCAGGCAGGAGGTGGGCGACAATATCATGAGTGATTTCGTGGAAATCCTTTTCAAGAGATTTTGCCCTCATATCCAAGATCTGCAACATATTTCCAAGCATGGGAGGAGCTGGAGGTCCTGTGATGCCCTGTCGGAGGAAAGAAGCTCTGATGGCTCGAGGGATGAGGAGATAATGGTTGATGAGACTCCATAGCTTCCAAGCGAAAAAAACTGTGCAAGCACACACCAGTAATCCGTGAGTCTGATACATGTTGTAGAACCGTGGCTAAAGCTTAGGATTTTTTTCCGCACCTGGAAAATAAGTTAGAAGCTTCCGGATTGACAACAAACAAAATTCTTGGCCATATCGCTGGCAAGTCGCACTTGGTGGGGCACATTTTTTTTTCTTATCACGACTCTTAGGTTAAATTGGCGTGCTTGGTTAAGGGTACCTTCAGACCATGGGGTTAAATATGCTATGTTAAAAAAATTTAATTACAATCAACACACATGGGGGTTAATTTATAACAATTTGTTAGGACTAAATTAAGGGCTTAACAGGGTTTCACATTGCACATAGTTATGTTAAACATTAACAATTCGTTAACAATCTTACAATTTGTCGACAAAATTTTAATCGATGCCCCTGCCGCTGCTTCACGCTATTAGGGCGGCGTCGAGCTCCATAGCCGCTCCATCGACAGAGCTTTCTTCCATCGCCACACCATCGACTGAGCCAATTGATACCAGGCAATCAAGTATTTTTTCCCATCGACTTTTGTTGATTCGTGGGCTGTGTATGTCTATAGAATCTTGGGCTGTCTACAGAATTTTTGTTTTTATAGATTCTGTGTTTCCTTATCTCTCTTTTATAGTGTCGTATATCCCATCATCTCAGTTTCATATCTCAGTTCTTAAATTTTGATAGGAAAATTTAGAGTTCATATAGAGAGCCTCAAGCAGATCCAAAGCAAAGGGTCCTAATTACTAATTAAAATGCAACATTCTTTTTTCCATACCTTAACAAAGACACTCGCAAAATCATCTTCACCATCATAGCGAGTTGCAAAGATTTGAGACTAATTGGTTTTGTGTGTTTCCATAGACAGTGCACTCTTCCTCTATTTTTTTTCATCTGTCATAAGTAGCCCCACCTTCCATTTAAACTTCTTATTCTTGTTTTCATTCCCAAAAGAAGAAAAGCACTCTGCAATTCATCTTTACCACCATAGCAGAGTTGCGACTTTTGAAGGTCAAGAAGAAGACAATGCATTTTCTTGTTTTGGCGAAATCTCAATACTTGCACACTCACTTCATCTCCATTCCATCACCACCCTGTCATGTTCACACTCACTTCTGCCTTTTCACACTCACCATACTCCATTCACATCATTCCATCACCACATTCACACTCATTCCATCAACATTTGCACTTTACACTCTCATTCTATCATGTTTCCACTTAGACACCTTGGTACAAAGTTGAAGACCCCTCTAGTTATTTATTTTTGACATCACATGGCTGAGGGGACCAGCCTTTTTCTTGTTTTGGCGAGATGTTGCCCCCAAAGGGCAACATGCTAATTGTGATCTATGCATTCAAACTAGGTCAATTCATCTTGAAAGACTAGGTCAAAGTTTGGAAGATTTTGGTATTCAACATTGATATGGAGGTCAAAGGATGTTCATTCTTCAGGTCAACAAGAGCTCAAGTTGAAAGTTCACAAGAGGTATTTTATTTGGGGTCAAATGCTTAGTCAAGAATATACTCTAGAAGAATCTGGGTTATGAAGTTTGGAAGACATCTTTTGAAGTTTGGAAGATTCCTGTACACATGGCACCAAATCCTAGATTCCCTCTTTTCTTTTCTTTTCTTTTCTACCTCTTTATTCATGCCTTATTTCCCTGCCTTTATTTGACCATTGTGCCTGCCCTTTTTACCATATTTGCCAAAATGTTCATGTCAAATATTTCTCTATCCGCATTCTCCGTCTCCTTTCATTTCATTACCATATTTTTCTATCATTACCCATGCACATCCTTTTGAGTTCCCATTATCCTATTCTCTCTTACTCCATATTCTTTTACCCTCTTGACCCCCATTTGTTTTCTTCCTCTTACCCCATGGTGACCATTGCCTAGGTATTTGTGCCACTCATTATAGCCCCAAACTAGCCTCAAATTTGAAGGATCACATGGCTATACTCCCCTATGGTCCAAAATTGCTAGATTTCCATAATAGAACTATATTATCCCTAAAAGACCTTGGCCGAAATTCCTAAAAGGCCAAAATACGAGCATATTCGGGCATATACTCCTCAAAATACGCGAATCGTATCGCGAGTTTTGCCGAAAAATACGGTCTTCAACCCTAAAATTTGGAAATCAGCTTATATCCCGCCGGAATTGGATCCTTAAGCTCTGTAACTTAACTATTTTTGGATTCCTCCATCTAAGCAACACATTAAGCCTAAAATCATGGTCTGTAATCCCGGAAATCTCAAAATCAAACCTATATACTGTAACAAACATACACAGGCAGTTTTCGAAGGCCCAGAAGCGCTCAAACCTTACAGTGATCATTGCTAAGCATGACTTGAAGGATTTTTGAAGACTGAGTACTCCCCGATCAGATCCAAAGAGATTTGGTTGAATTTATCCTCTAAAACTATTTGATGACCTGAAGTTGATATTTTCTTGCATTTGAAGTACTGAAGTACCATTATTCATTATTATTATGATTGATTTACCTCTATATCAATGAAAAATTGATGCCAAGTTGAAGAAATTCTCTCTGATATGATTCTTGACAATTTTGTCTTCCAAAAAATCTTACAGAAAATTCCCCTATATTCTTAATTGCTTTTGGTCCAGTTGCCTTCAATCCCTGATACATCTGAGACCCTTGTGCTTTGAAAAAACCAAAAAATTCCATTTACAACTCGAGTTAGAAAAAATTGCATTCTGTTTTGACTGTTCTTGACTGTATTTTGCAAAATCTGAATGCAAAAATACCTATGAGCATCCAAATGAAGATCTGATATCATGTCCACACTCCAGAATACCCTTGTGATATATTGGCTTTGAAACTTCTCAAAAAAGTGATCAGAAACTCTAGTTCCATTTTCCTGATCACTGTTTTACAGTTTGACTGCCATTGACCAACTTTTGACCCCATTTTAAGCTTGAATATCTCTCAGGATAATGATCTGACTTGGTCAGGGATTTCAACATTAGTCTCCTGCAACTTTTTTGTGCCAGACTAAATCATCTGACCCAAAGATTCAATTCATTATCGACTGCTACATCAATTTGAGTCAAGGTTCCATTTTCTTGAAATGGGAAAGGTATGGAAACTTTGAGTTTTTGGCTTTTTTGATAGATTTATCTTCCATAGACTGATCACCTTAAGTGATCTGGAGGTCCTAACCCCAATTTGGGTTTATACTCAAGTTGGCTTATTGAGGTTGATCTTTGAAGCCAGGTTGAGGGTCAACAAATAGTTTATTCAAACAAAGCTTATTATTAATATGAGACTTGTGATTTCTTACTACACAATATTACACTGGTCTGGATAGCAAATATGGATGAAAAATCACAAAATATGCTTGATCATGTAAAGTCAAAGTCCAAATACCAACAAATCATGTTCTGGCATGGCTCTCCAATCCATCACTTTTGTCTCAATTCGGGAGATGGTGGGCACCTGTGCAAATGGAAGCAATGAGTCTTTCATAGGGCGGATGGGTGCGCAGTAACATTAGCGTGCCCCCGCTCCAAGGTGGGGTTTATGTGGCGCTGGCAATGTGTTGTCTTGACGCGTTCAAGAGCGCCGGCATCCCAAAGCTCGTTGAGGAAGCAAGCATCTAGGTATTGTCTCAAGCTCCAGCCTGCCTTTGTTTGCACTTGTGCTCCTGCACATTTTATCTGGCAAGCCACTGAGCTTGCTTTTCCTTCCAACAAAATTGAGGCGCTTATGGCCCTATGGCCATGGTATAAGCCGAAGCTAGGGTGATGAGCATCATCCATCACTGACCCTAAAGAGCTATTGTGAGGTTTCACACCTAGGTGCTTAACTAAAATGATTTGAATTAGTTGGTTGTTTAGAATTGATAAATGGAATTTATTTCAGTCTTATGCTAATTTGTTCATACTATTCTTGTTCTTTTAAGTACTTCTCATAATTCTACAAGAAGTTTATTGCATTGCCAATTAGTAAAAAAGCCATGATGATGGAGATACAAACAACTTGAATGTAAGGTTCTGCATTAGAATGTACTTACTTCTTGTGTTACGTTGAGATTTGCAATTACATTGTTGTGCTTTGGTGGTTATTGAAATTTGTAGGATCTAAAGCAAATCATGCCAGAGTTCAAAGGATGCCTTGAGAAAGTGTCTTATTTGCTTTTTCAATTCGTACAAATGGAAGCAGATTGCCAGTTGACTTTCCTAGTGTTAGTATTTGAGCAAAATATATTCTCAATTTAAATGTCTAGCAAGATTAATCATTTACAACCTGTCTTAGAAGCAATAAGGGAGCCAAAATATGGTCACTAATCCCTTATGCCATATCAATCATATTACCAACAAATACTAGCATAAAGTAAACCGGCCCAAATCATCACTCCTGCTTGTGGTTGTGTTTTCCTCAGTCATAAGCAATCATATATAGCTGCTCTTGGTAGATCTGGCGGTTCAGGGAATAGATAAGCTTTCCAATCCAGGCCTCATCTATTATTCCCAAATATCCCACAGGCGTATTAAAACCTCTGAACCATTGAAACCTAACTAGGTTTCCATGCGTATATTTTTCCACGCGTATTTTATACGGCAGAAAAGTATATGGGCGCTGAGTGCGGAATACAGCTTTAAAATTGGATTCTGAGCGCCTCAAATGCAGGCAGCGCCCCTTTTCAATTTATGTGCTTTTTACTTGCATTCACTGCCACTGCTTCTCATGAATGCTCATATGACTCATAACCTATTGCCACTGCTTCTCATAGGCTAGAGCTTGCAGAATTATTAGATGAATTTCCATCACTCCTCCTTCAGCTCATAAGTCTGCAAGTCTGGTACTTCTGCTATATTTAACTTGGCCTTTAATTCCCAGAATTTGTTTGCAGGAAGAGCCTTTGTAAAAATATCTGCAATTTGTTTGTTAGTATCCATATACATCATTTGAATTAATTTTCTTTCAGCTAATTCCCTTATAAAATGGATACTTAGCTCTATGTGCTTGGTCCTGTCATGCTGCACAGGGTTCTTCACTATGGCTATACAACTTTGGCTATCTGTCCATATTATTGTAGGGCTTACTTGTTCACAATTTAGCTCAAGTAACAATCTTCTAAGCCAAACTATTTCTTTAGCAACAAGTGATGATGCAGCATATTCTGCTTCTGCAGAGCTCATTGCTATTGTTGCTTGTTTCTTGCACCTCCATGTAATCACACCACCACCAAGAAAAATAGCATAACCTGAGGTGGATCTTCTAGAAGATAGGTCACCTCCCCAATCTGCATCACTATAGCAAGACATTGTAAGATCTGTTGAATCGTAACATATTCCTTGGTTTTGAGTACCCTTTAGATATTTCAGTACACGTTTGGCTGCCTCCCAATGTTTCCTAGTGGCATCATGATTCCTTCTGCTCAGAATGTTTACAGCATAAGCAATATCTGGTCGAGTGCAATTAGCTAAATAGAGGAGACATCCAACTAAAGCTCTGTAAGGTATATTTTCCATGTTTATAATATCTTCATCCGTAGATTGCTGAATGTCAGTCAATCTATGTCCTGGAGCCATGGAATTTTTGCAGTTTTGGCCTCAACCAAGTTAAACCTCTTAAGCATATTCTCTATATGCTTACTTTGATGTAATTTGAGCGATTTTTGTTCTTTGTTTCTGACCACCTCGATTCCTAAGAATTTTCTTAGCTCTCCCAAATCTGCCATTTGAAAACTTTAGGATGTTCTTGCATTTTTTTAGAACATTTAATGAGGTTGCCACCATAATGCAGTCATCTACATAGAGGGCTATAATGCAATATTCCTTATTCTGCTCAAATCTATAAAGATTACCATCATTGTGCAGCTTGTTAAATCCTTGTTCTTGCAGAAATTGATTCATACAAAGATACCATTCTCTTGGAGACTGTTTCAATCCATACACAGCTTTGTTTAGCTTCCAAATCATATTCTTGCCTTGTTCATACCCTGGAGGTTGCTTTAAGAATGCTTCCTCTTCTAGAGTTGCATTTAAAAATGCTGTTTTAACATCCATATGATGTATTTCTAATTGCATAGCATTAGCCATGGCCAATAATATCCTGATGCTTGTCAATTTGACTATGGGTAAATATGTCTCATCATAATCTCTCCCCTTTTTCTGTGTATACCCTTGAGCTACTAATCTAGCTTTGTATTTTTTTGTACCATCTGGGTTTAGTTTAATTTTGAATAGCCATTTGCTGCCAATAATATTCTGCTTGCCATCTGACTTCACAAGTTCATATGTCTTAGTTTCTTCAAACGAGTTGAGTTCTTCATTCATGGCTGCTGTCCATTTATCCTTGTCAATGCTTTCTTGGACGCCTGCATAGCTTTGAGGTATTATTTCATCTTCCAAGATAGCCATAATATATTCATGCTCAATGGTCTTAGCCTCAACTCTTCTACTTCTTCCCATTTCATTTCTTCCATAAGCTTGATTACCAAGTCCATCCTCTTCTATAAGTTTTTCTGCCTGTGTTTTCCTTTCCCTTTTTTCAGGATAATCATTTACTGGTTCAGCACTAGTTTGTCTTGATTCGTGGGTATCCTCACAAGCAGATTTCTCCAGCACATTCTTCTCATCTGGTTTCTCTGAATCATCATAATCTTCTTCTTCAAATTCAAACTTAGGGATTTCTTCAGGCTTATCAGTTTGAATTTCATTCCCCTTTCTGAATTTGCGTTTATACAATACCTGCTCATTAAATAACACATCTCTACTAATTCTTATCTGCTTGGATTCAGGTAAGTAAATTCTGTACCCCTTAGATTCTTTATCATATCCCACTAGAAATCCTCTTTCTGCTTTGTTATCTAACTTCTTCCTTAACTCTGTTGGCACATGCACTTAGGCCATACACCCATATACTTTAAACTTTTCATAGTTCAATTTAGTTTCTGGTTCCCACAACAGTTTTGGAATATTTCCCTGCAAGCTTACTGATGGTAGCATGTTTTGTATTTCAACAGCTGTGTGTAAAGCTTCTTCCCAAAGATTGTTAGGCAGTCCACTTTCCTTTAACATTGATCTAACTGCATCGAGCAAGGTCCTATTTTTCCTTTCTGAGACACCATTCTGTTGTGGTGAATGTCTACAGGTCAATTGCCTCTTTATTCCATGTGATATGCAGAATGTTTTAAATTGATTTGAGAGGTATTCTCCTCCTCTATCTGATCTGATACATTTTACTTTGAATCCTGTTTCTCTTTCCTTTTCTGCAACATACTGCTTGAAGGCACTTAGAGCTTGAGATTTTCTGTTTAGACAGTATGTGGTGCACATTCTGCTGTAACATCTGCGAAGGTTATGAAATATCTCTTATTGGTCCTACTTCTGACATTTAAGGGATCACATAAATCTGAATGTATCAGCTCAAAGTTTCTGTTGTGCTCTACTTTTCCTTTTATGGAATGGTAATCGATTTAGCTTTCCCAAAGCATATCCTTCACAAATCAAGTCAAGTTTATTTGTATTTTCACATCTTATGTGCCCTTGCTTATGAAGAGATTCCAGTTTTTTGTAATTGGTGTGTGCAAGTCTATTATGCCAAACTTCCATGCCAACTTCTTGAACTGTATAAATAGAATCATGTACAACAGAATTATCCAGTCCATACAAGTTTCCCACACGTTTTCCATAAAATTTGATTTCATTATTCATCAAGATATTACACTAATCAGCATCAAATGTAACTCTGTATCCCAAATCACACAACTGACTAACTGATGTCAAGTTCTTGATAATGCCAGGCACACACAGAACATTCTGAATATTTACAATGTTTCCAGCTAAATCAGTTAGCTGTAATAAGCCTCTTCCTTGAACATGTTGTAATGCTCCATTCCCAACCTGAATCCTTCTTGAATTTGTATTTGTTATGTTTTTCAGGAATTCAACAGTTTGCACTATTGATCTTTCAGCTCCACTATCAACTATCAAATGATCAGAATTGTCAGAGCACATATTTTCATTAATAACTGCAAATTCATGAGATACCTCATCATCATCTTCTTCAATGGTTTTGTCCTTGTCTTCTTGTTCACTGGCATCACCTCTGCCTCTTGCAGATCTGCCATAATTTTTAGGTGTAGGGCATTTGGAAGCAACATGCCCTCTACCACCACATGTATAGCAATTGAACTCTTTTTTGAGTTTTGGACATTCATTCTTATAATGACATGTCTCATGACAATTGTAACATAGCACTTTATCTTTTCTCTTAGCAACAGAATTTCTGGAGTTTCTTCAGTTTGGGTTTGCCTTAATATCAGTTCTTAATATGTTTTCTGCCTCTTCTCTTGACTTACATGAGTTCCTAATAAATAGTGCCAAGGTCTCATTTCCCCCAATGGCCCTGGATATTTGTAGGACCTGACTTCTATCAGAAATGACAACTCCAGCCCCATTTAAGGCAGCTATCAGATTATCAAATTTATTGAAAAATTCAGTTATATCCTCTTCTTCCTTAACAAAGTTTAAAATGAAACGCACTTATTTGCTGCAAACGCACTTCAAAAGGAATCTTTGAAAGATTCCCTAAAATTCCCTTAAAAAATGCCCTTTTCTTGGTATATTTGTGACAAGTGTGACAATTTGAATATTTTAGGCACCATTTTTGGAGGGGAATTTGAACTCAGCTTCCATTCAAAATTGTTTGGTACCATTTTTTGGCCCCCTAGTTTGGTTTGAGAAATAGTAATATTTTTAAGGACAAAACAAAATAGACATTGAAAAAAAACAGCAAGCGCTAAGAGTGCCCAAAAACGTATTTAGTTCAAAGTTTATAAATTCACTACAAAATTATGAACAAAATTGCAAAAAATGCAACACATTTTTGATATTGCCTCAATAAAAGCAAATATTGTCACCTTAAAGTATGCCTCACACGCAGCGAGGTGAAGTCGAAGATGCTTGCGCTTTGCTTTATACACTTGCTCTTATTTGCTCCTCCGACACTGCTATAGACTTACGTATCTGCCGCGATGGCGACGTATGTATCCAATCTGGACTTTTTTAAACTTTGTAATTTATTTGTTCTCTGTAGTCTTTAGTTTCTTCCAAATAAATTTCAAGATGGTATAAATTTATACCTTAATAGATAGTAATATGTGGACATAGTATGCTAGAGATTTTAGACCGGTATAAATTTATACCCATAAGAAGACTTGAGTATAGATTTATACAACAAAAGAACTCGGCGGTATAAATTTATACAAAAAAAGGACTCAAATCGGTATAAATTTATACCTAAAGGAGGACCAAGCGGTATAAATTTATACCAAGAAGAGTTTTCTCGATAAATTTATACCAAAGATATATATATATGTATATTATATAAATATATAATATATATATAACATATATATTTACATATATATATCGAAAAAGAAGTCTTGCGGTATAAATCTATACCTTGAGACTTCTATGGTATAAATTTATACCGTTTTTTTTTATATACAAATATGTGAACGTATATATATTGAATATATATATATATTAACATGTATAAGATGTATATAGATATATATATACATAAAATATGTAGTCGAGAGTATAAGTTTATATCGTGCAAAATCTTGTGGGGTCTTTCTTGCTCCCAAAGGTTTTTGCAACTTAATCTTATTGAAATAACACACTCAAGGGATAATTTTATGCAGTTTTCTTAGTTTTTAGTTCAAAAAGTTCTAAAATAGTTCTAAATTCTCGACCTTGTAATGCAATGTTAGAGCATAAATTAGTCGAATCCGTTGTTATTTTTTACTTTTTTTCTCTATACACATGCTAACTTCACTTTAGGCAGACTCAAAAACGCTTCTAAAGGCAAAGGACCCCAAAATGTTATGGAGACACATGTGTTCAACGAGAAGGAAACTAATGAGTTTGTCCATAGGGGTGCGAGGAGTAGCAACCCCTCAAAGTTTACCTATTTCTTTGCAAACGGACAAAAAAAGCAAGAGAGACAAATACTTCTCTGGGAGAAATGTGCGGATGGCAACGCTACTTTCTGATGATGGAATTGTCTTGAAGACTCTCAACATTGACAAGGAGCTTGACTATCTTCTCAACATCACTATATTGTGGATTGGTATTGTGCAAGCCCAAAGACATGATAAATACATCTCCGAAACAACAAAGAAGGCCATGTAATCCAGAGCTTCACTACTTCAACTTCGTTTCCTCGGTATAAATTTATACACGGCATCGTCGGTTGGAACTTCAACTAACTCGCATGATTTCGTGGATGTATTATCATTTGTAATACCATATGATGCAAAAACAATAATTTTTTTCATTCAAGCGGTTTGTTCAAACTGTCTCCCAATGTCTTTTTTAAGGTCAATTAGGATGTTTAGCCAAAATGGTTGTGAAATAACAAATTTTTGTCTTCTATAACGGCCAATATAAACGTTCTAGGGATAAGATACAAAAGCGTCTAATTTTTTCATATGAGTTTGCCCCATAATAAATCTTTGGCTTTCGTAGTGGTCCTTTTCCCCTCTAAAATGAGATATTTTTCTTTGTTGTTCTTCTCCTTAATGTTAAGTCTTCCTAAAATGTTTGTTTTCATGAGCAGTTTTATAAATCTTTAGACACAAGATAGTAAAAGAGTCCTTTTTAGGGGTATTTTAGAATTTTGTAAATTTTTAGAAGGAATCTTTCAAACGCACTTCTTAAATAAGTGCGTTTCATTTTAAACCTTGTTCCTTGAGCTTTAACCCCCTTAATTCATTTTCAAGGAGATCAATTTGAGATGAAGTCTTCTCCGCGTAATGTTTAAGCAAAAACTTCCACATTTCTCTAGGACTTAAGGATCTCAATTTCAAGCGTATAGTGGGACTCACCTTACAAGTGATTATATGACTCATAACCTACTGCCACTGCTTCTCATAGGCTAGAGCTTGCAGAATTATTAGATGAATTTCCATCACCTAGTGTTAAGGTTCCTAAGAAGAAATATTATCGACACTTATAAAAATTTGTCTGCAAGAGACACCTTGGGGCTTAAGATCCAGGGTGGAAGTAGTAAGCACCGAGGTGTTCCTTGCAATGTGAAATCAGGGGTAACAACAATTCAACAAGGTGAAATCAGCCAAAATATAGAGTGAAAATGCTTGAATGTGCGATGAAAATGCAAGAATCTTAGGTTAAAGAATAATGTGCAGGTTTACCCACCGGCGACTTCAAATTTGCTCAACATTCTTTAACGTGAAATATGGCGAAGCGTGGTTGGTGGACATGCCTCTGCCCGCCAATGCCTTCAGGCAGAGGCATTGTTGACACAAAGGAATGTCAAGCAAAGAGAAATTCCCATTACGTGGAAGCCACTTAGAGAAAATTCAGCGAAGGTAGAAACGCAAGCTAGATGAGAGAATGCAGGATAGATGAGAAGAATGCAAGGTGAATCGTTAGAACATAAGGTAATTTTGCTAGAACATGATATAAAAGGTAATGTTGAATAACGACATGTGAGAAGGTTTTGGCAACAATCCCGATGTCGTCAAGGGGGGCATTGTTGATACAAAGGAATGTCAAGCAAAGAGACATTCCTATTACATGGAAGCCACTTAGAGAAAATTCGGCTAATGTACAATGCACTAGATGAGCTGAATGCTATCTAGATGAGAAGAATGCAAGGTAAATCGTTGGAATCTAAGGTAAATATGTAGCATAATAACAGGGGGTTTTCTTTGTGTTTTTGTACGCTTTTCACAAAGGTTTTCCTAAGATTTCATGGCGTATTCGAATAGATGTACTAATGCGTACATCTAGAGTGCATCATTTCTTAGTCGTTGATTTAGCTTGTTTTTTCCAATGGTCCAACATCCAAGGGCTCACAACAAAAGCCCTCTTTTTATTTTAGGGGCTGAACATGCAAGCCTCGTGATAGCATTTTAGGGCACGAAACAAGGCTTGCAAATCTGCAACAGGGATTAGCAAGATAAGGTTACAGGCTGTGAATATGCATCTCCAATCTTTGGCTTCAGTCTGGGGCATAAAAATAAGAGTTATAGTAGAGATACGTGCACTAAAAAAATTACAAGGGATTCAAAGATAAACAGAGTTCATGTTTGGCATTGGCCGAGTTGGTTTAGAGTCGGATCCCTCTCCTCACTTTAACTAGCAAGATTCGATTTCGAGTCAGCAATGATTTCACAAGTTTTATTGAATTTTAGAGATATTTGCAGGTCGATTCAGGGCAGGTCGGTTTGATTCTTGTGGATTTATAGATATTTTCTTTTGGCCGATTCTTGCTGTGGCGTTTGTCTTATCCATGTTTGCTTTATTGCATTTGTCTTCTTTTGCTTATAACCGTTGGGCTATCGCTTACGCTTTCATGTTGTCATCTGCGCTAAAAAGTTACTTGCTCCTAAGGCGACAGAAGGGGTCTTTGTGAAGAAAAAAATCTTGAAGCAAATGTATGGACGTCTAGGGCCGGATTTGCTGCAAAAAGTCATGGTGGAGGGTAAGAATCAGAGAAAAGTTCCATATTTCATGATGTAGAATTTTGCATGTAGAATTTTGCCCCCTCTGTTATATGGAGAAACTGGCTATAGCGATTCGGGTGTATAATTATTCGTTTAAAGGCATAAGAAAAAGGCATTTCGTTGCTTAGAGGGATTGAAAGCAATGGTTGTCCCCATCATTGTTGCTTTTGCTAGCCATAAGGCTTTTGGCAGTGGTGCTGGCAGTAAGAGACGTGATCACAAAGCGTGGCTGTGAGTTTTGAGCCTGAGGCAGTAATATTATATCTGTAAGTCTAAGTTTGAGGCAGTAGCTATTTACAAATCTGGTTGCCATTTTAAGCTTGTTGATGACGATTTTGGTTGCAAAAAGTCATGGTGGAGGGTAAGAATCAGAGAAAAGTTCCATATTTCATGATGTAGAATTTTGCATGTAGAATTTCGCCCCCTCTGTTATATGGAGAAACTGGCTATAGCGATTCTGGGCTGTATAATTCGTTTAAAGGCATAAGAAAAGGCATTTCGTTGCTTAGAGGGATTGAAAGCAATGGTTGTCCTGTCATGCTGTTGCTTTGCTAGCCATAAGGCTTTTGGCAGTGGTGCTGGCAGTAAGAGACGTGATCACAAAGCGTGGCTGTGAGTTTTGAGCCTGAGGCAGTAATATTATATCTGTAAGTCTAAGTTTGAGGCAGT
Organism: Isoetes taiwanensis; assembly: GCA_021234155.1. Lineage (NCBI taxonomy): Eukaryota > Viridiplantae > Streptophyta > Lycopodiopsida > Isoetales > Isoetaceae > Isoetes > Isoetes taiwanensis. Next base: position 13,869,293 of record JAJEKV010000028.1, read on the forward strand.
AGCTATTTACAAATCTGGTTGCCATTTTAAGCTTGTTGATGACGATTTTGGTTGAAGTTGAATTGTGGTTGATTCAAGATTGTGGTTGTTTTGTTCGAAATCCATATTCTAACAATTGCAGGTGGATTCTTCTTCTAGCACCTTACTATTTCTCATGCACATAAAATGTCGGCCCACAGCCAATGTTGACAGGAAGCTTGTAGCAAATGTTGTAAAATGGAATAATTTCTGCGCTGCATATCGTGCCCAAAGTGAGAAAATGTTGCTGGTTGTTATTACCAGAAGTACCTGTGAGAGGCTCTCTCTTATTTTTTTTGGAAGTAACTACATGATGTTATTATGTAGCTTATATAATGGATTACAACTCGTTCTTCTAGCAGCTTGCCATTGCTCATGCATATAAACATCGCCCACGACCAATGTTGACAGAATTCCTTCAGACAATGTTGTCAGGAATTCCTTCTGCCAAAGCCTTTAGTTGTCTCGTGCAGACAATGATATATATAATCATGTAAATGTGGTAAACTAATATTACCATAGATGTATGGAAATTGAGGCATATCCTATCCTGCTGCAACTTTTTCCTTGTAGAAGTAGGCTTTGTATTTGTGCTTCTAGTTCATCCGAGAATTTACTTTTGCTCAGGCACCTTGGATAGCCTTATGAATTGGATAGCCTTATGAATATGAGTGGTATGTTGTGGTAACTAGCATATAATACATATTCATACATAATCATGTAAATGCGGATAAAGGAACATTGCCATACATCATACGAGTTTTGCATGTTCTTACGTATGTTTGCTTTTTTTAGGGCTCGAAGGGCCCAAAATTTTTTTAGTATAACAACCAACACATAACTACCCTTAACATTAATTAACACAACCATTGAGTCCCACACATTTAAATTAAAATCCCCCTTGAACCCCCTTTGGTTTGGGTGCATATTCACACGGGGGGTGACGTAGGGCAGCGAGAGCCTTTATATTTATATTTTGCACGTACAAAATCAACACTATATAGTATTTTGCTTGAAATCTTATAGTATTTTGCAAATCTTGTTATACAGTATAGCAAAATTTGTACTTGCATACCCCACAAACGAGGAACTTTACGTACGGTATAGATTAAGGAATAAGGGGTGAATATGCCAGAATGTGAGGTAAGTTCAGAGCGTGAGGTAAGTAGAGCATAATGACATGTGAGAAAATTTTGGCTAGGAAAACAAAAGAAAAAAGCCATGTCGCACGATCTTATTGGCTCAAACATCTGATTTTCGCTTTAATAATCTTGAGCATGTATGTAAAACCTACATTTTAAATTTCGTTTTAATATCTACACTTATATAATCGATTCTCGCCAAGATTCGATTCTTAGATTCTTTAGATTCCCGTCCGGGGGAAAAAATCGAGAGGAAAATTTCCATTTTGTGTGGATCTGCAGCCCACTAAGCAGATCGTGCACCCAATTGCCACCCATATTGAATAATAGGTGCTGAGTTTCTTCCTCATGCTCTACTACTATGTTTCTCTGCTCAAGGCGGCACCAACCCCATCACCAGTTTTCTCAGTTCACACCTCGCCATAAGAAAAATGTGCTGCGAATTGCGCCTCAAGTACTGCCCTTGCACACTTAAGGAAAGTATAATTGCCTCAAAAATTGTCAGTGTAAATCTCTTCATTGATTTTTGCTGCAAAGTCAGTTGCAGGAGTGCAATTTTTTTGTGGTCTTTTTTATAATGGTCTTATGGTCTTTATTCCTCAATTTAGAAAGTTATCAAAAAGTACTACCATGTGATTAATATATTATGCTATGAGTATAAGTAAGACCATATAGCATTTAAAGCCTAGAATGTTCATAGTTGCAAAGTGGTTGGCATAACTATATATATAGATTTAACTACAATGTAAGAAATCAATCAATGTAAAACTACCAATCACATGTTTATTAAAATCCAACAAACATTAATTCCATAATGCTAAATGAGTTGTACCTCCTGTTAAAAGACATGCAAAGCTATCCGTAAGATCATCACTAAACACCGGGCTGCCATTTCTCTTCAAACCAAGTCCACATGTCTCTTATGAACAATCATATTATTTAGAATCGACATCCGTGTCTTTTACAATATTGGTAAATCGCCTTCTAATTTCCTGAACAACTGCATCAGTGATCTCCTTACTCTTGATCCCACTACTTAATCTACCTTGTCTTGAGAAAAGTGTAGATATTCCTGGTCCTGATCCAACAAAGCTATGGTCGAGATGTGACTTGTATTTACTACTTTGTAAGATAGCTTCAGTCAAATCAAACAAATTAGCATCATGCAGAGTTAAAGTTTTTTTTAACCCGAGTCGCTAACCAACTTGCATGTCTACTTTCGCACAAATTAGTATCAGGTATATGCATAGCATCTTCTATTGAGGCACACGCTTTCATACAATTTCCCCATCGACTCACTCTCTGATGCCACCAGCCATCCACGAGCACAATGCATTGACATTTGATGCAGAAGCCTTCTCTAGACGCTAACCTGTCATATAAAGGTACAATTCATTTGGATTATCCGGAAGTTCCATTCTTTTGCGACTTTCATAAACTCCTCTATATTCGTGGATCGATGCTTCTTGGCCTGCCTCTCACAGACATCGTTCAAAGTGAGACGAAAAGCTTTTTTTCATACACTTCTTTACCCTAAAAAACATCTCTAATCTATATCGAATTTGCCTCGAGCTTCATCAGCCATAAATCCATGAAATTGAGCAGGCTCGTAACCCTTCGATATCATCACTTTATTCAACTTTTTCCAGAATTTTCTTTGTGATTGAGCATCTTCTATTTTTATATCACCTTGTCATGAGTTTATGGAAACTTCGAGCCATGGAAGTATTCATACTGACACTTACTTTTCAGGTACAAAAGTCATCAGAATATTGCTTATTTTTTTTCTTGCATCATCTATCCATTTCCTTAATCTATACATTAAACAAAAATCATTAGAAAATAATGAAACTCTTAGCTACTCAAAATGAAAATATTACCTTCTTTGATTGCAAAGTGGCTCCAAGCGGTCCAACAATTCTTCTACCTTGTAGCTTGTCAACATTTCAATTTGATCAACCTCTGATGTTGGAAGTACGTCTGCAATCACCAACTGCATTGCCAATTTATTTTGCATCCATTTGGGTCCAAACTTACCAATGGAACTAACTGGCATGTTCTGCAAAAGTGAGTGCAGTCTCCTTACGCCTTTCTTGCTTTCCACATGCCTAATGGGATGAGTATGAGTTCCGTGATGGACTACAAGTCGCTGACAAGAATGCAAAATAGGGGCAAGTCGATCTTCACGGACTCTCTAACTTCAACAAATTTTCTTCAATTTGCTTTTTTGCCTCGCACAACAGGATTTTCCGAAAGTTGAATATCCGTGTCTTACGAATCAAGCAAAGAGGAAGATGGAGAATCAATAGCTATGACTACAATTGGTTTTGATTGCTCCTTGCCACCATAGACCATGACTGTCTCACCAAATTCCTCATAGATTACGATTCTTCACTCTTCGATCCTATCACTCTTCGATTTGTAGTCTTCCTCAATAACATTCCTTAAAGAAGAGGGATCATTGGAATCCTTGACTTGAACCACACATAAAGTGTTGATATCGTAGTTGAACACCGTAGATAGCATAACCACTATCAACAAGCATATTCCATTCGGGATAATGGCAAGCATAGTTCTTGCACTTTCGACCAAATGCTTTGAAAAGGGCTTCTTTGTAGAACTCTTTTTTTATTTAGGAGCGATATACTAAATCTCTAAGCAAGTTTGAAATCCCCAATTTGATGACTACTTCAAATTACTTGCTAAAACGTGATCAAGATTAACGGCTAGCTTTGAAAGTTATCTAACCGGATAGCCTCCAGATTTTATTACTTCGTTAAAAAACCCAATGCTAATTTGTGCTTTTAATTATGACTCCATTTTCGTTGATAATATTGTCACCTCTACCAGCTAATATTTCTATTAATAATATTTCGTTAATAATATTGCTTCTATACCTTTAATAGTTCTCATTAATAATTTTTAAATGTTTCCTTAATAATATTACACCATTTTCATGGGGACGAAAAACCTAACGCTTTCTATTAACCTTAACCTAACCATATGTCATATTAACCTAACGTTTTCTATTAATCTTAACCTAACCTTAATGCCATATTAACCATATTATTACATATTAACCATATTTTGTTACCGAAAATATTTTGAACTACGCAACAAAAGGACTGGATTCTCAAGCAAGAGGTTTTCAAATGTAAGGAGCGATGGATTTGTAAAGCAAACATTATGATAATCAAGCAAACCGGCACAAACAGAGATGAGATGCGTGAAGCAAACATTCGATGCAAACGCCCGCTTGAGGTTAGTCCGCCATTATTGCCGTTTTGAAAGTTTTGTTGTTAAAAATATTTTGAGTCACGCAAAATGAGACCGGATTCTCATAGCGTAGATTCTCAAATGTAAGGAGCAAAAAGACTTCATAGCTTACGGATTTGTGAAGCAAACGACGGGCTTTTCATGCAAACCGAAGCAAACTAAAGCAAACGACGGACTTGATGCAAACGGCGCCGCTTGAGGTTAGTCTTTTCAGCCATTCTTCCTGTTAAACGAGATGAGAAATAGAATCACGGTGGAGGTAGAATCACAGTGTGGAGATGCAAACGGCGCCGCTTGGCTTGTAGCAATTTGGAGTGTTACATTCTTTTCATTCATGCAGTTTTGGGTCATATATTTAGGTATGATTACATAGCAAAGACGTAACATTTTTTGTTACATAGCATAGCATAGGTAGATTAAACATAGCAAAGACAAAGTTACAGAAATGGCAAACGGGGCCGCTTAGGAGTCCTGGACTTCTTTTTTTTCATTTTTCATTTGGTAGAATCTATAACTGTAATATTCGTATTTGATTCTCGAAGTTCCTATGCATCCTACCTTGCTTGCCGATGGTTTAAGATAGATCCCATTTTGACAAGGTTAAGAATATCTCACTGAATTGCATCCATGGACTAGAATCATGAATTGCACAAATTTGGACGAATTTGCATGAATTGCAATCTAATTGCTTCATTCATTATCTAGATTCTAGAATCATAAGCATGAATAAAGTAGATGAAAATAAGACAAACACATCCGCCAGAAGATCGCCAGACCATACATGTACCAACGACCTTCCTCAATTGCTTCAAATTTGTGATAGTGGGCTATAAGCCCAAATATCCACAATAACGCCCCTAAAAGGCCGCTGCTTGTAGCTTGGTGAAATGACTCCCATCGGAGCGCGCTATTCCTGCTATGGCCTTCACCGAGATGCCTATTGTATGTTTTTCATTCAACAAACAATGCTTGAATTGAATCTAGTTCGAATCAAAAGAGGCTTTGTGATTTTGAAAAACCGCATTACGTAACTTTATGATGATGCTTTAGTAATGCCGTTTAGGAGGTCCGGCTCTTCTTCAAAACTGGGATTTCTTTCTTCATTCATTTGGTAGAATCTATAATCACCAGTAATATTCTTATTTGATCCCAGGTAAATGCCACCGTTTGAAAGATCTCTAGCTCAAATTTCTCGCTCAATTTTAAGACAAACTGAATCAAAATGGCGTTGTTTGCTTCATATTAAGATATTCAACATTATGCTAAGTGTGGAGGATTATCACGCTGGTGTATACGGTATGCTTTAATTTTTTGGATTCTTAATGTTCAGCTCATTGTTTATTATCTATGAGTTTAGGCGTTGTATAAGACTCACGTGATAAGCCCATTAGAAATTCCAATAAAAGTATCCCAAAGACTGCCATCGCTTCATTGAGCACATTATGTAATCTTTTCAGATATTAATTCATTTATTGGTCAGAATAAAATTGTATAACTAAAAATCGAATCCCTTGGGTAATCTTCTTCTCCAAATAATGTACTCCAAATAACAGTCTTCAACATTAAGTTCTTCAGTTTCTTTCATGTTGCTAGTCACTATTATCCGTGAGTCTAGAATCCTATTTTACCCTTTAGTAGAATTCTTTTTTTTAAATGCTATGAACTAGAGCTTAAAATTGATCTTGTGTCTTATGTAAATGGCGAAAGATAGGCTTAGCCAATAGGCTTGCAAATTTGTGTTCATATCTCAAGGTTGCTAAGTAATCATTTAATTGAATGTTATGTGCCAGCTATGGTTGTAACGAGGAGAGGAACCATATTACAAATAATATCGCAGACTTTGAACGAAACTCAGAATTGTGCAGGGAAGAGATCCTTCCTTGATTCCTCTTTGTCATGTACAAGTTAACCAAGTCAGGTGTATTGTTACCAAGGGCGCCAAGGCATGCGAGACACTAAGGAGCCGATGGGTATATAAAAGGTAATTTCATCCTTTCTATTATCGACTCATTTGGCAATACAATTCTAGTCACGTAACGCATTGTGCAAAGCCGGGATGATTTTTGGAAGCAAGAGAACGAAGCATTTGAGTCTAGTTTGCACCAATGATGAATGGAGTGATCTTTCTAATAAGATGTTTATTTGCTTGGATGGGAACTATAGAACGTGTGTTTGGTTGCACGACATCAAAGAGATATACTCTTTTTGTAAGGAGCATGCACTTTTCACCAAAGCATTGTTTGTGAACATTGAACCCACTAATGAGGATTTCATGAGGCAATGTTAGATAGAGTCAATTCCCTTAAGCTTGACTAATGATCCATCTAATCTTGTGTAATTCAATTTGATTGATAATTCATCCTAGTATATGATGTTCAAATTGTTATAAAAGAATAATTCCAAATAATATCTTTATAGTGCTTTGGACTACATAGGTATACAAAAGTTAGATATGGAATTCACAATAAGAGCATCGACATAAAAAAGATTGGCAAAGAGGCCACAAAAAGACCATAAAGACCAGCATGAAAAAGACCATGGAAAAGATTTCCCCGATTCGCGAAACTTCAATCCCGGGCAGCTTTGATGCGGTTTGATGCCTCAATCTAACCCGGTAAAGATTTTGCTTCATATTTAAGATATTGCTAATCGATTTTTAGCTTTTATCATTGATTATGGCGATTCTTTCGCCTTCAACTTCTTTGGGTGCAAAAAAACTCGAATTTAATTGTCTCGTGGGAAGCAAGAACCCCAATAATTTTCTTCTTCGAGAGAATTGTCGATGTGGCACCCTAACTAAAAATCATATTCCCTCTTTCTGTTGCTTTCAAGACATCTCGGCCTTCTCATGTGCTTCTGATTCTTGAAAAATTTGTGCGGGGCCCATGCCACCTGAGTCGTCCATTGTTAGCATGTTGCTCGATCTCCTTCTTTTCTTACCTCATTTTGTGCCCCTTTATTAATCGGAGGCGGCCGGTGGTTTCACCCAAGGGAGACATTCTTTAAAACAATCGATTCTATCTTATTTTTCCCTTTTTACAGACTTCTATCCAGATATTATTAACTCTGATTTGTCCTGTATTTTGACAGAGAATCAAGCTGTGGCTATGGCGACTGCAAGCTCTTTAGCATGGGACAACACTCAAAGGTTTTTATGCGGACCCTAGCTGGGTTTCAGCATTTCTATTTGCATATCTACTTCAGATAAGCCATCTATTCTGTTGAGTTTATTCGCTTGCAAGCTGCAATTCAAAACATGTCTCGCTAAGGTTGCCACACCAACTCCATGCGCCGACTTTGGCCGCTCGTCTGAAAATGGAACTCCACACGGCTAGTGAGATCAGAGCTAAAAATTGGGCATCTTAGCAAGACACATCACTTCATGAGCACTAGTGAGGTCAAAGCTCCAAAAACTGCAAAAACCAACAACACGCCAATAGTCAAATGTGTAAGGGTTAGGAGCCACCCACAGGCCAAGTGTCAGGAGACTATAAAACTGGGCCAACAATATAAGAATTACAGTATCAAAAAAGAGAAATGAATGATTCATGAGGATTCCCGACGCCCCGGAGCTACACTAGGATCGAGATTACAAGAATCGCAACATCAATATGGGAAAACAAACCACGAGGATCATCGGAAGCCACGAGGCTATGCAGAGATCGAGAATTCCAATATATATATATATAGGCTCGAATCGAGAGGGGCTTCCCTTGATGCCCTCCAAAAGCGACAAGTGCTATGCTGGAAAAGAATGCAAGGGCCCATTAGCCAACTGAGAATCAACCTGATAGTAATCAAATAGTTAATAGCTAACACAAGCAACCAAGCACAATAGCACATTATCAAAATTTGAAAAGACGATCCATGAGGATCCTCGAAGCCACGGGCTACTGAGATAGGAAAATATAAGCTCAACCCGTGAGGGCTTCCCTTTGGTGCCCTCTAGAAGCACCATGTGCTGCTACTGAAAAATGCGTAAGCCCATCCGGCCAACACGAACAAAAAAAGTAAAACCTATGTAGCGTAACAAGAGGTGGGAGGGGGAGAACTTTGTACAACAACAAGATTCAGCTCAGAGGAAACGCCGATGGGGGCACAAGGCTTTTATAGGAGAAAGGGCCAAAGAAAGCCTGCACTATAGCAGGCGTGTTCCAAAGAAAGCCCTGGTCCGAAAAGGAGAGTCAAGGCTAAAATCGGTATCCCTTTCCTCTATAATGATGGTTCTCTTCTATATAAGAAGAGAACCATAGCATTCTAGGCAAAGGTCCTTATGCACAAATGGCATCATCCGGACACAAAGAGGAACCTACCTCAAACTCCATCATAGGCCAAGGGCACGAGAGACTGTCAGCGTACCTCAATGCCAGGAAAAATTTAGCAAGCATGAGACGAGGTGGGATGCCAATGCAAGTAGCGGGGAAAGGGGCCCAAGAGACGCTGGGACAACTGGAATGCATAAAGCAAAGAAATCAAAACTGTAAAATCAACGTACCAACAAACTACGGAGAATACATAACGACACGACGCCTTCGAAAAGCAAGAACAAGCAATACCTAATCTATCATATTGTGACGCTCCTCAATCCACCGCGATGCTCCCCATCGTATAAATACAGAAATTCCCCCCATGGCGAATCCATCACCACGTAAAGGCCCTCCACCCGACTCGACCACTTGTGATGGCTAAGCGTCCCGTGAAGGACACCTGAGGTGTCATTAGTCCCACTTCTATGGGAAGCCTATATAGCTTTAAGTACCGCATATACATGTTAGCACCTAGCAACAATACTAATAAATAATATACCACCACAAAGGGTGGCCCATCATCATCAATATAACTACAACAGAATACTAACATAACAAAGGAAATACACCATAACTAAGGGCTCTACCCCGGGCTCAGACTCCATGGGGTGGCCCGGTCGGTCGGGCCTCCAAGATAACCCCAAGCAGATGTGAGGTATAACATGGCGTTGGCTGGCATAAGACAATGGCTAGAGTAGTCCACTCCATCCGCCCCTCCTGTGCACACTTTGCAGATAGGCTGAATCATGCTATGACGTGCTTGTAGCCCTCCGGAGACACAATCCCAAGGAATCACCCTTCGGGACTACTCCGGGTTACATCTCCCCGGTCCGATGAGGCAGGTCAGAGAGGCGTCTCCTCCCCGAGCATGACAGATCCCTGGGTGTGCTAGAGAACACGTGCTCCCTTAGTGACCCCCGCATCCGTACCCGACTTACTCCCCTAAATCTAAAGTTTGGCTCACCAGCCCATTCGAGCCTGTAGCCATATAGGCTCCCACCCTCCCCCCAGTGTCGGACCCATGCCCGCCCACACGCAGTGACCTGCTATAAGCCTAGCACACTATAGGAGTCCCAAGCACACGGCTGCCCAGAGCAAGACCCCACCCCGATTCACCATCATCACTCTTTTATCCGGTGCTGAACCACATCATAGCATCCACGAAAATAGGTTGGCTCTTGTGCCGCGCCGCATTTATTCTTGGGTTTTAAGGGTCCTATCTAGGAGCATCTCTTCTTCTAGATGGCCTTTTAGGTCTCTACCCTCCCCCCTCCCCTTTTTACCCATACAACACAGAGGAAATGTAAAGAAAGCTATCCTTATACATCTCCATCCATAGCTTCTAATAGAACACATAAAATAGAGATTAACCATACATCTATCATACAAGAGTTACTCCTAGCTACCTTCTAATCATACAAGGGTTAGTCCTATGACTATCTAGGAATCCAAGCTATCTCACGCACTAACCCGGGATTATAGCTAGGCCCACTATCGCCGGGTTCTCCATCCTCCCGGCCGAACATGGAGGAACAAAGCAGCTCCTCCTCCACCAACCTCCCCCAATTGGGGCAACCCCAGGGTACAAAACCCCAATTTGGGTCCCAAGTTAGTAACTCCCTTGCCCAATCAATTTGGGCCGTGGGCGCTCTGGGTTGGCTAATATTAACTAATTTGATATTTTTAGCCCTTTTTAATATTAGGTTAAGCCCTAAATTCGAATTAGGGTTTAAGGTTAGGTTTCCACTTTAATAATTAATTATTAACATAGCTAACCTTAGGTTATGAATAATTAAGATGCCATTAATTATTCATAGTGACGTGTCATATATTTATACTTAAAAAGGCGATAAATATGTGGAACGCCACATTCTCCCCACCTTTAAAATGATGTTGTCCTCAAGATCAAGACTACTCTTGTTGGTGGGCAACACAAAGACATGTTGGAAGGGAAGTCTTCCTCCTTAAAGAGATAGCGTGAGATTATAAGTCACACACCTGACGTTGTCATGTTCAAAAGTGATCAAGTTTGAAATGACTTGTAATGTGCAATTTATAAGTCCGATATTAAAGGTAGGAGTATAGGTCGACATGATCATCTTTTAGGACCAAGTAAAGGTCAACAAATAAGGTTTGTGGAAGTACCGCTTAGTAGAGAGTCATTCTAATCATATTAAGTTCTCGTGTATGTGTCTATTATATTCTCCCTTCACTTTGCAATTGCTTTATTACAACAGCCAAATTTAATTTAATTTTTGTATCAAAATTTTGTTTTCCTATTTTGTTAAGTTTCACAACCTCGTATGTTCCTATCCTCACATTTATACTTACCCTTTAATACAATTATATATTGTAATGTATCTGACATTTTTACCTATATACTTTAATATTAATTACGGACACATGTTCTTCATCATTTATTATTTATAACCTTGTTATAACATAATCTAAGTCTCGTTATTCCCTCAGGAGTTCGTGTAAGACATACATAATTATCTCCTTTCGATTATCTTTAATGTTTCCACACTCACACTCTCTATTCTAGTCTATTTTAACCATAAAGCACAATTTCATTAAAATGGGAAATTTCGTGATTCCAATTAGCAACGAAAATCTTTTTTAGTTCATTTTATGCCAATTTTTTAAGCAATTATGGCGTCATTAAGAAAAAATATGCCTCTAAAGTGTCATTTATTGGCGCCATCAAAAAGACTAGCACTGCATATAAAGAAGCTAAAGAAACGTAACATCACAAAATTAGTTAAAATTTCCAAATTCATAGATTTGCAAATCAAAAATTTTGCCCACAACAACAAGGACTTGGAAGGGAGTCTCGCTTACAAAAAGTATTATTGTACAATTTAACATTACAATCACACAAAATTCGTGGTTCCTGATCGAGGATCGGGTTACCGCATCGGGATCGGGTTACGCATCGGGATCGTGTTCCGCGTCGCCCGAGCCATGGCTAGAAGAAGCACCCATAGGATCTACCCGAAGCTCTCAAACAGTGGGCGTTGAAATTGGGATCATTAAGCATGTCCAGATCGAATTGTGCGTTCTTGATCGCATCATAGTCCACATCGGGTGGAGCTTCAGGCATCTCTGTATTTGGTGGATCTACAAAATTCTTCAAAGAACAAAGACCTTGTCTCTCCACACAGAATCGCCGCAAGTATAGGATTCAGAGGCGGTCAAGCCTATCAAGAATCCCCTGTGCACTCCCCGCTAACCGGTCACTTTCAACACAATGCAAACTCTCTTATTCAAAGAATGAAGCCCTGGCCAAAAGAACCACAGAGAAGTAATCAAACACCCCCCTGTTCCTAGCTGTACCATTTTCTCGCAGACGAGGTAGGAGCATGTGGCAGCCCCAACCGGTTTCTCATGATTAAGTCCCCGCAAGCCTTGCCACCAGTATTTCGGAATCACAAGGTGCGAGCTTCCCCGCCATAGCCTCGGACTCCCCTCGCGTCTTCTTAGGGCAATGAAACCGTGGCGCTTCTTGAGGATGATCGTTGAAGGGAATTTGAGGTCAATATCATCGAGGAGGATGAATTTTTTTGTATGCGCACCGGTGCATGGACCTCCTCGAACTCCCTGGGAGCCGGATTTTTGTATTCGCCCTCATACATGCCAATAAAAACTCGATCCGAATCCGGGATCATCCAACACATGAAATCAAGAAGTTGTGCTCGCCTTGCAAAGACCACTATCCGTAAAGAATCACCGTGGTGTTCTTTATGACCGTGATCGAAGAAATTAGAGAGAGTGGTCTTGTCCCACATTGGAGTGATGCCTCTAGTGTCCGTGGCTATCAAGGATGCCGGGCACGAGATTGCAAACAAATTGCCCCCGCCGTCGAGAAGTTCAACTGCAATGGAAGTCTTCGGTATCCTCCCTCCTGCAAGACAAAGATTATGTGTATATATTTTGCCAAGGCGGTGGCACGCTACCGAAAAACTCCTTCCTTGGTCACGCCAACTTCAACCCACTTACTATACTTGGGGTGGCCATGGAAATCGTGTCGCCGTCCTCGAAGCCCACTCACGGCAAGACTTAGATCGATGAAGGATTTAAACTTCCTAAAATTATCCTTCACATATTCAAAAATCTCCTTCTTCAAGAACGATATAGATCGTAGTGTCTTTGCCCTTGTCTTGAAGAAGTGCTTACCTGTATAATCAGAGGTGACCTTCACGTAGGTATTCCCATCCAGCACCTCCTGGAACAAAATCCGATAGTCTTCATAGTCCATACCCCTCATGCACCTCGTAGGTCCGACCGGGTAGTCGAACTCTTTTGCCCATTCGGGTAATAGTATGTCCCTTATTATCTGTTAGCTTGCAAGATTTCCACAAGTTCCATAGGGACACGAATAGCTGAAAAATATCCTCTGGCATGAAGACCCACTGACTGAAATCTTTCGGGTGCTTACCACGCATGGTAACTTCAGCCAAAGCCAGATAACGCTGGAAACAACAAGAAGTTAGTATTGAATGCAAATGATTATGAAATGGCGTCGTGGCGCCATTTGCTGAGGAAATGGCGCCGTGGCGCCATTTCGCCACGGCGCCATTTGCTAATCTAGCAGAAAATTAAAACACGATGTACCTTGTATGGTTCTGAGCGAGATTGCCCGCGTCCCGATGGATCAGGCTTCCCGCAAAGAGCATATTGTTGCCGCAGGTGGGTTATTTTATCAATGAAAGGCTCCTTGAAGATAGTCTTGGCAGCGATATCATTGACTTCACAACTGAGCTGCAGGCACTCTTGCTTGTCCACCGTGCGCACAAGACTCGGGCAATTCGATACTCATAAATCTTTGCCATTTGTTCTTGGGACTTCATTTGCCGAAGTCTTTTACATACAAGCCGAAGGCCATAATGTAAAATGATTGCCATTCACTATGTAAAAGTGCATCCCCATGAGGTCATCCCCGGTTTTCCAAGGATGTAGTTTCTTTGTGAGGGATTGAATGGAATCACGCCTGCGGGAGTGAACAACACCGGATGTGGATCTCTTTGAAAGGATTCCACTAAGGTCTTCACGCGTGCTCCATATTTCTTGGCCGAGATGTCGATTTGTAGGCCCTTGATATAGGTGAACACGCTTATTCGCTTGATAAATTTGATGCCCAGAGGAAAAGATGCCTTGGTCAATGATCTTCTTCAGAACGTGTTCTCTCGCCGTCTTCTCCTCTTTCTCGATCTTTCCACCTTAAGATTTGCGCACCTCGAGCAAGTCGCCGAGCTATTCTTAAGGTTAGCTTTTTGGCTCGGCTTCTAATGGGGACCCTTTTGGCGGTGTGCCCGGAGAATCTTGGATATGTGGTGGGCTTGGAGGAACTTCACCACCACTTCCAGCCGAGACTTGAGTCCCAGTCTCTCTCCTCTCTGCTTTTTAGGTGTTCTCTCCTTCTCGGTCTCCCCAGCCGGCCTTGCTTCTTCTTCTTTTTTCCCTTCTATTGCCTGCCTCTCGATTCCCTTTCCTCTCCGTCCTTTTCTGTCCCGCCGCCTGTTCTTCCTTCCGCCCTTTCCCCGCCTTTTTCCTTGTCTTTCTTGTCTTTCTTCTTCCTATCCTTCTTTTCTTTCTTTTCCTTTTCTTTCCTTTTCCTTCTTCTCTTTCTTTTTCCTTATCGGGATCTTCGTGATCCTTTCTCTTCACTTTCCCCTTGTCCGACTTTCCTTGCTCAACTTCCCGGTCAACTTCCTCAGTAGCAGATGAGGAGTCCTCGCTAACGGATTTCAAATGCACGCCGTGTCCACAATGGCGGGTAGTTTCTATTGGGCTAATGCCTTGACAATGAATGAAAACGAGTTCTTCGACTTCGTTCAAACGATTGCAAAAGAATCATAAAACCCTCAAGATTTCTTGTGGACTGATCGATATCGACTTCTTCAAAGCTGTTTGTATGATGGCGATGGCCTTTGCTTTCTCGCCAACCAGCTACATTTAAGTTATACTAGCGGATTATTATTGTGGGATCATAGAACTTCCGGTCCACATAGTAGACTATTATTCTCTGGCCGCACGCTGTCGTCCACAGACCACCCTGATCCAATCTTCGTGGCCCGCTCTTGCTAGTCAACCTCATGTTAACCAAGATACCGGCTGGTAAATTCCGGCTTAAGGGGCGCTCTCCTTTATCGCCAGGCGTAGTTTTTACCGCAGTCTCCTTTCGAAATCAGAGGTGGAGGGGGCTCTCACCGCATTATTTCCATGCACCGTTCCTATTCACAAAGATGATAGTCCGGTCGGATTGAAATTGTGTTTTCGAACGAAGCAATACCGCAACAAAGAAGCATCGAATAAAGGCATCAATAACTCGATCAAAACTAGTAGACGTACTCAGACGACCAATAAAATGGCGCCATGGCCATTTGTATCTCAATTCATTGCATAAGCACATGGAAGCGCCGCATGCGCTTAGCATTCATGCCATTTGCAAAACAACAAGACCCTAATTTAAGACAATAGGCATCAAATGGCGCTGATGGCGCCATTTACAACAACAAGACCATTTGCCAACAACAATACCCTAATGTAAGCTAATGAACATTAAACGGCGCCATGACGCCATTTGTCAACCACAGGTCCCTTATGTAAGCTAATGGACATCAAATGGCGCGACGGCGCCATTTCTCAACAACAAGCCACTAGTTTGACTAGACATCAAATGGCGCTGATGGCCATTTGCCAACAAAACAAGAGCCTAATGTAAGCTAATGGACATCAAATGGGCCATGGCGCCATTTTGCAACAACAAGAGCCTAATGTAAGTTAATGGACATCAAATGGCGCCATGGCCATTTGTCAACAACAAGAGCCTAATGTAAGCTAATGGACATCAAATGGCGCCATGGCGCCATTTTCCAACAACAAGAGCCCAATGTAAGTTAATTGACATCAAATGGCCATGGCACCATTTATCAACCGGCAGGACCCAAATTCAACAACAAGATTCGAAATGAAAGGCGGGCCCATTTCTACCAAAGGGAAGCACCGCAAGTAGATGACATACATGTGCCTTAAGGTGTACTAGCCGCCTCCACATTCGAAAGTAGCTCTTAATTGTCCACTTCCCATTTCGAAGCCTTTGAATTTGGCCCTGAAACCGGTGTGTAGCTTGATGGAGTGAGGCGATGAACCGGGGGAAATGGCGCCCGAAAATACTAAAAACAGTAGGGCTAAACAAGGCTCCTCGGAGGCGCCGGCGAAGCCCGGGGGGCCGAGGCTTAGGGTCGAAGGCCCGGAGCCGAATCAAAACGAAAAGCAAAATGAGGTCCTCCGAAAAAACAATGGGGCATAACTAACTTTGGCCGGCTGCCTCTGGGTACCACAAAGCGCGGGCAGCTAGGCCCGTGGTCGCCCAGCGCCCATGCCCGCCAAGCCATGCCCACCGACGCCTTGATGGCCCAGCGCATGCCCGCCCATGCCCGTGGCGGTCCAGTCCAACCATGCCCGCCCAAAATTGAATTTTGAAATTAATATTTCCCGCCCATCGCCCACCCAAATTTGAACATAGAATTCAAAAAATCCCGCCTGTAATTTGAAAATTTGCCACCACAAAATTTAAAAATTCCCACCAGAATTGAAATTTGGTTGCCACTTGTCCAAAGTCGAATGGTCCGCTTTTAAAATTGTACTTTGCATTTAAAGCTCCCTCTTTGTCGCCGTTCTCCCTCTTAAGGCGACCATGCCACGACGCAGACGTTTTAGCGCTTCAAGCCTTTGCCGAACTTTGTTTCGTTTACCGCCGCCGCGATAAGGCGCTACTCTCAGCGCCAGAGGGCAGAAACTTTGCAAGGCGCATCGCGTCTTTGTCGCCGCTTTCTTCTTGGTGCTCCGCGGCGTGAGCTACATGTCCCACGCCGTGATTTGCGTAATGCCATCTACCTCTATATGACGTAATATATGCCACTTTGCCTGTGTTAGACCACCAGGTGAACAGCACCATAGGTGTTAAACAGGGATGCCCGTTATCTCTAACGCTTTTTGGACTCTATATTGACAAGTTGGAGACCTGGATGCAAGAACATGGAGGTGGTGGCCCGCAGTTGCCAGAGGCATATACAGTAAAACAGTTGCTCTATGCAGATGATCTGGGCTTATTGTCCCATACAGCTAGGAGTATGCAGGAACATTTGGATGCTCTCACTCAATTCTATGACATAGCAAGAATGACAACAACCAAAGAAAACCAAGTTGTTGCCAATCTCGTCACAAGAGAGATGATATCCCGCATACTTCTATTACAGAGGACAAAGGATGGAAGTTGTAAGGACCTTTAAGTATTTGGGAATCGATTTCTCTGCTAACATGCTATGGGATGACTGTGTAGAGAGAAGGGTCAACGCGGGATGGAAAGCCCCAGATGCAATGCATTAGCCGTTATAGAATAGATCTCACATTTGGCACGCAAAAGCACACCTGCTCCGAAAGCACTCGTGGAACCTCGATTGCCGATGGGGTAGAGGTCCGGGGCGCCGCTAGCAAGGGTACTTGGGATAAGTTGGATAGGGCGTATGAGCTTTCCCCGACATACAGCCTAAGCCAAGGATACTGTGCCTTATCCCATTTTGCCAGATGAGATCGCTTTTGGCCCTCGCAAAGATTCTCGCTATGCACAGCACCTTGCGATTTCCATAAGGTTGATGTAATGGATGCACAACGCCTTCCTCCCCGCCTCTGTTATTATACAAGGGCCACAACGCCCCAAAGAGAGTGTGGCGGTGAGCATTGTAGAGGATGGTTCGCAAGATGGTCCATAGAGATAGACTATCAACACATTATAGATATGGCGGATATCGTGGAGCAGAGTCGATTTGAATGAGCGCTTTGTCGCCTCTCTATGGGATGCTTCACCTTGCAAAGCCCAAAACAGCACTACCACACGCAGTTTAATCCGGCCACTGAACATGGCCCCCACCAAGATTTGAAGGCACACATCTCTACCAAGAAACGGAGAGCTATAGCTGCAATAAGGACCGGTCCCACCATCTTAGAATTGAGACAAAATACCGGGTACCTGGATGGAGGGTAGGGAATCCCCCTGCTGCAGAGAGATTATGCCGCCCGCCACATGCGCATAGTAGAAGATGAACACCATGCTCTACAGAATGCCCAAAGATATGCACACATCCGAAAGCGGCTCATGCCGATCTCGATGCTCTTAGCAATTATCAACCGGCCGGCTTCGCCAATGGTCGCGACGCCTTAAGGCCCTACATTCTGCAAGTCTCCACCGCCGAGTCCCTCACAAAGACAGTGGAATTTGAGCCTCCTAGATAGGGCCTCCTCAACGCCTTACTACAAGGGTTTTTCCTCCCACATGGGGGGTTTTTTCATCCCAGTGGTAGAGACACATTGTACAGGGTTTCTGTGGTTCTCTTTTGTGTTTGAAAACTTTCCGCTATATTGTATCACCGTCTCATAGGCCAGTTGGCCTCCGTGGACGTTAAAATATACTTCCTTCCTTCCTTCCTTCCTTATTAATAGTCTTATTAATATTCTTATTAATTTGTACATTCATATACTCTAAGGAGGTTATTTCTAAGTCAACGTTCCCCACTTGACGTAATAACTAGGCCTCAAACCTCATCTCTATTATCAACTAACAATTTAATAATATATTATTAACTATATTATATCTAATAATATATTTAAATAATAATTATATATATTATTATTGATTTGTACACGCATATACTCTAGATAGTTAGTACAAGAAGGTTTATTTTGTGTCAATATTCCCCACTTGACATACTAACTAGGCCCCAAACCTCATCTCTATCATCAAGAGATAATTTACACGAAAGATCAAATTCGAATTGTGTGTGAGACGTGGGTATGATTACCTTCACGTCGTGTTGGCCTCCCCTATTTGTACTCTAGTATTTAGAGATTAATCGGTTTGGGAAAGATTCTCGCGTTGTTGCTTGAGAGCTTCATCTCTATAAATATATATGGCTTGTAATAGGTCCATAAAAGCACAAGCAAGTGAACCAAGGCCCTAGACATGGATGGTCATATACTTTATCTTCCAATCATTTTTTCCACCTTCCTTATGGTTGTTTCACAATCAGGCAATTGAAACTAAAACATTTTGTATTTCTAATACTTGTTATTAATTGTTCTAACAATGTAATGTTTTGATCAGATTTTATAAGCATTGATTGTGGCTCCGCAAAACCTTATGTAGATGTTTTTGGAATTCAATGGGTTCCAGACGCTTATAATATTCCAGGATTCAACTACAGAGAGGCTAATCAAAGCCTAGGCTTACCTGAATATCTAATGACTCTCAGGTACTTCCCAAACAGTACTACAAACTGCTATGAGTTTTCAATTGTACCAGGAAATCGTTATCTTATGAGAGCCACGTTCTTGTATGCAAATTACGATGGATATGGTCTATGGCCCAACTTCACTCTATCCTTTAATGGAGATAAATGGACAACTGAAATAGTTGGTACTAGCCGTTCAGCTTATGGACCAGTGACGGTGGATCTCGTGTTTCCTTCACTTGAAAGAAATAATGCTACTCTTTGTCTGGGCAGCAAATATATGGATATTCCTTTCATTTCAGCGCTAGAACTAAGAGGCCTTATCAACTACTTTTATGATTATGCGGGAGATACTTATCTGCAACTTATAATGCGGAAATATTTCAATGATTCAAGCAGAATTGTGAGGTATGTGTTAGATGATTAAATATAACAATGCTTAGTTGCTATAACAAAGCTTATGGTTACCTATTATAGATATCCTGAAGATGTATATGATAGAATATGGGAACCCGAACCATTCCTTCCACCAAATACTGTTAGACTAAGCTCCAGAGCTAATATAGACAACTATGGACAATGGAATCATCCTCCACCAGAGGTGCTGAAAAGTGCCATTGAGGGAGCCACTCTTGCTCCTGTGAATTACACTGTCAACTTAGGAGAGATTAATGCAGGTTTGCTCGTGTATCTTTACGTATGGGAGCTTAAACATGACAGGGTGCCCACTGATTTACGTCAGTTCACACTTACTATTTATGCCAATGACGTGGTTGTGGAAACTTCGGACCTATATACAATTCCACAAGAAGCTTGGGTTGCTGGGAAGTATAAAGCACCGCGTGCATTCTATTCTCCATGTATCTTAACCGTTTCTATGGTTCCTACAGTTGGTTCCACCTTGCCACCCATATTAAATGCAATGGAGGTGTATATCTATGATAAATTTGTACCAGCTTAAGTTATGTATGCTTAGGTTGAACCAGAATAAGACTCATATATTGTCTATTACTATTTGTATCATCTTGTGTTTCTGGATTCAATGTTTGAAACATTATTCCATTAACACTAGAGTGGTCCCGGGGACCATTCCTGGTCCATGGACCAGAATTGGTCCAGTCGACCCACTGCCACTTAAATCAATATATCTGAGAATAAAATGTTTCAATTTCGCGATATAATGCCATCATATCAATCTTCACTTGATTCTTAATAAGCTTCGAGAATTTCAAGACCAATGAACTCACCTATGTATTGTAGTGGCTGTTCAAATGTCAGAGAGTTTGACAGTTTCTGCAACAGTCCAGAATTGCATTCTTGGGTTTCACTAGCATAAACAGGCCTAAACCTTGCTAAAATTGGAAGTATTTGTCTATTTATGATAGAGCACATTGATTTGTATATTTTCATCTTTGGTTGCTATCATCTAATATCCGTGGAAGCCAGCAAACCCTATTTTGTTCAAAAATGTTGCTTGCAATTTAGGAATTATTTCTCTCTTAATATTACAAGTTTTGGCTTAATTCTTATGGCCATGGGTTTAACTATATGAAGTACAATATTATGTTTTTTTTTGAGTGCTCGTAAGTTATATCAACTTCAAAATCTAATAGATAGATAGATAGATAGATAGTATTTTAACGTCACGCCACTAGGCAGCATCCAACTGGACATGTGACCACACACCACACTACATTGCTTGGTTGGACAAAATTGTATGTTAAAATACTACAAAATAACCACCTGTAAGTATCCTGAGGGTAACAAATGATGCATTCTTCTTATGTCCACATAGAAAATTACTCTATCAACTTGCATATAGTGTAATTAAGGTTTAACCATGCAATTAACTAAATTTAAAAATGATGTACCGCCATAAGATTAACATATTAGAGGTTAAAAATTTGAGTTAATTACAAAATTATAGGCTGAAAACTCATTTTTTACTAGCTAGTGATGTTTATTGATGAATGAAAGTGAAGATCGTGAAGTTTAAGTATAAGAATAAAAAATTAAACCATATGACGTTTGATGCATCTTTCTCAGCTTTGTAGAGAACACGCTATATTTCTTCGAATAAGCCGTCCAAATGGTTCAAAATATGATAAGGGACATATACATAGGTCCCCTGTGCTTTCTTGCAAGAAAATATGGATGGTTATTTTCTACTAGTATAAAACTGGTATATCCATTGCTGCTACAAAGCATTAGAGTTTTAGTAGGATATTGTTACAAAGAGAAAGGAAAAGGTGCACGGGAAAAAAATGTTTAGGGTCTGGGTTCGGGATCACCTGCAAGACAACCCTCTGTGAGGACCCTTGGATCAAGCAAGGGAATCCTAGCTGAGTGTCACGCGGGATTTTGCAAGAGATCAAAAAAAGAAGGAGGAAACAACAAAAATGAATAGACAATATTCCTGTTCCATCTACTGCTCGAGTACATACCACCATGGATCTATCTAATATCAAGTAAGTCCACTATTTCTGGTAGGAATTATGTTCTGGTAGGTGTATAGCGGTTCAAATGTCAATTTCATACCGCTAGGACACGTAAACTTGGCTTCACTTGCAGAAAGTTGGCATGGTGCCCATGTTATGCATGCCCGCCTTTATTGACACATATACAAAGAATGGGAGCAAGAATGCATAACATAGGCACCCCGTTTGATTTTGTGATGGAGCTAAGCCAAATCGCTTCATGTCACCCACTTGATCAAATGGCTTTCAGTACCATTCTATTCCAAATACCCTTAAAATGGTGTATTGGTCAATGGCGCCATAGCGCCATTTGGTTGAAAATGGTGCAAGGTTGAAATTGTGTGAATTTGGAGCTAAATGGCGCCATGGCGCCATTTGGACGAAATGGTGCACACTTCGATCAAATGGCCATGGCGCTATTTGTTCCAAATTCACACCTATCCCTGCCATGGGTGTGAATTTGATCAAATGGCCATGGCCATTTGATCCAAGTGTTCTCTCTGTTTCCCATTAAATGGCCATGGCCATTTAGCTCCAAAGTTAGACCAAAAGTTTGTCTTCTCAGACTAAATGGCCACTTTTACTTGTTTATTGCTTATTTTTCGCCTAATTCATATGTTCTAAAAAGTTTCGCCTTGCTTGATTGAAACAAAGTTCAATTTTCCCCTGCACAACCTATTCGTCGGAAGGACACTTGTTGCCCGGGGGCATATTTTGAATAGAACCACTCTTCATGGGAAGGAAATAGATCCTTCAAATGTAGCAATTGAGGTCACGGAGTCCGTGATCCCATCGATGAGCTTCCGGTCCCCGAGGGGCGGGGCATAACATTGGTGAAGCAAGAGGGCACATTCATTCAAAGGGCCTAAGAGGGATGTAAAACAAAATGAGCGGCCCTCAAGTGAAGATACGTCTTCGAGATCCCTCAATTTGCCCTCTTCACAAGAGGATTCATCTAGTAGTCCACCATCCGTCAAGAGTCTCACGGACATCGGGCAATCGCCACCGGGTGAACCAAGCAACACAAAGAACAAATGAAGAAGACGAGATAGTAGAGGAGATTGGAGGTCATGAGAATCTAGTCGCCAGCCTTGGTCTCAGTTGTTTAAGCCCCAAGATGAGACAATCTACTACCCGTAACAGATCTACTAGGTTTGCCATGCTACATTCTTCACTCCCCGCATTGGATCTAAATATTCGAGGCTAATATAGTCTTTAGTGATCCTCGATGCTATAGACGATGAGTTCTTGGGTGTATCAAAGGTCGGGCTTTCGGGTAAACATAATAGATCCAACGGAAACCAAAATATCAGTCATGTCATGCTTGTGCCGAGAGGCCTATAGCTAATAGCTTTAGTAACCCAGGGAGACCCATGATGTTTTGCTTCATGATGGTAGGACAGCCACAACATTTACAAGCTCGAGCTGCTCTCGAACAGATGACTCGTGGTTGAGTGCTTGGAAGCCGATGTTGAGAAGCAATTCAAGAGGATAAGGAAATATACATATGTGAAGAGGGTCGAGGGAACCAAAGGGGGATAGCAAGGAGAGAGGATGTGCGCCCAAGTCAATCAAGAGTGCTCTAAAATCAACATGCCGCAAGGACTAATGTGTCAAAAACCGGGCCGAGCAAGTATGTGCCTTAAGAAAAGAATTTTATTCTCAATCAAGCAAAGGCCGATTACGCTTTGTTTTTGATGTGTTGAGTGTAACTTATACAAAGGCGCCGGAGGCGAAAAGTAGTGGTCTCCGGAGTGGAGGTCACACTCGCATGGCTGTGGCTCTAGGAGTTGCTCACCACGCTTTATAGTTCGAAAAGAGGTTAGGGTGGAAAACGGGCGGAGCATGGTAATACAGGCTCTAAGAAGCCTAGATCTGTGGACACTAGCTACGTAAAGTGTGCTTGATACCTTCATTAGTGAGAATGCGAGAGCATTCCACATAGAAGCAAAAAGGAAAGGATGATATAAGGGAGAATGTTCGCAAAACTTCCTTCCATCCTTAATAAGAAGAGTATACATAAGGAAGTGGGTGCCGGGTGGAAGAATTGACAGAAAGAGTGTAACCTTGCCCTCTTTTTACAATATTTGGAAGAAAGAGTTTCCGACGCCGCCAAGATAGCAAAAAATACAAAGATTCTCCAAGTGTAACATATGTGTAGTCATCAAGCGTAAATTGGAAAGAACAAAAGATACAAGGAGAGGCGCAACCTTTCAATTCAACTACGGCACATATGTTGGAACAACGCTCCTCAGGGGAGTCAATATTGGCATTGGCGTGCATTATCGCATCGCTCACCGTAAAGTCACCTTTGCATAATACATGATAAGATGGATCAGGTCAAAACACTCGCACACCAAGAAGTCACCATCTCAAAAAAATCTGCTTTGGAGAGGAGATCGCTTGAAGAGCAAACTTTGACAGAGCATTGACACATGGTCATGGTGGACGGGCTTATGGCCATTTCTCTCTTGATCTTTGGAAGGATGACTCAAACTTTCATGTTGATCACTCTCTAGGATCCTACACTATCTTGAGTTGCCTAAGAAGACAAGTGTGGTGATCCGTGTGGAAAGGTAACTACAGATTGCAAATTGATGCAAGCCCTAAAAGATACTCGACCACCGCAAAGATAAGATAGCGCAGACACAAGAGAAGATGCCTTCATCTTCTACCGCCAACTTAGAAGGCTTCAATCCTCTTCCTCGAAATCTCTACTTACAGCTTGATAATGCATCGGTCAAAATAAAAAATAGATATGTGTTCTCCTACCTCTTATTTGACATGGCTTAAGGTATTCGATGAGATTCAGGTTGGCTTCATGATGGTTGGGCATACTCATGACGATATTGATGCATTGTTTGGGAACTTTTCGACGCTAATGAGTTCATCGGATGCTCTAACTTTGCCTCGAGTTGCTTTACTTGTTTAGCAAGTGCAATGCAAAGTCTCCTCGCTCCATATTTTGTGGATGAAGTTCCGTGATTGAAAGGCTTTTGTCAAGGGATATATCCCCTCGATAAAGGCCAACGCCTAACAGCCATACCGACCCATTGCTATTCCGATTTAAAATGGATGGGAAATGGCCCATTATGCAATATAAGATGCGCCAACCCATAAAGAGTGGATTCCAAAAAGGAATAAGAATGTGGAAGGAGGATGAAAATGGTGAGCCAACGCTACCAACAGGGGTGCCTAAAAATATCCCTCCAAGGAAGACATTGAAAGATCTCCCCGGCCCGGCGGCATCAAGACGCTAGCAATACATAGCATTATGGAATTCCTTCAAAAAATCAAGAAGATAGTGTGTTTGCACGACAAGACAAAGCAACTATGGATTACCGAACGAGATTCTTTTGTGTTTGGAAGATGTATCTCCGTGACGACCTCAAAATGACAACTTTTGGTTATGCATAAGGCAAGAACCTCTACAAGCCGCATTTACTCCGTAGGTCGATGAAGCCGCCGTGGCTTGTAAGACCTTTGCCTACGATTGGGGGCCAGATGGGTGTCCAAGGTTGCCTATGGATGAGTTTGATCCTCATGCACATGTTACGAAAGGTATGTTCGCTTTTAGTCCCACCTGAGACGATGAAACTCCAACGTGGTTGGGCTTTACGTAAGAAGATGCCATCCTAGATCCGTAGAGTCTACCAATTATGGCCACATTTATGTATCATGGTGGATGCCCGTTGGTCGACTATACAAAGTTGCTTAACTAAACATTGGCGACCCAATCCATCGATCCATCAAGGTATGAGAAGTTAGATGCCATACATTATGCATGGGATGCAAATGGCAAAAGACCGAAGATTGTTCAGATTCCAAAATACATTGTTGACATGTGGGGGACATAGCATTAGCTAAAAGCTCTCAATCTCACCATGTTCTCGATAATCATGTATGTAATTTCTTGTGCTATAATACTTAAGCATTTTGGACAATTAATACGTTGTCGATACATCAATTAGCTTCCATTATGCTTATACTAACATCCTTACATCTTTTATATAATAGGTGTTTAATACACATCATTACATCTGATGCACACATTATTGATGGCATACATATAATTTAGATGCACATATTATTGATGGCATTATAGAGTCGATGATTCACTCATCATCAATCCCTCGCTATTGTGATCGTGATTCACCTCGTAGGCATGGCGCCAGAACCCAAAGAAGATGGATCACAACACGAAAAAGGCCGGGCAATCACACTCACGACCTTCCGCGCTTTGGATTGTAAGTAAGGATCCAAATTTTAACACCTTTATGTATGCAGCGATTAATATCATTGTAGCTCATGGAGCAAAGAATGGTCTCAAACCGATCTTCATAAATATTATAAGCCATGGGAGATGAATGACTTACCGAATGGAGTCGCTTTTATAGTCGCTAGTAGAATTATTGGTATAATACTTCAGCATTATTGGTATTATACGTGAGCATTATTGGTATTATATGTCAAATTATTGGTATTATACTTCAACATTATTGGTATTATACTTCAACATTATTGATTCAGAGCTATAAATTCTTTTACCTTTGTTTTCACTTCTCACTTTTCACCTTCAGCCTACTTGATCTTGATCCTTGCTTCTTGCTCCTTCATCTTCCTTGTTCCTTGATCTTCTTGCTACTTGATCTTCCTTGTTCCTTTGATCTTCTTTGCTACTTGATCTTCCTTGTTCCTTGATCTTCTTGCTACTTGATCTTCCTTGTTCATTGCTTCTTGCTACTTGATCTTGATCCTTGTTCCTTGCTACTTCATTCCCGCGTTCTTGCTACTTGATCTTGTTCCTTGCTCTTGATCTTGCTACTTGATCTTGTTCCTTGCTACTTGATCTTGATCCTTGCTTCTTGCTCCTTGATCTTCCTTGTTCCTTGATCTTCTTGCTACTTGATCTACCTTGTTCATTGCATCTTGCTACTTGATCTTGATCCTTGTTCCTTGCTACTTCATTCCCGCGGTTCCCCGCTACTTGATCTTGTTGCTTGCTCTTGAACTTGCTACTTGCTTTGTTCGTTCCTGTTCATTTGGTGATCCTTGCTTGCTTTTGCAAATGATTGGACCCAATCCTCCCCTGGGTTACTCCAGTAGGCCTCAAGTAGCATGCCCCGTGCATTCTCCGGTGGCCCGGAATGGATGAGCTATGGGACCATTTCTTGAGGGAGGTTGGGCCCACGGGCCCCACCAAGGAGCTTACAATGGAGTTGATCAACTTCATTCGAGCCATTTGATTGTGGTCATGAGCCACCGATGGAAATTAATCCATCCTCAATGTTATAGAGACTTGCAATGAGGGGAATTCTTGAACCCCCTCCTTATCTCGACGAGATGCTACAAAGAATTGAGGCCTCTTCCTCGTAGTCGATATTTAGCACACCTCCTCGATGCATACATATCGAAGTTCATTCATGAAATTAACCGGGGACATGTATGGTCTTATTAGGGTGTACTACAACGAAAGTACAACATGTCAGCTTTTGTGGAGTTGGGTCCGCTTCTTCCTCGTGAGTATCATCCCAAGGAATTACTTTTTCTAATGACTAGGTACCCCATATGGTGGGAAGAATCAGGGTCGAGGAGCGCGGAGCTTGACTGACTCTAACCCGTGATGCGTGGGTTAGACCTCGCAGCCAAGGGAAAGGGAAGGGGAAGGGTTAGGAAACCCGGGGAAGGTTACTAGGGACATACATAGTTCATACTCTCGGCCTCTATTGTGTTTGGAAGTTGGTATATGATACCGTTATTATGTTCTCTAAATATTCATGTATGTATGATAAACTGCAATGCGACGCGTATACAACCCCCGCGATAAGGTCTATGATACGGCATTAACGCGTATACAACCCCCCATAAGGTCTATGATACGGTAATCAGACAATTTGTATACAACCCCCGATAAGGTCTATACAACCCCATAATAAAAAATTCCAGCTTTTTACTAAAAATTTTCCCATTATAATGAAATTGTGCTTCATAGGTTACACCACATGAGGACACATATTAACTCATTGGTTATGTCTATACATTTATCGACATCCAGATATTCTTACATTGACATCGCATGTATAATGGCGGAAGCATCGGGCAAGCATGTCCGGTGCTTCTGAGGCTGTTATGTAATGATGGTTAAGCAAAAGAATTGGTATGACGAGAAAGACGCCGGATATAGCACCATAGAGGTGAGGGAAAAGTGATGTATGATTATCTGGCATAGACCATGTTAGAGAGGTACTACACTAAGGTGGAAACTGGATTATAAGTACCCAGCTCATGAAAGGGAGATCACTTTAAAAGTGTAGGTTTCGACAATGGTGGTGAACGTATAAAATGTCGACCCGACATTGTATAGCTATTGGTACTTAAATCGAGGTATGATTCGTGGAACGGTAGAGAATAATGTGGTATGACGATGTTGATCCATAAACGATGGATTATAAAATTACGATACGCTATGCCAGAAGGAGATTGATGTTCCCGAGGCGTGAAATAAAGACGCAAGGTTATAGACGAAAAAGAAGACCACGTAGATACGCTTAATGAAATTGGTCAAATGCATGACCATATGCATGGTATAAATTAAGGAAATGGACACATCTTATGTCTACCGGGCGATCGGATACTAATAAAAAGATCAATAATAGTGTGGAACGAAGTTTCCACAAGGTGAAGAGAGTCAAGTCTAATTGAACGAAGACAGAATAAGCATCTCCGTAAGACCGCTGGAATGGAAGACGGCAATTGCCGCAAAGGTGCAAACCGGCCTGAAAGCTACAAAGTATGTTGGAGCTTTGCCGGGCTAGACTATGAAGGAAAGTTGACCTTCAACTAATGATACATTAGGGAGGCAAGTAATGCAAATCATAAGGCCAATGTTTGACAAGAGGTGCTTTGAAAGAAGTTGTAAAACATATTTCAAATATAGAGAATTTGAAGGAATACTTTGAATAGTCCAAAGTCCGAGTATGAACAAGGTAGGTGCCCAATGAACATCTCACCAAGGAGAACTGCCCTCGACTTGGTATCGTATATTCCATATGAATACCTAAGTAATGAAGAGAAGAGTTCTTATACTAGACGTTAAACATGTCCACTAGGAACTTAGGCTGGCATCTGCCCCTGTGGAATTTGTGACGAGCGGTTGAGGATGATGGCAAACTAAGGTTAGAGAGTCTAAAAAGTGTGGGGGTCAAAACCACAACATATATATAGTACAAGCTAAAGGAGTTGAGGAAATACAATTGGAAAGTATGAACATAGCTAGGTGGCTATGCCAACGAAAGTTACATATGAGTCTAGACTTAGGGTTGGTGCACCACGCACTACTATCACAAATTACACGATAGGGATGGTGGATGTTGGAAGGACTTAGTAGTATCAAATACTACACTAGTGAGGATATCAAGGATGTCGATTGTGACATCCAGATGTATGTCATATTGGAAGATGGTAGAATATTCGTACAAGGCGAGTGAAATATTACTTGACAAGGTTTAAAGAATAAGCATAATGATATGCTTGTATGTGTAGATATTGATTAGGTATGCTTTTACCGTGAGATAAACATTCAAGCCATCCCAATGGTTAGGGGTGCCCGCCTTAGGTTTATCGTATTAAGGAATATGCAAAGAGTTTAAATCGTGGAAAATAGCTAGAGTAAGTCTAGCATATACGGTGATGTTACATTCAAAAACATCCCGAGGATGGTCTGAACAAAGGTTGGAATAACCGGATAATGAGAGCTTAATTACTTAAAGGTTCTAGATACCAATGAATTATTTCAGCATTATAAGCCGAGA
Organism: Isoetes taiwanensis; assembly: GCA_021234155.1. Classification (NCBI taxonomy): domain Eukaryota; kingdom Viridiplantae; phylum Streptophyta; class Lycopodiopsida; order Isoetales; family Isoetaceae; genus Isoetes; species Isoetes taiwanensis. The sequence continues at coordinate 13,898,613 of JAJEKV010000028.1, forward strand.
GCATCTATTCGGGTTGGGAATAAAAAGATGTATAAAATATCGCATGCCCTCGATGGAAGAAAAAAGGAGTACGATGACTTCGGGCGATTATACCTTTAGGGATAACCGAGAAGAGGGCAACACACGAGGAATTTCAAGTCCCCGATAAAAATCAAGACGAGGTATATAGATCGACGGTGAGATTATATATCCTAAGAGTTACCCTACTCAAGGAGAACAATTCTAGATAATCGGTAGAAGCCGGAGGATCCCTTGCCTTGAGGCATAAACCCCTTAGAGATTATGACTTGGACACTCTTAAGAGGGTAAGGAATCGATAACTACATGGCGCTTACTACTTAACATTGAAACGCTGGGTTTTCCTATTAAGAGACCAAGAGGTTTTAGTGCCTCCGCCCATTATAAGGAGCCAAAGACGACAACATTTGAAACTGATCAAAAACTCAAGTTCACATGATAACTTAAGAAAAATAGGTTAATTGTGACTAAGCATGGCGAAACGTAAGGGATATCTAACTGAAGGAACCTTTAGAAAAGGCCTTTGACTATGGTTTGGACTTATGGCATAATCCCATGGGGGATCATAGTTTGTGTATTTTAGGTTAAAGTACCATAAGGTACTAAAGGAATGGTTGAAATAGCCGGAGACCCTATCAAAATGTAGACAAAGATATACAAGTCCAACATAGAGTTGGCCTCATCCATTTGGGAAGTAGGTATGAAGCCACATCATAAAAGTTACATAGGCAATGGGCTTTGTTTGAAAAAAACTACCAAGGTTATATTTAGCTAAGTTAGAGCAGAGCTCTAACATTGTGGGATGTGGATATATGGTTATTATGCACATACTGCACATATACGATAAAGATCTTGAGAGATAATCTAAGTGGCTTACACAAGGAGAGAAAGATATGATGTTGTAGTTGGCACTTGAAAAAAAATGTCAACGGCCAATAGAATGAAGCGTAAGATGATGGGGTTGAATAGTACAATAGTACAATTCCGTGAAAGGTAGCTAATAGCGCTTACTTTGCTAGAAGTCCAAATGTGTCTTGCATCGACACCCGAGACTAGCTTTCCCCTGATCTATACCCGATCGTGCGAGGTGAACGCCATGTATTACATGGAGGTGTAAGTTAGAATATACAGACTTCAACATCGATACAAGTCCGGGTTGTATCAAATGTAGGTATTGTAGGAAGGCTCACAAAATAGAAGGCAAGTGCTTTGATGACTCCAGGTAATCTACGATTCATAATAATAAGGCTCGGGCCGACTTAGGCCCCCACTATGGCTTAAATAAGGATGCTAAGTCATTTGGAATGCCACAACAAATGCATAATGACATGACAGAAATGTAACCACTAACATTTCTAGAATGTAGGACAATATTGAATCATAACCCCAAATGATAGGTGGGTTAACAACATAGGGAGCATATGATAGCGCTTATAAGCCACAAGACGCTTAACTAATACGTAAAGGAGTAAAATGGATTGGTGACTTATCAATAAAGGTCACAGCCAAAGAGTGAATTGTGTATGCCGTGCAGCTTAAGGGCCGTGATACCCAAAAATCGCCATAGTCGAGAAAACATATTGAAGAAGAGAAGGAATGAAGGACCCTTATTAATGATATTTAGCAACCCGGATAGGAAGGTTATTACTAACATGAAGGGTGGTCTTTGTTAACATGCAAAGATAGACTTTGCGGCTTGAAAGGCGCAAAGCTGAGCTGAAAACTCTTTAAAGATTTGGTGCATGTCTTAGGGAAGAAGACTTCCATGTCCTAGGACGACATGGTGTTTGGAGTTCACCAAGAACCTTTTAATAGATGGATAGATAGATAGATAGTTCTTTTTACGCCATGCCGATTGGCAAACCATATGACATATGAGGGGCCCCCTGAGACTTGAACACAAGAACTCTTAATAGGGGAGGCCTATCTTGAGAGGTCTTTGGGTGGTAACGCCCTTTGGGATATTCACATAATCCCTTGGAATATATAAGTTCATTTTATGGAACTTAAGGACGCTTAGGCACTAAAATAATGGTTGGAAATACTTTGCCCCCAACCATATCTAGATACCCTAGAAGGAGGTAATTAGTCAACAATGGTTGGATGCCATTGGAACGCATGAGAACAACTCCAAAAGAGGGTAGGCTACTTGTCAACTGACAAAGGCATGCTGATAAATAATCACGCCATATAGGTGGTTAAAGTTTTGGACAAAACAATACTAAAGTTTGTACCCGGATTAATTAGAATAAAGTGATGACATTGTTGTGGGGGTTCTAACACAAGCACTCACTACGTGTCATAGAGTATGTATCGCGATCTAGGAAGTGGTCCATAAAAAGAACAAGACCATTGAGAAGAAGTATTGAAGGGTGGCAGGATCAAAGAAATCCAAACCCATGGTCTAGAAGGGTGTTGCATGGCAGTCCCCTAGTTGGTTGGGTGAAAAGAGATCCTTTCTAGGAAATGAGACGTAAGGTTTAGACACTAGAGAGAGACAACGCTAATTATAATTATATCTATAAAATATTACTTAACGCTTAATATATAACGTCAATAAGGTCTAAATATAAAGCATATATGGATGTAGTATAGATTGAATCATGGCAAGGCCCGAGGAAATTTTGTTATCAAGGCATCTACCAAAGGGGAAAAAATTATTTAAAGCTATAAGCCGGGAATGTCGATAACCGGACATTATTATCGCCAATCAAAGAATATCCAAGGTGATAGTGGATTAGAACTCCAACTTGGGAGTTTCTATCTTACCCCGAGGAATCTCCATCACAACGGAACGATGTTCGGTATGGTTGCGGAAACATTCCGCAGTGATGATAATAACTTATAAGTTATTCCTAGCTCACTATGGTTGCACAAGTCCGGCGGAGTTGTTGCCACCGCAGCGTTGGTTTAGGGAAGAGTGATGGTAGACAGGAGTCTTTCTAGAGAAACAGGGATATTATTGGTTAAGTATAATATGAGACTATTATACCTACTAAAAAGAGGCTTATCCCGCTGGTAAAGCTGCCATTAGGTGCTGCTACGAGGTCGAGGGTTCAAGACCGTATAGTACCCTTCTATCTAAAAGTTGCTATGCAGAGAAACAGGGTTTCTATATATAAGATACGTATGACATTAAAGAGGGCTTGGTGTGGTGGTAAGCACCCAAGATTGGAATTGAGAGGTTGTGGGTTCAAATCTGGGTCGAGCGGTTGAAAAAATAGGTATATAAAAAAAATATAAAAATTTTTATACGGCGGAAAATACGCATTTTATACGATCGGCGCAAGTCAGTTATACAGCTTTCTTTTGGAATTCTAGAGCAACCAAACCCGAGATGCGCCGGAGTTACGTTTTGGGCCCCTTACTCGATCGTTTATTGCCGGATGACGATCCCTCTAGGGTACTTGGACCATGCCCGATGCACCGAGCAAAAAATCGCCTCAATTGAAAGCTGCCTAGAGAAAGTTATGGCCTCCGAAGAAAGGACCGTGATTCTCGCGAATCAACATAACTTCATCTTTAATATTTGGAATTTTTCTTCTTAACTAGCTCAATCCTCGCGATACTTAGGCCAAAACTCATCCTACTTATGGATTTGGTATAAGTTTTCTACGCTAGAGGTCCCCACTATCTAACGGTCTAACGAAGTTAGACATGGCTGCTATGATCCGGGTCTACCAAGATCATGCTCGATACCATCGCGATGCTCCCCGAATCCATACGATGCTCCCATCATATAAATACGAGAAATTCCTCATGGCTTAATCCATCACCACCTTTTGAAGGCCCTCCATCCGACTCTAACCACTTGTGATGGCCAAGCGCCCAAAAGAAGGACATAGAGGTGTCATTTGTCCCACGCCTTCTATGGGAATCCTATATAGCTTTAGGCACATACATGTTAGCACCTAGCAACAATACTAATAAATAATATACCACCAATGCAAGGGTGGCCCATCATCATCAATATAACTACAAATGTATCACTAACATAACAAAGGAAATACACTATAACTAAGGGCTCTACCCCTGCTCGACTCCATGGGGGGGACCATGGTCGGGCCTCAAGATAACAAGATGAGGTATAACATGGCGCTATCGGCATAAGACAATGGCTAGGGTAGTCCACTCCATCCGCCCCTCCCGTGGCGACTTTGCAGATAGGTTGAATCATGCTATGACGCATGCGGTAGCCCTCCTCCCGAGACGCAATCCCAAGAAATCACCTTCGACTACTCCTGTTACATCTCCCAGTCCATGAGGCAGGTCGAGAGGCGCCTCTCCCCCGAAAGCATGACGGATCCCCTCGGGCGCAAGAGAGAACACGTGCCCCCTCCCCGAACCCCCCATCCGCATCTCATTTACTCCCCTAAATCTAAAGGCCGCCTCACCAAAGACGCTCGAGCCTGTATGCTATATAGGCTCCCACCCTCCCCGCCCAGAGTGTTTCTGACCCATGCCGCCCACACACGCGACCGCTATAAGCCTAGCTATAGAAGTCCCTGTAGCCTAGCCACGCCAGCTAAGACCCCACCCCTCATTCACCATCATACTTATCCGGTGCAACCACATCATAGCATCCACAAACTGTGTTGGCTCTTGTGCATAGGCCGATTTATCGGGTTTTAAGGGTTCTATCTAGGAGCATCTCTACTTCTAGATGGCCTTTAGGTCTCTACCCCTTTTACCCATACAACATGTGAGGAACAAAAGAAAGCTATCCTTACACATCTATCCATCTATAGCTCAATAGAACATAAAATAGAGATTAACCATACATCTATCATCATAAAGGGTTACTCCTAGCTACCTTCCCGAGCATACAAGGGTTAGTCCTATGACTATCTAGGAATCCAAGCTATCTACGCATTAACCGATCATAGCTAGGCCCCATTATCGCCGGGTTCTCCATCCCTCCTACCGAACATGGTGGAACAACAGCCCCTCCTCCACCAACCTCCCCAATTCAATTGGGGCAACCGGGAGTACGAAACCCCAATTTGGGTCCCAAGTTAGTAACTCCCTTGCCCAATCGATTTGGGGCGTGGCAGCCCGGGTTGGCTAATATTAACTAATTTGATATTTTAGCCCTTTTTATATTAGGTTAAGCCCTAAATTCGAATTAGGGTTTAAGGTTAGATTTCCACTTTAATAATTAATTATTAACATAGCTAACCTTAGCTTATGAATAATTAATGTGCCATTAATTATTCATAGTGACGTGTCATGTATTTATACTTAAAAAGGCGTATAAATATGTGGAACGTCACATGTATAATAGATTCAAGGGAACTTTCATGAAGACAAGGCAACCCATAATTAACAAGAAAGACCAAGACCATGCACCATGGAATGCATAAAATAGAAGACATGAAGATCTGGACATATTCAACAAGCTAATAAAGAGCACTTGAAGCCAAACCAAGAATCAACGTATCAAAGAAACAAAGGAATACTACAACCACGTAACACTATGACAAACAAGGACTAAAACCTAAACATATACCCTACATGCACAACCGATCCAAGCGAACTTCAAAAGTAGAAACAACATAACCTACAGGAACAAGAGGATAGGCACCCCGAAAATAAAAAAAGGACCCATTAATGTGACAGAAATCTGGAGCTTAGAATAATGAATCCAAGGAACCGAAAGGGAATTATATGATATAGTTGGAAGATGACACCAAAGGACTAACAGGCTCAAGTGAACAACTTGATGAACAACTTGATGATCTTTTGGAACGAAGGTCACAAAATGCAAATGGCCAAAGGCCCTCAAAGGCACTAACGAGACACTAAGAATCTATGACAAAGAGCGAGTAGAGACCCTCATAAGGGCATCCATGAGAATCACTGAGAACATATGAGAGCATATAGTAAAAGAACAAGTAGAGCAACAACAAATATCAAGGACTAAAATTCATGAACATATACCCACATACAAAACAGATCCAAGCGAACTTTCAAATGTAGAAATAACATAACTTAGAACAAAATGATAGGGACCTTGAGATTCAAGAACAATCTAGAGGACTGGACCAAAGAACCCATTATGGTGAAAAAAAGATGGAGACTGGAACAAAGAATCCCAAGAACTTAAAGGGTACTATATGACATCGTCGAAAGAAGCAGAGTTAAGAGAACAATTCGCTAAACAACTTGCAAATTTGGTTGACGAGGGTAATCCGGCCACTGAGACCAACAAGAATAAAAAAGGCTAAGCAAGGTGGATGAAGCAACTGTGATCAACATAGTAAAACGACATGATGATTGGACAGCGACAGGGGCAAAAAGAACTACGATGAGTCAAGAGGCGGACAAAGGAGGGAGTCAAAACAATAGAAGAGCAAAGACGTTTCAAGAGATAAAATGAAACAAATAAAGAGGAAAGGGACAAAACACAAGATGAAAAGAGAAAGGAATGGGAGATTATAATGAAATGGATAGAATAAAGGATCAGGAATAGAGGAACAGAGCAAACCACAAATGCAAATGTCTGAAAAGCCCTCGAAGGCATTCACGAGAAACTAAGAATCAATGATAAAAGAGAGAGTATGGGTCCTCATAAGGGCATCCAAAAGAACAATTGAGAATATATGAGAAAGAAGCATGCACTTATCTACCTATGCATACACCTAGAAACAAAGCTCAAGAATCTTAGAGCAGAAAAGGAAAGCAAAGCAAATGAAATGGATGGAGAAATGGGATTAAGAAAAGAGGCACTAGAAAACCGCTCCGAAATGGAAAGGCGAGGGAAATAAATTGGGCAATCGAACAAACTACAACTGAAAAGACCACGGAAAGGCATGAGCCAGAGGAACAAATTACGATTGGGCAAGTGAATAAACCACCACCAGATTATCATGAGACAAGAATGCTAAGAGCAATCGCATGATGGAACAACTCGACAACTCCGCAAGCAGCAAAGCAACGTAACAACATACGGAAGCAACTCAAGCACAACCCGAGCTGCAAGAGCTAGTACTCATAAGAGCTCAACAAGACAAATGGAACTAAAGTGGACAAACGGGATAATGAAGGGAATGAATAAAGGTAGTGGAAAGAAACCAATGAACCAAAAGAATTGAAGGGGCACATGACTAGGTGGTCGTCACACTTACAAGGAACCAGCCACATAAAAGAAATACAAAAGAAGATTCGCAACTAAATGTGAATGGAGAAGGTTATATACAAGGCATTGGAAATACCTAACTCACCTGACAACTCGTGCTAAAGTCCTTAGGTCAAGTGCCGAAATGTCAACAAAAGGAGACAACCGACATATGTTGATTAAATACGGGATATGGTGAGGAACTGACAAAAATGCAATGAAGCAACTAAATGCAAAGCTGACCTGGCTTAAAAAGCAACATACAAAAATAGTTAGTCCCTTGTTGAACTATGTGGACACCGAAGTTGACAACGATCCCCATCAATGTCGACTACATTGCACCACCCCTAGTAATATGGATAAGTGCACTAAACCCGACAAGACGGGAAAATAATCGAGAAGTCACCGACTTTGACCCCTCTAGTCGCCAAGTAAAAATGATTCTTATCAAGATCTACTCGGATGCCACCCCACCAACCATCTCGAATCTTTCCACAACAAGAACCCTCAGAACTAAAACCAACGAAAAGCTATAAACTGTCAACATTTGCATAAAGAAGGAAACAAGATATGGGCAGGCCACTAAAGGAAAAAACCATCAACTCTGACAAATATACTAATCTAAACATCAACAAAAAGAAGAACGATCCTACTTTTACCCACTACATAGCTTACAAAACAAGACGGAGTTTCAAACCTTCAAAAAAGTTGCCTATTGTACATACACTAGGTACATACAAACCCTCAAACCCTAGTGTATGTACTTTTGCAGGTTCCAAAAGTGGTACACCCTAACATGCTTTTACCCACAAGGACATAAAATAGACCATCAAATTAGGAAACTATCACTAGGACGAACGTACTAATTCAAACACGCCAACCACCACCTAAAACTAGAAGGGCTAGTCAATTTTAAATGAAGGTAAACAAGAAATAAGATAGGCGACAAGAAGATAGATAGGCCACCCAAGGAAAACATACAACCACGACAATTATACAAAGCTAAATGCAAACTAACCCAAGAAAAGAACCAGACAACTCTGCAAAAATGAGCAATGGCCCATAACTTATACATTTACAAATACACACAAGTAAAAAAGCCAAAAGAGGATTTGACACATAAGATGGTTAATCTAGATATCGCAAAATAGAGACAATGAGGATGGATACCATAAATCGACCAACCCAAAAAGCTGAAAAAATGAACAAAGAAAGCGCAGACCATTAAAGGAAAAACAATAATATGAGAACTATCTAACAAGCTAAAGATCGACCTAAAGGACGAAACCCAACGAACCACGAAGGAGAATCAAAAGAGGCCGATCGGGAGGCACCCCAAACCAACTGGAAAAAAACGTGGCCCCAACGCCAACATATAACAACATAACAAACATAAAAGGCCGAATAGAACCAAAACAAGCACCAACCAACCAACCAACCACAGGAAAAAAAAAACTCCTAGACGACAATGCATCATATATCCAAGCAGCACACCGACCAAACGAGCAAAAAAAAACAGAAACCAATCAAAAAATACTATGCAGCGAACCTAACATGGCCCAAAGAAGAACCGCATAACCAAGGAAGCAACGGAGCAAAACAAGGACTGACTCTAGACTCTAAGCTCAAGCACATCCAAGGCAACCAACAGAAAAGACACCACAAACAAGAAAAAACTCTCGGGGAGTCGAGGGGATAGGGCACAACGAACCCAGGCACAACCAACCTATGCACCAAGACCTTTTGTTAGTAATGTCTAATAACATGCACGAGGACCTCTTTGTTATTAATATTTAATAATACAAGAAATTTTACGCGGAGGCCTAGCGGCCGCCAACGCTTTCACCAACTCATCTATACGTGGTAGAACATGCAGGATTTGAACTACACTTTTTTTTTGCCCTTGTGTTCAGGCCGGGCCGCATGCACGATAGAAGGATGCTAACCATAACGACTATAGGATGCCGCCACTTAACGCCTCTCTTCCCGGCCTTGTCTATTTTAAGTTAGAACCCCTCGTGAATTGAACCTCGCATTTTATTCACCGCGGCGCTCGGCCACTGACTAACGATAGAAGGTTGCTGATCATAACAACTATAAGATTCCCAATGCAAAGTTATATATTTTTCTTTCAAACATGCCATGCAATGATAGCCAGTGGGGTTTGAACCTTGGCGGGGAACACCCATATCCAATGGTCTGACCACTAGGCCATAATCGCTATGAACATAGAACATTTACGTACCACCCAATAGTAGCCAGTGGTTTGAGCTTGGGGGGACACCCGCTTCAATAGCCTAACCACCAAACCGCTATTACATAGGCATTTTGTAGTTTATTCATGCCACCCAATGACAGCCAGTGGGTTTTGAGCCCATGGGGGGCACTCCTCATTCAAAGAGCCTAACCACTAGACCGTTAGGTCGGTAAGCGCTTTCTCTTGTGATTTAAGTAAAGGGAATCCCATAGTAACTATGTAGCATGCCGCCTATTGCACAGCCGGATGTGTATATGTATAATCATGTACTTTTTCGTTTTAGTAATATGTGTTTGAAAGATGACCGTCATTCTGGTTCAAGATGCCAACTATGAACACACCATGTCATGCAATTATAATACAAACCATGGATGCCAACTATGAACACACCATGTCATGCAATTATAATACAAACCATGTTGCCACCCAATGATGGCCGATGGAGTCTCAGTATGGGCGGTGCACACTCTCAACCGATAGATTAACTACCGGAGTCCCACGGAGATAACCCTTTCGCCTAATCTTCCATCCACTAGGTAGAATACCATCTAATGCATAGGCTATATATGTACACTCTGGTTTAGTCCAAAAGACAACGCATCTTTGATGAATTACATGCAAAATCGACGCGAATCCAAGTGTTGGAGATCATTGCCATATCTAGAAAGGTCTTGATCTTTCACATCGAAGAACGGATGGTCTCGCGTGAAATGTTGAATGGGGTTTGAGCCCGACACATTGACTACCAAAAGCAACGACCATCGCACTCGATGCATTACATGCAAGCTCGATGGACTAGTACTGACGGAACGTTTCCGGTCGTTCCCCACATAGAGATGATAGGCTACCTGAATGATAGATGGGTTATATGCTACAATAATGAAAGGACCGTTTAGCCGGACCGCAAGGGATAACAATGTGTAGCAAAGAGTAACGCACCTTATTGACAGATGTATTGTATGATGTAGAGAGGACACCCTATCGTCAGAGCAGTTCCTTGTAGATGACGTTCACAGTTGTTCTCATGGTATTTTCTGGGGAGAGGAGTATTAGCAAGTCTTCCTCGTTCGCATTACACCCGTGAAGGCCATATACAATTGTCCATGTGCAAAAACGTTCAGACGCTAGACATCAATGACCACTGATCCAATGTTAAACCCCGACAGCCTATTGAACGTGGTTCAATATGATAGCCGGAGTGGTAATTGTCGTCTATGGATGGTCCATGGACGGTTTTTCGGTTGATAGAAAAAGTCTGTTCTGGAAATTGGGTACGTGCTACCTTCTGGATCACCCAAAACCTTCACCATCACAAACTTCTGGTGCATTGATTCGATCACAACTCTCGCATTCTTCACAAGACCCTTTTCCATGTCCAATCGTTTCATAACGTGGCATATTGCCCCCACTTTAAGTCTGAGCTCATGGTTGGGAATCCCAGAATGTGTAAAGTTGTTTAAGAAATCTGAAGTTGCATAGGGATGATCATGGATGAGTTCATCTTGCTCTGTTATGTTCTGTAATACAACTTATCCTGACTTGGAACCCTGTTTAAAATGAGTCCGTTGAAGTCGTCAACATGCCTGTTGATCGGTGCAAGCGAAATTCGCTTGTCACATTCCACCGGGTCGCGAAGGACACTCGGTGGATAAAGGAATTCAACTGTATCAACGACGCTAGTAGTTGTATTGAATAAATCCAAGGATACCGTGGTTTGCTCCCGCCTCCCCCAATGTTGTCAACAAACCGCATGAGCTCGATCTCCCGCATTTCAGATCACCGATACAACCTCATCACACCTAAAGGCTCTCCATAATGATGATGATTTTATAGATGCATTTAATGTCCGCGATCCTCCCCCGCCTCTTCACGACAGGGCAACTTGTCTAAAGTCGCCAAAGAAGCCTATAAAATGTTTTCCACCAAAAGGAAGGTTGTTTCCACACAACCGCTAAAAGACGCGGATTTACGCTTTCTATAATGGCCTTATTGGCCATTGGAAACTCATCCCAAATAATGACCTTTGGCTTCAATGATGAGTTGTGCCGCCCTGAATCATTGTCTAACATTGAATGCAGCCCAAAGATTGTTTTCAATTACAGGGATCTCAAATGGGAGTGGGTCTGTTCGGACGCCGCAAGATATAGGCGAAGCCGCCAGAGTCGCCGCATCAAGCACGGCAGATTATGCCTCCGCTCAAGCCCTAACGAAAAAGCATAAGCATTTCAAGACAAATGTCTTCCCCGTGCCGGGCTTTTCCATCTAGGAAGATAGGTGCATCGCTTTGAGGGGATTCTAACCAATCGCCTCATGAAATTAAATATTTCCAAATGGGTTATCATTCATTATACTTGACATTTGCATTGTAGAATTTAGATATGATGCATGGTCAGAAAATTTTGCTAGCTCATGCATCACATCTCTTCCAAGACGATGTTGCAATTGAAGGCCGAATGCCATGATGTTAGTGCCATGTCAGGCTAAAATATTGTTGACTAAGTGCGAGCCTCGCTGAAAGCAATTACATCATCACCGGATACTCGCCTAACAAGTCAAGACTCATAGGCACTTGAAACCCGTCCATAGATCAATAGCTGGTCCCCGGTCAAGCAAAGAACATAGCAAAAGGAAGCGTGAGCCGCATGACTCAACGATAGGGAAACTGCCTCTTCCATAACCAACGCTGCTTCATTGTGGGATGCGAGCAACCCCCCTGCTTCTGCAGCCTGTTGATATGTTTCATAAGTTTGACCGTTGACGACCTTTAATTCACCCCACGATCTTGCAAGACGATGCAACAAAATTTGTCTTAGGTAGAATGGCTCGCCAACCTTCTAATAATAGCAAACGATCCTACATGCACCAATGGTCGCCGCTGTCCTTTTCCTCACAATGTTTTGCTAATCCTTTTCTTGCCACCGCTCCACATAAGTTCCAGATGTAGACACTAACGATGGATTAAATGGTGTTAATGTATATTGTTCGTAGTATTGGATGTACGTAAGTGCATCGAATACTTGATCTAGAGGTCGTAAGAAATACCGATCCAATAATGATCTCGTGTTTGGTCGCAATAGATGCAAAGGTAGACATTTAATAGAAGGGGTCTTGTGCGTTATGTCATATGCCATTATCCTCCAAGACGCCCCATGGTCAGTAGGGTACCGCGCCTTTAGATACCCCTCAGATCTCATTCCTAGGACCTGCTCTAGTGGTATGCCCTTGTGAACCATCTTCGAGACCTTGACCGCATCATGGTTTCTATGTTCGCCATTTACATGGCTTTGTGTAGTTTGGGCCCGCTTGTTCAGACTTTCGACGACTCACACCCCCTACCGCGTGTGTGTCCGTTTCTCGAGAAATCTGGAATTTTGTCTGTATCAAATCCCTTATATATGTAACCATAGAGGTAAGAGAAGACGCACCTGCGGATGCGATGTCAACCATAATATGGCAGCCAAGCTCATGAAGCAAGAATGCGCTTGTATGGAACAACCCACGATCATCTACGCCCTCCTCCCATTGCACGCACTTTTGAGTCAATGTGTGTTGTTGGATTTATCGGTTTTGGATAGTTATAGCAGCAAGAAGCACCGCGGGAGAGCACCTGTTAGAATGTCTATGAATCATAAATTTTGGACCCGTGGTTCAACAATCGGGATCACTTGGTAGCTCGCAGATATAATCTCATCAACGATTCTATTGGTATATCCGGGTTCGCACGTAGCACAAGATGAGCGCGGTGGAAGTCCTCGCTCAAACTCCACTACTGTTATTATGTACGATATACGATGAAAGAATTTATGCAACAATTCTTTTAACCGTTGCAATCTTCCATGGAAACACCGAACAACAATCATAGGTATATCTGACGCATTTTGGCCAGGACCAAGGGCAGCCCGTATTTCGCCAACCGTATTCGCCGCCATCGTAATGAACAAAGTTGGGCCTTTGATCTAGAGAGTGCTAACGCTACGCCAACCCGCATTGAGCACCATCTCTGACAACCCAGGAACGACGACGGCAGGATAACATCATTTTGTTCATTATTTTCTCGCTCAGAATAATCCTCGTCGTATTGTATTCGCCTATTTCTGAAGGTGGATGTCCGAAAGTAATTTAGTCGTGCGTCCTCAATCCTTGAGTACATATCAACCAAGTACTCTCCACATAGGCGACCCAGTCGAAGAAACCTATCCTCATGTAATAGCCTTGATCTGTACCATTGTAATTGGGTGAGACCATATTCATTCCTGGGACCCCACCCTAATGTACCATGCGGGAAAAGTAGTGGATATTGCAAGGGTTCGTACATGGGATCAAGGATGTTCATAAAAGTCGGTTCACCCTCAGTTTGAGCCCAAAATCCTGCAATTCGAGATGCAATATCAGCCGTATTGTTGACCTCTGCAATTGCTGCTATCTCATCACTCCCAAAAACCCCTGCAACCGTAATATATGCCGAAGGGATATGCATACTTCCCATTGTTCGAAGGTTTCTAATGAATGGGTTTACTTGGTCAAGGGCCGAGCCAATAGTTCCAACCCATTGGAAGGGTACATGTTGGAGTCCCGCTTGCACATAACGTTGTGAATCATCATATATATACAATGTATGGGATTTCAGATTCTTTGTTGGAAGCAAATGATGATATGTACGACCCATGATTGTGACTGACGAAGGGAAGCTCAGGTTGACAAACTCTCCGTCGACTCCAAGCACGCTGAAGCAAAATAATTTATTTATTTTTCTACATACTTCATTGAAACCCGGCATCTCGTATAAGTTAACCAATGCACCCGGCAACGGAGGTAGCTGTGGGAGCAACCACTTGCCCTTATTACGCCAGAACCCATTTTTTTTTTTTGAACATTCACCAATGGATCCGGCCATTAAAATCAATTGAATCGCTTATTCCATGTGCACATTGTAGAATGCTTGATGGATTGCTGAACTCGCATATGTTTATGCACGAGCATGCCGGGTACTTTTCCGGGTAGTTTTGCAAGCACATTTGATGGTACACGGATCGCCCCTCCATGGTGCTTGCTTCCATGTCACAAAAGACGATCTCTTCTCGAAGTTTGCATATTGCTCTCCTCCATGGTGCCTTCGCCACAAAGCGCATCTATTTCTGCCCCCTTTTCCCTACGCATATTTCTGCCCCGCCACGCCCAATCGAAAGCATACCATCCTGATCTCCAGATGTACTCGCTTTCACCGCAACTCCCCGATGAAGTCGCTGACTAACTCGTTGTCACCCATGCATCTAAACTCCTAGATTTGGAGGAGGCTCACATATTCTAATTCCAGGCGTGGGTGGGGAACAATTCCCCCACGATATATGCCCTCGGGTAGATTCTCCCCCCTCCCCACCGCTCAGCCTGACGCCGTTTACTCTGCTTCTCTAGTGCTCGCAAATTTGCATATCGTCCTATCCCTATCGGTTCTAAGGCATTGCGAGTTGAGCTCGATGCGGTCTAAGCATGAATCATTGCCACCGATGCATCTAAACTCCTAGATTTGGAGGAGGCTCACATATTCTAATTCCAAAGTGGGTGGGGAACAATTTCCATATATGCCTGGCAGGATTCGCTCTCCCTCCCCCACCCATTCAGCCTGACGTCGTCTAGCGCGTTCTCTCGCAAGTGCTCGCAAATTTGCATATCGTCCTATCCCTATCGGTTCTATGGCGTTGCGAGTTGAGCTCGATGCGGTATCTTCCATAATGAATTCGAATATTACTGCAAGACGTAATGTTTCAGAAATAAAACTTACATGTTTTGCTCATCCAATAACGTATCCTCGCGAGTGGTATGTAATCGCAACGAGCTTGGGTGTCCAAGTGGGAATCGAGAAATGGCAGTGTTAACATAGTTATTCATTAATTATACGTTACTTAACGAGCTTAATTAATAACGAGCTTAATGTAATAGTTTTTCTTTGATTCTATATCTCCATAACATGTCCATAACTTGGCATGTTTAAGTAATCATCATAACCATATAGATATTTTATAATATATTTATGGGTTAACATGATTATATGATTAGCATAGGATGGTAGTGTTCACATAACTATCCATAATTATACGTTACCAATTATTTTTTGTATGTCACCTACAAAAATGGCATAATGCATAGCCCATCTCACAATGTGTGTAGTATGTCATGAGCTTAATATAATGGTTTTACTTTGAGTCCATACCTCCATAATATGTCCATAAAATGTGACATGTTTATATAATCATCATAAGCGTATAGATATCTCATAAGACGTCTACGGACTAACATGATTATATGACTAGCATATATAGATATACAAAGTGATCAAGTCATCCGTAATTATCCTTCTACTTCTGCTAGCATGGCAGCCTCGCTAGCCTCAACAATGCAAATGATTATGGAGACGGGTTAGTCAAGAACGAGTCGCTTAATACTCGGTGATTGAAATAGTAATAGAACCCTTAGATACTTTATCTAGCTCTTCAGAGAGCCTGTCCACTTGCGTCTGCAATTTCCTAGTCATCACGGAGGAGGACGCTTCCTATGGGATGCTATATGCGTAACAATGGGTTTCGCGGCATGCTTTGAAGGTTTCCCTTCCTAACAGTCATCCGAGGCACACTACGACTATTCTGCTCTTTCTCCAAATGCGCACCCGTATCAGGGATAACCGAGGACTCAGTAATCCCATTCTCTACTTCGGCTATAGACTCAGGGGTCAGTTCTATCAATTCCGCCATACTACAATGAAAGAGACAAAAGGTCATATTAAAATAGCTCCAACAAATTGCCAACCCCATAACTCAACTTGACACTACATAGATGTTAAGTTCAATATTGAAATATTATAAAGGTACATTCAATGTTCCAGATCAACTGGTAACCATAGATTCATGTGTCATTCATCGATCTCGGGTGCGTAGCTATCTCTTGCAAATTCACGCTGTTAATCTGGGTATGTCTTGGCTGGGTTTAGACTACAGGATAGATGGTATTATTAAAGAATGACGTCTTGCTTGGATTAGACTATAGTACGGTCATGTTTCAGAGTTCTGGTTAGATTGTTACAGAGCAGATAGTACGGTCATGATTGGCTAAGATATTGACCAGATTGGAATTTAATGCCAATTAGCTTCGACTGAATTGAATCCGGCTGGCTGTTGTGTGCTATATATTCTAGGTGCTGCTGGGAGATGGGTTCAAGGAGACGATGGCTCCAAAGAAGAGAAAGTTTGAGGAGATGATCTCTGGTTGTTTTGAAGATTATCTTCCAGGGCCAAAATGACACAGAATTGATCTGTTAGTGGTGGTTGATAGCTGGATTGTTGATGAGCAAGGAGATTGTTGGAATGGATTTATGGAAGACAATGTGGGCAGTTGCCATGGAATCATGGAAGATAAAGCAGCCAAGCATGATCCTGGTGGCTCTATCATTGATGTGAATGAGGATGAATTGGATGACTTGATTCTTCCGGATCTTGACTTTGAACTACCTGAAGAGATTGAAGCATTTGAACTAACCAACTATTCGGAAGAGAGGCCTGATCTTGCTGTCTTACCATATTTACTTGGACATGACAATGTCATCGTTTGCAATAGCTGCCTTTGTTTCGTCACTGCTGGAGAAGTTGATGAATATGGCCGTTGTAAGATCTGCCTGAAAGAATGGGTCGTGGAATACTCATGTTAGCTTGAGGGAAGTTGGCTGAGGGAAGATATCTTAGCTTGAGGCAATGAGAATGATGAGATAAGGGCAGTTGGCTGAGTACATATCTAAAAAACTCATGGAAAGTTTCATGACCACCTGCTTAATTTTGATGTATAACTAGTGGGTACTTTACTAACAGTAATATATGGCGGATTAATATGTGTAAGATACTGCATCAAGTCTATCTTCTGGTGCATTACCTCTGTCTTTGTTCTTATTGCCTTGTTGATCTTTAGGAAAAATCATTCCTGTTTACAACCTCCTCAATTAATTTTCGCCTATGATCAGAAACTTTAAATTGTACTTATAACGCCCACTATGAAGCGTAATACATTTTTACTGAGCTCTTTCAAGCAAATCTGGTTTTATTCCTTTTCTCGAGTGAGTCCGGAGTGAATCTTCCTCCTCTCACAATTTTTGGCTGACTTCCATTTTAATTGGTTCAAACAGGGCCAATTGTTTTATATGTACAGACTACAGAATCATTCAATGCCACTTGTGGGCTCCTGAAAGAATTTTTGGCAGATGTATGTTGGTTGGACATGATTCTATCATGCCGGAATTATATCTCAGCAATTTTTATCTGTTCGTGGGTGAATGATTTTATGTTGCAATTAGTCAATGTTTGCAAGGGTCTTTGATGATAGATAAGGATTTTAATAGGATCTGTTTTGTCTAAAGATAAATAATTGTTTTTGTACTCTAGTTTCTTGGGTTAGTATGAAAATGCTTAAATGTTTGACATGCCGTGTTCAGAAATTGGCAGTGCAGAGGATTTCCCATTTTCAATCATGTCTCATCGCTACTGAACATGCCTTTTGAGAATTACCTTTGCCTATGCGAAAGAAAATTGCAGCGGAATATATAATCTTTCTGAGCTAGGTATTGTTCCATCTTCTTTTGGAACTCAATCTCTTTTACTGCACCTCTTTCCTACGAAAAGGGAATAAAGATTTTTTAAAAACACTGTGTTGATTTTGATTTTCGCTCAAACTATAGATTTAAAGATTTGCAAAAATGCATCCCGATGCATAGAGAGGAAGATGGTAACCTTGGAGGAGGCGGGAAAGGCGTTATTCTTCACCGCCAATCGAAAAATTCCGCCAGTTCAGAATCCTAAGGGACGATGCATCCCGTAATCAAAAGCCGGCCAAATTTGACGAAACAAAATAGGAAAGAGGACGGATTTGCATGTTTGAGCAGAGCTTTTTGAGGCGCATCACTTCAAAACAGGGAACCGTCCAAAGTTTTTTTTCCTTTTTTTCAAGGGCACGGTCGATCTCGGGGATTTGTTTCATCAAACGGACCTATATAAGCGGGAACGTCCGGTTTTTTTTTTCCTTCTTTTTCAAGGGCACGGTCGAACCCAAATTTTTCAAGGGCACGTGGTCGAACCCAGGTTTTTTTCTCATCAAAGAAAATAAGCGGGGAACATCCTTTATATATGGTTTGATTATGCACAAGGACCCCTTATTCTAATGTTTATAACAAAAAGGTTTAACCTTTAAACAAAAAAGGGGGCAGAATGGGCCAAACAACAAGGGAAAGATGAGACGAGGACTAGAACGGACCAAACTCAAGCCAAGCACAACCAACTTACACACCGAACCTTTTGTTATTAATGTCTAATAATATGCAACGAGAGTCCTTTGATGGGCATATTTGCCCTTTATTCCTTGATCTGGACCATACATAGCAATCCTCGTTTGTGGGGTATGCATGTACAAGTTTTTGTATACTGTATATTAAGATTTGCAAAATACTATAAGGTTTGAGAGAATGTACTTAATAGTGTTAATTTTGTACATGTATTGTAAATATATTTTTAAGGCTCCATTTGCCCTCATGAAACCCCGTGTGAATATGCACCCAAACCAAAGGGGGTTTAAGGGGGATTTTAATTTAAATGTGTTAAACGCAATGGTTTGTGTTAATCATGTTAATGTTAATGGTAGTTGTGTGTTGATTGTTATATTAAAAAAAATTTTGGGCCCTTCGGGCCCTAACTAAAGCAAATATAGGAAAACTTTATGGTCTTGTATTAATAATGTTAATGTTGGTTATATGTTGGTAGTTAAAAAAAAAAATTTGGGCCCTAACAAAATCAGACAAAGAAAACAAGACAAACGCATTGAAAAAAAACTAAGGTGCTGCACCATATGCACCATATACTCAAGTTATAAAAAGCATTTTAGAATTTGCCAAATCACATACTCAAGTTATAGAGAGTGTTTTAAAATATGCCACATAGTTAAAGTACTTGTTTGTTATGGTTTCAAAACATGGACACTACATTACACTCCACATCCATAGGCTAACCTCAGAATATGTAGTATAATATTAGGGACCAGGAACTCTAAAAACAAATCCACCCAGAGCTCCTTTGTTTCCAACCCATTTGGATTTTGAAATTTGTTAATATTAAACACCAAAAAATGCAAAATTTGTTGGTTAACACTTCTATAGCTTCAAACATAAACAAAATTATAGAAATATCCCCAGTCATATGAACACTAAAATCCTGCATAAATGAGTAGTTAACTATCTAAAATAATAATAGTAAATTGAGGTTATGATGATGTTTCCAGAAGTCAAAATCCACCTTCAATATCTTGTCACGGAAATACTACGCAAGTCCTTAAATTCTGCAAAAGAAAGAATATGTCAGACCATCCAAATTCTCATAAAATGAGTAACGCCATTTAGTCTGGCAATGCAAATACTAGAATGCAACATACTACTGCTCTTGTAAAAGCAAGTGCCTAGTCTAGGAAAATGCAACATACTACTGCTCTTGTAAAAGCAAGTGCCTAGTCTAGGAAATAAACTAACACAGTTTTGCATTGCCAAGGGTATCTGGCTGACCCATGCAACAAGAGCAAGGAAGAAGAACCCGGTGAAGAAGCTTTGACTACAAAGAATAGCATTGAGCCGTGTTTGGTGGAAGTTCCAATCTTAATGGATAAAGTTTTCGGTCCCCGGAATGCATCCACGACTATAAAATCCTCCTCGTCCAACGTTAAGTTCCTCAACAATACTTTCTTGCCACCATTCCAAACAGAAAAAGGAGAACCGCAGTCGCTAAGTAACCATGGTAAATGCTTTTTAACCTTATTTTTGTAGTGTTATGAACATGTTCAACATGCCATATCCCCATTTGCGCTACCAACATCACGATTTGGAGAGACATTGGTCCGATCCTCATCAAAGATATAAGTACTTCCCATGATGACCCAGAGTCTCACGGTTTTTGCACCCTCGAAACATTCCATGCTGTTAAAAAGAAAACAAATTTAAGTCTATATCTAGCAGGCATATATAAAAGCAACAATTATATCTACATCAAAGTCTTCCACGGTTCATGCCACGCCTTAAAATACAATAAAGCATGATAACCCCGCTCTACAATGATCAAGCAGATCCTAGCGAGATATACTTCTAGGTATTGAAAAATATGTAATGCCACAGTAAATAGCACGTTTCTGGAGAAATTTTTCCTATAAACATAAGATTCGGAATCAAAGAGGGGTAGTAAAAATCATAGGTTTCTGGAAAGAGTTTACAAACGCATTGCAATTTAGAAGATGTCAATCAATGCCTGCAAGGAAGAAGAGGACCAAAGAATGCAGCAGCAGGGAGGATGATGAAGAATCGAATGCTGGGTGGGAAGAAAATGGCATTCCCCGTGGTCCGCTTGGAGAGTTTAGGCCCGGATTATCGCCAGAACGAGGGATAGCAAGAAGGTGAGAGCAATTTTAGGTGCGCTTATTGGGTCCTCTCACGCATGCGATCCGGAAAGTGTTCGCGCAGGAGACGAATCCGAAAGCCAGGGCAATATAGCTATGTCTAGACAAAGCAGTGAACCCATCTGTGTCGAATCACAAAATGAAAGGCTTGAAACTCACCACAGCAATCATAGAATTAAAAAAAAAGGGGGCCCTGCGGGCTGGCTAACCAGGATAGTTGGACTGAAGCCAAAGATTGGAGATGCAATCACTTATCAGAAGCAGAGGTCTTCGACCTAAATCGCTCCAACAAGATTGTGGCCATCTCCAGCACAAATCGTATAACAAGGACGAAATCTCCAGCTGGAATGCCTGTGTTTTGTCCAGAGCTCCAATAACCAAACGGCACAAACAAAACCTACTAGACCTGTGTTAGCTTTTATGCCCTGTGTTCTACACGTATCTTTAAAAGCTCCAAAAGCTCCAGATATGGCTGAATTTATTTGATATACCCCTGCCAGACCTATCTTATCTTATATTATAATGTTTTATTATAAGTAATGGATCACGCCCTAAATTGGACGGCTGAGATCGTTCAATCAAATAGGACGGCTTAGATGTACGACCCATGATTGTGACTGACGAAGGGAAGCTCAGGTTGACAAACTCTCCGTCGACTCCAAGCACGCTGAAGCAAAATAATTTATTTATTTTTCTACATACTTCATTGAAACCCGGCATCTCGTATAAGTTAACCAATGCACCCGGCAACGGAGGTAGCTGTGGGAGCAACCACTTGCCCTTATTACAGCAGAACCCATTTTTTTCAACATTCAGCAGCGGATCTGGCAGTACGTGCATCGTTTATTCCATGTGCACATTGTGAATGCTTGATGGATTGCTGATCGCATATGTTGTGCACGAGCATGCCAGTGTGCAAGCACATTTGACACTGGATCGTCCTCCATGGTGCTTGCTTCTGTCACAGCACGATCTCTTCTCGAGTTTGCATATTGCTCTCTTTCCCTACGGCATATTTCTGCCCTGCCTGCCACGCCCAATCGAGCATACCATCCTGATCTGTATGTACTCTGCTCACCTGCAACTCCCGATGAAGTCGCGACTAACTCGCTGTCACCGACAGACGAAACTCCTAGATTTGGAGGAGGCTCACATATTCTAATTCCAGGCGTGGGTGGGGAACAATTCCCCCCCTACGATATATGCCTGGCAGGATTCGCTCTCCCTCCCCCACCCGTTCAGCCTGACGTCGTCTAGCGCGTTCTCTCGCAAGTGCTCGCAAATTTGCATATCGTCCTATCCCTATCGGTTCTACGACGTTGCGAGTTGAGCGCGATGCGGTATCTTCCATAATGAATTCGGATATTACTGCAAGACGTAATGTTTCAGAAAGAAAACTTACATGTTTTGCTCATCCAATAACGTATCCTCGCGAGTGGTATGTAATCGCAACGAGCTTGGGTGTCTGAAGTGGGAATCAGAGAAATGGCAGTGTTAACATAGTTATTCATTAATTATACGTTACTTAACGAGCTTAATTAATAGCGAGCTTAATGTAATAGTTTTTCTTTGATTCTATATCTCCATAACATGTCCATAACTTGGCACGTTTAAGTAATCATCATAACCATATAGATATTTTATAATATATTTATGGGTTAACATGATTATATGATTAGCATAGGATGGTAGTGTTCACATAACTATCCATAATTATACGTTACCAATTATTTTTTGTATGTCACCTACAAAAATGGCATAATGCATAGCCCATCTCACAATGTGTGTAGTATGTCATGAGCTTAATATAATGGTTTTACTTTGAGTCCATACCTCCATAATATGTCCATAAAATGTGACATGTTTATATAATCATCATAAGCGTATAGATATCTCATAAGACGTCTACGGACTAACATGATTATATGACTAGCATATATAGATATACAAAGTGATCAAGTCATCCGTAATTATCCTTCTACTTCTGCTAGCATGGCAGCCTCGCTAGCCTCAACAATGCACCTTGATCGGTGGAGGCGGGTTAGGCTAGCGCGAGTCGTTTATCTTGATTGAAATAGTAATAGAACCCTTAGATACTTTATCTAGCTCTTCAGAGAGCCTGTCCACTTGCGTCTGCAATTTCCTAGTCATCGCCGGAGGAGGACGTTTCCTATGGGATGCTATATGCAGGGCAATCTGGTTTCGTGCATGCTTTTGAAGGTTTCCCTTCCTAACAGTCATCCGAGGCACACTACGACTATTCTGCTCTTTCTCCAAATGCGCACCCGTATCAGGGATAACCGAGGACTCAGTAATCCCATTCTCTACTTCGGCTATAGACTCAGGGGTCAGTTCTATCAATTCCGCCATACTACAATGAAAGAGACAAAAGGTCATATTAAAATAGCTCCAACAAATTGCCAACCCCATAACTCAACTTGACACTACATAGATGTTAAGTTCAATATTGAAATATTATAAAGGTACATTCAATGTTCCAGATCAACTGGTAACCATAGATTCATGTGTCATTCATCGATCTCGGGTGCGTAGCTATCTCTTGCAAATTCACGCTGTTAATCTGGGTATGTCTTGGCTGGGTTTAGACTACAGGATAGATGGTATTATTAAAGAATGACGTCTTGCTTGGATTAGACTATAGTACGGTCATGTTTCAAAGTTCTGGTTAGATTGTTACAGAGCAGATAATACGGTCATGATTGGCTAAGATATTGACCAGATTGGAATTTAATGCCAATTAGCTTCGACTGAATTGAATCCGGCTGGCTGTTGTGTGCTATATATTCTAGGTGCTGCTGGGAGATGGGTTCAAGGAGACGATGGCTCCAAAGAAGAGAAAGTTTGAGGAGATGATCTCTGGTTGTTTTGAAGATTATCTTCCAGGGCCAAAACGACCTGAATTGATCCGTTAGTGGTGGTGGTTGATAGCTGGATTGTTGATGAGCAAGGAGATTGTTGGAATGGATTTATGGAAGACAATGTGGGCAGTTGCCATGGAATCATGGAAGATAAAGCAGCCAAGCATGATCCTGGTGGCTCTATCATTGATGTGAATGAGGATGAATTGGATGACTTGATTCTTCCGGATCTTGACTTTGAACTACCTGAAGAGATTGAAGCATTTGAACTAACCAACTATTCTAAAGAGAGGCCCGATCTTCTTGTCTTACCATATTTACTTGGACATGACAATGTCATCGTTTGCAATAGTTTGCCTTTGTTTAAATCCTTGCTGGAGAAGTTGATGAATATGGCCGTTGTAAGATCTGCCTGAAAGAATGGGTCGTGGAATACTCATGTTAGCTTGAGGGAAGTTGGCTGAGGGAAGATATCTTAGCTTGAGGCAATGAGAATGATGAGATAAGGGCAGTTGGCTGAGTACATATCTAAAAAACTCATGGAAAGTTTCATGACCACCTGCTTAATTTTGATGTATAACTAGTGGGTACTTTACTAACAGTAATATATGGCGGATTAATATGTGTAAGATACTGCATCAAGTCTATCTTCTGGTGCATTACCTCTGTCTTTGTTCTTATTGCCTTGTTGATCTTTAGGAAAAATCATTCCTGTTTACAACCTCCTCAATTAATTTTCGTCTATGACTGTAACTTTCTGGTGTACTTATAACGTCCACTATGAAGCAGAATACATTTTTTACGGAGCTCTTTCAAGCAAATCTGGTTTTATTCCTTTTCTCAGTGAGTCTGGAGTGAATCTTCCTCCTCTCACAATTTTTGGCTGACTTCCATTTTAATTGGTTCAAACAGGGCCAATTGTTTTATATGTACAGACTACAGAATCATTCAATGCCACTTGTGGGCTCCAGAAAGAATTTTTGGCAGATGTATGTTGGTTGGACATGATTCTATCATGCCGGAATTATATCTCAGCAATTTTTATCTGTTCGTGGGTGAATGATTTTATGTTGCAATTAGTCAATGTTTGCAAGGGTCTTTGATGATAGATAAGGATTTTAATAGGATCTGTTTTGTCTAAAGATAAATAATTGTTTTTGTACTCTAGTTTCTTGGGTTAGTATGAAAATGCTTAAATGTTTGACATGCCGTGTTCAGAAATTGGCAGTGCAGAGGATTTCCCATTTTCAATCATGTCTCATCGCTACTGAACATGCCTTTTGAGAATTACCTTTGCCTATGCGAAAGAAAATTGCAGCGGAATATATAATCTTTCTGAGCTAGGTATTGTTCCATCTTCTTTTGGAACTCAATCTCTTTTACTGCACCTCTTTCCTACGAAAAGGGAATAAAGATTTTTTAAAAACACTGTGTTGATTTTGATTTTCGGCTCAAACTATAGATTTCTGAAGATTTGCAAAAATGCATCCCGATGCATAGAGAGGAAGATGGTAACCTTGGAGGAGGCAGGAAAGGCAGTATTCTTCACTGCCAATCGAAAAATTCCGCCAGTTCAGGAATCCTAAGGGACGATGCATCCCAGAATCAAAAGCTGGCCGCCCAAATTTGACGAAACAAAATAGGAAAGAGAACGGATTTGCATGTTTGAGCAGAGCTTTTTCGAGGCAGACTCGCCCAACAGGGGAACCGTCCGAAGTTGTTTTGCCCTTTTTTTTTCAAGGGCACGTGTCGATCTCAGGATTTGTTTCATCAAATGGACCTATATAGGCCTAAGCGGGGAACTTCCGAAGTTTTTTTTTCCTTCTTTTTCAAGGGCACGTGTCGAACCCAGCTTTTTCAGGGGCACGTGTCGAACTCAGGTTTTTTTCTCATCAAAGAAAATAAGCGGGGAACATCCTTTATATATGGTTTGATTATGCACAAGGACCCCTTATTCTAATGTTTATAACAAAAAGGTTTAACCTTTAAACAAAAAAGGGGGCAGAATGGGCGTCAAACAACAAGGGAAAGATGAGACGAGGACTAGACGGACCAAACTCAAGCCAAGCACAACCAACTTACACACCAGAACCTTTTGTTATTAATGTCTAATAATATGCAACGAGAGCTGTCGGATGGGCATATTTGCCCTTTATTCCTTGATCTGGACCATACATAGCAATCCTCGTTTGTGGGGTATGCATGTACAAGTTTTTGTATACTGTATATTAAGATTTGCAAAATACTATAAGGTTTGAGAGAATGTACTTAATAGTGTTAATTTTGTACATGTATTGTAAATATATTTTTAAGGCTCCCGCTGCCCTACGTAACCCCCGTGTGAATATGCACCCAAACCAAAGGGGGTTTAAGGGGGATTTTAATTTAAATGTGTTAAACGCAATGGTTTGTGTTAATCATGTTAATGTTAATGGTAGTTGTGTGTTGATTGTTATATTAAAAAAAATTTTGGGCCCTTCGGGCCCTAACTAAAGCAAATATAGGAAAACTTTATGGTCTTGTATTAATAATGTTAATGTTGGTTATATGTTGGTAGTTAAAAAAAAAAATTTGGGCCCTAACAAAATCAGACAAAGAAAACAAGACAAACGCATTGAAAAAAAAAACTAAGGTCTTTTCCCATATGCACCATATACTCAAGTTATAAAAAGCATTTTAGAATTTGCCAAATCACATACTCAAGTTATAGAGAGTGTTTTAAAATATGCCACATAGTTAAAGTACTTGTTTGTTATGGTTTCAAAACATGGACACTACATTACACTCCACATCCATAGGCTAACCTCGAATATGTAGTATAATATTAGGGACCGGGAACTCTAAAAACAAATCCACCAGAGCTCCTTTGTTTCCAACCCATTTGGAATTTGAGGCTTGTTAATATTAAACACCGGTAATGCAAAATTTGAATTGGTTAACACTTCTATAGCTTCAAACATAAACAAAATTATAGAAATATCCCCGGTCATATGAACACTAAAATCCCGTGATAAATGAGTAGTTAACTATCTAAAATAATAATAGTAAATTGAGGTTATGATGATGTTTCCGTAAGTCAAAATCCACCTTCAATATCTTGTCACGGAAATACTACGCAAGTCCTTAAATTACGCAAAAGAAAGAATATGTCGACCATCCAAATTCTCATAAAATGAGTAACGCCATTTAGTCCGGCAATGCAAATACTAGAATGCAACATACTCTTTGCTCTTGTAAAAGCAAGTGCCTAGTCTAGGAAAATGCAACATACTATCGCTCTTGTAAAAGCAAGTGCCTAGTCTAGGAAATAAACTAACACGCTTTGCATTGCCAAGGGTATCTGACCCATCTGCAGAACAAGAGCAAGGAAGAAGAACACGGTGAAGAAGCTTTGACTACGATAATAGCATTGAGCTGTGTTTGGTGGAAGTTCCAATCTTAATGGATAAAGTTTTCGTCCCCTGAATGCATCCACAGAGACTATAAAATCCTCCTCGTCAACGTTAAGTTCCTCAACAATACTTTCTTGCCGGTCATTCCAAAATGAAAAAGGAGAACTGCAGGCTGCTAAGTAACCATGGTAACAGCTTTTTAACCTTATTTTTGTAGTGTTATGAACATGTTCAACATGCCATATCCCCATTTCGCTACCAACATCACGATTTGGAGAGACATTGGTCTGATCCTCATCGGCATATAAGTACTTCCCATGATGACCCAGGAGTCTCACAGTTTTTGCACCCTCGAAACATTCCATCTTTGTTAAAAAGAAAACAAATTTAAGTCTATATCTAGCAGGCATATATAAAGCAACAATTATATCTACATCAAAGTCTTCCACAGTTCATGCCGCTGCCTTAAAATACAATAAAGCATGATAACCCTGCTCTACAATGATCAAGCAGTCTAGCAGATATACTTCTAGGTATTGAAAAATATGTAATGCCACAGTAAATAGCACGTTTCTGGAGAAATTTTTCCTATAAACATAAGATTCGGAATCAAAGAGGGGTAGTAAAAATCATAGGTTTCTGGAAAGAGTTTACAAACGCATTGCAATTTAGAAGATGTCAATCAATGCCTGCAAGGAAGAAGAGGACCAAAGAATGCAGCAGCAGGGAGGATGATGAAGAATCGAATGCTGGGTCGGAAGAAAATGGGCATTCCTGTGGTCTGCTTGGAGAGTTTAGGCCTGGGATTATCAGCAGAACGAGGGATAGCAAGAAGGTGAGAGCAATTTTCGGTGCAGTTATTGGGTCCTCTGCTGCATGCGGATCTGAGTGTTCTGGCAGGGAGACAGAATCCGAAAGCCAGGGCAATATAGCTATGTCTAGACAAAGCAGTGAACCCATCTGTGTCGAATCACAAAATGAAAGGCTTGAAACTCACCACAGCAATCATAGAATTAAAAAAAAAGGGGGCCCTGCGGGCTGGCTAACCAGGATAGTTGGACTGAAGCCAAAGATTGGAGATGCAATCACTTATCAGAAGCAGAGGTGTTCGACCTAAATCGCTCCAACAAGATTGTGGCCATCTCCAGCACAAATCGTATAACAAGGACGAAATCTCCAGCTGGAATGCCTGTGTTTTGTCCAGAGCTCCAATAACCAAACGGCACAAACAAAACCTACTAGACCTGTGTTAGCTTTTATGCCCTGTTTAAAAGCTCCAGATATGGCTGAATATATTTGATATACCCCTGCCAGACCTATCTTATATTATAATATCTTATCTTATATTATAATGTTTTAGTATAAGTAATGGATCACGCCCTAAATTGGACGGCTGAGATCGTTCAATCAAATAGGACGGCTTAGATGTTACGTTTTAACTTGCTTTAGGTTTTTTCTTCAAGAGCAACGTGGGCCACCTGTTCTGATCCCTTCTCTAGCCGTGGAGGTGGATCAACCGCCGCTTATGGCTTGGACGTGGCTATGGCGAAGCTAAGTCGGAACAACCAATAACCCTAGGCGAAGACGAGATGGAGTGATGCCCCGCCGCTTGTTCCGAGACGGATCCGATGGGCTTTGGTGGCTAGGGTAGAGCCCTCTTTACCGCGTTTACTTTATTATATATGGGATCGGATATGGCGGTACAAGGACTTGCAAGGATCTTTAGAAAACGTATGTCTCTCTCTCGGTGTTGTTGGGTTTCTATAGTTTTCAATAAGTCGGATAGTGGAGGCCACCGTTAAATTTGACCCGGGATTTAGTTATTTTTAGCTCTAAAGTTTTTGTTTCTCATTTTTTTGGATTTGAGATGTGTCGAAGCCTTAAACTTCCTGGATCGTTACCTAGCATCCTTTGTTTTGATTATCATTTTCTTCAAAGCCTATAAGCTCAAAACTAGATTTAGCAAAGACGATGATTCGCAAAAATTATACAGATTGATCTCTATGATCTTTATGCAAAGTTATTGCTTAGGCGTGCTTTTGCTAGGACATTATACTTGGAACATATGAATACAATACTTGGGTTCTAGCATTTGGAACATGTCAAGTGAAGATAATCTTATACTTATGGACCGTGATTTAACAAGGAGACCTCATAACACCTCGACTTATTAGTCTTATCATGGAGAAAAGCGAAGATTGGTTTCAACAGGATTATCAAGAAGTCGATAAGTCTAAAAACATGAAGGTTAAAAAAACAACAGTTTCAAAGGGAATACCAAAGAAGGAAGCAAGAAAAGCCGAGAAGATCACCTTCCAATGTTATATGAAGCAAAAAGTTGCTTTGCTTTGCAAAATAGAATATTGAGAATCATTATAAAGCAATTGCTGATGATGCTTCCACACACCGCCAAATATTACCATAATCTTCTAAAGCATGAATGCTTTGGCGGCCTAGCTCCATTTTTTCTAAGACTTATGGTGACCAAGCTCCCACCAAGTGGATTCTTGAGCAGATTCGGCGATGCTTCATGGTAGCTGGGCTTAATTTGTCACACAACAGAGTAAGATTCATCGTGAGAATTGTTGTTTCATTAACCCATAAGACTAACTAATTTTAAATGCTGCTTGATTCGGCAAGAAATCATTCAGCAAGCTCTAATTCGGCAAGCTACGGCAATAATAGAATGTTTTGCAATGAGGTATTAATCTATTTTTGATTTATATATACTCTTCCCTCTATTATTTCATAACATTAAGTTTTTCCTGTTCGCTCAACCTTTTTACCATCAAGAATCACTATTTTGAAATGTAGTTTAGGTCTTCAAAACCGGTTTGATACGATATTGGATCCAATGGCAACTTTCAAAGATGTATATATGCTCTTCAACTTTTAGTATCGGTATGTATCATGTCCTGATGGTGATTCGGAAGGATGCAAAATGGCTTGCGGTGTGGTAGATTGATGCAATTTGGCTTGCAAAGGTGATCCCGCAGACCGCCCCCCTTGAACTTCCTATTTGTGATGAGTTCTTATAGCATGATATTATGTCCCGTAATCTTCTTAGATACTTTGTTTGTTTCCCTCAAGGATTTGGTTCTATCTGCACTCCCATAACTATTATAGGCGGACTAAGATTTTTCAACTATCATGCATTCCTAAAAATATTGTTTTCCTATGGCATTAAGGGCTTTCAACATTTGGTATCTGTATATGTGGGCAATCTCTTAACTTTTTGCTTATTTCGTGTAATGCAGATTTTTATCAAATGCATTGGAAGACTTTGAGTAGGGATTAATGTCTGCCAAACTTAAGCTTCTCCTGGTAACCATTCTATTCGATGTGCACGGTCCTCCTTAAGCTAAGCTTTATGTTTTAGGTCCAATGACTTATTACAATAAAACTATTAAGGATTGCTTTTGGCAAAGTTCTAGGAAAATGCCCCATGGAAGAAAGTGGAATGATAAGAAAGATGCATCAAAGTATTCTAAACGGTCCCATTTGTACCACTAAGAATTTTTTCAATCCTTCATATAGTTGGAGTAGATGCTCAAATTTGAGTGATTCTAAGGGGAAGGAAGGCATTCTAGCCAAGGTATGGTATTGCATAGTTCAAGACCTTAGTTAAAGTAGTCTTGAACGGGGCTTTGTTTGCTATCTCTATTCAAGAATTTTGGAAGCAAAAGGTATGTCTTTTATACTTCTTTCTCAATCAACTTAAAGCATCATTTGGTTTATTTCATAGACTGAATATTTCACTCTAGGTTGCTTCCGACGACAATGTAATTATGACAAAAAAGGTGGAGCCGGTGGGATATTAGGTTGTGTATTTCTCCGTGCTTTTACATTCTGGTGTATCATTGATGAAGACAAGCATTACATGCAAGAACAATTGGGGGCGTTTAAAAAGGATGCAATTTGATCAGCCTAAAAGAACCTTTTTCCTGTCAAAAACATTGTTCCATATTTACGTCTTTTCCGGCTTTGTAACACATCGTAAAAATCTATCAAATTGGTTTTTCTTGCTATAAAGCAATGTCTAATAATGCAAGATTTATTGCAGTTTTATTTAAAAGCTCTATGCATATGTAAATGTAGCTCCCATAGAGCATGTACCCCTTACTCATGATTCTAAACTTTGGCCAAAAATGTCTTCGTTGGTCGCACATTATATCAAAAATTATGCTTTTTGCTTAAGTTAATTGTAATGATTCGTAGATAGGTTCATTATGATTTCTTCTCTGTCTAAGTGTGTAATTATAAGGTTCGCAATTTTTATGGAAGGGGGTTTCTGTGGTTGGGGGTGGGGGTGGGGTGGTGTTTTTTTATTTTATTGGGTGAAGGTTTTTTTTTTAGGAATGAGATATGCTGTCACATGCGTTACCTTTTAAGGACCCGAAGTCACAACAACATAATTAAGACATAATTAAGATATAATTAAGACATAAGGTTTGCAAATTATCTGTGGAGTATGATTTTGGTAATAGTTGCCCGACATATCGACATATGGGGGTTAGGGTTTTGAAAAAAATTGTTTAAGCTTTGTTCTCCTCCATGGTCATCTACTGGAAAGTCGTGGCGACTGATGCTGGAAATTCCATGTCTTGACAATTTGCTTTTAAAGTTGGTTTTAGAGTTTCGCATTCCCTTTTCTAATGCTTTAGGCCTTTGCTAAATGATGTTTATTACCTTTTCCAAATTTCATATTAGAAGCATGTAGTTATCTTGGGTTTGTGATTTCGCATATCAATTTCAATGGTGAGATTAATATAGACAATTTATAAGGGATGTAGCTGAAGGGAAGTGCAAAGTTCCAACAATGCAATGTCGTCAAATGCAATGTTTTGAAGGCGTCCCAACATTTGTAGATTCCAAATCATGCCCAGCAACGCTGGGCACCATGACTAGTCTTATATTATAATGTTTTAGTATAAGTAATGGATCACGCCCTAAATTGGACGGCTGAGATCGTTCAATCAAATAGGACGGCTTAGATGTTACGTTTTAACTTGCTTTAGGTTTTTTCTTCAAGAGCAACGTGGGCCACCTGTTCTGATCCCTTCTCTAGCCGTGGAGGTGGATCAACTGCTGCTTATGGCTTGGACGTGGCTATGGCAGAAGCTAAGTCGGAACAGCCAATAACCCTAGACGAAGACAGAGATGGAGTGATGCCCTGCTGCTTGTTCCAGAGACGGACCCGATGGGCTTTGGTGGCTAGGGTAGAGCCCTCTTTACCCGTTTTACTTTATTATATATGGGATCGGATATGGCGGTACAAGGACTTGCAAGGATCTTTAGAAAACGTATGTCTCTCTCTGGTGTTGTTGGGTTTCTATAGTTTTCAATAAGTCAGATAGTGGAGGCCACTGTTAAATTTGACCAGGATTTAGTTATTTTTAGCTCTAAAGTTTTTGTTTCTCATTTATACTTCTTTTGGAATGGATTTGAGATGTGTCGAGCCTTAAACTTCCGGATGCGTTACCTAGCATCCTTTGTTTTGATTATCATTTTCTTCAAAGCCTATAAGCTCAAAACTAGATTTAGCAAAGACAGTATTCTGCAAATTATACAGGATTGATCTCTATGATCTTTATGCAAAGTTATTGCTTAGGCAGGCTTTTGCTAGGACATTATACTTGGAACATATGAATACAATACTTGGGTTCTAGCATTTGGAACATGTCAAGCTGAAGATAATCTTATACTTATGGACCGTGATTTAACAAGGAGACCTCATAACACCTCAGCTTATTAGTCTTATCATGGAGAAAAGCGAAGATTGGTTTCAACAGGATTATCAAGAAGTCAGATAAGTCTAAAAACATGAAGGTTAAAAACAGCAGTTTCAAAGGGAATACCAGCAAGGAAGCAAGAAAAGCTGGAGAAGATCAGCCTTCCAATGTTATATGAAGCAAAAAGTTGCTGCTGCAAAATAGAATATTGAGAATCATTATAAAGCAATTGCTGATGATGCTTCCAGACCTGCCAGCGTTACCATAATCTTCTAAAGCATGAATGCTTTGGCGGCCTAGCTCCATTTTTTTCTAAGACTTATGGTGACCAAGCTCCCACCAAGTGGATTCTTGAGCAGATTCGACGATGCTTCATGGTAGCTGGGCTTAATTTGTCACACAACAGAGTAAGATTCATCAGAGAATTGTTGTTTCATTAACCCATAAGACTTTAACTAATTTTCTGTCTGTTTGATTCGCAGCAAATCATTCAGGCAAGCTCTAATTCGGCAAGCTACGGCAATAGAATGTTTTGCAATGAGGTATTAATCTATTTTTTGATTTATATATACTCTTCCCTCTATTATTTCATAACATTAAGTTTTTTCCTGTTCTGCTCAACCTTTTTACCATCAAGAATCACTATTTTGAAATGTAGTTTAGGTCTTCTGAAACCAGTTTGATACAGATATTGGATCCAATGGCAACTTTCAAAGATGTATATATGCTCTTCAACTTTTAGTATCAGTATGTATCATGTCCTGATGGTGATCCAGAAGGATGCAAAATGGCTTGCAGGTGGTAGATTGATGCAATTTGGCTTGCAAAGGTGATCCTGCAGACTGGCCCCTGAACTTCCTATTTGTGATGAGTTCTTATAGCATGATATTATGTCCTGGTAATCTTCTTAGATACTTTGTTTGTTTCCCTCAAGGATTTGGTTCTATGCAGACCCATAACTATTATAGGCAGACTAAGATTTTTCAACTATCATGCAGATTCCTAAAAATATTGTTTTCCTATGGCATTAAGGGCTTTCAACATTTGGTATCTGTATATGTGGGCAATCTCTTAACTTTTTGCTTATTTCGTGTAATGCAGATTTTTATCAAATGCATTGGAAGACTTTGAGTAGGGATTAATGTCTGCCAAACTTAAGCTTCTCTGGTAACCATTCTATTCTGGATGTGCACGGTCCTCCTTAAGCTAAGCTTTATGTTTCGGTCCAATGACTTATTACAATAAAACTATTAAGGATTGCTTTTGACAGCGTTCTAGGAAAATGCCCCATGGAAGAAAGTGGAATGATAAGAAAGATGCATCAAAGTATTCTAAACGGTCCCATTTGTACCACTAAGAATTTTTTCAATCCTTCATATAGTTGGAGTAGATGCTCAAATTTGAGTGATTCTAAGGGGAAGGAAGGCATTCTAGCCAAGGTATGGTATTGCATAGTTCAAGACCTTAGTTAAAGTAGTCTTGAACGGGGCTTTGTTTGCTATCTCTATTCAAGAATTTTGGAAGCAAAAGGTATGTCTTTTATACTTCTTTCTCAATCAACTTAAAGCATCATTTGGTTTATTTCATAGACTGAATATTTCACTCTAGGTTGCTTCGACAGCAATGTAATTATGACAAAAAGGTGGAGCCAGGTGGGATATTAGGTTGTGTATTTCTCCGTGCTTTTACATTCTGGTGTATCATTGATGAAGACAAGCATTACATGCAAGAACAATTGGGGACGTTTAAAAGGATGCAATTTGATCAGCCTAAAAGAACCTTTTTCCTGTCAAAAAACATTGTTCCATATTTCTGTCTTTTCTGGCTTTGTAACACATCGTAAAAATCTATCAAATTGGTTTTTCTTGCTATAAAGCAATGTCTAATAATGCAGTATTTATTGCAGTTTTATTTAAAAGCTCTATGCATATGTAAATGTAGCTCCCATAGAGCATGTACCCCTTACTCATGATTCTAAACTTTGGCCAAAAAATGTCTTCGTTGGCTGCACATTATATCAAAAAATTATGCTTTTTTGCTTAAGTTAATTGTAATGATTCGTAGATAGGTTCATTATGATTTCTTCTCTGTCTAAGTGTGTAATTATAAGGTTCGCAATTTTTATGGAAGGGGGTTTCTGTGGTTGGGGGTGGGGGTGGGGTGGTGTTTTTTTATTTTATTGGGTGAAGGTTTTTTTTTTAGGAATGAGATATGCTGTCACATGCGTTACCTTTTAAGGACCCGAAGTCACAACAACGTAATTAAGACATAATTAAGATATAATTAAGATATAATTAAGACATAAGGTTTGCAAATTATCTGTGGAGTATGATTTTGGTAATAGTTGCCCGACATATCGACATATGGGGGTTAGGGTTTTGAAAAAAATTGTTTAAGCTTTGTTCTCCTCCATGGTCATCTCTTTGGAAAGTCGTTGGGGCGATCGATTTGGAAATTCCATGTCTTGACAATTTGCTTTTAAAGTTGGTTTTAGAGTTTCGCATTCCCTTTTCTAATGCTTTAGGCCTTTGCTAAATGATGTTTATTACCTTTTCCAAATTTCATATTAGAAGCATGTAGTTATCTTGGGTTTGTGATTTCGCATATCAATTTCAATGGTGAGATTAATATAGACAATTTATAAGGGATGTAGCTGAAGGGAAGTGCAAAGTTCCAACAATGCAATGTCGTCAAATGCAATGTTTTGAAGGCGTCCCAACATTTGTAGATTCCAAATCATGCCCAGCAACGCTGGGCACCATGACTAGTCTTATATTATAATGTTTTAGTATAAGTAATGGATCACGCCCTAAATTGGGCCACCGAGATCGTTCAATCAAATAGGGCGGCTTAGATGTTACGTTTTAACTTGCTTTAGGTTTTTTCTTCAAGAGCAACGTGGGCCACTGCTCGATCCCTTCTCTAGCCGTGGAGGTGGATCAACCTAGCCGCTTATGGCTTGGGCGTGGCTATGGCGTAAGCTAAGTCGGAATGACCAATAACCCTAGGCGAAGACAGATGGAGTGATGCCCCGTACGCTTGTTCCGCAGACGGACCCGATGGGCTTTGGTGGCTAGGGTAGAGCCCTCTTTACCCGCTTTACTTTATTATATATGGGATCGGATATGGCGGTACAAGGACTTGCAAGGATCTTTAGAAAACGTATGTCTCTCTCCGGTGTTGTTGGGTTTCTATAGTTTTCAATAAGTCGATTGTGGAGGCCACCATTAAATTTGACCGTGGATTTAGTTATTTTTAGCTCTAAAGTTTTTGTTTCTCATTTATACTTCTTTTGGAATGGATTTGAGATGTGTCGAGCCTTAAACTTCCTGGATCGTTACCTAGCATCCTTTGTTTTTGATTATCATTTTCTTCAAAGCCTATAAGCTCAAAACTAGATTTAGCAAAGACAATGATTCTGCAAATTATACAGGATTGATCTCTATGATCTTTATGCAAAGTTATTGCTTAGGCGTGCTTTTTTTGCTAGGACATTATACTTGGAACATATGAATACAATACTTGGGTTCTAGCATTTGGAACATGTCAAGTGAAGATAATCTTATACTTATGGACCGTGATTTAACAAGGAGACCTCATAACACCTCAAATTATTAGTCTTATCATGGAGAAAAGCGAAGATTGGTTTCAACAGATTATCAAGAAGTCGATAAGTCTAAAACATGAAGGTTAAAAACAAAGAGTTTCAAAGGGAATACCGCAAAGAAGGAAGCAAGAAAAGCCGGAGAAGATCACTTCAATGTTATATGAAGCAAAAAGTTGCCTTTGCAAAATAGAATATTGAGAATCATTATAAAGCAATTCTTCGATGATGCTTCCGACACCGCCAAATACATACCATAATCTTCTAAAGCATGAATGCTTTGGTGGCCTAGCTCCATTTTTTTTCTCGGACTTATGGTGACCAAGCTCCCACCAAGTGGATTCTTGAGCAGATTCGACGATGCTTCATGGTAGCCGGGCTTAATTTGTCACACAACAGCAGTAAGATTCATCGGAGAATTGTTGTTTCATTAACCCATAAGACTTTTAACTAATTTTCTCAACATTTGATTCAAGAAAAAATCATTCAACAAGCTCTAATTCGACAAGCTACGGCAATAGAATGTTTTGCAATGAGGTATTAATCTATTTTTGATTTATATATACTCTTCCCTCTATTATTTCATAACATTAAGTTTTTTCTCGCTACGCTCAACCTTTTTACCATCAAGAATCACTATTTTGAAATGTAGTTTAGGTCTTACGAAACCAGTTTGATACGATATTGGATCCAATGGCAACTTTCAAAGATATATAT
Source organism: Isoetes taiwanensis (assembly GCA_021234155.1). Lineage (NCBI taxonomy): Eukaryota > Viridiplantae > Streptophyta > Lycopodiopsida > Isoetales > Isoetaceae > Isoetes > Isoetes taiwanensis. The sequence goes on from JAJEKV010000028.1 coordinate 13,935,789, forward strand.
ATGCTCTTCAACTTTTAGTATCGGTATGTATCATGTCCCCGATGGTGATCCGTAGGATGCAAAATGGCTTGCGTGTGGTACATTGATGCAATTTGGCTTGCAAAGGTGATCCCGCAGACCGCCCCCTTGAACTTCCTATTTGTGATGAGTTCTTATAGCATGATATTATGTCCCGGTAATCTTCTTAGATACTTTGTTTGTTTCCCTCAAGGATTTGGTTCTATGCGGACCCATAACTATTATAAAGGCAGACTAAGATTTTTCAACTATCATGCAGATTCCTAAAAATATTGTTTTCCTATGGCATTAAGGGCTTTCAACATTTGGTATCTCAGATATGTGGGCAATCTCTTAACTTTTTGCTTATTTAGTGTAATGCAGATTTTTATCAAATGCATTGGAAGACTTTGAGTAGGGATTAATGTCATGAAACTTAAGCTTCTCTGGTAACCATTCTATTCGGATGTGCACCCTCCTTAAGCTAAGCTTTATGTTTTAGGTCCAATGACTTATTACAATAAAACTATTAAGGATTGCTTTTGACAAATTCTAGGAAAATGCCCCATGGAAGAAAGTGGAATGATAAGAAAAGATGCATCAAAGTATTCTAAATCCTAAGCGGTCCCATTTGTACCACTAAGAATTTTTCAATCCTTCATATAGTTGGAGTAGATGCTCAAATTTGAGTGATTCTAAGGGGAAATCATGCCCGAAGAACGGCACCACCATGACTAGTCTTTTATATTATAATGTTTTAGTATAAGTAATGGATCACGCCCTAAATTGGGCCACCGAGATCGTTCAATCAAATAGGGCGGCTTAGATGTTACGTTTTAACTTGCTTTAGGTTTTTCTTCAAGAGCAACGTGGGCCACCTGCTACGATCCCTTCTCTAGCCGTGGAGGTGGATCAACTAGCCGCTTATGGCTTGGGCGTGGCTATGGCGAGAAGCTAAGTCCGAACAGCCAATAACCCTAGGCGAAGACAGAGATGGAGTGATGCCCCGGCGCTTGTTCGAGACGGACCCGATGGGCTTTGGTGGCTAGGGTAGAGCCCTCTTTACCCGTTTTACTTTATTATATATGGGATCGGATATGGCGGTACAAGGACTTGCAAGGATCTTTAGAAAACGATGTCTCTCTCTCGGTGTTGTTGGGTTTCTATAGTTTTCAATAAGTCGATTATTGGAGGCCATCATTAAATTTGACCAGGATTTAGTTATTTTTAGCTCTAAAGTTTTTGTTTCTCATTTATACTTCTTTTGGAATGGATTTGAGATGTGTCGAGCCTTAAACTTCCGGATCGTTACCTAGCATCCTTTGTTTTGATTATCATTTTCTTCAAAGCCTATAAGCTCAAAACTAGATTTAGCAAAGACAATTTCTACGCAAATTATACAGGATTGATCTCTATGATCTTTATGCAAAGTTATTGCTTAGGGGGCTTTTGCTAGGACATTATACTTGGAACATATGAATACAATACTTGGGTTCTAGCATTTGGAACATGTCAAGTGAAGATAATCTTATACTTATGGACCGTGGATTTAACAAGGAGACCTCATAACACCTCGGCTTATTAGTCTTATCATGGAGAAAAAGCGAAGATTGGTTTCAACAGGATTATCAAGAAGTCGAGATAAGTCTAAAAACATGAAGGTTAAAAACAGCGGTTTCAAAGGGAATACCAGCAAGGAAGCAAGAAAAGCTGGAGAAGATCAGCCTTCCAATGTTATATGAAGCAAAAAGTTGTTTCTTTGCAAAATAGAATATTGAGAATCATTATAAAGCAATTCTTGATGATGCTTCGGACACCGCCAAATACCATAATCTTCTAAAGCATGAATGCTTTGGCGGCCTAGCTCCATTTTTTCTCGGACTTATGGTGACCAAGCTCCCACCAAGTGGATTCTTGAGCGGTTCGGCGATGCTTCATGGTAGCTGGGCTTAATTTGTCACACAACAGAGTAAGATTCATCGAGAATTGTTGTTTCATTAACCCATAAGACTTTAACTAATTTTAAATACATTTTGATTCATGACAAAATCATTCGAGGCAAGCTCTAATTCGACAAGCTACGGCAATAGAATGTTTTGCAATGAGGTATTAATCTATTTTTTGATTTATATATACTCTTCCCTCTATTATTTCATAACATTAAGTTTTTTCCTGCTACGCTCAACCTTTTTACCATCAAGAATCACTATTTTGAAAATGTAGTTTAGGTCTTACGAAACCGGTTTGATACTGAGATATTGGATCCAATGGCAACTTTCAAAGATGTATATATGCTCTTCAACTTTTAGTATCGGTATGTATCATGTCCCGATGGTGATCCGGAAGGATGCAAAATGGCTTAAACTGCGGTGGTAGATTGATGCAATTTGGCTTGCAAAGGTGATCCTGCAGACCGCCCCCGAACTTCCTATTTGTGATGAGTTCTTATAGCATGATATTATGTCCCGGTAATCTTCTTAGATACTTTGTTTGTTTCCCTCAAGGATTTGGTTCTATCTGGACCCATAACTATTATAGGCGGATTAAGATTTTTCAACTATCATGCGATTCCTAAAAATATTGTTTTCCTATGGCATTAAGGGCTTTCAACATTTGGTATCGTATATGTGGGCAATCTCTTAACTTTTTGCTTATTTAGTGTAATGCAGATTTTTATCAAATGCATTGGAAGACTTTGAGTAGGGATTAATGTCTCATGAAACTTAAGCTTCTCTGGTAACCATTCTATTACGGATGTGCACGGTCCTCCTTAAGCTAAGCTTTATGTTTTGGGTCCAATGACTTATTACAATAAAACTATTAAGGATTGCTTTTGGCCAAATCTAGGAAAATGCCCCATGGAAGAAAGTGGAATGATAAGAAAGATGCATCAAAGTATTCTAAGCGGTCCCATTTGTACCACTAAGAATTTTTCAATCCTTCATATAGTTGGAGTAGATGCTCAAATTTGAGTGATTCTAAGGGGAAGGAAGGCATTCTAGCCAAGGTATGGTATTGCATAGTTCAAGACCTTAGTTAAAGTAGTCTTGAGCGGGGCTTTGTTTGCTATCTCTATTCAAAATTTTGGAAGCAAAAGGTATGTCTTTTATACTTCTTTCTCAATCAACTTAAAGCATCATTTGGTTTATTTCATAGATGAATATTTCACTCTAGGTTGCTTCGACGACAATGTAATTATGACAAAAAGGTGGAGCCATGTGGGATATTAGGTTGTGTATTTCTCCGATGCTTTTACATTCTCGGTGTATCATTGATGAAGACAAGCATTACATGCAAGAACAATTGGGGACGTTTAAAAGGATGCAATTTGATCACCCTAAAAGAACCTTTTTCTGTCAAAAAACATTGTTCCATATTTACTGTCTTTTACTCGCTTTTGTAACACATCGTAAAAAATCTATCAAATTGGTTTTCTTGCTATAAAGCAATGTCTAATAATGCAAGATATTTATTGCGGTTTTATTTAAAAAGCTCTATGCATATGTAAATGTAGCTCCCATAGAGCATGTACCCCTTACTCATGATTCTAAACTTTGGCCAAAAAATGTCTTCGTTGGCTGCACATTATATCAAAAAATTATGCTTTTTTGCTTAAGTTAATTGTAATGATTCGTAGATAGGTTCATTATGATTTCTTCTCTGTCTAAGTGTGTAATTATAAGGTTCGCAATTTTTATGGAAGGGGTTTTACGTGGTTGGGGGGTGGGGGTGGGGTGGTGTTTTTTATTTCATTGGGTGAAGGTTTTTTTTTTTTAGGAATGAGATATGCTATCACATGCGTTACCTTAATTAAGACATAATTAAGATATAATTAAGACATAAGGTTTGCAAATTATCTGTGGAGTATGATTTTGGTAATAGTTGCCCGACATATCGACATATGGGGGTTAGGGTTTTGAAAAAAATTGTTTAAGCTTTGTTCTCCTCCATGGTCATCTATTTTGGAAAGTCGTGGCGGCCCGATCTTTGGAAATTCCATGTCTTGACAATTTGCTTTTAAAGTTGGTTTTAGAGTTTCGCATTCCCTTTTCTAATGCTTTAGTGTTTATTACCTTTTCCAAATTTCATATTAGAAGCATGTAGTTATCTTGGGTTTGTGATTTCGCATATCAATTTCAATGGTGAGATTAATATAGACAATTTATAAGGGATGTAGCTGAAGGGAAGTGCAAAGTTCCAACAATGCAATGTCGTCAAATGCAATGTTTTGAAGGCGTCCCAACATTTGTAGATTCCAAATCATGCCCAGCAACGCTGGGCACCATGACTAGTAACTCTTATAATGTTTGCCCCAGACTGAAGCCAAAGATTGGAGATGCAATCACTTATCAGAAGCAGAGGTCTTTGACCTAAATCCCTGTAATCTTATCTTGTTAATCCCTGTTGTTGCAGATTTGCAAGCCCTGTTTCGTGCCCTAAAATGATGTCCACGAGGTTTGCATGTTCAGCCCCTAAAATAAAAAGAGGGCTTTTGTTGTGAGCCCTTGATATTGGACCATTGAAAAAAAAAAAAAGAAATCAGCGACTAAGAAATGGTGCACTCTAGATGTACGCATTAGTACATCCATTCGAATACGCCATAAAATCTTAAGAAAATCTTTGTGAAATGCGTATAAAAACACAAAGAAAACCCCCTGTTATTATGCTACAACGACTAAGAAATGGTGCACTCTAGATGTACGCATTAGTACATCCATTCGAAAGAAATGGTGCACTCTAGATGTACGCATTAGTACATCCATTCGAATACGCCATGAAATCTTAAGAAAACCTTTGTGAAATGCGTATAAAAACACAAAGAAAAGCCACTGTTATTATGCTACATATTAATATTATACGCAAGGACCCCTTATTATAATGTTTATAACAAAAGGGGGCACAATTGACCTATGCATGGCGTCAAACAACAAGGGAAAGATGAGGCGAGGACTAGACGGACCAATCTCAACATAGAAACGATAAAGATGAGGCAAGGACAAGAGTAATCAATCTCAATACAGAAACTATCATAACCATCCATTTAAGACCTCGGACAGAACCAACCAAGCCCCATGCATCAACCTATAAAAAAAGCACCATAACTTGACCTAGGCCCTAGCACAAATATAAATTTAAGGCTTCTTTTTTAAAGATCTAGAATCAAGGGATACTGGGAGCTGGAAACCCCATGCAATTTATAGCAAAAAATTGAGGGAAAACGAGGACCCGGTAACCCCTGAAAGTAAACAACTGCAGGGTGGGGTTTTCCTGCGGACGAACAACCAGCAGCCGACCCCTGTTTGATCGGCTTAGATAGCCGATCCCAAGCCGATTCATCCAACTGGCCGATGCTACGGCAATCGGATGGGCTAGATGCAGTTCGAGGAAAGGCCTGAGAAGGAAAAGGGCAAGGCAAGATAGACCTATCAGAATCAAGAACTGGAACTTCTATAAACCGAAATTTGTTTGCCTAGAAATAGCCGATCAAATCGGAAGGCGAGGTTATAAGCAGAAGGTTCAAATCAGAGGGATACGTAAGAAGAGGTTAGGAGTAGCCAATCGATCTAGCAAAAAGCAAAATTTCACTCTCTTATCCATAAAATCGGATTGCTGACTAGAAGTTTGAGAACTCAAAAGCCAAGAAGTAAGATCGAAAAAGACAACCTAACTCAAAGATCTGACAAAAACCATGCAGGAACTATACATCAAAGTGGCAGAGAGTAGATCTGAATCACGCAAGGAAAATAGCCAGCCAAGGCGTAGAGGCGAAGAACAGGCTGGAAAAAGCTATCTGAGAATTAGATAGAAAGTAAGGTGACCACAAGCATGCATAGAGTAGAGAGCAAGCAAGATTCCACCCTTTGTTCGGGATCAGCTCTCTAGTGGGTATCATCAATTCCATGAGGAAGCAGGTTAAACCCTGAGCTCAATCCATATGACTATAACCAGGGGACACAAAACTGGGGCACAAAATCTGGAACGAAAGAATAGCTGAAGGGAAAACTCCGTACAACAACAAGATTCAGCTCAGAGGAAACGCCAATGAGGAATGCAGGAAGACACAAAGCTTTTATAAGAGAAAGGGCCAAAGAAAGCTTGCGATATAGCAGGCTTGTGCCAAAGAAAGCCTGGGTCCGAAAGGAGAGCTGGGATGCCAAATTCCCTAGAATGATGGTTCTCTTCTATATAAGAAGACAACCATAGCATTTCAAATACATAACTGTTTTTTTCCTATGTACATAATAGCGTTATTAAGGAATCCTTTTTTCGGAACTACTTGCCACGTCAACTAAAACACAATCATGAACCAGATTTCGTTCCCACCAGCTCTAACCACTCCAAGAAATGCTTGTATGTTAGCGGGGATTTCTCTCCTTCTTGCCAGAATTCCCGTAGTTGACCTTAAACCACATAAGAACCATGACGAACGATGAAGAAACGACAAGAAGGTTGCAATATTGGGAATGTGACAAAGAAAATGAAGTGTAAAATTGATGAAATTGTTAGATTTATGTATGATCAGGTTTAAGATTTATATCATGTGCAAAAGAGAGAGCGTTAAAACTATTCAGGATGAAAGGCTGCACTTCTTTTTGAACACGCCATTGGAAACCTAAGCGCAAGGCATTGTGAAGGGCACTATGCTATAAAATATCCGGGAAGGTCTACAGGAAGTGGAACAACAAATAGCAATGATAGATCAGCAGCTAAGCATTCCTTGTTATCAATGATTGTTGGTGGGAATGGGAAACTCAAGCAAAAAGAAGTAGCCTCTAGCATTCTTCAAATGCAAGCAAGAAACCTTAAGCAATTAGAAGAAAGCATATACCATTATCAGGTGCTAACATGTGGGCACTGGCAGGAAGGCAACACAGGGCAGACATACGTCCGAAAATAGTTGGTAAATGATTTTTGGTTAACCCACACCAAAACTTTTCCAAAGTACAGGGATGTCGGACGAAAAAGGACACTTCAATCCATTTTGTGGACATGCCCTAGGCCAATTTTAAGCCTTTTAATTCCCTTTGTTGTAGCCTCGATAGTAGACAGCTTTTTGTGCACCCTGGATAAGTTTAGTAATGTTATCTGCATTCAGTGCAACGAATGTATCTGATGTACGTTGAAGTACATCCAACTACAATAATCATATATTTACACATGAGTTAGATTTAATGAGAAAAGTACTTGGATTTAATGGGACTGAATGATTTAGATTTAACAAAGAAAAGTACTTGGATGTACTTCCAATTACATCCAATGTGGCAGAAAGTAGAAAATGTGTTAAAAGACAAGCTGTGTTTCTATAGTTTCGGTTTTTGTAGTTCCCAACTACATTCTAAGCTTTTTTGAACTCAAGATACTGTGCAAATATAGGGTAATACATAAAAGTATTCAAATGTACTTCCATCCATTAGAAAAGTATTGAATATCTACATCATTTACCAAGGTAACACCGTGTATAACCTAGTTACATATTGAGTTTTGTATATACATCTGCCGGTGCATCCGAGTACAATTTACGCATATTTATACACATGTATATATTATATACAGTGTTGTGTTATAGTAGTTGAATGCACATCAAGTCATGGTCCAACTGCCACAGAACTAATGCAATGTCTGCAACATCTTTAAATTCCTAAGTTGTTTTAGTTTATGTTTTACTTACACGTACTGCTTTCTTCCTTGCAAGAGTGAATTATATGAGATGTTCAAAGATGAACATTCTGAAGTGAAGATTATTGGAAGAATGTTCGAGCTGCTTAAGCCTACGTGCGTGAAGGTTGAACGAGAGGAACACATGATGTTGCATGAAATATGAGCAAGTTGAGATATAAAGAAAAGCATTTAGCATCCTAAGAAGCAAATTTCATGCCAATTGTACGTGTTCTCGTGGTGTTTGTGCTGCAGATGAGTACAATGGTGTCTGCCAAGCTCCTTCCAAAAACATTTCAAAATGTTAGCTCTATGTGGAGAGCTACGGTCTGTGACAAAGAAGGTGAAGAGTGGCATAGTTCGAACTATGCTAAGGGAGAGTGCCAGAGCTGTGGCACTGAAAATATTCAAATCTGTCCAAAGGAGAAAGAATCGTAGAATGAGAACATTGAATGGCAAGGTTACAAATGCATGAATGAACCTTCCAAAGCTAACACTTCTAGGAGGATGAAGCTCGTTATTGAAAGCGGGAGTCTAGGTACATTGCTTACAAGATTTTTCAACACCTTGCAAAGTTCGCAATTCACAACTTTTTAGCAATCTGGCAGAGCACACAATTCAAGAAATTAGTACAAAATTTGAGGGATGATTAGCAGGCTTGTCGACACCCCCCTCCCCAAACAACAATTCTTACAATTCTAGCCTTTCCAGGTAGCAAGCCACCTCCGCAAAAATCAATTTCTGCCATTAGATCTAAGAATTTTTGCATCAACAGTGGAGAAAATTAGAAAATCCATGAAATTTGATTGCGCCCCTGATTTTTGAAGTCGAAGGTCTTTTCTTGCTAGGCATGCAGCTCCGACTAGGCTATGTGCCTTTCTCAATACTCAGTAGTTGCTATCTCCTTACTATGAAAAACCAGCTCACTTCTGCATCTAAACCTGCCTGGAATCAGATGGCATTACTATAATAGTCCATAAAACCATAAGATATGAAAGTTTTCCAACATCTCTTTCATTTCTCCTTTCAGTGGCAGAACAATATACTTCGCCCTTCCTAACAAAGGAATTTTAGGAATGTGATGGCTCAAATTGCTCCCTTGTTTAAACTTTTGCATTGCTACTTTGCATTTTCGCTTTCCTCCATGGCATGACTGTTACATTTCTTTTTTCGTTTGCTTTCTTTGCATTGATTTTCTATCAATGCTAGTCTTTCTGATAGCATATGGCAAGATTCTTTATCGGCGAACAATGTCTGAAATAACTTATGTGATACATTGTGCAAATTGCAACTTGGACTACACTGATTATATTGATATATAATGACAGGAGTAGAGGGAAAAATCGTTGCAAATTTGGGATCTTTTCTATACTTATGTTGGCTGCCTTTCTTCCTGTCCAGTATAATATTGTGTATGTCTTAGATCGAACAGGCTAAAAATGTGACGAGCATGATGAATCATACAGATTTAATTCATTATATTTTACACGCACAAACTCTTAAGCAGAACTAGTATCGGCTCTTTCAAACAACTGTTTGTTTTCACTCTCCTTATTTGTGATGTTCAATTTTAATATATCAGAACTAAACTTTTTTATCTATTCCAAAGACACTGGCTGACAACAGGGCATTTTGAGATACCTAAAAGGATTATGCGCGGCGCTTTCAAAGCTAGCTTAATTTGAGTGACAAACTTCGTAAGTTGAGTGACAAACTTTAGTTCCCTCATTTTCAAGAATGTCACATCCATAGAGCCAATTTCAATCACATGCATTTGCTTTCAATGATGCGACGTATTTTGAGCATCCTCCTCAAATGTATTGATCCCATTAAACAGAACAGATGCCTTAAGAACAAATGACATATATTAACTAGCATTCTAGCAGATCCCGTAGCTACAAGGCTCAGAGAAAACGTACATTCAGTAGCATTTGGCTCAAACAAAAACGTGGCTCTTGGGCATTTTCTTAAAATCTTTCTCAATGACTCCTGTATATGTGTTGGATGATACATTTAGGCCTGGGAAGGTACTTTCTTATGGTTATACTTTTTTCAGAATCGTCAAGGTTTAAGTTTTAGCAGTTTTGTTTCTGGGTCTCTCATTTTGCAACTCGTGCTAGCTTAATCTCTCTAGTCTTATGTTCCGTTTGAAATATAAAGAAGGATAACTATGGAACAATATGCTTTCTTCTATAAAGAACATGCATGTACCATAATGTTGCTGTTATAAAAGACACGCATGTGTTACTTGTTTGTCCAGAGAACACATATATGGTAATAACAATGTTAGGAACATTTTTATCTACTGTGGCTCAATTGCTGGACCAAAATATACTCTCTGTGATTGATAACAACTTTGGCTTTCATGTGCATGGTAGCAGCAGATCCGTCTTGTTGCAACCTTGAACCACCAAAGCTGAAATGGTTTTCTGAGGAGGCAAATGATTCCATTTTCCATTTTCAAATACTCAGACTCCAACAACATGTTAATTTCTTTCTTCGTTATATTGGCCCCGTGGTTCTATAAATTTCACAAGTCATGCGATGGATCTGGCCACCATATGTTTGGATTTGATGCAATTGTAGCACGACTAGATAATGTACAATCCCTACTCCAAGTATAAGTATCTCTTCTGAATTAGTGCTGAGTTTGGATATTCTTGTCATTTGAAACTGCTTCACTTAGTATTCATTCCCTTGCTCCTATATCTGTGCAACTGACTTAAAAAGTAATTACCTTCGTTGATAGCCTGTTCATTTTTCACAATCTGCTTTTGCGGGATAAAATGCCTAGTTTAGCAGAACTGATTGGTGGTGGTATGGTGCTACAGGAGGCAGTATTGCTGGAGGCTTGGTATATTACCAGCCATGGAAGATTATTAAACTTCTGATGCATAATAGATTGATTTTATATATGGCAGTACTGAAGACTGGATAGAGTATTATTCTTGCTACAAACATTCCTCCCAAACACGCCTACGTTTGAGGTAGATCCTCGCATCAAGCAATCCAAATCATGTTGTATAGAAACAACAAAAAGAGGATTGAACAAAAAATAATGTCTAAGCGAAGCCTTGAAACAATGTGGATAGCTAGCATGTATCAGGAACTGTATCCTATGCTTCAAAAGAAAAAATAAAATGTCTATGTGTCAAGTCTAGTCATAGTAGTAATTTGTCTGATGATCTGCATAATTGGCTGGTTGCATGAACACTTAAATGTAGTGCAGTTGCAACATAGAGATGTGCTTAACTTGCATTTATGTAGACGCATGTCATCATGCTCTAAAGTGGTTTTTCTGTTATGTATACCTTGAGGTATGATGCAAAACAAACAAGTTGGCTGCAAAAGGACGAAAGTGATAATTCCATAGTTGGCAGACTATTTGAAGGATTTTATAAGCTTTTTTAAAGAGTTGTCTTAGGTTTAGCATCTTATACATCCAAATTTCAGTCAGTGGCGTGGGATGAAGCCAATGAAAAGATTGATTTTGAAATTGACAGTGGGGTCGTGTTATGAATGCCTAATGCATGTCTCTCAAAGCTACGTGTCGTGCAGCCTGATTTCAAGTTCGTCACAGCTTCAAGAACATCATCCAAGTATCTACCATTGCTATTGTTGGAATAGAATAGAATAGATTTTTTAGCGTCCACGGAGACCAATTGGCCTATGGGACCCAAACAAAAAAGAGATCAGCAAGCGTATTACTGACAAGATAAAAAAACCCCGCCCCGAAGGGTTTTTTAGGGAAAACCCTTAGCAGTAATAAGTATGCTGGCACGCTGTACAATTGTATAGGACAGTTCAATACCATCCCGGAGGACACAACTGAGTCCATGCATCCATAACCTCCTGGAGGTATGACCCCAACAAACCCACTGATGCCGTAGTCAATAACTGATGCAACGGCTGGCCAGGCACTAGTAATCGAACATATCGCTCTCGAATATGGGCAAACGCTGGGCAGATCTGAAGGGCATGACATTCATCCTCAATGGCACCCTGGTGGCAACACTGGCAAAGCCTTTGCTCTCGTGCTTCCGAGCCCAACGTCCTGTTTCAATGCGGAGGCGATGTGCACCCGTGCGAATGGAAGTTATAAGTCTGCGCTTCTTCATGGGCAGCTGGGTGTACAAGTACTGGTGTGGGCCTCTCGTGAGCCTAGGATTGACTTGCTGCTGATAGTGTGCCAGTTTAACGTGCGTCAGAGCATCTGCATCCCAGAGCTTGTGAAGGAAAGTAGCATCTAGGTACAGCTTAAGTGCCTTGTGATCTTTCTTTGTCCTTACATATACGCATCTGTTTGCCTGTACACCCCAACGTGAGAACCACTGAGCTTGCTTGTCCTTCCAGCAGGATTTCAGGCGTTGGGGACACATCGCCATGGCCAAAGCAAGGTTGGGCAAACGTGTATCAGCCATAGCGACCACCTTCTGGAAGTAAATGATATGGCGTTCCAACACAAGGAGCCCAAAAATGAACTAGTATATTTAACTAGTATTATATCATCAAAAAACCATGATATGTATGATTTTTTATGCGTGAATTTATTTGATAGATAAGATAAGATAAGATAAGATAAGATAAGATAAGATAAGAATTTTTACGTCCACGGTAACCCAACGGGTTATGGGACGGCACATGCAAGGGCAACAGCCCATCTAAAACCCGGGGACTAGGCCCCATCACCAAATACAATAACCAAATAGTAAAAGGCTACCAAGAATAAGAGAAGATAATGCTAATGCTAGTGGTAAATGTATGCTTCTAAAATTATCTAGACATAGCCAGTCCAAGGATTGGAAGGCCATTGATCTAGAATAATTGATGCGCCTCCCCTGTACACTGCCCATTTCTTTTGCAGGCGGGCTGCCCTCACCTTGCAGAGCTCCTCCTTACGGTTACACAATTGAAGAGGGGAGAGGTCCTCCTGTAAGTGGTTTGTCAACACCCATAGTAGTTTATGATACTGTTAGTGATGTTGATTATCAATGATATAGTGGTTTATTAGAACTGGTGGTGGTTTTTGTACATATTGTAGTGGTTCATTTAAAGTAGTAATGACTTGTTAACATCACATGCCATGGATTGTGACAAAGCCAATGTCTAATTATTTATTGTTTAAATTATGTCCATGGGCACTTAAAACATACCCTATTTCTAGTATTCATCTTAATCTATTGGATAAAGAACTAAGGAATAGACAATGACAATTAGATTGGATAGATAATGATGTAATTCTTACAACTATAAGGAACTTCAAATATGGCACTTTCTAAATGCAGTCTATGTTAAATTGTGGACAATGAGTAATGCTTAAACAATACCCTTGGAGAATTCAATGTGCTTCAAACCACACTTCAAGCAAGATGTTTAATTAGTAGTCTAGAACCAACTTTATAATGCAATACTGTCTATTAAATGCTTTAATGCAAAGGCATTGTTCATTTGGGATTGACCCAAACATCGTTCACAGTTTGACCCGATCTTCCAGCTTCAAAAAATTAGCTTCAAGTTCGTTTATCACAAGTAGCCCAAGCAATGCAATTTCAATCGATCCGATCTCATCTGTGTATGCTCAGCTCATGAAATGAATCGATATTTTCACATTTATTTAAAATCCTTGCTGAGTCGCAGAGTAACAACCTTTCCATTTTTGCATTTTGTTTCCTGTTACTTTTACATTGGTCCACATAACATTTCAACTATAGCAATTCCAACGGAACATGTTGTATAGGCCATGTCTATAATTTTGTTTGTGTCCCTCCACAACTTTCAAACCTTATGCATGTTATACATATTCAAATGTCTCATATCCATGTAAAGGTTTTAATCATGTAAGATCTCTTAGCAAATGTAGACATCCGTATAGAAATTAAACATTATGATAACTGGGTTGATGGAATTTCCTGGAGTGTAATCTACCACGCCATATGGGATGCAGATTTTAGGGAATGCTAATTTCCAAGGTAGTTCTGCATCACCGAGGGGACCCTGCTTGGTCTAGCATTCCCTATTTGCTCCAGTGCGCTGCTCCGGCTGCCGCAGGTCACAGCACCCACCGGACAAGCAGGGAATGCTGTCCTAGGCAGCTTACCCTAATACATGATAACTTCTTGGGACTAATTAAAAATAAGCCCCAAAATAACACAACATTATTTATATTTTCCTCACTTTTAAAAAAAATCACAGAAAGGATATTTTAGGAACCTTAATGGATTACCATATAGCATGGGGGTAATTTTGTATAAGGGAAAGGCCCGCTAGGCTGTTTTTTTATTGAGAAAGGATGGCCGACACGGAGCCTGGAGGCCAGCTTGACCGGCTAGAAAACAGCCCAGCAGGCCTTTGGCATAACGGAAATATCCATTGGGCTTCATTCTGCACTTGAATGCAGGGTAAAATCGACGGAATGCAGGGTAAGATCCATGGAATGCAGGGTAAGATCGACGGAAAGAAGATAAAATATGCTTCTTGCTCAACTTTCAGACATAGAATACTTGCCACGTGTCGTAACCTGATTGGATGGGAGGTAGAATGAAGCCCAATGATTTTTTCCGAAAATATAAGAGCAAATTTGAAAAGAGGCAGAAATAGCCGATCAAATCGGAAGGCGAGGTTATAAGCAGAAGGTTCAAATCAGAGGGATACGTAAGAAGAGGTTAGGAGTAGCCAATCGATCTAGCAAAAAGCAAAATTTCACTCTCTTATCCATAAAATCGGATTGCTGACTAGAAGTTTGAGAACTCAAAAGCCAAGAAGTAAGATCGAAAAAGACAACCTAACTCAAAGATCTGACAAAAACCATGCAGGAACTATACATCAAAGTGGCAGAGAGTAGATCTGAATCACGCAAGGAAAATAGCCAGCCAAGGCGTAGAGGCGAAGAACAGGCTGGAAAAAGCTATCTGAGAATTAGATAGAAAGTAAGGTGACCACAAGCATGCATAGAGTAGAGAGCAAGCAAGATTCCACCCTTTGTTCGGGATCGCTCTAGTGGGTATCATCAATTCCATGAGGAAGCGAGGTTAAACCCCCGAGCTCAATCCATATGACTATAACCCGGGGGACACAAAACCGGGGCACAAAATCTGGAGCGAAAAGAATAGCCTGAAGGAAAACTCCGTTACAACAACAAGATTCAGCTTTCGGGAAACGCCAATGAGGAATGCAGGAAGACACAAAGCTTTTATAAGAGAAAGGGCCAAAGAAAGCTTGCGATATAGCAGGCTTGTGCCAAAGAAAGCCTGGGTCCGAAAGGAGAGCTGGGATGCCAAATTCCCTAGAATGATGGTTCTCTTCTATATAAGAAGACAACCATAGCATTTCAAATACATAACTGTTTTTTTCCTATGTACATAATAGCGTTATTAAGGAATCCTTTTTTCGGAACTACTTGCCACGTCAACTAAAACACAATCATGAACCAGATTTCGTTCCCACCAGCTCTAACCACTCCAAGAAATGCTTGTATGTTAGCGGGGATTTCTCTCCTTCTTGCCAGAATTCCCGTAGTTGACCTTAAACCACATAAGAACCATGATGAACGATGAAGAAACGACAAGAAGGTTGCAATATTGGGAATGTGACAAAGAAAATGAAGTGTAAAATTGATGAAATTGTTAGATTTATGTATGATCAGGTTTAAGATTTATATCATGTGCAAAAGAGAGAGCGTTAAAACTATTCAGGATGAAAGGCTGCACTTCTTTTTTGAACCTGCCATTGGAAACCTAGCGCAAGGCATTGTGAAGGGCACTATGCTATAAAATATCCGGGAAGGTCTACAGGAAGTGGAACAACAAATAGCAATGATAGATCAGCAGCTAAGCATTCCTTGTTATCAATGATTGTTGGTGGGAATGGGAAACTCAAGCAAAAAGAAGTAGCCTCTAGCATTCTTCAAATGCAAGCAAGAAACCTTAAGCAATTAGAAGAAAGCATATACCATTATCAGGTGCTAACATGTGGGCACTGGCAGGAAGGCAACACAGGGCAGACATACGTCCGAAAATAGTTGGTAAATGATTTTTGGTTAACCCACACCAAAACTTTTCCAAAGTACAGGGATGTCAGGACGAAAAGGACACTTCCAATCCATTTTGTGGACATGCCCTAGGCCAGTTTTAAGCCTTTTAATTCCCTTTGTTGCAGCCTCGATAGTAGACAGCTTTTGTGCACCCTGGATAAGTTTAGTAATGTTATCTGCATTCAGTGCAACAAATGTATCTGATGTACGTTGAAGTACATCCAACTACAATAATCATATATTTACACATGAGTTAGATTTAATGAGAAAAGTACTTGGATTTAATGGGACTGAATGATTTAGATTTAACAAGAAAAGTACTTGGATGTACTTCCAATTACATCCAATGTGGCAGAAAGTAGAAAATGTGTTAAAAGACAAGCTGTGTTTCTATAGTTTCGGTTTTTGTAGTTCCCAACTACATTCTAAGCTTTTTTGAACTCAAGATACTGTGCAAATATAGGGTAATACATAAAAGTATTCAAATGTACTTCCATCCATTAGAAAAGTATTGAATATCTACATACATTACCAAGAACCTTGTATAACACAGTTACATATTGAGTTTTGTATATACATCTGCAGCGCATCCGAAAGTACAATTTCTGATATTTATACACATGTATATATTATATACAATGTTGTGTTATAGTAGTTGAATGCACATCAAGTCATGGTCCAACTACCCTTGAGAACTAATGCAATGTCTGCAACATCTTTAAATTCCTAAGTTGTTTTAGTTTATGTTTTACTTACACGCATCTTGCTTTCTTCCTTGCAAGAGTGAATTATATGAGATGTTCAAAGATGAACATTCCAAGTGAAGATTATTGGAAGAATGTTCGAGCTGCTTAAGCCTACGCGGCGTGAGAAGGTTGAACGAGAGGAACACATGATGTTGCATGAAAATATGAGCAAGTTGAGATATAAAGAAAAGCATTTAGCATCCTAAGAAGCAAATTTCATGCCAATTGTACGTGTTCTCGTGGTGTTTGTGCTGCAGATGAGTACAATGGTGTCTGCCAAGCTCCTTCCAAAAACATTTCAAAATGTTAGCTCTATGTGGAGAGCTACGGTCTGTGACAAAGAAGGTGAAGAGTGGCATAGTTCGAACTATGCTAAGGGAGAGTGCCAGAGCTGTGGCACTGAAAATATTCAAATCTGTCCAAAGGAGAAATAATCGTAGAATGAGAACATTGAATGGCAAGGTTACAAGTACGTGAATGAACCTTCCAAAGCTAGCACTTCTAGGAGGATGAAGCTCGTTATTGAAAGCGGGAGTCTAGGTACATTGCTTACAAGATTTTTCAACACCTTGCAAAGTTCGCAATTCACAACTTTTTAGCAATCTGGCAGAGCACACAATTCAAGAAATTAGTACAAAATTTGAGGGATGATTAGCAGGCTTGTCTGACACCCCCCTCCCCCCCCAAACAACAATTCTTACAATTCTAGCCTTTCCAGGTAGCAAGCCACCTCAGCAAAAATCAATTTCTGCCATTAGATCTAAGAATTTTTGCATCAACAGTGGAGAAAATTAGAAAATCCATGAAATTTGATTGCGCCCCTGATTTTTGAAGTCGAAGGTCTTTTCTTGCTAGGCATGCAGCTCCGACTAGGCTATGTGCCTTTCTCAATACTCAGTAGTTGCTATCTCCTTACTGTGAAAAACCAGCTCACTTCTGCATCTAAACCTGCCTGGAATCAGATGGCATTACTATAATAGTCCATAAAACCATAAGATATGAATGTTTTCCAACATCTCTTTCATTTCTCCTCAATCGCTCTATGGGTTCAGTGGCAGAACAATATACTTCGCCCTTCCTAACAAAGGAATTTTAGGAATGTGATGGCTCAAATTGCTCCCTTGTTTAAACTTTTGCATTGCTACTTTGCATTTTCGCTTTATACAGTTCAGTCCTCCATGGCATGACTGTTACATTTCTTTTTTCGTTTGCTTTCTTTGCATTGATTTTCTATCAATGCTAGTCTTTCTGATAGCATATGGCAAGATTCTTTATCGGCGAACAATGTCTGAAATAACTTATGTGATACATTGTGCAAATTGCAACTTGGACTACACTGATTATATTGATATATAATGACAGGAGTAGAGGGAAAAATCGTTGCAAATTTGGGATCTTTTCTATACTTATGTTGGCTGCCTTTCTTCCTGTCCAGTATAATATTGTGTATGTCTTAGATCGAACAGGCTAAAAATGTGACGAGCATGATGAATCATACAGATTTAATTCATTATATTTTACACGCACAAACTCTTAAGCAGAACTAGTATCGGCTCTTTCAAACAACTGTTTGTTTTCACTCTCCTTATTTGTGATGTTCAATTTTAATATATCAGAACTAAACTTTTTTATCTGTTCCAAAGACACTGGCTGACAACAGGGCATTTTGAGCTACCTAAAAGGATTATGCGCGGCGCTTTCAAAGCTGGCTTAATTTGAGTGACAAACTCCGTAAGTTGAGTGACAAACTTTAGTTCCCTCATTTTCAAGAATGTCACATCCATAGAGCCAATTTCAATCACATGCATTTGCTTTCAATGATGCGACGTATTTTGAGCATCCTCCTCAAATGTATTGATCCCATTAAACAGAACAGATGCCTTAAGAACAAATGACATATATTAAACTAGCATTCTAGCAGATCCCGTAGCTACAAGGCTCAGAGAAAACGTACATTCAGTAGCATTTGGCTCAAATAAAAACGTGGCTCTTGGGCATTTTCTTAAAATCTTTCTCAATGACTCCTGTATATGTGTTGGATGATACATTTAGGCCTGGGAAGGTACTTTCTTATGGTTATACTTTTTTCAGAATCGTCAAGGTTTAAGTTTTAGCAGTTTTGTTTCTGGGTCTCTCATTTTGCAACTCGTGCTAGCTTAATCTCTCTAGTCTTATGTTCCGTTTGAAATATAAAGAAGGATAACTATGGAACAATATGCTTTCTTCTATAAAGAACATGCATGTACCATAATGTTGCTGTTATAAAAGACACGCATGTGTTACTTGTTTGTCCAGAGAACACATATATGGTAATAACAATGTTAGGAACATTTTTTATCTACTGTGGCTCAATTGCTGGACCAAAATATACTCTCTGTGATTGATAACAACTTTGGCTTTCATGTGCATGGTAGCAGCAGATCCGTCTTGTTGCAACCTTGAACCACCAAAGCTGAAATGGTTTTCTGAGGAGGCAAATGATTCCATCTTCCATTTTCAAATACTCAGACTCCAACAACATGTTAATTTCTTTCTTCGTTATATTGGCCCCGTGGTTCTATAAATTTCACAAGTCATGCGATGGATCTGGCCACCATATGTTTGGATTTGATGCAATTGTAGCACGACTAGATAATGTACAATCCCTACTCCAAGTATAAGTATCTCTTCTGAATTAGTGCTGAGTTTGGATATTCTTGTCATTTGAAACTGCTTCACTTAGTATTCATTCCCTTGCTCCTATATCTGTGCAACTGACTTAAAAAGTAATTACCTTCGTTGATAGCCTGTTAATTTTTCACAATGTCGCTTTTAAGGGATAAAATGCCTAGTTTAGCAGAACTGATTGGTGGTGGTATGGTGCTACAGGAGGCAGTATTGCTGGAGGCTTGGTATGTTACCAGCCATGGAAGATTATTAAACTTCTGATGCATAATAGATTGATTTTATATATGGCAGTACTGAAGACTAGATAGAGTATTATTCTTGCTACAAACATTCCTCCCAAACACGCCTACGTTTGAGGTAGATCCTCGCATCAAGCAATCCAAATCATGTTGTATAGAAACAACAAAAAGAGGATTGAACAAAAAATAATGTCTAAGCGAAGCCTTGAAACAATGTGGATAGCTAGCATGTATCAGGAACAATTGTATCCTATGCTTCAAAAGAAAAAATAAAATGTCTATGTGTCAAGTCTAGTCATAGTAGTAATTTGTCTGATGATCTGCATAATTGGCTGGTTGCATGAACACTTAAATGTAGTGCAGTTGCAACATAGAGATGTGCGAACTTGCATTTATGTAGACGCATGTCATCATGCTCTAAAGTGGTTTTTCTGTTATGTATACCTTGAGGTATGATGCAAAACAAACAAGTTGGCTGCAAAAGGACGAAAGTGATAATTCCATAGTTGGCAGACTATTTGAAGGATTTTATAAGCTTTTTTAAAGAGTTGTCTTAGTTTTAGCATCTTATACATCCAAATTTCAGTCAGTGGCGTGGGATGAAGCCAATGAAAAGATTGATTTTGAAATTGACAGTGGGGTCGTGTTATGAATGCCTAATGCATGTCTCTCAAAGCTACGTGTCGTGCAGCCTGATTTCAAGTTCGTCACAGCTTCAAGAACATCATCCAAGTATCTACCATTGCTATTGTTGGAATAGAATAGAATAGATTTTTTAGCGTCCACGGAGACCAATTGGCCTATGGGACCCAAACAAAAAAGAGATCAGCAAGCGTATTACTGACAAGATAAAAAAACCCCGCCCCGAAGGGTTTTTTAGGGAAAACCCTTAGCAGTAATAAGTACAGATTCCCTACAGATCAGTCTGCTCTTTTTCAGGTCCGTTCTTTATATCATGTTTTGCACTACATTTCTGAATGTTCTATTTATTTGCAACTCATTTGTTCTTTAGTTCATCATAAATGAGCAGTACCAATCATGCGAAACTATGCTCAAAGATTTATTCAATTCTGGATATTTTGGCATAAGTATAATATACATGGCTGGAATCAAATTTCACTCTGTTTACAAAGATTTGATGAAATCAAAATTTAGCCAGATTTGAAGATTATGTTGGTTGGCTCTTATGAGTTACATGTTTAGGTCAAACGGAAATACCAGGGTTCAAATCCCTGGGCCCTCTTATTTATATATCTTGTTAAACATCATAATATTGCATTTACCGATCATTAATGCACATGCTTTTCGGTGTGAAAATATTTTGTTTTAATATAAAAGCTTGCACCAATTTTCTTAATGGTTTTGGTTCTCTATACTTATGTTTGTAAATTAGCAATGGTTTCTAAGTTGAGTATGTCTTATTACATTTCTTAAACCAATATCAGTTGCATATTTCCAATATATGAGATTTATCTTTGAATTATGATAAGAAGATAAATGAGGTTCTCAAAACCATTGTAGGTAGTTAGGATCCCTTAGACGGTTATGATTCCTCGAAGGCCTTTTTATGATCATAGTTCACTTTCATTTCTTCATCAGCACATCTGCTTCAGCGTCTCCTTCTTGGTTGCACTTTTCCACAGTGTCCTATCTTTGTTTTAGTGCTCAAGGCATCCCGTATTGCAATTTTATTTTCTAGTCTCATTACTTTTCAGCATCGCCTTGATAGTTTTTTACATCGACATTTTGTGGGGAGCCATCACCCAATTCAGACGTTTGGATTGCCATCACCGATTAGGTCAGAATCATTCTTACATTTTTATTTTATTTTTGAATCCTTGCCCAGTTGCTGTATTTTTTGTCATCCGAAATTGCTTACCCTGGGATTGTATTATTATGCCTATCTGCGGAACTTAGTGCTTGGGTCTTCTAGTCGTCTGTCATGCAGAAACGGTTGAGTTTATTGCATTGTGAATTTGTCTAAGCCAGTGAATTCCTTTGACAATCATTTGTACTTGCTCTTATTTTCTCAACACGGTTTGCTATTGCCAAATTTCCCACAAGAACATCGCCAAAAGTTCACCAGATCTTGCCAGAGTGGAGCTTTGCTGTCCTTTTGTAGTATGGATGCTCCATGGAAGGGGATAATTGCCAGTTGAATAGATTATATTCTCTGCTATACTCTTCATTCCAAAGTCAAAATGGCCCACATATTTGGCCTCAGCCTCAAAATGATCCTTATCAAGGGCCGGTCTAACTCTTTCGATGCATCTATTTCTGTCCACAATAGCATCAATGCACTGTTTCCTGGACCGTAGATTCTTCTATTTGCTTTGCCTAAAATTCTTGAGTTCTTTGCCTGCTTGCAAGAAATGTTCTCAAGCTACTGATTTGAAGAAACGGAAGCTCCAACACCATAACTGACACCATAACCGGAAGCTACTACTGTTCTTGAAATGGTGGCTCCAGGTTTGTTGACCTAGATTGTGGATATTGACTATTAGAAACATGAGAATTCCATTGGAGTTGCTTATTTTACTCAACTTGTTTCTTTTTGTCTGCAATACATCCTGGATGCCCAAGAATCTAGTATGTTCTCTTATTAGACAGAATTTAGTATGTTCTTTTATGCAGTATCAGGTTATCTAAGCCAGCATGTTGTCATGGAATGAAAGTATCAAAGAGAGTTAGACGGAAAGATCTTTATAATGATTCGATGGATCTAGAAGATCAATATATTCACTCACTGCTATCTCTTGAATCATTTATAGAGGTGGGAGGGCCTTTAGCTATTGATCTTAGCCATTCATGATTTAAAGGGAGTTATCAACATATACAAGGAGGTTGTATTGCTGAATAGAGAATGAGTCTCGTGTTCTTAATTTTCTAATATAACAAGTGGTACTTTAGGTTCTTACTTTCTTCAAAATCATTGGTACCTATATTGCACAATAGACATACGCATTGTACTTGGTCATGTATCTCATCTTCAATGCATGAGAGGAAACTCTAAATTGTTACTAAGTGATGTGCAGGTTTGTTTCGCTTTGAGGCATCTTCTTGGTAATTTTGATATTTTAGTTTTTATGACGTTAATGGATCTTACTTACGTCAGGCTCATGAGCTTCAGTTTTGAACCTTGAAGCGGTAAAGTCTATTCTAGGTTTTCAGGTCAGTTTGCACTTGCTTGTTGCTTCAGCAGCAACATTGGTGAACACTTTTCTCTTCCTTGTGGTTGTCACTCATCTTTTCTAGCCAGGGGTGGAAATGCTCAACACATCAGGATCATGTTCCTTTGAGGGGAAGCTTTTATGATTCTTTTGAGGGCATCTATTGGGCATGAAGTTTTTATGATGTTGGTAGCTTGTTGGGGGTCTGGCTATTCCGTTCGTCACTCTCATTGTCCTTCCTTACACATCCATTTATGGGGTCAAAATGGTAAGTATAGATTGCTCCCACGTGAGTTGCAGTGGTCAAATGGTAGGTATAGATTGCTCCCAATGATGCATGTTGTCGCAAGTTAGTTTGACCCTGAATTATGCAAGCTAATTCCAGTTGATGAAGGTGTTAAAAGAGGAGAAGTTTTCCTGGATGGTGATGGTTTTGGTACTCAATTAGCAAGAGAGATGGAGCCACTACAGCGGCCTCATTTATGTTCCCGGATGAATCTCAAGGCATATAGTTGTTTGCCTATATGAGACTCAAAATCCTTATACACATAGCCCAGCTGATTTCCCATTTTTGATCCGCAATCTATCACGAACCTTCACACAATCCCTGATACACATGGCTTCTTTCTCCAACTGTTGTCTATAGCCAATGTCTGCCTCTATTTTTCAGCATGTTGTATTGTGATATTATTTTAGTGGAGACGCCCAGATGGGGCATTCATTCATCTTCTGTATTTATCTACTGGTTTTGAGAAATGAGATTTATCTTCGAATTATAATAAGAAGATAAATGAGGTTCTCAGAACCATTGTAGGTAGTTAGGATCCCTTAGACGGTTATGATTCCTCGAAGGCCTTTTTATGATCATAGTTCACTTTCATTTCTTCATCAGCACATCTGCTTCAGCGTCTCCTTCTTGGTTGCACTTTTCCCCACCCACCCTCCCCTACTTGATTTCTTGATTGCTTGAGGGCCCTCATGCCAAGTGTTGTTTATTGTGTATAAGACTCATATCGTCCTACCTACCGCATGTCTTTATATTGTTGATCACATGGGTTTCTTAGCTTGGTGGAGGACCCTTGTACCAGTATGGTTGTTGGAAGTGTCTTGTGTACCTCGTCCCATTTTGGTTGTTGGAGACTTGCATATCTTGTGGCCCTTGTGCCAGTATGGTTGGTGAATGCCCTCGTGTCTTATTAGCCCTTGTGTTGATATGGTTGTGGGAAGACACATCTCCTTTCTGATTAGTTTGGATTCATATTGGTGTTTTTGTAGCATTGCCAATGTGGTTTTGGTGTATGAGATTGCAAGAGACTTTATGAGAAGACCCTTATGTCCTGTTGCCCATGGCTTTGCTGATTTCTGCTTTCTTTCAGATGCTACTGTTTGACGGTCCGTTCACAGAATCCTGTGCACTCTATCCCAATTTGTAGTAATCTTTTGGGTGGTAGCAGCAAGTACATTTTCACCAGATACTATTGTACAAGGCTCCAAAATAAAATTTTATGCACTGTAAGATCTTTTGGCATGGCAGCAGCAAACATCTTGAACACTTGGTCATTTTTCATTCAATTATTTTAGTGATGGTTCTATTAGAAGCATCAGACCAATATATCTATACTTGGAGGATATGGGCCCTCCATTTGTTGGGTCTTGGCTTGTTATGTCATGTCTGGATCCATGATTTCACTTCAAGTAATGATTTTAGCAGAATCTCCGTTGTCAGTGAACAAGCTTTCTCTTCCACTGCCCTTGAGCTTTCTGCATTGGCCCATTTCCTTGAATTGCATGCTGGTCTTGTTTGGAGTTGATGGAGAGCCCTTGTGCTGATGTGATGCAGTGTTTGAGACTGCCATGGTTCGACTTTTTTTTTGGGGAGTGTGTGAAGACCCTCGTGTTGTATTTAGTGGAAGTTGAGCATGTTGGCTGGAGTTTTTCCCTCGCTGACCTGTTTCTAGTTTTTCGGATCTTTGCATCGCAGGGACTCCATTCGCTACAACTCGTCATATTTTTTGTGGATCCCTTTGGTGTTTGCTGTAAGACGGTTATATGGAAGCAGCATGCAATCACAATTTTCGTATATGGGTGTTACTCATAAGGAGTTGGCCCTTTTGTTTTTCCATTTTGGCTTACTTGGGAGAGTATTTTTGTTATTTCCTGCAGCAGCTCCTTTCAGCAGGGTTTTGGTCCGTTGCTAGACTTTTGTGGAATGCAGTGCTCTCATTACATCATTTGGTATCAGTACAGGATCAGACTATTTCAGCAGAAAGGAAAACTAGAGCAGCGATATGGCAGAAGTGTGGCACAAGGAAATGCAAGAGCCAAAAGCCTACAAATAGTTCTCAATGATTCACATAGCCAGAGGGAGTTCAAGCGCAGAATTTTTCAGAATTAAAGAAGGTCCTATTACCAAGTTCTTGAAATTGAAGGCGAAGCGGGGAAAAGCACATGAGCAAGGAACAAACTAATGGATGTATACAAGGGGGTAGTAGCTACATGTTGTATTGTGATATTATTTTAGTGGAGACGCCCAGATGGGGCATTCATTCATCTTCTGTATTTATCTACTGGTTTTGAGAATTCTATCTTGATGACAAAACTATTAGTAGTTACCTTGTCCCAAATATCACTATTTTGATAAAAACCCATTACGGCTTAAGTAATAAAAAGGTTAAATATAATATTGTATGGAACAACATTAGTTCGTACGAAAAATATACATAGCCTTATTAAGAAACCACTTTAATTTCCACAAACAATTAAAACAGAAATCATTAGTGGTTCATTCATAACATAATTAAAGTGTAGCAATAAAACATGGTAATAAACTAAATTAACTAACTACTATAAAGAACTATTATAGGGAACTATTATAAAGAACTATGATAGCGAACTATGTTAAGAAAATATTCGTGGTTATTCAACATATTAACCCACAAAGTAACATTAATTTATTATAGCGGTTTTATGCAAAAACCATTGTAACAGACTAATAATAGTTATTTTTTGGGGGCCTTGTGTTATTCTTAATGGTGTGCTTGTTTAGCTGACGGTAGTCGATGCACATCCTAAGGCTCCCATCTTTCTTCTTCACAAAAAGAATAGGCGCTCCAAAAGGAGAGACACTAGGTCTTATGAACCCTAGGTCTAGCAATTCTTGCAGTTGCTTCTTCAATTCCGTCAACTCTTCGGTTGACATTCTATAAGGTGCCTTGCTTGTTAGCTTCGTCCCTGGTTCGAGTGCTATTTCACACTCGACTCCTCTATAAGGTGGAAGCTGCTTGATCTCATCAGGAAACAAGTCATGAAATTCCTTTATCAACTTTGCTATAGGCTTTGGGAGCTTTTTCAATGCTTTGGCCTCTTTCTCTTCTTCCGTCTCTTCATCGTCTGCTTGGAGTCTGAAGATGTAGGCCACTTGCTCCTTCTTTATGCACTTAAGTAATTTCTCACTCGACATGCATTGTATAATTGGTGTTACTTCTTTACCTGTTATTTCGATGATCTTGCCTTCCGGTGTAGTTAAGGTCACCTTACGCTTTCCACAATCAATGATGGCTCCTGCTAGCCCAAGATACTCCATTCCTATTATCAAATCATATTTGCCGATGTTCATCACTTCGGCTCCCAATGCTACGTTGACTCCCGGCAAGTCTACGTTGAAGTTAATTCTTTTTCCTGCTATATGCATGATTGCACCACTGGCCAACACAACCGGTCTAGGCTTTGACTTCAAGGGCTTAAGATTCAATGTCTGTACCATTCTTGGCGATGCAAAGTTATGGGTGCTCCCTGTATCTATCAAGACTATGAAAGATTTCTCCTTGGCTTTCCCGGTTGTGGAGATTACACGGATCTTTGGCTTTACTGCGTTCTCATTATCAATGGCTGCAAAGATATGGCACTCACCATGAATATAGTCCGGTGCATAAATGCGTCGTCGGCTTCCATTGGTGTCTCCCATCCCATTTCCGCTAATCTTTGCATTCATCATCAAAGGGCGGTTGTTTGTCCTATGCCCCAGGTTGGAAACACCTAAAAGCCACGGTTGCTTCTCTATGCACTCCTGCTTCTTCTCTTTGGGAATGGATTGCAAAAAGCTGTCTCAACGCCCTTGGAATAGTTGGATCTCCCTTACGGCTCTTTGAAGGTCACTGTTTTCTTATCCCCGCTTTGCCAGGCGTTTGCATTGCCACCCGCTTCCCATAATTAGCATTGTACTGAGGCCTGTTGGCTGCTGGGCTCGCTGCTCTTGGGCTATAGCCTCCCGTGCCCTTTTCCTTGTCATGGAAATACTGATGCCTTGGTGCATTCTCTTGAGGCCCCGTCCCTTGCAAGCTGACTGCTTTGGATTCTGCTTCTGACACCGTCCTAGGGTTGATTGCTCTTACTAGCTTTCGAATCTCTTCATTCAACCCATCTATGTAACCCTCCACTGCGTGCCTTTCACTCAACTTCGGCACATAGAGCCTTAGTCTCATGAATTCCTCCGTGTACTTCTGAACTGATTTGTTGCCCTGCTGCAATCGGTAAAACTGCTGCATCATGTGACACTTATGTTCCCTCGACACATAGTGACGCTTGAATGCCTTAGCAAACTTCTTAAACCTGCAACTGTCCCTGCTCAGTCCATGTGCTTTAGAGTAGCCCTTCCACCAAATCCTAACTGCTCCCTTCAGGTTGGCTGTAGCTACTCTGCCTTTGTCCTTGTCCTTCATGCCATAGGCATTTCCATATTCCCTCATCTCATCCAATCATGCTTCTGCTTCCATCCCTGACCTGCTATCCCCTGAAAATTGCTCCAGCTTCCTTGCTTTCCAGACATTTGCTAAGTCTTTGAGTCAACTTTCTTACGATGAGTCCCGATTGTGCCTGCCCTATCATGGTTTGGGTTCTCCGGCGGTCTTGCCTCTCTTCTTCACTGCTCTTCCGATCCGGTCGATTAATGCGAACTAGAGTCGGAGGAGCCGCTGGCTAGGTGATCTTCTTCCGCGGCTTCTCTTCCTTTTTGCCTTTGTTTCGGCGGCCGGTGTTTCTGGCAATGGCATGTTGCAGTCTGCCCTCCTTCTTTGCCTCACGCCGGCAATGCCCTATCTCATGAATGTCGGATCGGATCACGTGATAGCTCTTCCTCTGGAGTTACTGCATCAAACTCTTGACGTAGGTTTCTTGGCTGAAAGCACCTTGGTGGAGTACGCTCTTGTTCACGTTGCCTCTGTTCATCAACATTTCTAGGTACTCTAGCTGCATGCACATTAGATTGAACTCTGATCATTAGTTCCTTGTTTTGGTTGATGCATTGGTTTGTTTGATGATGCAATTTGAGGG
The DNA here is from genome assembly GCA_021234155.1 of Isoetes taiwanensis. NCBI lineage: Eukaryota > Viridiplantae > Streptophyta > Lycopodiopsida > Isoetales > Isoetaceae > Isoetes > Isoetes taiwanensis. The sequence continues at coordinate 13,963,621 of JAJEKV010000028.1, forward strand.
GACAAAATTATATAAGAAGAAAACATATTTAAGGTCATAGTTTATATTCAATATAATAATATTTTTACATTCAAAACATATGAGGAGATTGAAAACATTTCTAATTTTACTCCTGGAATTTCTTCAAATAATTCGGGTTGTCCTCGAGAAATTTCTTCACTTGGGCCGTGCCAATTGATCGCCCTAGGTTCCCCGAGAATGTTTGTGGCGTGCCTCCTTGAAGTCACGGTCACCAAGTCTTCGATCCTCCTGTCCGATGTGTAGGCCGTAGTCACTGCCATCACCTTACCTGCCATCTGTAGGGAAGCTGTGAAGTCGAAGATGCTCAATGCTATCGTTCTCTTGACGAGGATGACATGGTCGATGTTTGGGGCCATACGAGCATGACTTCCGAATCCTGAGAGCGCGATGAGCATGAAGACTCCTTCTTCACCCCGTGGGCTGAACTGCCGGTGTATGACCGCTATCCTTCCATCTAAGAGCAAGGGAAGGTAGAACCTAAGGGCTTTGTCATGCCCTGCTTCTCCGCCTGATGAGAGGGCTGCCACATGTCTTCGGATGCTCATCAATCGGTATTTCCACCATCTCTCTGTAGTCACTGTACGTGGAAGATGCCAGGTTGATGCTCCTTTTTTCAGATACTGGTGGTGCCGATGCCGATGAGCTCGGTAGAAGTACTGATGTTGATTTTCCTCTGATTCCTATGCGCTCCTGAATCACCACGAACTCCTCTTCCGTCGGCAACTCTTGCTCGGCCATCATCTGTCTGATGCCGGTGTAGGCTTCAATATCTGTGGATGTTTGAACTGTGTATGTTCTGGCTTCCCTTATGCTGATAGGGAAGTCTTGAGTTTCTCTGTCGATGAAGTCGTCGAGATCAAGGTCTTGTCATAGTAGGTGTAGGAGTTCATCCACTCTGTAGCCCCTGTCTCGGCACTCGGGGAGATTCTTAATATCATGGAGGCTTAAATATGCCTCTCGTTGAATGATCACTGGGGTCAAGCTTGTAATTCCTTGCCCCAGTGGTGGGGCTTTTCTTGTTGTCCTGAGTCCTTCAAAGCTCTGGAGCTGCTGCTCTACCTACTCCCTCTCCTGTGCTAGGTCGATGTCCTCTGAGTCCGACCCGCGTCCCTCTTCTTCTTCCTCCTCCTCGTAGGCAAGGCGCATCTGCTCCTCTTCTGCAGCTGCCATGGCCATTGGGTCTATGTCTAGGGGCTGCACTGAGGGTTCCCCTATCTGGGTTTGGCCTCGAAGGGATAAGAAAATAGCTACAACTGTGTTGTAAGAGAAGTACCTCCTTCTATTGGCAGAGATAGACATGTAGTTTGGTAGGCGAGTTGCTTTGTTCTCTAGGTACTTGTCTATATTAGGTATGTCTTGCAGTGCTATCTTGAGGGCCATACTTGGTGCAAAATATCCTATGCAAGGTGGGAGCTCTACTAGAGACGGTCCTATCTTAGTATGGAACTCAGACATGATGTTTAGGTAGAAGGGGGTGGCATTGATGGTGGCCTCCATATCAATCTGCTTCTGGAAGAGGTCGAAGACGGAGTTGATGTCGGCCTCGGCCACATGAGCTGTGGCGCTGTACCATCGCCTAACTATGAGCAGCTTGGGATATCAAACAGATGGGAAAGCGCCTTAGGGGCCTGGAAAATCAGCTTGGAGTGAGGAGCAAGGGTGTAGGATGCAAATGAGGGTTATGGTCTACTTATAGGCAAAACCCTAATTTTGGGAAATTTTAGGGTTTGGGGAAAACCTAGGATTTTAAGGTATTGGTATGCAAAAGACAAACTAATCATGTTAAAGGGTACATCCTAAGGTTGCTATTGCAACAAATTCCATCTAATTTGGTGAAAGTTAGGCCAAGTTAGGACAAATTGAGTGTGACCACTCACACAATGCGCGAGGAGCAGTTAGGAACATTGTCCTAAGTGGTCTGGGCGCACTCTGTGAGGGATGGGGCCTGGTTTGGGTCAAGGATGGTGTCAAACATGCAAACTAAGGATGGAATCCTGCATATCTCGTCGAGATAGGTCGGATTGTGCCCTTACTTGCTTCATTTGGACAAGTTTTAGCCTAGAATAGGGGTCAACCACTCACACAATCTTGCGAGGAGATTAGGAACATGGTCCTAAGTGGCACAGGCACTCTGTGAGGGGTGAAGCTCCATTTGAGTTAGGGTTGGCCAATTTCTACAAACTAAGGGTCAAATCCTACTAATTAAGGTGAGTGAGTCGAATGGTGTGCTTACTTTACGCATTTGGACAAGTTTTGGCATAGATCGATTGCTTTCGACCACTCACACGGTCTTTTGCGAGGAGCGATTAGGAACCCGGTCCTAAGTGGTGCAGGGCGCACTCTGTGAGGAGTGGGGCCAAAAACACTGAATTTTGCTCCAAATTTGTCAATTTCAAATCTTGGTTTGTAATACACCTTGGTTAGGGGCAGATTTAACACATTAACTTAGCAAAATTGCAAACTTATATTTACAAAAAATTATTTACAATGATTATCTAGAATTCCTTCTTTATATATTTAGCGAGCCTCATAGCTTTTGGCATACATGTCACTCTTTTTGCATGCATAGCACATACAACGAGTCTTCGGCTTTGGACTATATCTTTGCTTGGCAGCCTCATGTCTGAGCAACATATCATCTGTGACTCTCTTGAGGGATCAAATTCTGCAAAACTTCCCTTGTGAGCCTTGCAAAAGGAGCTCTAGGGATAAGAAAGCAATTTCTTCATTCGCCTCCTTTTCTCTTAGATTCTTTGGGGGCGGTTTCTCAAGGGGGTGGCTCTTCTTTGTCGGTGCTCTCCTTGGTCACCTTAGGTGCATTTTCTCCTTTACTCTTTCAACTTCTTTTACGTACTCAAGGTCTGCTTGGTCATATGACGGGGGCTTGAACCTCCGGGGGTGCTCCTCTTGGGCTGAGGGGTGCACACGCTACTACATCTTCCTCCTCCCGGAATTCCCACAGTCTTGGAACCCTTCCCTCGTCTCACTCGGTGCGGAGGAGGGCCGGGGAGCTTGTCGGCGGGCTCCTAGATGGCTCTTTTTGGTGGGGAGTAGCTCTCATGTCCTTGGGGCAGGGGGCCTTTGCCTTTTGCCCTCCACTTCCCCCTTCCTCCCTTTTCTTCTTTTTCTCCTCCCTCCTCTGCTTCTTCTCTTTGTCTTAATTAAGCTCTTCTTTCTCCTTGGGCCATTCTTCTCCGTTTTGTTTTTCCTCCTTGAAGCAATTCTCTCGAGTTCCCTCTTTGGCCCGGCGGCTTCTTCCTCTGCAAAATTTCTTCATTTTCCAAGGGGGATGCTCCTCCTCCCCAGTGCTTTCGGGGCCTCCTTTTCGGCATCTTGGTGAGGACAAATGAGGAACCCTAATTTTCTATTTATAGATGTTTTTGTTTGAGGGGAAATTTAGGGTTTGGATGAGAACCCTAATTTTCTATTTATAGATAGGGAAATTTTTGGATCATATTGGGCCAATCTAGAGGGTATTAGTGAAGATATGAGGAGTACATTGGGTTTATTCAGCCAAAAGTATCCACCACTCACCACGGTCTTGGTGAGGAGCAGTTAGGAACATGGTCCTAAGTGGTGCAGCGCACTGTGAGGGGTCGTTTTTTTGGTCCAATTTTCAATTTACAAGGAGTTTCTTAGTGTTTTAGCATGCAAAACTAGCTAGAACTTAAGCAATAATCTGAACTACACTATTAGATTGGCTAAATTATGTATCTAACTAGGTCAACTTGGGTCCACCACTCACACAGTGCACGAGGAGCAGTTAGGAACATGGTCCTAAGTGGTCTGGGCGCACTCTGTGAGGGGTCACCTCTTTTTGAACAATTTAGGTTGGGTTCTTGCTAAACTTATTACTACTCTTAGCATTAACCTATTGCTGTACTACAATTGGAAAATTTTTTCCCAATTTTTGAGGTTCCTGCTTGGATGGCTATTTTCCAAGACTTGAATCTACTGTTAGTCCTATGGGAAATTAGTCAGTGCTCGGTCTTGGTCTACCAAGATCATGCTCTGATACCACTGTGACGTCCCCTACTCCTTATACGATGCACACATCGTATCCGAAGGAGGAGCATTCCCCCTGGCAGCTACACTGACAGGGGCCATCCACCTGACTCCACTCCCAGTGGAATGAGCCAGCAAGGGAAGAATGGATGTGTCATTCACCCGTCTTCCATCGGGTCGACCTATCTGCGGAAGCGTGAATAAACAAACATGAGCACAAACTAACAGTATGTAAATACAATCACCTCGAAGGGTGGGCACAACACCATCATCACATATACAACATCATCAACATGATCCATATCAACAAGGGGATCCGACCCTGGGCTCTGACTCAAGGGGGTTCGACTGCCAGCTTGGCCTCCAGAAGTCATTGCAGACAGAATTCATGGCAATGGATTTGGCTGGCAAAGGAACATGGCTATTGGGTAGTCCACTCCATCTGCCCCTCCTGTACACACTTTGCAGAGTGGCCTGATAGGTAATGGAACTGGACCGTAGCCTGCCGAGTACGTAGCCAAGAGGGCTACTACTGGATTGCATCTCTCCAGCCCCGATGAGGCAGGAGGAAGGTTGCCCTCCCTCCAGGGGCTTCCATGCTCAACACAGATGGCTAGAGGGCCACTGCCCTTATTCGACTTAAACCCAATGGAGAGTGAGGTATCACCCCACGGGTGTCGAGCCCATGCCTTGTTCTCACGCAGTGACAAGGCATTAGACCTAGCTCACTAGAATCCCTGGTAGGCTTTACACACCAGAGGTACCGGTCTAACCCCTCCACCCTCAACCCGGTGGGCTCCTGTGTATAGGCCGCAATAATTGGGTACTAATGATACTATTCTAGGATCATCTTCTACAAAGCTGCTAGGGTCTCTACCTCCCTTCCCAATACATGGAGGTCACAGAATGAAATACCAACATCATCACATAACTTGAAATGAAGAACAATCATCTACTCTATCTACCTAAACAATAGAGTTAGGTTCCTTAGTTAAGGCTTATGATCTTGGGATCTATAAGGCCTCTATGGCTGAATGAATATGTTAAACTACCTCACTGCCTAGCCCAAAGACGGCTTTGCACAACAGAATGACTAGATACCTGGTCCTTGACCTGCTCCAGATTCTCGGAACGCATCCATGTCTCTAATCTTGCTGAAGATGGCTGCTACTCGACGATCTGTTGTGCAAAGACGGCTTTGCAGAGCCGAGCAATGCGAAATGGGGTCCTGACTTGGCCGGAATGGCTCAAGGGAACCCTAAATGCGAAAAAGGAAAGGAGTTCTATGAAAACCCTAAAATGCAAAGAGAGGAAAAGGGTTTAGGGTTTAAGGGGAAGCCCTTAAATAGGAACCTTTAGGGTTATGTTAAAACATTGGCAAATGGGGTTTAGCCATTTGGCAATGGGGTCCATGGGGTTATTAATTGTGTATGTTTATTTAACATGCACAATGTTCAAAGTTGCCCCCTAGGTGTAACTCTTGCCCCCTAGGTGCAACCTACTACAACCACCAAGTACATGTCATCCATGACGTATGCGAGGTGATGTGGTAGTATAATATAATATCACGATATTATATTATCTTTGGAGCGATCACACCATTTAACTTGGGCACTTGTACATGTATAGTAACAACTCTCCATCAAAGAGTAATACCTCTCGGATCTAGTCGGTCTAGAATCATAATCATTTGTTGGAACAACATACTATTTTCTTACAAATGAGCCACCGCAGTTGATGTTCTTTGTACTTCAATAGCTATTGAAGATGAAGACGTTTGTTTAATGCTTTCGATCCTTACATAGCTCAACAAAAACTTGCATAAGTGTAGAAAACTTGAGAGATAAAAAGAACTAGGATGTGAGCAAACTAGAAAAGTAGAAAGTGCAGCAAATCAAGACTCGTCAGCAAATGAAAACTCGCTAAAACTAGCATAACAGCACTGGTTCTTCCCCGCCATCTCCATAGCCGCTCAATGTCACAAACACATGTTCTGTAGCATATCTTTTTGCCTCAAATCCCATTATACCAGAGAAAAACTGCTAGACAACAAGAATCAGAGCTCGAATGCTACAAAAAAGCCTCCACGTGAAGGTGAAGGGGCTGAAGGTGAAGGGCGAATGTTTAGAAGCCGAAGTTAGGGCGCGCCGGGGCCCATCTTCTTCTTGCAGAAATTATAGCGATGAGCGGCTGGATGAGCAGCCTAAGAGCTGCTGCCGTCGCATCTCAAGGCTGTGCTGTAGCTCTAAAGAGCCATTTCCTGGTTAGCCAGCGAATCTTCTAGAATAGAGAGGATGCCAGAGCATTGCCGCTGCTTTTGGTAATTTCTCTTCTTGTCCCAGATTTTTGATTAGAAAATGGATGATTTCGAGCAACTGTTCAATCATTTGAGATAGACAGGCATAAAACTAGCAAAACATGTGCTTCAAGATCTGTGGCGCTCTGAGAGCCTATGCTATGGCAGGTGTTCTCCAGAGTTATATGGGTCTTATCTTTTCAGGATATTGCTAGGCTTTGGTTAATATTTCAGCTTGATCTTTCAGTCGGTGTAGAGTGTGCACAGCTCTTTTGCCTTTGAGTTGTTACTTGGATTCTTCGTAAGAAGGCCGCACTTACTACGGTTGGGGCTCCACTCAGTGTAGAAAAGGCCGCGCATTCATTGCGGGGGGATTTCGGTGTGGAACCCGATGCAAGTTAGACCAAATAGTTATGATCCCGTGACACATACTACTCCGGACTTATGTGTTCTTTGGGTTTGTCACATTGTCTAGAGCACCAAGCGGATGCTTAAGTATCGATTGCGGGGCACTATGGATGTGTTGGAGGGCGATAGTGGTAAGGCATGATAGATTCATGTTTCTTGACATTGTTTGCTTTGTCTGCACTTTGTGTGTGCGTGCTTTAGTGTCCCCGCCTCTTTCCCGGCTAGAGGAGGATTTGGAGGTATGGACTTTGCTCTGAGGAATGGACACGTTGAATGGGATGGGAAACCAAATGAAGATATCTTGGGCGGAGACCAAGAGTTCTTTGTTTGTTACCCGGCTTTCGGGGTTTATGAACCTTGAGAAGGTTGAGCACTATGGAGTGAAGGCCTATGCTAGTGTGTGTGGCGCAAAGCACTAGGGGAGCAACCGACAACCCCTTGGGGCGCGAGCTGCTTGATGCCATGTTTGCTAAGTTGGAAGAGAGTGCATCTTATCCTGCAGTACAGATCTGGAAGAGGGACTTGATCTCTTGTAGTACAACTATGCAAGATGGTTGCGCAGGCCAAGTTAACGCATGGAAGGATGGTTACTCCCTTAATACCTTCACATACTTGCATTATTCGGTGGGTCCTTCAGATGGTCTTTACTACAGGTATTACAGTGGTGTTTTATCCTTTTTCATGTGGAAAAAATGTAGCTGTTCTTAGATCTAAGTCTGGAGAACTGCAACATCTAGTTGGAAGCAGGTATATGATAATTTTCTTTGGAAATGCAACAAGATTTCTTCTGTAGTACTCTTCACTTCAGGAAAGTATGAATCGCTTGCTTTTACTCTTCTAGGAAAAAAGGTATGGTCCATAGTAGTTCTGCTGTAACGAAGAGGGTGAGGCAGTTATTAGAATGGGGTGACAGGTACTTTAGTATCCGTGCTGAAAGACGTTCTTCCAAGTACATATTTCGGTTTGAGCTTTAAGATATGGATGAATTTTGTCTAGTAGGGCTCCATGGTACTGTGAATTCAATTCTGTAGTAGTTGCGTGTGGATGGGAAGAGGGCCATGCCCTCTAGTACTGGTTGATTTGAAGGCGGATGCTCGTATCCTTCTGTTTGTGAAGAGGAAGAGGTCAAGGATGCTTTGACCATAGTACAAAGACATCATCTTATGATGGCTTCCAGCATGGTGATTGCTTCAAATGTGCTAATTCTTCCTACTTAATCCATTTGGGATTCTGTGGTAAAATTCTTCCTATCAGGCCTATTGTGGAGCCTCAAATAAATGTAATCCATTTACTATTAATATAGAAATCTTACCTTCAAAAAAAAAAAAAAAAAAAAAAAAAAAAACCTTTTAAAATCTGTACAAACAGACTTTTACCTTCCATGGACTTTTGCAAAGACCACTTCTGGCCAATTAGCAGCCCCAAAAGAAAACAGGTGCTCTTTTCTTTTAGGCCTAGACTTGATTACAAGTTAAAGACTTGGTAATAATTTAGCATTAAAGACAATTCCCTTTATTCTTGCTTATTAAGCAGACTTTAACCTTACCATCCCCAATCTGGAGACTTAAAAGCTCAATTAGCACCCTTAAAGAAAAACAAGTGTTTTTTCCTTTAAGCCATGATTTGATACTAGGTCTTGTAAACATACTTTGATATATTTGTTTTACTATTACAAATTACAAGGGCAAAGTAACAATATACTTTTTAAATTATTCTTATAAGCAACCTGAAAGGTAAACATATGCTTGTGCTACTAGACTTCAAAGACGATAAGATAATTTCTAAGGATCGTCAAAAATATAAGACTGAGATGTTTGTCATGTTTATTCCATTAGCTAGTGGTAGGGGTGTACTAGAAGTTAAGAAACCCTTCCGTACACATTACAATATAGCAATTCTATTATGTAACTAAGACTCTCGAGCACTCAAGTGTAGCCAATTGACTCGTAGACTAATTTAAAATGGTCAAACCAGTTTTAGAAGACTTTCTCCAAGTAGATAAATCACAATTTATTGTTTCTCCATGTCCAATGCAAGCGTAAAATATTTGATCCTTTTTAGTTGCAAAATAACGCAAGTCTTGTTCTGCATTAGAACAATAGATAGAAAGAATCATGAGATTCATATTTTCCTTAAGATAAAATGAAGCGTGCAAGTTGAAAGCTTAACATAAAACTTATCTGGATATTTTAAAACGTTCCTCATCGTGATAAAACTGAGGACATTAACTTTTGTATCATTTTATAAAGAACAAAACCATCAGAGGTGGAGTTCCTACTCCTCGCGACCAAACGGACATTGGTTAGCCTAAAGAGGGTAACAAACGCAGAGGGCCCACAGTAAGCAATGGAACACCACGGTTTATCACCCTTCACCGTGTTCTTGTTCACAAATAGTAGTTAAAAGCATTTCTAATTTTAACAGGTTCAAGCACATCCAATTTTACGGACCATGCACACGGAATGGCCGCTAGTCTTTAGCCTATTGATAGAGAGGTTTGGAAATAAGATGCGCTTTCTATGTAAATAGATAAATAAGCTGCCAGTGTCTATGCACAAAGATGGGCATCCAACCTTTAAAAAGGAGGCAAATCAATATGAAACAATTACCAAGTTCAACTTAAAGAATCGTGTAACTAGTCCGACGTCAAATTTTATTTAACTTTACAACCATCCGATGTACTATATTATAGACTTGATTCAAAAAATATGTAGATATGCAATCAAACCTTTGAATATGAGTAATGAAATATATATCGGACCTTCAATTATAGTCTCTCAAATCGATGAGATGGTGTGTCACATCTTAGAGGACAAGCTTAAAATCTTGACATCCACAAGTGTGATATAGATATAACCCGATCCAGCATTAACCGCAAAGGACGTGCATAATCAAGGATTTCCAAGAATGAGTTACCTTTTTCCTGATGCTCAAATATTCATTGTCGTGTAGAAATTAATTAGCCAACTGCGCTCCAATGGAACTATTTGCAGCTTTTCCAATGCCCTGTTCAGCAAGTACTACAAATATCCCGAAATGGTTCGTTTGTTGATGCTATGAAACCTCCAACATGCTTGTCATCACTGTAAGATTGCAAATCTATAGTGCAAAAGAGCATTTCTCAACTTCCATGGCCGGATTTATGATTTGTAGCAAAGCTAAATGAGCTGAAGCATGCCATGACTGCCGAAGCATGTTACCAAAAGCTGGATATGAATCTGTAACTGGAAAAATAAAGATGGCCGCAAAGAACATGTGATCGGCTCTCCATAAAAAATGCAAAACTTGTTACAAACCCTAGATATTAGGGTTATTATTCTAAACTGATCCATTTCATGTTATCAGCCAGAAAAGAGTGATGCAAAATGGAAAAGTGCTTACTATTTTTCGTACACCAGATACGTAGATGTGTTACATGTGTGGAGCATGGTTGATAACGGCACCTATTATCCACCACTTAGAAAAGCATGCATTGTTAAATAAGTAAAGGACAATGCTGGAGCACAACGAATAGCTTTTCCTTTGGCCAAAAGCAATAGTTCAAGTGCATACAATTGATGACACTTGGCCAACATGCAAAAAACAAGTATGCATGTCTTTATTAAAAGACTACGACCAATGCGGTTCCTTATTTGTAATAACAAATAATGTTCCATGTGGTGGTTTCTCCTATGTAGGTGAGTAGAACGTTTCTAAATGGGCCCTAGGAGAGAAAAATGCCAAACAATTAAATTTTTAGTGGATAAACCATGTTAACATATCCACCCATCAAATTATAAACTTGATATTCTTAAGTGCAAATACAACATGGATGTATGGATACATACCTTGGAATCATGTGTAGCACACAGTATATTATGGTAAAATGCTTGCAGATGTCTCAACACTTGTGGCTGAGAAAAATAACATGTGATATACTTCTCAAGCTTTTCGTATTTGACCACCATGCGACCAGGCTGTACGCACCAACAGTGCAGCATAACTATGCAAATGCTCTTTCATATTCGTATTGTAATTATCTGAGATTGGTGCACAACATAATATCCTAGCTACTGCTCAAAGTCTGTACTTGATAATAATAAAAAAAAAAAAAAAAGCCTCCACAACTGCAAGATTTAACAAATAAAATGCCCTTGAAATGCTTCTAAGGAGCCTGCGCCATCATTCTAGAAGATAAGCTTGCCGAAGGATGAGGCGACCGCTTTGGCGCCTCGACGAAGCCAGAGGAGGAAGGGGAGAAAAAAAATCTCCCCTGTTTCTATATTGTGGGGGAATGTCACCTGGTCCCCCTTTTCGATGGGCTGGTGACTTGCTCCCGACTATCACCGGTTGCAGGACCCCACCGTCCACACCCGAAAGGGGTCCCAAGTGACGTTTCCCCCATACATTTTCTTCTTCTCTTTTCTTTTCTTTTTGGACCCCCTTTCCCGTCCTCTTCCCTTCCCTTCCCTTCCATTCCATTTCCCCTTCCCCTTTTTTCCTTTTCCTATTTCCCACCCTTCTCCTTTTTCCCTTTCCTTTCCCCCTTCTTTTTTCTTTCGCATGTCACATGTCCAGTTGGATGCTGCCTAGTGGCGTGACGTTAAAATACTATCTATCTATCTATCTATCTTTCCATTCCCTTTTCCCCACCTTTTTAATGTGCTCCTTTTCTTCCTTGCCCCACCTCTTCTCCTTTTTCCCATACCCATTTCCTCTCCCTTTCACTTTTTCTTTTCTCCTTTCCCACGTCTTTTTTCCTTCATTTTCCCCTTTCCTCACCCCTTTCCCTTCCCTTTTTTTCACATGCCCTTTTCCCCCCTTTTTTTTCTCATTTCCCTCTCCCCTATTCCCTCTCCCCTTTTCCTTCTGCTCTTTTTTCCTTCCATTTCCCTTTTTCAGCCTCCCTTTTTTCCTTTCCCTTTCCCTTTCCCTTCCCTTTCATCCTTTTTTCCTTTTCACGTCTCCCGCGCATCTTTTCCTTTTCCCTTTATTTTCCTTTTCTCTTTCCCTTTCCCTTTTCCCATTTCTTTTTCATACATTATAATTATAAGATTGATTCTGCATCATGTTATGGTTTGTATTCTCTCATGGCAAGGTGTGATGTGGCAGGCTATGTGGATAGCATAGAATTGCAGATATTGTTGCACGTCGAGTTAGGCAACCCTGCTAATAAAATATAATTATGCTGACAAACAATTTTTTTTTTTCCAAACTTATAGCGTGTCAATGTATGGGCAAGTTTCCTAGTAAATTTATAACCGGTGTTGGTGTTATGATGACGATTTACTTGATAGTAACTCTCAACTAGTGGTGTTTCAGAGAAAAATTGAATAATGTTGAAATGAAACAAAAAAAGACAAGTGTTTGTCCTCATAATTGTAATCCGAAAAGATTTAGTACCATCAAACTAGATATATAATAATCATACAACAGTACGATACTATGTAGACTGGGCAAACAAAGCCATATGTGTGTTTGCAACAAGATACTTTGAAGGATAGATATCTTAGCAACACTCCAACACTCTCTTCAACATTTTTTGGCCTGTTAGTTGGAAGATTGACGCACTGAACACGGGGGAAGGGAGCCCAGCTCCTGCACCACATAATTAGGCAGCTCATATATGCCGATGATATGGACTTCTTAGCCTACACTCTATCTGACATGCGACGCCATTTAGATGCTCAGGACACCTTTTGGCAGTTCATAGGCATGCGCGTGAACTTGGCCAAGACTAAGGTGTTGCTTGTTTCATCGTCTCACCAGCCAAGGTCCCCTTTCACGTACCAAGGGCAAAATGTGGAGGTGCATGTGGATGTGGAGTTCACACCATGGCCGTATAGGTTAAAGCAATCGGGAGATGTTGCCCCAAGACCATTGGATTGGAAGCCACATATATCAGGTTAAAGCAACCACACCAATTTATCCAAAGATCAATTTATTATTGTGTGTCGTGTTAAAAAATCCCACCTGAGTGTCGCTTGTTAATGGATCCAGCCAGCAGAATACCGCCCAGAAGATTTTTGTTGTTACTCAGGAAGCTTCGAAGCTATTTTCCAGGTATGGAGAAAATCCCACAATCTAAGAATTCTACGGCAGTGGCAGAATAAATTTCTTGGTCCTCTTCCGTTTGCCAAAAATTCATCCATCACATGGCCGGATTACTGGCGTGTGCTTGCGCATTTGGGCTTGCATTTTTTTTTGCTTGGAAGCTAATGAACTCATCGACAAATCCCTCACCCTCGAGGTATCAGAGCTCTTTCCTCCGGCAGGGGCATCCTGGGACCTCCAGCTCTTCCAGCATATGCCGGAAATCTGTTGCAAAATTTTGGACATGAGGACAAAAGCTCACCAAGTTTCCACGAAATCACTCATGATATTATCGCCCTCTCTGATTGAAACTCTGCCTCGCTCTGGAAGAATATCTGGTATGGATGGGTGATGAGTCTAAGGGTGGATGCTCCCCACAGGACGGATTTGGTTCAAGGGAAGTGCTCTGTAAGAAAGCTGGTCATTTGTAGGACGCCTCTTCAGCGGAAACTATTGATGTTTTAACTGGAAATGGTATATTAGAGACGAAGGGTGAGGACTGGGCACAAAGACGAATTTTGTCTCCAGCTTTTAATGCAGAGAAACTTGGGGTAGTAATTTCTCTTCTATTCCTCTGGAGGATTATTTCTGGAGATTTTACTTATTCATTTTGTGGCTTCTAAGTTATTCTTCTGGAGGATCATCCCTTTTACTCCCATTTTTCCTTTTTTTCTTAGGCTATAGTGGTACGATGACAGAGTGCACACCTTGAATGGTTGAAAGTGGGGAAACAGGCTATTGAACAGGGTTCGAGGAGATTGAGGTTTTAGGCAGCTCAAATACGTAACTGCAGATGTGATTTCTCCACACAGCCTTTGGAAATGTATGAGAAAGGGAAGAAGGTTTTTGAACTTTTATTACGTTCTCGGATACCTTTTTAGTGACCGAAATTAAACTGGCTTCCTCTGCAGCACTAGGTAGCCAGCCCCAAACTCTATGTTGAGGAAGTACAGTTCTCCTGTTAGATTTTCCTGACATTCTTACTGCTTGCAGGTTGATTCCCATTCAACCAATCTTGAAAATATGGAGGTTGAAAAACAGCTAAACTCTGTGAAGTAGTTGCGGCAGAAGAAACTCGGCAAATTGTGGTGAATTTGGACGCGATCTTCTCTGGAATAACCCCATGCTAACAAGTTGCTGCTGGTGAGAAAATTCGTAACAAATTTGGAGATGAAAAATTGATTGAAGAGTGCAAGACATTCTACTTTGCTGGCCATGAGACAACTACATCCTTGTGCTTGGGACTTTATGCTTTTAGCAAATCATCCTTTCTGCTTAAAGATCTTTCCCGTAAAAGTTCAAAAAATTTTGTAAGGAGCGAAATCTTCTAATGCCGAAGAAATGATCACCAAGCCTTCAATGTAAGTTCCTTTGCTCTAATTTCTTCAATAGCTAGTTAGTGTAGAATTTTTATCACATTTTCTTCAATGGTTGGTTAGCGCAACCTCATGCGTTGTTTCCTTTCGGTGACAATGGTGATCAATGAAACTTTTAGGTTGTACCCTCAAACTATATTCGTTGCTGGGGGCTTTCCAAAGACATTGACCTTGAAGGATTGTTTGTTCAAATGGTGCTGAGTTTTCATCCCAATTGTTGCGCTTCATCTGATCAGGTCCTATGGGTCGCGTGCAGTTTAATCGGTCGTTTTTTGCTAATGGCGTCGCAAATGCATCTTGGCTTGCAGATGTTAACTTTTACCATACCCGGCGCTGCGGATGGGCCACGAATCTGCATTAGCCAGCATTTTCGCGATATCACAGGCTAAAATATTCGGCCATTATTCTCGATTCAAATTTATCTCCCCGAGTTACATACAATCGTGATGGCTATGACACCTTACCATGGCATGCCGATATATTTCGGAGATTGTAAATGCTAAGATGTATATATAAGCATTTATGGATGCATGAGGACAGCAATTGTTTATAGAGTTGGTTGTGAAGTTGTTGGTAATGTTGAGATCACTTTTTCCAAAAATATATGGGATGTGCATGCCTTGGTCGAGGTTAAAAGCGTTCCATTATCATGCATAAATAGAACCATCTATTGGATCAGTACATGGCCCTTAAGCTACCGGATTGAGACATGTAAATTGGGCGACCACAATTGCTATGAGATGCGAGATATGTACGTAATACTGCAGTTGATTATTGAAAGATGAAAATCACACACTTGAAGATGTCTTTGCTTTTACGTGATGATTACGACACATCTTTTGATACATTACATTCCACGCGCTTCCCTGCTAACGAACCACCGGTGCATGACTTGGCATTATTCATACTTGAGGTACTAGATGCATGTCTTCAATTCTTTGACCATCAACGTCACCATGATATTCTTTACACAGCTTAATTGGTGGTACGTCTAGTATGATCATTATTGCAAAGGTTTTTCCCTTGGAAAACTTTAGATACAAGGTTTTTTTGTGGTGTGAAATGGTTGCACTAACCCATCATTATGGGCCCCATGGCCTATTGAATATTTCCTAGAAGTTAAAGAAACTATTCTATTCATAAGAGTGGACATTTCACAACATATAATACAGATTAAAATATGTTAAGAATATTTTCTTACTAATACATCTATGGCCACAACTGCTTACCATGTCATTATACATATTTCCCAAGAAAGCGTATTACAAAGCTTCTCCTGAGCCATCTTTGGCATATATTCTCTTACCATCAGCCAGGGGATTTACATGTCTGCATAACTCCACATTTGTTTCTTAGCGTTCTGATACATGTTATAGTTTATTTTAGCATCTTAAGTTCAAACTAATTGGTACATATACATCTTTGTTCTATCTTCAAATTAACTCTTGTCTCTTGGTACAGTGATGTCTTTCAGTATGCCCCTTCAAAACCTCATACCTCAATCCCCATAGGCTGTGGTTTTCAAGGTTTAGATCATTTACATGGGGCACTAGCGCCATTAATACCAATGCCCCATCTTTATTTAGCTTTATATTGTAGCCAGCTGGTTGTTTTGGACACTAAGGGCAAACCCTTGTTTATGTCAGGCTTTTATATCCTAGACATTCTTAAATATCCCTAGGACATCATGACCCCACTCAAAAACCTCTATTTCACATGGCTATTTCATCGATAATGTGGGTTGATGGGGATCTTCCCTACTCTCTGGGTCCCGACCTAGCGTAAGCTGCCAGCGACCAAAAGCCAACTGTGTGGAATTTGGAAATGCTTAAAATAAGGCATCTCATTATGGAAGCGGGTTAAGATAAAGCGGCGTATTTTTTTAAAATACTTCTTGGATACAATGACCGGTATCATCTTTGCATAGTCAGGTCATGGCAAAAACGGAGTGTGATGGATTACTTGTTTTATATAAATCGGCTCTCGCCAATGATGAATGAAACGAGTCCCAGAATATTGAGAGTAGCAAGGCGCTATACAAAACCTAAACACATTCTGTAGTTTTCGGGGATAGTCACGGATATCTGAGGAAATTACAGGTTTATGAGAGATGGGCTGTGAATCGACTGGTGACGAGCGAGGGTTCATGGCGAGGGTTCAGCGGGGGTTTTATGGCCGGCCGAAATTCCGGTGGTAGCATTATTCCGTGGGCGTACTTTAATGATAGTTGTTGTTTATGAACTTGTGTTTTTCCAGCCGGTGTTTGGATCTTGGCAATAAGCCCGGCTCCCAGGCGAAACAACGAGATGTGTGCAATGCTCCGGTCTTTCGCTTTCTTGGCGATGATACACAGGCGCATAATGGCGAGAAAAGATCTTTGCATCGGGAGATCTAACATGATTGGCGGCTATCGGGAGGCATAATATATGGCTCCTAAATCCATGTCAAATTGTATCACGGTCTACAATATGTTCCTACGAGCTTTTTGCCATATCCGGGCAATCTCATCATGTTGCAAAGAGGTCCTGGGTACTTTTAACTTAGCTAACATCGCCGGAGATGTCTCCAATTCACTCTCCTCCTCATCCCATGCCATACATAGTTGGCGACTCATGCGTTGAGCTATAGGAAAGGAAAAGCCATGTAGTGCGACTCTTTCTGGCGAAATCTTGTTGAAAGAATAAAGCGTCCCAAGTAACATGTTCTAATCGCTTCTGGAAAATACTCGCAGTATTTACGCATGAAGGATCTAAATTGGGTATGTATGCATGTTAGTCCTCGATAAGCGACATCGGCGCTGAGGCAATGACCACCATTCAAAGTATGGTCTTCAGCTCACCGGCAAACATAACCCATGATGGGATCAACTCTGATTATCAACCCGACTGCGGGTTCTGTGCCGGGCGTCCTCACGCCTTGCTTCATCTTTACACTTCTTTACAAAGTATGTTACTAGCATGCTGTCTGTGTTGGCCAGAGCGAACCAGCTGCAAAACGAAGCACCTATACTAGAGCATGAGCAAGAACCTCCGACGGACTCTGTGGTGCTCGCCTGAGCCACACTTTACCAGCCCATTCCCTGGATCACGGAAACTATTTAAATACACGTGCATATTCAACGCTGCAAGCGGAGCCGCAGGACGGTTAAATCCGCATTATCATTGTATACCGACTCTTCGCGGTTCTTTCTCTTCGATGAATAATAGAACTTCAGCGGCGAAATCCATGTAGGGTGTTATAAGCATTGTGCACCTTACTTTGCTATAAAATCCTTTTGGCGACAATTCGTGATATATATTATTTTGCAGCACCTTATATTGAGATACTATCGACAACTTCCACAATATATGTTTTTCTTCGCCATACCTCATCACAAGTAATAAAATTAAGCCCAAGCCCGGTATCTTGCACATCCGCATAATTCACCGGTGATGTTTTCAATTAAATCCACCGGCCTTTACGCAAGCACTAAAAGCTTTTGCAAGACCACACAGTTTATACCATGGGCAAAAGCGGGGGCTAAAGTAACTGGTTTTTCCGGTGAGAGTTGATCAAGGTTCTTCATTCTATTTAACATCGAGTATCATTAGGTCGCCAAGGAACATATGTTTGTTGTGCACCAAGTATGTCATGTTGGTCCAGTGACTTTGTGAAATCTGGTGTATCCACATTTTTTGGGGTTGTATTGCCAAATGATCAGCTGGCGAAAAGCAATAGATCTGTTGGCAGAATCCCGGTGGCGGGGAACCTGGTTGTAGTTGCTTTGGGTATGGTTCCCTTCTTAAAATGCATTTCAAGTTTCATTCTTGAGATGAACACTTGGATGTTTCGGTACGTAACATAGTTATAGTGGCACTCAAATTCGCCATGTTTCAATGTTCACCACTATTTTGGCGAAGAGCGTGGTTGAAATTTTGATTCTTGGAGTTGATGGTTGCGAGTCTTCATTTTCATGAATTGTGTGCCTCTCTTCGTCCTAGCGCCGATCGTTTACCTAAGTGGGATATAGGTCGTTTGTGTTTACGAATGTTGGATGATTTGAAATCTCTATATATGGCCGAATTTGCTGCTCGGCGTGCAAGTACTCAAGACCTCTTGCAGGCACCGGCTATCTTCATGCGAGAATTGTTCAGGTCCAAAGACTCTACGCCTCGTGGAGAGTCTAAACAAAGTGGATCATTGAAAAATGAACGTAAAAAGACACCCGTCCAGGCAGTAGAGGGTTGTATGCTCAAATGAAAGCCCGGCCGGCTTACCATCAAATGATCCTCAAGCACCTATCGGCGAGATTCGCAAAGCAGAAGACTTTGATCACCATCATACGATATCAATCGGTTACCAAATTTGAATGATCTTGCGGCAAACAACATCAAAACACCACCAAAGTTATACTTGCGCTGAATATTCCACGTCAAAACGCTATGGCTACAACTTGGACCCTGTAATAAAAATGACCGTGCCTTCTAAACGGCCGTTATAAACATGGCCGAAACCCACCTTCTCCCAGCCCAATAAGCATTGACTTAAAATTCTTTGTTGCCGCACCAAGCTCACCCGGCAGTAAATGTAGAGGCCGTGATAGTGCCGGTGCCATCCACTTGTGGGGGCTTCCCTTTTCCAGCAGAATTGGGGCCCGGCAGCATATATAAAGCCGAGCTGGTTATTCAGATCATCCGGCTGGCGCTTAAGCAGACAAAAGAAAAAAGACGCATACAACATGCAGTCCGCGAAATCCTTGACCTGGCGAGCGTCTGTGAGAGAGAAAATGAAGGCTTCATCCTGAATAAGATGATTAAGCTATACATTTTTGGGTGTATTCGCGATTGAACAATTAGATTACTTGAATGTCTATAGAGTCCCATTAAGCGATGCGGATTAGTGACTAAGCCATTTGAAAATCGAGAGGAAAAATGGTATGGGAGCAATCAAAACCTTATATTCTTCATAGCAGTAGTGAAAAATGTAGTTCAAGCATTCCATTCGATAAGGATCGGATCAATGTGGAGGTTCATCGCAAACATATGATCTCCCTTCACAAGATGAGGCGAGGCAATGTGGAGGGTTCATCAAACATATGAATATAATATATACTTCACAAGATGAAGCGAGATCTGAATAAGGATTCACACTCATCCTAGTTGGATCTTTATAATAATTTATTAAGTGTATAAAAACTCTTTTGAAGGAACTTTATTGGTTGTTTCTCCTTAATAGCGGAGATGGTAGCTATCTTTTCAATTAAATCCACCAAAGTCTTTAAGCAGAACATTCTATGAGCCAGCGGAGATTTCCGCGGACAATTAAAGAACAACTTATTTTTCCGATTTCAAGTTGATCAAGGTTGTCTTTCATGTTAACATTTAGCATAAGTTGCACCTTCACATGCCAGCGAGATCCCAAAAGCCTAGCATTACAAGGCCTTGATCATTGCTGATTGCTTTCAACATATTTTTTTTTGCAAAACCCACCCGGAAAAATAGCCTGCATGGGTAAAGCAGTTGTACTAAAGAAACAACTGTTTTGGTGAGGTTCTTTGTTATTACTTGTAAGAAAAGCATTCGATGTCTATCACGTATATGCCAGAAAATGAATCTGAGGTTCTTTATGTATGAAACCGAAACGGATATAGCCCGAGAGAGCTAAATGGAATTTTCGCGTATTGACGTGATCGAATATTAAGCAAATATATAAAAAAGGTGCTTAATACGTAACGGG